>OY728147.1:428074231-430574231 GCA_963277665.1 Viscum album | reverse complement strand
AGGATCTCAATAGGGAATATGTACCTAGGACTAAGCATTATCATCTTTGAAAATCTTTTCACATTCTTCCTTTGAGATATACAGAGGTATATCATGTCTCCAACATCAATCTCTAGGTCTCATTGATGATTGTCATCCTATATCTTCTATGAACTCTATGCACCCTTGATGTGTTGACGAATGGACTTAACATTATTTACCAGTTCCTCAACCATTTCAGGACACCGAATTTTTCATTCCCCAACATCATCCCATCATACTGGTGTTCTGCACCTCTTCCCATAAAGAGCTTCATAGATAGTCATTTGGATGCTTGAGTGGAAACCGTTGTTGTAAGAGAACTCGACGAATGGAAGATATTGGTCCCATATTTCTTTGAAGTCATTTTATAATTCTATCAACATGTCCTCAAGTGTTTGGAGAGTATTCATAGATTGGCCGTTATTTTTTGGGTGATAAGATGTACTAAAGTTTAGCTTAGTTTTTAGAGCTTACTTGATACTTTTCCAGAACATGGAGGTGAATCTTGGATCATGATCAGACAAAATTGATTGTGGTACCAAATGCAGCCTTACCACTTATCTAATGTATATATGTTCTATTTGAACTAGTCATAAATCCGCTCAAATCACAATGAAGTGTGTAATATTGGTAAAATGATCCACAATAACCCAAATAGCATTGTTTTCTTTGGAAGTATTTGGAATTCGGGTGAAAATCCCTAGTGTTGTTTTCCCATTTACAAGTTGGTATGGTAGTGGTTGAATCATCCCCTTAGAATTATTCCTTAAAATACTTCACTTGTTGATATACCAGGAACATTGATGTATATTCAGTGATCTCATTCTATATGTTATCCTTCCAATTGTTTTCTTTGGGATATTGATACATCGTTATGTTTCCAGGGTGAGTGGGGAATTCCAAAACTCTATGAATCATATTGTAGTTCCTTCATTAACTCAGGATTTTATGGAACACATTGTTTTGACCCAAATCTCCCAATTCCTTGTTCATTAACATTGACCTCTATGGATTTCAAATTTTATATATTTTCCACTGCCTTTTGGATTCCCACGTCATCTTTTTTAGCATCTTTTAACCTTCCCAGAAGGGCTGGTTGAACAATCATTTGTGATAGGATTCAGGATGTTCCTTCCTTTATAATTCCATTATCCTCCACCTTAAAATCCAAGAAGATCAGATCCTTCTCAATTCACATCAATGATAGAATTATTTGGTCCTTTCAACATAGAACATCTTCTGCCTTATTTGCTTTACTGTGACGATGTAGGATTCAGAAGTTGTAATCCATGATGAGTTCTAACCATCTTCACTGGGGAATATTAATCTATTTATATGTGAATATAAATTGGATGATTTTGTGATCATTGTATATCTCAAAAGTCTCCCCATTGAGATAATTCTATCATATTTTTATTGAAAGGTCCATAGATGCTAACTTTAGATCTTGTGGGGGATATTTTTTTCATGAATTTTTAAATGCCCTGAGGCGTAGTCAATGACTTTGTCATTTTTCATCAGCGCACAACCTAATCCCTTCTTTGAGGAATCACTTAGCACTATAAAAAGTTCTCCACTTTTGGGTAGTCTGAGAAGATGGAAAATAGTAAGCATTATTTTCAATTCCATTAATCTTTCTTCACATTCATCATTACATGTAAACATGACTCTTTTAAAAGTTATCTTGGTAAGAGGGTTCGAAAACCATGATAAATTTCCTAAATATTTGTGATAATACACAGCTAACCCAAGGAAACTACAAATATTTATCACAAATGTAGGCATCGTCCATCATTCACTTTATTTTTTCATTTAAGGGTCCACTGATATCCCATTGCTTGTGATGATATGCCCCAATAATGAGACATAAATCAAATATAACTCACACTTGTTGTACATGGTATAAATTTTCTTCTTTCATAAGGTCTTTTCCACAATGTTCAGATATTCTTCATGTTCTTCCTTTATTTTGGATTAAATTAGATTATCATCTAAAAATAATACCAAAATTTTGTTGAGGTGATCTCTAAAGACTCTATTCATTAAATACATGAATATTGTTGGAGAATTAGTGAGTCCAAATTGAATTAATATGAAATCATAGTCTCTATACCTTGTACAAAAAGTGGACTAAGGGATATATTCCTTATTCTCTCATACTTGATAACATCTTGACCGATGATCCACCTTGTAAAAAGATTTTTCTATACATTGTTGATTGAACAAGTCATCAATATGAGGTAGAGGATAGTTTTTTGTATCGTGATCTTGTTTATCTCATGATATTCAACACAATGGAGAATTTACCCATAATTCTTATCGATGAAGAGGATTATTGGACAACAGAGTGAAGCACATGGGCATATAAACACTTTTTCTATATTATCTAATAGTTTTTTTGTCAACTCTTAATGTTCTACAACATACATACTATATGGAGTCTTGGATATTGGCAACACCATAGGTATAATTTTGATTGAAAATTCAACCTCTCTACTAGGAGGAAGACAAGTTAATTCCTCAAGAAACAAATAAGCATATTCCCTCAGAATATGCATGTCTTTGAGGGTGGTTATTTCAATATACCCATTCATTTGAGCTAGACATTATTGATTTTAGGGAAAAAATATACATTATTGAGATGTGTTACTAAAGAAGATTTATCCTCGTCCTTGCACTTGTATAGAAATAGTGGTTGATTCTCTATACAGAGAGTAATTTTTTTATCCAGAAAATTTATATTGTCTCTATATAAAAAAGAAAATACATGCCCATAATTTCATCAATATTTACAAAAGGATATAAGATAAGGTTCTCCATAAATTATAGTCTAAAAATAAATACTGAGGAGTTATATAAATGGGATTAAATAATTTCTCCATTTGTTATTTTCACTGATATATCTACTTCCATCATATATGGTGGTGTTCTAATAGCTATACTAAAATTTCATGATATGAAGGAATTTGTAGAACCAGAAAAAAAGTATGTTCCCTACTCTTGAATGAATAACTATCATACCTTTCACTATTTCATTGTTGGTCTTATCCACAGTGGTAATGATGACAAAATATCACCCTCGCTTCCATGGAGGTTGTAGGTTTCCTCTGAAACCCCATTGAGTAGGGAAATGACTTGAAAAGTGTATTGGTTCATTATAGTTATAGCAATGAACATTGTGGTGAGGGTTGACTGTAGTGTCCCTTTCCTCCATCTCAATCATGGGTTTCTCATGTTAGAAATTATTGGGTAGGTTTCCTTCCATCCCACAATTAAATTATTTCTTCATCCCCCTTTAGAAATTTTTGGGGTACTTACTCCCACACCTTTTACAAGTTGGATGCTGAAATTTCTTGTCAAATCTCTATATCATTCCATTAGAATTAAACCCCAATTTCCTCTTCTTATCCTCTTGATACCCCGTAGATTCATTGATCTCCATTTAGAAATTGAGGGAACATCCAAAAAATCCCTCGTAGCTATCAATGTCATGAATCTCCAGGGCTTTTCTTAGATGGGGAATTATCCCACCAAAGAATAGATCAACCTTGTATTCAGGGGTAATGACAAAATCGGAGGCCTATCAGAAAAGTATTGTGAATTTTTCCTCATAATCCATTATATATTAGTCATATTTTTACTTGAGTTCAAGTAAATCCCATTACATTTTAAGATGACGGGTGGGGGAATTATTTATTGAAAAATAATTTCTAGACATTCATTTCTATCCATTTCTCCAATCTCTTCCATAGGATTCATATTCATGATCAATGTACATCATAGATCAGCTTCACCATTCCTACAACAACAAAAAAAGAATAACCATATCTTTTTTGGGACATTTAAGGATGTATAAGATATTTTCAAAGGAGTTGATCAATTTATTCATGATGAAGGGATTCGATGATCCATTAAAAGTAGGAGGACTTTGTCACATAAAGCTCTCGATTGAGGATTGTTCTTTCTATGGGGGGTTTGAGAACACCTCTTGATCAAGGTTTATATTCAAAACTTATGTTATATGAGAGATTATTATCACAATGTTTTTGATCCTCACTCTCATCAGTTTGGGAATCTTATTGGGGAAGTCATCGCATTTCCCTCTACATTGGTTGTTAACCTGATTTCTCCTATTTCCGATCATTGGCTAGAATAATGGGAAAAATTAGGGATGAGTATTTTAAAATATTTAACGCATAAAAGAGAATATAATGAAATTAATGTGATAAATTATAAATTACATATATATTCATAATTTATATGTTTCAAGACATCAATATCTATTATCCATTATATATTTACTAACATGTTATTTTATGGGTTTATCCTTTTTTTATTCCCTTAATATTGGTTCATAATGAGATTATGAATTTTTGAAAGCATATCCCCTTAGAGTGTCAATCCTGGTGCACAGAAAGGCCCGTTGTTTTGTACCAGATTACCCTGAGTCTGACCCAGAACATCTTTTTGGACATGTTACTCCTAGGTACATATATGACAAAACAAGTTCCACTTATAGTATCCAGAATTGGATTTATTTTCTTGATAAACCACTTAATCTATAATTACCAAAATTTAGAGATGTTTTATTATACTTGGTCTTATCCCTATAACTTTTTCTAATTTTTTCTAATCCTAATCCCAAAAATAACTAAAATCTTTCTCTAATACCAATTATAAAAATTCTACTATTTATTATATATTAATAATTGATTAATGAAATAAAAGTTAAATTAATACAACCAAAATGGTTAGTAAGCATAGTGTATTTTGGAATTAGGTATAGTCCATAAAATATTAAAACACGAAAAAAAACATCTTTATTGAAAAATTATTTTACATGATTAAAACATTCCTTCGTACTTAACACTGGATGGGATAACCTGAGGACATACATAAGAAAAGGGTGAGATATAAATCCTATTAAGTGAAAAAAACATGGTATAAGAGAAACCAGTTAAATACTAATCATATCAATGGAGCATAAAAGGAACATGAATAATAAGGCTCAGTATAGCGTGATAATCGTAACATGGTAAATGTGGAAGCAAACTTAAAACACTTCATCATCAACAATGGTCAAGGATAAACCACCCAGATTTCATGGTAGAAAACCCCATAAAGAAATAAGGTACTCCACTATCCCAGCATGATGTATCATGATAATAAACATTACCCAATGCATTGGAGAGCTATTTTGGTGAACCCATCATAATCATTTAATTCTCAAACATAAGTGTGCCACATAGATCATACAACATTGATTCATTCAACGCTATAATTTATTCCATGAAAAAGGAATGTGTAATACATAATTTTAAGAAAAAAATAAATAATTATATGTTAATAAAGATTAATAAAATTGATCGAAAAATGGGTATGGTATTCATTATACAAATATTTTTTCATGGAAAATTGAACTGAAATTTCAGCAGCATAACAACATTACTAAAAAAATAATAAAATGTGTCGATGAGAGAGTCATGGGTATATCATAATTTAACAATGATATGGGATGTAATATATACATTTAACTAAATTTCCCAACATATGTAATTGAAAATAGAACATGTTACATAATAAAAAAACATGAAGAAAGAGGATAAATGAAAGGACCCTTCTAAAATTTCAGCACGATAGTGGGTTTACATAAAGGATCATAGGATGATTAATGAGAGGTAAAGGGGATCTCATAATTTATATATTAAATGGGAATAATCTTTATTATTGAACATCATATTCTAGAAAAATAAATTGTAATTTAAGAGACATAACATAAAATAAGTTCTTGAAAGGAAATGAGAAGAGAGAAATCTCTTACAAAATTTCAGCTTAGTAACAACATAGGTAACGGTAAAAATAAGAGATTTTAAATGGTATATGATTAATGGAATATTAATTATATATTAAGGGAATCATAATAACTGAATGAAAATATTACCAATTGAAATTATAAATACATATTTCAAAGAAGGTTCTTGAATTGAATGAAAGAGAGGCAGGGGAGAAACCCTTGCATGAATGTTCGACTGAAAAGGCATGGGTGGGGAATCCTGTAATATTTGGGACTCCATTGGAGGACTATAAAGAGTATATAGAATATTATGGATGTGATAAATGGGGTTTGAGTGAAGAAAAATAGGAGATTCAGTGGGATTATACAAGAAGAGATTGGAGATTCTTTAATATTTAGGTTCTGAACACTATATAATAAATGATCCAATACCACAAACCATATCATGGTTTTCCCCATGTTTTCTAACAAATTGGAGTGGTATAAATTATTTTAAATGTAAAATTACCATAATTATTAAAATATTACCCTTTGTGTTGTGGAGGTGAGTCACACTCTTATATAAATGGTTTTAAAATATTTTATTATATTATAAGTCTTGGAGGATTCATAATGGCTTAAAAAATTTAATAAAATAAACATAAAATCAGATTATTTTAAATTTATAACATATATTTGGTTGTGGATTCTTTTTTACATTAATTATTACAACACATTTTTCTCATTATGATGTAATAGAATAGAAAGTATATTTATATCGTATTTAATTTTAACATTAAAATTTGACGGTCTCGGAAAAATATAAAACATCACAATTGGAACATTTTGATATCATTATTCCAAAAATAATAATTATTTTACCTAAATAATTTTCTATTTTCTAAATATGGGAATTTTATCTTTTTAAATAAAAACCAACATTTATTGAAAATGATGTGTTTTTGACAATATCAGTTTTAAAACCATAGTAAAAAAATACATTTGACATCAAAGAAATAATAAGATATTTTTTTATTTTAAAAAAATATTAGTGAATAATAATATTTCATTAAGATATTATTAATTTCAAAAAACCATCAATTCATCAATTCATTTATTGAATTTGAAAATTAACCAAAAATAAAATTCATGATTTAAAAAATCATTTAATAAGTAATAAAAAAATGTTAATATTCATATCTCATGGTTATTGATACATATATATTTAATACACTAAAATACACCCTTAATAGTAAGGTTCATAATGATGGGGATTTCCTGAGGTAGTTCAGTGAACATGGTTTGGGTTGTGATCTCAAAGATCTTGCACTTCACTCATAATTGGTTTCACTCATGCTTAAGTTATTGGATCTTATCTTGGGTTTGGCCAAAATAGAATCCCAGAAATGATATATCCCATAGAATATCTAATAAATGATCTTCATAGGTTACAATCCAACTGGTTGAGGATATCTTTTTTCTTTTTATGGGTCTCAAGGATTTGTTAAAACCTTATATTTATACTGTCATGTGATCATTGTTCAATGGATATATTATCAACGGTAATGATACATTACAGTCATTTAAAGAAAATTAGATATAATATAAAAAATAATTTCAAGTGTTTTCTATAACCATAAGACATTTAATTAATTCAAAAAAATTATAATTTTATTCATAAAAGATCGGGACGTTATATTGTATTTAAAAATGGTTGGGAGAACTATTTTGGTCTTTATCCAATTTATACCTTATACTAGTTATCGTGATGGAATTCATTTAGAGAAATCTCATTATTTTGTGTATTTTATGGTTTGGTATGAATTAATCATTATTTTTCAATATATTTATCCTTATATCGTCTCATGTTATTTTCTATCTAACTCACCTCATTTCATGGGGTGTGGGTCATGACTCATTCTGGTTACATCTGTTCCAACTGTTGACATTCTAGGGGATGATATTGGAATGGTGGGGAGATTGCAACAACCCATTTCACTATATATTTAATTATAATGATACATTTTGGGTTTAATTTTTAATTTTTGAATGTTTTGGATTTGAGTTTTTATTTTATAATGTTTTACTTCTACATATGGTTCGGTGTGAATGGTTTAGTAATAACCTTGAAGATACCCATGTCTGGGTAATTTTGGGTTGATTCTGAACATTCATGGTTTAAATTACTCTAGTATCTTGATGTTTTGGTGGATCTTAGTAGTAACCATGCAACTCATCATTTCCTTGAGTTTCCAAGAGAATGACTTAAGTATAGTTATGAAAACAATTTAACATGTATTAAATATGGATCTATGTTTAAAAATATCCCTTTTGTATGGTTGGCAGATGAGTAGATGAACCATGTGAGTTTCCTATGATTGATTGGGCAACATTCTTTTCCTTGGGTTGTTCCAACTACCTTGTTGTCACACAGTTAACTGAACTGTGTGTCAAAACCATTGATGTATCCTAGATTCACATAAAAGTGGAATTTTTAATTTTTCCTTGTGATTATAAAATCTCTAAGGGATTTCTTTCTTTCCAATATCATAAATATATTCTAGGTGTTCATCCAAGGAGTCTCTTTTCTCCCTTCCATATTATTTCGAGGTATACCAAGTAGTTTTTCTTCACGTTCTTAAGTTATTCTCTTATACTTTCTCTTAGATTCCTCATATATTCCCCATGTCTACAATTTTACCATTATTTATCCCTCTACCATGAACTCTATTGATTTTGGGGATTGGATTTGGGGTTCAGTATGGGTTGTTCAGGGATTTTTTGGTCTTTATAGATTCCAGAGGATCCCTTGTGGTTCATTGGAGCACTAGTCATTGTAGGTGATGACTTCAACCTTGGTTGTCAATTAACTGAGGTAAATGTTTTTTTTATTCTTAAATTGACATTGTATTTAGTGAATTATCGTTTAAAATTCCCTATTTGATAAATTTAATCCATATGGGGTAGGTATTTTGGTTTTTAGAAGTTGTTAAAGGTATTTTTTCACTTAACATAAGGGTTTTACTTAGAATTTCAAGTGATCCACGAAATTCCAAGTGTAGTAAAGAAATTAAATTATTGGATTCAAATAAAATGTGGTATTTAAGGTGTTTTAGTCCTATATGGGTCATGAAATGAAATGGGAAGTGTGGTTTTAATCTTTTTAAGTTTTTTCATAGGGATTAAAGTAGTATTTTAAAATGTTAAATGTTTTTAAATTATTTAGATAAAAATTTTAAATAGATTATGTTATTTGAAAACACATTTACTCCATTTGGGTTGTGAGATGAATTCGGGATGGTAATATAACATCATTGGGGATTTTAATGGAAATTGTGTTGATTCTTGGAATGGTTCTTCCAAATGGTTTTGGGTGAGTTATTTTGGATATTATTTTAAATGGATTTTTAGTGTTTTTTATTAAATAATTGTGTGTTGTGGGACACTAAACCATTAATAAGTGACATAGAATTATGAGTCTTTTTATATATATTTTTTGGATCATTTGGGTGTTTTCCAAATGGTGTGGTTGAGTGTGAGACCCTCATGATCCCCTTATTGTATTAATTCCCTGAGGGGGTACTTTTTATTGCTTGATGTGATTTATGACATAAAGGGCATGTGGAATATAATATATGTCATGAATAAAATGTGATGGGGAAATTTATTCTGATGGTGTGGATGGGAGGTGTGATTTAATTCTTTAATATATTGACTCATCTGATTTATATCATCTATTGGATGTTGTTCATGGTGGTCATAGTAGACTAGGCAGAGGTATAGATAAGTGCAACCTATAGTTTTGAGTGTGTTTTGATTGGGGATGGTGGACCAATAGATTGATTGAGCTATTGGAATTTATCATGGTTTTTAGAATGAAGGAGTTAATGGGAGATCTTGCCTGGAATGTTGTAGTAGTGTTCTCCTAGGAGATTTATTTCTAGATAGTCTAAAAAGGCTACCGAGGATGAGATAGATTCAGTAGTGTCGACCTAGGGATCATGAATCTAGTTTTTACCATTATACTTAATTCCTAATAGGTTTACCATGAAGCTTTGATGTACTATATTGGATGATTTAGGGGATTCATATGTTTAAGCGTTTTTATAACCCCTTCCATTAAATGGATTATGGTCCTACTATTTAGTTTGGGTTCTTTGACATGTATGTTTAATTCTGGGTACCATGTTTTCTTATTATTTATTTGTTCATTCACTTTTAAATTATTTTGTTATATGTTTTAGAATATGGATTTGGAAATCAATTGGGTTTTCTTTGAAATGGGAATTAGGGTAATTTTTTGAAAGAGGACCATTAGAAGTTTTCATTTGTTACATGGGTTTTAACAAAAGGGGCATATTTCGATGTTTAAATTGTGTTCGAAAAATGATTTTGAATCCACCATAATTTATTTTAGAAAAAAGGGTATATGTTTAATAAAAAGGGTTCGAGGCCTAGAAAAAGTGAATTTCAAGTAATTATTATATTTTAATACAAATAAAGTTATATTTGTGAAATGTGTTTCTATGATTTAGATTTTTTTTACTTGTTTATTGAAAAGATATTTTAAATTTTATTTTTAAACTAGAGTAAAATAGACTATATTTTGTATGAATTTTAGAAACATTATGGTGCTTACCTACTTGGCTAAGTTTCAATCACACCCTATATATACAACATGGTATATAAAACTGTTAAGATTGAATTTTAGGTGCCTAGGCATGGGTCTCTCAAAATCTAGGATTTATGTTGTGTCGAATGTTTGGAACACGATGAGGAGTGTGACTAGAGGTCGCATAGATATTACATGTAGAATATTTTATTTATATTCTCTTTCATGTTATATATGTACTAGCTAATTTAGCCTTTATTCTTCTTAGGATTTTATGTTTATTCATTTATGTACATTGAGAATTTTTATATATGTTTATTTATTTGTTACTTAGTCTCTAGTTTCTTCCTTTTACTTATGTTGCTCACTAGTATATGGATTTTTTCTTATAGATCTGGTCTTTTATTCAAGTGTTAAATCCTTCCAAATGATTATGTTCTACGAATCTTGTCTAGTTTCTAGCTCATAGTGATTGGGAACACTCTTATGGTATGTATCAGACTAAATCGTGTATCCAATGGACAGATGACTTAGGATGTTTTGTGAAAAATTAATTCCATATATTAATGGTTGATGAATACTAGGTTATCATGCACTCTTCCAAGCCCACCTGGAAGATCTTTTATCATTTTCCAAGTGTATTTATTTATTTACTGAGAATTCTTGAATTCTCATAATGTAATATCATGATGTATATGAACTTACCTATTAGCTTTACCATTAAAATAATTCATGTTTTCGTTCTAAACCAACTCTGTTATATTAGTGGTGTACTTATATTTATAATGGTTTATTTTCGAAAAATATGATATTGAGTGAGTTAGTATACCTAGTGTCTTATCATAAGAGAGACTTCAATACTCTTCTAGAAGTAAACTCTTTAATTACTATCAGTTTTACTTGATAAAGAATTATCTGATCAGAATGGGTTTTTTGAATTATTATATTTATATTCATCATTGATTGTAAATTTAAGATACCAATTATTTGAGATTTACTAAACTATTTGTTGATTATGAAATACCATAACTACATTATTTTAAAAATTAAAATAATGTATTGTTATATATAAATATACACTAAGAAAAAACATTGGTGAAAGTCAATATATAATTATAGTTTAACATGAATCTATTTGTAAATCCTGATGTTGTGCACTTACCTATATTAATCTGGGCATAAAACATCATTAAATCTTTTAATAATGCACAAAACATCATATAATCTTTCTATACATGCTTTGTCCCGGAATACATATGTGAAAAACATGATATATTTTAATTCATAATAAGTAAAATTAAAGTATTACTTATAATGCTGAATATACCTAAATTGTATGTTACTATTTAATTCTTATCTAATTCATTGCATTTTTTTATTAAAATGACATTTCTTATGACATGATAATTAGATATAATCATATTATTTTTCTATCCCACTGATCCTACTCCTCTTAGAATATGTACATGTAGAAGCCTTATACTTAGTGTTAGTTTAATAGTTTTTATTTTGGCCTTTTCTATTGTTCACTATAAGGAGAAAAGGCTTTTAAGGATTCACGTCCTTATATAATTAGAAAATAAGATTAAGGTGATTTATTAGATAATTTTTTATGTTCTTAATATTAAAATTCATAACAAAACCTGATAATATCTTAGGTATTGAATCTTGTATGATATATATGTGCATTTGATAATGCATTTTAAACCCTGGAATACATAAATGCTTCATATATCTGATAATATTGACTATATATGGTCCAAAAAGTGAGCCATATCCAAGTTTCATGTAAAGAATGATTTTTAAATATCATACCACTCATGTATTACTCTCTCCTGATAAAGATCACGTAGATTATTGAACAAGGTATATGCATCCTTGTTTTCATGCCACTTTTGGAGTACAATAGGCATGAATGGTAACATCAAACAGTGTATATCTAGTGCATCATACATGTTTTTTAAGTATATGGTGAGATTTTATTAACTCAGCTCTTTTGTTGATGGATCATAAAATAGAGATTCTGACATGTAATGATAATGTTCTTATCATAGTATAATGTGCAAGTGATTCTACAAAACTAGGACGTTACTTCTAGTTATGTGGTTATATTTCTCTAGTACAGAACATATAGATATGGTGATGATATTAAATATTTATTAATTATTTTACATTAATCCCATAATAAAATTGTCACTTGAAATGACTAATTTCCAATCATTGTTCATGTTTTGATAATAAATAAATAAGAAGAGCATTGTTCGATTTCATTTAATTAAACTAAAATTTAATGTCTTGATCGTATCATTCAAAATATTAATCCTAAATATGTTATTATTATTTCTTATTATTTTTGTGGAAAATTAAAATCTATCATTTGAAGTAATATTTGTCGAATTTGGCCATTTGAAGGGTCATATGGTCCACACAAGAAGGCCCAACAAATCATTGATGAAACACAATCATCCATGAAGGTAGAATTTATGGGCTCAACCGAGAAGTCAAAATTATTTTATTATCCACAAAAATTCTTGGGACAATAAAATTAATATTTGATAAAAATTTCAAGGCCCAAATCCACTAAAAAGGGGCCAAACTGATTTATTAAAGTCCATCGCACCATTCTATTTTGGAATTAAAATCATCAAAAAATCCTTGAATTTTCTCCTGATTTTGACATCCATTTGATCTAGAATGTTTCACTATAAATGAAAATATATATTTGTACTATATTTTAGAATAAATATTTCATATTTTAGAGAATATTACTATTAGAAACCCCTTTCACATTTTATCCTTTGAAAAAGTGTTGATAAAAATGGACAAATGCACATAGTTTAGTAAAACGGCCGAAACATTGGCTAAAAAAGTCCACTGACCGCTAAATATTCATAGTATACTATAATAATCTAAATATTAAAAATTATATGAATAATATATCTCGTCATTATGTTGTATGAATGGTAAAATAATCGATCCATGCGGAGGGGTAGTTTTAGAATGGAAACAGTCTGTATCCTTGGGCTATAAATACATTACCCTCTTCTCCATGAAATGTGTTGGAATTTAAGAATAGATGAGGATACATCGGAACATCCAATGTTATTCCAATGGATTGAGAGGACCTTAAAAACTCATGTTTTTAATTGAGAGACCCATTCTCCTCTCTTTAATTTCATGTTCTTTTCCATTCGTTTACATTTGTAATCCTCTAAGTGTTTTGTAGTAATTTTGTTTCAATATTAATGAATGTTTATTCATAATCTCTTATTCTCATATACATTCTGTATTTTTATTTTTATTTTATTTAAACAGTAAAAACCAAGTTCAAAACTATTCTCTTCTTTCACTTTCTCAATCAATCGAAAGTTTGTTTTTACATCTCTTCAAATTTCATTTCTGTGTTCAGCGCACCTATCTTTTATTGTCCTGTTTTTTTATTTTATTTTTAAAAAATCTCCAAAAACATTTAAACCATATTAATAACCATCTAAATTTTTGATTGAATCATCTATTTGGTTTATTCATAATTTATTTGATATAAAGTGATTGAGATGTTCATCTCGTTGATTATTATTTAGGTTAACATTGGGTAAGTTGAACTAAAAATGTCATCGATTAATGGGTTGTTTTATTTAACATGTTGATTCCATGGATTATTGGAACCACAAATACACTACCATTAACAAATTTTGATTTAGGATTGAACCCTATGTTATGTTAAGGAGTGGACTAAAGCCTCAACACTGGGAATTCTGATCAAAATCATCTTGTGAGGAGGTGTTAATTTAATGAAAAATAAAGAAAATCTCAAGGATATCATTAGACTAAAATCCCCAATAATTACCTCACCCCAATCTTTTTTAAATTATTAAATCAAACAGCATCCATAAATCGTTTCATTGAATCTCTATAACCAACCCCCCCATTAAAAATAACATTAATTAAAAAAATAGACTCTAAAATTTGTGTCATCATCAAGGATTTGACCCGAGTAACTCTATACACATTAGCATAGCAATAAACCATTGAACAACCAATTTGGAGCATCGAGTTCATCGATAAGTGACTTAGTCTCTCATTTATATAATCAAACCATGGAATCTCTTCAAAAAAATAATGGGGTTGTACATAAAACTTAAACTGCATATCACCACCAAACAAATGACATGGATGAATTTTATAATAGGTAACTAAAAAGAGTGACTGAGAGAATTGCGAAGACCGCCAAAAAATATTTTCCTTAAATACTCGGTGAAGTTATTTGGGATTATTGAACTGAATATAAACACCCCTAGGGATGTCTCCATTTAGGCTAGATTTTGGTAAAGCATGTCATTTACTAGTTGGAATCCGACATAAGTCTGTTTGGGATGAAAAAACACATAATTTTGAATGTGAAAAATCCAGTGGAGAAATATTATAGTAGTTTACTGATTTGGGGGAACACTGACTTAAATTATTTGAGAATTCCAATCTATATAATGACAAGGACAAGGTACTCCATTAAAAAACATCCTATGAAAGGTATTTTTATGAAGGATAAAAGGTAATTCTCTTCAATTATTGATTTCGACTTCACCAAGGTAAGAGTAATTCTTGTTGTGATAGTCCTTTTATTATTACTAATGTTTTCCTATTTAGTGTAGTGGAATTCCAATAAACCTCTTACAAAGGTACATTCATGGTTAACGGACATCGGTTAGAGCATCACCAAGAGAGGACACACATTCTGGGAACCACATTGACTTCTATCAGATACCTAACTTCTTATAGTTGACCCATCACTAGATGGATATGGATACCCAAAAAATCCAAACTAGGGGGAACCTATTTCCATTTAACTGTTCCTCTCTATCTATCTCTCTCCCTCCCTCTCTCATTTTTCTTTTCACATTCCTCATCATACACTTTAATTATTCTTTCGATTCTGGGAGGGAGTGGCTTTATAGAAAACTAAAAAAACTATAAAAAACTATAAAAATATGGGAAAAAAGAGTCATAATTAGTCATCAATCACTTTTTAAATTTTTCCAACCCTTTTTGGGGAGTTAAAAGACTAGTTTTTATCTCAAAATTCTTTATTTTCATTATAAATTTGGATAAAGAATCTTGTGTCAAAACCAGCAAATTTTAAATGATCATTTTTTTATTTTGAAAATGATTTCCCCCTAATAACGTGGAATAATATTACCATCCATTCCAAAGTCACCTATGACCATATTTTAATTTTAAACATTTTTCACCCCTGATTTTAAGTATCGAGTTTGTGGACCTTAAATATAAATGTCCCACTTTAGTGTACATTAATATGATAGAGGCTTTTTTTAACTGTATGGGAATTATAATAGCCAAATATAATCCCTTTAATATACATTGATCCTTTATTTTAAATCCCCTTTTAGCATGTGAACACCTTTTTTATATCTACACTACAATCCCAATACCTTATGCCACCCAAAATCTACATGTATTCTCACTGCATAATTTATTATAATTTATGTGTGGAGGTAATGGATTTCATTTTGGGTATCATTTTTTTGATTTTTAGCATCTTATTATATGCTTTACGGAAATAATCCATTTTATTGTTGTGGATTGATTGTCATTTAGTGGTTTTTGGGAATTTATATATGTTTATGACATATTGTACAAATTTTATTGAAATGTGTTAAAAAATATATGAAAAAAACAACAAAAAATAAAAAAATTAGAAAAATAGAATGGGTTGTGTCTTGGGAGGGGAAAAACCACTCTTCCTAAAACTATTTTCTTTTAATAACTATTAAAACTAGTGTCCTGAGGAGGAAAAATTGGTTTGTGATATTAGTGTGATATTTGTTTCAATTTCAACATTCGAAAAAAATACAAAAAGAAGAAGAAAAGGGAACAATTTAACTATATATTCTTGTGTCATTGGGAGAAGTTTTGTGTCTTGAACATATTTGAAATTTTAATACCCTTTAAATTTTTTCCATCTCTTTTATATCATCATTCACACAACCCTTCCCTTCTAAATGTGTGTTTCTATAACCTTCCATTTATTATATCAAATTTTTCATTTCTTTTTCCATGTTAGTGTTTCACACCTATTTTCCTCTAAAAAAGACGTTAAATTACTACCATCCCATAGCCACAGAAAACCCACTAAAAATACATATTGATTCATGTTAACTTTATAATAGGGAGTAGAATCTTAAATCTCATAGAAACTCTATGATTTTAACTTTTGGTTGTTGAATAGGTGAAGCTCCATAAATAAATTTTATCATCGTGAGAGGAGTACGTTTTGAGTTCCACCATTTTCCATTTCTAAATTTGAGCATGAAAAAAATCAATTTTTTAAACATTGTTTCTATAACAATTTTTTGTGGAATTCATTATCGATGATTGGACTATTCTTGTCCCCGATAAATTGGTGAAAAAAATTAAATTATTTATGGTGAGTAAAAATGATTTATTTATATTTTAATTTTATGTATGTGAAAAAATGAACAAGACTAAGTGTGGGGGAGTGTATATTACATATTCATTCCGGATTTCACATCAATCCCATCGTATAATCTTTAATAAGAAATTATTAATTTCCAATAAATTTTCATGTTTTCATCATAAACGCATAAGAAGAGCATTGTTCATGTTCATTTAATTAAAAAATAATTTCATGTTTTGATAATATATTGAAAAATATAAATCCAAATTATGTGATTATTATTTTTTAGTCTTCCTGATAAAAATTATAACATATCATTAGATGTAATTGTTTTCCAATTCAAAAATTTGAAGGGTCATATGGTCCATACAAGAAGGCCCATAGAATCTATGAAGAAGCTAGACTAGCTATGAAGATTGAATTTATGGGCTCAATACAGAATTAAAATTTATTTGATTATCTTCATAAAGTTGGGGTATAATACCATTCTTCTTGGATAAAAGATTCATGGCTCAAATCTATCGAAAAGAGACCTAATTGATGTTTGAAGTCCATCCCAACATTCTGTCTGAGAAATAAAATCAGCACACAATCCATGAATTTTAACATGATATAGACATCCAATTGATCTGATATTTTTAGTGTGAAATAAAAGATATAGATTTCATACTATTTAGAATAAATGGTTCATATATTAGGGTATCTTTCTATTCAAAAACTCATTCACATTTCAGTCTTCAAAAATGTGTTGATAAAAATTGGAAACAACACATTGTTTAGTAAAACATCAATAAATTTAGATACAAAAGTTCAATGGCTGCTAAATTTTTAGAGTTGATAAAATAAATCCATATATTCAAATTTTTATAATAATATATCTCAATATTTTATTTTAATAATGGTCATGTCATCCATCCAAGTGGGGAGGATGTTTTGGAATGAAAATGGTTTGCCTCTTGGGGCTATAAATATATTATCCTCTTATCATTACAAAGGGTTGAAATTTTATAATAGAAGAAAATACAATGGAACTACAAAAACTTTTCCAAAGGCCTGAGTGGACCTTTTAAACTCAATTTTTCCATGTAGGTACCCTTCTCTTCTCTTTGTTTTCATGTTCTTTTCTGTTTTTTTTAATTTGTAATCAGGTAAGTGTTTTGTTGTAATTCTGTTTCAATATTAATGAATGTTTCTGCATAATATCTTATTCTCATATAAATTCTATAGTTTAATGTTTATGTTTTTTAAATTGTATAAATCAATTTGAAAAACATTCTCTTCTTTCATGTTCTCAATCAATCAAATGTTTGTTTTTACCTCTCTCTCCATATTTCGTATGTGTGTGTTCGATGCATCACTCTTTTATTGTCCCATTATTATTATTTTCTTTTCAAAAACCCATCTCAATAAAAAGTTATACCAGATTAATAACCATCTCAATGTATTATTAAATCATTTATTTGGCTTATTTATAATTGGGAGATATTAAGTAATTGAGATCTTTTCTTTGTTGGGTATTATTTAGGTCAACATTGTGTATGTTGGGCTTAAAATGTCAGGAATTAATGGCATGTTATGATTAAATCATGGTTTAAATGGATGATTAGAAACTTAAATACACCATCATTAACAATTTTTTATTTATATTAGAACACTTTGTTAAGCTATGTCTTGGATTGAAGCCTCAACACTTGGGAATTCCGATCAAAATCATCTTGTGAAGCTGGTATTAATTTAATGCAATATAAACATGACCTAAAGGATACCATAAGATTAAAATACCCAATAATGAAAACACCCCAATATTTATTAAATTTCTAAATCAATATTCATCCATCAATAATTTATTTTAAACCCTGTAATCCCCCCCAATTAAAAAGTCCATCCCTTAAAAACAATGGAGTCTAAAATTTGTACCATCATCGAGGATTCATCCCGAATACCTCAATAAACATTATCCGGGAATTGACAGAACGACTGATAAGAGATAATCATCCATGATTCACAAGGTTTATTTAATTTTAATTTTTTCTAAAATATAATAAATGTATAATTTTAGTACTTTATATTGATTTAAAAAATACAAGATATGAAATATATTTAATTATTTTATTAATTTTTCACTATTTTAGCATGTCTCAATACCCCTCACCACGGGACTTGGCATTTCATGTATCATGTAATTTCAAGTCGAAAGGAGCCATATACCCCTTATCATAATATATAATTTTTCTTGAAAAAATATTTGAAATTATTTAGGTATGAGGCTTAAAAAACTATTATCTCATAACTCCTTGATTCATTGAGCGGACTTCACAATCCTCTGATCCTAATTCAAATTTCATCAACACATGTCTCTAGGTTAAACCAAGTACTACTGTAAAATTTGACCATTGACGTAACATAGTCAATTCAACCAAAAACATTAGTTATAACTAATATTTAAATTAAATCACCTTGAATTTATTCAAAAAATCACTTTTTACTATGATTTTATTCTTATGTTAAGTAAGAAAATGATTTTCAAACATAATATTAGTTTGAGGACTTTTTTAATTTTTTCTTAAATATTCATACTTTATCCATTGCATTTAATGTCAAAATAATGTTGATTTTTCAATGCTAATTTAACAATGCCTTTGATAAATCAATTTACTCATAATACATTTATTTTACTTTATCATACAAGACATGTTATCTTATTTTATGTTATCTCATTTAACATCATATAAACATACATCCCATAATAGAATACCATGATCTTATTGAAAATAAAATAAATAAATTTACTTGATCATGAGATTTCAAATTATTATTTTATCAAGTAGATGAAAAATAAACATATAAACCTAGGGAAAAAATCCATGAGTCAAGCTTGGATAAAGATGAAAAATTCAACCATTGACCATTGTATCTTATTGGTTGGTTCAACTGAACTAAATTTTTCAACTATCACCTCTCTTGGGAGATTCATCCTTTAAATGTATTATACTAGAATGTGGGTGAATGTGAAATAATGTTATAGGATATATAAAATAATCCATGGACAAGCATGTCCTATATAATAATGGTAGGAAGGATGACTCATAGGCCATTATATTTAATATTGTAAACATTATAACAAATAAAAAACCATGAAATGATATTGAATTAAATATAAACCAAAAAATTACATTGGTCGGTTAAGATCATGATCAATCACATACATGCAATGACATTGTGTGCATATATTCTAGAATACATTCCAAATCACTCGTTTAATTAAGATAAATTTCGCTTAAATTATTTATTAATGATCATATTAATCAAATAATTAATTATACCAATTAATAATTTATTCAATCCTTGAGATACATAATATTCTCATTCACTATAATTTTAAATAAATAAAATAAATTACTTTTATTTAAAATTAATTATGTACAAAATGTGTACATGAAGACAACATGGATTGTAATATCCTAAAGTACATGATTCCATTTATGATTGGGTAATGTGTATTAAAATGTAATTTACCATATATGGAGTGTCATGTAGTTTTTTGATATATAGTTTTCCATGTCAATTTGAGTATTCAACTCAATGTGTGTTGTAACATGACACACATTAATCCTATCCGGTGTGTAAAACTTTAACTTCCTATGTAACGTACAAGAAATGTATAAAGACCACACTATGTATAGTTCAAAAATTCATATAGAAATTAATTAGGAATTTAATATTCTCTAAACCATGTCACATTCCATGTATGTCATCTACACATCATGTAGTTTGGTTTAATTACACAATTAATTTTTATTACATGAAATTAATTTTACATGGTGTACAACCTATCTTGTCATGTACTCTATGAAAATGGGTATAAATTAAACTAAACGTACACTATCTACACTACATAAAATTATTCTATACTCATCCTGCCTTACACAGCTGGAGATTCAATGTGTAATTTGTACCAAATAATATATCATTACATTGTGTGTACGGAAACCACACATCATGTAACTATTGTTATCCCATGTTGATTGGATGATTGTTTGTATGTATGATTATTTTGTGATCTGTAATAAATTACACTCCCTGTAAATTAACCATTTTTTTGATTTATAGATAATTATATTTATAACTAGGATAAGAGGGAACCCTTTTATGGTCTTGAGATATCGAACTACTTGAATCTAATGATCAAAGTAAATTGAGGTCTTCACATGTAAATTTTATATGAGACCTCATCATGATCATTAAAGACCACATTATAGCAGTTAGAACCATGCCCTCAACCATGTCATGATACCCCTCTTAGAGCCCCGAGACCACACTCACCACACTACTCCATATTTTGGTGTCTCCAATTTTTCCCTAAACCACAACCATAACTAGGCCATGTCATCCCATACTACGCTTGTTTAAGTGTTCAGGCCATTCCCTCCAGTCTACCTAGCCATAGTGTCATCCTCCTACCTTAGAAAGGGATTAAATTCACCATAAATCTCCCCAAAGGGGTTCCATTGGGATTTAAACCCTGGTATGATGAAGAATTATGTGTTGAATTTATAGCTCCGAAAAGTCTTCATTTGTAAATAATATTATATGATAATAGTAATATTATAAGGTAACATTTTTACTATATAATATGATATAATAAATAAAATTCCCATACAACTTGAAAATGGCCTGGAAACTACTCCATATCTATAACTCACCCATGTGGTGGGTTTTTTTATTATGGAAAACACCAAATATATTAAAAGCCATGGGAAATAGTGATAGATAGTCATCCCCAACTTTTTATAAACAAGGTATAAGCCTTCATGAAAGTAAGATGTCTAACCCAAAGACCTTCTAGCCAAGGATACATTACTTGAGACATTAATTTCAAAATAAATATATCACTTAATACGCATAAATTATATTTAACTATTAAATTTGAGCTAAAAACTCCATAACAAAAATAATTCGAAGTAGATGAAAAAATAATCTTATGTTGTCGTACCTAGAAAATAATACATGACATTAAAATTTTTAATAATCAATTTATCAAATAAATGTAAGCTTACAAAATATTCACACCATATAAATTTTTTATATAAATGAATATTAAAAGAAATAAATAAATAAAGACATTATTTATTTTATAACATGAGATATCAATACAAATATTTCATTTTTTATTTAGACATAATAATATTCTATTTATAATTCCTAACAGCTATTTTTTATAAAAATATTATCAAACAATAGAAATATTAGGAAAAATTAGTTTTTTCTTCTTTTTGGACTACTTCATATTTATAATATATTGTGGGAATATCTATAATAATCAATGATTCTATCATAGTATATGTTAGAAACACCTTTCGGAAACCTATAATTCCTTATACAGGTGGCCTTTTTTTTCTTACACGAGTGTCGACTCATGTTGGTGGTCACCCATAATTTATGATATACACTATAATATGATGGGGTTCATCTCACAAGATATATCATTATCAATAATATCAACTATATCACTATTATGATTTGATGATCAATTTTACACAACCTGAATTATCTATGATTCCCTATGACAACTCTTATCATATCCTACAAAATAATGTAATATTATGGGATTCAATGAATCATAAACCAAGACTCAATCAAACGTACCCTAGGAAATGTACAAATAATAAATCATATATTATGACATCCTATATCATAAAAAAGCATATATATCTAATAGATAGTGTTCATCCACATCATATTGTACCTTAATATATCTCTCTAAGAACATTATCATGTATATGTTATTCAAAAAATCAATATAAAAACATTTTGAATTGGTGATGAAAGTGGCTATGATACCACTGAAGGGGTTTTTAGGATCATATCATGTCTAATAAAGTGGAAGGAACCCAAAAACTAGCCCCATATATCATCACCAAGTCAACATGTTAATGATGAATATTTTATAAAACATGTGTACCACTTTTCCATTATGCCTCATCTCTAATGATCATGATGGAATAATTTTTATGGAGATCCCCAATAGATAACCAACAAAATATTGCCTATATAGGTAGTACATCAACTATTATACTACACATATGCTACAATAGATTCCCTCATTCTCCAAATATGTGATATAACCTTATCCACAAATATAAACACAGAACTGGTAAGGAAGAGAGCATCAGCATGGAATGATAGTGTTTCACCCACAATCTAATAGAAGGATCATCCCTTTATATAGGTTTTCTTAGCTGAGGGAACTCTATCATTGACTTCAAAAATTTGGTGGCTAACATAATTTGTCAAAAAATTTATGCCTGTAAAGGCTCTTAAATTTCAAGGAATTTGTTTTTAATTTCTTTGAAATTTTACAAGCCTGCAGTTTCTGACGGCGCCTGATTTCGAGGCCCGGTGTGCCGAGAATCAATTTTTGATGTTTTGTTCGGGTACGTTCATTAAACGTACATGAATGATTATCTATCTTTTGAACCAGTGCTGGGGATTGAAATATGAGGGCCCAAACGAACTCGGAGCGCGGGTAATTGCTTAAGGGGATCTTTACCGCAGTTGTATTTTATGCGGGTTGAGAGTTTAAATTTTTGGATTTGTTAAAAAGATAAACATAATTGGTTAGAACAATTTTATACTCCATGGTGGTTAAATCATACATGGGGAAGTTATTGGCTGGTCCCATCCCAACATAACATCCCATATGTGGATATTTGTGAGTTGGCACCCACACGAGTCCAACCATTCATCTCTTATTAAACTCCCTTAAACTCCCTATTTAACTTCACCTCATTTAATTGAACAACCCTTCACCTTCCATCTCCCTCACTCCAATTAATTTTCTTACCCATCTCAATTAATTAAACAACACTTCTATTAATTAATTAAAGAGTTTTTGAATTAATTTGAATGCTTGGAAATTTTATTAAAATAAGAGAGACTTATTTTAATTTTGATTGGAAAATCTTGGGCTGGGGAAATCCTTGAAGAGTTGGAAAGGGAGCTTTCCTCCTTCGACGAAGAACGTTCTCTATCGATGATGAACAACTATCTACAGTTCTCTTCCTTTGCGTTAAGGCAGAAGACGCAGACTGCAGAAGCCGACGCCAACGAAAATGTTTTTTCTTCCTCCGATGTCGACGGGATCGTCACCATACTTCTGCGACTCCGTTCTATCACGACGCTTGCCTCTTTCTGCGGATCGATGACGTGTAATGTCTTAATCGAGGTAGGGTTGTTTTTGTATATTTTTATATATGAGTTCTAAACCCTTTAACTTGGAAGATTATTCTATAGGGTGGATTGATTCAATTTTATTTGAATAATTTTTTTTTTCTTTCTACGTGAAAATATTAATATCTTTGGCCAATTGATAACTCCTAATGCGGAGGGCGCGGGCTGAACAGACCTGGCCTGACAACCCTCTGCAGGTTGGTTGTCTATTCACGGATTGACGAGCGACGACGAAACGGGGATGCAATGGTGATTTGAAGCCGTCGTAGTGAAGAGAGGGTCCTGAGAGAGCCACAGGTGCAAGCAGTGGGTGAATCAGACCACCTAAGCGCGTCCGGTGGTCCACCAAAGGCGGCATCGATGCGCCCCACAGGCACGGCAGTGCCAGCGTCCGGCGGCAGTGGGAGGAACCCGGAATGGCAGAGCCCTTCCGGTGGTGAAGTGGAACAACATTATGTCACACCAGTTGGTGGGGGTCGCGCCCCCCCCCCCCCCATGCTCGGCTAGCTGGCCGAGCCAGTGCTCCCCCCCTCCCAGCTGGGTCGGGCCGCGCCAGCTGGGTCGGGCCGGGTCGGACCGGGCCCAGACCCCCCTATTTCAGACCGTTTTTTGGTTAAACGGCCATAACCTGATCTACAGACCTCCGATCAATGCACCATTAGTTTCCTAGGATTCCTTATATCGAGATGGCCATTTTGGTATATTATAGTCATGGTTTTGGTAAAATTTTTGTATGGAAGGGTTGGTTATAATCCGAAAACAACCGGGCCCTCGGAGCGGAAACGCTTATAACATAAGGATAGGACGTCTGATTGACGTGTCCTCAATTAAGTTGGTTTCCTTTTGTTGAGATGGATCTTTTGGAACACTCCACTCGAGGTTCAGACATATTTGTAGTACGACCGGATTTTGAACGAGCATATTTCCAACTGGGCCCTTGGAACGGGGAAGCAAATATCTCTCAGACCGGACATCCATTTGATGAACCGTCAGTAGAACTGGTGATATCTTTGAGAAACGTTCTCTTTGAGTACACCCCATGAGAGTTTTGTGTATATTTGAGATACAGTCAGCTTGTTTCGTACACGAAACCAACCGGGGCCCCGGGATAAAAAGGCTCATAACTCATAGACTGGGCGTCCGATTGACGTGTCGTCTATTGCTTTGAGACCCCAATGATGAGGCGGTCCTTTATGATACTTCTACGTGAGACTTAGTGACACATGGAGTATCGACCAATAGCTCATGGAGCAGATCCTCTTGGAGATGAGCAGACAGAATGCAGAGACCAAGTAGTTGTAGACCATACGAATGCTTGACCGATTCGACTCAGTGTGACTCGACTAGCATAGTAGACGGAGCGCCCAGTATGGCGGTAGACCCACGGTGGACGGAGCGCCTGGTTTGGCAGCAGACCCGTGGTACTCGACAGGAGGAGTACCTCTGACGACTATTAGGGGGAGTGCCCGGTTTGGCAGCAGATCCACAGCGGTGGAGCGCCCTGTTTGGCAGCAGACTTGCGGTACATGGCAGGATGAGTACCTCAGAAGTTTATGGTTAGTGAGTAGCACCTCAGAGTCATGAAAGGACCACTGTACTCGACAGAGGAGGATTTCTCCAGCAATTGTGGTTTTGATAATAAAAATCCCGGTTTATGTTGAGTCAATGATTTTTGTGTTTTTCTCAGGGTTGAGATGGGTTACTTGATAACATAGGTATATGTATGGGAATATACCTAAATAAAGTTTAACTATTGAGATATTTTATTGTGGTTTATCCTTGTCAGATTTTGTGAGACCTTGAGGGTCTCGGGGTCCCTATTGAGTATCGTTATACTCACCCCTGCACGGGCTATGCCCGCACCTCCTTGTGTTGGATGCAGACGACGAACATCACTGACTGAGGTAGAGTGTACGAGGACTAGACGGTACCCAGAGGTGGACACTCGGCGTCACGACACATGAAGCGGACTGATAGACACAGAGTGTTGAGGAGTACATTTGTACTTACACATCATGCAGTAACCTAGGGAACGATCCAGGATCTTCTTCACCATCAGATGTTGGCTTTTAGGTTGTAATTTCTTTCAGTTGTAGTCATAACTTTTTGTTGGGCTTTTATTTATGGCCCCTTTGTACTTTCATCACACTTGTTAAACTTCTTTACATAGTGGTTGCTTCCTCTTGTACTCTGGTTGTGTGTGTTTACATTTTATAAAGGCAATGCCTTCCTACTTTTTAGGAATTATGCCTTTGGTGTTAGTCTGCAGCCCATGGCCTATGGAAGGTGGGCTTGGTGTAGTCACTATATAGGCCCCGAGGGGAAAAGTCGTGACAAATTGGTATCAGAGGAGTCGGTTCTACCATTGAATATAAGACTATGAAATTTCCTTTCTGTGAAGAAATAGTGTTAAGGGTATCGAAGGTGCTTTTCAGTTCCGGGAGTCCAGTGTTGGTGTGGTGGTTAACGTATCCATACACCAAGACCCTGACTACTGATTTATGACTCAGTGCACAAAAAAACTAATTTTGTGTGTGTTTTAAAAAAATTTCTTTATGTCAGCTCAAACCAGGTCAGCTCACCAGGTATAAATTGTTTGGCAGTGTCACATCTGTTCAGGATGCCTCCACATAGACAGCCAGTTAAAGTTTCGATAGAGTATATGATGACAGCCCACCGAGTGAAGAGGCTCTGGTGCAGGGCCCTCTTGCCATGTTGGCACCTTCGTGTGGTGTAACAGCAGCACCACCACCCATTGGGAAGAAGATGCCACCAGCCGTACTAGCGGATGGTGCACGCTGGCAAAGCGTGTTGCACGAGTTCCAGCAGCAGAGGCCTCCAAGGTTATGAGGTGAGGAAGATTCCCAGGTAGCAGTGGACTAGCATGTGGCGATTGCTAGAATTCTACACCATGTTTAGGCACAGGTAGAGTAGATAGTGATCTTAGCTACTAGTGTTTCCCAGTGAGTGACCATTAGGATGGTCTGCTTATTGATGAGCCTTCGGTACGTGGACTGATGCCTGAGATAGTACCTTCAGGTAGTGTGCCAGCTATATCACTACATGATGGTCAGCAGTTACAACTGGTGGTACCGGTAGATGACACATATAGGCATAGTGCCTTACAAGTGATTCAGTATCAGATACCCCTCAAGTTCCGAGGCGAGCCAGACTCACAGGCGGCTGAGGACTGTCTTGAGGAGGTGGCTGTGAGTTTTTCTAGAGCTTATACAGCTTTGGAAGAATGAAATGTCGGTAGTTGGGTATTCATCGAGGCATACCAATCGTTCCTGGAAGAAGATGACTACGATATGATCCATGACTTGGAGCTCGGACATCTGAGCGAGGTGTGTTTAAAGAATATCTGAGCCAGAACTTTTCCACTATGTCTTTCTACTTATGCTTGGGTTATAGAGAGAACCTTTGTGGTTGAATGTTCATTGGATGAATGGATACTTCTAGAGAATGTTATCAGTGGGAAAGCATGGAAATTTCACTAGTCATAGAGACTTGGGCATGTAAAATGTTTCAAGATGATAAAGTGTTAATGATAGATGAATCTGCAGAGCATCAAACATGGAAGTAGAGCTAGGAGAGTAGCATGAGGTGGTGTACATTTTGAAATTTTACAACCACCCACTCTTGTAGTCCCTTCCAGGCTCAGGGAGCAAGAAGACAGGGGAAGAGAGTAGTTGCATGCAGTCAAGGAGTAAGACCCAAGGGCTCTAGGAATGATTCGAGGTATGGTCTGTGTCCACTACTAGCTGACGTAACAACATACATTGATACGAATCATTCCATTCTTCCATGAATCTTGTCCCAAACCTAGAGTGTCTGGTTAATCCGTAGACTTGATCCTTACATATGGAGATACTATTAAGAGGAGACTTGATAATCACACTTAAACTGACAGTGTGATTTGACCCTTGAAGTGAGAGTTTTGGTTGGAACCTCTTGGTGGCATCATCGAGGCCTTACGACGTTAGTTTGGGTATGTACTGGGAAACTATAGTTCATACATAGATTGACTGTATTTCCCAAAAGGTTTTGGTTTACCTACAACATTGGGACGGGTTTTCATTAATCAGAGAAAAGGAAACCCCAAGAAGCACAGGATGTAATCATGAATTAGAAGGTGCAGTTGATCACTCAAGATTTGGGCAGACTTACCTTGGTTGTGGAAGACTTCTCCAGAGTTCCATCATCGCATTAAATGTTGACATAGAAGGAGAAACCCTTCGTATGGTCTTAGATATGCCAGTGGAGTTTTCAGGAGCTGAGGAATAAGTTGGCCAGTGTGCCCATCTTTAGGTTTAGGAGGATGTGTTGAGGGAGTTTAACACTACCCCACTAGCAGTACATCTAGGATTGGCGAATATGTATTCGTACCCCAGACGACAGCACTGGGGGCCAGGTATGAGAAGGTTGTAACAGAGTTCATTTCATGATGCCTCACTTGACAGCAAGTGAAGGCAGAGTACCAGGTACCAGCAGATGGTTTAGGCTACGACGAAGAAGGTGCATATCAACCAGGAACGGATGAAGACTGCACAGAGCATACAAAATTCCTATGCTGATAGGAGATGTAGACCACTGGAGTTCAAGGATGGCGACCACATTTTTATATGGGTCTCTCCAGGATGATGTCTAAAGAGATTTGGTCAGGGCGGAAAGTAATCTCCAAAATTCATTGGACCATTCCAGGTCCTCCGAAAAGTAGGCGAAGTGGGTTACTGCCCGGCCCTTCCAACTCTGTTGCACCAGGTTCATGACATCATCCACGTATCTTTGCTGAGGAGATACGTGCACGACTTGACCCACATCATCGATCAGGGGGAGATGGACATCGATGATGGGGTGACATTTACGGAGGTCCCAGTGGAGATCAAGGATCGACAGAAGTGGTTCCCATGTAGATGGTCGATTCCTCTGTTGTGCATTCACTGGTGGCATAGTAACCTCCCTTAGAGCACATGGGAGCAATAGTCTAAGATGTGTGATCACCCCTTTTGTTTCCCTATCAAGTGTTGTAGCTTTACGTGGAGGTAATGATCTGAGGTGGGAGTAATTTAAAGACACATAAATTTCAAGGAAATATTTTTGTTAATTTCATTGGAATTTTACGAGTCCTATATTTCTGACTGCACCTGATTCTGAGACCCAGTGTTCCCAGAATCAATTTATGAAGATTTGTTCAGGTACGTTCAATAAACGTATGTGCGGGTTTTCCTATATTTTGAAATGATGCTTAGAATTGAAATATGAGTGCACCAATGAACTCACAGCACGGGTAGTTGCTTAATGGAATCATTAGAGCAGTTACATTTTATGCGGGATGAATGTTTAAATTTGGGGATTAGTTTAAAAGTCAAATAAAATTTTTTAGAACAATTTTATTCACCATAGTAGTTAAATCCTACAAGGGGAAGTTATTAGTGGGTCCCATCCCCCCATAACATCCCATGTGTGGATATTTCTGAGGGGGGGCTCACACAAGACCAGACTTTCAACTCTTCTTAAACTCCCTTAAACTCCCTATTTAACTTCACCTCATTTAATTGAACAACCCTTCACCTTCCATCTCCCTCACTCCAATAAATATACCAACCCATATCAATTAATTAAAAAACTTTTCAATTAATTAATTAATGAGTTTTTGAATTAATTTTTATGCTTGGAACGTTTATTAAAATAAGGGAAAGCCTTATTTTAATTTTGGTTGGGAAATCTTGTGCTGGGGAATTCCTTGAAGAGTTAGAAAGGGGGCTTTCCTCTTTCAATGAAGAACGCTCTCTCTCGAAGAAGAACGACCATCTACTCTTCTATTCCTCTGTGTCAAGAGAGAAGACGCCGACTGCAGAGACCAACATCTATGACAACATTCTTTCTTCCTCCGATGTTGACAAGATCGACACCGTTCATTTGTGACGATGTTCTATCACGACGCTTTCCTCTTTCCACGGCTCGATGACGGACAACGTCATAATCGAGTTAGGGGTTGTTTTTGTATAATTTTATATATGATTTTTATACCCTAGAACTTGGAAGATTATTCTGTAGGGTGGATTGCTTCAATTTTATATGAATAAAATTGATTTTCATTCTATGTGAAACCATGTTTATCATTATCCAATTGATAACGCCTAACGCGGAGGGCGCAGGATGAACAAACATGGCCCGACGACCCTCTTCAGGTTGTTTGTCTATGCGCGGATTGACAGGAGACGACGAAACAGGGCCGCAACGGTGATATGAAGCCATCGCAGTGAAGATCAGGTCCCGGGAGAGCCGTAGGCCCAAGTGGTGGGTGAAACGGACCACCAGAGCACGTTCGGTGGTCCGCAAAAGGCAGCATCGGTGCGACAGTGACACGCTTACGAAGTAGACCACCGTGGCTGATCCGTGGTGGCGGTAGGAACCCGGAATGATAGATCCATTCAGGTGGTGAAGTGGCATGGCATTTAGCCACACCAGTGGGGGGAGGTCGTGCCCCGCCATGCTCGGCCAGCTGGCCAAGCCAGCACACCCCCCCTGGCCGGGCCGGGGCGGGCCACGCATGCCGGGCCGCGCCAACTTGGTTGGGCCATGCCCCACCGGGCCATGTCGTGCCCTACCAGGCAAGACCCAGACCTGGGTCAGGTAACCCAGTTCAGGCGGACCCAGGGTTGGTTGGGCCGGGTCGAGCCAGGCCCAGACCCCCCCCCCTTTTTCGGACTGTTTTCGGTTAAACGACCATAACTTGAGCTATAGACCTCTGATCAATTCACCCTACGTTTCGTATGATTCCATGGATCGAGACGGTCGTTTTGGGATATTACACTCAAGGTTTTGGCGATGTTTGTGTATGGTCGGGTCGGTTCGAACCCAAAACCAACCGGGCTCTCGGAGCGGAAACATTTATAACTTAGGATCATACGTCCGATTGATGTGTCGTCAATTAAGTTAGTTTCTTTTTGTTGAAACAGATCTTTGACCTTACTTCTCTTGATGTTCGGACACAATTGGAGTAATGCTAGGTTTGGAACGACCATATTTCCAACTGGGCCCCTGGAATGGGAAAGCCAATATCTCTTAGACCGGACATCCGTTTGACAAACCGTCAGAGGCACTGCTGATCTCTTTGAGAAATGGTCCCTTTGAGTACACCCAATGGGAATTCATGGTACAATTGAGATATGGTAGGGTAGGTTCATACACGAAACCAACCGGGCCCCCAGGAGTAAAATACTAACAACTCCCAGACCGACATCTGATTGACGCATCGTCTATGGCATTGAGACCCCTAAGACAAGGCAGTACTTTGTGATACTTCTACATGAGACTTCGTGACACATGTATTATTGACCAGCAGCTCGTGGAGCGGATCCTCCTAGAGACGAGAAGACAGACTGCAGAGACCTGGTAGGTGTAGTCCTGACTACTGCTTGATCGATCCGACTAGGTGTGACTCGACTAGCCCAGTGGACGGAGTACCCAGTTTGGCGGTAGACCAAAGGGGGATGGAGCACCTGGTTTGGCAGCAGACCCACGGTACTCGACAGGAGAAGTACCTCTGACGGCTATTAGGGGGAGCGCCCAGTTTGGTGGCAGACCCACAGCGGAGGAGCACCAGGTTTGGCAACAGACTCGCGGTACTCAGCAGGAGAAGTACCTCACCAGTCTATTGTTATTGAGTAGCACCTCAGAGTCGTGACAGGACCACTGTACTCGACAGAGGGGGAGTTCTCCAGCAGTTGTGTGTTCGATAATGAAAATCCCAGTTTGAGCTGAGTCAATTACCTTTGTGTTTTCCTCACGGTTGAGATGGGTTACTTGATAACTTAGGTGTATTTATTTGCATATACCTAAGTAAAGGTTAACTGTTGAGATATTTTTTTTGGTTTATCCTTGTCAGATTTTGTGAGACCTTGAGGGTCTCGGGGTCCATAATCAGTATCATTATACTCACCACTGCACGAGATATACTCACACCTCGTTGTGTTGGATGAAGATGACAGACAGTGATGACCGAGGAAGAGTGTACGAGGACTGGACGGTACCCGGAGGTGGAAACTCGGCATGACACCACACGGAGCAGACCGATAGATGCAGATTGCTGAGGAGGACATATGAACCTACCATTCAGGTAGGAACCTGGAGGACGATCCAAGAGCTGCTTCACCATTAGTTGTTGTCTTTTCAGTTGTACTTTCTTTCAGTTGTAGGTTTACCTTTGTGTTGGGCTTGTATTTCCAGCCCCTTTGTACTTTTAGCACGCTTGTTATACTGCTTTACATAGTGGTTGCTTCCGCTTTTACTCTGGTTGTGTGTGTTTATGATTTATAAAGCCAATGCCTTCCTAGTTTTTAAGGAATTACGCCTTTGGTGCTAGTCGCCAGCCCCTAGCCTATGGAAGGCGAGTTTGGGGTAGTCACGATACGGTCCTCGGGGGACGGGTCGTGACAATACCAATTGGAATATAATAATTTGAATGTTTTAAATGATCATAATCTATTTATCAATCCATAAATGAATTTCCTTTATTATTCAAAACTCAAGGAAACCCATTGAAAATATGTGGTAGTATCCCATGCACATGAGCATATATCGTAGGTAGTTTCCTATAATACTATATAGGAATCACTTGAATATAATGATATCTCTATGTATTTTTCTATGATATGCATCAATTACATATTACAAATTACAACCCATGGTTTATCATACAATATGATATATCTATTTTAGATCATATCCAACAGTTGGGACATAATATGACTCAATCTAAATACATGAGAAATTCTAATTTTATGTGGTCATAATAGCTATACATAACATTGAACACAAGAATGAATGATTATCTATATAAATATTTTTTCCCAAATTTCCAAAGATACAATTTCAAAAAATCACCAATCTCTGATCGGATACAAACCGAGGAACCCTAGTCTTGCACTTACAGATCATTTTCTAAACATACATAACTTTAACATACAACATAAATTATAACCAACTTCCAAAACTGAAATTTTAGTGCCTTTGGGAATTTGGTACATATTATATCATCAAACTATATTATCTAATAAAATATTTTATCTTATACCCCTTTATATTCCGATAAAATTAACTTTTCACCAAAGATTACTTGGGGAAATGGGGAAACATATGAAAGGAGTAAACTCAAAAACACATTGAGCCCTTAAAAATAATCAATAAGACATAATGAAACTAACAATATATCATAAAAAAATAGAGAGACGATCATGTGATAAATATAATGATTAATGGAATAAGATCATGAAATCGTAATATGTGAAAATGAATCATGATAGTATAATCCTATATCATGGAATACATTATATAAAAGAATAATCTTTAAAGAATTGAATAAACCTATCAGATTATTTCATGGGTGGATACACATTTTAGGTAGGACTATTACAACCATCCCTAGAGGTATCCCTTTTTTCATGTCATAAGAATGTGTCACAACCAAGATGCATGTCACTATAAACATGGTTCAAGGATCCTATCCAAGACATCAAAAACATACATCAAGGATCAGTACCAATATTTCATAAATAGGGGTCAAGACTCACATCCATGCCATCATTAGTAAGGATCAAATATCTCCTACATGAAATTGAAAGCAAAGGTTAAGGCTCACTACCAAGATGTCATAACATAAAAAAAAGCTAACTACAACATTCCCATTTATACAGATATCTTGAGATATAATGCATTACCCAATCGATTAGGGGGTTGTATAACTCTAAAAACACCCATATTCATAATATGTCATACATATGTGTGCCCCATGAATATGATATCAATATGAAATATTTCAAAATAGTTTCAGGATTAACCTTTTGAATGAAAATAGGCATATAAAGAAATAATGTAGTTATATATGGTAAATATCCCTCAATCATGATAATAGAGAGTAAGATATTCAAACAATATAGAATAAAGGATATTTAATCTAGTTAGTAATTTTCCCAGTCAAGGAAAAGTACTGAGATACTAGGGAGCACTATTCAATCAAAATAATAAAGTGTAAGAAATTCACAGGTGTAGGGCATTGTATAGATGATAAAAGTCACGACAATGTTAACGATGGAATATTTCTCTCATAGAGATTTCATTTTTAGTTTACAACACATATTTTGGAATATGGATAATGAATCAAATGATTATTTTTATGTATTATTTATTTTATGAGAAATATATAATTCATGTAAATACAATAAGATAAATGGTAAAATGGGTAGAACGAAAAGGATTATTGACATAGATGACGAATCATTTAGATGAAGATATGAAATTATAGATGTTTTAACAAATCAATTGATCACATTTTATACATTGTTTAAATAAATAACGAAAAAATAATTTTTAAGTGTATTAATATGATATTAAAATAAGTTTGAATAAATAATAATGAATACGTTATGTAATATAAATAAGGTCTTTGAAAAATATGTAAGAGTTGGTTCCCTAAAAACAACTTTTGTGCACTTTATGATAACTTTTATTTATTGTTTTGAATATTAATAATCTTATTATCACATTATGATTGATATCTTTTATAACATAGTATGTTATAATGTTCTAATAGTTGTTGTTTCACTGAATGGTCATAATAGTTCCCCACTATGATGAGAACCTAGAGGTGTCACGATAATATTCTTAAATATATGATCTATAGTATGATTAAATCATTTGAGGGATATAGATGATACAATAATAGGGGGTGGATACTCATAGGACCTTGGGCCACCTTCTCATGGTGTATTCCCTTGGTAATATCCAATATAGGATATAATGGGAATGAGTGCCTATAGTAGGAAATTCACATTTATATGTATCATTGGATGTTCCTATCTGAGAACACGTGTATTGATCATTATACTTTTTGATTATTATAAATAAGTATTTTGAGTAATGTACTTTTATGTATTGATGAAATCCCTTACAATATATGTTCATGGTGGGGTAGGATATGTTGGGTGCATCACGAGTAATATTTCACAATTGAATAATGTAAAAAAGGATTTGTCCCTTTTGATATTTAGTGAAGGTTGATATATTAGTCCCTTTGATAGAAATGATATAGCCTAAATAAATCAATGTCCATTTTGTTTTTTAGGAACGTTTTATTTCAGGAGTGTCAAATAAAGAGTCGTCATGAAGAACGTTTGATGGAACCAGCATATAAACTTCTTGATTAGACATATCACAATAAAGGGATTATATTATATAGTAGAAATACATATGAGTTATTGTGTCATTATGATAGTGACTTCTTTATCTATAAGGGAATTGGTATGTTGTTATACACTAACCTTGGAAATTTGGTTGCTTCACCTCGTGCCATTGAGAAAGCGTCTCAGCGGTTCACACACTAGGTGCATCCCGAATCTATGTAAAATAATATATTATTATTTATTATTTAATAAGTTGAATTAATATTATTATTTCACATTGTTTAATAATTTTTCATTTTTACATTTTCACATATATTCCAGAACTTGTTATTTGAGGGAATATTATGTGAGTAAAATAATTAAAAAATACTTATTTCTTGTTTTTCTAATATAATATTCATCTATGTATTAGAGAATAATGCAGTGATATTTAATTACTAAATAAATATTAATTATTCAAGGCCTGATAAATATTACCGAGGAATGGCGAATCGAGTAAAAGGGTTTAGTGTGAAATAATATATATTTAATATTATTTGAATAAATAATATTTAATTTAATTCGTGAGTTTTGCGCATGTAAATAAATAATAATAATAATATATTTATAGACATGGTATTCTATAGAGATTATGATAAAAATAAGGGTAAAAGTGAAATTATTATTTTCTAACCCAAACAGTATAAAAAATCAATTATATTATTTTTCTATAGAGCCAATTCATTTATTGTGCACAACTAGATCCAAAGAGAATCCCCTCAAACACCTAGAGATCTCCCTATACAAGAATTCTCTCAAGAACACAGAGTGATCTTCCTATTCCACTACTCTCATGTATAGAGAGATAGAAGAGAACCCTTCTATGAAGCGGTTCTTAAGGAAATCATAGACAAATAGTTAAATCATTAGGATCTTCTATGCTAGCTCTTGTATATTCCTACAAGAATATTTTGAGGTTCATGGAATTGGTGTGGATCACCATTGGAAGGAATTTATTCTTGATTCCAGCAATGTAACGATGGTATGACGTAGAGACATTGTCCAATACATCAAAGGAGGAACAATTTATTACAAGGTAATTTTTTTAATTTCTTAAATTAATTAAAAATAATATGTGATGATAATTTTTTTTAGATCTAACATTTAACTGTTATCAATATTCATTGATTGAATTCCGTTGATCATGGAAATTATTGTCATGTAAAACACAGATTAATCATCGATCATGAAAAAAAAACATGTTGGGAATGTTCCATATGATACATTCACTATGCCTGGAACCTATAATTGTTATTTTATGGTTTGTTTAATTATTTATAATTATTAAAATATCCGTGATTGATTTATTAATTTTTTATTAGTTTTCAATTCAAGTTTTATTTTTCTTTAATCTGAATTACTAGATCTACATTCTTCCTCTTCATTTCCCAAAAAAATATAATCTACTATATTTTTTGAATGAAATAAATTCAAAGATCTCATCATGAAGTTCCAAGGAATTTGATTCGATAACACAAGAGTAAATTCTATGTAACTCAGATGTACATGTCATATACTAATGTTTAAAGAACCATTAATTAATTCAAAATTTACTCTTGTCATGTGAATTTATTACATGTAGTGAAATTAATTATATACTGCATTTTGACTAGGTTAACCTGGTGTAAGGTAATCTTGAGTACATTCCATGTAACATTCATACATAATGTGTAGTCCTTTAGTCAAATATTGGCCGTTCATCCTCTTACATGACATACCTGAATGGGGACTGTATAAATCAGAGACCACACACTGTGTAACCCATGTACACATCATGTAATAAAATATTTTTTATGACACATTAAAAATTCATATACCTAGGCATGTTCCATCGAAAAATAAGATTCGGGATTCCACTCAACAGATCAAGGAACAGTGAGATAATATAGTTGGAATTTTGAATGCTTACCTATGACCCATTAAATTGCTTGACTAGCTAATGTCGGGGTGATATGAAGGGAAATATGGAACCTTAATACTAAAATATCTAATAAATAAGATATTTCAAAGCTAATGAAGAGGTTTATTGGGTTTTGATAAAATAGTCGGAGATTATAAATATAATATTTATTATTTGTCTAAATTTAATCACATAAAGAACTACAACTATGCTAATATTATCTATATAAACATCAATAAAAATGAATTAAATCATATAAATCTGATCCATACATGATAAACATAACTATATAACTGACACGAATTGTCAATAGTGGAAAATTAATTTATGTGTTATCCTACGCCATGAAAGGAAAATTTATGTGCACGAAGAACATATTCTCGATGCACATGGTAAAGAGGCTAGTGAGGAGGAGATATCTCACTATGAGAAACATTTGAATGATTCCACATCTTTTTTCTGTTTATTGTTATCATCCATGACCAATGATCTTCTAAATCAACGGGATGGAATGGATTTGTATATCATGGTGTTTCACCTTCGGGGTCTCTATCAAGAGAAGGCATGAAAATACAGATATAAGATCTTCAATGCCCTATTTATGACTAAAATTGGAGATTCGATGGAAAATATGCCTCATGTAGCCCATATTATTAGATACATTAATTCATAGATATATTATTGATTAAATTTCCATATGTGTTACCCATAGATTTCATACTTTCCTCACTACCCAAGTCCTTATATAGTTTTATTATTAATTATAACATGAGTAATAATGAGAAAATTATTCTAGAAAAACTTACTATGATTCAAAAAGTGGGTTAGGACATGGTGTATGAAAAATGAATGGTCTTATGATGAATAAGAAGCAAAAGAACAATGAGATGGGGCCTAAGCCTCATAACAAGTTTAATGCTCCCGAGCACCGTCCTTCCGACAAGGTGAAGATACAGAGACATGGTAAGAAAAAATAAGCATTATGTTTTACATGTTGAATCCAAGACCACAAGAAAAGGAACATCACCTATGAAGAAAAGGGATGATAATGTTTCATTCATTATCGAGTGTAATCTGTCAATATCTACACATTCAGTATTAGATATAGTTTGTAGTGATAACATTTGATTCCAAATGAATGAAAAAATAAGACTCTAAAATATTACTAGATGAAGGTTGATTTGAGATCTCCCATTAGTTTGAGGTTGGATTATCTATCCAGTGGTGACTACTACCTTTTATTCCCAACTTTAATGGTATTAGTATAATAATATTTTTAGTGTGTTCCAAATATTACCAAGAACATAATTTATGTACCATGCTTAGATGCAGATGGTTTTATTTTCAAATTTGGAAATAATTTTTTTTTCTTTTATAAAACAACATATTATATGGAATCACATATTTAAATAATATTATTTATGTATTAAATTATGAAATCAAAGTATTAGCAATAGAGAACGAATCATGTTCACATGAATCATATAACACCTAGCTATGGAATCTCTATCTTGGTCTTGTAAATGAGAAGTGTTTTTCAAAGATCTGTCAAGAAGGTTATTTATACAAATTTAAGATAAAATCATTTGAATGATGTCAAGAATGATTATAAGGAAAAATGACCATACACTCATTCAGTGGTTAGGGTGAAAATACCACATATTTTTTAGGATTGTTATACATTGATGTGTGTGGACAGTTTCCAGTTGAATCTATAGGTGTATATTCTTACCTAATAACTTTTACTAATGACTTGAGTAGATAAGGATATGTTTACTTGATGAGGTATAAGTCTGGTGACTTGAGTAGATAAGGATATGTTTACTTGATGAGGTATAAGTCTGAGTCTTTTTTGAAATTAAATTAAATCAAGAAAGAGGAATATAAACAACATAGAAAGAAGATAAAGAAACATTGATCAGATCAAGGCGGTAAATATCGTAACCCCGTGTTTATCAAATTTCTATTGCAGTTTTGGATCCTATCTCAACTCACTCAACCTTACACACCATAATGGAATGGTGTTACTGAAAGGAAAAATTGTACCTTGTTAGACATGGTATATTAAATGGTGAGTCATTAAGATGTTCCATTATGTTCTTTTGGATATCCATTACAAACTTTTGTATACACACAAAACTGAGTACCAACTAAAGTAGAAAATTGAATTCCCTTTGAGTTATGAATTGGAAAGAAACCCATTATCACATACACATGTACGAGGTTAAAATGTCTTTTTAAGGCCTTCTGAGGGAGAAAAATATCAAATTGGGGCACAAAGTGTATCTTTATAGTGTTTACTAAGGGAAAAAATGGATACTACCTATACCACCCCTTAGACTAGAAAGTGACTATCACTGGACCGACAATCTTTCTTTATAGGGAGAACATCCTCCAAAAGAATAGTAGGATTAAGATTATCATTGATTAAGTAAATGATCATGATACATAAGATTTGGTACATGAAAAAATTCAAATGGTCCCCATAGAAGAATTCTATCTTGAAACACAAGTACTGCATAGGAGCATTGTATTGTTAAGAGAAATAGGGAGATATGGTTTTCTAGTCACTGAAGATGGTGACTCGTTATTTGTTGAAAATGATGAACTTTTCTCCAATAAAGAGATAATAGAAATATCAGAAGTTATAATATATAAATAATTCAAGACTTATGAAATGGAATTCATTTATCATAACTATGTTTGGCATCTTGTTGATATGTCAGTAGATGTAAATACCATTAGGTGAATGGGTATTCAAGAGAAAAATGTACATTTAAGGCTAAGTAAATCCCTATAAAGAAATGTTAGTATCTAAAGGGATTAAATAGAGTTATGTAATTAAATATGATGAAACCTATTCCCTAGTTTCCATGTTTATTTCAATAATAATATTACTTGTTATAGCAGCTTACCATCACTATGAAATTTTGTAGATGGATGTTAAAACTACAATCCTTAATCAGAATATTTAAGAAGATTCATATATAACACAAAATTATTTTTTTGTGAATATTGGAAATGCCGAAAAGATATGTAAGTTACACAGATAAATTTATTGATTGAATCAAGCATCTAGGTCATGGAAAATTTGATTTCATGAAGCTAGAAAATAATTTTCATTCATTAATAATGAACGTGATCCATGTTTTTACAAGATGATTACTGTAAATGTAGTCATTATCCAAGTAATATATATAGATGAAATTTTAGTTATTGGAAGCAACATACTAGTCAAAAAGTCTGTTAAGTGATGGTTAAACAATTGTTTCTCTATAAAGGACATAGGTAAATAAACCTGTATTCTAGGGATCATAATCATTCAAGGTATATCAAAGAGGATTTATAGGCTAATTCAATATAAATACATTGACCAGATACTAAAGAGATTTAGTATGGAACAATCTAAGAGGGGATTTGTCCCAGTTTCACGTGGTATACATATTTAAAAGAAAATGTGTCCTCATACACAATAGGAGAAATAGGTAATGAGTAAGATCACATATGCTTCAGTAATAGGATCAATCATGTATTTGATGTTATATATTAGAGTAGATATTTCTTATTTATTGAGACTAATAAGTAGATTTCAAGTTGATCAAGGATAATGTCATTTTTCTTCAATTAAGTTTATCCATAATTATCTGAGAATAACTCAGGATATGTTCCAGGTGTATGGAGGAGAGAAGGAGTTATTCATTAGGGGTTATACTGATGATAGTTTTAAAACATGTCATAATGATCTGAAGTTTCAATAAAGATATGTTTTATGTATCAACGGTGGAGTTGTGATCTAGAATAGTTCAAATAATCTATTTGTTACTAATTATTTAGAAAATTATGTTTATATTACAGTCATAGAATCTGTTTGGATAAAAAAATTACCTAGGAGCTTTATGTAGTACCTAGTAGTAATGACCCTATCACAATGTATTATGATAATTCTATAGAGGCGGATCTTAGAAAATATCTATGGTCCCAACAAGGGATATAGAACATACTCCATATGTATCACATATTGATTGATTTTTATTATATGGGTGAAGTTTTAGTATTAATTTTTATCATTTAATAAAACATGTAGGTCCCTTGGATAAAGGTTTATCTCATCAAATTCATGATGGCCATGGGAAAGCCAACAGACTGAAGGTTGTTAGTAGTTGGTTCTAGTGAATGTGGGATTCTGTTGAAGGTGGTGCCCTGGAACCAACATCGTTGTAGAATATGATAACATGTATTCCTTGTTTTGAATATTACTAAACTTTTTACCATATCATAATTATTATTATGATTAACATGGTATGTTACAATGTACTAAGATTAGTGGTTTCACTAAACGATCATAGAAATTATCTATTCTGATGAGTACTTATAAATACCATGACAATATTCGTAAATATATGTTTTATAGTGAGATGAAATCATGTGCGAGACAAAAATGATAAAATCTATTAAGGGTGGAGGCTCATAAGACATTGAGGCACATTCTCTTATTGTACACCCTCTGTAATATATCACATAGAATATTATATGAATTATAAAATTAGTAGGAAGTCCATATTTATATGTGTCATTGGATTTTCCTATTTATAGACAAGTGTATTGATCCTTAATCACTAATATTATTATTTATAAGTATTATAAGTCACGTACTAGGATGTACTGATGAAAACTGTGACAATATATGATTATGGTAATGATTGATGTGTTGTGAGGGTTGTGAGTAAATTTTCCTTTAAAAATAAAGTGAGAAATGATTTTTCATTTATTCTCTTTAATGAAATATGATTTCTTAGGAACTATTATAGAAATGAAATATCCTAAATAAATCCACAGACATGGGGTTCTATAGGAATGTTTCATTTTCAGAAATTCAATGAAAGAGACATCATTCACATAGGTTGATAGCACCCACATGCAACCTTCTTGATTAGATATATCATGATAAAGAGATAATATTAAATAGTAATCATTCCTATGAGGTATTGTGATGTTGTGACAATAATATTTTTCTTTTTGATTGACTTGGTGTGTTTTTAGACACTAACATTGGACTTTAGGTTTCTTCGCCTAATGCCACTAATAAAGTGGATAAGTGGGTCACACATTAAGTGTATCCAAAATCTTAATTTAATAATATATTATTATTAATAATTTAATAATTTGTATAAATATTATTCACATACATGGTTTAAAAATTATTCATGTTAACTTGATCATATGTATTCCATCACTCGTTATTTGAGTTAAAATTATGTGAGGGGGATATTTAATAAATATATATTTACTATTTAGTGAATATAATATTAATATATTTATTGGAAAATAATGTAGTGATATTTATTTATTAAATAAATAGTCATTATTCGAGGCCCGGTAAATATTATGGGGGAACGGTGGACCGAGTTTAATTATTTGATGAGAAATAAAACATATTGAATATTATTTGTATAAATATTATTTATTTTAATTTTTTGGTTTAGGGAATGTAAAAAAAATTATTATTATTATTATTTTAGACATGGGGTTACCTATAGATTACATGAACAATAAGGTCTCATGTGCAATTATTATTTTCTAGCCCTGTCAGTATATAAACCCAATTTTTGTTATTTTTCTAAAGAGCCAATTCATTTGTTGTTCACAAACAGATATAGATAAAATCATCTTAAATCCCTAGAGATCACCATATAAATGAACACTCTCTATAACATAGATCAATCATCCTCCTCCACCACTCTCAAGTCTAAATCGATTGAAGAGAACCCTTCCTTGAAGCAGTTCTCCAGACGACCAAATGCGAACAATGCAAGAATTATGATCTTTCTTGTTAGCACCAGAAGATTACTATGATGACATTCAGAGGTGTTTAGAACTTGTGTGGATCCCTATTGTATGGAATTTATGATTTATTCTTATAACACAAGTATTTTTTCATGTATAGATGTTGTAATATCCATCAAAGAAAAAAGAATTTATCGCAATGTAATTTTTTAATTGCATAATTTTATTTTAAATAATATGTGATGATCATGAACATTAGTATTGGTTTTTATCTATTGTCTATATTAATTGATTAAATTTTGTTGATGATGACATTTATCATCATGTAAATCTCATATTAATCGTCAATCATAACAAAAATATATGTTTATCATGTCCCATCTGATGAATTGTTTGCACCCAGAACATAAAAAATAATCTTGATAAGAATAGATAAAACAATGGAAGAGAAATAATTAAAATATTTTTCATAACATTAGATTGGATTTTCATAAAATTGGATAAAATCTTTGTTGGTGTTGGTGTCCTAGAACCAACTATTTGTATATTTATAACATGTATATTTGATTTATTGAATTATAATAAAAAAATTTATTACATATTTTTTTATGCATGACTCTAATGAAATAATGACCTAGATTATATATCACATTGATATGGTAAGATTAGTTCCATGTTATGATGAGAACCTTGATGTTCTATGACAATATTCTCAAATAATGTTCCGTTGTTGGATAACATACTATGATGGGACACATAGTACATAGACTACCAAGTCTGAGTACTCTTTAGAAAATGAGGCTACTTCTCATGAAGTTCGCACTTGGTAATCTCTAAAATGGGAGATTATGAGATAAAACCCACCAATAGGAATTTTGAATTTTTTGGTGTCATCATATATTCTTATCTAAAATCATGTGTGATAGTCCTTAGACTTTAATATTATTATTAACACATGTTACAACTTGTGTTCTTAGATGTAATTCATAAACCATAACAATAACAGTTAATGGGGAAATTGGATACATAGGGTTTTTCATGAATGATATGTCATTAATGAACAAGTTAAGGAAGATTTGTACCTTCTATATCAATAGAAGCTAGTATCTTGACCCATTTATTGGAATAGAACCATCGCATTAAATTCCATGGATATGGTGTAACATCATTTTTGTTTTAGATAGTCAAAGAATGACATATCAAACATAGAGGTTGTTGACATGGATGTGAAACCAATTGGATGAGATATTGTTAAAAAGTAATGTTATTACATTGTGAGCATTTGTATGTGGTTATTGACATTGAAATATTATGTTATTTCTCTTTGGTACCTTGACCCGTTGTTATATAGTAATCTTGGACTTTAGGAAATTCCAATTAATTCTAACAATAATGAATCCTAGACGGTCACACACTAAGTGTTTCTATTGTTCTGAATAAAATTATATTTCTATTTAACTAATGTATTAAATATTATTCTCAAGTCTGAAGAATATTCTTGTTCACATTATATTGATCGTATAAATTAAATAAATATTTATTCACTGAATTGTGAACAAAATATTTATTTTTTTGAATGTTTTTAATAATTATTTACATATTATATTTTGAATACAATATTTATTTATAAATTATATGAATATTCAGTTGTTCAATAAATGCTTGAGGGGTTTGAATGGACCAAGACCGAGTTCAATGAAAAATATTATTTAACAAGACAGTTATATAATATTTGTTATTTTCAAAGTTTTTGCGTGAATAAAAAATTATATAATTATTATAATGTGGAATGAGATTTATTGAAGGTAATAAATATTATTTAATGGATATAATTCAATTAAAAAATATTTTAACTTAAATCCCAACTCTCTAAATAGGCATATATTTCAATTATGTAGGGCATCCGAAATTGAGAATAGTGAATTATTACGCACAATGAATTATCTCTCAACTTCTCATGCTCCATCCCTCTCAAGAAAGAGAAGTAAACAAGATTTTTATTCAAGATCTAAGAATGAGTGACCTAGAATAAACAATGCAAGATATTCAACTACCTTCACTATAACCCAAATATTGAGTGGAGTTTCTTGAAAATCATAGGGGCATGTGTGCATCACCGCTCTAGGGATTCAGTTATTTGATCCTCACAACCAGATGGAGGTAATCTGAATGGGTCCTTTAATATGGTCATCATTAAACAACGAAGAATGTTCCTATGACCAAGTATTTATTTATTCAAGTATTAAATATATTAAATATAATTTTTACATAAAATATTAACTATATTGGTTTTATTCAACGATTATTAAATAATAATTTATGTTCTCACCCACCTCTACACACTTCCACTATGAACAGAACCATCATGAGTCGCTATTAAAAACCTTTTTCACATAGTGATAAAAAGGATTCTAATAAATTCTTTTAGAAATAAAATTTACTAATAATGGATCCATTAAAATAAATAGAGATTATGTTAATAAAAAATGATGAGGAATATAAGAAAAAAGAGTAAAAAATTCTTAATAAATATCACAGGGTTTGACATAAGGAAATTATTAGAAACGATCCATAAATACTTGAGATTCCCATAAAAATGGAAGGATAAAAATGAATAGATGTTTAGGGATGAGATTACATATCTTTATCACTGGATGTTCACCATTCTGACAATCTAGTGCATCGAAACTTCATACATCAGAAGCAACACCTTATTCAGATTGTCCATTGCCCACAAGCTCGAATACCAAAACTATTAAGAACAAGAATTGTAGACCCAACATAAAGTTGCTATCAGTTATCTGATTTTAGTTACCTCTTGATCTACCTTTCGATCAATGCACTAGAGAACAAGCAAATGATGATAATGCAAACATTAAAAACAAAATGTAAAATGACAATGAACACAAGGATTAAGTTGTTGAAACATGTGCCATGCATCCCTCGGATAATGGAGACATCTCTTTCATTTCATTAGAAATAAAGTATAATGAATTGGAATGATTATCACATTCTGATTACCCCATCCTTAGTAATAGAAGATGTCTCCCACATGCCATATTTCAATCATTTCATCTCCCCTTTACTGCATCAAGTTTTCATGTTTTGTCTTTAAACTTCCTCCTTCAACACTTCATCCTTAGACACCTAGATGTGCCTAGGTGTGCTCCTTCTGAAGCCACCCACCTTTTCCTATGTTGGTCGTCATCAGATAATTAATCATTGTACAATTAGGCCAATCCATCTATATATAATGGTCCCAACTGGTCATCCAATCAACACCACCTTCCATCTTCCACTGGTGAACTTTTACTGGACTATGAAACCTCTGATTTCCTGTAACATTCTTTTCATTGATAGAAACCACTCACTAGAAAATGCATGTTTAATTTTTCATTAAATTGATGACATTGATGAAAATTTTATATTATTTTATCAGTGAGAAAAGCTTATATGCCTCACCATCAGGGACTTCACGCAAGTCATGAACTTTCACACATTGCACTGCTTAATTCGGTAATTCATTTGACTTTAAAAAGAAAGCCAATTATTCCACCTCACTCTATCATCCAGATCACGATAAACTCCTTAAACACATGAATCAAATGATCAGCCTTAGTTTTATTGCACCTGAACTCCTCTATGCTATATCCACTGAACTCATCATCCAGATGCTTCCACTACTTTCAGTGAATTCACATCATCTAACATGGAAAACCAGGAGCTGAATATCATGGAAAACATTTGATAGTCGAACAAAATTCAAAACTAGGTGTTATAAAGTGTATAATTTCATGACTTATGTAAGGTCACTGATGGTGGGAAGTGGAATCTTTCCTCATAGAAGAATCAAAATAAACGTTTTTTTCAAAATAATCAGTGCGGTGAGAATGGTAGTGGGCATTGTTCACCATGAGATTTCGGACAACACAACATATGCCAAAGGTAATCGAAGGTTTCATGGTCAAACAGAAGGTCATCCTTTAAAAAGCAAAGGCATTGTTGATTTGATGTCCAGCTGGGACAACTATATATAGTTGGATCGGTCCACTTGTGCAATGTGTAATGATTTGACAAAGACTGAAAAAGGAAAAGATGGACCTGTGGGGGATTATGGTCTACCAGCTATAATATTAAACGAGAATGAATTATTTAATTGCTCAATACAAAAAACGATACTTGTTATATATGGAAGGTATAAAAATTTTACTTATTGAAAATGTAGAATTGGTGACTATGGAATCCATTTATAAAATTCCATGATTTAAATAATTAATATCATTAAAGTATAATTATATCAAATTGTACTGACTAAAGCAGTAATGGAAAAATCAGGTCACACATATTGTTCTTGGGATTCCTATATAAGATCTAGATATTTTCTCCGATGATTTTTGGGGAATAAAATAAGTATTCAATGTGCTATTTTTTAGACTATGTTTCTTTAGATTTGAACAATCTAATCTTGATATTAAATTTTCTAGAACTCATCACAATGTATGTGGGTCAATATCTTCTTCAAGACAATACAAATTATTTTATTGATTATTTGGTGAAACAATCATGTGTTCTTTTAATATTTCAAATCGTTTTGTTTGTATTATTTGGATCTTCCAATATTATTCTATGTTGACTGATCCAATTAGAATAGTAAACACTTTTAACATACTATATACAATTTGATTTTCCAACATTATAAACAAAACATTGTATCAAAAAAATTCATACCGATGTTCTCCCAAAACATAGTACTCAATTCTCCTATAATTCATACAATTAATTATTAATATCACTTTTAAGGAATCATGAGTAATATAAATCATCAATACAAGAATACATCTCACCTATTTCCTCTAATCATCTCTCTGGCCTCTCTACCTCTGCTTACTCCTTTCACATTTTGATTCCAGAGTACGATTTAAAGATGAGAAGTCAACGACCTTCATTCCTAATTTAGTAACTAGGGAAGCTTCAGGGAATTTCAACATAACTCCCAATTTGGCTTTCTTTCATGACTGAACATCATAATGTCTCATGAATTTGGTTGGTGCTCTCTTTCTATTGCACAACACATAATAACCCATTTGTTTCCTTAACCCTAAATTCACCCTCCACTTCTTTAATCAAGTATAAATTATCCCAAGTTTATTATTTAGGAAGATAAATAATGTACGCGATGATTTAGATTCATGTTAAGTGACTCTTTAACTAAAAAATATCAATTTAAATTTTTAAAAGATTTTTTTTTAAATATTCCATTTTATGAACAATTTTTTAAAATAAATTTAATGAATGTATTTTTATATAAATAAATTTCAATAGTTTAATTTTTCAAATTTTCTTCAAATATTAAAAAAAAAGATTTTTGTGGGTTTATTTAAGTGACTTTTTTAAAAAAACTTATCTTAGTGTTCTTTTTTTAAAATTCAAAAGGAATGATTTTTAACTTATACGACATGAGCTATAATTCATTAATGTTTTTAATATTCGTTTACATGATTATATGGTCAATTTGAAAGGATTTTTTCTCTTTGTATGTGCACGATATTCATTTGAAATATGTGATTTTTTAAAAGTATTTTTTTATGATTCAATCTTCTATTTTTATGAGTATATTATGGTTCATGGTTATTAATTATAATTACAGATGGTTTTGTTCTCAATTAAGGATTGTTGGTTCTTTATTTTATGTATCTTCTTATGTTTTATTGTGATCATTCCATAATTTTAAAATATTTTTCAATGATTTTTAAGGAATAGAATGGATAAAAATGAGGACAAGATCCAATTTGGGAACACATGTCATGAAAATAAAACATGTTATATTTTATAAGGGTGTTCATGGGTGTAAAAAATAGATATTAAGTATAAGTGTTAACTTGCAATATATGAGTTTACTATGTAAGAGTTTTTTTTAATTCTCTAAAACTCTATACATAAAATATCATTGAGAAAATAATGTTGTTTATAGATTTAAAATAATTATAATTTGTGTTGTTTAAGGTATGGTCTTGATAAATTTTGATGATATAGTCCCTTTGTAGAAATATGTCACTCTAATTCTATAATATCATTGGCCATGGTCCATTGGATGATATTTGTTGTACCCATCCAATTGTAATGAAGATAATGGTTGAGGCTATCGAAGATATGAAGTTATCATATGATGTTTTTAATAGGGGGTTTAATGATCATCATGAAAATCATTTTAGTATACATGGGCTTGATTAGTATGTTTCCAGAACTATTATAGAGTATTTTGGTACTATAGTTATATTATCACATAAATTTTCATAAGATTTGTGGGTGGATTTCAATCCACCTAGATTCCCTTTGTTTAATTCTTCTAATATATCACAAATTGATAATACTCTTAGTTCACTAAAACTATCAAATATTTAAAAATGGATATATAATAGATTAAATGTTATTGAAGTCTCAATTCTAAAGGATGAAATGATAAATTGTGAATTTGAAACCAAATAAAGGATGGGGTTTGGGGAATCATAAAAGTATAAAGCTTATAGATAGGTTGTCTCAATCAAAATATCCAAAGGTAGAGGTTGGAAAATATATCCCCTCTTTATGTAACTAAAACCATATGATGGAATGTTCATGGGCTTGGAAACCCATGGAATGTGTGTTTTTTCACTTTTAAATATCTATCTATAGCCAAAATATGGTCATTCTATCTAAAATTATAGACACCAAGAAATTTTGTATAATTTTTTTAATTATTTTCTATTATAATGAGACCGAAAAATCTGATGGCATGTGATTTCAAGGTCCAGAGTGTTCGAAATAATCCATAGAAAATGTGTTAAGCCTAAAATAGTGTTCATAAGTAGTTTTCCTGAAAAAAAGGAATAACCCTTAGATGGATTTCTAGATAAGAAATCTAAGGGCACTGTTGCATTCAGGATTGTAGGTTTACCATTGGTGCGACATAAGTTTAGTTGGCGCAGTCCTCCAGTGAGAAAACCTGAAAATGGCATAACCATAAATAAAATATTTAAATAAAATTATTTTATATTTCAAATATTTATAACTCATGAACGGTGACTGAGATTAAAAATCTGAGACCACCGCTAACAAGATGTTAGTTTTTGGCTGCAGATAAGATAATTAAGTTAAAATTATTTTATTGTCAAATTCCATAACTCCTAAACGGTAACATGGATCAGAAATATGATAGTATCATTGAGCTTGTGAGGGAGTGTTTCCCTTAGAACGAGCCTAACTATGAATGGACCGGGTTGAGGGTGACTGTTATAAATTTTGCAACTTTTTTAAAATTACGTTAAGTAAATGTGTGGGCAACAATTTCAATATTTTCAAATGGTCGTCATAATTGAAATCTGAGGGTACCATTGAACTCGCAGTGCTGGGATTCTCTTAAGAGAGACTTCACTTCAACCGTAGTAGGTCGGGTGAAAAAGATAGTATTTACAACTTTAATGAATTAATAAAATAACAAAAAAAAATTATTCTATTTTATCCTACCACATCTTATGCAGTGAGGGTAAGGAACACAAAGGTATCCATATATTTAATATTGGAAGTTAAATTCTTGATTACACTTTGTTTGCGTGACTACCACTCATGAAATTAATTTAGCACATTAATTAGGTCAATTTAGAATCTTCATTAATTTCTCAATGTCATACTCACTCTTTCCACCCTCTATTTAAATGGGGCTCGGGGTAGAGTTTTTTGCACGAATTCTTCAAGCAAGAATGCTCTGGAGAAGTGACGCGACACCTTCCACTGACGGAGAATGAATATCGGGTGACAACTAACTGTGATCAATGGATGTCAATGAATTTATCAAAAGAGAAATATTATTCCACCATCATGACATATCTATAGAATCTCAAGGTAGAGGTTGTCTTTTATTTCATGAAATTCCAATGCATCTTCTCCCTGTTATTGAATTTTTGGGTGTTTATTGCAGGAGATTTGAATAAGGTTTATCATTATATTAAAATGATGTATAAATTACCCCCACTTGTTTTTATGCTAATGAGAAGAGTGTGGGCCAAATGAACAATACTAAGACCCACCACCGCTTGTTTTTTATTGCCTTCTTTGGTGGTGGGTTGTTCCAACATGACAGAACCTTGAAACCATTATGGATGAAACAACGACGGCATCTCAAGGGGATTGTAGGCATTTCCGGAAAGAAGAATATACCACTAGAGCTCACCCGGTGGCCGCCGAATGAAGCGCCAGTGTGGCACCGACGCGGCAGCACCGGCAGATGAGGGTTGCGACTGGAAACCACGGGTCATGGTAGAATTGCGGCGTATCGGGGTTTTGACAGGTGGCCAAAAGTAGTCGGTCACAGAGGTGGAGACGACGCGACATCGTGCGACGTTCTGGAGGGATCTGCAGCTCAAAGCAGCGATGATGCAGGGGATGCGCTCCCTGCAGGCCCCATGGGTGAAGAGACGGCGCCACCTGGCGGGCCCAAAAAAGGAGTCAAATGATTCCATTGAGTTGTTGGGGAGCAGCATACTGCGAGCCCCCACATGGGTCACGCCAGCCGGTGAGCTGAGCCTAGCCAGTGTGAGTCAGTCCGTTCCGTGGCCTAGTGGGCCGAGCCCGCCAAAATCCAGCCCAACCGGGCTAGGCCGAGTCAGACCTGAACTGGGTTGGGGTGGGTCGAGCCGGACCCAGACCCCACTTGGGCCTAGATACACATAAAAGGTCGTATCTTGCGAACCAAACATCTTTTTGATAAAACATTTATGCTGATGAAATCCTCAGAGCAAGACAGTCTGTTTGAGATACCCCATGTGACATTTGGTGGATGTTGGAGTTTGGACGGGTTGGATAGTACTCGAATCCAATCGGGCCCTCATCACTAAAAGGCCTATAACATACAAATTGGGTGTCTGATTGATGCGTCGTATATTTAATTGGAACCATTATGGAATGATAGATCATGACATTACTTACTTGTGGAAATTCTTGGTGGTTGAGGTATGTATGATATCAAGAGGAGCATAACCAGGGTGTTTTTTAGTGTAAGTTAGGATGGATACTCCCTTGATGTCTCAAGGCACGAGTATTCCTTACTTCGTTTCTCCAGTAGAGATGAGACTCCCTACATCATGACTGCGGGTTTGTTTCCCTCTTATTGGGTTTTATATCTTTTATGTTAGTACTCCCCTATTGGACTTGGGAGCAGATCCTCCATACATGACTCACATAGTGTCAGGTACTCCCCTACTTTGTAGGGTGCAGGTCCTCCATGTTAGGAGTATTTACTCCCTTGTCCACCACGGGTGTGGGTCCTCCTTATGTAGTGCTACAATAGTGTCAATACTCCCATGTCGTGCCAGGGTGCAGGTCCTCTATCCTATGGTTGATACTCCCTTGACGTACTATGACACAAGTCCCCCACAGTGAACAAACTACTAGAGTCGTACTCCCCTATAGGGTAGGGTTTGGAAACTCACATAGAGATTCGGTACTCCCCTATAACGCTGGGGTAAAGGTCCTCTAGAATGGGATCGGTACTCCCCTAACATACTAGGGTGTGGTTCTGCCACAGTAAACAGACTGCCAGATTTTTACTCCCCTAACGGGTATGGTTTGTGTCCTCACATATGGAATAGTACTCCCTGTATCCATGTAGAGACAGAGAGAGGGTCCTTCAGGGGAGTTGGAGCTCCCTGGACTGTTGGACACAATGTCGATTAGTAGTCCTCTTCACTTGGTTTCCCTTGGTCTTGCCTTGGGTTCAAGACTAGGACTGCGAGACATCTAGTGAAGGGCACTAGAAGCAGTTCTTCTAGAAAGTTACGGACAGATCACATCCTTTCAGACGTTCAATTAGGAATGTTTGAGTTGTACCTGATGGAGTAAATCTCTCAGATGGGTTCCATCAGGTATGGCTAGTTCATTGAGTGTGTACCTTTTATCCTTGAGTTACGATTTGAGCCTTCTTTGAAAATCCTAGAAATGGCTTTCGGTCAGGGCCTTATGTTTCTTTGTGGATGAGACGGTTATACATGGTTTGAGCTGTGTCTGTTGCTTTCTATTTTGTGACTGAGATAATGCATCTATTATTCCTTTGTGGAATTCTGAGAGTCTTTTGGGGGTCTCGGGGTCCCTACTGGTTATTGTTATATATACCCATGCATGGGCTTCACCCACACATTGTTGATTCATTTGTGAAGATGATGGACAGTCTTGACTAAAACTGGGGGAGCTTGGACCAGAAGGTGGAAGAAAATGATGGTTGACATTAAGAGAAGTGGAGATGAGATGTACCTACCCTTCAGGTAGGATCCTTGGTGAATGATTTCAGGATCTGTTTACTATTTTCTGTAGTATTTGTATCTTCCAATTGGACTTTTATTCTGGTTTCCTTTATTTTTAGTACACACTTTTACTACTGCAGGTTTACTACATGGTTGCATCTAGTTGTGTTCATGGGCCATGTGTTTGTATAGTATTAATTTCAATGCCTTCCCATTTTAGGGATATACCTTCTGGTGCTAGTTTCCAACCCCTGGACTATGGAAGGTGGCCTTGGGGTAGTCACGGAACGAGCCCTAGGGAATGGTTCGTGACAAAAATCATGTTGTAATGTAAGTGCATGTGTAGTTTAATTTATTGGGTAGGGGTTTTTTCATTTTCACCATTTGGACAGTATGTTTATATGGTTGTATTTATGGGGTTTGGCGTAAGGAAATTGTTGCTAAGGTGTTTTAATTTTTTAGAATATCTAATTTTTTAGGTCTAAAGGATAATCATGTACTTCTTCATTGACATTAATTTGGTTTTTATGGATGACTTGGGATGGGGGATAAATAGATAACATGAAACATGATCATTTCTCTTAATAATATCACAAATGATCTTTTTCCTATTTATGATTATTTTAAGGAAAATTTGAAATTGTTTGAAAAAAATGAGGCCATGTTTTGAAATTTGTGTCAATGAAGTATTTAGCCAAAATAGAACCTCTTTTATTATGCATATTATATATATTTATTATATATGTTGTATTCACCATATTAATATTTTTCATATGTATAATGTATCCATCATTTTACAATATACTTTATTTTAGATTTTTTAAATATGATTTTTTATTTTCCTTGATGGTAATATTTATATATTATACTTCATCATTGATAAATTCCATCTTGTTCAAATAATAAACTCATTTTAATTTGATCATTATTTTCATAATTGGAGATATCATAATTGGGGGTGTTATTGATATTTATGTATACATTGTCCTCATGATATTCTTCCTCATTTTTCTTCGCATTGTTTTCTGATATAGATTGTATACATTATGTATCAATATTCTCTTTCATTTCCTTAAATTTGATGTCTTATAACTCTTCCAATTCATTTCATACACTTCCATGTTCACTAATTGTGATTATATTCATTTTAATTTTATTACCCAACATGTACTACTTCATCACGATGTATCATTTTTTCACACTCACACATACCTATAAAATAAATAAATAAATAAACACTCACACAACTATTTTTTATAACATATGTATGCTCTTTATATCTACTTATAGAACATAAAAACTTATACATATATACCTATATACATATATATATAGAAATATACAAATCGATATATAGATATATACATACATTTATATATAGATACATACATACACACATAGGTATAGATATATATATATATATTTATATATTCATAATTTTTTAACATTATATATATATATATTTATATTGAACATGTATATGCTAAATGTTTTTCCAATTTCCCCAAAACATATATATGTTTTTCATTTTTGTTTTTAGTTAATGCATCCTACTGAAACATGGGGTTAAAATTTTCATTTTGTATTTTTAATTAGAGAGTTCCATTCTACCCTCGGCCAAATACTTCTCATAATAATATTTTTCATTTTTGAAGGACTAAACTTCAAATTTCATTTCTAACATCCATTTCTTCATCATATTCATCTCTCTTTTTTAATATTAAAATGCTAACATGCAGTATGTTGTGATCCATTTTTTAATTATGAATTGAATTTTAATATTTATTTTTACTAGTCTATATTCAAAAACAATAATCTCTCCCTAAATGTAGGATGTATTGATGATGCTTTAGAAAAAGTGGTTATGTATATGCGAGGCTAATGTAGGTGCTAGAAATCTAAAGATGTCATGTGTTTGTTGTGACAAATTAAATGTAGAATCATGAAATCCTATTTTCATTGATATTTTCTGAGATTTTAAGGTATGGTATTTTTCTTCTATACTTACAAAAATATTATATGATGTCCACTATGTGCTATTTTTATACGCATATATGAAATTTATATATGTAATATACCATATATATATATTCTACTATTCTTGCATATGTATTGTAAATATATATATATATATGAAATTAATATATACATATATGTATTCTACATTTAATATATCTATAAATATTTATTCTTATATACATATGCATTCTACTACACACACAAAATGTTAACAAGGAATTTCAAACCCATCACGCCTCGCATATGCCCTCGAGCTTTCCCTAATTGTAAAAATATATAATATTTTTAATCAATTAAATATAGTATTTTTTTATCATTCTTAATTTTATTTATTGGGAGAAGTAGAATTAAAAATATATATAGTTTTAAGGTATGTGATGAATCATTTTTCTACGTTTTATTGAGGGCATGCGATGATGCCAATGCTGTGGCGAATAGCTGCAATGAAAAGTGAGTGATTGGTGGGGGTGATAAATGATGATGTTGGTTGTGTCATGATGTGAACAACTGGACTTTTGAATGAATGGAAACACTCAATGTAATGATCAATTTTATAGGACTCTATTATGGTTCTCATGATGTCGTTTCCTGTTTTGTGAAAAACAAAAAAAATTAATAATAATAAAATTAAATTCACATCACAAATATTATGATTATAATAACTCTTTTAGAATTGAAACCATGTGATGATTATATGAATTCAATTTTTTGAGAGGGGGGGAGATATCATGTGAATATAGTTAATAATAAATATATAAATATTATAATATCATATTAAAACTCCAAATATATACATATTTAAAATTTACATATGAATGTATGGTGAATTGATATGACGATTATGATGAGAAATCATATGTAGTGTTTAATCATGAATTTTTATTAAAAAACAATGATGTTGAAGAATATATTGTAATTTATTTCTTAAATCAGGCTTGAGTGTCACCTTGCACCCATGTGGGATCAACCCACCTAGTCCTGCACCCACACAGGCTCAATCCGTATTGGCTCATCCTCCAAACGGTCTAAATTTTTAGGCCTACCACGCATCCACCACATGCCTACGAAGCATGCGAGCTAAGAGTCTGTTTTGCGTCACTAAATGTAGGTGAAGACCTATCTGGAGTGGTATTTGGTAGTTTAAAATTTGGGAGGTCAACCAAATGGGTCAAAGAGTGGGCTTATCATAGATCCAAATCAGATGTGAGAGGAGCATGCATCATCAATGCCTATAAACATTTTTTGTGATGAGAATCTTGTCAAAACAACGTGGGGTGCATTTTTTGGGGGCTCGAAATTCTTCTACGGTGATGCGTGAATGGTGAAGAGGGAACCGTGGAAGGAGCTATGGGTATATTGTCCCTTAACGAGTTTAGTTTGTTAAAGGGAGAATTTGTTAGTTGGTTTGGGGAAGATGATTGTTGGAACACATCGGTGGGGAAATCTGTTATAAATAATGGAGGGGTGAGATGGATGAGAGGACATTGTTGGGAATCGATAGAGTCTTGGATTTGGATGTGAAGCATAGAAAATTGACCATAAGTCTTGGGCGTGAAATCTCTCAAAGTGTCTCCATTAATCTTCATTTTTGTTATTCCGCCAGATTTTTTGGTTCATTTCATACTTAAATACAAGTGGTAATACTCTATATCTGTTAAATTGTATGATATTCCATCATACTCTCTTCCTGTTGTTCTCTCCTCTTCTATCGTGATTCCATGAAAACCACCTAACAATGAAAGGAAACCAATTTTTTTTCTTGACTAACTCACATTTAGCCCACTATTGATTTTCATTGGAAGCATGAGCAATAATGTTTTCCCCACAGTGCTACATCATTCTCTCTACACACATGTCCAACATTACTTATGAAATCTTTCTTCTCTCGTCCACTATTTCAACCTTCTGTTGAACCAGAAAGAAATGATCTCTTCCATCTCATATTAGGGGAGGATTCGCACTACTAGATAAACCTAATTTCTCAGAGGAGTCACGTCATTGTACTGTCTCACCAATAAGGTGAACGTTTTTGTAATAAAAAAGAGTATTCCCTATTATTTCTGATTGAAACAAATCACTCTAGACTATGTTGGGACAAACTCAACCTATTTTTTATTGGTATAGAAAATCACATGTAGCATCTCTGGGCGTCACTAGCCAGGCTGGATAGTTGTCTGGAAAAGCACTATGACCAACTCAATATACAATAATTTTTTAGAAGAGATCTTAAAACAACGATATAGAAAATTGAGGCTTATTTTTTGAATCGTAAATCTCTAGAAGCGATGAAAATACCAACAACGCGACTATACATGCTAGTGCACTTTATGGATTCTGGAAACATTGTGGGGGAATCCCCCAATACATCATCTAAGTATCCATTGGGGAAAAAGAATCTATTTGTGATTCACTATGTAGATCCTACCAAAATTGGGATACAAACTTGGAGAAAAGTGTTGTCTGAGATTCATGACGACACTACCTGAAGTCGTCATGTGATAGTGCTTCCACACAAGGAGTCATACATTTCTCGGGTTGTGATATTGGAGCAAGAGTCACAGTCGAATGAATCTACTCAAACATGGTATTTTCTTGTTCTACTATCAATTGAACAAGTCACACCATCTATGTCGGGATGGGGTCCCCATGTTTATAGATGGGGCCCTTGTAGATTTTAAAATCAAGTAGCAGTGTCATGTCAGCTGCACTTACAACCCAGTTCACTACAACACACAAGGGGTCTTTCTGATAGAAGGATAGAAAGAATTATGGAAGGAGCTGATCTCAACTTATTCGATCCAAAATTGATCCAAGATGTAGAAATAAACATATTGGAGATTATGTGTCATGTATATGGGGCGATGACATATTATATTTCTACATACTTTCTCAGTCCTCTAACATTGATGAGGCTCGGTTCTGTACAAAGCACAAATGTTGGGAGGAGAAAATGGAAATTTTTTTGGCATGACTGTCCTTAATTCCATGATGGAAGGAAGATATGTGAGATCTCTTGACATGGGTATGAGACCCACCACCTTGAAACTAGTTGGGTTGTCTGGATAGTGACAGTGATATGACCCATGGGTAGATTTTTCATTGCATGAGTTTAGTTTGTTAGAGGGGAATTTTTTAGATGGTTAGGGGAAGAAGGTACTAAAACCATGTGTGTAAGGGAATTTGTTATAAATAATGGATAAGGTGATATGAGGTAGAGAGGAGATTGTCTGGAATCATCCATGAGACTTGGAACTTCAGTCACAGGGCTTGGGTGGGAACTCTATAGAATTGTCTCTATTCATCATCTTCATTATGGTACTGCCTATATTTCTGGTTTGTTTCATAGTTGAATACAACTTCCAATCCTCTATATATATCATGCAATAACTAAATTATTATTTCTCATGTTTAATGTTCAATGATGTTTGTGTAATAATCTACATTTTAAATCCATATGAAGAGGGTAATCTAGTTGTTAATCCCATTCATAGAGGCAATTAAACCATGCACTCAAAACAAAAAAAACATTTCAATAATCTAGAACGTAGCCAGTGGATATGATGACATATTCTTCCCATCACCAATAGATGGATTTATATCAAAAACCTATCATTAGTGAATGTACATGTAAATGGAATTTCATAATCAAATGGATGAATATAGGTATACTATCACCAATAGATTAATGCTTTCCACTGCCCTATCACCAATAGATGGATGGATGGCTGTCAACGACCTGTCACCTATGGATGGATAGATGTCTAAGGTTTTCACTAGATATGGATGGATTCTACAAATCTATCATCAGTGCATCGATCCATAATATCATCACCAAGGATATATTAATTTTTATTTAGATGTGGGATTGGGATTATGAGATATGATTTCTCTGTAACAATGTGGATGGAATCAAAACCGATGATCTTTTTTTTAACAAGACATGACTTACCTTTTCTACTCATATCAGGAAAAATTGTAGTTCCTTTTAAGGTTATGCATCCATGACCAATTTACAGTAATATGACGACATCTATCTCCAAATAGACTAATGTATTATTGAATATACTATTAGGTTAAAGGTGTCTATTTATGGTTTTTCTTGGAACATACACATGAACAACACATTATATTTTTATTAAAATTCAGATTTGGTCATGTGATCCATCATAAATTCCTTTATAAACAAGGGATATTGTCGATTTTTTGGTGCCTTTATTGAATCAAGGAATTTAGTTTTTGAGCCCCTCCAGTAGCGGCTCCACCATCCTTCCTGACCGAACTTTCCTTGCCTTCCCCAACAATGTGCTTTTGAATCATTCTCTTTAAATTATGTCTCTGTACAGTATTTTATTTTCTCTCTATTTCTTTTGTAAACTGGCATCATAGGATGTTTCAGGAAAATCACAAATGAGTCTTGCAAACATTGACGACCTCTTTTCACCATAAAGGCCTCGGTGGGTTTCATTACCTATGCATTCAATGGACTAGTAGTGTTTGATCATTAATGTAGACGAAAGTAAAACCCTCAACAACTACAACCCATGTTGTTTTACTACAATATACCTATTTAAGAAAATTTTCATTGGAATTGATGATATATGCTCCTCCCAAAGATAATTCAGATCCATGACCAGCCATATCTATGACCCTTCCAGATAACCTACCACAGCCGAAACTGCATCAGACCATTCAAGATTGGTCGTCTCCTTCGTTATCAATGTCATCAAAAGACCAACCACATCCTCTATCAAAATTTTCATTATTGTCTCCCAATTTTTGGGTTTGGTTTTGTTTTGAATATTCATTGTTTAATCTCTATGAGCACCAAGATGGGATTTCGATGCCCAATTCGTGGTATGCTCAAACCCTCCTGTAAATCTGATTCACATATGAAATAGTGTGTAGTGAAAATATCTCTCAATGACTTCCTGAGAAGGAATGGTTTCAAAGACATGTTTTGGGGATTGTGTTTTTGTTGGTGATATTTGAAATGAAAGCGTTGTGGTCCAGAAGGTGGATCAATGAATGTGTAAAGGAAGTCATGGAATGTTTTGTTAGTGAGGAAGGTGGAGAGCCAAAGATCATTTTGTTCAATAACTAAAACTCTAGTCTCGATGGTGTAATGCAATGACACTGAGTCATGCAATTCCACAACTAAGGATAATCTCTCCCTGAATTATAAAATTGTAATTGGTTTTTGGAAATTCATGACACCGTCAAGACTAGGGTTTTATTTATTGAACTAAACTAGTGTCGACTCTCCACCTTCCTCACTAACTAAACATCCATCCACTTTTCCCCACACATTCATAACTCCACCTTCTTGACCACGACACATTCATCTCAAATCCCATCAACAAAAATACAAACCACAAAACATTTATTTGAATACCTTCCATCTTAGGATTTCTATGAGAAATATTACCACTACCCACTATGGTGGGAATCATAAGCCCACCCTAGTGTCTCATAGTGACCCAACAATGAAGATTCCACATAGACCCAAACCTAGACATTGAGATATGAAATAATGAAGAGTCTGATTAAGGACAAGGCTGGTCTTCTGAAAACGTTAGCAAGGCAGGCGACGACTAATCTAGAGATGTCTCAAGCAGTTGTGGATGTGGGAGGTTATGTGGTGGGATCCGAGAGGACTTTGGTAATTGATCTGAATTAGCTATGGATGGAGCATACATTGTCGATGACTGCGAACATTTTATGTGACATTCATCTTGTTGGAAAAAACATGGGTTGCGACTGTTGAGGGCTGGAATTACATCTCCAATGATTCTTGAACGTTTATTGATGAGACAAATCTTGTGAAATTGAACCACTGGGGCCTCGGCGTCGTACATGAAGTCAATGATTCATGTAAGATATCATTCAGTGAACCCGAATCCTCATTCGAAGATAGTTTATATATGAAATGGCGAGAAGGTACAATGGCATTCAGAAACATCATGTGAAGAGGATGATTTAAAAACACACTATGGGGTTTGGGTTTTTTATTAGTGGTATTTTAGTTTAAAGCATCAAAACCGCAATAGTGAATCCATTAAATTGTGGAGGAATACAGATAATGTTAGTCAGTGAGGAAAGTGTATAGCTAACACTCAAGAGGTTCAAAAACTAAATTCCTAGGATCGATAGAGGCACCAAATCTAACGACAATATCCCTCATTTATAAGGCAATTAAATATGGCTCACATGACCTCGTCCATATTTCAATGTAAGTGTTAAAAGTTACTAGGAACCTTCCACCTAATAGTTTATTAAATAAGGAATTACACCACGTGGAGTTAGACCTCATCATATAACCCTAAAATGTAGTACACTAATTTTAATGATCTAAAGGATCCATCAAATGATAATAGTTTTATATAATCCATCTATCTTCATGTGACAACCTTCAACATTTATCCACCCACAAGTGGAGAAATGTAGATATCCATCCATATATTGGAGACATGCCGATGGAAGGCATAAATCTGATGGTGATAGATTTGTGACATCCAACAATTTTCTTGTGAAAATCGAGTGATATATACATCCACTGATGAACGGTTTTCAATATTAATACATCTATTATAGATAATATTTATATATCAACAAATCCACTGGGAACATGCCAGATGATTGAAATGTTTTTTGTTCATGAATAGTCAATTATTTAATTTCTTCTCTAGAAGGAATTAACCACTAGATTACCCTCTTTATATAGGTTTAAATAGTAGATTTATCCCCCCCCCCCACACACACATCCTTTATCCTTGACCATGAGATATATTCAGTGGTATATCATTTTAAATTTGTCTTCCTTTGTTTATTGAGTACTTACCCCTATGAAGAAAAATATAAATAAAAATAAAACATAAATATATTCTATTTGGGATAGAATTCATGAACATATTTATAAACATATGAGTCCATGATTATAAAATTAGATCCCTAGTGAGATGAGTCAAACTCCAATCCACTCGATGCTAGAGAGCACAAAGTTGTTAATTCTTGATTATTATATACTCACCTTTATAAAGTGATTACATGATAAAATAGAAATGATAAATTTTGAATAAAAAAATAATGAACTTGAAATGAAATAATTTTCATATAAAATAGGTTCATTGAAATTATTTGGTTATTTAACATGATACATTGATATGATTTTGGTATGTGTTACTTTTTTATTGGAATTTTATCTATTGAAATGGATTTAAACATTTGAAATGGGAATGGTAGAAATTTAGGGAAGGAAAATTGCCATGAAATTCATGAACAACATTCCATAGCCCCTCTACTCTTCTACTTTCACTATTTATTCCACTTCAGCATTTAGGGAATGTTACCTACTATCTTATTCCTACTACCTTTATCAGTAGATTGTTTATACAATAGTCCGGTAGTACATGGATGCAGTGCACTACCAGTATGCACCACCATCCAGAAGACCCTAAAGGGAATAAATACATTTAATCTAGCCCAATTTATTAGTTATAACAAGGGGTTAGTGATCCCCAATATTATTTTCAATTACCTCAAGTTACTTTTTAATGTGCATGAAAATTACATCCTCCATATTATAAAAAGGCTGGAGAAGATTCCATCGAGGTCCAAGAAGATTCTTGGGTGTTTCCCAAGTGGGATCATACTCATCATGACTAGTACTATTATGAATGTACATGAATTATCTTGAGGTTTTCGAAGACAACATGACACGTGTTATCCATTATTAAGTATCAAGGATGTCTCATTGTTGATATATTGACCCCATATTTCAATGTAGCTCTATTATTTTTGATATTTCAAGTAAGGCCCTTCGGTTTCACTCCTCGATTAAGCTAGTGACCCATGAAAAATATGGTTTCCATGTTTCCAGAAGGTCTCAAGTTCCCTACAAGAATTCTTAGGTAGTCTCAACATTTGATCATAGAAAAATGGATCCTGAATATCAATAAGGTCATTACGATCACAAAGATACTAAAAAATGGTCTAAAGGATATATTCAGACCAATATATATGCACTATATAGAGGCTTTCCCTGGGGATATACAAGTTAAAATGGATTTTTTCTCTATATATACAAAAAAAATCCTTATAATTAATAGGGTTAAAATGTTTTTAGTGAGTAATTGACATTTGGTATTTCCTTTACTAGAGGAGTAAATAAAATTACTTATAATGTTCCATTAAAAATATATATAGGCTAGTGCCAAAATGATAATATTAACTCCATGATCCTCTTTCCATGAAGATTAAAAATCTAATCTAGTCCCCACATCCACACAAAATCCATGTAATGTATCGGTATCCATAAATACTCAATCATATCATAAGTTTCGTCTAATGAAACATATGATTATTACATTTTAATCATTGGTTAATGGTGTCTCATCATTAGTAGAAGATACCCAGAAATAATGTTCACCATAAGTTCCAACATTATAATTTATAATTTTGGATGAAGATAAGGGTGATCAGGGTGATAGGAATGTGGGAATATAGATTCTTGTGTAAGGGTATTAGGGTATGAGTTTTATACAAGGGGTCGAGGTAGGGGTTGGGGCTACTTAGCTTTCTGGTCAGGGAGAATATATAGTGATTAATAAAGGTGATGGGAAGAATTGTAAAGGTCATGGGGGTTGTTAGGAGGTGGTACAATGTATTAATTAAGGAGGTTGGGGGATTTCCATAGGGATCTTTGGTTTGAATTCTGTCGAGAAGATTGGTGGGTTACGCCTCAGGCCTGAGGAGCGCGTCTCCTAGGGAGATTCTCTAACATTCAACTTCATCCCCTTCCTCTTCTATTTTCTCTTTTCCATTTCATTTCTTTATCTATAATTCATGTAATTACATTCTGCTGTAGCTGTAAATCAATATATTTATTCCACTTTTCTCTCTTTCTACCAATTGATTTCTATCACAGGGAGACATAGCCCTACTGGTTAGAGCTCCACAAAAGAAGACGATTTAAGAAAGACACCTTGATGAACTGTCCTTGGAAATTGAAGATTAATTAGGTGAGTAATGAGGAGAATTATTGGAGGACATGATATTAGTCATGTATTGGACCTTTAACACCCATCAATATTATTTTCCCAAGTTTATTGTGTAAGATCATTAACTTACCCCCACCAAAAACCTCAAAGTAGCCTTGAATAATTTTAACACCCCATGTGTGACATATAATGGGCATTCTGAACATCTTATAAAACCAAATCTATTATGTAATCTAGCTGACTTGGTTGTTTTCACCACCGTAGAAATCCTGAATTTTGATTGGTAATGTGACTATCTCGAGCATTCTTATAGAGATATGCTCAAAATGGAATAGAAATTAATTGAATATGCCTATTTACAGGTATGAATTCGAGGTTGGGGTCAATATGTATTCCTTTACATCCCCCCTCTTTTATGCTAATTATTTTATTTTGGAAACTTTATATAAACCTCTAATTGAGAGTATCTATCAACGTAGGAATGTAATGTTGTTACTATTGAAAGTCCATCAAGTTATAGAGACACCCCTAGTAATTTAAATCTACCATGTGATGGGAGAATTATTTAAATAAAATTAATTAAACATAAAACCATAAAAACTAAAAGGTTTCATATCTAGAATGGGAAAATCCTACTAAATTCAAACCATATGTTGGGGCCCGCCAAATAGATAGGATCCATGTGTATGGTGCATGCAGGTACATGATGGAGACACTCGATACTACATGTGGAATCAATAGATGAGTCATGCGGTCAATCAATACAGACATACTAAAATTCCCATGTGACTCCAAATAGATGATTTAAGAACCTTATTATAAACCACTACTTAGAAACTATCAAGGTAGGCATATATTGTTGATAATAATGAAAGTACCTAAACTTATAGACACATATAGTCCTTTAAATCTATCAATTTTCTATGTGTTATAGGAACAAAAAAGTTGAGATCAGATAATTGTTTCAATATATTTACCTAAACATAATGACATCCAAATGAAAAATGGGTTAGATCTTGAAAGGAAAAAACCTACTAAATTCAAAACATATGTTGACGCCTACCAAATATGGATCCTTGTATAAGGAGTATGTAGGTATATGATGGAGACACTTAATAGTACATTAGGAATCGAGGGATGAGTCATGCGATTAGTCAAGAAAAATATACAACCACGGTCACACGCCTCCAAAAATATAGTTTTTGAAACTTAATAAAAACCAGTACAATAGAGTTCTTTTCATGGTAGGCATGTAATGTTGTGACTACTGAATGTGAATCAAGTTATAGAGACACCTCTAGTAATTTAAATATACCATTTCACTATGTGTTATATTCTCAAAATGTCTTATCAGAGAATTATTTCAATAAAATTACTTAAACATAAATCCTTCCAAATGAAAAGGGGCCAGATCTAGAAAGGGAAAAGCCTAAAAAATTCAAACCATTGGTTTTGGCCTGCGAAATAGGGATCCATGTGTATGGTCTATGCGAGTACATTATAGAGAGACTCGATACATCATGTGGAATCAAGGGATGAGTCTTGAGGTCGGTCAAGGCATACAAACTACAATGGTTACGCAGCCCCAAATAGAGATATCACATGATTACATCAGTTCATGCAGATAAATTAGTCATAAAGACAATTGAGTCTCGTGGCTAATAATAGAGAGCTCACGCAATCACTCCAAGTTAGGTGGATGGACCAACAACATAGATGGATGATTCATGGGACTTCTAGGAGAGACATCATGCAATCGCTTCTCAGCATGACGACAGATTAGTCACACATATGTATTACTCATAAGGATCAGGATGGATACCACATGTGATTACTCTTGAGTCGTTGATGGCTGAGTTATATAACTCCATACGATGACATCACTCAATAACTCAAGCTCACATGGGTCTCCCTCATAAAAGGATTCATGATGGGATGAACTTGTAGTCACTGCGAGCCCCCCCCCCCCCTCATGCCGACATGTATTAATTGATAATCACATGGGTTGGATTGTGAAACCCATTTCATTTAGTGGGCCCACATTCTCTATTGTATCAGCTGAAATATCAGGGGACTATATTCCTATAATACACAAAGTTTCCTCTTTTAGAATAGACATAGAGGAGAATAGAGGTAATATACGAAGTAGAGAATGATCTCTAGAATTACTCACCACAATTCAATTTTAGGAAGGAATTCATAGGGACTCTAAGAAAATGGAGTAAAATCAAATCTAAAAGAACCCCGACTTAATCAAGTCTCACAGATCATAGGATTCAAGCAAGGTTTATTTAGATGATGCTTAATGGTTAAAATGACCCGGCATCATGAACCATGTCACAAAGACTACTCACAAGGACCTGGTCATGTGAATCCTTAGGCAAACCATAACATAATATTTATTCATATTTTTATAGAGGGGTTTTTTCATTCATTATCAAGGATGAATCCAAATTCCACTCAACATAAAAATATGAATAATTAATTTACTGAAAAAATAAATTTAATTTTATATTCAAAATTAAAAAAATAATATACCTAAATTTAAAAACATACAACCACATATCTTTATTATATTCCTCCACACATGATTTTGGTTGTTTTCTTTGTTTTTAAATTGCTTTTGAATTTTTTCTTACCATTATTTTGAGTTACAATCCATTTTGACATTATACACAAAAAATTATCTTTCATAATCAGCTATGTAAACTCCCAACACGTCAAGTTGGGTTCTCTACCAAGTAATTTGAATAAAAAGCACTCGTTTTCCACATCCCTTTCTTCACAAACCTCTAGAATATATAGATCTATCTCTTTCTTGAAACTACTGTATGATGAATGGAATTTGAATAAGCGGTTATGTTCCTTTGATAATAAAATATTTTATTGAAAGTAAGATCTTTCTGTCTTATGGGTAAACTAAAGGAAGAAGTAAAAAATAGAATATATAAGTTAATAAATCCTCACAATTTGTTATATGTATTTTATTCTAATGTGCGATAAAATATAAAAAAAATAGAGAAGAAAATAACAAATTGGCCCAAAATCATTAAGGGACATACACTAAGGAAAAGGATTTAAATTAATGTATTGATAAAATAATTGTAAAATTTGAGGAAAAATATCAACTCAAAATAAATTTTTCATACTCTTAGACCGGGTTTTTATTGACATGCTTAATATTTAAAAAAATATGGACTAACATTATATTTTAAAGGTGAAAATCAATTTTTCATTTTCCATACACTTGATGATTCCATGAGCTACAACGTACAACCACATTGGCTCTACATCGACACATTCCTCTATATAATTGATGGGAAATAATATCTGGTCATATGATCCACCATGCTAAAATTAATGATCACTAAAAATGTATATATAAAATTGAAATCTAACCAATTGCCTTCACTACCCTTGTACCCTCCAGTATATCTTTACTATGATACACACATTCTATGTATGTCTCACCTTTCCAAAAAAGTAACACCAAATTTGTATTACACTTTAGTGTGTCTTTGTAACAACACCTGTGATCTTCTAGGCTTATTTAATGTTTTGACTTGGATCAAAATCGAATTCCTAATATTCCTCCACAGTGATTTTTTTCATTGCCTTGAATTCCACATCCTTAGACTTCACCTTTTCAACAGCTTCGTTATTATCATTCCTCATTTCTTATGTAACAAGAGTACTATGAGGACTGTCCACTGAAAGCACTATCGAATCCTTGACTTTGAGAACAAAAACCATTTGATTCAATTCAAGTGGAATTATTTTCAATAAATTCTTGACAATATTTTCATCACCAATAATTTCCCACAGAACATAAATCTCCCAATTCACATTAATCCGATCAAAAAATGCATCAGTCAGCTACATTTTTATATCCTCATATATGTTCTAAAAAACATGGAATTTTTGTTCTGTAACCTTTGTGTTTCCTTCAAAAATGTTTTGTAGTTTTCCCCACACGCCTCAAGAGGACTTGCAGCTTCATGTAAATTTTTTCTATCCAAGGTCCCCAAATGCATTAAGTGTCTTTATGTCATGTAAGGATGATTCCCTTACAATAACAATGATGAAATTCAAAATTATACAACTAAATTGAAAATATGACCACTTTAGAGTAGTGTTGAAGTTAATGTTATCCATTCAAAGGTTTTATTTCTGCCTCCATAGTCGTGAAGGAAAAACACGCATCTTTTACGATTACTGGTTGATAATACAGTAGTGGTTGATGCATTTTTTTAATTCAGCACTGAGTTTATTACTTAATATGTTAGAATTCTACTTTCAGGGAAACTTTTGTAAATGGGTTCTCCTGCAAATAATAAAATTCCATGATTTACTAATAAAATCTGGTACAAGAATCAAAGGATAACATGTCAATGGGAATCTATTAGAGTATAGGATGATGTCAATATGTTGTCATGAAAACTTTTGTTTTTGTTCATCTATGAGTGTTAAATCTACCATATGCAGTTTTCATGTCCATTCTTAGATGATGAGTATAAACATAAACAAGAACAGTTCATAACACATCACATTCATCATAGATACATCACATTCTGATTTGTGAAATGTACTAAAAAGGGTTAAGGTAGTAAAACTGGTTATTAATGAAATAAAAAATAGTAGACTCATCAATTCAATTTTAATAATACATATTTAATTTTTAACGATGAAATTTATTCTCAACATTCACCGTTGAATATAGATAACTAGTACATCACCCATGCATACTCGTGGTGTTATAAATGAAATATTATTTTGAAAATTCAATCATAGGTTTAATAGTTATTAATTTTATTTAATTAAAAATATTTTAAAATTACAGGTTAGTGGTAGATAATTTTGGAAAATTTGTAGAAATTTATGAGACATCATCATAAATGTAGAAAACATAATAGATATATGGGAAGGAATGAAAATTTATTTTGAACATGGAAAAATCATATACATGAAGAAAGCTAAATTTCAAATAAAAAAAATAAAAAAAAATATTGAAATATGATGATTGAAATTGCGAATGTCAACATGAAAGAGATAATTTGAAACAAAGAAAACATAATAATATAATTACATGAAGGGATTTGTTTCGGAAAATGGAGAGTTTTGTAATAATATCTTTTCCTTTTTAAAATCAACTAGGCAGGCCTTTAGAGAGATATTTTCTTGTACATTATTATTAGTAAAAGCTGGCCAGTAGAGGTAAGACTCATTTCTATAGTGAAGCCCCTATTTTGTTTGTTGGGTTCACAGTGTTGTTGAACTTTGTAGAAATTAATATAGGTGAGAAAAAAACATTGGGAAATCATTTATGTGTACATGGGATAGTCATGAGAAACAAAAAAAAAATTGTTAGAAAAATGTTTTCAAAAAATATATTCATAAACTCTAATAAAAGTAAAGTTTATAGTTGAAATAAAAATTGAATAGATAATATTAATATAATTGAAGCATTGAGATTTTTCTATTACATTGCTATTACATCACAAAACATTCTCATAAAATTTTAACAATGTGGACATACCCCTTTATCCCTTTAACAAATTTAACCTCAATCATATCATAACTCATTTGACCATTCCACGTTAATCCAAACAAACCTTATACCATAACATCATGCTGAACACACATACCAATGATTTAGTATCATAAACCCTCTAATTTTCAATTTCACAACTCATTTAACTATTTTCAAGGGAGTGACACACCCCATGGGTGACCATAGGTCCGTTTTCATTATAGTTAATGAACGAAATGGGGTCTATTAAGGGTCTAACATATCTATTGAGGGTTCATTTATCCCTTTTTTTAGATACACAAATTCACAACATGCCAATGAAATGGCACAACTACCTACACATGAATAACATCACGACAATAGGAGAAATCTTATAGACCACCTATTTCAAGATCATAGACATCCACTCAATAAACAATGACCCTCGATTCAAACTAAAATCACTATAAATTCCAAGGTGAGAAAATCTATAGAAAATAGATTTCTATGATTCAGAAGAAGAGAAAGAAACCCACTGTGGTTCATCCAGAAAATTTAAGGAAATGGAGTCAATGACTTACCTAGAGATTCAATTCGCACTAAAAGATACTCAAAATGCCTAAGAATTGAAGGATATTGATCCTTGGAAGTGGGGAAACATTTGGTTCGAAACCCTTGCTGCTGGAGAAGAAAATGAGGGAGAAATTAGATGAAAATAGTATCAAGGAGAAGAGGAAAAATTATCATTTTCATACTTTAAATGAGACGTACAGTTTGGCTGCATGGTTTTCCAAATCGTACACCAACCATGTAGTTCCCTTTTTCTAAGAGGAAACCGAGCATCATGGTTTTTCTGGCCACACACATTATCTGAAAAACTGTACGATAGTCGTCCAATTGCCTCTATCCAAGGAGGCTCATTCCACAAAGTATCATGGGCCACCATGTGCGGTTTACTAACCATGCTCCTCGCTTCCTTAGGCCCCACGATTATAGTGCTTGGTTAGAACTAACCATGCTCCAACCATGCAACATACATTAGATGACCACTATGAACTTCCCTACCACTGAGAGGTATTCCATTAACCAATTCAAAGGGAGAAACCCCAAATTTAAAATAAAAACAGACCTTGTCAATGTTCAGGATTTTAAAACCTCCCCACCTTATAATAGTTCTTTCTCGAGATACTCTCCCAAGAATCACTAAGATTTTAAGGTAATCTTCCCTTTTCCATGTTTCTTCCGGATCATAGCCATGCTTCTACGACAATCAGACTAAAGACATGGTCTTACCTTGATGAATTTTCTAACTGTGATCCACAAAACGAATCGGGTGTTCCTCAAAGGACACAGTAGGCCCAAGATGAACATCATCAACCTCAATTACATGAGAAAGATCAAGGTGATTCCACTGAAGCTATGACATGTGAAAAAAAACATTCATAAACTATACCACTGTGAAAGATCCAAATGATATGCTACTAGTTTGATCCTCTCCATAATCCCAAATGGTCCCACAAACTAGGGTTCCAACTAACACTATTTCCAAATCCGATAGTTTCCTTATCATTGTGACACCTAAATGAATCCATTTTCACCCACAAAAAACTCAAAAGGTTGATGATGTTGATCAACATATGTCTTCTGTCTAGTCTGTGATGTAGCCATACACTTTTATATTAACTGAACACACACCAATGTCTCCTGCATGGGAGTCATCCCCATCAACTCGGATTCACCCACTTCTATCCAACAAAATGGTGATGAACATGGTCTACCATAGAGCACCTTGTACAGCGCCATATGAATAATTTTTTAATCGCTATTGTTATATGTGAACTCCATAAGCGCTAAGTTCTTCTCCCATATCCAACCAAAGCCTAGGATGCGTGCTCTCAGTATATCCTCTATCACATAAATAACATGTTATGATTTCCCATTTTTCTATGTGTGAAAATTTATATTATAGACACCAGAGTACCCAAACCCCTTTTCCAACCCTTTCGAGGTGCATGAAGTAAAATTCATATCATGATCCAATAATATACATCGATTCAGCCCATGCAAGAACAATATCTCTTAAACATATCAATTTAACAATGGTGAAAGTCTCTTGAATCATAAAGAAATGGGAGACCCATCTAAACCAATCCCTGATCACCCATTTCACATCAATCTTCTGAGAAGTACCTAGAAGGCCAACCACAAAATCCCTTGTAACATCACCCCACTTCCATTCCAGAATGGGAAATCATTTTAGCAACCTAGAAGCTCATTTATGCCCATCCTTCACTTGTTGAGAGGAGTATCATCGCATCACAAGTCCTGTGATATAGTTTTTCATTCATGGCCACTAATATTGTCAACAAAGATTGCAATACATTTTGGTCAAACTAGGGTGCACCGTCCACTTCAAAGCATGCAACTAACTCATCAAATCCTCACACATAAAAGTATCAAAATAACACAACCATGGACATTGATAATCTCATCCTCATCTATGGTCCAACTAAGAGGTAGATCCCCATCATTAAAACCATATCTCAAGTCCATACATTCAGAATCTTCATACTATTTCCTCTTTTCCATGTTTGGGTGAGAGGGTACAACAATTAAAGAAATGAGTTTCATATATTCATGAACCTCTTGAAAACCAATATGCATCTTAGAAAACATATCCATCATTTTCCCCTCAGAAATAAAATCCTGAACCGCTTCAGTTCATGTGATCTAACACAACACATCAAATTTTTTTTTACCTATCTCAAGCATATAAGTTATCTCATATTCGAATGATTGCATATAATCAACCCACCTTCACTGTCAAAGATTAAAATCATGCTGGGAAAAGATTTATTTGAGGTTCTCATGACCAGTATAAACTAAAAACCTCTCACTATGTAGATAATGCCACCCAAACATCAAGTCATAAACCACTACAACTAACCCAAGATCTTTTGTAGGATGGTATTGTTTATATAGCCTCAACTTTCGTGACCCATACAAAATTACTCGATCTTTCACGAACCATCCCAGGTACTTTAGTAACCAAATAATCAAGTCGATCCTCACATAACCCGAAGGCCGTTCTTGATCCCTACAGGTCGATGACTAATAGATAACATCACACAACATGCTTGTGGGAACTATTTTGGCACTAACAAAGTGGAAGTAAAAGATGTAAGGGAATATGCATATCAAAAGAAACTCCATTAAGAGTGATGTACCAGAATACAACATGGAAACAAAGGCCCATAGAAATACAACCCAAGTACCAGAGAATGGAAATACAACCCAAGTACCCAATGACCCAACTCACCAAGTCCACAATTCAATAGCTAGATCATCCTCAAAGACATCCTTTCCCCTTGCTCGAACCTGGAAGGAGATGATCTACAATCACTCGAAGACACAAGTAGGGTGTGATCTAAAAAGACCAATATGGTATCACCACAGATTCCATAACACATTCCAAAAAATTATTAACCGAAGGAGTTAATTAAATTTTAAATAAAAATGTTTGACAATTCAATGAATATTTCGATAAACCATGCTATACTATTGAATTGATTGAAAATTATTTAATCAAAGACATACAGTTGATGAAATATTTTTATGAAAATGAATTAAATAATTTATTCACATAAAACAATTTATGAAAATCCATAATGCATGTAAAATAGTTTTTACAACATTGGCATACATTTATAAGTAGAATATAAATAACAAGCGAGAAACACGGTCATCCGCCAAATATGTAAGATAGTATTTTTGGTTATAGGACACTGAAATCTCTATGTGATGTCATCAATATGTGTATACAACTGTCCCCCTAACACTGTCCAAAGGTGACTCATCACCATCCATTGGGTATGTGACCTGCTACATTATGTTTTTGAATGTTGTAATAGCGTAGAGTGTGCCCAAATAACTCACTAACAACCTAATGCATGCATGAGTTCTTATAGAATCTATGATGAGAAATTTATTTTAAGACTACATAAAATACTATTAAATCAAATTCGTCTATTTCAATACCCATTTCCATTTTAAATCAAATTGAGTTTTAATAAAAATCATTCCTCAATAATAAGAAAAAACAACTTAGTTTCTATCAAAACATTTTAAACCATTTTCACAAGTTTGAAATCCATTATAAACCAATTCCATCATTTCACAATTCATTTACACAATTTAATTAAAAATTTTAATTGAAATAATTTTCACCAAAAATCCATTTTAAACCGAACAATTTAAATCAATAAATATTCTTAAACACATCCCAATTCAATGGAATCAGGGATTTCCCCAATTCTCATTCCAAAACCATTTCAAATATTCCAATTCAATAGAATTATATTTTTATTAAATCAATTGAAAACAAATTGAAAATTTTAATATAATGAAAAAAAGAAATAAATCATGAAATTCAAGGTTAATTCAATTTAGCTAATCGGGGTGGAACCAACTTCCTTTTCTCAAAACTCATCACTCGCAACGGTACCCATCAATGAGAACGAAGGTGGATAAGACCTCAAAACTGAACCTAAGGAACAATATACAACAACATAGGGCATGAATCCATCAAATTCCAATGGATGAGAAAGAGATAATGATGAAAAAAAAGAACGCTTACCTAGTAATCACAACGCTAGTGAAACAACATTCGAACGCCAACTAGAGGATCTAGAAGGGCTGGAAAGCTCTAAGATCACCTGGGGAAGGTCTTAAGTTGAGGGTAAAGAGACTTGTTTAGAGGAAAGAAAAATATCTCAACAAAACTTCTTGTTTAAAAACCGTAGTGGGGTATTACAAGACGTGTAACCCCATTACATGATGTGAAATTATTAATTATCATATCCGTCGGAAGACGCATCGCATCGACTTAAACAACAACACTACAAATTAAAAATAGATCTTTAATTCATTCAAAACATGTAAGGTCTTATCAAAATATTTACTCATCACAACATAAATTATTTCATGACTTGTATGAAGAACCATTACATGACCTGTAATCTTGTTGCACGATGTGTAACCTTCCTGCAGCCTATGAAAAAAAAGATTGGATAAAGATGTACCTATCCAAATGTTAACAAAATGTTACATACTCCCAACCATAAGAACATTTTGTCCCCAGAAAGCTTATAAGTAAACATCCATGCCCAAGAGACGATGCCTCTACTATAAGGCCCCAACTATAAAAATTACATAATCTTGAGTTAAATCAAGAATTATCATTGAGGATCTTTTCTGGTTTAGATATTAGAGAATTAGGTCTAAACTATTTTATTACATATAAAAAATTAAAAAGTAGACACTTTTACTCTAACAAACTTTCTCACAACAATAAAAGTACTTAAATAAAACAATAATTATTTTATTGATAAAAATATTTTTTAATTCTTCCATTCTCTTACCCTTCATTATACCCTGTGAAAACATTTCAAAAATTTAAGATGAGAATAAAAATCTCAGTAAGGGTAATCAAACAAGGAAAGAAATTATTAGTCCGTGAATACATAAAAATCAATGAAAGAATACTTTTAAATCATCAAACATAAGATCTTCAACATACCTCATGAAATAATAATATTTAGGAACAACATATAGAAATTATAAATTATAAAGGTAACTTGTGGCATCCATATCAGACTTACACTGTAGCTTTTATAGCTACATAGAGAGTTACATTTGGAATACTCATCACAATATATTTCCTAAATCTATTAGGATAAAAGTTAATGTTTACCTAAGTCACATTAACCAATGCATTGGAGAGCTATCTCAGGCTCACATAGCCTAGGTTTATCATGGAACCATCTGTATACGTAAATAATTCCCAACTACCATAACATATTCATCACAAATAAAAAATATTAAAATAATGATATAATTTCCATATTGCAATCAAAATATATAATTTCACTTTATTGACATAATAAATATATTATCATTACAATTTTCAATACCAAAATACATAAAAAATGGTATGTGGAATTTATTTTTAATTTAAAAACATTATTGCTTGTTAATGAAGTAAAATATATAATATTTCATGAGGTGGTGGAAATTACATTGTCACCGCATACGTTAAAAAGAATAATTTCATTTTTCGTTTAGTAAAATGCTTTGTAAATAAGATTCCATATGAATAAAATAAAAATTCTTAGGGGTTTATACACCGTATACAAAAAGTTGTGTATAAATCAAAATATTCCTCAATGAAAGGTGATTGTGATGAAGTCCCTTAACTTGCGTATGACTTGTCACTTATGTTCTTAGTTCATCCTGAATAATAAACGTAACTTAACTTCTACTTGTTTCAGAAAATTTTTCAAGTTTATTATTCCATTTAAATCACTTTTTACCATGTTATAATAATCTCATAATTATATATGTTCATATTGGACTTTTTTTTGATATTCGATACCTGAGTCAGAATGAACAAGTTATAATTACAAATTGTCCATGTGGTCAGAAGTCCATTATCTCTAGAATCGTATTTCCGATTTAAATATAATATATATATATAGTATAAATTTATTCATATCTAGTATATATTTATTTATAATTGTACCTAACATTTTGAGATACGAAATGAAATGTATCGTTCAGGGAGACGGTAAGTCGTACATACGCATGAACACTACATTCGTTTATTTTTCTTATTTAATGGAATGAAAAATAAATGACACAATGTTATATTTTAATTTCAGTATATTTTCATATTTTATATTTGTTACATAAGTTCATTAATAACATCCTTTATACATTCCACGAATTTCATGAATGAGTCATATCACTTTGAGGTGGCGATAGTCCGCACTTCCTCATACTAAATTATCATATTTACTCGTTATTGAAACTATAAAGGTAAGCTATAAATGAAAAATATAGAAGAATAAAGAAAATATAAATATAATATATATCACATATAAATATATTTACATCATAATATCCACCATAAGAGGTGCAAGGGAAAAATAAAACCGCCATCGTTTCGTGAGGTAGTTGTTCACCATACGTAGAAACATTATGTTTGTATACATTAGATAGAGGTGTGTGGATATGTATTTAAAAACCTCTCATAAAAACATCATAGTATATTTTAAGATACTGTATTTTTCATAAAATAATGTAATAAATAGATTTTTGGGGGTTGATGAATTAAAAAAATAAAAGAAGTTGGAGAGGAGACATTACCTCAAATTGGGTAACTTTTTTTGATTTAAGCTAAAAGGATTTATTGAATTTCCTTCTTCCCAAGGTCAAGCTTCTATAAGGAATATATGGATGTTGGGAGATTATTTGGGTAGAGTTTAGATGAGACAAGGGTATTGAGAGGTTTGATTAAATGGGTTGGTGTGATGCAAATTTATAAGAGGGAGGAGGGTCACTTTAGGAAGGTATTGAAATATTATTTTATTATAAAATGATTTTCAATTTAAAATTGTCCAAAGTCAATTATTTAGAATCTAATATTCTTTTGGGTTTAAAACTTCTCATCTAATAAGTTTTAGACATTTCTAGATCACAAATATAACATTATCTTTTAGCATTAACCCATTGTTAACCAATTTAACTCTTACTATGTTTTATTATGTATTCATACTATATTGTTAATATAGTTACAATAAAATACCAACATAACCTCAAGCAGTTAACTAATGAAATTTTAAACATTATATAAGTTTTCTGTTTGAATCCTATAATTTTAGGACTATTATATCATTTAATAAAATTTTATTTGTTTTAAAAACTCATTTATGTCAATTTTTACACTATACATATCACGAATTTTTAAAAATCCATAAAAACATGATTATTTTGAAAAAACATCATTAATTAAAATTTAAAAAGTCATAATAATGCCTAAAATTTGTGTATGGAATAAAAGGTTTCAAAATAAATTTATTTTAATATTTATAATTTAATATATTTAAATAATTCATTAATAAAGTTATCACTACATCATCATTGTGTCATAAAATATATATATTTATTTTATTTTTAAAAATTATAAATAAAATACCATGATGTATAAAATATCATTATATTCTAAATTACTATTTATAGTCGAATATATCACTTATATATCCCCATATAAAATTTGTTTAGTAAAAATTACATGTTTACTTTATATTTTCCTTAACTTTTAATTAAAAGTAATTAAATTTATTTTACACACACAAGTTGCTCTATGGGGTCCTAGAATTTACACATGGATTTCCATGGTTAGACATATCTAAAAAAATATGGTTAGGACATGTTTTAGGGTAGTTTAATATTATTATAATATTATTTTTAACCCTTATTTATCAGATTTACCCTTTAACCATGTAAAATAAAATATTTACTGAAATTACTATTCATAATGTCTAAAAATAAAAGTCACGTATTTAAAAAATTTGGACGTCATGATTCCAAATATAGAATACATTTCTTCTAATTTAAAACACATAAATTGAAGAAATTTATTTAAAATTAATTCTCGTTGTCAAAACGGAAAGTGTGTTTTTAAAAAGTAAAAACTACCAAAAGATTGACATGTTTTTATGTCCAATTAAAAATTAAAATCACATCCAATGACCAAAATTAGATTAAATGAAAACAAAACTAATCTAATTACACTTTAAAACTAAATAAAAAGATAATATAACCATATAAAAAATAGATGAAATGGCAGTTTTGACTTAAAATGATGTATTTTTTCACCATTCGTTAAAAAATGATCATTATCATAAAAATACCAAAAATTTACCCAAAGATAATTTCGATGTCCCGATTATAAATAAGAAGTTTATTTTGTAAAATGTAACATATAAAGGTTAGAAAAATATATTTAAAAATGGTTCTCCGTTAAAAGGTGGTAAAACTACTTTTTAATAATATTAGAGTATTTATGCTTCAAATTAGATTCATTCTCATTTTATGCATCTATATTTTAGTTGATAAATTTAAAAAACATTTAACCAAGATTTTCAATCATAATATAGTTAGTTCTGTTCATTCCTTCTAGTACAATGGCTAGGAATTTACTTCCATTTAAAATAATAATATTATGTTATCATTTTTTCAGTATGAGTGAGCATCGTGTGCAAAATAAGATTTTCGAGAAACGCATTATTGGGTGTCAGGTACGCCATCAAACATAGAATCCATTTAAAGAAATAATTAATATTTAATTAAAAATATTAAAATTTCATATTCTTTATGTACTTGGGATTTTACAACTCCTCTCTCCTTAGTGCCTCATGTTCCCATGTCTCGTGACTATCTGAACCATGACACCATAACACAAAAACCAAACATATCATCCTCCCATGAAGTAACATGGTCTCAAAATCATCTATTATGTCTGGCCACTCAATCAAAGATAAATATTGTTCAATATCAAGATCACTCCAGGTCAAAACATGAGATGAATTAGAGAGATAATATCTCAGATGCGATAAATGAAACACGTTATGTATCAATGTCATCTGTGGTGGAAGTTCTAAACGATAGAAAACTTTACCTAGCTACTAAACAACCTAGAAAGGTCCCACAAAATGCGGAGCAAATTTACTATGTCTCCTAAGCTGTCAATGAACCAATCATGGAGAAAATTTCAAGAACACAAGGTCATCAACTGAGAATCGAAAAATATATGTGAAAAAGATCAACATAAGAATTTTATTGGTTTTTGAGCTGTCAACATTCTATGAAGAGTTGGTTGAGTCATTGTCGTCGTCTCCTGGACCATGCTTTGTCAATCCAAGGAACTTTCACCAACTTCCATCCAACACAATGAATATTTACAAGGACAACCATATAAGGCCTCAATATGTGCCATTCTGATCGTAGACTGGTAACTATTGTTGTAATAAAACTCATCCAGGCCCAAGTGATCAGCCCATGCTCTTCCGATGTCAAAAACACAAGCACGGTGCATATCTTCAAGGATTTGTATAAATCTCTCCGTATGACCATCCGATTACAGATGATAGGGAAATCATAAATGAACTTGAGATCCCAGTGGCTTATAAAGACTTCTCAAAAAGTGAGAAGGAATCCATGGATCCTTGTTAGAGACTATAAAAGATGGAACTCCTTGAAAACGATCAATCTCTTTCACGTAAAGATTTCCCAACTCCTTAACTTTGGTTGTATCATGAATGAGTATGAAGTGAGATGAATTGATTAGCCTGTCAATCACAACCCATATCATATTCTTATTTTTCTGGTTATGTGGCTTCCCAACCACAAAGTCCATAAAGATTTAATCCCACATAAAAGTAGGTACTGGAAGTGGCTGAACTAGACATGAGGATTTCTGATGCTTGACGTTCATCTGCTAGCAAGTAAAACAATGATAAACCAACTCAGAAATTCCCCGTCTCATTTCTAACCACCAGAACTACCGACATATGTCACAGCACATCTCTTTAGTCCCTATGTGCATAGAACACTATGAATTATGAAAATCCACCAATATATTTTTCCATGCGGCTAATGACACAACAAAGCACTTCCTATAACATAGAACACCCTCTTTGTAGAACAATCATTGGAAAATTGTATCCACACCATAAAGAGATCCTCGAATGTTACAGAAATCATAATCAAGCTCTTCTCCTGAAGAATCATCTCAATAATTGGGGATGAAAACTAAAGGCCAACTAAAACAACCTCAAACCCTGATCCCTAGACTCCAATTTGAAACTATGAAAATAGATCCATCAAATTCTACTCTTCCATGGATTCTTACACTGTCATGGTTGGATGTTTCCTGCTCAATAGATTTTCAACAACATTCACTTTTTACAGGGTATAAGTGATGTCAATGTCACAAGATTACAGGTATTCCACCCAATGCCTCTTGCGGTGATTCAAATATTTTTGGCAGAAGATATAACTCAATCTTTTGAAGTCTGTATACACATTAAACCTTTCACCATAAAGGTAATGATGCTAACTCTTATGTTCCTGCATCACAAATTTATGTTTAAATACATGAGTAGGATAATTATTCTCTTGTGACATAAGACGGTGAGATCCATAAGAAATAAATGATCACCTTTCATAAAAACGCATCCCAAGCCTAAACCCAATGCATCACAAAAGAACACATATCCCTTCTTGGCCTCTAGAAGAGTCAACACCAACGTAGTTGTCAAAAGACGATTCAGATCAACAAAATAATTTTGACATCTACCATCCCAAGAAAACATTAGTCCATTCTTAGTTAGAGTAGTCATAGGAGAAACCAACTTTGAGAAGTCCATTATGAACCTATAGTAATATCTGGCTATGCCTAGGAATCTCTAAACCTCAAAGGCATTTTGTTCTTTCTCTAATGTAATAACAACCTTCACCTTCTCAGGATCAACTGATATTCCTTGTTCCGACCCCATGTGTCCCAATAATTTCACTTCTCAAATCCAAAAATAACATTTAATGTGCTCTATAAAATGTTAGTGACTTCATAGTAGATGCATAACTATAATCATATGATGCACATAATCCTCTTCAGATTTAGAGTAAATAAGGATATCATCCAAAAAAACCACTACAAAAGTATCCGGATACTCATGGAATATCTTATTCACTAAATCCATGAAAACTACAAGAGATTTTGTCAAAACAAAGGGTATAACAAGGTACTCATATTGGTATTACCTTCCCTGAAATGTGGTTTTATGAATGTTATATTCTATTATTCTCAACTTATGGTAACCAGATCGAATATCGATATTTGAAAACCACTTTCCACTTTTAACTGATTAAATAGACCATCAATCCATGGAAATTTGTATTTGTTTTTTTATTGTAACATGTTTGAGATTTCTATAATCAACACATATGTGAAGAGAACCATCAGCCTTCCTAGAGAAGAGAACTGGTGCCGCCCAAGAAGACAGAATCTGGTATATAAAGCCTCTCTTAAGATGTTCATAAAACTTGGACTTTAGCTCTATCAGTTCAGTTGGATATATTCGAAAAGAGGTAATTAAAAATAGTTGAGTACCAAACATTATATCAATAGAAAACTCATACTCCCTCACTGGTGATAGAACAAATAAATCGGAAGTAAATACTTCAAGGAACTAAATGAAAACTGGAGGGAGATCACCACACAAATATTCCCACTACAGAAAAAAAATGCAAAAAATGATATTACGTTTCCCAATTCTGGAAAAGAAGGTCTGACTCTACTCGACCTGAGGTCCCAATCTCCTTGAAAGGCAAGAGATACACCACTGGGTGTAGTAATGTAGAACCTCTAAAGATAACAATCAATCCGAGAATTTTTGGTAACGAGCTAATCTATAATAAATATGACATCAAGGGATTTTATTTTGAGAACCAGAAAACTCCAAGCTAACTCATTATCTAATAGAGAGAAGACACATGCATGACTATAGAGATCATGCTCTCTCTACATTATGAAGGGATGTAATAATATCTTTTTCATAAGATAAAAGCTCTATAGTAATATTAAGAAGATTAAAAATACGAGTTGATATAAACGAATTAGAGGGACTAGTATCAAAAATAATGGTCACTAATGATGAGGATACTGTAATGGAACCTCTCATAGTTGCAATACTTGATCCTACTTCCTCTATAGACTCTTCCACTTTGTGAATTGGTTTCGTTCTAGATGAATTTTGCTGAAAATATTTTATAGGTGAAGCAGTTGGTTCTACTATAGTTTTAGAATGAGTTCATTATTCAATTGTACTATGAGGAGTTGATATGTTATGATAGAATCTCTATATGTTCCCTGAGAGACCGTAAGATCTACTGTTCTTAGGTACCTCAGTGCAAACCCTATTAGAATTTCTTGGTTTTACACAGTGATAGCAAATCAACGGCCTTCCTCCTGACGTAATAGGAGATCTGTAATAATTCTACTATTGAGAATTTCCATGAGAATCATCATGCTTCTATTTTCACTTGAAGGAACTAATGCTCCTACTGGGAGAAAATGGAACTCACTTCAACCTTCACTATCCAGCTAGGTCCATCTCTTCCATCATTGCCCTATCCCACAAATCAGTTTAATTGAATAAATTCAGCAAGAAAACATGAGAACAAATATCTGAGTGGAGTCCCAACTCGAACTATCAATCCTTCATCCTTTCCTTAGAAACAATATTAGCTGCAAACTACACTAACTCAACAAAGAGACTTGAAAACTAATTCATGGTGATTTTGGACTACTAAAACATGAAAAAATCTATATACTTAGCCAACACAATTGACTCTGGATTGAACTGGTTGGTTAAATTAACATTGATGCCTTTCCACTAAAATCTGTCATGTTTCTTTGTCATCACCATCATGTTTCACAATCTCCTGCTCAGTCCTTCTAGTATGAAGGTGGTACACTTCACCATAATAACGCCCAATGTCTCTATGTATTCAAAAATGTGTTCTATCTTGCCCAACTATTACTCAACATGTTGAGGATCAGTGGAGCCTTTGAAAATTGGTGTATTTTGGTGAAGGAACTCTTCAGATTGATTTTGAAGAACATCCCCATGAGGATCCACAACTAGAGCCTAAACGGAAACTGAATGCGGTTCCTGTCCCAAAGCTTGGAAAATGTGGAAAATCACCATGTCTAGGTTTCGACCCATAATAGGATTCACTTGTTGAGGTTCAACAATGACCGCTTCCTAGATCTGGTTTACATGCCTTCTCAGAGGAATGATGCTACAAAACATCAATAGATAACAATGAAGACACTAGATTAATACTCAAAGTAATCATCACGAGAATATATTGCCAACAATGAGAATGGACAAGATTTGTATTTCACTCTATCTATATCATCATAGGTAAAACACTAGAAATAATCAACATGGAATCTTTACCTAAACACCCATGGTGAATTAAGGTTCATTATGATGAGAGCTATCCAGAAACTCAGTTGAAACTACCTCTTATGTCCCGACATGATTTCACAAATGCATATTGATTTCAACAAAATATCCCAACTCCACTCTAATACCCCATTGTCATGAACCAACACGGGTACCCTAGTAAATTGATAACCGAGCCGACACTAACCTAACTAGAAGGGCATTCCCAATCACCATAGTTTAACGACTAGAACCTAGCGGCACAGAACATGGAAGTGGGAACAATTTTTTACACTAACAATTCTAAAGCAAAATAAGCTAGGTAGTATGCATATCAAAAGAAACTCCATTGGGAGTGATGTACCATACTACAACATGGATAAACAAGACCATAGTACTAAAACCAAATTACTGAAACGGGGAAGTACAACCCATGCTCCCAAGGACACAACTCACTATGTCCATGGTTCAACAACTAGATCTACCTCCAAGAGATCATTTCCCAATGCTCGAACCTGGAATAATATAATCTACAAACACATGAAGGAACATGTAGGGTGTGAGCTAAAAATCCTAGTAGGGTCTCACCACAAATTTTATAAGAGATTCCATCAATTGAATTACTAAATTAGTGCTTTCAATATTTAATAAACAAGTTTGAAATTTCGAATCATATTTTGATCAACCATGCTATATCATTCATATGATAGAAAATAATTTATGAAAATGCTTATAATTGATGGAATATTTCTAAAAAATGTATTAAATAAATTAGTTACATAAAATAGTTTATGTAAATCCAGAAGGCATGTAATGTAGTTTTTATTACATTGTCATACATTTATATATCAAATATAAATTACAGGAGAGAAAAATGGCCATCTTCCAAATAGGTATGATAGTATTTCCGGCTATATCACTCCACACTCTCTATGTGATCTCAAAAATATGTGTATACACACGTCCCCCTGACACTGTCCATAGGCCACTCATCACCATCCCATCTGGGATGTGACCCACTACATGTATGTTTTAGATTGTTGTAATAGCGTAGTGTGTATCCCAATAACTCACTAACTACCTAAGGAGTGCATGAGGGAAGTCACAATCAATGATGAGAAATTTATTTTAAGACTACATAAAATAAAATTAAATCCCACTATTCCATTTCAATTACAGTTTTCCTTTTAGAACAAAGACATTTTTTAATAAAAATACATGTCTATTTAACAAGACAAAACTGCTGGGTTTATATCAAAACATTTTATGCCATTTTCACAAGTTTGAAAACCATTCAATAATAATTCCATTTTTTCAAAATTCATTTCCACAATTAAATTTAACAATTTTATTGAAATTGTTTCCATCAAAACATTAGTTTAAACTGATGAATTTAAATCAACAAATTCCTTTAAACACAACCCAATTCAATAGAATTAGGGTTTTCCCAATTCTTATGCCCAAACCATTTTAAATCATCCAATTCACTTGAATTGGAATTTTATTAAATCAATTGAATATGAGATGAGTAATTGAATTTAAATCCACAATTGAAATAAATCAAGCATATTCAAAGATAATCATCTTTGTTAATCGGGACCGAACCACCTACCTTTCCTGAAACTCAACACTCACAATGACACCAGTTGACAAGAAATAATGTGGAGAAGACCTAAAAAACCAACCTAGAAACAAGATACAAAATCACATGACATGAAGCCATCAAATTTCAGAGGAGTATAAAGAGTAGATGATAAAGAAAAAAATAGAATGCTTACCCTGGAATCAATCCGCAAGCGCAACAACGTTTGAAGACCAAACGAGAGAGTCCATAAGTGTTGGAAAACTCTAAGATCTCATGGGAGAATCCTTAAGTAGAGGGTTGAGAGACTGTAGGGGACGAAAAAAGGATCCCAACCACACTGCATGCTTAAAAAACCATAGTCATGGTATTACATGACGTGTAATTCCATTACATGACTTGAAATAGTTAATTCTTATAACCGGTGGAAAACATGTCGCCTAGAATTAAACACCGATGTTTAGAATTAAAAACCAATATATAATTCATCCCTGATGTGTAAGGGATTATAACAAGGTGTAACCATCACATCATGAAGTATTTCATTACTTGTACACAGAACCATTACACAACGTGTATCCCTCCTGCACCCTATGAAAAGATGTCTATTAAAGGTGAGAGTCCAACAAATAACTGAATCCGTCATTATAATTATCCTAAAGAATCATTATCAACCATATCTAGTCAATGAAAAGGAAAACCCACATAAAGGATAACGATGTACCTATCAGAATAGTAATGATATGTTTCAAGGTCACCCTACATCAACAATACCATAAGAAATATAATGGATTCATCATAATACAATGTGTACTCTTTACCTTTTCTCGGTAAGATCGGAATCAACGTTGTGGTCAAATGCCTCTTCAATTTCTAAAAACCATTCCAACATGATTCATAGCACTCAAAATAGATTACGTTCTTGGTCAGGCTCAAGAACGACACTGCCAAGTGAGAAAAGTCTTCAATGAACCTTAGATAATAACCCACAAAACCCCAAAAGCTTCTGATATCAAAAAATTTCTTGGGTTCTCCCAATAAATAACTACATGATCCTTCTCTGGATCCACTAAAACACCTTACTCTGAGATAATGTCACCCAAAAAGCATACCTTGTTGATCTAGAAATTCTATTCCAATAGCTTGGCATATAGCCTATTTTATCTTAGTATACCCAGGATGATGTCAAGATGTTTTCCATGATCTTCATGAGTTTGTGAGTACACAATGATTTCATTAATAAATAAATATAAAAACTGATCCAATATATTGGTGGAATATTTGGTTCATCAAGGTCATAAACCTAGCTGGAGTGTTCATCAGTCCAAACAACATCATGACAAACTCGTACAAACCATACTTGCTTATGAAAGAAGTCCATGGTACATTAGAAGGTTATACCCTCATCTGATGATTTCTTGAACTCAAATTAATCTTGAAGAATACACAGTTACCCCTTAGCTGGCCAAAAAAACCGTCTATACGTGAAAGAGGGTATCAGTTCTTGATCGTTATTTGGTTTAATTTTTGAAAATCAACAAAAAAATTATACATTATATTGGCCTTATTAGAAAACAACATTTCTAAACCCAAGGTGATATATTCATATGGAAAATACATTTATTCTCATACTCATCTAATTGAGTCTTAAACTCCTATAGTTCTGATGGTTTCGTTCTGTAAATTGGCATAAAAAATAGATCGACTCCTGACTTTAGCACTATCGCGAACCCAACCTCTCTCTCTTGCGGAAAACCTAAGAACAGCTCAGAAAACATGTCATGAATCTGACCCACTACTAAATGTAATAAATCATGTTACACTCCCCCATAATCATGAAAAATATTCACAACCAGGGTTGTGAGCTCACCCATTTTCTAGAGAACTAGCCCTACATGAACTTATTGGATATCCCACTCCCCATGGTGAACAAAATTATCACCCTCAGGAGATTTGAACATTACACTTTGACAGTAATAGTCAATGTAATATTCATATGAATCCAACTAATCTATACCCAATATAAGGTCAAAACCTAAAATCTCAATCACATACAATTTTCAAAGGAATTAGTACTCACCAACCTTGAGGGAACACTCCTGATAAAGATGAATGTCCTCCGATCACATCCCAAAGTTGTGTCGATCAACCTAATCTCACACAAGAACTCCACCGTCAGACTCAATCCATTCACAAGTAAAATAGATATAAAATAATTAGAGCCTCGTATATCAAATAAGGTACTAGGAATCATAGATAAAACAAGAATCGTACCTCAGATAGTCAACGGTTTGACCTCTCCATCAACAGGTGCATGCTAAACTGCAGGTAGCTGACCCATCCCTCCACACTAAGCTTTATTCTGAGTTCCATGTGTCCGAATACCCTGCATATATGTATAATGTTGTCCTAATGTACCATTTCCCTCACCCCAATTGTTATGGTAGGGGGAAAACCAATTGCCCGAATGATATAGTATAACATATCCCATATCGGTGCACTACACCAGCCTAGATCCTCTATCGCCAACCATTTGTTAAGGATTCTGGAAGAACGATTCTATGTTCCCCATTCTTCAATAAGTGTAACACTTTATTGGTATTTGGAGACATTGTTTATGCATGTAACCCAACCTGCCACACTGATATGAAACCACCCAAACCATCTATCAACTTCTTTGAGTGGTTGGTCATCTCCCTTGTTTACTCTGTGCACCACTGCCCTAGTGATAGTTCTCATAACGACTCTTCTGACAAACAGAATATGTTCCACCAGGCTGCCCAAATAAAATCATCTATCCACCACTGAAATCCTCATTCAAGTTCCCCTAAAAATAATAGCTTTATCTAGTACCGATGTAATCTTCTTCAAATGAAATATATTCACTCGGGACTGGATCTCACATATATGTCCATCACTGATGGGAAATAGGTCTATACCAGCAGTTCAAAACCATTTCTATAGGATAGAAAACCGTTGGTTCTAATACCATGTGTATAGAAGTATATCAGCATATTAGAGTAAACTGTTGGTATAGACCACTTATAGATTCACTTTACAAATAGTTCTGATGATATTTTTGGTATAGCTCATTACTAACGGTTTCAAAAACAGTTGTTAAATCCCTATACCAATGGTTAATATACCATTGGTATATCATCTTATACCTTTAAGCTACACGAATAGTTGTTTGAAATAGATGGGATAGACCAACTATACCTTCCCAGGTAGCAACATCCCCACCTTGGCCAATTACCTATAGAAATCACCAAACATTTTCAACAAACGTTACCAACCTATATACAAACAATTATTACAAAAGAAACTAATTAATGAATTCAACCAATTATAAAACACTTTTAAAACATCACATATATTAATTCAAATACAATCATCAAACATTTAGTTTCATATATATATAAAATCCAGAAAAAATGTAAATTATCAATCTCTCTCTTTTCACCATCACTATCATTACCACCATCATCATCCCCAACATCACGCTCAGGATCGCCATCGCCATCACCATCACCATTTCCATCACCATCGTCGTCGCCTAGGACCTCATCATCCTGACCAACACTAGGACCATCGCCCGATGAACCATATAATATACACATCATCAATATATATGTATCATAATTCATGACGGTATCTGGTTAAGTGATGTACATATGGATTATATTAATTTCCTAAATCCATCATTATCCTTTGGATTCCATAAACACTCTCATGTGACCTCTTTTTTTCCTCTCCTACCTTGACATGAGCTTATGCTATCTCAAAATGAGTTGTTTCCAACTTTTTGGTACCATAATTGGCACCTGAAGTAGGCCAATATTTAGTGGGGACAATACACTTCCCTAGTTGAAAACATTCTCTCTCATGGTGCTCATCTTCTAATGTAAATATACATTTGGACCCAATTTGATTGTTTCTTGTTCATCAAGGGCCTCTAAATCACACTATTACAAATATAAATGAACTATTTAGTTAAAAAAATAGACAATAAAATTTGAAATAAATAATGTAAAACTTACTATATATTGTTGTGTATGTTCACTTACCACACATCCATCATTCTTCTTTATACTCGAGCAAACATAAATTTGACTACGGCACACACCCATTAATATTTAAAACCGCCTTATGTAATGACATGAAATTTATAAAAACATTATTAAAAATTGGTTATTAATATTTAATTTCATAACTGATATCAAATGGATATACATGATGTCAAAATAATATTTTTATAATGATTGATTGCTCTATTCTTGAATGATATGAGTTTTTTGAAAAAATTATTTTTATATAAAAATTAGAAAATTTGAGAATATGATTAAATAATTATTTGATAAATTAACTTAATGTAAGATTTAATGATTATTGTATGTATATATTATTTTCATGAATATATTGTAAATTTTATAAATGAATAATGGAAATTTAATGTATTTATTGAAAAATAATATTCAATATAAAATACATGCACAATATGGTAACATGGTAATGTGAAATATATGATAGATGATTTCCTATTTGGTAGTTTATTTGTTTTATGTGTTAATTTGAATATTGTTAAAATAGGTAAAATCAAGGTAAATTTTTCATTGATGGATATTAATGAATGCATATAGTCCATATAGATTTTATGTGTGCATTTTGAGTTGGTTGAAACTGAATTCCATTTATTTTTTATTCAGTCAAAAAATAACATGTTAATGATTAGATTTACAATTAAGGTGATTAATGGATGTTAGATCCATATTTAAACGAGAATTGGAATAAATCAAATGAAATTTATTTTTATTGAATTTTCTGTTTATTTTTTGTAAAAATGGAATAATGGGAACTATGGGTTGTGTGAAAAGTTTTATTTGCATGATCAAATATTTACTTGTTGTTTTTTGAAAAAATGATAAAAGGTAAGGGGGTTTGTGTTTGTTAAAAAGAAACATAAAATAATTAGATTAATTTTTTTTTAAAATATGTTAATGTTTATTGAGAATGAGATTTTGTATAATTCAAATTTTTTGTTCTAGGAAGATTAAAAATCTCATTATTTAGTGGAAACTGGGATGGTGTGTATACTGTTTTGATTATAGTTCAGGTAAATGGAAAAGTTTTTTAGTTACATTTATGTATTAATTATTGTTTTTCTTTTCCTTCTAAGTGGATTCTTGATATTTGGTAGTTATAGTAAGAATTAGGCTTCTAATCCTTGTGATAAATTGTAACATACCATGAAGTAAGTGGTTGTAAGATTTTTTGAGCTTATAATTCACTACTCTAATGTATTATGGTTAATCTGATAATTGAATTTAGTTGTTTCCAGATTTTTTGATATGACATAGGATAATAATTTAAAGAGGGGCATGCTAACATGATTTTATATATATGAATAATGAAAACACATGTGAAATTCTATTATGTTATCATAAAATATTGTACGGATTTAATTATGCTATGGAAGAAAATGAGTTATATGATTTAATAGAGACTTTATGTGGAATAAAATGTTTTATGATGTTTTATATTAATGAATTTATGTACTTAAAATTTTATTATATGATATTTAAAAATCATACCATGTTAATTAAATAGGTAAATTGATTGAATAATGTTTAAAGGTGATAAATGTGTCAATTGTATAATTAATAACACTAACCAATATTTATATGTTGGAAATGTTTGTTTTAACAGTGTTTGTGTGGTGAGTGGTCATTAATTATCTATAATGATTTTTTTATATAATCATGTCTCATGATCACATGTTAATTTTATTTTACATGATGTACTTTCTTATTTGGGTTGAATAATTTGTGTGCAACGATGAGTGTAAATTAAAACATGAGATTAAGTGTGTTATAGGTGAGTAAACCATGTGTATGTTTTTAGAGGTATTGTTATAAAACAAGAATCCAAAGTTGTTGAAATTAAGTTTTAATATAAAAATTTCAGCAATGTTCATTGCTGGAAAGTAAGGAATTGCATCCAATAATCTTCTAGAAATTCTGTATCTCCACCTTTTAGTTACAAAAATGATTTTTTAACACTTGTGATAGTTTATAAACATTATTGAAAGAGTTTTGATTGAAATTTATAGTATTAAAACACTTGTTATATTGTTTTTAAATTTTTATTAAATTTTTAATTAATAAACTCAAGAGATGAGACCCAGAGAGGCGTTTTTTGGTAGTGGGGTATAAAGTAGTATTTATTTTTTCGACAAAAAATATGTGTTTGGTATGGGGTCATGAAATCATTAAATAATTAATTTATGTGAATACCTTGTTTCTAAAAAAATTGAATGTGTGCCTATTAATCATTTTAATTTTAAAAATTATGGATTTTATTTTATAACTTCAAATAATGGAATTATCCAGAGAATATGTTTTGGTGAAGTTTGACATAGATGTGATTCTTGTGTTTTTTTTCAGCACAAAAATCATGTACAAACTGACGTGATATTTGTAGATCCATTTGAGATGATGTTCATTCCAATATTTATGTAGTGTTTAAAGATGAGTATAATCAATTTGAAGAGTTTGGAGAAAATCTGGATGTATTTTGCTAGGTTGGGGAATTTGGATCCGAGTAAAGAATTTGCAAGGTCTAGAGGTGTGTGGGTTACTTTTAATGAATTAGGATTAGTTATAATGTTATCACTCATCCAAGATGTAGACAATTATGCTATGTAGTATACATGGAATATGTTTTGAAAAGAATAATTGGATTTATGAAGAACATGTTTAGAAATAGATGAAAAATGTTTTATAAGTGGAATTGGTATTTCAAATTCAAATTCAAATTATATTTTTTTCTTCTAGTGCATGATATTTATTGTGAGTCGTGCATGGATATTTTTGGACTGATGTGTGATAAATATTTAAAAATAGTGATTACAATATAGAAATTTTCAAGAAGATTTTTGAGTGAAACAAGAAGAAGTGTCTATGTGGATCACAAGATGAGAGAAGTAACCTACAAATGTATATGTTGAAGAAGATAAGGTTTAGGAAGATATATAATGTTATTTTTTTATAGGTTTTCAAAGAGAATTATATATCGATGATTAAAGTATGATTATCAATCGTATGCTATGATACAAAAATTTAAGAAGGTTGGAATTTAAAAGTGGTTGTTTTTTGTGATTATTTGGATTACATAAGAAGATTAATGTCATAAACACAATGTGTTACACAATATTGTTGTGGTATAATGATTCCAAATATTAGTTTTTTACAAACATGTTTTGTTGTATTTTTAGATATTAATTAATATATATTTGTTATGGGTCTATTTTTTTTATTTCTTTCACTATAATATACTTTATTTTTGTATATTGTTTTTACCATGTGTCTCACACACTATTTATACCTCCAATAATTTTTTTTGTTGTTAATGCCAATCAAATTAAAAATCAATAGATAGGTTTTTGTTAATCCTTAATTATGAAAGGTTGGTTCTTCCTCAACATCATAAGGAATAGTTTATGTTTAGGGATCCTTTATAGTAAGGTTTTCTCCCATTAAAAACATAGGTTCTGTCTATCTTAGATAAATGGGTGTATTGAGTTTCTGATTCTATGTGTGAAAAAATCATATTTTAAATACTTTTCAATATTAATCCAAATTCTTAAGTCAAGTCATCAACAAACTTTTTAATCTATTTTTTCTCATCAATATATTTAAATGTTCATAAATTCACATGTACATAAATATAGTTATGAAAAACTTATAATGAGCCTATAATTTGGAATTGAAGAATTTTATTTCCAAAATTTATTTAAATATAAAAATTATAAATGAGTGTTGTACCTACTTTTTCTCATTATCTGACATCATAGTCTATCACAAAGTGAATATATATTTCGTATAATCCTTTGGTTTTATTTCTTTATGACATTTCAAAAAAAAAAGAATTTTTAATAATACAAAATAGAGTATTAATGAAAATCATTTTAATTTTCATTCAAAAACCTATAATTTGATTAACACGATAAACATGATACTCTTCCATTGAGAAGTCATTTCCTGATAATGTGATACAAGACACTTATTCATTATATGTACGACCTTTAAATCCATACCAACTATTGAATTCTAGCCTAGATTACTCATGATAATATTCTCTCTATAGCTCACCTAATTCTTTGAGTTATGTCATCCTCACAGCTTCACCACTAAGAAAATTATAATGAACCTGACACCAAAATAAAAAATCATATAAATACAACAATAAATTAACATTAAATCCAATGAATTTTATTATCCATGTTTTCAACCAAGGATTATATTTTACATTATTTTGAAGGTGTCTCTAGGAGAGGGTCCTGGCCTGAATGATGTTACTGTATTTGGAATGCTTAGACATAAAACTCCTATATCCTCGTTCGGTTTTTTCAATCATTTGATTATCATTATTTTACTCAACAATCACCTTTTTGTGATGGTTCCAAACCTCATGTATGCGTGTTTTCCGACACCACCAAGTTGAAGTTCCATCTATGAAATAAAAAAAATATTTCATCAATACATCTTATAATGAAAATAAATTAGGGTTAAATATTGTTCCTATGATTTTATAAATATAACTACTCTAAGATGATTAGTGGGTACCACTAGATCCCTAAGCTCTAATGGATCGTTAACTTGTATATTAAGAGTGGGATCCAATGTCTACTCATGAGGATCAAAATGTGTTTGACTAGAAGTCAAAGGAGCCTGAACGTAGATGGTTGGGGATAAAGAAGTTGATGGATAAAAAGATTGCATAGACATCTGTGGAAACGTATAACATGATTAGGGAGTAGGATCCATCATCAAATAAGGGACATAAATATAAGGTGGATCAGATGTAGATGGTGGTGATAATGTAATCTGCCTAAATATCTGAGGTGCCTCTAAGGACACCATAGGATAAGAAAGTGAACTAGATGGTATATCTGATGAAGGGACAATGAATGATCTAGTATGATGAGTGGTACAAGTATCTGTAGTACCATCCCATTGCATAATTTGTATGAGAACCTCTACCACTAGGATTGTCATAGAATAATTATCTCCTAGTTTTGGATCCTGATTAAAAGTAAAAAACAAAATTCCTCAATGAAAATATATGTTATTGATATATATATATTTGAAATAAAATAACCACAACAAGCACCATGAGAGGAACACCCATTTCTCTCATGCAATGATTGTTGTCTAATTTCTTCTTTCATAGTCTGTCTTCGATGTTTTTCATTTCCATCATTTGAAAAAAAAAATCATCTATTATAAATTTATAACTAACGTGTATTCCAAATAATAAATAAGATGTGACATGAATTAATTAAGGAATAACAATTTTCAAACCAGATAAAGGAGAAATAGTGGTATAAGAAATCCTATTATATTTTGTGTGAAGAATTTCAAAACATAAAATAATTGTAATATAAAAATCAATACATTCCAATTAACATGTTTAGCATGAGTATAATATAGTTTTCTTCAATTTTAAATTTGATTCAACATAGTTTTGGTTAGGTAATTTGGTTCATTTTGGTCAATTGATTAGGTCATTTGTCATTTTTGTTTTGGGTTTAGACATTTGGTTCATATTTTTTGTTTGGTCATTTTGCAATTTTGTGGTTAGGCCATTCATTTCATTGGTTTTGATTTTCAGTCAAATTAGTATAATATGTATCAATTCAATTCATATTGTTTTCTGTTTTAATTGAATTCTTTAGGTTTTGTTTGGTTTATTAGTCTCTAAAACATTTAAATTCAATATTAGAAAATGAAACTCAAAGAAAATTGTAACCAATATATATTGAAAAAACACATGAAGGTCAAGTAGGATACAAAATATATGTAATAAATAGTAAAAAAAATTGAATAGTATTAACTTGAACGACCCATGTTGAGATAAAAAAAATAATTGACAACATAAATAAATGATTATATAAATATCCCACCGAAACTTCAAGTTCATAATAAAATTTGAAAATTGATCTATTCGAGTCTTCATAAGTAAGAAATTGATCGGGGAAAATGGAGACAGTGATGGTGTTAATTTCATCATCCCCATCATAAAAAATATGTTGTGGGATAACTTCAATAATGTCACCAAATTCTGGTCGTTGATAATCATTCAAAAAAACATGTTTCTCCATTGATTCCAATATATATGGCACATCTGTAGAAAGAGTGTGAGTCATGTTAACAACTCAAAATCAAAATCATCAATAAATGTGTCATGCCTCTTCATCAAATCAAACCACTTTCATTTCATCATAGTGACTTGACCATTTTAGTACCAATACCATATTAGTATTTTCTCAAAGATCGCATAATAATATATATTTTTAAATCTAGGTCTAATATCTGTTGTACTGGTAAAATATTATGTGGTGACAGTTACCAAAACACCATCAACGTTGTGTTCTCATTTTCATTTTTCATTCAGTGATAATAAATGTGTACTAATTGATCACAAATAATTTTCATTTTTAAACTATAGAATTAGGACAAAAATCCAATGTTCTTATTTCATCAGAGATAAATTCTACAAGAAAACTCAATACATGAAATATAAATGAATATAAATGTTGTGTAAATATCAATTTTCTTAATTTAGTATAGTAATAATTATTCCTTCAATTTCAACCAAGTAGAAAACTATTTTCTATGAAAAGCCTCTCTCATTCTCTAAGATAACGAAAGATGATTTCTATTTATAATTTTTTATTTTCCATATTAGAAAAATAGAAATGGATTAACAGATTTGTGAAATTACATGATATGATATAACATATACATGTTCAATTAACTTACTTGATGTTGTCATCATACAAATCATAGTCAAACAAAATTTTGTGATGTTCCATCTCCCACTCTTTCAGGCTTAATGTATTCATTTTATATGATATAGGAATTACCCCTATTAGGGAAAGTGATGGAAAACGAGGTTCAATTTTCTAACACTTATATTCTTCATTTTTTAATGGTATGTTCCATCTCGTAGTAATATTAGACAAATACATTGAAAAAAATCCATACATTCTTGGGCCAAGTAACAATTTAGGATAGAACCTTCAAGATGATTCGTGTTCTAGACATAAGACATCAATGTGTACATATCTCTTTCATTTGAATACATCTGATAAAAAACAACATGTCCTCCAAGAAGTATTTCAATTGTATGATGGACAGTTAGATGCAACATGCATATGAAAAATGATGGAGGAAACATTTTCTCTAACTCAAACAAAATTAATGGTTCCTCTTACGAATTGTTTTACAAGAAAGACATAGAAAATTATTAGAATAATAATATCTAAAAAATGGCCCATTAAAATAACTACCACCCTAACATTATTGGATAGTAAATACCTGATTTCCATTGGAATCAACTCATGTAGAAGAGTGTGATAATAATGAGAATTTAATGATATCAACTTCAAATCTCTTCTGTGGGCACATTTTGATACATTTTTTGAATAGTCATAATGAAATTTAATAGACTCCATTAAATCAAGAAATTGATTTCTTCTACATGTGTCATCACATAAGAATCACAAAAAAAATTACATTTATCTTTAATGATACACACATGATGCAACTCTAGTCTAATACCCCAATCCACCAAGTCATGATGAGATTGTAAATCATTTTTTTCATTTCTCTAGACATTTAAAATAATGTAAATCAACATTTACCATATATATATTTTCAATGAGCATTACAATTAAGAAAGTATGTAAACAATTGGTTGACTAATAGGAAACTCAATGAAGATAATTTTCTTCTTACAATTGTAATTGGTTTTAGTGGAAACATTCTTGTACTATTTATATTTCATTTGACCCTTACTGAATAATAAAACAAAAATCTAGTAATTTAGTAATCAAATTAGTTCCAGAAATATGCTAAGGAGGATTATTAGTCTACCTGGTTTTGTCAATCCATCGATGATTATTCCTATATGGATGATCCATTGTAATGAATCAGTAGTGTCCCATAAAACTAAAACTACAATGATATTTAAGTCTTCTGCAGCATGTATTATTCATACAAATAGGGCATCAATGTTTGTTCGTTATTCTCCAACCCTACATCATTTCATAAATAGGAAAATCATCTATCATCCACATAAGAGCAACACACATCAAAATATGTATTTCAAACTAGAATCTCTTGTGAACATAACCAAATTATAAATAAGATTACACTATTTTTAATTGCTTCATGTTTACATCGATACCATTTATAGGCTCAGAAATCTCAGATATTAGTATACTCATGAAAGTGAAAAAAAATTCATACACATCCATAGAGGAAGGTAATAATTTTTTATGATATCTAGCCATGTGTTGTGAGAATTGGGCTGCTTATCAAATATATTAAAACTATCACTTGATAGACCCAACCTCACATTATTCACATTGGCTACAAAATAACGATATCAAGTATCAAATGTATGCCATGCCAATTCATCTGCAGGACGATTGAACTCATCATTATCAATTTTTTTCTCGATATCATGTCACCACATATTTATTTATATTTATTTAAACATGAAATTATTCTGGAGTCTAGGAATCAATGGAAAGTTCCATATTACATTATATAGCATACAATATGGGGTTCAATTTACATTTGGATTCAATTGGGATGTTCCACGTTTTATACAATCATTCCATTCAGTAGTTTCCTCCTAGAATAAACCAAAAACGTCCGGGCAAAGAATAATTTTTTTGAAAAATCCATTTTCGTTAACTAACTTCTACTAAATATAATGGTTTGATGTAATAACTGCATAATATGTAAGTCCTTAAAAAATTTATGAGTATAATTTTTATCAGTATTAGAATTCCCATAGATGGTTTTCTCATGAAATGGTCGGACTAAAAACTCTTGTTTTTTAATTTTACCACATTGTTGATATACTAGAGACGTGAACACATCAATCAATTTTTTATCCCTATCAACATCATCATTTTTTTACATGCATCATTCATGCTCATATCGATGTCCTCTTGGGTTTACATTCATTCTTTCTCAAGATCATGAATAAATAGAAAATGTTCATCTAATAAATTCTAAAATTTCGTCCTATCATTTAGATCATAAACATTTTGAGATTTCATTTTCTCCCCATTATGATATCAGAAAATGTAGTTTGTTTGAAAACATTCTTTAGTTATATGGAAGCTAACTTCTTCATGATTAAACATGGTCTTCCAACAAAATTATAACATGGGAAGTGTATATTACCACTATATGAATCATTGTTAAATGGAAAATCTAAAAATCTCTCCAACTTTTTTTGAAAATCTCTTAATATCTAATCAGTTTCATACATCCAAATTATATGCATTCTATAAAAAGTGTTATTTTTCATGTCAGAAAATAAATGAAATAAGATTTAAGTTGAATTGAAAATATATTTAGGTCATGACCCGCCTTCTCCAAGATGAGGTAATGGAAAACAAAGTTCCATTCCCTTCATTCCCCAAGGTGAATGAGGTATAATGACCCCCCCGAGTCCTTCCTTTAGTAGGCCCCTAACTGAATACTAGAACCAAGTGTATGAAATCTATCATAAATAGAAGTAATTGCCCTTTTTATAGAACATAATCGGCAGATAAGATGGTAAATCTCAACAACACTAAGGACTAATGATAAAGGTAATGTCAAGAATCCATTCCCACATGCATGTTCAAAAGTAAAAATTATACAATGTAAGACAAACCTCCCAAACAATGTACCAATGAAAAGAAACTAAAAAACAACAATAACTATCCTGATGACCTAGCTAGTAGTGTCTTGTACAGTCCTCAAAGTCCGCCTGGAAACCTAAAAATAGTTTTACATACATAGGGTGAGAAAACAAGTATACTTTGTAGAAAAACTAAAGTGGCTCATGCATAAGTGAGGGAACATACTAATTACTCCATGAGAAAACAGTCGGACTTTAAGCACCTATCAATGAATACTAACCAACCCAACCTTGCCAAGGAACACTCACCCAAGCAACACAAGTCCAACAAAGTAATAGTATAAGAACATTGAAATCTAGGTACCCCGCACTACTTTTCCACTAGTAAACTTCTCATTCCTAATGATCTAATGCCTTGACGCTGCCACTCATACCACATGTAGTCCCATCGTAGCAACATGTCCTCACACACCTATGTCTCAAACCACACACAACCACGACTGTAGACAACAGGGCCCCAACAACCATCGCCATGCTCGAAGACACCTGGGCCTCAACAACCATACACCGCACCCGAAGACACCTGAGCATCATCCCAAAGATTCTTGGGAAAACATATATAGACCACAAACACCTGAGCTCCTAGTCCAAAACAAACCCTTTCATGAAGAATCTTGGACTATGGTATTCCTCGAGCCATTACAGCCTACCCAGATATGCCTGAACGACAAGATCCAGAAGAGGGTGTAAGGAAGAAACATAGTAACTAGCCATCCACCTTGCCACCGAGATGTTGGGAAAGACACCCCCATGAAATGGAGCTGTTCGGTACACAGTTCTCAACAAGGGTGGTGTGCATTTTGAAATCCCAAGGAACTATATATATATGTGTGTGTGTGTGTGTGTGTGTGTGTGTGTGTGTGTGAAATCAAACAGTCATCCCCAACCTATGTGTTTCATACGAATAGACAACAAGCCCACACGAGCATTGCTTTTGCTGCTACTCTTATATGCACAACCATACAACAACCAACGCCAAGCATAAACACAACCCCCCTTTTGATCAATTTCCATTTATTTATTTAAAAGGATTCACGTTATGTTATTTTTTCACTACCTGAAAACAAACAACTGTAACCACACAAAGCAATAAACAAAACCAAATTGTATCCCCACTGCCCAACAACACAAACTAGACTAGAAGTCCCACCACACCACGAGTTCGTAACCACATCAAGAAAAAAAACAAAACTAAATAGTTGTCCCACTACACAATAACAAAAAACTAGACTTGAATTCCCAGTTCACAAAGATTTCATAACCACACCAAGAAATTAACAAAACCAAACTGCAGTCCCACTACAGAACAACACAAAACTAGACTTGGAGTCCCACTGCACAACGAGTCTCTTCCCACACCATAGTCTCACTGCTCAAAATTGATTCACAACCACAACACTACATAAAGTCAGTCCATCTACCTTCATGTTCTTCCATTCCACAATTAATAAATCTCTCAGACTAAGACACCAACACCCCCTTGTACCACCCCACATACCATGCCCAATGAACCCAGACCAGAACACAAAACACATAAACCCAACCATAAATCCTAGCATATTCATATTTTACTGACAGAGGTTCCTTAGTTTCCCCTTGATTATAACTCGGGTGATTAACGAAGATGATTAATCATAGGGCATCTCTTTACTTAACCAAGTGTACACGATTTATCAGATTTCATGTTACATCTTTACATCAAAACACCGAAATTAATCAGAACCCCATCAGTGAAAAATAAAAGACCTCCAATGACCATGATTTTCATAAGTCATATAACTACAACATTATTAAAAGAAACAATGGTAATGAAAATAAAACATGAGACCAACATCAAATTACACCTTGCCCATTATTTTATTATGGAAGTTATCTTTTGATTATATAAAATTCTTAATTATTATTTCAAGAAGTGTATCTAGCCACTCTTTATATGGAACCATTAACATTACCACCCCACATGATCCACAATTAAAGGGAAGCAATGAAAATCCCTACTTGGATGATCATGGATTGAAGTTCCTTCTTGTGCCAAGAACAAGGGATGGCCTGACATGAAGGAAGAACTCCAAGGCTGAGCAAGAAGGGATTCATCAGTGGTGCACAACTCATCTCACGAGGAAGTCTCTAGGAGAACCAAGAGAAAAAAAAGGAAAAAGAAATATTGTATCTTGTCTTAAGAAGATTCCATATCCTAAAATCAAGGATTCCATTTCAATGTATAGAAAATTCAGATCATGGTTTGACAATGTGGTTGGGCAGTTTCACACTTTCGAATTAATTGAGATTTTATAATTCCCCTAATAAATGGTAGATATAAAATGTAATATGGTTGTGAGATGATAGATGAACATTAAATGGGGAAAAACACATAAACGAGGAGAAAATTGTAAAACAAGAAAAAAAAATTAATGAGTCATTGATGAGTGAGTCACTGAAGCCATGACCTACTGACCCAAAAACATGTCAACACCTTGACTTACAAACGTGCAGTCCTACCGATGTTGAGATACTGACTGGTGAGAAATAAATATGACCTACAGACACTGGATCCCTCGACTCACAGATGTTGACACCCTCGACTCACCGATGCCGATGACCCTTGAATCACCGATGATGATACCCCTGACTCGTTGATTCCAATTCCCCTGACTCACGATTGCACTGAAATGTCGATGCATTATCATGCTAATGGAAAAACTTGAAATTTTGAAAACTCTTGAAATAAGCCACCGACCACTCCCAGAACACCTGAACACTGGATTTTCACAAAGGAAGGGCCTAGGGAAAAGTCCAGTTTATTAAAATATAAGGAAATGATAATTCTTCACTTTAAATAAAACCATAGCTGACACACAAGTCTACATAATAATCTTAATATAATATACTAAAAAATAATACATATATAAGAAAATAATTTAATTATAAAACCATGATATTTAATTCCATTATATCAATGAGTAATAACTATACATAATACTACACAAAATGATGTTTTTAATTGTTGTATTTATTTTTTCTTAATTCTATTAACTTTTTAACTCATTTTATTTTTATTATATAAATTCATGTATAAATGATTAATATTTCTTGGTAATAATCTTCTACAGTAAACAAAAAATATGATTTTAGGTTGGATAAAGCCATAATTAGTGGCTTTTGATATTGAGGGATGTTAATGTGATTCCTTATGAGAATTATAAATCATCCCCCATGACTATAGTTTTGGATATCTAGAATTTGGTATGGATCCCTTTTATGCTGAATTCAGTAGTCATTTTCATACTATTCAATGGTTCTATGATATTTTTTATGAATAATTTATTTATGAATTGAATTTTTAGACATACTATTATGTTATAGTTCAAAAACACCAATATCTATTTTGAATGTGATGTTCCAATATGATTTCGTTGTTATAGTATGCAATAAACAGGCTTTGTAATGTTTGGTTTTAATATGATTAGAGTTAACTATGAAGATTTACAATCCAATATATCATTATTTTGAATAACATACATTTAAAATGTACAAGTGTAAGTGGGGTTCAGGATATGTATAGAAATAAAGGATATTATTGGGTCTGTGTGAAACGAGGAGTGAAAGTGTGATAGAGGTGGTAAAATAGATAAAAACTGCAAAAAAATAAAAAAACTAAATAAAAAATGTGTGTGAGACAAAGTGTGGGAAGAAATGGGAAAGTATGAAAAATGGGTGTATGAGATAAAACAATGAACATGTAAAAGCTATAATGACAAGATGATTAAAATAAATAAAATTATTCTTAGTGGGCTACATTTGAATTTTGATTCTTGAAATGTTTTTCCGAATATAATCTTTTTATTATAGGATAATTCTGCCTCTTATAAAGTGTTAGAAATCTTCATCCAGAGTTTTCAATCAATCACTAACATGCCAAACTATTTTTAAAAAAACAAGAGCAACTAGTAATTAGAATTTAATTAATTTGAAAAGGCCAAAAAAATCTCTATTGTCACATGAAATATCTATAGTTCGACTCATTGGTGCATTTTTTTATCTTTACAATTTATTACTCATGAAGAAATCATTTAGATTGTTTGAAGGATTGATTTTCTCACCCAACGTATGATAGTGAAAAACTAAAAAATGACAAGTGAAAAAATTTCATAAGAGATTCAAATTAGGTTCCACATATCAAAAATTGTAGTCTTATAATTATAGTGTGCAACCTATAACAAAATATAGAAATTCTATGCCAACAGTTTATTAAAACCATTTGTATAACTATATTTATATGAAAATATTTTTAAAACCCTTGGTATAGACATACCTATCTCCAATGTTTTTGAAAACTGTGGGGATAACCTTGAGATAAAATGCCTATACCAATGGGTATGATGAACCATTGGGATAGGACCACATCTACCAACAGATTTCAAAATCTTTTAGTATAAGTTCATGTATATATACTAGTTTTTCAATTTTTAATGAAAGTTAAAACCATCGTTCACTAATTCAAGATTCTAATTTGTTACCAAATTTAACCATTTAAATTCACATATTTCAATATACATGGTTTCATCTTCACTAAGAAGAACCTATTATCATAAAACCACAACAAAATATAAAAAATTACTTTCATTTCCCTCAACCCAAATGTAACATGCATATTTTGTTTTCTTAAAGTGATGCATGCATAAAAAAATCCTTACCACATTATCCCATATGTAAAATCTTAGTAAAATTATAACATCACACCACATGTGTATCACCGAAGGAGAAATAACATCCAAATTTATAAAGATAACATCAATATTAGCATTCCAACCCTCGGAACATAGTTTTTCCCCTATACGTGGGATGGCTACTCTGATTTATGAGCTCATTTACAAATCCTAACACATTCTAGTTCCCTTTATACCTTTCAAATGTAATAAAGTTATCAGTAATTATTTATTCATCAATGGTTATATCAAGGTCTATAAATTTTACTGTCATTATGTTTTAGGAATCAATAGTTGATTCCCTCCAGTGTTGATCCACATGTGTTCCACAAACCATGGAATTTCATTGTAGGAATATTTGGGTGCTAGTGTAGTAGATCCCGATACATGTGTCATTCATCTTTGATCACCTTGAGAACCTTTTCAAGGAAGGGTTCTCTTAGATATCTTTAGACATGAGAGTGTTGGTGGAGGATGATCTATCTATGATCATAAGAGTATTCTTATAGAGGGATCTCTCTAGGTATTTGAGAGGATTAACTATGGATGCCATTGTGAAAAACAAAATGAACTGAATCTATTACAAAAATAACATAATTGGGTTGACATAAAATAAGGGTTAAAAATTAATAATTTCAAATGAACCTTTATTATTTACGTAATCTCTACAAAATCCAATGTCAATAATAATAATAATAAAAATAATAAAAATTTTTCATAACCTATGTGAAACTCACGAATGAAATTAAATATTATTTATTAAAATAACATTAAACATATAATATTTCTCACCAGACTATAATACTCGGTCCACCATTCCTCTACAATATTTATCATGTATTGAATAGTAAAAATTTATTTAATAAATAAATAACACTACATTATTCTCTAATAAATATTTATTAAATATTCTGATCAAATAATATTCTCTTGAATAACTGATGATAGAATTTATAAAATCAAGTAAACACCACTTGCAGTAATAATATTTATTCAACTTGATAAATAATAAATAATATTATTATTTAACCGAGATTCTGAATACACTTAGTGTGTGACCATATAGACGTATTTCATAGTAGAATTAGAAAAAACTTCCCAAAGTCAAAGGATAGTATATAGAAAAACTCAAAGACACCCATACTAAAATAATTTAGTGCTGCAACGACATAATACCAAAAATAGGCACTTATCCTATAATATAATCTCCTTATCATGATATCTTTAACCAAGTAGGTTCTAGGCCTGGGCTATGAACCCATGTGCTTGATGTGTCATTCTTTGACATTCCATAAATTGATCCTTCCAACAAAACACTCTGTTCAAGGATTTATTTAGGTTATTTTATTTTCATCCAAAGTCCAAAGATATTAAATCTCATTAAAGCAGAGAAGATATAAACCCTTTCTCACAGTATTCATTAATGAAATTTTACTCATGACACCCCTAACGTATCATACAATGTCACTATTTTCATACATACATTAATGTACTCGATTTATAAAATACATTAATAATAATCTCAAAGTCTAATGATCAATACACACATTCATATATAGGAAAATCCAATGTCACTCATAAATTTAGATTTCCTACGGGTGGTTCTCGTTCTTATAATTTCTTATACTAGAAATTACCTAGGTTGTACACCATGAGAAGGTTCCTAAAAGTGAGATGAATCTACACTAATGATATCCGATATCATTTGTGTCCCTAAAATGATTTCATCTGACAATTAAAATATATATTTAAGAATACTATTGTGATATTTCAAGACATTCATCATAGGAGGGATCTGCTATGACCTTTCAGTGTGACAATGACTCTTAAGACATTATCACATACTACGTCACATAAAAGAATGATCATGATGGGATAAAGAGATTATTAATAATTTAAAAAAATGAATATAAGTTATCATAATGTATACAAATGTTGGTTCTAGGGCACCAACTCCATCAGACTCCCACATTACCTAGATTCAACTACTAACAACATTTAGGTCACTAGCTGTCACATGATATTCAAGATTATACTTAGAAAGACCTTTATTCATGGGGTATACCATGATTTCTTCAATGGGAACTATGATTATTGAAACATAACCCCTCTCAGAAAAATCCCTTAAGAGGTGATATTTCCAAATTATATTCTTTGTATATTGTTGTGACATTGGCTCTTTTTCATGATCCACCGCTGTAGTATTATCATAATACAACATTATAGGATCCTTATTACCATGAACTACATCAAAATATTATACAAATTTTCGTATCCAAATGGATTTATTGTCTGTATGAAAAGACTTTATATACTAAAACTCTATTGTAGAATTGGTGATAACTAGTATCTTTAAACATTTCTAGCTAAAAACTCTTCCATTGAGAATGAAAACATATCATATCTACAACATCAAATAATTCTAATCTGTTTTAAAGATAACATCATTATAACCCCTAATGAATAGAACCTCATCTCCATCATACAATAGGAACATATCTAGAGTTCATCTCAAATATTTAAGGATAGCCTTAAAGTCATACCAATGTTGTTCTTCTTCATCAACTTGATATCTTTCTACCATGCTCAATTAATAGGAAACATCTTGTCTACTATATAACATGACATATATGATCGATCATATCATTGGAGCGTATGAGATCTTACTCATTCTCTCTTACTCATGTTATGATTGAGGACACACTTTCAAAGAAATTTTTATACATTTTGACACTAGAACCAATCCCATATTGGAATATTCCATACTAAATATCACCAGTATCAGGTCAATCTATGTACATTTATTTAGTCCAAAACAACTCTTGGATATACCTCTAATGATCATAATCCCTATAATAAAGGCTTCTCCACCTAAGTCCTTTGTGGTGAATCTCTTTTTTATGAGTCCTAGACAGACTGTAAGACCAGTATGTCATTTATAATAACTAATATGTCTTAAAATATACTACTAGGATAATGAACACATTCCCACTAAACCTCTTGTAAACACATGTCTCACATTCAATCTTATTGAAACAAAATTCTTTTCAAGCTTCATCAAATCGAATGTTTCATAACACGGATGCTTGCTTCAATTTGAAAATGGATATTTTTAACTTGAAAATATTTTTGACATCACCTAGAGTCACAAAACCTTCTGGTTGTGTCATATATAAATATTCATGAATGTTCCCATTATGTAAAGAAATTTTTACATCAATCTTCCAAATATCATAGTCATGGTAAGATGCTATAGAAAATAGAATTCTGATGGTTTTAAACATGGAAACTGGTAAAAAGGTTCCACTATAGTCAATGCCCTGACATTGTTTAAACATTATTTCCATTGGACTTACTTTTTATGAACTTACTCTGCATTTCATGTCCATTTTTCTTTTGAATACCATTTGCACCCTAAAAATTTTACATCAACGGGAGCATAAAAAAGTACCCAAAATTTGTTCTCATACATGGAATTAATTTATGAATTAATGGATTCTTACCATCTTATAGCTTCTGAGATCTCTAATTCCTCTTCATAGGATAGAGGTTCATCATTTTTAAACAACAAAAATTAACTATATTCGCTGTGTAGAAAACCATATATCCCTGGTTATCTTACCTCTCTAGTTCTCCTATACAACACTTGTGTTCCTGAAACTACTTCTTCCACGATGACCTGTAATTTTTTTTGTATACCAATTTTTAGGTATTTTGAGAATTAACTTCATTAAATTCAATCATGATCTCAATATCCTTTTTGAGGACATTATCCGTCTCCTGAATTTTGGCTTGTTTGGTGAAAATCACATTCTTGTATAATGGGTTGTATAGGTAGTATCCCTTTGTTTCCTTGTGATGACCTATAAAGACGTTCTTCGTTCCATGAGGTGCGAATTTGTTTCATGAAAAGGCCATAACAAATGTCTGACAACACCTTACATGTATGGGGCAATCCATGTTTCATTCCAATCCATAACCTGAAGGGAATTTCATTTTTCGCATTAGTTGATACTCATCTTAATTCATATGCCACAGTTTGTAATTCAAACCCTGAAAAGGATAATGGAAGATCTACAAGACTCATCATCGACCATACCATGTCTAACAGAGCATAGTTCCTCCTCTCACTATCATCATTACACTATGCTATGTATGGTGGTGTGAGTTGAGATAGAATATCCTACTCATGCAGAAATTCAATAAACTCTAAATTTTATATACATGATTATGATAATGAATAATATAATAATTGAACCAATATCATAACAAATATATGAAGTTAATGTACAGATATTTTTGATGGGTTTTAAAATTCCCCAATTCTAATCCACCCCTTTTCAATACTGATGATATCCTAAAGATCACCTAACAAGTTCTTTTAGTGGCCTATTCACCTATATTGGATTCATTACTTTGAAGTTATTAACTTCTGGAGATTTTAGTTTCTTTATTTTATTTACAATTAAGTAATGTATTGGTGACCACTATGTTATCTCAGAGCATATTTCTATTTGTACCAATACCGTGATGAACATTAGAAAAAAGGATAAAAGTGAGATGAATAAGATGTCCCTCTTAATCCAAGATTAAGAAGGAAGTTCAGTATCTCCATTCCATGATAACAAAGATGATAGAAGTACCTTGAAAAGGGAAGAAATAGTGGTTAAAATTACCACCAAGGAGAAAGAAATCATTACTACCTCATGTGAATCGAGAAAGTTAAGTGATCACGAGGTTTGTACAATTTATTGTACAATCCTTCATCAAGAAAAAGATCCTAACATAAGTTGTCATGATTATATATTTAAAAATTCTTAAGATAAATTAGATAGTATATTCAAAAGTATTTTACACTAAATTTCCAAAGTAATACTCTCTCATGTTTTTTGGAGCGTTTGAATGTATGTTAGGAGAAATCACCCAGCTGAAATAAGAAACAAATAACACAGTGAAGGATTTTCAATAATTGGTTTTAGAATATATAAATCTCTCAAACTAGGATGGATCCTTTGAGACCATAAATGTTGATCTTGATTCAATATCATCAACATTTGAAGGTAAATAGATCAAATAAGTTGAAAATAAAGATGGATTCAATATGAATCTTGAATAAAAGATCTATTCACTTGGAGAAAAGATGAAAACTAACATTGATTTCAAGTATTTTCAATTCATGGTAAATTCCATAATGATCTAGTAACATTAATCTTTTTTATAAAAAAATGTTAAGATACATGATGAAAATATTAACAGAAAGACGAACGTTTATAAATAAGAGAGTGTTTTAATTTAAGATCAAAAGAAAACCATCAATATGATATGTTTAGAACTAAAGTCAATATTTTTGCGGTCTACTCAGTGCATCATATTTGGTTGTCGTCGGAAAAATGACTGAAAAAAAATATATGATATTTCAATCATCGTATCCCAAATCAATGAATTTAATAAATCTCTACTACCAATTTGTAGTTGTATTTCCATTATAACATGACAATCACAACTTTTTAATCCGATAATATGAATATTTTTGACACATCATGATAATTTGAAATCATAAGCATCTATTAACCTCAAATATACAATAAACTAATATAATAATAAATAATTTCCTTTAGAAACTATATAAGATTATTTTGATTTCATTAAATTATGTGATCTTTCATTTTCAAATAAATAAATTTCTGGACGCCTGTAAATTTGGGCAAGATCTAATCATTACTTTACATTATCTTTATTCTTACCATGTGTGTCCAAAATTATATAACATGCGATATGAAAAATATTATTCTCAATATTCATGAAATATTACATGTTACAACCCAACTAATCAAACCAATATGACAGATCCCAAAATATACCATGTTTTATCCAATTATGGTCTTTCCAAAATCCATATATTATTATTAGTATATATTCAATTAAAATGTAATAATTGGTAATCAAGTGACAATATATTTTTAATTAATATCTAAGATCATTCATGGTGGTACATATCTTTCATTTATAAAATTTTGGAATTTATTTTTGTTCCTTCAGAAATGATGGTTTATTGGAAGAAATATGTGAGGATAGTCGAAAAAACAAGATTTTATTACATTTACTAATATAAACATTTTCTGCCACTGCTACAGTATGAACATGATTTTGGATCATGTGTACATTATAAAGATTGTATTCCATACACTGAGAAGTCTCTAATTGTCTACATTGATTTTTCTTTGATTATTAAATTATTTTTTTCAACTATATCAGATGTAATGACACCATTACTCACTTTTAAAATTAATTCATCAATCAAGGAATTTAAATAAACAGTAATATTATTTTTTGGGTGTCATGGAATTAGTAATGTCAAAATGATATATGGTTTATTCATCAACATCCAATGAGGTATGTTTTATGGAGTTATAATGATGGTCCAACAAGAATATTGACTATCATAAGTACTAAATGGACATAAACCATCAGTAGAAAGAACCAATAACCCGTTACGAAATTTAGAATAAAAATATGGACTCACGTGATTAAAATGTTTCTATAAATCACCATCGTAATTATGATTTGTGATTTTATCGATACAAATATCATATTTGTGTCATGTTATCAATTAAATTGTGTTGTGAGACATAAATAAACACTTGTAATCTAGATTAAAGTTAGAAATATCTATCCTATTTAAAGAGAAAGAAATTTAATATCCTTATTATGCCTCTTTGTACCTTGATTATCGACATGTAGGACAATTAACTAATAACATAAATTCACCACAATATAGGACGCAATCATTTGAACTTTCATAGTTCTTATGATAGCCAAAACACAAATTAAGGACCAACAACTTGCTTTCATATAAATTTATAGGAAACAAATTTTTCTTAGGTAATAATGATTTAACCAAATAAGTGAAGTTTGGGTGGTAGACAAGTGGTTAACACAAATTGTATGTATACATGAATCCCAGGACCAAATCCTGGTTTAGGAAGAGTAACAAGTTACTGTACTAGCATTATAGAGGTACTATACCAATTAGAAATATTCATCTGTTTTCGCCTTTTGTCCATCGGTTTGGGTCTACAAGCCACAACGCCTTTGGGACACCCAAGACCTTCGGGCCACTGGGCCTTGGGGCCACCTCAGGCGTTTGGGTCATGGGAATTCAGACCACATAGAATATGTATCATCCCATCCAAACCACATAGAACTGGTCCTAGAAGCAGATACAGAGCGCGTAACAGCCCCAAGAGCAGAGCTAACCAAATTGGAAGAATGATAGATTTTGACAATCACCATTGGTACTAGACACCATGTAGCTATGTGCAGGGCAATGCTAGCAGATCAAAAATTTGAGGTTGGGAGATAATCATCTTCAATGATGTAGATGTTGGGGAGGGACAATTAAAGTATATTTTGATTGGGAATTGGGGTCATGTATCGAGCATTATGCTTTTGGGCCTTTAGGACATGTATGGGACTTGTTCCGTGGGTCTACTAGTCATGTATGAGTTCCCCCTCGTCCCTTAAAATAAGTATTATCATATATATATATATATAAAGTTAATTCCATCAAGATTTCAGAGGATTTATCCAAATAAAGTATTTGACCAAAAAAACTATTTGAAATTCTATTATCTGATTCAATAGACATAAATTTAGTAGTATCATAAAATATTCCTATCTTGCAACTAAGATATGACGAGTCCTCATTTGTATTTTGAAATTCAAAAATTTGAGATGGTTCCAACTCGAGAGTTGAATTATCATTTTGAGCTTTTGTTTGTTAAAAAGACAGGCCAACAACCTTGTGCACTAAATATTGAAACCTTGATGGATGTTCAAATTATTTATACCCACTCCTATGTTACATTCACTATGTAGATACCAAAATTTATAATATTTTTAAAAACCAAAACGCAATAGATGAACACCATCACTATAAAGTGTTTCAAAATATCCACATATAACATTTCTTATATGTAAATGAAAATATCCCTTCTAAAACATTTTTTATTTTAGATAATTTGAACGATTAAATAATTTTGAAACCCTCAATATATATAAAAATTTATATCTAAACCACTTGGATATCTATGATTATTTATCCAATCATGATATCGTAATAAAAATGGTTTCTACTTTTTTGTTCCATATTTATATAAATAAATAGAAAATAGAAATATTGTTATGATTAATATTATATAAGAATGCGATGGTCTGAGAAAGAAAATGAAAAAAAGACTAATTACTTTTAATAATTACTAATTATTGATAATTGTTGGTAATTAAATACCAGTATTATATATTATTACTAAATAAGAAAATAATTGTGAATGGAAGGATTACATACTAACACTTACAAATTAATATGAATTAATCTTTTTTATTACTATTTCATACTAATTATTTCAATTCCTTACAAATTATTACTATTTCCTACCAATAGTACTAATTATTGGTAATTATTACTATTTAATATTACTTCTAATTGAAAATTATTAGTGATTATATACTATTTCTTAGAAACAATTAGTTATTGTCGATGAATTTTTCTAATTATCACTGATACTTACTAATTATCAGAATCTATTACTAATCATGACTTATTATTACTAATTATAGTTAATTATGGGTAATTATTAGTAAATATAAATAATTTTTACAAATTATCGGTATTTTTTGTCAATTTAAACTAATGATCGATTATTATTAGTAATTATTACTAAATATCAATAATTATTACTAATTATTGGTAATTATTTCTAAATGTTACTAATTATTTGTATTTATTACAAATTGTTGCTAAATATTTGTAATATTTACTAATTATTGGTAATTACTACTCATTATTGTTAATTATTTGTAATTGTTAAAAATTATGGTAGATTATTGGTAATTATTACAAATTATTACTAATTATATGAAATTATTCTTAATTAATACTAATTATTGGTTATTATTGGTAATTATTAATAATTATGGTCAATAATTTATTATTATTAGAAATTATTGCTAATTATTATAAATTATGACCGATTATTGGTAATTAATGATAATTATTGTGAACTATTTGTAATTATTTCTATATAGTGGTAATTAATGGTAATTATTATTTACTATCACTAATTATTACCAATTAACAGTAACTATTGCTAATTGTTTCGAATTATTACTAATTATTGGATGTTATGTGCAATTATTACTAAATACTGACAATTATTACGAATTATAAATAATTATTTGTAATTATTACTAGCTGTTTATGATAATTGATAATAATTTGTAGTTATTACTAATTATTACTAAATATAACTAATTATTTGAAATTATTGGTAATCATTAGTAATTATTGGTAGTCATTATTAATTATTGGTAATCTTTAGTAATTATTACTAATTATGACTAATTATTACTAATTAAAACTAATTAATACCTAATATTGTTAATTATTGGAAATTATTTACATTTATTTCTAATTGTTACTAATCATTTGTAATTGTTAGTAATTATTTGTAATTATTTTTAATTATTTGTATTTATTCCTAATTATTAGTAACCATTAGTAATTATTAATAATTATTTCTAATTAATTCTAATTAAAACTAATTAATGCCATTAAGACAAATTAAAACAAATTATTGATATTTATTTGTAATTAATGGTAATTATTATAGTTATTACCCATCTTTTTTTATTAATACTAATTATTTACTAATTATTGATAATTATTGCTATTTAATACTAATTATTTACTAATTATCACAAACTATTTCCAATAATTGTCAATTATTAACAATTATTGATAATAATTACCAATTATTACTAATTGTAACTACCTATCTATAATTAATGTCAATTACTACTAATAACTGTAAATTTCTAATAATTATTGGTATGTACTTCTAATAAGTACTAATTACAAGTAAATAATACTAATTATTTTTAGACATTCCTAATATAGAATAAAGTAAATAAATTAACAATTAAAATGTTCTAAAATAATTACTATAAAAATGAAGCTTTTCCTGAATAAAAAAATTGTTACGACCCTGTACACGTCTTTATAAAAATTAAAATTTATGTAGGGAGAAATTAGAGATATAAATGGAGAGGAGCTAAAAAATTGTGATGGAAGAATGTTGCTGAGGGTTCATATATATAGGTTAGATTAGTAGCGACAACTAATTTGGGACATAATTTTCAACGCAAATTTTTCCCGCCATAAATAGATATTGTGATGATTGAAAAATCATTTGCGATGGATAACCAAATCTTACACAAACTCTACCCACCATAAATGGACTTTATTTACATTGCCGATAGAGTATTTTCGTCAAATATTCTTATTCCATCGCAAATGATACAATTTGAAAATTAAGGAGTATTCATTTTATATTTAAACGTATTTGAGATGAAAGATGGTTCTGTCGCAAATAGGACTTTCCTGTAATATAGCGCATGATGGTGTCAAAAGTATTTCCGACTAGATTCTTTTATCAATGAAAATAACTCAATGTTTTTTATTATTTACGACAAGTCCCAAGTTCATTGCAAATGACCCTTCTCAAAAACAACATTTTCTTATAGTGAGTCAGGCAATGCCTTGTTGATTCTTAATGTATCAAACATCATGATTATTCTAAGTAATTCATGATTCCAACTAATGTTTCTGGAAGGAAGAAGTTGGAAGAACTCGGTGGAGCTGTGGTGCCTGAACATCGTGAAGTGCTTATTGAAGTTGTATGAAGTATATTGGATGGAATTGTACCAAGAGAAAGATGCACAATGAGGAACTGTCGACGATGTTGTATTTCATGAAAAGCTGTATGAATTCTATCAGGCAGATTAGTACATAGATAGAGAAGCTTTTGGATGATCGATCAAAGGTTTCCTAGAAAAGTCATCAGATAGGGGAAACATGTGAAGATCATCGAACAAAGAGTTTTCTAATTAATGTCATCAAATTGATGTTTCCAAATAAATTTTTATTTAAAAAAAGTCTTTGTATGGAGTCATCAGACATAGATCTTCGAGTGGAGTTCAACGAACAGAAGTTTATGAGTATAAGCATTAGACAGAAGTCTCTAAGTGAGGTCATCTGCTATAATTTTATGAATACATCAATGAAATTGTTACTAATTATTTATATGGAGTTATACGAAGTCATTGGATAGAAGGACCAGAGAAGATCTCTAAGGGTTTATCAGATGGTAGAAAACATGCAAACATCATAGAACCCATCAGTCGGAGGAAGAGGTACACTAACGTATTCTGCATATACTTTCAAAGGAATATCTAACAGCATCTTCAAACAAATAAGTATCAAATGATGGTTAGAAGATCATTATAAAGGAAAATTGGAATGAATGTTACCAAATGGAGAAGTTCCTATGAATAATAGTCGAACGAAGGATTTCCTATAAAGATGTAGTAGATAACGTTTGATTTTTTTTTATGTTTTTTAAATTCATAAATGTAATTATTTTGAGTTGGAAGTTCAATGCTTCAATAATCACAAAGGGATGAATTGTGATTTGAACTGATATTGTAGGGAGATCAACGAATATATATGACACTTAGATCTAAGGAGTGTTCTTATGATTATTTTTAACTCCAATATTTTAAAAATTTGAAATTGGTCAATCAAGGGGTGAGTTAAGTGGGGAATTCAAATTTGGTGGTGGGAAATTCAAATTTTAGTCCGCTCTTCTCCCTTTATTTTTGAAAAAATGATGCATATATAAAGGGGAGACGAGGCGCTTAGAAATATTTATCACTACATTGTGAGGTAACTGTTGCAATTGTGATTATTGTTGAAGAACTGAAGTTTCATAAGGAAGTATTTTCCAGGAAGCATGAGGGTAATTCTCTTCTGGGATGAGATTTCAAACAAAGTGGTTCCAAATGGTGAGGCAATTGATAAAGGGAACTAGACCAAGTAGAATCACTTGATGGAGAAGTAAATCACCAAATGAAGCAGTGAAGGAATAAAAAGAATGAATCAAATGAATAGTTTGTAACTATCTAACAAGTACCATCATACGGGCTGGTAGTATCTGAATAATTGGTACTATATGAAGAAGAATAAAGGATCATACAAAATAATTTTACAAAAACTTGTATCAGATGGACAATATTAGATGAAATAACAAGGCATACACGTTTTATAAAGAGGATGAAGAGAATGAAATGAATATTTCTATTTTACATTGTGAAAAAGAATACCAGGTAAAGAAAAAGTGTTTTTTCACATTGTTGGGTATGTTAGTTGAGTGTAAGAATAAAAAATAATCCCTATTACATTCAACAGAATCCACATTGGTGGAAGGCTTTCTTGGTGTTACAAATAATCTTAAAGATGTTGAAGACTATATATTGAGCGAATATAAAGATCTAGCAAGAAGATTAAATTGGACTAGATGATCACCATTATAGGTATTTAAGAATGTTTTCATAGCCCCCTCCAAAATTGTAGAGAACCACACTTAGAAACAAAATTGATTCTAGGAGAAATCACTATATTTATATATCATTGTAGTGAAGAATCTGTGTATAGATCATCACTATACACAACATGGACTAACAACTCTTATTGAGTAGTTAACCTTGAAAAAATATCATGTTTCCTTATTTACTTTCTTTCATATATTTTTATATGATAACGAAGAATAGAATAGTAGACCCAATATCCTAACTGTTCTAAGAGGTAAAGGGAGAAACAATGTTGATTGGTTTAATAATTCCCCAACACTAATTCACCCCCTCTCTTAGTGTTGAGCATATCCTGAAGTGGTCCTAACATTATGGAAGAAATCTTAAACAGATGTACCATGGTCTAGATACATCATACCGATGTGGAATAGATAATGTATGTCTATCCGGTGTTAGTGGAACATAATTATTGATACATCTCATGAATTCCACACATAGTGATCTCATGTAAGGGATATCCAGAGGACTGGCTCGTCAATTCGAACATCTAATGTTTTTGGTGTCACTGGATGTTTTTATCTATGAACATGTGTATAAGTCTCTCTACATGAGACCATTATCAATGTGTATCATTAGATCATGTACTATTATGCATGGTGAAAACCATATTGGTTTATATTGTGGAAAGGTATCTTGATTTGGGTTCCACATTAGTTATATGACATTGATTAAATGATATATATATATATATATATGATTTTTCACTTTTGAAAGGAAGAAGATATATTTACCCACTTGAGTGGGAGTTTAATTCCTATACTAAATTCATGGTTATGGTAGATGAATAATAATATTTATAATGCATACAATTGTTATAAGAAAAGTAATAAAAGATTATGACCCAACGCATGCATCTTGTTTTATGACATATCATAAGACAAAGTTATTATATTATAGAGTGATAGTTCATAAGTGGTTTTCATAGTTATGGATTATCCTTATCACCTTATGGGTAATGATGTGTTTATATATATAGCTATTGGTCTATGAATATTGTTCACCACTATCGAGATAAGGGCATAGAGGTTCAAAAAAATATGTGTCCACTAGTCTTACCAATTCAGATGAATTGGAGTTTAGAATGAAGTGTGCCCCATGTGGGGGGACTGGTTAACATCCAAGTGTGAATGATTACTAGTAAAATAAATATATTATATTATTTGAGTTTATAATAAAAATATTTGAATTTATTTCAAATGGTTTTCACAAGTGATTTATTTATAAAATTGAATATAAGAAAATATTATTATTCAAACGAACATTACACATTCAAGGATTGTTAAATAATTACATGTAAAACAATATGATTCAATGGATCGTATTTCATCATATGGAATTAAATTATGACAAAAGTCATTGGTTACATATCTATGACATTTTCAGCACATTTACATTTGAAAATGTGTCATTTTTTGTGTTTTAATAGGTTTAAATTATATTGGGGATTATGTGAAATTATGGAAAGTTACACCTAACCGATTAAGATAATTTTTATCATTGAATAGTGACTATAATCATTTGTATAGAATATAGATTCCTCTAAGAACACTCTAATGTTATAGAGAGATAAATTGAAGAGAGGATCATGAACATAGATATCCATGTTTGAGGATCAGTCCTGTGTTCTTTTTAATGATTAAATGATCACTCTAAAGTGCTTAAATCTTCCATGTTTTCAATGTCGATCCTAAAACAACCCACCCTACGCTCGTTAAAACTTTCCAGGTCCCTTTTTAAATCAAAATAAAGACAGAAGAAATCTATTTTTTAGAAAATTATGATGTCTGTTATTTATGAAAATCTTTTAGGAGTCATGGAATTTATCATTTTTTATTTAAGGTAATATTAATAAAAATTTAATTCATTAACAATTCCCTAATGTTGGATTTCAGCATATTTAAAATTTATTATACAATTAAATTACATATCGATAGATAAATAACTACGAACTACCCACATATGTTTGGATGTTTAATTATTTAAAATATTTATTCCATTTAATATATAAAATATAAGAATTATTCATTAAATATCATTTTTATATGATCCCAAAATTGTCCCTATATATTTAAAAGTATAAGGGAATTCATATCCACATTTGATTGATAAAAATGTAATCTTACATCCCTAGTTTTCCATTATAAGTATTTGAGTATATATTATAAAGGTCATAGAATTTTATGATGAAATGGTTCATGTTGAGAGTAGGCATGAAACAAATCAAGATAAATGAATGAAAGTGTGATATGTAATAAAATATGAATTGGTATGTAACTCTAGGAATTGTCTATAGGGTCTTGGTTAACCCAACATTTTCTCGAGGAATCAATCAGTTGTAAGCATCTAATGATCACATCATTGTTTATTTAGTTATTTTTTATGCATAGTTATTTATTTTTGGATATGTGTATGATTGACGATCACATATGATAGTTAAAGAGTAGGAATATATAAAATAAATAATGATACAAGATGAATGTATTCTATTTATATATGGTTACGTTGTGAGTGGGACCACTTATTATCAAACATGTTAAATAGAATCAAATTTATATTGAAAAGAGAATTAAAAACTATAATAACCCTCAAAGTAAATATTAAGTCAGAACCATTTCTTCCACTTATGTTAGAAAGAAACCATAGTTCTATGTGCTCTTCAGGCATAGTTGAGGATGAATCCACATATTGGGGAAGATATTATAATACAAGGGGGTAGACCTAACTAAAATTGGCATCAAAGAATCAATGATAACTAATTTAATACAGTTTTAGAGGTAGGTATAGAGTGAGTCCATATTAAGGATTAATAAAAGATAGAATATAATTAATGGACCAAGGATTCATATATTAATGTGTTTTTTCTAGATAAAAGAATACATCTAATTCTTGTAGTAGTAGAGATTTCATAGCTCAGACTATAAAGAAAAGTTTAATGATCTTTTCCCATTAGGATACCCAAGAGACTGAGCATTATGAATCAAGTAGTTGAATGCATCTAGTATTTGAATAAAATAATAGAAAAAATTTCAGAGTAACGAATATATAATTTATAATAATGGATAATCAAGATAAAAATATGAATATGAAATGTTATTTAGAAGAAAAATACCACATAATACCACAAAAATACTACGATCAATACAAGATAAAGATCAAATCCTAACTGAATTGAAGTTCCAAGAGTTGTATAGGCTCTTTCATATTGTATTATGATATGAAAGGAAATTGAATGTGTTCGAGTCCACAGTACCTTGTGAACCACATAAAAAAATGTGATGGTAAAAATAAATTTTATTGGAGTCTCATGAATGATTCATTTAATGTCCACATCATCAGGTTATCATTAACATCCAATAAGTTGTGAAAGTAACATGAGGACCTAGATGGCTATACCATGTTTTTTCATTTTATTTTCTTATCTATGATCACTTTTATAGATTATTCGACTTTAGATTATTATCAATTTGTATCATTTGATCATGTACTTTGATGAATGTTGAAAGCCATAGTGGTTTATATTGTGTAAATGTAGCTTTATTCGGGTGCTTCATTAGTGATATGACTTTGATTGAATGATATAGATACGATTTCTCTTTTTTTAAAGGATGATGGTTTCTTTACCCCCATGATTTGGATTGTAACAACTTAAATGAAATAATGGCTATTGAAGATGAAGATTAATCAATATAATAGATAAAATATTAATAAAAAAAGTTATAAAAGATGATGACACAATGTATTCACCTTGTTTTATGAGATATTGTGAGAGAATGATATTATATTACAGAGTGTGTGTTCTTAAGAGTATTTCATTATTATGGACTGTCCTTATCACCTTAGGTGTAATGATCTGTTTCTAGATATATCTATTGTTCTATGAATATGGTTAAATACTATTGCTATTAGGGCCTAGTGGTTCACAGAAAAAGTGTATCCACTATTATCACCCATTAAGTTGAATTGGAATTTCAGATGTTATGTGCCCCTTGTGTGGGGCTGGAGAACATCTGAGAGTGAATGATTACTTGTAAATTAAATCAATTAAATTTTGTGAGTTTAGAATAAAAATAATTTAATTTATTTATCAACGTTTTAACAATTCCTTTATTTATTAATGTTAATATATGAAAATATTATTTTTCAAACAAACATTACACATTCAATGTTTAAAAAAAAAATTATAAGTGGAACAATCTAATTTAGTGGATCATATTTCATTATAAGGAATTTAATAATGTCAGAATTCAATGGTTATATATTTAAGAAATTTTCAACACATGGACCTTGGTATAAATGACTTTTTTTCCAGTTTAATGGGATTAACTTCTCTAATATTTATTTCTCTATGAAATATCCTATGTAGTATAGAGAGAAATTGAAGAGAAGATCAAGAACACATATATCCATGATTGAGGATTGGTCGTATGATCTTTTCAGAGTTCAGGGGAGGAATGTAAACTAATTCAATCTTCCATGTTGTCCATGTAAATCCATACCCCACCCACCCCAAGCCTGGTATAACCTTCTAGGTTGCTTTTTAAACCCATACAGATACAGAAAAAAACATTTTTTATAAATTAAAGAAAGATTTATGGAATTTATGAAAAATCTTTAGGAGTCATGGAACCTATCATTTATTATTTACTGTTATTTTAATACCACTTTAATTCATTAATAATTCTCTCGAGTTGGATTTTAGCACATTTAAATTTTATTATACAATTTTATACATGTAGACAGATCAATAACTACGACTGACCCATATACGTTTGGATGTTTAATTATTTAATATATTTATTCTAATTAATTTATAAAATATATTAATTATTCATTAAATGTCCTTTTTATATGATTTAAAAATTTTCCCTCCATATTTAAATGTATATGGGATCATGTACCTATATTTGAATTATAAAAATATAATCGTACATACCTAGATCTCCATCATATGGGAGTGAGTATACATTATTAAGGGTATAGATGTATTCGACAAAGCAGTTCAAGTCTAGAGTTAGTTTGAAACCAATGAAGATAAATTCATGAGCGTTTAATAGGTTATCAAATATGAATTGGGATGTAACTCAATGAATTCCTTTGGGGGTCTTGGTTAATCGAACATCCACTCGATGGATCAACAAGTAGTAAACATCTCATGATCATTTCATTGTTTATTTATTTAGTTTATTATGAAAGGTTAATTACATATGGATATGTGTATGATACATAATCCCATATGACAGTTAATGTGCATTAATAAATAAAATAAATAAATATAAACAATGAATATATTCTTTTTAAGTATGTTAACATTGTATGTACAATCACAAAGTATCAAACATGATTAATAGAATTAGATTTCATTTGAAAATCAAAATAAAAACATTCAAAAAATTCCAAGTAAATATAAAGACAAAAACACTTTTTTCCACTTATGTAAGAATGAAGCCATAGTTCTAGGTTCTCTTTCGGAATAGTTGTGGGTTCCTCCAACTATTATTGAGATATAATAAGACATGTGGGTCGACCTAACTAAAAATGACATCAATGAAATAGTTAGTGATTACTTAATGTATTTTTATAGAAATTTGTAGAGAGAATATATTTTAGGGACTCAAAAAAAGATTGGAATCTACTCAATAAATAAAAAATTATTATATTTGTGTTGTTTATATTTAAAATCATACTATTAATTATCATAGTAGTAGAGATGTCATATCTCAGGTTATGAATAATGGTTTAAAGATATTTTTCCATTAAGATTCTGAAGAGACTGAGTATTATGAATTTAGTATTTTAATGTTACTATTATTTGAATAATATCAAAGAAAACACTTAAGAGTAACAAATCTATAATTTATAATAATTTATAATCAAGATAAAAGTACAGATAAAAAATATAAAGTAATACCAAATAAAAACTATGATCAATACTTGATGAAGAACATCCTAACTGAAATGAATTTTCCAGAGTAGTATAAGAGTCTGCCCATTGTATTATGATATGAAAATAAATTTATTGTTCTTGAGTCCCCACTACCTGATGAGCCACCTCTGAAATCAAGTGATGGTAAAAAGAAAATTTACCAGAGCCTCATGGATTATATATTTAATGTCAGCATCATAATGTTATCATCAATGTAAAATGAGTTTTGAAATTAACATTAGGTAGATTAAAACATATTTTTCAAAAATGACATGAATAATAATTTCTATCAAAACACACATAGTAAAACATTTCATGAACATTATCATGTATAAATCATTTTCAATCATTTTCAATACTTACACAATGGTAATAACACACGGGGTTAGTACCAGTCACTCGTTTTCACATAATATATATGAAATAAAATTCCACGTGTGAACATACTCATGAGAAAAAAATCCTAGATGGAATAATATAGAATTCCATATAATAAACTCCTTACCCTCAACATATTTCATCATCGTTGTAATCATGAATCCATTGAAAGATAACAGTTTACCTTTTGTGAATATCCTTCCACCTAACTAATAAGAATCCCTTGTGATTCAAGGTATTCAATCTTTCTCGGGGTGATCATTAAATTCAATGAATCTCAAATAATTCAAAAAATTAATTCATTCATCCCCAAGTTCATGTTTCAAAACATGTAATATCATTACAAAAAAACATCAAATGATTTCTATAAAAAATATTCCTTTAAAATCAGTTAATTTCATTTCAAATGATAAAATATTTCATGCCTTTTCTTCTAAAAAATCATCATCAAATTATTGATTCATATTACTCATTTAAATTCAGTATCATTTTTCTAGAAATCACACATTATTTCAAAATCCATTTTCAAGGGATTTCATCATGCACACCATTCCATTTCAAATAATTCATAAAGTGACTCAATTCCAGTGTTAGTAATCAATTGGAAAACTAATTTAATATAAACATGATTTAAAAGTTTCAAATGATAAATATTGACTTATGAAATCATATTATTGATGAATGTAAATGACAAAAACCCAATAAGGATTCCATAACCAGTGTTGAAGAAGAAACCAAAACATCAAGAGGAGAATAATATATGAGCCCAAATAACCAAATATCCTTCCACAATACATGGATGCCCAAAACACTCCAAAGAGGATATCAAAAATCAATATTAGAAAAGCTTTGGGTATTTATGATAATCTAATGGAATTATAATTCACAACATCAAAAACCCCAAATAAAAACCACTATTTAATTTTCCTTTTTAATTAAATACTGAACACAAAATATTTAAAACCTTTTAAAACAAGAGTTATAACCTTTAAAAAGTCATAAGAATTTAATTACAATGATTTAAAGATTTTAAAATCATAAAAAAGCCTTAGAAGGTCATTATTGAAGAAAAATAATGAAAAGCAAGCTATATAAATATTTTTTTCCCTAAAAGAGAATTGTGTTAGGTTAATATAATTTTTCCCTTATGAAAATCAAAACCTATTCATAAGGGTAATGTGTTTTACCCTTATACAATTCATAAGCTTAAACATACCTTTACACAGCTCTGAATTACCCTTACTTAGCATTTTAAAACAAGGTTCTACACTTATTCAAATCATACCTACCCTTACACATCCTTTGGAGAAAACAGAGCTTCCATAACGCAATGCTATGGTTACCGTTATTTATTTTTTGAAAATAAGAGATTACCCTTATGCGGAGGATAGAAAATTCTTTTCCCATTACTTAGTGTATGGTTTACCCATATGCAAATTTTAAAAAAATGAGTTACCCTTACAAAAAACCCAATAAAATACCCTACATATAAGTAGAAGGTAGTTACCTTTATGTGGGCGCTAAGCCATATATATGGGTAAAAATTAAATTGAAAATTATATAATTTTCAAAAAAGATCTTATAAATTAAAACCAAAAGGGGGTTCTAGATATTATATTAAAACTATGAATGTTTTAAGTAACATCTAACACTATAGAAACGGAATGAAAACATCATTAACCAAAGAATATACCTGAAATCCAAGGTCGATATATTAGAATTTATCCTATGATAAATCCTCCCCCCTAGAGAAAGTCTGTCAAGAAGACTTAATATCAAATAGGTGACACCAATATTCTCTCATTGATGTTTCATGCTCCCATGTCTCATTTGAATAAAAACCTGGTTTCTAAAACACCTGAACCAAGGGGATAGATTTTCCATGAAGAGCCATTATCTTAGAATCAAAATTCCAAACCATCTTCTTGTTCATTGATAAATCAAGTTACACATCAAGGCCTTCCAAGCTGAAGACATGAGACAATTCAAGGAGATAGTTCGGGTGCTATGACACATGAAAAACTTAATTGATCGATGTTATATAAGGTTGAAAATCCAAATAGTAATCCATCTTGTCAATCTACACAACAACCTCAAATGATCACACATATCTTGGTGATAACTTTCCATTCTTCCCAATCCGTTAGTGTTCCATCTATGGTGAAATTCTCAAAAACACCATGTCACCAAATGAGAACTCCAAAAGTTATCTATGACAATAAAAATAGGTTTTTAATGGTTTTGTGCCGTTACCATTCTTTGACGCATCAGCTTAATCTTTTTTATGGTCTCTTAGACCAAACTCAGTCTAAAAAAGGAAGCACCACCAATATCCGCCCAATTGAGTGGAAATCTAAAAGGATATCTATACAAGACCTCAAATTTTTCCATCTTAAGGGACAAATATAAACTATTATTGTATAAAAACTCAACCATTCTTATGTGGAAATCCCAAGATCTTTCGAAGTCAAGGACACAATCATGAAGCATGTCCTCCAAAATTTGTATATCATGTTCCTTATGACAATAAATTAGAGGATGAGACATAGTGCTAAAATTTAGTAGGTATTTCATCCACTCATTGAGGGATCTCTAAAAAAACAAATTGGTTATCCCTAAATAAAACTATGTCAGATAAAACTCCATGCAATCTAATGATCTCTTTCACATGCATATTTCTCATGATCTCAACATTGGTTATACCATGAATGTGAATAATGTGAATCAATTTGCTAAATAGGTCTATCACCACTCATATCACATTATTTTCTATAGGTGTATGCAGAACCCAACCGAAAATTCTATTGAAATATCATCTCACTTCTAAGTATTTACAAAATTTTAAGGATTTTAATGATCAACCCTAATCTGATGGCATGTATAACAAGAAGAAAAAAATCACCAGAGTCTCATTTCATACATAGTCACTGGAAATGATTCATTATATCGTAATAAATATTTGTTTTTCCATGGTGTACCACTCATTTGGAATTATGGAAATCCATCATCAAGTCCTTCCTCTGAGGCAACAAAATGACATACAAGATCTAGAAGCAAAGGATACCCTCGGAAGATAGAGACCATTCACCTATAGTCTCTCCACCATATAAAGAGTCTTTTATTACCCAAAACTCATCATAAAGCTATTTTTTTAGAGAATCATCTGAATAGTTAAGGTAGTCAACTAAACACTTGATAAAACATTCTAGGTCTCAACCTCCCAGACTCCTAAATGCATATGAGCAAGGAGAACCATCAAATTTGATTCTTAAATTTTTTTTTCAGTTCATGGGATAGAGGTTTCCTTCTCAATGAATTTACAATGACATTAACTTTATTAAGAGTGTATAGATTGTCAAAATCAAAAGACTACAGGTACTCCACACATCTCCTATACCGAATATTTAGATCCATTTATGAGAAGATACAACTAAAAATATTATAATTATAGTTGATGATAGACCAATCATGGAAGAGTTAATTCCACTAACATTTCAAAGTGTGTATCACAACAACGAGTTTGAGAAAAAGAGTGAGATAGTTCTTCTCTTGAGGCCTTAGCTGAGGAGAAACATAAATCACAACACGACCCCATATATAAAACATAGCCCAAACACGAACCTAATGCATAAAAAAGACAACATCGCCTTTCCAGGCTTTTGGAAGATCCAACACAAGATCTGAAGTCAATAAATTCTATAACTCATCAAAGGAAGAGTGTCATTTTAAATAGCATATGAAATTAATCCCTTATGTGTATGAGAGGTCATCAGAGAAGAAAACATTGAGAAATCATTTATAAACTAGTTTTAATAGTTTGCTGATCCCAAAAATCTCTAAATCTAAAAGACATATTGTTGTTCCTCCTAGGTCATAACAACATTCACTTTCTTAGGATCAAATGCCACACCATGTTATGAAACCACATATCCCAACAAATTTTTCAATGAAATATGAAAACTCCATTTTGAAAGCATGACATAAAGTTAATAATTTCTCAAGTTGTCCAAAACTATTCTCAAGTGATGCACATTATCTTCCTCATAATTTTATTATACCTAGTTATAGTCTATAAATACAACAAAAAATGAAAGTAGGTAACCATGTAATATCTTGTTCACCAATGACATAAACATTTTAGGTCCATTATTCAAACAAAATTGAATAATGATTTACTCATAGTGGTTTTAAAACATTTTTAAGGCAGTCTTAGGGTTATCAGACTCTTTGATCCTATACTGGTGAAGACCAGACTGAAGATAAATTTTGTAGAATCACATCTACCCTTTCAGATGGTCAAAAAAAATTAGGGAAACATTTTTTTGATCTTTACATTGAACCGATGTAGAATTTGATAATGAACACAATGGTGAAGGGTTTTATCAGCCATCTTGCAAAAAAATTGGTGAAACCAAAGGTGACACACTCATTTAGATGAAGACTTTGGAAATAAAATCATCAGAGCTTTTAACACCATTAATTATTTTGGTTCCATAAGGGAAGATGAAATAAAAATAGGATGGGTACCTAGTATTATGTTGATAGAAAAATCCACCACCCTCAATAATGGAAACCTAAAAATTTTAGAAGGAAACATGTTAGGAAAATTATCTGTTATAAGAGGAAGATCACTGGTTGAATGATCCTAGTCTGGATCAATGTAAAGCATGCATATAATCCTACCCAACCCCAAAAGATGAGGTCATAATTGACTAGACCGCAAGTCTAATTCCCCCCAAAAAATATGGAACACCCCATCAATAATGGCTCCAGTTTTTCTATGTTTTTTTTTTATTTTATGTGGATTATATTCAGAGTTAGGCGCCAAGACGGTGTGATATTCTAAGGATTGGTGTACTCGAAATTAATTTTTTAAATATATTAAATATATTAAATTCATGTGTGCACATATTTCATGAAAATGTGAAAAAACTTCTAAGAGAAGGCTCAAATCAGAAATCGGAGGCTAACGTTGAGTTCTGATCATGGTTTTTACCCTTGGCATGATAAAAACTTTGATAGCATCGGGCATTCAGATTAAGGCGTGGTCATGGGAGGATGTTTAAATAAATTAATTTAATAAATTAATTTTTTTAAATTAATAACCTACCTATACTAATTTCTATAAATATAATTATATAAAAAAAATCATATGGTTATCCCCATACCATCATAGAATTAGAGGAGCCTTTAGAGGAGTTTCCATTGGAAAACGACAACCAGATCATGGTTCAATGATCGGTGTTTAATGAAATTCAAGGATCTCACCAACAATGACGACACAAAACTGATTTTACTAGAAATCGATCCAAATTTATGTTTGATGTTTTTTTTATTGATTTCCTTCCATGTTATTTATTTCTACGACGAACACGAATCAATCTACCAATGGATTGATTCATGGATCGGTCGTATAATGGGATATGTTTATCTTCAGGGATTTATTAAGAGAATTATTTATTTATTATTCGATCTCCATTTGAAATTATGATGAAAATGGATTGAGACAAACTGAACACGGGCAAGGTTTTTTCCACTTTTAATTATTTCTTGTATTTCTCCCACCGTTCTTATGCATTCTTCCTCGATATCTTTTTTACAAGCAGTTTGAATAAAATACTGTGAAATCTACCATTACGCAGCAGTTTCATGGCGTAGTTGTTCGATATTGCATATCTAGTCTTGATATATAAATTGAATTATACTATGATAGAAGAAAAAATATATTAGAAGAATTTGGATATACCTGATCATCATGTTCATTAGTGTGTGATGTTAGATCAGGCACAAGGGTGATTTCCAAATGAATATTAGTGATGGAACAAATTGATTGATGACGACAAGGGTTGACCAGCCACAAATCCCTGTTTTTTGGTGAGGTGCGTGGTCAGATATATGTATGGTGGAGTGGGGGAATATTCATGTACCAAATATGGATTTTTGGAAAATCTCATAAGATGCGGTGTGTAAACCCGTAACACACTGGATGTGGGACCCTTGGTGTGATGATAGGGTTTTCATTAGATGTTAAATATCACATGATGTATAAGGACCCAACCTTATTACATTATACAATCTTGAATTTAGTCAAGAAATAACTTCCTTTGACATTGAGGATTTTTTCATGTTTAGATCATTATATAATTGGGACATAATATATTCATAACATTACACCTTAATACAAAGTGGATATAATAAAAGCAATATTCATTTCTCCAAAAAAGTAAAAGAATTCAAATAAAACATTACTTCTATGAAAATTCTTCAATCATTTAACTTTTATTCGTTATTTATATTTTACATAGTTATAACCTATGAAATTCATTTAAAAACACGGGATGAACACAAGAAGCTCAGTAAGGGATATGGAATAAAGGAAATAACTCATTAGTCCATGAATACTTGTTGCATATGAAATCATTTTCAAAAGACATACTTGTCGTCCATATATACTTACTTTGTAAAATATAAGATTTCCACAAGATCCCCATGAAACATAAGAACATAAATAAAACCATAATGGTATAATTGGGCATTACATACAAAATCTTGTAACCCTCTCTGTTACCTTATAAATTGTAACCCTCACAACTAACTTAAAATTTGTGTAACCATTACAGTTACACTTAGATTAACCATCCGTATGACCTCAATCATACAAATACCCAGTTCATTGGAGGGAAATATAGGTCCCATCCATATTCAAAAACGAATCCCAAGAACCATAACACTATCATACAACATGAATAATTAAATAAAAACATTGCTTTTGAATTTCATAAAACATATTTTTAAAAGATGATTCTTAAATGAAAATCCCCTTAAAAATATAATAAAATTCAAGTGATACTTAATAGTGTTAATGGAATAGGTATATAAGCTGTAAATTCACATAAGGAAACATATTTTAAACACAATTCATCTCACAAACAATTTTAATACAACATAAATAATGAAGTATAATGTTAACCCAAAGAATGGAAATCGCGTTAAGAATTACATTACCCTGGGTTTGTCTTACATCAAAATAGTTTAAAACTCATGTATAATGGTTAAAAGAGTGTTATTAGTATTTTAATGTAAAAATTTCATGTTTATAACACATTACATGATATTTTTATAAATGTATTTCACGAGTTAATTGTTATTATTCTGTTCCTTCCATTATTTCGGCTGCTTTCTTTACATGATTTCCATGATTGGTTCATGGTGGATGTTCTTGTTTATTGGAATTGAAACTACAGAATTGTAATGGAATTTTATTTAAATATTTTTAGTACCATAAATTATACCATTTATAATTTTCAATTCTTACATGATGATTATTAATAATTTAAAACATTATTGATTATGTTTACGTCATTTTGGTGATTGTTCGATCGTAAAGAACTCATTTTGTTTCATAAATTTATATAATGGGTAAAAAATGATTCTAGAACTTTATATAATATATAATACATAAATTATATTCTGGTTCAACCAAAAAATTGTTTCATTACCAGTCTTGAACGATGTAAAAGAAATTGAAATCACATCGTCCTTGTGTCGGTAAATCGACCCATCACAGACGGTGTTTTAATTTCTTGAATATGTAGGATAAGAGAAGAGGTATAATGGTGAATATTACAGTAAAATGATTAAATCAGTAAAATATATGATACTGTATCATTCATTCCTCTTGGATAAGTGAATATGTGGAATGAATAAGCAAATAAAGGTACTTAAAATAAATGAATGGTAGAGAAATCCCTTACCAAAATTCAGGAGCGAAATGGATATGAAACATATTTTTAGAAAACATTTTAAATATAGGTAACATGGGTCACCCATAGATAAATTAGTAATAATATAATTTGGAAATAATTACATGGTATGGATAATTGAAATTTATACCACATAAAACAGAACATGAATGGAAAAATAAAAAAGTTGTGAATTCTCTTACCTTGTTGAGTAACTCCTATGACATGATGTTTTGGACTATGGGGGATTGAAGACATTGTGGGAGGACTAATAGGGTGTTAATAAGGCCATATATTTGTTTAGAAGGAATCTTTATTCATTTTAATGATGGAATGAGTTAGTATTTATAGAAAATTTGTGGCAATATTTTATTAATTTCAAAGGGACAACTCATTAGTGGTATTTGAAAAACCATTGGCTTTCCCATGAAATTTTCCCATGGTATTGGCCACTTTTGATACCTCATAACATATTTTCCTATAAAAAAGTCTACTAGAATTATTACATAATTAATTTTTTCATTAAACACAATGAAACTCAGAACATGTATTTTTACTATTCAACAAAAATTCAACTATGTCAGAAAAACCCAAAAATTCACCACAACATTATTTCGACGTGTAGAATTCAAAAATAAACTCCATTTTTTTGAAAAAAAAATTCTAAATATTTTTATTATACATTTTAAATAAAACCATCATTTATTAAAAAAATAACAGTTTTAAATTTATAACTCTTTTTTTAACACCTTGAAAAATTAATCAACATCGCATTATCTTATATCCTTATCAAAATAAAATAATAATCTGATTTACTATTCATTATGGTCATATTAGTATTCATATTAGTATTCATTATGTAATTCCCAGACCCCAGAAGTAGAGAGCCGGTGCATTATTTTAATACATAGGCCTGATTAAAAAGAAATAAAGTCCTGAAGGACCGGTCAGTTTAGTAATCATGGAGAATTGATTACATACATAAACTTTACATTACACATTAATACATAAAACCAAACAAAAATATCTTCTGAGAACTATATTATTCTCCTAGAATAACCCTTCATATCAATCATAATACACTTTTGGAATCCAGGGATAACAAAACATAAGAAATGGGAGAGTTCAGATGCTCAATAAGGGTAAATAATTTAGGGGAAGCTATAAACTTTTTAGGAAAGATGTGTAATAAAAAATGGCCTTTTAAACATAAATCTGAACATAATATAAAAAAAATTAATCAAAAATTACCATATAAACACGCACATGGATATTCTACTAATCAAGTAAATCACATGTAATAACTAATTTCATAATTATTGAATGAATAATGTCGGACATCATAATCACATAGTCAAGGTCTTTTTTCCTAGACTACAAATAAAATTTTTTCAAGGCCTTGTGCAAAGACAATGATTTTTCTCATGAGACCTACTGATGCATCGAGGGTCTATAGAAGGAACCACCCATAAATTACTTTGTCCAATGCATTCCTCATATGAAATTTTAGAAACATGTCATAAATATTCATTTTAAAATTAGCATAAAAAATTTCAATACTTTAACTACAATCCATGAATGGTATAAAAATAGAACATCCATAGTAAACCATATCATAACTCATTTAATACAATATTTAAGATAATAAATCAACCCCAATCAATAATAATATCCAGTAAAATTTGTTTACATAGTTGAGAATGATCAGTAAAACTCTTTGTGAGAAATATCCCTTTTTGTGAAATTATTTAAAAGTCACACATTTATAAAGGATGTCATTAAAAATGGATTTTTGAATCAAAGTTTCCCATAAAACATCAAAACTTCTGAATGAAATTAATGTTCTAAAAAATTCAAGTCCATATAAATAAATCCTTAAAATCATTTGGAAAACGTGGACATTGATGAGAATGATTTAGAAGCATAAATATCTAAACCACTTGAAATGATGTTTATGTTAAAGAGTCCCTTAAAAAGAATCATTTTGAAACTCTTTAATGAAACATGGACAAGTATAATAAATATTTCTCAGCAAATACATACACATAAACAATCTCATATAATAATGGGATTGATAAATTAGCCCTTCCATAGTATATTCCTTTGGTTGAGGGTACGTTTAACCTCCTCTTCTTCAAGTTCTTCATTTTTATTTGATTAAAAGGGCTCCATGGGTTGTCCTTATGATCAAATTAAATCATCTAGGAAGAAGTGAGGTTAGTTGGGATGATATTTGAGTAGTATTTTTCGTATCCAAATGGCTTTGGTTGTGTGAAATTAAGAAAAGGTGAAGTACCCTGTTATAAGAGAGGTGAAGGTAACTTTAGGAACATATTGAAATATTATTTTATTAGAAATTCCTTTTTCGGTTTTTAATGGATAAAAAAAGATTTTTTTGAGTATAATGTGGGGATGGGTCAAAATATTCCCAACCAATACGTTTTAGACATGGTTTGGTCACCATATTAACAATGTATTTTAGATTTTCCTCTTAGTTAAATTGTTTGACATTTACCACATCTCCATGTATTTTTATATTATATGGTTAATAAACATACTATAAAATTTCAAACGAACCCCAAGCTGTTAATTAATGAAATATCTATAATTATATAAGTCTTTTTGGTGAACATTATATTTTTAGGAATATTATATCATTTAATAATATAGTATTTCTTTTAAAACCCCATTTATTTCAATTTTGAAACTATTTTTTACTTGGTATTTGTAAAAGTCAAAAAATATTGATTACTTTGAAACAATACATTAAATAAATTCTAACATGTCATTTAAACCTATAAAATTAGTGTAATGAATAAAAAGTATCAATTTACATTTATTTGAATATTTATAATATCATTTATTTTAATCATTCATTGATAAGGTAAATACTGCATCATCATTGTATCATAAATAAATTTAATTATTTTATGTCTAAAAATTATAAATAAAATACCATGATGTAGGAGATCATTTTATATTTCTAATTAATATTTATAGTCAAATTTATTTTATTTTTATCGTTATATTAAAATGGTTTAGTTATTATAATTTGAATTTAACACTTTTAACTCCTATTTAAATTAAATAATAATAATGGTCAAAATCTAATCCATGTGGGTCCAATAAGATCATATTTTATTTATAAGGTTTATTTTGGTTGAAAAAACATATCCAATATAATTAGGACATGTGTTATGGTAATTATAATATCATTTATCTCTTTAATTACCTTATTTACTTTTAAAAGCGGTAAATATAACTCATAAAGTTACTATTCACCAAAAAAAATTCATCATATTGAACTAAATTTTACTTACTGATGTCAACCGTGTCTCACAGAGTTTTTGAAATTCAATTCACAGAGGTGGTAAAATTACATTTTATGCATGTTTTCAAATGTGCATGGAAGGTGGTGAAAAGACATCAAAAATGTTCAATAAAATTTTATATGACAAATAATGGTATAAAATGAATAAAATGAATAAAATTTGACAGATATATTTATAACGTATATATTTTTACATTAATATAAATTTATAATTAAAAATATTTATTTTTATGAAATGCCGGTTTTTATTTACAACGTAGTTTTTTTCACTATTCATCAAAAAATGAATGTTTTCAGAAATGTAAAAAAAATTAACCCAAATATAATTTGGATATTAAAATTTTAAAAATCATTTCTATTTTAAAAAATTAGAAAGCTAGAGAATTCCTTAATTAATTTAAAATTAAATGCCGTTGTGAAAACCAGAAAGTGGGTTTTTAAAAAGTAAAAACTATCAAAAGATGGATATGTGTTTATGTCAAATATAAATGTGAAATTACTTAAAATGAAATAAATTATATTAAATGATTAAAATATAATCTATTTATATATTAACTCCACTCAAATTCATAATTTAACTCTATAAATTGTTTTAATTAAAAATTTTGTCTCCATTTTAAAATTTTGTATTTTGGACTATTCATCAAAATTTGAAAGTTATCAGAAAAGTACCAAAATTTATCCAAAATAATTTTTTATGTCATGATTCTAAAGAAGATATTTATTTTTTAAAATTTAATTTATAATGGTTTCAAATGTCTTATTTAAAATGGGTTCTCCATTAAAAAAGAGGTAAAATTTCATTTATTGGAAAAAATGCATATTTTATCTGAATAATTGGATTTGTTTATATATTATGTCTAAAAACACATAATATAAATGTTAAGATTATATAGAGTATGTAAAATTCAAAATTCAGTTAATACTATTCGTAAACACTTTTTAAACGGCTAGTTTGGTAAGTCGTGGTGTGCTTGAACTCGGTGTTGCGTGTCACGCAAGATATTGAATTATATTAAAGAGATAACATACTATGAAATTCTGGGGTGTTGCATTCTCCCATACATTAATAAATTTCATCATTGAAATTTAAAATTGCACATTTAAAATAAAAGTATGAAAATATAAAATACCTTGGTGGAAATACCACATTGGAAATAGGGTTACTAAAATTTAGTATTAATAAGAGGGAAAGGGAAATGAAAAAGTCACCACCAAATTATGATCTTGATTTGGAGTACATTGGTGGAAATTATAATAGGCTGAAAAACATAAATATTTATAGGGATTGATTGAGGTAATCAATCACAAACATGTGAATGGAAAATTTGGGGCCTCAACCCAAAAATATCTGATGATTTAAAATATAATCAGTTAAACACAATATTAGTTATTAGGATAACACATTTTTGGTGTTATGATTTTTTCCCAAATTTTTAAGAATTAATTTCTTCATTGAATAAAATAAATAATATGTGATAAGTAGATTTCCATCCTTTAACTAATTTCTACCACATCTCATCTTTCACACCAAAAGATAATAGAACTAACAAAATATTTTATTTGTCCTAATCATATAGGGTTCCAAAAAATGAATTTATAATTCAACTATCAGACCATTAGAAAAACTACATTATACAAACTAGGACATCACGTAGGCTAGTGGTTGTTGATGTAATGTTTTCACCCTTCAGTTGTGGGTTCATGTCTAGCGGCATTGCCGGATGCAAGGGGTTGTCGCCCACCCTCCAGGTTATCCTTTTTATAACAATCCAAAATTAATCTGGAATTAACTTTTAACCAAAAAAATAGAATCCAATGACCATCATAATCCATTCCAACCTTTCAACTTATCCAAAATACCAATTTCCAAACTCAAAGTAAAAAATTAATAAGGAAGGTAGACATAATGAAGATATCTTTTGTCACATAACAACATGTGAATACCTTCTTCACGTATTCTCTTAAAACATGGTTACACCCTGAATTACCATAAAACCTTATTGATTACATTCATTCTCATTTATTACTTATATAATACTATATATATTCCTTATATCAAAAAATTTTGAATACTACAATAATGATGGAATAAACAAACAATTAATTATTTCCAAGGTAGACAATAATATCCAATATAATTTATCCAAATCAATTATATCTTATTCCGAAATCATTATCTCAATTTTAGAAACATATTATGGGTCTTATTTCTCCCAACTATATATTCTAAAAAATGTTTAACATGAAACTATGTCACTTTACATGGTACCATACAATCTCAAGTCCTAAATGAAACAATACTGCAGTACAATCCTTATATACTCTATAAGTTTTATAACTTTTACATCATTAACACAATACTCAAATGACCCAATTAATTAAGAACAACATTATAACACTAATCATTTATCATTATCTCCATTAGTATCCTAACATTATTATTATCTAATAGAATCATTTCCGGTATACACTGATGATATGTACATTGATTCACGTAGTGTCCCAACTATTTGAAGATGCAGTAACGTACATTTGAAACCTTTTTCTTCCCTTATAATCACATACATGGTGTCCTTTTACTCCAAACATATATCAAACTCCAATTCCCTTCAAGAATTAACCAATTTTATTCTTTCAACAGTTATCACATAAGGGAAAATCCATCATTCCCTTCGTCCCTTTATCAATCGTTCTCTCTACCATAGTTTTCTTCTCTGGATTCCCTCCAAAGCCATAAGACTCAAAGAATTATTTAATTATATTACTAACACATGATACTATTTCTTCATATGATGTGAATATGTGGGAGAATATTTCCCGACTAAATGATGGCTTAATGACATTAATGTTATGATCCTTCTTAATCATTCGATCATGCATATTACTAGATTTCTCATTCCTTATTCTGGGCACCATTTCTAAACAATGGCATACATAAGGTCAGTTTATCAATCTCAATTAATAAATCCAAACTTGTAAATTACCTAATGTAAAATGAAAATTTAATGCATATAATCCATAATAATATAAATTTTTTCATTGAAGAATTATTTACTCCTAAATCCTTCATAATGGTTCTTAAAAAAATGTTAATTATCCGAAACATATCACTCGGGAGTGTCAATACCAGGAGAGCAGGAAGGCCTGTTTTTGTGTTCCAGGATACCAAGGGTCATGCTCAGAACTCCTTGTCAGTTTTTTCACTCCTAGGTACATCTGTTCCAGAGCCACCTCTACTTGTTTGAATCCAGACTGGGATGTATTTTCTTGGATTACCCACATAATATTTACACTAAGATTTTTTATATGTTATTATATGCTAATCCTCAATCTTTACCTTAAGGAAATGTTATCTAATAATAGTTTATCTAAATATATTTTAAAGTTTCTTTTTAAAATTCTTATGTTACTAACAGTAACACCCCAACCCCAGAAACTCAAAGCTGGTGCATTATTTTAATACATTGGCATGATTACAGAGAATCATGTACCGTAGGATAGATCGGTATAGAAGTCATTGAAAATATATTATATACATGAATTTTACATTATACATTCAAACATAAATCACAAAAAAAAATTCTGAATTCTATTATTCCCTTAGCTTAACCCTGCATATCAATACGATACACTTCATGGAATCATGGGATTACAAAACCTAAGAAAGGGTTGACCTCAGATGCTTAGTAAGGGTAAATAATTTAGTGTAATCTATAAACTTTTAAGGAAAGATGTGTAATAAAAAAAATCTTTTAAACATTATCTAAAACATAATATGGAAAAAATAAATCATACATTATTATATATAGAAACATGGAAATTCTATTATTCAAATAATCACATGTAATAACTAATTTCATAATGAGGGAATTCATAATTCCAGACATCATAACCACATAGTCAAGGCATATTTCCAATACTGCAAATAAATGTTTTTCAAGTAAATTTACCAAGACACAAATTCATCTCATGATATCAACCAACGCATCGAGGGGCTATAGCAGGCCCCACCCGTTACGTATTAATTCCCATTCTTTCCTCATATGAAATTGTTGAAACATAACAGAAACATTCATATTAAAACTAGAATATGAAATGTCAATACTTTAACCATACACCATGAATGGTATAAAAATAGAACATTCATAGTAAATCATATCATAACTCATTCAATACAATATGTAATATAGTAAATCGACCTCAATCAAGAATAATATTCAGTAAAGGATGTTGGCATAATTGAAAATGATCTATAAAACTCTTTGAGAGAAATAACCCTTTATGTGAAATCATTTATAATTCACATATTTATAATGGAGGTCCATTAAATGATGTTTTATAAAAAATTTATATCATACCACAGAAAATAATTTGAAAGGAATTAATGTTTTAGAGAATTCATGTACATACAATTAAATCCTTAAAACCATTTTGAAAACATGGACATTAAGGATAATGATTTAGAAGAATAAATATTTAAACCATTTATAATTATGTATTAGTTATAGGGTCCACTAAGAAGAATATTTTTTAAAACTCTTTTATGAAACATGTACATGGATAATAAATATGTCCCAGTAAATACATACACATAAAAAATATCAGATAATAATGAGATTGAGGAATTAACCAATACATTTTACTTTTCTTTGGTCAAGGTTATGTTTAACATCCTCTAATTTTGGTTCTTCCTTTTGATTCGAAACAAATGGCTCGTTAGGATGGATTTATGATCAAATTATGTCCAGTAGGTTGATGTGAGGGTGTTTGGTTGGATATTTGAGTAGGGGTGGGCCGATCCATATGGCTTTGGAGATGTGAAATTAAGAGTAGGGGATGTACCCTTTTATAAGAGAGTTGAGGGTCACTTTGGGAAAAAATTGAAATATTATTTTATTATAAAATCATTTTCGGTTTCTAATGGATCCAAATGGATTTATTTCAAGGATAAGGTGGGAATGGGTCTAAAGATTCTCATCCAATTGATTTTAGAAATGTTTAGGACACCATATTAACCTTATCTTTTAGATTTAACTCTTATCTAAATAGATTGTCATTTACCATGTCTCCATGTATTTTTATATTATATGGTTAATAAACATACAATAAAATGATAAGATAACCTCAATTGGTTCATTAATGACATATATATTATTATATATGACATTTTTTTGGACCATTGATTATTTGAAGTATTATATTATTTAATAATATAGTATTTGTTTAAAAAACTAATTTGTCTCGGTTTTGACACTATTTAGTATTCATTTTTTTATCGTCCAAATAACATGATTACTTCAAAATAAAATATATTAAATCAATAATAACATTTCATATTAACCTAGAAAATTAGTGTAATGAATCAAAAGTCTCAATTTACATTTATTTGGATATTTATTGTATGAATTATTTTAATCATTCGTTAATAAGGTAATTGCTTCATAATCATTGGCTAATAATTAAATTTAATTATATAATGTATAAAAATTATATATATAATACAATTCCGTAGGAAATTTTTTTATATTTCTAATTAATAATTATAGTCTAATTTATCTTATGTATCATCCTATAATAAAAAAGATACAGTTATTAAAATTTGAATTTAACACTTTTAACCATTCTTTAAATAAAATAATAATAAATATCCTAATGTAATCCAGGTGGATCAAAGAGGATCATATTTTATACCCATGGTTTATTTTGGTCTAAAAAGTCTTATCTAATAGAATTAGGACACGTTTTAGGGTAATTATATTATCATTTCTACCTTTAATAACCCTATTTACATTTGACCGTGGTAAATATAATTCAAAAGTTTCTATTCAACAAAAATTATATTCATCATATTGAAACACATTTACTTACTGATTGCAACCGTGTCTCTCGAATTTTTTAAAATTCAATTCATAGAATTGGTAAAATTATGGTTTATGCAAATTTTTTAAATGTGCCTAGATGGTGGGTAAAAGACGTTAAAAATGTTCAATAAAATTTTATTTGTCTGATATTTTTATAAAATGATTCCAATGAATTACATTGGACTAATATATGTATAAAATATATATTTTTTACTTTAAGATAAATTTTTAATTAAAAATTATTATTTAAATGAATATTTTACTTTTTAACTACAATGCATTGTTTTTCACTATTCATCAAAAAATGAATATTTTTTGAAAATAACCAAAAATTCACCAGATGATAAATTTGATATTACCTATTCAAAAATTATTTATATTTTACAAAATTAAAATCATAGAATTTTGAATAATTAATTTAAATTAATTCATGTTGTCAAAACCAGAAAGCAGGTTTCTGAAGAAGTAAAAACTATCCAATGATTGAGAAGTGTTCATGTCCAATTTAATTGTGAAATTACTTACATTAGCCTAAATTATATTAAAGTATAAAAATATAATATAATTATACTTTAAAACCACTCAAATGAATAATTTTCCACTATAAATTATTTTGATTAAAAAAGTTTTTTTCAATTAAAATTTAGTATTTTTCACTATACATCAAAATAAAAAAGTTATCAAAAAAGTATAAAAAATTTATCCATACAAAATTATTATGTACTGATTATAAATAATAATTTTATTTTGTCAAATTAAATATATAAAAGTTTCAAATGTTGGATTTAAAAACTGTTCTCCCTTAAAAGGCGGTAACATAGCACTTTTTGAAAAATACTTCTTTTATCTAAAAATTGGATTTGTTCATATATTATGTCTAAAAAACACAAAATGTGGATGTACAAATTATATGGAGTATATAAATTTCAAAAAGAAGTTAATAAAATTCATAACATCTTTTTAAACGGTTGGCTTGGTAAGTCGTGGTGTGCTCGAACTCAGTGTTGCGTGTGGCATAAGCTATTGAATTACATTAAAGATATGATGTACAATGAAATCATGGGGTGTTACACAATAGGGTAGGTTACAATTCACCAAAAATAATGTTGCTTCCATTATACTCTATATAACTTAACGATCACAATTGTAGATGACTATTTTTTGAAATTTGAAACATATAAGATCCAAATTATGTTAAACTTATAGTTATAAATATCTTCTTAAAACTAAGTACCATGCATTTCAATTTATTTTTAAAACCATGGGGTGTTACACAGTGTGTTAATTAACCTAGAATCATGGAATGTACCTCAGAGGGTAAAAGGACATAACTTAGAGTACATAGATGTAGACATGCCATGTAGTATGACACAGACATGACTAGGCAAGGTGTACATGGGTATAGTGGTGTACATGGATATGGTCAAGAATACATGGGTTAGGAAATTCATTGTACTATGACATAGACACAAACAAAGACATGGGCATAGGCCATGATATAAGCGTAGGACACGGTGCTGAAGTGACACACCTTGTACTACAAGTACATGTCGTGTACTCCTTTCTAGAAGTCTTAGATCCCTTGTCCTATTAATGTTGGACACGTTTCATCAGGATGAATACCCTAGATCCATTCATAGTGGGTTATTATAGAATTTTATTCTTCATCTATGATATTGATCCCTTTAGCGGGACTTCTTTCATAGATTTTTTGTAATCCCACCACGAGTCTTGGAGTGAGATCCTCAATAATCATCTTGCCCAAGGTGGAGTTCTCAGTATCATTATGATGAAAACTATGAAGACACTGATTCTCTACTCATTATGTTATTCTAGATTGTGTTTTTAGAATACCCCAAGACCTTGGGTATGATCCACATCTGTGTATCATTCTTTTCCGACTTCCAACGTACACATTTAATGACGAGACCTGATGATTAGTAGATCTCGAAAAGATTCTATCAGTGTTATTTGGCTTGTAGAGTGTGTTCTCCTAGGTGAGTGATATGTAGAATCTATGAGTAGGATCTGTGGACTAGCATGATAGTTATTTCATTAAATTGAGACAATTTTCATTTTTTATTATAGTCATATATTTTTGTTATATGTGTTGTAAAAACATGCCTGTGTAGAGTTGACGGTTATTCTTGTGGTTATATGCATAGTGATTTGCGGTGTCCTACTGGGTATTGATATATTCATCCATGCATGGGATCTACCCCCACATGTCATGTATTATGGATAAGATCAAGCCTTGTCCTGGCATGGAGGTAGGATTTCGGTTGGAAGTTAAATATCACAAAACATGTGACTCGACCTAGAAACTCGGCTTGTGCATCAGAAGGTACACAAAAATGGATAGGAGTACATGGGTGAGAATGTGCAATGTACTTAAACAGGGACATGACTAGGCGAGTTGTACATGGACAGATATGTGTACTTGGACACGATCAAAAGTACATGGGTTTGGAAATACCTTGTACTCTAACACAAATATAGACACATACACGATAACGAGCCATGATAAATATGTAGGACCAAGACCCAAAGGAACATACTATCTTCTACAGGTAATCTCTATGTACTACATTCAATATGGCTAAGAACTCTTATCATCTTCATCTTGTACAAGTTTCATCAATGTGCCTACCCTTGATCCATTCCCTAAGGGTTTGTATAGAATCACATCCTGCACATAGGGTAGTGATCCATTCATTGGGACTTCTTAGATTGAGTCATTTTAATCCCTCTGTGAGGCTTGGAGTTAGATCAGCTATCATGATCTTACCCTAGGTGGAGTTCTTGGTATTTTCATGACCAACATTATGCCGACATTGATCCTCTACTTAGTGGGTTATTCCAAATTGATTTGTTGGTATAATCCATGACCTTGGGTGTGATCGTCATATGTGTATAATTATATTCATAATTTTTGTGTATACTTCTAATTGTGAGACTCAGTGACCAGTACATCTCGGATGGATGCCATGAGTGCTATTTGAATCATGGATTGATTTCTCCTGGATGACTGTTATGTGAACTCTACAAGAAGGATCCCCATAATGGAATTATAGTTGTGACATTACATTGAGACTGTGTGTCTTTGTTGATTATATCTAGATATTCTTGTTACATGTGTTGTAGACATTTACAAATGTATATATAAAAATTATTCTTGAGGTTATATGTTTCATGATTTCAATGTGTCATACTAATTATTTTTATACTTACCACTACATTGGTTCTGGCCCCATGTGTCATGTATTATTCATTTGATCGACCCTTTGATGATGTTCTAAAGGGACTAGGACCAGATAGAGCATTGTGAGCTAGACTAACCGAGGTGTATTATGACAGTCGCCTTAACAACATCCCCCTTCAATACTTTTAGGTTAGACTTGTTTTCAGAATCATTGTGGTGGGATTATATTTAGCCCTTTTTTTAGTATTTTTTGTCGTACTCTGGTAGCATGATTAAATTTATACATGCATTTTTTGACATTTATTTTACATTATAGAATTGTATGGGATTGAAAATGGGTTCATGTGTACAAGTACATTAGGATAAGTCATCCCCTGTGAGTGACATGCCTTATTGGTTCTTGTTGCCAACCCCTATCCGATTAGAGGTGGGCTTGGGGTAGTCGTCACCTGAAGCCTATCGGGATGGGTCGTGAGACCATCAATGGTTATAAATGCGACCCACTAATGATTATAGTCGATACAAGCTTTATGAGAATTCAACCGATCTATCTCAATAATGATATCCATAGGATTCATATCCCGAACTAAAAAATTCCATACAACATGACTTATGATAAATAAAATGAACATGATGTGCATTAAAGACCCTTCTCTATCCTTATCTTGAGAGTCTTAACAATATCCCTAAATAATGCATTGGATCCATATGATGATTCAGAGATTCCACATTATGGATTAATATGAAGGAATGAGAGGCTCTGATATCAAATAATTCAGCCTCCAAAGATTATAAAATTGTTATTGTACCTCTCACTATCATAGTATATGCATTATATTCCCAATGAGACTCATCTAAAATGTGATGAAACTTGTTTCCTGACATCTAAAGATGTAACATCAATTGTTGAAGCATTTAACTGCACCAAATATCTTCCCAAAACATTCAAGACCAAAAAACTCTGAGGAGTAGTAAATACATGGAAAAATAACTACATGTGACCTAAGAGTCCATGAGATAGATAGAACATTTTTTTCTATGAATTCTTTCTTGGAGTATCCCATTTTTCCTCACTAGATACAAGTAAGTGGTCCTTTAACATATAGTGTATAAGATTTAGAAGAATTATCCTATAAAGATCCACCACTATGGTTTCCACTAAGAGACTCATCCCACATTCTTGTCCATTTAAACGGACCACAAAATCCACCACTGAGAGTAGGAGGAACTCCTTTCAATCCAGACTTAACAACCAATTTATGTTCCACTATCAAAGCTTTATCCAAATCATTCTCATATGAGGTGATATTCAGTAGAAAAACCATGGATTAAATATCTAATCAGAGATGCATCTCAATCCTCTGGGCTTGCATTTTCTCATCAAATACCACATTATATAATTAATTAACATGATTAACAAATTTTTTGGCATACTGAATCACAATTTCATCACCTTGGTCAAGTTTAAAGAACTTTATCAACTTATCCAACACCATTGATTCTAGATAGAAATAGTCCAGAAAAATAACCCTAAAGTATTTTCTCCACAAACCCACTATGTTATATGTATGAAATATTATATCCCAGTATCTAAAACTAGAACCATGATGTTTGAAGGTAACACATTTCCTGTTAATTGAATCTGGAATCTCTAAAAACTCAAATAGTTTATCACCCTTTCTCAACCAATCCTCTCCCCTTGGTGATAATTGGTACCCTAGAAAAATGGTGAATTTATAAGAATGAAATTCTGGACAAGACATCTATTATTATCCCTTCATAGTATGAATTCTACATCCTGAACATGGTAGGTAAAACAACTTATCGCAAAGCATGGACAATACGAACAACAATTTATACAATTTTATGATCAAATATAGAGTTCACTTATCTTGGTTCATCGACACATCCCTCCTGAGGTATGTTCAAAAATATTCTTAGAAGAAGGTTACTACACAACATCAACATATAAAAAGAGAAACATTATTCAAGAGACATGAGATCAACAATTCTACCAATATGAATCCAATGTTTCAAATCAATGATTTGGATATAGTCTATGATCAGATCAAACAAATTCTCAAAAATAATTTTTTTTCCAACATCCCATAGTAACTTGATGATCATTACGATGAGATTTGAAATGAAACACACTTGTATCCTACCTGTTATGTACTGAAAATCAGGTCTACTATCTACAATGACATCCCAAATGGAATAGTAACATTAATGAATAGGAAAAACCTCCCTCTAATTCCAAATATCCATGAACCAGCCTGGGTAATTCAATAAAACAGTAACATGAATAAATTGTGAAATGATCTAAAGGGTGTTCACAAACTTCAGGGGCTAGAATCTAGCCCCTGATCATAAATAAAATCAATAGGGAACGATTTCCCCACAATAATAACTAATCAAGACAATGTAGCAGACCTAAAACAATAAATAGTCGATGAGTCAAACCCTCTACATAATAAAAAATACCACAAGTAGATAGATATAAGTCTAAAAAATGGTACATCGACCAAAGTCATTAGATAAAATAATTAATACAAAACCCATAATCTCTAGGTAACAAGTTGATCCCACTCCCCACAAGTCACCACCAACTAACAAGGTCCCACTAATAAAGTACACCCACCACCTTCAAGGGATTCTTTCCGTTTTCCTGGACCCGACATAAGAAAAACAATATACCTATAATGTTAATGGTCGAACATGTTTTTCAAGGCAGTGAATCATTCTTCGGGATATCATTCAACTCAATCAATCTCAAATAATTCATTCAGTTAATTCATTTTCCACCAAGTTCTTGTTTCAAAACATACCATATCATTTTAAAAAACAAATTAAAACATTATTTATTATAAACACGTGCTTTTAAAATCAAATCAATTAATTTCATATGATAATAAATTTCATGCATTTTTATCTGAAAAATAATTATAAAATCTATGTTTGAAATTACTCATTTCAATTCAAAATAAATTTTCCAGAAATGAAACATTTTTACGAAAACCATTTTGAAGGGTTATCATCATGCACACCATGCCATTTCAAATCATTAATCAAGAGACTAATTTCAATATTTATAAATCAATTGGAAAACCAATATAAAAAATAGGTATACGCTAGAATTCACATTTCCCATGAACGCTTTAAAAAGGGGATTCACACAATGTAAAAATATGAAACAAAATAGATTTATGTCGTGTATATATAATTTAAGACATAAGATTTGTGGGACATGAATGTTTGACATCATAAACATCATTAACATCATATGTTTGTTGATAAAAAAGAATAATACAAACCATTCATGATGTAAAACTTGTATCTATTCCCTGAATTCAAAGTAAATTGTAAATTTAATGATCATACCATTCAAATTATATGGGGAATTAATCTCTCTCTAACCCTTGATCATAGATACAATTTCGATTATTATATAAAAGGATGACCCGAACATGGGGATGGGATTATTAAGCCACATGTAGAGAGGTGATGATAGGGTTCCAACTCAAAGACCGTCCACCATAGTTAGATTTTTCTTCTATATTCCTCTTTTTTTCATTGAAGTTACATTGGATAATTATTTCTTTAACTCATATTTATTTTTCCTTATTCAATTTCCATTACATTCTTGTCTAATCCTTCTACTATGGATAATGGTTTATTTATCATTGATGATCACCCGATGATGATTGGATATACCCCGTAGGGGGGAGGGGAATCGATCAATGTAGGTGCGTATAAATGTTTTGTTTTTAATTATTCACATTAATGATGGTTTAATACAATTGGTATTGTATTTAAATTAATATTTATCATATTTTTTATTAAACAATTGAGATAGTTCATTTTATAAAAGATAAAATCCAACAAGATAAACATAATTAATTCATGATCATTGAGTTAGATTATTCTTCTACAAATCAAATATGACCTTAATGCGTCTTTATTATTTTAATTTTTTAGACCACGATAAATTGATAGTAAAGGATAGTTTGATAAGGATTTTCCATTTCTTATATTAATAAAATTAATTTATTTCACATATAATGGATGTTATTATTTTTTAACTATGGTTGGAATTCGAAATTTGTAAAACCGCCCATGGAAAATAATTTCTCTCTCTTATGTTCTTCCATTACAATTTATTTATTCAATTTACATCATCATGTTAATTTATATAAATAAATTAAAATTGGATTTCCCAATAACTAGGCAAAATTCATCACCACATTCCCTTCTCTTTGTGGAATTATCCTCGTACTTCCATTATGTTATGTCTTTTTATATCATGTAGTTAAGGAAAATATAAATTTTTAATTTGGTTTCCTGGTTAGATTTAATAATGTTTTCTGGGAACAACATAATTTCAAACACCCAATAAGGGTTCTACAACAAGTGATTAATAAGAAACCACAAAAGTAAGACACTAATAGGTGACAAGCCAAAGGAACAATATATACTTCTTAAAGAGTTGGATGAAGAAACATACACTCAATTGGACATTAAATATCAAAGGCAACAATGTTTTGGGTATTTAAAAAAACCAAATTCATTATACATGTCTACAATAAAATCTCCAAATTAAAATATACATTTAATTTTTAATTTAAATTTAGTCTTGAATGAAAATGGTTTAAAACAATTTAAAATAAGAGTTATAACCATTAATGAGTAATTGAAATCAATACCCATGATTTAATGATTTTAAAATCATTAGAAAGAGTTTCAGGGTCATTCTACAATAATAAAAAAATAGTGTTTTTAAATATTTTTTCCCAAAATGGGTGTTACGTAAAGGGGAGATATTTTACCCTTATCCAGCTCATAACTGTCGCATAAGTGTAATGCATTTTACCCTTAAAGAAGTTATAATCCAATAGTTACTTTTACATAGCTCCGGATTACCCTTACACAAATTTTAAAAATAATGATTTTCCCTTACTAAGATCAGACCTACCCAAGTATAACCTTTCGAAAACTAGGGTTATTTTTATACACCACTAGGGTAACCCAAACACGGTATTTGAAAACATGGTCTTACCATTTATAATCATAATGAAAATCTAAATACTCTTATGTTGGATGGTTTACCCTCATATAACTCTTAAAAAAGAGTTACCCTTACACATCTCCCAAAAAACATCATGTGTATAGGTATAAAGAATTTATAAGAGTATAAATCTGCAATGATATATTTTAGTTCTTATAATCATACAATGAAATTCATGAATAATCATAATATAAATTACAATAATCTTATGATAGTTATACTACCTAATATTCAATATTTATGGAAGAAGAGAAAATAAATATACTTGGGGATATTATCTCTTTGGAATGTTTTACTCATGGAGGTGAATTCATAGTTACTAGAGTATCCATGTAAGAAAAATGAAGATAACCTAATTATTATATCCACAATTCAATAGATTATTGATCTTATCAAGTTAATGATAATAGGTCTATAGTTGTAATGTTGACTCTAGTACAAGTGGAAGTGTTGTAAAAGTGGATTCTATATACCCAAAATGGGAAACACTTTTTAACTTCTACATCATATATACAAATAGTTATACATGATTCATTCTTAATATAATATTGTTATTAAATTTTCATACACTATTTATGTGTTAATTTTACTGTATTATATATTATATAAAATGTTTATAGTAGTTATCATCTACAATGATAACCTTGAGATAAAATTACAATAATCTTAAATATAAGTTTTACAATAGAGATACATCATAATAATGAGAGAAATTTTTTTTATTGATATTATGTTTTTGGGATCATAAGCATTCAGACATCTTCTATTAAATATTGCACTTGGTGATCTTGAGTATAGGTGAAAATAATGATTGACCTATAAATAGAAACCCCACATGTTTTGGGTGTCATTATTTTTTCATATCTATGAACATGTGTATTGGTCTCTAAATTTGAGATAATTTTCAATATATATCATTTTATTATACAACATATTTCATGATGAAAACAGTTTAAGTTTATGTGGTGGGGACGTAGCTTACGTTGGGTGTGTCATTAGTGGCATGACGTAGATTGATTGATCAAGATAAAATTTCTCTCTTTTGAATGATAGACGATATCTTTGGACACGTTACTAGGATGATAGTACCATGAATAATTCCATGTCCATGATTAATGATGGTAGGTCCATCCAACATGGTAAAAAAATATAAATAAATCATTAATGTATGATGACACATAGTATGCATCCAACTTTATAAGATATCGTGAGAGAAAGAGATTAGATTACACAGTGTGTTTTGTAGGAGGTCATTATTTCCATGTTCAATAATTATCTCCTTAGGGGTCACAATGTTCCACTAGATTCCACTCTTAGTTTTTGAATATGATTAACTATTATTGTAATATGGCCTTAAATATTTTCACATAAAGTGTATCCTCTAGTCAAACAAATTCAGATGAATTGGAGTTTAGGATGATGAGGAACCCAGATGCATGGGCGGGTGAACATCAAAATTTGAATGATATCAAGTTAAATTATTCAATTATGTTATTTTAGTTTAAAATAATAATAATAATTAAAATATTTTTTCAAATTATTCACAAGTTATTTAATTAAAAATATAAATATATGAAAATTTTATTTTTTCAATTTAACTTCCGCATTCTATGTTCATTAAATATTATACAGGAACTGAGATGACTTAATGGATCAAATGTCAGCACATGGTATTTAATAATTTTATAAGTTAGTGGTGAAAGACTAATTACATTTACAATATGTTAGCTTTTTCATATGTTTTCATTAAGGATGATTCAAGTTGTTTAACATATCAAAGGGATTAACTGCAATTTTAGAATGTGAAAACCATCATTAAAAATGAATTTCCCTCTCTATAAGATCTACCCACATTTCTAGGTAGATAACCCAAAGGGAAGGTCGATAACAAATAGTCCCATTTTTGAGGATCAATTATATGATCTTCCATTGATTGAAGGATAAACCTAAAGCACTTTAATCATCGATTCTAGAACCTAAAAATAAATAAAAAATACTTTAGGGGTTTTCAGGATTTTTTGGATGACCAAGAGGGATTCCCACTTGAATCCTTTGAGCTACAACACACTAACATCAAAGAAATCAAATCTATGTTTTATGAGTGTGAAAGGAAAGGTTTTGTTGGTTCTCTAAATACATAAATTTATTTTCATAAGATCCTATGTATGAATCGTGTTTTTATTTCTTAAATAATGTGTATTAGGATAGATTATGTGTAATATTTTGAAATTTAGCTATTTATGTGTATCCAATGAGGTTCCATTAAAGAATATATTAACTCTATGATGATATCCTGCTTAGTTTTTTTATGATCACAGTATATCTATACCACTTAGTGTTAGTAAAATTAGTGTATTTTACAGGTTCAATTTCTCCATGTCAATTTTATGGACTCCTTCATATGTGGACCCTCATGGAGTGGATGTGATTATGAGGTTAGATAGGGACCTCAGGGTCACATGGATATCATTGTTTATCATGTAGGGTTTTCCTTATTATTTTTACTATAGATGTATTACCAATGTTGACCTCTTAGATTATATTTTATTTATTTATATTACAGTGATTCTGGTGATTATTTTTCTTTATGACACATTTTTTTCTTAGTTTAAAATAGTTTATTTGATTTTAAATATAATTCCAACTTATGAAAGCACCGTGTTAGATTATCGATAAGAATTATTTTCGGTGTTTATTGGGATAAATCATTATCACTAATGTGTTTCATGTGGCTCCAACACTAATTTCAATCATGTGGGGATAGAGAACACGCTTAGGGACTTGTCACGAGCTAATTTGGGTTCCTGATTGAGGAAGCCTAAGTTAGTTCATATCAAAATGGCATCAGATCACCCTTGTTATTTAGGAAGTAATGATAGATTATTGATATTAATTTTTTAATATTGCAGAAACATCCAGAGTCGCAATGACATAATGAAATGATTCACAGAAGAGTAAAAGATACAAAAGAAGAAGAAGAAGAACTTGGACCCAATAATTTAGGTGGTTTAGGATTTGATCCCTATGTCCACATAAAGGTATAATAATGTAACTATTGTTGGGATCACAATTTAAAGAGAGTATCTTAGAGTTTCCTCACACTAACACCCTAGCCCTAAATGGGATAAAAAAGGAGGAAGATGAACCATTTTTCCACTAACCACCTAGGAAGTCCACATCTCTATAGGGAATTGGTGTTGTGTGTCTGTGATGAAACAGTGTTGTGGCCACCCAAGTCAAAATTGAAAAGTATGGAATGAAAGCATTCTTCCCAGTCATCATCCAGAAATAGATTGTCTTACACCAATCCATCAATCTCCCACTTGGAGCTGGATCTGCTATGCTGACCTGCTTCATTGCCATAGACTAAGAAAACTAAATTAACATGAGGTCCTCCTCTTATTCACTCACTAGTGATCATTATTTCTATTAACAACTTCAATTTCAAGATGAGGATTCATAAAATACATGTTGTTTAAATCGTTTTCTCCCATTGTGTCCTCCCTTATTTCGCCTCTCATCCTCCATTCATCAATGGAGATGTATACAGGCACGTGAGTGCCTCAGGTTTTGTATTACCATTGAATTCATCAACATGTCTAGCAGATTGTTGGTTCCAAAAATCTTCTTCAATGTCAGTAACCCATCCATTATCAAACCTCTGATGAAATGATACTTCAAGTGAATGTACTTCATCAAGGCATGAAGAAATGATTTCTTTGGAAGATGTATACCACTCTGACTATCACAGTGAAATACATTCTCCTCTCTCTTTCTTCCCCACTCATCCAAGAAGTTATTCATCCAAAAAATCTTGTTCCCAGCTTCTGTTATATCAATGTATTCTACCTATGTGGTGGATAAAGACACCACCATCTACAATTGTGATATCCATTTTACTAAAAGTCCTCCACAGGTAAATACATAACATGTGGTACACCACTTTCTATGAAAGTCACCTCCATGGTCAGTATCCACATACTCTTGAAATTAATTTCCTTTCCCAAAGCACAGAGATACCTCTTTCCTTCCCTTTAAAAACCTCAGTTTCCACTTCACACAAATTCCTAATGTTTCTTTCCAGGGTTATCCATGTACCTACTCACAACTCCTACTGCATGAGAAATGTTCGGTTGAGTACAGACCATGTAATACAGTAGTATTCCAATAGATGATGTGTATAGAACCTTTTCCATGTACTCGATCTCTTCCACCATCTTCAGTTATTGATCCCTTGATTGTTTCAAATGGACCCCCAGGGAATAGACACTGGATTTGTTTCTAGTATATTTAATATTATTAGGACGGTCCCAATGTATTCCTCTTTTTATAACATCAGGCTTCTAGAAACATGGTCTCTCTTGATCTTCATCCCCAAGATATTGTTAGCTACTCCACGATCTTTTATCTGGAAATCCTTTTCCAACTGCCATTTCAGCAAATTAATCCTTTACATACATGATCATACAATAACCATATCATCCATGTATAAAAGAAGTATAATATATTCATTAACAAAGACATAACATAGCCACATTTATCCATTCCACATAGTTTGCATTCATTTTTATCCATGAATTCCTCAAACTTTTTGTTCCACTTTCTGGGTGCCTGCATCAAGCCAAACAAGCTCTTCTAAGGATTTCACCCCAGGTCATCTTTCCAATAATCAAGGTATACCTTGGGTTTCTACATATATATTTCTTACTCTAGAATTTCATGAAGGAAATTAGTCGTGATTTCAATCTTCTCAAGATACAAGTCTTCTTATTCCACAATAGTAATAACTACCCGGATGGTGGTAAACTTCACTAAATGTTAGAACATTTCATTGAAATACACTCCCTCCTTATTTTATAATCCTTTCACCCCCATCCATTCCTTTAAACTCTTCTTGATTTCACGTTCTTCCATAAACGGATACAGCCATTTGTTAAATAATTCTTTCATTCCTCTAGGAAGAGGTGTTAAATCCGAAGTGTTGTTATCATGCAATGAGGAAATCTCCTCCTTCATAGCTAGCTCCCACTTGCTCGACCCTTCAGCTTCATTTCCACCTCAAATCATTCTAGTTCAATACTATTAGTTAATAAGAAATAATGTAAGGATGGTGAATACTTCTACATAGGCCTTCTACCCTTTTTCATATCCTAAACTCCACTATAGTAGTAGGTTTTACCTGATTCAATGTCTCATGATTAGGTACACCTTAGAGATCAATATTGTATTTGAACATTGATTCTTTTTTCACATTTTCATTATAAACTACATGAATATACTTAAACATGAAACCTACATTGAATACCACGTTCTCAATCTTGATGACCATATCCTTACTGGACTAGAGCACCTTGGGTACACATTCTCCCATTGGTACAAATGGAATCCAGTTGATGAGGTATGGTTCCAGGTTCATTGCCTCAACCTAAAAGGTATTTTGTATCCCTGAATGTAGCCTCATGCTTGAGGCATATTCATTCTGTGTTCTATTTTTCCTTTTATCTATACCATAATTATATAGTGTTATTGGAATAGTCTTCTCCCACAAAATTCCCTTATTGGCACAGAATTCTCTGAACTCATTACTATCATAGTCTTGACCATGGTTAGACCAAAATCATTTTAGATATACTCATGACTTATTCTCAACCATGACCTTCCACTTTTTAAACTTATTAAACAAATCAGATTTTATATTCAGAAATTAAATCCAAACCTTCATTGTTGATTCATAAATAGATTTCACATAATATTTTGACCCTCTAAGTGAATATACTAGTTCAGGACCCAAAACAGTAGTGTCTACCATTTCCAGCTTCCCAGCCTTTGGTGTTCTTCATCCTTTTGAAAATGATACCTTCTTATTCTTTCCAAGGATACAATATTAACATAAACCAACCTCCACTGATTTCATCTTTCGTAGCAGCCCCTTTGATACAAGTTGTTTCGAAAACATCGGTAGTCGCAATGATAGAAAGAAACGATTTACATAAGAGTAAAAGGAAAAATAATAATAAGAACATGGGAACATATATTTATGTGGTTCAAGAAATGATCCCTACATCTATCGAGAGGTCTAATAACTTCACTATAGCCCGGAGCACATTTTACAGGGAGTATCTTTGTGTTTTCTCAAACCAAAAAACTATCCCAAAATGTGTAACAAAAGGAGGAAGATGATTCATTATTCCTCCAACCACATAGGGAGTCTGAATCTCTATAGTGAAATGTGGCTGGAAGTCCATGTCACAACAGTGTCACAACCACCCAAGTAAAAAGTCATATAAGGGCCGACAACTAGAAGTCCCAGGAGCTACAATAATTTTAACTCAAAAGTCCGACCTGCTATAGTAGTTGGGCCAATGTCCACAATACAATAGTTCCATATCGATGTTGATCATTCATCATCCAGAATGGGATGAAACATTCATACCAATCATCATCCAGAAATGGATTGGGCTACACCAATCCAACACATAACTGAAGAGGACGGTGTGTGGAGAGTCTATGTAGCTTTTTTCCACATAGATTATTATGTAACCATGATACATTAGGTTTTAAAAAATGTATTTTAGATTTCATTATTAATTTTAATTATATTATGATTGAGATTGATAGTACATTGAATTATATAAAAGAAATATTGGATAGTTATAGGTTTCTCATGTTTTAGTTTAAAATTTAAGAATAACTTGAGGTACACGGTCTTTTTGTACAACTTAAAAAACTGTATGGATATCATGTACAGGTTTTCACTAATCATTCCAAAGAAATACCATGTAATTCCCACGTTCTACCAAAATTTGCAGCCAACCCATATAGATACACTAACCCCATTAATTTTTTTTACTTAGTATCCTTTTATTGTGTATTGTTTTTATATAAAATTTTTATTTAGGATGAATTGATCGGAATTATTTTATGGTTTTATGGAAAAAATTTATTTTCATTCAATAAGATATTGTTGGGAAAACTTGGTTTTAAAGGTAAAAGTGATGTTTCAAAAATTTCAAATATTTTTTATAAGATTAACTAAAATGAATTCGAATTTTTAAATCATAATAATTTTTCCAATAGAGAACATGCATAGCGTTATAATTATGTTCAAGTAGATTTTTATGTTTTTAAAAATAAAGTTCCTGATTTTGAAATGTTAACAAATGGATTTTTTAACTTTGTTTAGTTTTGTGATTTTTGAGTCGTGTTTGTAATATATTCTTTTGAGTTATTTTAAAATGATATTTATTTACAATTGTGAGTGATTTTTGTTTTGGATGGAATTGATTTAATTCTTGTGTTTATTTTAGTATTTTGTGTATACCTCCCCAAAAAGGACCTGAAGGATACTAAGTATGTATCTTGGAGAGTACCTTGATTTGGCGTGTCTCAGAGTTTGGGTGTCACAGCCCAGCATCTTCAAGATGAGGGAAGGGAAAACAAAGTGCAATTCCCTTCCTTCCTCATGAAAATGAAGATATTATTCCCCCGTGTCCCACCTTCAATAAGCCTTGGAGTGGATACTAGCACCGAGGGTATAGAATCTCACATTATATGGAAGGCACTACCCTTTTTATTGAATAAGATCTATAGATAAGATGGTAAATCCCAAGAAAATAAAAATACTAAAAGTAAAAGTATAGCCAAAATCCATTCCCACATGCATGTTCAAAAGTAATGCTAATATAAGGTATAACAAAACTCCAAAGTAAAGATCCAAAATAAAATAGACTAATCAGCAAAAAAACTAATCCTGACATCCCATCTAGTAAATTCCAGCATGGTCCTCAACATCCTCCTGGAAACCAGAAATTAATTTTATATACGTTGGGTGAGAATACTAGTATACTCAGTAGGGAAAATAAATCTACCCATGCACAAGTGGGGTAACATAAAACTTTTCATGTTAGAAATAGTATAACCTCCATCACATACAAAGGAGTACTATCCGTCCCAACCCCACCAAGGCATTCTCACCGTATAACTCATGTCAAGAAAGGTAGTTGAATATCAACATTTACATTTGGGTACCCCGCACCACATTCCCACTAGTAAACTGCTCATCCCTAATGGATTATGTCTTTAGGCTACCACTCTTTCCATATGTAGTCCCACTAACACTACTTTCCAGCACACACCTGGGCCTCAAACCACACAAAATCATGCCTTAGGACACATGGGACACAACAACCATGACTCTCGCCTAAAAACACTTAGGCCTCATCCTAAAGACCCTTGGGAAAAAAACCTAACCAGAAAACACCTAGGAATTTGGTCACTAACAAACCTTCCTGAAGGATCTAAGACTATGGTATGCCACATTCCATTACATCCTACATATATTTGCTCGAGCGATAAAAACTAAGATGAGGGTATGAGGAATAAAGTGAGTAACCAACCATCCATCCTCTTACCAGGATGTTGGGAAAGGCACCCCCATGACATGGGGGTGTTCGAAAGATGGTTTTCAACAAGGGTGGGGAGCATATAAAGATGACAAGGAACTAAAATTTATATATATAGGTAAACAAACACTCAGTGCAGCCTACATGTTTCAAACAACCAAACAAACAGGCCCATCAATACCACTTTTACTACTACCCATATATGCAGAACCACACGACGCCCACGACCAAGCATAAACTCAACCCATTTTCATTTAACAAGTTTCGAATTATATATTTATGGGGATTCACCTTAATTATTCTAGCACTACTGGGAAACTACCATCCATAACCATACCAAAACCATAACAAAACTAAATTTACTTTCCCACCACACACCCCCATTCAACCACTTCCAACAATCATTCATCAATGTTATACCACACAATCCTTCCATACAACCCATCCCTACAGCCTGGTTTCCCAAATAATTCCCATATGCAATCCCACTACATAACAACTTCATAACTACAAAATAGTCCCTCTACCCATCTTCGTTGCACAACCACTACACAAAAAAAATATTGTCCCACTGCCTACAATTCCATCTAGTCTACAGTCAATCATTCTCATAACATGAGACATCAACCCACCACTTGTACCACCCCACACACCAAAACCACAATAACTACCATTAACCCACATCCTCGCTGCACACATGTCCCACAACCTGCTCACAGAACCAACTACTCCATCCACCCCTATACCCATAACTGTGCTCTTAAAAGTAGCACCACACAACTTACATACGATCACAAAAACCATCAGAACACAACAATCAGACACACCTATCAAAAATGAAATATTCGTATTTTATAATCAATTTTCTTTACGTACACTTGGTAAAGAGGGAAGATCACACAAGGGTTTTCATCATGGGGAATCCATTTCAATTAACCAAGTGTATGTGATTAAGAATATTTCATGTTATATCAATTCATCTAGTATATCAGCAAAATATAACATCACCAGTGCGAAAGAAAATACCACCAATGAACATGATCTTTAGGAGTCTTACCACCACAAAAACCATAAATGAATCAAATTTAACAAAAAACCTAGTGATCAAAATTAACACATCTTTAATTCCATTCTTGTTATTATAACAGGTATTGTTATCTTTTTATCCTCAACATCCCCATCCATTATTTATTAATTTTTAAATTAATGTATTCATCCATTATTCATAAGGAATAATTACTACACCCATCCTGCAATAAGTACAACTAAATAGAGATAGATTAAATCCCTACCTGGATGATCAAAGGATCGATGTTCTAGCTTGTTCCATGAGTAGGGGATCATGCCAGAAGCATGAAACTCCAAGAAAACTTACCATGAGGGTATCTAGCAGGGGCACATGACTCATATTAGTATAAAGGATCTGGATGTACCATGGGGAAATAAAATAACAATCTTGGAAATGAATATCCCGTCTTTAAAGAGACAAATTCTATATTAAAGGAAAAACGGTTTCCGAAAGTCATTAACATGGGTTCATGGTCAACATCTCACGGTTTGAGTATCTCAAACCCTACAGGATGTTAGTATATTAAAGTTATAATTAATATCCTTTTAAACACCCTTATAAATTCCTAAGGAAGGATTGAAACTCATTTTACATCAAATAAAATTTTAGTCGGACAAAACTGGGAAAACATGGGAAACTAGAAAAAATGAAAAAGGGCGAGACAAAGTTCGTTGTGCAACAATTTTGGTGTGTCAAAATTATGGTTCCACCATTATGGTGCCACTTTTTTAGTGTTTCACCATCACGGTTCCACCGTTTTGGTGTGCCAGTATTACAGTGCCACCATTTTGTTGTGCTACCATTTTGGGTCCACCATTTTTTGTTAAATTGTTTGACTAAATGAGATTTTTTTTTGAAAACCCCCGAAACAAAACCAATGTAACCCCCATGAAAGCCACAATCAGTAGATTTTAACAAAGGAGTGTCTAGAGGAAATATTGTCCATTATATCAGATACCTCTGAAAATATTCTCATATTGAGAATTTAAAACCAAACTTAGAGATAACAGGGTTCCAAACAACCACCCCGTAAGAAACCTCTCAAGGAAAAACCACCATGAATTGTCTAAAAACTGGAGAAAAAACCAGGACATCTAGGAACACCTGCTTGACATATAACTCTTGATGAGATTTAGAATCACTAAGTCACCATTTCCGCAAGAAATCACAAAACACCAAAGGTCACACTATACAGACACATGAATTAGGGGGCTCCTTCCCCCATGTTAATATATTATCCGCTTGGGTGGAACTGACCTTCCTGCACAGGTTTAATCACATCCACATTAATGAATAAAAATTAGGGATTAGTTCCTCCCCTCTCCACATTTTGGTATTTTTCAAACATATTTAGAGAAAAGGGAAACAACTCATCTCACAACGAACTAGGTCAAACATTACATAACATGAAAAAGAAAAAAAGTAAAACACAATAGAAGAAATCACAAAAAACTCCAGGTACGAGACAAAAATCTATTCCTCCCACTCCAAAGTACACTACATGAGGCCACCATGCCTCAAGAGCACACGAACTAAATATGGTAAAAATGCTAGCTGAACGTAGTGTTGTTATAATTATCCAACTCTCCCTTGACAATGCCATGGGAGTCATCATGTAGGTACCGATGGAGATAAGAGGCCTAGAAGACATCATGGATTATCTTCAACTATGGTAAAAATGCTAGCTGATATGCCTCCTCTCCAACTCTTCCCAACAGATTAAAAGGTCTGATGAACTTGGGAGAAAGCTTTCTTAATCAACCAAACCATCACTACAGACACTTTGGGGAAACCTTAAAGTAATCATGGTCCCCAACCTCTAACTCCAAGGGCCTCCACTTATGATTTTCATAAAACTTCTTTCATTCTTGAGCCACCTTCCTCCTCTCACACACAAGCTGATCATTATATGTTGTGCTCTGAACTACCTCTGGTCCATGAACACAATCCTCCCCTCCTCTATCTGGCATACTGGAGAATGACACAATCTTTTGTATAAATAATTGAATTGCTCCATGCTAATGGAATAATGCTAGATATTATTATAGGAAAACTTTACCAGAGGCAAGTGTCAAACCCACGATCCTCTGAAGTCCAGAACACATGCTCGCAGCATATACTCCAGTGTTTGGATGGTCCTCTCTGTATACCCATATGTATGACGGTGGAAGAATGTTCTAAGGTGTAAATGATTTCCAAAGTCATGTTGTAATTCCCTTCATACTCTTGAGGTAAACCGGGAATATTGATTCAAGATGATGGATCTTGTAACTCCTTGCAGCCACACCACCTCTTCTACATACCCCCTTGCATTGGAATCCATTGGTCTCGACTCCTTGATTACTAGGATGTGATCTAATTTCATCAATCGATCCACCAATACCCATATATCATCACAACCTCCATGAGCCTTGGGTAGTCCTGTAATGAAATCCATCGATATGACGTTCCAATAACACTCGAGAATGTCTAAGGGATACAAAATGCCAATGGGAACATGGTGCTCCGTCTTCACGTTCTAATTAAATAAAAAACATACCACAAACCATTAAACTTCTTGCTTCACCATGGTCCACAAAAACTATTCCATCAATCCTCGGTACATTATAGAAATTTCTTAGTGTACTAAAATTTGTGTGTTATTGAACTCATAGAGAAATACCTCATGCATTTCCACTGGGACAAGAATATTCCCATGAAACAACATTTGATTCTTTCTATCCTATGACCATCCTTCTAGATCATCACCATGGTCAACACGATCATGCATCACTTCAGCCTCCGAGTCTTTCCACCAAGACTCCTCCACCTATTTCACCAAGGAATACTACACTGTCATCTGAAACAGATAGTATCTTTTACTATCCTCACTAGAATCTAGTTGCAAAGATTCCAACTCCTCGATTGACTTCCCAGAATCTATGTATTCATAAACCACATCATTATATGAATTCCTGCTCAATGAATAAGCCACAATATTCCACTTCCCCATGGTGTAAGAGACCTCGATGTTGTATACCGAGAGGAACTCCATCCACCTTCACTGCCTCAAGTCAAGGTGTATGTGGGAAATGTATACCTCATGCTATTGTGGCCTATGAATACCACAAAGTATTCCCAGATGAGTTAATTCTGACACAAATTCAGTGTGAACATTACTGCTTCATGCTCAAGGTCTTAGGGGACGTAGTTATGTTCATTGAAAAGTATCTTCCTAGACCCATAAGAGCCCACTCCCCACTTTTCCGTCATCAAACAACACAATAATTTACATAAAGCATCATAAAACACCTATAACAACACCCCTTACTCTATAAAAATGATCTTTGGAGCACTGACCTTCTTCACCTTCAGATAGTTGAAGGCAGCTTGACATTTCTCACTCCACATGAAGACATGAACCATTCTGGTCCATGCTTTTAATGAATCTCCACCTCGATAGAAGTTGGGTAAGAACATCTGGAAATATCTTTCTAGATCAAATAAACAATAAACCAAAACAACATTCTGGGTTTCTTCTTATGAAATAAATACTGCAAACATTGAGGGTCCACTACTATCCCTTTTTGGGACACCACGTGTCCAGGGATGTGAACCTCTCATGTCCAGAACATTCACATGGAAAACATTCATTAGAGCTGGTGATGTAGAAGGACCTCCATGATTATCCTCATATGCTCGGTGTGCTCCTCCTCTGAACATGAGTAGATTATGATGTCTTTAATGAATGCAATTATGAACCAGTACATGAATTCATAAAAAAACAAATTTCATGAGCCACATTAACACAAATGGCATGTTCATAATGCCGAAGGACATGACCACGAACTCAATGTGCCCATAACTACACCTAAAAGTTTTCATAGGGAGGTCTCCCTCTTTCACCCTCAACTGGGGATACCCATACCATTGATCAGTCATATAGAACCAAACTACCCACTTTAACTAGTCGATAAGATCATCAATCCTCAAAAGAGTGTAATAGTTATTGACCGTCATCTGATTGAGTCTCTGGTAGTATACACATATTCTTAAGCCTAAATCATTGTTCTTTTTGAAAAAGAATGTAGCACCCCAAAATGAAACACTTCGCTAGATAAAACACTTATTCAACCAGTCATCAACCTGAATCCGCAATTTTGGCAACCCAGAAGGCACCATTCAGTAGGGATCCATCAAAATTGGACGGGGACCCGGTTGTATGTCTATCCCGAACATGACATCACATCAAGGGGGTTTAGTCACAACCTCTTCACGGAATACATCTAGAAATTATTTAACAAACCCCAAACCATCCACAATATATGTGTCTTTTGATTCCAATAACAACTAGACTATCAAGGAAATAAGAGGCTCCATGCACTAGCTAACCACTTGACAACTCCACTCATCAATGAAAGCTACGCACTGGCCACCCATATCTGAGAACACAACTCTTCTCTAAAAGCATTCAATAATGGTGTACAAAAAAACATGTTGATGACCATAATGACATCATGTGGATACATCTCTATGAAAAGAAGACCTCCCCCAAGCTTATGTGTCCCCAATATCAGTCTATATTCCTAACTAACATCATGAAAACTGCTCTGACCACCAACTAGTGTACTCATCACTTGGGGAACGAAGAGTCTCTCTACGTCTAGACCCATATCATGGGATATAAGGGATGAAACAATGGATTTGGAAGCTCGTGATTCAAACAAAGTACACACAAGGGTACTAAATAGACTGATCATACATCAAACAACCTCTGACCCCATTGGAATTATTGCCTCTACGGCGTGCAACTTTCGACCCCCAGATCTTCTACCCTTCGGTTCTCGGCCACCTCCCCGACAAAAACCTAGTTGAATAACATGACGATCTACCTAAGATTAGCCTCCTCTAGAATCATCTAACCTTGGTGGAGTGGGATCTTGCTTCATCTGCTGATGTAAAGGATTGACTGTAAACTACTACTTGTAATTTGGGCGTTGAACCTACCCACCCCCACCATAGAGAGTTCTAGTAGGGAACTAGTTCCAAAGATTCCCACAGCCTCAAAAAACAAAGCACCCCAATCCTATGTCAATGGGGAAAGGACTATGATCAAGAGAACATGTTTGGAACTTCTAAGGCCTACTAACTGATGGTCAAAACCTGGAAGGCCCTAATGCCAGAGACCTTCTACTGACTGCCTTCCCCTTAGATGAAATCAGATGGATACCCTCTCATGGTAATCCTACGTGTGATTTCATCATATCCACTAATTGTTCCTTCTTATTAATGTCCATGTATGTCAGTAGAGTGAAAAGAGTGATGACATACTGAAGAGAAGGTCGAAGTGCCTCCTCTAAGCATCTGGCCTACAAATCCTCATCCAGAATGAGATCCTGGGAAAAGTGTAAAAGATCCTTAAACATGATCACTAGTTCCCTCACTAAAATACTCCATAATGGTGGTAGATCATCTCCTGCCTCTTCTCATCCTCCATTATAGAAGAAAGTAATTCCCACGAAAAATCCTTCTCAATGTCAGCCCATGAAACATCAGTCTCATTCCTCTCCCAGAGGTAAAGCGTCTACCACTGACGGGTCGATCATCACATCTGGCTCACTACTAGAGGAACCCAACACTCTGTCAGATCCCAGATCAAGCTGAAATCAATTACCAGCTCCCTATGGATTCTCTGTATATCCATGTCTGATACAATTCCCTCATTCTTTTCCAAATTCGGCCACAAGAGTGCCTGAATCATCTTCTTCCACTGGTCATCCTCCTCTTATGGATTCTCCCTCCACTGATCAACTATTCCAACATGATGGGCCTCAAATTATCATACCACGCATGGGTGATTTCTGGGTTCCATAGCTGAAAAGGTAACAAGGAACACCTAATCTTTTTTATTACAAAAATTGGATTTTAAATTTATTTTAACACATTATTTATTTAATTTAACTAAAAAACCAACTAAAAAATCAACACAATATATTATGATTCATGTAAATTTCCTATGGCCATTATCCTAAGATCAGTGTATCCTCACTTGGACGTTCAGTATGTCTAGAGTCAATGCATCAGATCACAGGGACCCCTAATATCTTGTGTCCTAGCAGATCTTCCCTGGCCTATTTCACCCACCAAGGTCGTCTAACACTTTTGGCCACCATACCATGTAATTATCACTATTCCTAACATTGAACACAATCATATCCCTCAACCTTCATTTGATACCATTTTTTCATGAACCGCCTTCTTCAATATGTGGGAAGGGACAACAAATTGACACACTTTTCATTCCTCAAGACAAAGGAGAGATAATGACCCATGAGTCCCTCCTTCAATAGGCCCCAAAGTGGGGACTAGAACCAAGGGTATATAATCTCACATTATATGGAAGGAATAAACCTTTTTATAGAACATGATCATGAGATAAGATGGTAAATCCCAAGAAACTCCAAATACTAAAATTAAATGGAGAGCCAAAATCCATTCCCATATGAATGTTCAAAAGTAAAGCTGATACAATGTATAAAAAAACTCCATAGTAAAGTACCAAAAGAAAAGAGACTAAGTATAAAAAAAAACTAATCCCAAATCCAGAGCTAGTAAAGTCCAGCACGGTCCTCAAAGTCCTCCTAAAAACCTGAAAACAGTTTTATATACATAGGGTGATCATATGATTATACTCAGTCGGAAAACTAAAGCTACATGTGCACAAGTGGGGGAACATACTAATGTCCCTGTGAGAAATAGTAGAACCTCAGGCACCCACAAAGGAGTACTAATGACCCTAGCTTCACCATGGAACACTCATTAAATAACGCATGTCAAGTAAGGATGTAGTATAAATACATCGACATTTGGGTACCCCACACAACTTTCCCACTTGTTATATAGTCATCCCTAAGGGATAATGTTTTGATGCTACCAATATTCTATTATGCAGCCCAATATCCATATCCTACCCGCACACATCAGGGATCCAAAACACACAATATCCTACCCACAGACACCTAAGCCACAACAACTATGTCTCTCACTAAAGAACACCCTGAAGACACTTGGGAAAACAAAACTGTCCTACAAACACCTAGGCCGCTCATCCACAAAAAACCATCCCAAAATATTTGGGACTATGGTAAGCCTCAAGCCATTATATCCTACCTAGATACTCATCAATGCACTCATGCTATTTATTTAATAAAAACCAAACTTATTAACTAATTCCTTGAATACTAACTATCTTATTTTCTATAAATTTGAAATCCAAGGAAGAATTTAATCATTCTCATGAGACTAGGGGTGATCATTCAGGTATGTTAACCGAATTAATGGACCAAATAAATATCAAGAACCATAAAATCATTGATAGCTACCTTGATGTAGGTGAAATCCCACCATTTGATACCTGAACCCAGTTGATAGTGAAAACACATCGCAACATTATAGTGCCTTAAAAAAATTCATCAAATAAAACAAGATCTACAAACTCTCAGTGACAAGTGTAGGGTGTGAGAATAACATGATCGATATGATCTACCCATGTGAAATCATTCCGAACCATTATCGTTGGGTTGTATCACATATTAAAAACAAACGACCATTTTTCAGGACACCACAATCTATACTTTGAAATCACATATTTCACAAACAAAACAATATCTTTGAAATCAAACATTTCTTGTCAAAACAAAAGAGAGTTTCCTTTTTTATATAAAAAACCATCATGCACACATATCAACAATCATAGATCATTCCATTTAACATTTTGAAAACAATTTTAGTAATATAATTGAATGAAAGGTTCCCCAAAGAATACATAATATAAAACCAACCACCACACAAATTTTTATACAAGGAAAACCAAGGGTTCCACGTGGAAGAAAAAAAAGGAACCATAAAAGAAGATTCATGGAGGCCCTAATAAATGATTCTCACATCATGAAATCATAAATACATGACATGTGGTTGGACTAAGTATAAAATCACATACCACAAGAATTAATCCAACCACACACAATCATCTCTATATCGATCCTTCAAGAATCAAGCACACGATAAATTAATGATAAACCCAGAGAGTGACATAAAAATATCGATAGATCCTATCTAAGTAGAGTCGATCCACTTCTATAACCAGGAAAAGAGGATGAAATGGGAAGGGAATATTCAGAAATAAAAAATCACCAATGAATGCATTAGAGATCAATACTTTAATTAAAGATGATGATATATAAAATAATTCAAAAAAGAAAGAATATCAAAAAGTGTAGGTAAAAATAAATATGTATTAATGGTTTGGTTAGGATGACAGGGTATCATAGTAAAATGGCAAAAAGGCCACAAAATAGTCATAATGCCACTAACAAGTCGATGGAACCAATGGATGGCTAATGAATTTCATCAGTTATCTTGTGAATATAGGTAGAATTCCTCTTTCCAACTTTCTCCACTGATCATCTTGTGGTTTCAGGAAGTGATAATGCACTCCATAGACAAAAAATGTGTTTAACCATTGGGGGAATTAACCATTTTTAAAAATGGATTTGAAATTGATGATAAATTCCACATAATGTATAAATTATAATGGTTTTGATGACATTAAATTAAAATATGACTTAGCTGATGTGATAAATGGAGGAAATTATTGAAAAAAAAACTATGTTCTAAATCCCAACCATGATTATATATTCTTTTTAATAATTGTATGTTTAAAATGATTATTGGATTTTCCTCAATTATTTGGTATAAATGTTCTTTGTTTAGAAATTATGCTAATGAATTTTCTATAAGGTTTTCACAATCACTTTTTATTGCTAGAGTATCTAAAATTTTATCTTCAAATGTACCTTATAATAAAATTTTAAATTATTCTTGGGTACCAAATTTTTTTACTAACCCAATTAAACCCCAAATTGCATGGGTACCAAAAAAATATTTTTTTGGATTTTCTATAGAAAATTTCCACACGAGTATCCAATTTTAAATAAAATGGGGGCCACTACCTAAATAAAAGATTCAGTTTTTTGTAATATAGAGATTTTAAAAAAAATACTTTTATATGCATTATTAATTTTATTTAGGGGAGATATTCTATTAAATGGTTTATTTCTTTCAAGTGGAGATTTGGAGATTTATTTATTATTTCATGCATGTTATTTAATGTTTTATCATATGGTATTTATTTAGTAGTATTTTATATTATTACTCTCCATATTATTTGATTTAATATTTTCATTAAAAAATTTCATTTTCTTAATGTGAAAACGGGAATAATTGATTAGATTTTGATAATATCTGTTTAATTAACATTAATAGTATATTTTTATTTATTTATAAAATGGATATTTTTTATTACCTGTTTAGTTTATTAATCAAACAAAAAGAAGAGATTTTTTCTCCATGGGATTACATATATTTCATATTTTTGATTATAACTAAAATGAAGATTTTTTGTTTTTAAATATTTGAAAAACATCTTATATTTTTACGTGAAAATGACTTTTTACTAGATCACAGTGTTTTAACTATATCATGAGTTATATTAGAAAATTTTTGATAAAACCAATTTCATTTTAAAGATAAAAATTTTATCCAACATTTATTCCACTAAATTTAATTCTAACTCCTTCTCTCAGATGTTTTAATTTTTTCCTAAACATGATACATGATTTTGGTATGAACGGTATTTTTCTTCATATTGTGTTATTATGTTTTCCTTTATTATTTAAATATAAAATTATTTTTATAGATATAAGTCTTGAAAAACTTATGTCATTAGATATATAACACATTTATTTAATTTTAATTATAATAAATAAATGTTTTATTTTTTTGTTTAACTTGTTAAAAAAATCCTAAAATTTATACAACAGATCTGGAATTCTTGAATTTCAAGAATTCAAAATAATATTTATTTTAATGATATATCTCAAGATATATATTAGAATTTCACAACTCTTATTGGTCTAGTACGATAATAAGTGTTTATACATTTCAATCAGTTACATGAAAATCTTAAAATTTTATTTAGGTACCTTAAAAAATGACCAATGTTTGGTGTTTTTTCAATTAATTTTTTAGAAGCTTTATTTAGTGCATTTCACTATTTTTCAATCTTATCACTTAACATAAATTTTGTATTGAAGTGAATCATGATTTTTTGGAAACCATAATTCATTATATTAATTTAATTATTCTTTACCAATATCTAATTATGTCGTTTAGATGGGAAAAATTTTAGCCTAATTTTATGTTGAAATAATTGTGCAAAAATGATAAAATCAATTATTTTTTATTCGATCATCACTTTTATTTTTCTCTGCTACCATCACTTAAATTTTATTATATCTCCATTTTACAAAATATACTACAATTACAAAATATTTTCCACTATTTGTTTTTGTTATATTTCTATATTTTAAAATCTAACTATTTATAATAATTGTTATTTTATTTGTTCTGCAATTATTAATTAATATTTGTTAGTCTATGAGAATAATTTTGATGTTCATTAAGTAATATTAAATATTATTTTAAATTTAGTATTCATTATTCGTAAAAAAATAATACATTTATTAAATCAATTATTAGTGCTTAAATTATGGATTTTAGTTTTTTTCTTCTATGTAATTTATTAATATGGTTTAATGATTTAAATGTTTCTTTAATGTATTAAATATATGTTAATAATGTTTTTATATTTTATGTATTTATACAGAAGATATTTATTTAAATTTAATATACTTTTGATATTTATTTAATTAATTTATTGAGTTTTATAGAGATTATTTGAACATTTAAATCATTTAAATTTAGTTAAGTGTTGTATTTAAATTAGATTGAATTTCCTTCAATTTTTGAAATTTATTTTAATGAATTTTAAAATATGTATTAATTTATTATTAATTCATGTGTACACCTATAACACATGTTTCTAATATTTCTGTTATTATATTTTAAGTCAATTTCATTTTCATGATTCTTCTCTATGTTAATATTCAATTTTAATGAAATTATTTACATTTTTGTAATATTTAATCAAGTATAATTAAGATTTTATTAATAAGCATTGTAGAAAATTAGAATGTCTGGAAATTCAAAATGTCAAATAATCATATGGTAATTATGGGATTCCTTTTTCTTTGAATTATAGAAACTATTTTATTAAATTAATTTGTAATTAAAATTATTTGGAATTGATTTTTAAGATTTGAATTCAAATAATTATTGTTTCAATTATTATTAAATGATAATTTCTAACTCTAATGATCCATTTTTATCTCTTTTATTAATCTAACCATTTTCTCGAGTGTAGTCCAAATAGATTTCAATTTAAAAAAGTTAGAGATGGTCAGAATAAAATGACAAACATGACATTCCTTCGAAAAGAAAATCCCATCTATTTATACTCTTACAGCATTAAGGTGATCTCGTTCCCAAGTATTTACATCTTTTTTGAAGAACTATAAAGTAAGGAACAAATCTTCTTTGACTTCTTTCTACATGAAGATATGTATTGTACCTTTTATGTAACATCTGAACTTCATCATTCAAAAGAATTCGAATGGCCTACATCAATAGTTTGACCAACCACTTTATTTCTACTTCAATCCAGTTGTGATATTTTTTTCTCTGTTTTTTTCTAATTAGAGGTAGGCACATAATACATTCTCACATAGGTTATACTAACTATAAAAATTAGTATTTGGTTGTTTCACTTTACTAAAATCATGTTATCTGGTTATGAACACCTAACCAAAAAGTATAACATGTTGGTTGTTACTTCTCCCATAGAAATTATGGGTTTCTATCTTCTCTCGTGTAAGGATATGTGTGTCGGTTTGATGATAGTTCTCTATTAAAAAAACTTGTATCCACATAAAAAGGGTATATAAAAATCTATTATTAATCTTATTGGACTTGAAGATGCATGGGTACCAAGGATATATTCTGCTTAATTTTTTTTGGAAATGTTCCGTGATCATCATAACAATGATATGGTATATTCACATAGGGGTGATAATATCAGATGTATATTTCACTACATTTTTTATTAAAAGAATCCATTTCGTGCATTATAAATTATAGTATCATTAAACAAAAAAAGAAGGTAAAAAAGAATATTTACAATATAAACTGCCACTTTGAGAAGAAGACACCAAGGAATAGTAATTCTGAACTTTTAAACTAGATAACAGTATAAGAAGTTGAAAATAATAAGTGATATTAGTTTATCTCTGGAAAAAATAATTTCACTTAGATTTAAAAAAATAATCAAATTTGGCTGGGAAACACTTTCAATAAGAGATCCAAGAACACTTATACCTAATTAAATTTATGACAATTGATATGTTATGAAAATAATTGGAAATATGTGATGTTTAATGAAACTTTAACAAATTTTTACACACATAAAACATCTTCATCTTCTATGAAAGCTAAACTATATTTTTTGTCTGTGTAGCCTCTATTATATAAACCAATAAAAATCATTTAAATAACTAAAGAACACAAAATATAATTTAAAAATACATAATGGTTAGCATTTATTGAATTATATATTCAAATTTGGGAAAAATTAGATATAACTAATTCAAATAAAAAATATTATAGTAGTCGTTGACCCCTTCATTAAATTTTTTTTCTCAAAGAAAGGAAGGACAAATTTTGTAGAAAATCATTAGTTGAATCTTTGAAATAAACATATTTTGTCACTAGAAAACCATTAAACACATACATTTAACAAAAAAAATCTTACAAGTCTAGTGGTAAAAATAAATAATTAAGTAAATTAATTAGTGCAATAGATTATCACACATAATCCCAGACAAAAACTTATTTATAGAGTTTATCAGAATAATTATAAAACTAAAAGGAAAAAATATTGGAGGATTAATTGATAGTAAAAAACATTCTAGATAAATTTGATGATCCAAGTTCTTTTGTAGCCCATTATTTATGAGAAACTAGATCCACCCACTAATCATGGAATATTATGTCAAACTAATAAAAAATGGTTTAAGAGACATATGAATGAAATGAAAAAAAATCATTTGAATTAAGAGGCCAATGAAATCACATGAATCATCATCATTTATATTAATTCCATGATTATCATAAACGACTTCATTTTCACATGATTAGAATAATTTTAATCGCATAAAAAATCCTAAAACATTAATCTGATCTAAGTATTTATTATGTAAGGATTTTCAATAATTTGAAGAACACCTTATTCCTACTTAAGTCTGGATCATGTATAAATATAAATTTAATTAATATCATATTGAATATGAAGATAATAGTGAATAATAATACTTTTATAATCTTTTTAATGTGTGAAAGATGATTCTAAATGATGTTTCATTGATTAAGTCTATCTAGATACAAAACTGTTGAAAACCTGTATGGTAAATTGTGGCTACAAGATCTTTGATGTGCGGGTCACCCCCACTAATTTTCCACTATAACCACACATATATCAATCTTCACAACATGGTTAATATCATTCATGTTTCATGTTTTCCATACCTCTTCTGATGTTCAAAACTCTAGAATCTCCATCACAAACACTAATCCCTTCTATGTATACATATAAGTTGTTGAGAAGAATTTTATAAAGAATTTCTTAATACTAATTTTGTGGATAATTGTAATTCTTTTAGAAATAACTAGAGTTATAAATACAACATTATTGTAGGATGATGGATTCTAATAATAATTCTCAATTAATGTGCATTCATAGTTATCTAATGTTGGTCTCATTCCATATGTATCATTTTCCCATGAGTATGACATAGTCTTACATGTGAATTTCAAAACATCCCATCTATAATACGAGTTTAATTTTTTTTATCTTTGATATGTTCATAAGAAGAAACATTGATATAAGACAACACTTTTCCTGAATCAAACAACCTATCCAAATTCTACCTGAGAATAAAGGAAACATTCTAATTATAAATTTTAAAGGTCATATATTGTCAAACACTAAAACCTTATCACTCTCATAGAGGAAAATATCATTTACATCCTAAGAAATAAGCTTATTGTTTTCAGGAAAATGATGATTGGGATCATGAATAAAACAGTTTTAGGACATATTTTGTATTACACATTACGGAAGAGCAATCCATATAGAGATAGATTACATTCCAACACATCATAAAATGAGTATATAAAATCCAAAGGGTATTATCTTATTAGTTTGATCCATGTTAACTTTATAATCATCTATACCACCAAGGGGTCCAAACACCATCCATTGGATTTGGAAGACCCTCCCATTTCATCATTCATGGTTGAATATCAATACCCAAGTCCATAAAATACTATGCATTGTGGCCTTTGTATCATGTTGCATTTCAGTTTCATCAACTATATCCTAAGACCTTCATAGGTTTGAAAGTAAATAGATAAATTGAAAAATAAATAATCCATCACATTCAAAACAAATATAGAACTGAAATTAAAATTCTCTTTGAATAATTCAATTACATATTCTCAGGGAACATGGAAATATATCCAATTTTAAAAATAAATATTTTGTAATATATCTAGGAAAATATAGTCAATGAAAAATAAATCCCAATGAACAATGCACAAAAACACTTCATGTAAATAAAATCTAGATTTCCATTCTGACATGTAGGACATTTTGTTGGGTAAAAATCATTTATATTGAACTTTGAGTACTATCAAAAAGGATATGATTGTTTATAATTCCCGGTTGAAGGTAATAATTTATTTTTTGGTATAGCTAAATTTTTAATTTCAATTTTTGAATTTTATTCTTAGATTCAAACCCTATTAATAACCATTTATCACCCCATATTATTGAATCTCACAATTTTTTGTTAACTATGATTGTATTCATTGATTATAATTCATCTTACTGATGTTCATCAAAAATGAATCACGTGGGATTTCCCTTCAATGAGATTAGGAAGTATTACTAAAAATGTGAACACTTGATTCTGAAATTCCCACTATTTTTAAATTTACATGAATTGTAAATATACATGAAGACATTCCATGTGATAGCTGTGTGTATGTGTTATTGGGAAACTAAGGGATTTAGAAAAAAACTCAACCAAATAAAAGCAAGATTCATCAAAATTCAATTCAATATTGTCTTAAAATATTAAAAAACACAATAATATCTAATTATATTATAAATTTATAATTTCCATATTCAATAATAGAAAATAAAATACCTAAAACATTTATATGGGGGGAGGGTTTCATGAAAACAATTTTAATTCTCCTATAAATTTGAGATATTATTGCATGACCTATTTTTTGTGACCTATCATGCCAACCATATTTAATTCAATTGTAAATGAGGGATATTTTCATTAGTTTTTATGAATCCTTCAAGCCTACGAATTATGTTGTTGAACCCCTCACATTACATTTATCCACTTTTCCTACTGACTGAACTTTTCCTGCCTTACCCCATAATTCTACGGCTCTACACTCATCGTCGCAACACTTTCAATTCAAATCCCACAAACAATCCCATACCTCACAACATACATCTGAATCATTATCCTCACGGGATGTATTTGGATTTTATTGTATCTGTTCATCGTTTCATATGTAAATGAGATTCATGGAATTCTTTAGGATCACTTTTAAGGGAGGTTGTCTGATTGTCTTGCTAGTATTGACAACCCCATTCCATCCATCATGGAATTAATGGTTCCATCTCCCATGATTTTTTCTGATGAATTGAATCCAAACACCATCAAAGATGAAGTTCAAGCCCCCCAAAATAGTACCACATGTTTTTTATGATAAGATTCTCATTGTAAATAATGTTCATGAGCCTATAAAATTCATTATCCTCCTCCCAAAATTGATTTAGATCCACGACCACCCCTTTCCATGTCTCTGTAAGAGAATATCAAATTTCCGTACATGTCTGAGACCTCTCGAGATTGGAATCACCAGCATCCCCAATGTCAGTGGAAGATCAACCTCATCTCCATATAGAATCTATATTGCTATGTGTCTTGGAGAATATTTTTCAGTTTGTGTTTAATCATCATCATTGTGTCTTCTAATTACATGGTTTAGGTCTATGTTAAATCTTTATTGTTGTATATTCATGAGACATTAGGATGGGATTTAGATGTTTGGGTTGTGCTACTCCCAAAACCTGATGTGAAATAAGTTTACATATGATATAAGTGCTAGTGGAAATATAACCTATATATTTCATAAGAAGGCAAGGATTCAAAGGAATGTTTTATGTTTTTTTTGGGTGAGATTTTTTATGGAAGCCCCACATCCATGAATATGGTTCCATGGATTTATGTGGGTATGTGAGAGATGTTTCATTGGTGAGGAAGTCATAGGGTCGTCGCCCACTGAGTTCCAAAACTAAAACCTTTGTATTTAAAGTGTTATACAATTCCAAAACTAATGAAAATATATCCATCATTTATATGGGATTTGTATGGTATTTGTAATTTATAATTTAATGATTTTCACAGAAAAACTACATTGGTAAATAAATATTGAGTCAGTATTTTGACACTGTGGGTAAAGGGTTAATCAAATACCATGGGGATGATGATTTCTTTTTATAATTTTGATAAATCCATTTCATCAAATATTTAAACGTATTCATAATATTATTTTTACTCTTTTCAAAAAAATAAAATAAGTGACATGATATTAATTAATAATTTCAAAAACAAATTGGAGAAAAACATTAAATTATAAATTAGAAACATCTTGTAAACCCTTTTCAAATCAGGGATAGATTTACATTAGTTCTAGAATTTAATGAAACTATTGAGTCCATGGTTTTGGCTTATGAACTCAGTGGGCATTGTGTAACGCCCCGACCCTAGTTGCCTAGAGTCGGTGCATTATTACATAACATTGGCATGATCACAAGAAAGATCAAATCTCGAAAGACCGATTGGTTTAGTAGTCTTGGAAACACTAGATATATTCATAAGTTTTACATTACATCATAAAATGAAAAACTACTACAACAACATAATGTTTCCACAGTCCACACTATAATCCCCTCATAATATCCCTGCAGGTCATTCATAACTTACATCTTCACTTCCTGGGAAAAATAAAACATAGAAAAGGGGTGAGCTCAAATGCCCAGTAAGGATAACAATATAGCGGAAACTTTCATCAATAAGAATAAACATTTAAGGCAATGTATAACTAAAACAAAAGCCTTTTAAACATGAACTTACAACATGGTATGGCATAAATAAAATGAAATAATGCCATTTACTTATTCACATGGATATTCTACTAATCGAATAATCACATGCAAAAATCAATAACCACTTTCATAATGTTGGAATGCATAATGCTAAACTTTAATTACTTTTCAAGGCCTCGTCCCAAGACCTTGGGGCTAACTGTAACCGGAACCCAACCCGGAGTGCCTCTAATAACCGGACACCAACCCGGAGTGCCTCTAATAACCGGACACCAACCCGGAGTGCCTCTAATAACCGGACACCAACCCGGAGTGCCTCTAATAACCGGACACCAACCCGGAGGGCTTACTTTTACCAGTCCCTAACCTGGAGGGCTTACTTTTACCAGTCCCCAACCTGGAGGGCTTACTTTAACCAGTCCCCAACCTGGAACATACTTGTCCAACACATTCATATGAAGTAAAGATTGAAATATAACATAGAAATTCTAATTGGAACTAGCATACGAAATGTCAATACTTTCACCATAAACTATGAATGGTATAAAAATATCACATCCACAGTCAAACATATCACAAAACTGTCAATACAATATAGAAGCTTTGTATTACAATAAATCAACTTCAAATAAGCGTAAAATCCATCAAAGGATGTTGACATAGATGAAATCAAAATTCTTTTTAAAGAAATATCTCTTTTTATTTTGAAATCATTTAAGATCCATATAAAATAAAACATTTTCATTGAAAATATTCTTATAAGCTTGTAAGGAAAGCTTTGAAGATTTTATAACGGCGTAAAATAACCGCACCCGCCGTATAAGTTAAAAAAAACATTCTTACCTCAATTCTGTCGAAAAGGTTAAAAAGGACCTTGTTTTGAAAACGACGGAAAGATTCCTTTATAAACCTCTTATAAAAAGTCAAACAAGGGTATAAATGACTTTAACCCATATTCTTGTAATAGTAAAAATGTTTTGAAATACATTTTTAAGAAACATGGATGTGGATGATAAAGAGATCCCAGTAGATTATTACGTATAAACAACCTTGGATAATGAAGAGGTTGTAAAGTAAACCCTTACCTTGTACTTTTCCATGGTTGGGGTAGGTTAACCTCCTGTATAATGGTGAAATATTTGTTATTAAATTATACAAGAATCATATATAATAATATGATATCATATATGATCTTTTAACATTGATTGTTAATAATATCTTAGAATTATCGTCGTTTCGGGTGTTAACTTACTCATTTTATTTATATGTTTTGTTACATAAGCCATGGTTGTTGTATCTTATTCTTATCCAGAATGATATCTAGTCCTTAAAAATCATTTTTAAATCATCAAATGATAATTATACTTGAATGGTTACGATGGAGAATGAATCTCATCGCGTTTGTGGAGACGGTAGTCCGTACGTACGCACGAGCGACAATATCATTCTTTTGATATTAAAATAATATATAAATGAATGGTATATCATATATACCGAATCATTAACATGTTATATTTATTATTTACATGAGTTACACATCTTTATTATACCCATCCAAGTAATATTATATTGAATAACAATTACACCACGACGTGGAGACAGTAAGCCGTACCTACGCACGTATGGTGACATGTTATTCAAAGGGTGGATAGAATACTGAATATGGTTGTACCATACTTATAATAACATCACAGTATATGTGAGATACTGGAGTTATTATTTTAGAATGGTAAGAACAAAGGAATAAGAAGTGGAAGAAGAAATGAACTTAGAAAAGGGTGGTGAAATCATTACCTCTTCTTCGGGTTCTTCCTTTTGATTTGATCAAAATGGCTCCTTAGGTTGGCTTTCTGATCAAACTAAGGCCTCTAGGTTGTAGTGAGGGATGTTGGGAGAGTATTTGGGCAGAGTTTGGCCGAAACAAAAGGCTTTTAAGGTGTGAAGAAATGAGAAGGAGGAGTGCCCTTTTATAAGAGGGGTGAGGGGCACCTTTGGAAAAGCTAGAAATATTAATTTATAATAAATTCATATTCGGTTTCCAATGGCTCCAAAGTTTACTATTCAAAGGATAAGGTGGGGATAGGTCGATAACCACTCAACCATTAGAATTTAGACAGGTTTGGGTACTTATATTAACCTTATCTTTAAGTATTAACTCTAAGTTAATTAGTTTCACTTTTACAATGTCTCTTTGTATTTTTATATAATATGGTTAATAAACTTACTATATACATCCAAGCGACCCCCAAGTGGTCCATTAATGATGAACCTATCCTGATATAAGTCTCTTGGCCGAACCTTATATTTTTAGGAATTTAATATCAATTAATAATATAATATTTGTTTTAAGAAGTCTTTTATGTCAATTTTGACACTATTCAATAGTTGATTTTTGTGAAACTCATAACAGATTGATTACTTCGAACAAAGTCAATTAAATAAATCCTAATATATCATATTATCCTAGAAAATTAGTTTAATTCATTAAAAGTTTCATATTATATTTATTTGGCTATTTATAATATCAATTATTTTAATTTTTCACTATTATAGTAATTACTGCATCATCATTTTGTCATAAATAAAATAAATTATTTAATGTCTAAAAATTATAAATAAAATATCATTATGTAGGAAATCTTTTTATCTTTCTAATGAATATTTATAATCTAAAATCCAACATATATTACCCTATGTAACAATTGTGTTTCTAAAAGATATATGCTTGTGTATTCATTTTAACTTAATTAAAATAAAGTGTCATTATCACTTACAAGTGGATCCATGGGGTCCCAAAATAGACCCAAAGATTCCCATGGTCGACCATGTATCAACCAATAGGTTTAAGACACCTTTTAGGGTAATTTAGTATTATTATAATATTATTTTTTAACCCTTATTTACCAGATTTACCCTTAACCATGGTAAATAAAATATTTACCGCAGTAATTATTCAAAATGTTTAAAAATAATAGTTACCTATTTACACAATTTGAACATCCTGATTCCAAATATGGAATCCATTTTCCTAAATTCAAGACACAGAAGTGGCAGAAATTAATTTAAAATTAATTCCCGATGTCAAAACAAAAAGCGTGTTTTTAAGAGATAATAACTATCAAAAGATTGACACTTGTTTATGTTCGGTTTAATTGTAAAATTATGTCCAATGACCAACATTATATTAAATAGTAAAAATATATTCTAAATATATTTTAAAACCACTAAAATTCATAATTTATTACTATTAATTATTTTGATTAAAAAAGTTGTTTTTAATTAAAATTTAGTAATTTTCACTATTCATCAAAATATGAAAGTTATCCGAAAAGTACCAAAATTTCACCTTAGGCTAAATTTGATATTCCGAATCCAAAAATGAAGTCCATTTTAAAATATAAAATATATATAACTTCAAAAAGTAGGTATTACTATTCATAACAGCTAGTTTGATTGGTTACGGTGTGTTAGAACTCGAAGTTGCGTACAACACATGCTACTATTTTATTCAAAGGAAAGCGTACCGTGGAAGCTTGGGATGTTTCATTTTAAATTTTTTGATGTCTCCATTTAGTCAAAAAGTTTAAAATATTGTATTTAAAAAGGTTTCACTATCAAAAGTTGATAAAAGTGCAGTACTGAAAATGAATCTGTTCTTGCATTATGACTAAGAATCTCATAATATGGATTCTAAAATTATAAGGATTATATAAAGTTTAAAATTTAGTTAATACTATTCATGACCTCTTTTAATGGATTTTTTTTGGTAAGTCATGGTGCAATTGAACTCAGTGTTGCGTGTAGTGCAGGTTATTGAATAACACACTATGAAATCTTGGGGTGTTACATTCTCCCCTCCTTCAATAAATTGCGTCCTCGCAATTTGAAATTGTTCTTCAAAAATAAAAGGTTGAAAGTAGAAAATATATTTGTGGAAAACCCACATCGGAAATTGGGTTACTAAAATTTAGTCTTAATATGAGGAAAAGAGAAATCAAAGGGTCACCACCAAATTATGATCTTGATTAGGAGAACATTGGTGGAAATTAGAGACATATAATTGGAGGAAAAACGTAAATATTTATAGGTAGTGATTGAGGTCATCAATCACAAAAAGTATAAAATTGAGGTCCTTAAACTCATCAATCTATGATGATTTGAAGTACCATCGGTTCAACAAAATATAGGGTATTGGGATAACACATTTTTGACGTTTCGAAATATCTTAGTTGAAATCCCACATCGAAAAATGAATTAATGAGGCCTCTATTTAAAATAAAGAGTGGAAAGTATGAAGATTACCGAAAATAACACATACTAGGGTTCCATGTAGGAAAATATGGATATGGAAGAGAAATCTAACCATCAATTATCTGATGGAGAGTGGTAGAGAACGTGGCTATGAAAAGGCCAACAATCCCAAAGCCATAAATTAGTGATGATTTAAGGTACCATCTAGGGAAACATTTTTGTTCTATGTTCCTTTTATTAATGTTGAGGAATTTATTTATGAGATTGGCTAAGATCATAAGGAGATATACTTACTTTATAATCAGAGTTTTATCCATTAATAAGTTTCTACCATAAACTCATCTTTCACTCGTAAAAAAAATATATTTATACTATTCGTACAGGGTTCCAAAATAAACGAATTTATAATTCGTCTACCAGATCTTTTAAAAAAACTACATTATTTAATCCAGGACATCTCTTAGGCCAGTGGTAGGTGATACACCCTTGTCTCCCTTTGGTTGCGGGTTCAAGTCTCGCAGCCTTTCCGGACGCGACGGGTTGCCGCCCGACCTCCGGGTTGTCCTTTTATGGAAATCCAAAATAATCCAAACTAGAACTATCCAAAATACTTCTGTCCAAACTCACAGTCCAACATTTATAAGGAAGGTAAACATAATATAGATTCTTTTTACCCCGTAATAGCATATGAATACCTTCATCATGTATTACCATATTCCTTATTGATTACATTCATGCTCCCTTATTCCATATAGAATGCTGGATATACTTCATTAATCCAAAAATGTTTTAAACCCCAACAATGATGGAATATACAAATCATTAATCAGTTCCAAGGTAGTCAAGAATATCCAATATAATTTATCCAAAACAATCACATATTATTCCAAAATCACTACCTCAGCATCAGAACTATATTATGATTTATCATTCTCTCAACCATATATTTTCCAAAAATTTATCCTGCTATTGAGTCACTTTTCTTTGTTCCACATAATCTCAAGTCCTTAATGAAATAGTACTGCAGTACAATCCTTATATACTCCATAATTATTATAACAAGTACATTGTTGATACAACACTCAATTTACATAATCAACATAAGAACTCTAATCATTCCTCTTCATCTGTGGTAGTATCATAACTTGGTTATTATCCAATAAAATCATTTGCGGCATAGTCTGATGACTGGGACATAGGTTCGCGTAGTGTCCAAACTCCTTGCAAATGAAGCATTGTACATTTAAAACCATTTTCTTACCCTTGCAGTCACGTACTTTGTGCCCTTTTCCTCCACACTTATAACAAACTCCCATTCCTTTCAGGCAAGTTCCAGGGTGTTTCTTTCCACAGTTACCACAAATGGGAAAATTCTTCTTTTCCCTCTTCCCTTTATCCATCTTTCTCTCTTCCATCCTTTTCTTCTCTTGCTTCCCTTCAAAGCCATAGGACTCAGTAAACTCTTTACATATCTTATCAACACATGATATTATTTCTTCATATGATGATAATACATGGGAGACTATTTCTCTTATAAATTCTAGCTTAAGACCATGAAAGATATGATCATTCCTTCTCTTTGAATCATGTGTATTTCTGGAGTTCTCATTCCTTCTACTGGGCGCCATTTCTATACCAGGGCATAAACTAGATCAGTTTATGAATCAAAACACATAATCCCATACTTATAAAACACTTAACATAAATTGAACTATTTATGGATATAATCCATAATCATAAGAATGTTTTCTTTGAGGATGTATATACTCATAATCCCTTCAAAATGATATGTAAAGAAAATGAGAGTTATCCTAAGCATATCCCCCAGGAGTGTCGTAACCAAGAGTGCAGCAAGGCCCGTTGTCGTGCACCAGTTCCCGTTCAAGTCTAGCTCAAAGCGGTGTTTTCGGGTTTTACCCCTAGGTACATCTGTGCCAGAGCCGCCTCTACCTGCTCGTATCCAGACAGGGATGTATTGCTCGGAAAACTCACAAAATCTCTACAATACCAAAATTCTAGGAAGTTCTTCTATACTAATCCTTAAAGTTCATCTTAGGTCTACGTGCTCTAATCAGAGTTTATCTAAATCTAGTTTCCAAGGTTTGTACTAAACCGCCTCTGATACCAACTGTAACGCCCCGACCCTAGTTTCCTAGAGTCGGTGCATTATTACATAACATTGGCATGATCACATGAAAGATCAAATCTCGAATGACCGATTGGTTTAGTAGTCTTGGAAACACTAGATATATTCATAAGTTTTACATTACATCATAAAATGAAAAACTACTACAACAACATAATGTTTCCACAGTCCACACTATAATCCCCTCATAATATCCCTGCAGGTCATTCATAACTTACATCTTCACTTCATGGGAAAAATAAAACATAGAAAAGGGGTGAGCTCAAATGCCCAGTAAGGATAACAATATAGCGGAAACTTTCATCAATAAGAATAAACATTTAAGGCAATGTATAACTAAAACAAAAGCCTTTTAAACATGAACTTTCAACATGGTATGGCATAAATAAAATGAAATAATTCCATTTACTTATTCACATGGATATTCTACTAATCGAATAATCACATGCAAAAATCAATAACCACTTTCATAATGTTGGAATGCATAATGCTAAACTTTAATTACTTTTCAAGGCCTCGTCCCAAGACCTTGGGGATAACTGTAACCGGAACCCAACCCGGAGTGCCTCTAATAACCGGACACCAACCCGGAGTGCCTCTAATAACCGGACACCAACCCGGAGTGCCTCTAATAACCGGACACCAACCCGGAGTGCCTCTAATAACCGGACACCAACCCGGAGGGCTTACTTTTACCAGTCCCTAACCTGGAGGGCTTACTTTTACCAGTCCCCAACCTGGAGGGCTTACTTTAACCAGTCCCCAACCTGGAACATACTTGTCCAACACATTCATATGAAGTAAAGATTGAAATATAACATAGAAATTCTTATTGGAACTAGAATACGAAATGTCAATACTTTCACCATAAACTATGAATGGTATAAAAATAGCACATCCACAGTCAAACATATCACAAAACATTCAATACAATATAGAAGCTTTGTATTAAAATAAATCAACTTCAAATAAGTGTAAAATACATCAAAGGATGTTGACATAGATGAAATCAAAATTCTTTTTAAAGAAATATCTCTTTTTATTTTGAAATCATTTAAGATCCATATAAAATAAAACAATTTCTTTGAAAATATTCTTATAAGCTTGTAAGGAAAGTTTTGAAGATTTTATAACGGCGTAAAATAACCGCACCCGCCGTATAAGTTAAAAAAAACATTCTTACCTCAATTCTGCCGAAAAGGTTAAAAAGGACCTTGTTTTGAAAACGACGGAAAGATTCCTTTATAAACCTCTTATAAAAAGTCAAACAAGGGTATAAATGACTTTAACCCATATTCTTGTAATAGTAAAAATGTTTTGAAATACATTTTTAAGAAACATGGATGTGGATGATAAAGAGATCCCAGTAGATTATTACGTATAAACAACCTTGGATAATGAAGAGGTTGTAAAGTAAACCCTTACCTTGTACTTTTCCATGGTTGGGGTAGGTTAACCTCCTGTATAATGGTGAAATAGTTGTTATTAAATTATACAAGAATCATATATAATAATATGATATCATATATGATCTTTTAACATTGATTGTTAATAATATCTTAGAATTATCGTCGTTTCGGGTGTTAACTTACTCATTTTATTTATATGTTTTGTTACATAAGCCATGGTTGTTGTATATTATTCTTATCCAGAATGATATCTAGTCCTTAAAAATCATTTTTAAATCATCAAATGATAATTATACTTGAATGGTTACGATGGAGAATGAATCTCATCGCGTTGGTGGAGACGGTAGTCCGTACGTACGCACGAGCGACAATATCATTCTTTTGATATTAAAATAATATATAAATGAATGGTATATCATATATACAGAATAATTAACATGTTATATTTATTATTTACATGAGTTACACATCTTTATTATACCCATCCAAATAATATTATATTGAATAACAATTACACCACGACGTGGAGACGGTAAGCCGTACGTACGCACGTATGGTGACATGTTATTCAAATGGTGGATAGAATACTGAATATGGTTGTACCATACTTATAATAACATCACAGTATATGTGAGATACTGGAGTTATTATTTTAGAATGGTAAGAACAAAGGAAGAAGAAGTGGAAGAAGAAATGAACTTAGCAAAGGGTGGTGAAATCATTACCTCTTCTTCGGGTTCTTCCTTTTGATTTGATCAAAAGGGCTCCTTAGATTGGCTTTCTGATCAAACTAAGGCCTCTAGGTTGTAGTGAGGGATTTTGGGAGAGTATTTGGGCAGAGTTTTTCCGAAACAAAAGGCTTTGAAGGTGTGAAGAAATGAGAAGGAGGAGTTCCCTTTTATAAGAGGGGTGAGGGGCACCTTTGAAAAAGCTAGAAATATTAATTTATAATAAATTCATATTCGGTTTCCAATGGCTCCAAAGTTGACTATTCAAAGGCTAAGGTGGGGATAGGTCGAAAACCACTCAACCAATAGAATTTAGACAGGTTTGGGTACTTATATTAACCTTATCTTTAAGTATTAACTCTAAGTTAATTAGTTTCACTTTTACAATGTCTCTTTGTATTTTTATATAATATGGTTAATAAACATACTATATACATCCAAGCGACCCCCAAGTGGTCCATTAATGATGAAACTATCGTGATATAAGTCTCTTGGCCGAACCTTATATTTTTAGGAATTTAATATCAATTAATAATATAATATTTGTTTTAAGAACTCTTTTATGTCAATTTTGACACTATTCAATAGTTGATTTTTGTGAAACTCATAACAGATTGATTACTTCGAAAAAAGTCAATTAAATCAATCCTAATATATCATATTATCCTAGAAAATTAGTTTAATTCATTAAAAGTTTCATATTATATTTATTTGGGTATTTATAATATCAATTATTTTAATTTTTCACTATTATAGTAATTATTGCATCATCATTGTGTCATAAATAAAATAAATTATTTAATGTCTAAAAATTATAAATAAAATATCATTATGTAGGAAATCTTTTTATATTTCTAATGAATATTTATAATCTAAAATCCAACATATATAACCCTATGTAACAATTGTGTTTTAAAAGATATATGCTTGTGTATTCATTTTAACTTAATTAAAATAAAGTGTCATTATCACTTACAAGTGGATCCATGGGGTCCCAAAATAGACCCAAAGATTCCCATGGTCGACCATGTATCAACCAATAGGTTTAAGACACGTTTTAGGGTAATTTAGTATTATTATAATATTATTTGTTAACCCTTATTTACCGGATTTACCCTTAACCATGGTAAATAAAATATTTACCGCAGTAATTATTCAAAATGACTAAAAATAAAAGTTACCTATTTACACAATTTGAACATCCTGATTCCAAATATGGAATCCATTTTCCTAAATTCAAAACACAGAAGTGGCAGAAATTAATTTAAAATTAATTCCCGCTGTCAAAACAAAAAGCGTGTTTTTAAGAGATAATAACGATCAAAAGATTGACACTTGTTTATGTTCGGTTTAATTGTAAAATTATGTCCAATGACCAACATTATATTAAATAGTAAAAATATATTCTAAATATATTTTAAAACCACTCAAATTCATAATTTATCACTATTAATTATTTTGATTAAAAAAGTTGTTTTTAATTAAAATTTAGTAATTTTCACTATTCATCAAAATATGAAAGTTATCCGAAAAGTACCAAAATTTCACCTTAGGCTAAATTTGATATTCCGAATCCAAAAATGAAGTCCATTTTAAAATATAAAATATATATAACTTCAAAAAGTAGGTATTACTATTCATAACAGCTAGTTTGATTGGTTACGGTGTGTTAGAACTCGAAGTTGCGTACAACACATGCTACTATTTTATTCAAAGGGAAGCGTACCGTGGAAGCTTGGGATGTTTCATTTTAAATTTTTTGATGTCTCCATTTAGTCAAAAAGTTTAAAATATTGTATTTAAAAAGGTTTCACTATCAAAAGTTGATAAAAGTGCAGTACTGAAAATGAATCTGTTCTTGCATTATGACTAAGAAACTCATAATATGGATTCTAAAATTATAAGGATTATATAAAGTTTAAAATTTAGTTAATACTATTCATGACCTCTTTTAATGGCTTTTTTTTTGGTAAGTCATGGTGCAATTGAACTCAGTGTTGAGTGTAGTGCAAGTTATTGAATAACACACTATGATATCTTGGGGTGTTACACATTGAATTACCACCTTCCTCACAAATGAATTTTTCTCCCACCTTCACCCACACTTCCATGGATCCACCTTCTTATCTGCGATGATTTCATCTCAAATCCCACCAAATAAACCCAAAACCAAAAATATCTTTCAGATCCTTTCCATCTTATGAATTCTATGGGCGAGACTTTCAATACTTTCTATTTTATATGGAAAATTAATCTTTATGAGGCTTTGGGCGTACTGCATCCTATAAATCAGTAGTGTGACCTAGTGTCACACAAAAACCCCACAATGATGATTTGGAATCGATGAAAAACCAGACATAAAGAGGACAAATAATGAAGATTTTTATTGGGGATGAGGCTAGTCTTTCGCTAATGTTGGAAACATAGGTGATGACCAATATGGAGAGGTTTTGGGCAGTTCTAGTTATAGGAGGTTCTCTAGAGGCGTCAGAGAGGGGGTTGATCATGGATCTAAATTAACTATTGGAGAAGCATGCATCAAAAATGCATGTGAACATATTATGTGATGGGAATTTTATTTTAATAAATTTGAGGTGTGGTTTTGAGGGCCTGACATTCATTTATAGTGATGCGTGAATGCTGCTCTTCGAGAAAAAGTATCAGATATGGAACCATGATTAGAGTCACAGGTATATTATTCATTATATGGGGTTTGTTTGTTAGTTGTGAATTGGTTAGATTGACAGGGGAGAGGTTCTAGTACCACTTTGGTGGGGGAATATGTTATAAATAAAGGATGGGTAGAGATGAGGACAAGATGATATTATTGGGAAACAAGAGTGAGGCTTGGATCTCCGGTCATAAGGCTCGGGTGAGATATCTCTAAAAGTGTCTCCGTTCATCTTCGTATTCCTTTTACCACCCAGATTTTTGGTTTCTTTCATACATAAATAAATGTTATAGTCATACTTATCTATCTATTTGTATAACCCACCATCTTTATCTATCCCTATCATATGCTCCTCTTCTATCACAACACAATGAAATCCACTTTACACTGGGAGAATGCCAATTTTTTTCTCATCGACTGGATCACATATATCATACATAGAGGAATAACACTACCAGTTTACATCAGATGCTCACGAAAGGATGTTCAACCCACGGTGCTACATCATCTGCACAATGTGCCTGGACAACGTTACATTCTGAAGCTTGAAGGTCTAATCCAATATTACCACCATTTTCTATAACAGAAATAGGCATGCTCTTACATCTCACGTGAAGAGAGGCGACACACTATAGGATACGACACATTGTTCATAGGATGCATTTCGTTGGACCATGTGACCAAGAATGAGTGAACGTCTTCAAAAAGTGGTTTCTAGATTCTATTTGATTAATAAAACCATTATAGAACATTTTGGGGTCGGACTCATAGACCATTTATCTTGGGTATGTAAAATAAAATGAAGGAGCTCTAGGAGACACTGGACAGGCTGAAAAAATTTCTGGACAAGTTCTCTAACTAGCTCATGATACATGAATTTTATATAAGAGATCCTAAAACATGGATATAGAATGAGAAGCCCTATTTCTTGATCAGTAAAACTCTAGAAGTGATGATAATAACAATGATGAAAATCTTTATTCCAGTGGTCGTTGTAGATTTTGGACGATCAGCCAGGAAATCCGCTAAAACTACATCTAAGTTCCCATCAATGGTATCATATATATCTGCATCGCACTCAGGGGTGAAAACTGAAAATGAGCACAAAGATAGAGCAAGGGGTTGGTCAAAATTCATGATAACACTACCTCAAGTTGGTATATACTAGAGCTTACATTAAAGGATCCTGAAAATTCCATTAACACAATTCTATAGTAAGAGTCACATTAGAATAAACAATCTCAAACACGGGATCTTATTGTTTTATCCGAAACATCATAGGTCAGGCCCGCTGGGTGATGCCTGTTCTCTTTTCTAAGGATCCTGATTGAGAACTTCGCCTATGTGTTGATCACTGAAAGCTCAACCAGGTTATGGTAAATAACAAGTATATGTTGTCATAGATTTATGATCTATTTGACCAGTTTAAAGGGGAAAAGTGGTTCTCAAATATTTATCTTTGGTCTAGTTATCACTTGTTTAAAATAAAATAATATTATAGTTAGAATTCCAACTTCTAGAGAAGGTATGACCATTTTTGAGTATATTGTCATGATATTTGGTCTAACTAATTCTCATGTAGTCTTCTTGGATTCGATGAACCTAATCATCCATGATTATCTTGACATGTTCATGGTGGTATTTTTGAATGACATCGTGGTTTAATATAAGTGTGAGTAAAATCATGTGCATGATTTTATATCAGTTCTAGAATTGGTGAGAAATCACTTAATTTATGCCAGGCTATCAAAATGTAATTTTAGATTTGATAATTGAAGTTATTTGGACACATGGACTTGAATCATGGTAATTCATTTGATCAATATAAGGTGAGAGTTGTTATGATATGGGAGAAACCACATATTTTTTTTGGGATTTAGAGATTCTTGGGTTTAGCTGGATTTTATCACCAGTTTATAAAGGATTTATCAAATTTGGATTCATTGATAAATTCCCGAACTCAGAAGGGGGTAAATGTTTTGGGAATGAGAAATGTTATAATTATATTTTTGAGCTAAATCATATTTTTACTTTTGTTCCAATGTTGACTATTACATAGGCTGGGCAAGGCTATGTGGTCTTCTATGATCAATCAGGTTTCAGTTTGGGTTGTGTTATTATGTAGGGTGATCACATCATTGCTTATGGTTCATGAGAGCTTAGGAAACATGAGAGGAATTATCTGATACATGACCTAGAACATTAAATTGTGATGTATGAAATTATTAGGTGGTGCCATTACTGTTTCATAGAATGGTTTACCATGTATTATATAACATGATTTGAGTTATATCTTCTCTTAAAATGATTTGAGTCTCCTCTAGAGGCATTGGGTTGACTTACTGTAATCTTTTTGTTTTGATATTTCTTATACACTGAGGAAAGGTAATGTTGTTACTGATGTGTTGAGAAGGTAAATTCTACCCCATTCCATGAATAAATCATCATAAGTGTGGAACTTGATGGATCTTTTTTCATAGTTTCATATTAGAGTTCAGGAAATAGGGGCTGAGGATGTCTTGGATAGTTTTAAATTGACCTCTACTATAGCACTACTGTATTCATGTATGTAATTCTTTCATTATTTTTTTAAGTATCTAAAGTGTTTTGTTGAAGTTTAGGAGGGTTTGGAAGATTTTTGTGTATTTTTGGGAAATTTTATAAGTTTCATGGTTGGTGTGCGATTATTAGAAACAATGTAACTCTTATAGGAAATTGTGTATAGTGATACATGGGCTATGGGGAAGGTTCATGGATAGGTGCATAGATTTTCCAAACCGCATGGCCACCAATATGAAACCATACAAAATTGGACCATGAAAGTTTTCACTATTGGAACACTATTTTTCTAAATGTGTGGGCCAACCTTGCAAGGTTCTCTTTGAGAGATAGGTTAGTGCATTGTTAGCGCACGTTTTTTACTAACCATGAAACTAAACATGTATAGTTTAAAAACAAGATCCTTAAAAAGTGAATCTAGGTTTGGATTAACTCTAAACCCTTCATTTTTTATCCAAATAAATCCTAACTCAGTAATTATTCCTCTCAAAGGTTTTGTAACCTTTCCCCATCTAATCAAAAGTGATATAGTGTCATTTCATGGTTCTTGGAAGTCTGACAAGGTAAGTCATCCTTTGCGATAGTTTTCATGGTTTTTATCAGATCTAATTTCTTCCCTCTCATGGTTTCTAAGATCTAGTTTGTTTCAGATATATATATTCTTATCTTATATGGTAATGGTTAGATTTGGCCTTTTGTATGATAGGGGAAGAGATCTAAGGTGAGTTTTTTGGAGAAATAACCATGTTTTGTTGATGTTTTTGGGTTGTTCATCGTTTTCTTCATTATTCCTGAGGTAGGTGGCTTTACACTCGACTCCTCATATTAGAAATGGAAGTCTTGATTTAATATTGGTTGTTTTGTGTTAAATTGATAGTAAAATTGTTGTGCAATTATTGGTGAAAGCCTTCTTTAGTGATGGTTTATAGAATTGTGCTGATTCTGTGTTTTGGAAAAAAGTGATTTTTGTCACATGATTTTAAAATGGGTGTTTGATTTTGATGCATGGAAAAATGTATGAAAAAAACTAATAGTTTTTTTTTGAAATATCTTGGAAAATATGTTTTTTTGAATGTAGTTGTATTAAATTACGTAAGCGTATTTTGAATGTGATGGACTTGGGTTGTGAAGTACCACCATCAAAGGGTTAGTTTATGGGCGTGAGGTTCCACTATCAACAGTCTAATAACCAAGAGTTTGATCAATGAAAATTACCTTCTTATAATTATGTCATATAATTCCATGATATCACAACACAATGAACTACTAAGTATAATGTGACCATTGAACATAATATTGTCACATCTGTGATTTGAATTTCAAAATTCTAACATACATAGTTGCGATTAATAAGATGTTTGGAGTCCGATAAAGCAAACTTATTTTTTAATGAATAGTAATATACCATTATGAATAGTATTGTTACCCCTATGAATAGTAATATGACCTTTATGAATAGTAAATTATCCAAGTGAATAATTAACCTTACCAATGAAATTATAAATGAAGTTTATTCATCTTATAAGTAAAAATATGAAAGTGTAGGTATTTTTATAAGTCTTAAAATATTTAATTAAAAAATTTATGATTAATTTAATAATCACAAAAGAAAATATATTTTCATAATATGTATTCATAAATTATTATTTTTATTTATTTTTATTATAGCGTAATTTTATGAGACCATATTTAAATTTTCAATGTATTATAAAATCAGTTATAATTTTAAAATATGTATTTTTTACCTAAATGATGGTTTTATTTTAAAAATAAATATCCCATTATTTAGAAAATTATCTTCATAAAATGGTGTTTGTTTTTAGATTCTACACATCAAAAAATGGTTAGAGTGAAATTTTTATATTTTTCTAAAGTATTTGAATTTTTGATGTATAGTAAAATAAGATAATTTATGATAAGTGCTAAAACCCGAATTTCAGCATCATTATTGAGTCATGGATGATTTCAATGGTCTTTGGTTCAATCAAAAATTCACTTATTACTAATTTCTCCCCAAGAATCAATAATATTCATAGTCTTGATCAAAAATATTAAACTAATGATTAAAATAATGGGAAACCCCTCCCCTCCACCACTATAAATATCACCCCTCTTTACCTATTCACTTCACTCCTTTCAAGCCTTGTTCCATGTCTAAATTCTTCTTAAATATCTCCCTGAGGACTTATACCAAATCTATCAACCCTTGTTATATTCACTATTCCAAATACTCTCCCCTAAATTGATTCTCAATGAAGTTATATTCAAGAGGTAAACTCCCCTTTTCATTTCGTTTATTTTCATTCAAGTTCTTTCATTCATTTTCTTTCCTCACCTACATTCAGAAAAATGTTTTGATAAATCCACTACCTTACGTGTACTTGAATATATTTAGGATAATGTATCAATTCATCATCATCTCTCCTTCCCCCACCTTTTATACTAGAAATCAAAACACCATCTATGATGTGTTAAATTATCTCATTCAAGGATGACTGGTTTTCAATTTCTATTACCATATTCAATTATCATCATGAAACCATTTTGATGGTATAACCCGAATATAATATTTTTATTATTTCTAATTTATGATTTTGTAATCTTTTGTACACATGATATTAATTTATGAAGAATAATGTGTTCGATGTGATAAAAACATCCATTTATCTAAAACAGTTATCATTAATGTTTTATATGATGATACATCTTCACTCTAAATAACCAAATGAATTTGATGTCCATGAAATCATTTGGATTTTCACTAATAACAGAAAAATTAAATTATGTCCATCCATTATCATCTAATAAGTTTATCCTAACAGATATATATATATGTAAACCAATCATGAAAACCAAGGAAACAAATGCTCCCAAACAATGAAATCAACCGCTTAACCCGTCATAAAAATGTCATGAATGAACTTAATAAGGATATAATAAATAAATTACCTAAATTATGGGTTCACTAAATTTAAATTATTGAATTTAATTTGTTTATATAGGACATTAAGATCTACTGAAGGACAACATCAGACTTAAGGTATGTGATTCTACTGAAACATCCATTATTCCTTCTAGATTCTCTAACTTTATTTATAACCCAATTATGTTATCTATTAGTTTTTATGTACATCTTCTAAATGATATTTTTATGATCCAAAATCATATATTAATTTCCATTTATTATTATTTTTTAGGTATATACATGTTTTTATGTGTTTCCCTCCTCAATACCCCTCGATAAGCAAACCCGTTTTATGGGAACTTCCCGTATTCTTACCCAATTTCAAGTAAAATCTATCATCTATTTATGGCATTATTTTTTTTCTAAATCATTCTTTTTATTATAAAAAATTGCATGGTTCACTTTCGGTTTTATATAAAATATTATGCCTTTTTCTATTTAAAAATCTCTTTAGTATTTTCCCTAACACGACACTAAAATGTGTAAATGCTAAAATTTCAGATATACAATTCTAACATGTTGTCACTTTTATTTGACATCACTTAACATAATATATGACAATTTTTCCCTATCAATTTGAATGTATATTTTATTTCCTTTATTTCTAGGACACTTGTATTATTCACGCATCTATTATACTTGTTGACATGATTATGATACCAATTTCATCCCATGGGTACACATATGTTTATGTATGATTGATTATATATGATTCAATATGTGGAAAACATATTCAAGAACATGTTGTGATGGGTGAACCCAAATTGAGATCCAATTCATAGGGTAATGTTGAGTCTCATGAGACGTTATGTGAAACGTTCTTAGCGATTATCCCTGACTTGTGCTACCATATGCAATGTTCTTGGTGTTTAACCCTGACTTGTGCTCTTCTATGTGCAACGATCCTTGAATCATGTTAAATGAATGTTTTATGTTTATTTAAAATTTCTATGACTCCATGTTTAAGTGATACCTTGTTTATATGTGATGATTCTGTATGACCCATTCCTTTTTATATCATTATTTCATTCCTTTTAACCCATGTGAAAACGCATTATTCTTATGTATATTCCCTTACTGGGATTTTAGCTCATCCCTTGGTTCATTTAATCCCCATTTCTATCTTATAAAGATGTATGAGAACAATGGGAGTTATGATATCTTTATGAGTAATAAATAAAGGAATGTTTTTTACACCCATGTTTTCATTTTTATTTACCTATTCTTCCAAGACACTAGACTTCACGATCAATAGCCTACAATATGATGTTTTATTATTCTTAAATCTTTTACTGATATGTGAAAAAGGCTAGGGTCTCTATAACTAGTACCACCAATATTGTGGTGTTGTGTGGTTGAGAGTATATGTGTGGTTATGTGATATTTTATGGGTTATTCCAAAATAGAATTTTAGAAAATGATAAATGACTTGTTTGGTTATTTCCTTAGAAATTGGTTAATTTGCGAAATCTGTTTTGATGTGGAATTTTTTTGGCTTTTTATAAATTTCTGAACTATTTAAAATGGATTTCATGTAAATTATTTTATATAAATGTTCTAACTTTCTCTATCCTAGTGGCATGAGCAGGAATGTCAATTGGAGAAAACCTACGGAGTTTCACTACTCACCCCCTACTTTGGATCATTGGTGCTTTTGTAGATAATGTTCATTCGGATACAAGTAAAGGTAAATCATCACACATCATTAATGGTGCTTCATGATCCATGGATTTGTGTAGGATTTGGAGCTTGGAGTTGGTTTATTTGGAGTCTTCGAGTTTTGTTAGTTTTGTATTCCATTGTGTACTTTGATGTTTTTAATATTCCATTTTGGTACTTGGATATTGTTTGGTTTCTATATCCATAGAATTAATTTGAGTTTTTTATGTTGGTTTTATGCATTTTATATTGGGTTTTTAGAAAATTTTTGTTTCGAGGTTATATTTACAAAATTAAAATAATCCCCCATCGATTATCAAAGCCCTTTGAATTTATTGATTGCCTTTGGAATATCGGGGATGTAACCTAAGGCAATGTAATATTCCACCACCTTCTCATGCCAATGAGGAGGTGCGTGATGTTTCAAGTGTTATAAACTTGTTCGATCATTGACTTCCAAGTGGTATTAGTATTGTTCGGTATTTCACTTGGTATGAGTTGTCAGTTTTAGAGTTTAAATTCATTCTAGGTTCTTTCTTGAGTTGGGATCATTGAAAGCAGTAAGACTATCGAGACATGAATTGTGGATCATAAAAATTCATTTCTATCCTTTTTACGATGAAACTAAAGTTACAAGGGAGTTGGGTACATAATTGTTTTTGAGACAATTATAGGATTTGGAATCTCATTCTCTTTTGTTTAGCCCATGTGAAGAGTGTGATGTGAAATATAGAAATGACTTCCCACTAGGAGATAATAATTTATTTTGTGTAATAAATTTTTATTTGGGGAATATGTGTTAATTTTTTTAAAAAAGATGAAATTTATTTCAAAAGTTATATTTTTTAAAGGGTATGATTTGTTTATTTTGAAAATGATTTGATTTTCAAAAGCATGGTGGAAATTTTAAAAAAATAGATGAACATGGAAAATGTTGAATTTTGGAAAGAAGTACGGTGATATTATAATGTGGAAGAATTTGAAATTGTTAATTCTTTAGTTTCTAGAGAGTGATACATATGATGTTGTCATTTTAATTGAAATAGAACCTCGTAGATATCATAGAAACCAACTGGAGGAAGCTGCTGAGAATATGGTTGCATCTGTTCCACAGGTGAACCAAAAATTGGTTCCGAGTATTGTCCAATATTTTCAAGTTCTGGATTGAGGGAATAGAAGGAATGAACCAAGGAAAGTGGATCCCTCTAGTATGTTCTTGAAGAAAAATCCACCCATCTTTTTAGGTGATTCAAAACCATAGAATGAAAACACGTGGCTGAATAGGATGAATCGAATATCTATTATCTTCAGAACACCAACAGAGTTAAAATTCATGTTTGTGAATTATATGTTGGAGGATCTTGCATGCTTTTGGTGGGATTTAGCAATTCGGGCTAAATTTTACCTAAGCATGGCATGTGAGGACTTTGATGAATTTTTCAACAAACAGTTCTATTGTCATAAGTTTAGAATCGGCAGAACTATGTACTTATTCTTCTTGAAGAATGAGATCCTCATAGTGACATAGTATGCGGTTAAATTCATGAATTTAGTCTATTTTTTACCCAATGTTGTTACTAGCACTTCCTTAAAGGAACTCATTTTTAAATTGGTGATGAGGATGGAGATTCAATAGAAAATTTCAATACAATATATAATGGAGTATAGAAAAATGTTTAATAGAGGGATGGTAGCTGAAAGGGACATATCATAGGGTACAAGTGGAATAATCTTGTTGATGCCCAAGGGAAATGGATGGAACTATAATTCCAAGAGAAAGTGAAAGAGAGAAAACTATTTATGAGGTGAAAGTATGACTGAAAATAGGATGGCTAGATTAGTAAATATTCTTCCAAGACCCTAAAGAAATCTAGGATGTTTCCAATGTGGTTATTTGAGCCCATTAGGTGAGGTTGTGTGAGATCTTCTAGAGCATTCCATAATTAAAACAATAATGGGAATCTTTAGTGTTATTTTAATAGTGATATGAGGTCACATTTTCATGACACTAATCATTTGTCCCAAACATATTATTATTCAATGGGATTTGGGTAGAAGAATACATCTCGTTAGTAGAAAATATATTTCCATGGTAATTCTAGGAATTCCATGAATCCTCATCATGGGGAATCAAAATAACATTATAGGGAACACAGTGCATCAAGTATTCAATTATATGGAGCTAATAAAGTTATTGTTGATGATCAATAGGGAACATAAAAAGTGTGAGGTCTGATTCATTTGAATTCTACCATTATGAAGTCTTTTTTTGATATGGGTACATCCCATTCCTTTATTTATTATTGTGTTTTTTTAATATCTGGGTTCAAATGTTAAAATGATGCCTTCTTTGTTAAAACATCAAACTCTACTTGTTCAAATAAAATATCTAGCCTTTGTGTGTAGAGAATGTTCTTTAACTATTGTTGGATCTAAAATGATATGGTACTTATCTATTCTTGGGATGGATATCAACAATATAATCATGTGTATGCATTGGTTGACAATGTTAAAATGTCACATCGGCTTGTATACCTAAATGTTTAGTTACGCGACTGATGATGATGTTAAAAATATCTTTAGAGGAGACAAAAATTGTAATGGTTGGTGAAACATGCTTGTTGGAACAAACTATTAAAATTATCACATACCAGTTAATATTACTGACTTTTTAATTCTTGAATGATATTGATAATATCTATTTTATAGTAGATTTGGTTCTATTTTTAGATGTTTTACCAAAAAAATTCAAGGTTACCACCTATATGGTAAGTGGAGTTTACCATTGATCTCATCTTGGGGATAAGTCCTATATAACTTCCATATTCCCAGATGGTTACAAAAGAATTAAGGGAATTTAAAGTGCAGTTATAGCTAGAATGTAATGGTTTCATATATCCAAGCACGTCTCCATGGGAAACACCTGTCTTTTTTGACAAAAATGTTGATGGAAGTCTTTAGCTGTGTGTGAATTATCATATGATTAAACAATTTATGGAAAAAAAATATATATCCACTTCCACACATTGATGGTTATTTTGATCAATATAGAGGATCTCAGTGGTTCTCTAAGATTTAATTTCACTTAGGATATCACCAATTATGAGTTTTGATGGAGGATATTCTGAAAGAATCTTTTCACAGTAGATATGGCCACTATGAGTTTCTAGTTTGGCCTTTTGTTCTTATGAATGATCCTAAATCCTTTATAGAATTGATGAATTAGATATTTCAATGTTATTCACATTATTCTTTAGTGGTGTATGTGGATGAAATATTGGTGTATTCAGGGACAAGGGTTTTTCATGATAAATACTTGGTGACAATATAGAAAATCTTGAGAGATCATTATATGTATTCCAAATTATCAAAGTGTAATTTTTGGACACAAGAAGTAGCTTTAATTGGATATTAAATCCATAAAAGAGGTGTTTTTTTGATCCATAAAGGATAAAACTATTCTCTCATTGAAACATCCAAAGTATGTCTTTAAGTTATGCATATTACATGATCTAGCTAGTTATTACTGATGATTTGTTCATGAATTTTCAAAACTAGATTCACTAATTAAAACTTTGATAAGGAATAATGTTCCATTTCAATGGAATGAAGAATTACATAGATATTTTCATGAGTTAAATGTTTTGTTTACATGAGTACCATTCTTGATAAATTCAGAATTAGGGCAGCGGTATTTAGTGCATTTTGAGGCTTTGGGATCTAGGTTTGGATGTGTCATCCTGAAGGGAGGTCATTTTTTTTCTTACATCTCAAGATAATTACTATATCATGACAGTAAATAACTAACACATGATTTGGAGTTAGCTTCCATTGTACATGATTTATAAAATTGGTGACATTACCTATTTGGTGAGAAATTTACAATATTTATGGAACATAAGAGCTTGAAACATATTTTATCACAATTAGATTTGAAAATAAGACAAAGTTGATGGATGGAGTATCTCCAAATGTTTGACATTAACATGGAATATACAACAGGTAAAGTAAATTTCAAGTAAGATGAATGAGGTAGGAATTTATTTGATTAGTTGGAAAAAGAGAATTCAAATCAATGGATATTGAAGTGCGTGATAGACTATTTGAACATAGGATGTGAAGACCAAGGTGATGTTACAATTTTTATTTGATTTTATTTTGTTCTTTATTTTATTGAGAAAATTAAATAGGCACAGACGTCTGATTCACAAGGCATTTCTATGAGGTCAGAACTCAATGGTGGGGAGGCCATTTAGGTATAGAATTTGGTTGGGAGTTTAGCTTTATGGTTTTAAAATCAGATGGTTGAATATTTTTCTAGTGAGGAACAACTTTTTCATCCATACCAACATATGAGATGGGATATTTATTTGGAATATATAATATGTATAATTCATATAAATAATAGTTTTTATGGGTAGGTATGAAAAGAAAAGTTGATGATTTTGTTTCAATATGCTTAACTTGTTAGAGAGTAAAGGCAGAGAATCAGTGACCAATAGGTATGTTGTAGTATTTACCTATTTCTATTAGGAAATGATCAAAGATAGTGATGGATTTTGTAACAGGTATCCCATGAATAGTATAGAAACATTATTCCATATGGTTGATGGTGGATCGACTCAGAAAGTATGCTAATTTCATCCCTAATTACGGATATCATTCGGTGGATGAGTTATCAAAAATCTACATCTCAGAAGTGCTAAAGAAGAATGATATATCAGTTTTAATATTGTCAGATAGAGATCTAAGGATTATGTATCCTTTATGAAAATCTGTAAAGATATCCCTTGGGATTCAATTGATTATAAGTATGGTGTCTCATCCTCTGATAGATGGGAAAACTGAAAGGATGATACAAACATTGGAACACATGTTTTGGTATTGTGTAATGGATTTTTTTGGCTCAGGGGAAGATAATGTAAAACCAGTGGCGTTCTCCAATAACAAAAATTTTTAGGAATTTATATATATAGATCCTTTTGAAGCATTATATGGGCATCATTTTCATTCTCCAATTTTTTTAGGTTGAAATATTCGAGACATCTGTGTTTGGTCCAAGCCTTTTCCATGAAACAATGGAGAAGATTCAATTGATCCCAAAATGGATGGAGACGACATTTAGTCATTAGACATTGCATGTTGATCATCATCGATGACCAATGTCATTCAAGGAGAGTGATCATGTGTTCTTGAGGATCTATCCAAGGCTTGGAAATCATCATTTTTTAAATCATGGCAAGTTATCTTGTTGATACAGATGAACTTTTGAGATACTTGAAAGGGATAGAGAGGTGGAACATTATTTGGAATTTCCACCATGGTTTAGTACTTCGCATAATGCCTTTCATGCATCTCAGTTGAAAAAGTGACATCATGATCCTGACCATGTGGTTTGATGGGATCATGTTGAGAAAGATCTTGATGCATCATTGGTTCACATGCCAGTATATATTGTGGATAGGTAATAGAAGGTCTTGTGAGGAAACAAATTGGTCTAGTATTGGTTTGGTGAAAAAATTATAAGCTTTCGGAAGAGAGTTGAAAAAAATAGAAGGAATTAGTCGAGCAATGGCCCAATCAATTTCATGAGACCCGTGGTTTTATAATTATTTAGGATGGAAACACCAATGTTGGTTATAATTTATAACCCCCCATTTTCATGTATGTAACCTTGTCATTATTTTTTTAATTATTTAACCAATTTGGGTGATATTTGGGAGGGTATGGAATAATTTTAGAGTATTTTTTTAAATTTTATAAAATTTCACATTTTGTCCACAATTAATGGAAATCGTGAAAATCCTATACGAAAAAATGAATAGCGAGACAAGGGCTATGGGGAAGGCGCACAGGTAGTCCAAACCATGCAGAAACCAATGCAAAATCATAAAAATTAGTACAATGAGATTTTTTATTAGTTAGAACATAGTTATTCAAACAATTTGGTCCAACTATGTGAGGTTCTCCTCGAGGTAAATGATGGTGCATGATTAGCGCACAGTTTTTCCTAACTGTGCTGCTAACCATGCACATTTAAAAATAAGATCCAAAAAAGTGGATATGGGTTTGGATTAACTTTAAATACAATTTTTTATCCCATTCAACTGTAACTTGATAATATTTTCTCCGAAAGTCTATGAATCATTTCCACATTGAATCAGAAGCGATATGAAGGGGTTTCTTGGTGTGTTGAAGCATGATTCTCGGTAAGTCCTTATTTGTTATATTTTTTCATGGTTTTTTATAGATTTACATTCTTACATCATGTAGTTTCTTAGATATAGTCCTATAATGATAGATATAATTTTATTTTAGAAAACGATGGATATATTTGTCCTTGTTGATGACAAGGGAAGAGATCTAAGGAGGGTTTTTTGAGAAAAAACCCTGTTCTATTAGCATTTTCCTTAAATTCTTATTTTTCATCATAATTCATGATGTAGATGGATTCAATCTTGAATCTTGAAATTAGAACTGGATGTATTTATTTAAATTTGGGAGTTTTTTTGTGAAATTTATTTTGAAATTTTCGTTCAATTATTGATGGAATTCTTCTTTGGTGATACTTTATGGAATTGTGCAATTCAGGTGTTTTGAAAAAATTGTGAATTTGGTAACATGATTTTCAAAGGATGATTTTAAAAAAAAATCTTTTATGAATGGAAATGTTTTTTTTCAAAAACAGTGATTGTTTTATTGAAATTTATTGCAAATATTGTATTGGAATGTGGTTGGCCTAATTGAATTAAGATTTATTTGAATTGGAGGAATATTTTTTTCTAAGTACCAACATCAAATGGATTGGTCATGGATGTGATGTTTAAATATAAATGGTAACACCAATAATGTGTGGTTATGTGTTTGGGAGATATTGTGTATTCTTATGTGAAATATAATGGGTAATCCCTACATGGAAATTGAGAAAAGGACAGTGACTAGTTTGGGTGATTTCAATGAAAATTGGTTTGATTTTGGAAAAAATTTAATGTAGATTTATTTGGCTTTGTTATAAATTTTTTAAATATTTAAAATGGTTTTTATATAAATTTTATTATATAAATTTTCTAAATTTTTTCTATTCTTGTTGCATGATTAGGGAAGTCATTTGGGGAAAACCAGCTGAGTTTCATTACTCACCCCCTTCTTTTGTAGGACGGTGCTTTTGAAGATGTTTTCCATTGGGATACATGTAAAGTAAAATAACAAAACTTCTTTAGTGGTTCTTAGTGACACATGGAATAGAGTTGGAGTTAGATCTTGGAGTTGGTGTCTTTGTATTCTTTGAGTTTTTTCAGTTTTGTCTTTTGTTGTGTACATTGATGTTATTAGTATTCTGTTGTGGTACATGATTATAGTTATGTTTTTATATCAATGTAATTAATTTATGTTGTTTTAAATTTATATCATGTAGTATATAGTTGTTTTTAATGAAATGTTAGGTTGGTTTTTTTATTTCCAAAGGGAAAATTTTCCACCATCTATTAATAAGTACCTTAAAATTTTTGGCTAGTCTTTGGCATCTTGGGGATGTTTTCTAAATCCAACAACCATTCCACCGCCTTCTTAATATAATGAGGAGGTATAGGATTTTACAAAATAACTTCTCGATATTGTTCCTTCAAAATTAAATATTTATGAATAATTTCATAACATCATAAATTATCATTATGGTTTGGAGGCCATTGTTGAGTAGTCGTCCTCTACGGCGGGAAACCTGTGTTTTTTGAACTGGTATGTTGTAGAATTGGCTATAAGAAATGATATAATGTGGGATTTTTATAATTTCCATTGGGAATCACATCTTGGAACCACAATGATATTTTATGACATGGAATGATGATTCTGGTGGCGGGTTATGATAATCAGAGACCATTGGGTTTGCATCAGCCACTTCCAGTTCCAACTTTGAAGTGGGTTGACAATTCTATGGACATAATGGATGGGTTTTCATACACCTAATGAAATAAGAATGCGATATGGGTTGTGGTTGATAGGACGACAAAATCATCTCACTTTAAACCCATTCAGTACACACCCAATTTTTAGGATATGGAAAGTATCTCTTTGAGGGAGATTGTTCATTTTCAGAGAGTTTTATCTTCTATAGTCTCTCACAGGGATCCCCATTTCACTTTTTTCTTTATGATTCCTTCAAGATGCACTGGTATCTCATGTTAATTTGAGTATATCTTAATATTCACATATGAATGTCCTCCAAAATAGAGCAATACGTATTCTTGAGGATATTCTTCATGCTTGCATCAACAATTTTGGTGGATCTTCGGATAACCTTTTGGGATTGGTTATGTTTTCTTATAACAAAAATTACCATTCTTCAATTAGAATGGATACTTTTGAGTCCTTGTAAATTTCAGTTGTGTTGGTCGGATATTGGAGAAGATATATTTGTTAAACCAAGCTTGATTCATTAGATGACAACAATGTTTCAGTTGATTCATCAAAGGATTTGTATGAAACAATGTTGCTATAAATCCTATGATTTTCATCATAGTAGGCCGTTGAAATTTTCAGTTGGTGATCAGGTGTTCTTGAAAGTTTCACCTTTTTGGGTCATCAAAATCATGAGAGTAAGGAATGTGTGCTCCTCATTTTGTGAGACCATTTGAGGTTGCTGAGAAGGCGGGAAAATTGTGTTACCATTAAACACTTTTTCAAATGATAATGTTGAAAAATAACATGTTCCACGTATCCTAGATTCAAAACCATATATTTAATCTATTTTATGTTTTGATATGGAGTGGTCTTGATGTTGAACTTGATTTTTCAATAACTGAGCATCCAGTTATGATTGTTGATTCTGAGGCCAAGGTAATTTTTTGGAGGATAATACCTTTGGTCTGAGTGCAATGGAATCATGCTTCTAATTATCATGACAAATGGGAGCGTGAGGAACTAATGAGAGAGGAGTTTAATGACTTTTTCGATATGGAAGCATCTTGATTCGATTTATGGGGAAAACGTTTTTATGATGGGGAGGTTGTAACACCCCATTACCTTTCTATCTGGTATCATTTGAACTTTTCTAGGGTTTTCCCTATTCCTTGGTTGAGTAAGGATTAGAAGGAATTTGTAGGATACCTATAATGTTGTATTCATGATTTTTTTTGAATTTTGAGCATAAAACCTATAGTTTCAACTAGGTGTTGGAGATTTACACTCCTTCTAATGGTGTTACATGACATATAATCTTCACCTGACATATGCCATATAATGGGTGCATAATATGAAAGGATAAACACTTTTTACAACTTACACACTATGTAAATATTAAAAATTATTTTTTTAATAAAAGGCAATGAGTTTTTCAACATATCTGGGACTCAATTATTACACAACATGTAAATAGGTAACATACTGTGTAAAATCGTAAGTGTTAGTTTTAAAAAGGAGTCTTAGAAAAAATTATTATTTTATTCTTCTAGGATTCCTTATTCACAACCAAGAGGCTCTTCGTAAGTAATTTTGGATCCCTCCTACAATTCTAGATTATTATTTTCTGCGATTGATCATCATTTCATTTGTGTTGTGTGTCTTAGGGTTACTGGTATTCTTGTCTCTTCTGTATCTATTTATCTTCCTCATGGAGTTTGATAGGACATATTAGGATTGATGGATCTAAAATCCATTTTGTTGAATATGGATTCTATATTGAGTTCCAAGATCATATGTACCTTATTTTTCCATTGGAAAGTCCCATTGTGTGTGTTGTTTTTTTTTGAAAAGGTACGTGCTTCCATTTAATATTTTCCAATTGATTGAACCTTTATTTTCTCGTGTTTGAAATTTATTTCTATTGTTTTTTGAAAAACCTATTTGGTGTTAATTGGAAATTGGATTTGACTTGACAATGAAGTTTGTGGAAACCACCCAATTTTGATGGAATTTGAATTTTTGGTGTAATTTGATGTTGATGAAATTTGTAAATTGATTTGAGAATTGATTTTGTAAAATGGATTAAATTTATTTGATAAAAAATCTATGATTGTTTTTGAATTTAAAAGGAATGAAATGATGAAAACCCATTATTTTGGTTTTGAATGTGAATTGGTATTTTGAAAAGGGAAAGTGGGAAATTGTGATGTAATTTGAAGTGAAATGATTTTCCCTTTTTCTTCTGACCGATTGTTCGCATGTGAGACTCGGAAGTTGGTTGGTTATTTAGGAAAAAATCCTAGAATGGTAATTCCGTAACAACAAATTGATGATTTAAGACTATAAAAAAACCTATTTTGGAATATCTTATCTCTAATGGGATGTTGATAGGTCATATTCTGCATGATAATTAGGGACTTGTATACACATACTTACAGTGATCATTGATAAAAGATGTTTGAGGATCCCATAACATGGAACTAGCATACCATAGGGCAGATGAACATGGTGCTTATTATAATTACATTGATGTATATTCCATTGATTTTGAAACTGTTTTATTCATACCTAATGATTTATATATGATATTTTATATAAAGTGTATAGTTAATTTATGTTTGAAATGATTTCTATCATTTGAAATGAAATGCATGTTTTGTTTAAATATGAAAATATATTTCCATTCCTATTTTGATTAAAAATAAAAACATGATTTGGATTAATGTTTTAGAATCTTATTATATAACACTTGGTGAGACCAAACTGGAATTTCTAGCTCACAACCTACCATTGCATTTGAAAATTTGTAGATTTTTTCTTCTAGGTCTATGTATGTGGACGGAACCTGTTAGAGTATGTGGACGTTCATGATCCCTTGGTGATTGGAGTGATATGTTCTTTAGGATGTGGGTTTGTCTTGTGTGAATTTTGTTACTTTGATGATGTACTGTTTGGGTTCTTGAAATACCTATTTGGTTTCGGGTACTATATCCCTTTTGAGTTTTTGAGTATATGATGTTCTCAAAGGTTTTGTTAAATACTACAGCCATTATCAAATTCGAAATTTATATTTACCAGTATTATAATAACTACAAAGGTGTAGTATAGCAAAAGTGTGGGGTCAATCCCACAGAGAGTGGGGAACACAATGATGAATACCATTAACTAAAGGTTAGTTCACACCATTTTTGGTTTGATTTTACTAAACTGATGATGCAATTATAATAAATTAATTAATATAAAGAAACAAAAAAGTGGGGAACGAGTTTATAGGGATGGGTTTTCTAAATAAATTAATTCATTTTTACTTAAAAAACAATAATATAAAATAGCTTCGGCACTAAACAATTTCATCGATAGAATAAATGTTCATTCCCTGTCAAACTACCCAAGAATCCTAATTCATTATTATTAGATGAGTCAAAATAACTAATATAAATTAAGTTTAAATTTCTAAAACAGAAGAGAAATTCCATCATATGGTCATGAATAAATTCTCTCAATTATGTTGGGGTTTGTTCATTACTAATTTCATACAGTAAATGGAATTATGATGAATTAAATAGAAACACAGGAACAACATGATACATTTGAATACAATCATATTTATGAGTTAAATAAAATCAAACAATGATGGTACAAACCCCCTTTAACTAATTCTGCACCCCTTATCCAGCCATCATCGGGTGATCACCAACGATGATTAAACTCAAATCTATAATAAAGATATTATGAATGAAAGAGAAGGGAATGATGAAAATAAATGAAAAAATGAAAGATGTTTGGATTAGAAATATAACTCATCAAATTATTACATCAAAGAACGAAAGGAAAAATAGAATGGAAAACCCATCTATGAAGAAATATGGTTTGGAACCATACAAAATCCTACTGGTATTAGATCCTCTCCACTTGGAATGGAATGACCAAAATCTTTGCTGAACCATATATAAATTGGCTAAAATATAATCCTCTATCTTATCTATGTTGAATGATATGCTTATTGGTCATCTGTGTGAAATCTGTAAAGTCCCTGTCAAAGATTCACCGAGAATTAGCATGTTTCTTAATCTTATTGTGAAACATCACATCATGTAATGTTTTACATGACATGTAATGTCATTGGATTTTCACATCATTTAATATTTAGATGACATGTAATGTAAAATTCAAGTTTTGGAACCTCCGTTTTATCATTCTTTTTCAATTTTGTGCCTTCAGAACCTCTGTTTTTCTATTTGGATTCAATCATTGACCTCATATTCTTCATCATTTTATATTTTCACACCACAGTACTTTATGGATCGATGAAATTTGAATTTATATTCCTTCATTCTCATTTTTTCCTTGGTATTTCTCCACATGAAGGCTTCTAGAAATGATATCCAATATGGAAAGTTGTTGAAAATTGCGTAGAAAATAAATGAGACATTGATAGGAAAAAATGACCTCGAATATAAGGAGAAAACTCCCATGGAGAAATACATTTCTGATTCAGAAAGAGAAGAACCTGATGGAATGTTCCAACAAACTAAATCATGGAAGCATGGACCTCATCCACAGAGTCTTGTTCAAGGATGTGGATGTACTGATTAAACTAATAAGAAATAATAATTCAAACAAATGGTTGAATCTAAATCCAAAGATACTGACATTAAATGCCTCCTTTGGCAAGTGAAAAAAATAAAAATATATTATTCAATAGGTTGTGGCTCTTGGTGTGGTCAAGGTATTAATTGGAACAACCAGTGAGAAGAATAGTGAAAATTTGGAAATTAGATTAGAAAAAAACATTGTATTTGAGTCTATTGTTGATGAGGGAAATGGTGCTATGTCTAACCCCATCCTCTCATTCCTGTGTATATTTTTATTCTAATTTAATTTTATGGGCATTCATCCCTACCTTTCAAAAAAACTAATTCATATATAATAACTAATAAAAATATTTAGATAAAATAGAGATATTAGCATGCTAATATGTATATGTTTCTTCCATTATGTTTGAGGAAAATTTGTTCCCCGGTTTATATTATATGATGTCAGGTGCTGGTCGCCAACCCAGGGGGATCAGAAACGTCCTTATGGCTATGTCTAGACCAGCTCAGGTATTAAGGTACTAGGGTATTCAGGATGGTTCAAGATAATTCCACCGCATCCATGGCACAAAATTTTACTGTGGGGATGGTATGCCTCATACAATACACACACTTATACGGGCCTGCCACGAGCCAACATGGGCCTTGTCCCACTCTATACATAACCTGACCCTTCATCCACCTTCATATTGAGGTCCTATTAGACCTGACCCAATCCATTGATAAATATTTTTATACAAACCAATAAAAAATACAACTATAAGAAAAAATAAAAAAATGAAATAATTAAACAAATAAAAATAATAAAATTAACAAATTTAAAATAGAATTTTTTATTTAAAAACTTTTGTAATAAATTTATTATATATATATACATATATAACTTATAAATATTACTAAATAGATTATATTAATTATAGATTTAAAAATGAATAAAATTAAACAATTAAGTAAATAAAAATTTAAAATGTGTAAATTAAAAATAATAATAAAATTTTTATTAATTTAATAATTATTGAAAAAATGAATAAATTAACTAAAAAAATATATAAATTCTAAATATTAATAATTAGTATACATTAAATATACATATATATAATTAAATAATTAAATAAATAGATGTTAAAAATTAGTAAATTACCAAAAATATTTGAAACTTTATTAATTATATAAATATTTTTAAAATGAATAAACATTATGTATATGTATATAAATTATAAATATAAATTAAATTTATATATTAAATAATGCTTTATAAAATGAGAAAATTGTAATAATTACACAAAAAAATTAAAATGATGAAATTAAAAAATATTTAAAAAACTAAGTAATGAAATAATTATTAATAAAAGTGAATATGTTTAATATATATATTTATTTAAAATATTAATAAATAATTATAAATCATATATATTAACGATATATATATAAATTGAATAAAATGAAATTATTAAAAACATACTAATGTCATATTCATTTTTAATGGTTTTTAGACATAATTATCCATTAATGCATTTAATATATAAATACATTAATAAATATATATATATAATATTTCCCAAAATATGATTTATATAATAAAATATATTTATGATTACATTAAATAAGTCATATATTTAGGGAAGAATGGTTTATAATAAAAAATTAAAATTAATTTAAAATACCGACTTATTATTTTGAGTAATAGAAATTAATTGAATGCCATTTTATTTTTCAATTTAATATATATAACATCCATGTTACATTAATTTCACACATAAATATACGTAATTAATGCATTTTTTCAGACAACACACACACAGAAATATTTGTGTAATAAATTAAATCTCATATAAAATCAAATACACCTAATATTTATGTAATTTTTTCAAACTATAGTATTAATTTTAGAATTCCATTTAGTAACATGATACATTTAATAAATTATGTTTTTAATCATTAAATTTATTTATTTATTTTTAATATTATTACAGATAATTATTAGTTATTCATATTTATTATTTTATTATTATTTTTTTTGGAATTCAATCAATTTCTAATATATATATATATATATATATACATTATGTTATCATATTTTCAATATGTATTCATCTATATTTCAATATATATTCCTATTTTCTAAAAATTTATATTAAATTAATAGAATTTATCCACTTTTTTCCTATTTTTACTGTGTAGTCATTTTTAATTATTCAATTTCAGTCATTTTTAACATGAATTCTTTTAAGATTATTTATTCATTAACATTGTTTAAAATATATTTATAAATAAATATATTTATAAATGTATATTAACTATATCTATAAATTCACAAATTTATAAATTTAAAAAAAAAATATATTTTTTAAAAAAAATTATATAATTATAAATAATTAATTATATGTTTAATTAATAATAAATTGATGATAAAAATATTTAAATAGTGAATATATTTACAATATATATATATATTTATAATATATATATAATTATATAAATATATATAATGATATAAATATATTTATAATTATAAATAAATAATTATAAATGTACTTATAAATGTATTTATTTATAAATATATTTATAAAAGTATATTTACTAGAAAGGCATAGGAATGGTATTGAGCCAAACCCATGCCTAGAAATTATTAATAAAAGATTAATGTACAGTTGAAAAGGAAATGAAAATATGGTACAGAACCCAGAGTGAAAAATATATCACTTCTTTAACATACCCTGATATCCCATGTTCCTTGGATATCTACCCCTTCCCTTTGTATACCATCCCCTAGATCAGGTTTTGGGTTGCATGGGAGATTCTCCTCATTTGAAGTCGATTCATATGATTCCTTCGACATAGATTTAGTTGTGAACTTCCATGATAATTCTCAAAAGTTCATATTTGGGTTCAGACAAAGACCTTCATTATAATTAATAGCTAAGGATTTTTTAATTTCTAAGTAATCATTGAATCCAAAAACATCCAACTGCATCATAGAAAAGGTAACCTCCGATTGAGATAAGAACAAGCTAGTCACTTCTTTATGGATTCCAATAATAGGCTTATCAACCTCTTGGTCCTCTGGGATGGCAACTTTCATATTCCTATCACGTGTAATGATACATTCCTCCTCCAAGGCCTTACCAAATTTTCAATAGGCTTGAGATTCAAGACGAACGAAGCTGTGCCAGATAATAACGAACAACAAATATAACATGCTTCGGTCCCAAGGGGACCTACGTGCACGGCGAGAACACCACCCAGGGCAACTATTTTATTAAGAAAGCAAGAAAGGGTACATGCACATAATAAAGACTCAAATGAAAAATTAATGGACTAGAGAAACTATCCGAGGAGGCCGGGCTTGCTGAACTAGGTGGCAGTGATCAAGCCTGTCACGTAGAGTCAGCCCCGTCCACTCCTGGACGGACTCACGCACACATGCAAGAAGGATACAGTAGCATACATATTAAAGAAAGAATAAACCATGACAAAGCCAAGATCTACAAACCAGATCTTGGATACGGTGAAAAGAATGTAAAACTGTTACCCCCTTGAAGCGTAGCCTTCAAAGAACCCAGGTACTGGGATGATCACCGCTGAATCTCCACCGGAAGAGATATCCGGGTATAAGAGGCGGTTCGTGCTGTAGTTGTGGGGAGTGCGGGTGTCGGGCGGCTCCTGGTCAGTTCGTCCTTCGTCTTCGCGAAGTCCAAGCAGATCCAAGCTCGACGAGAGCTCTCTCTGAACCAGACTGAATCATCAACAATTGAAAATGCACCCCCTCTCTCGCACACAGAGAAAGAGAAGCAATCAATGTGCAACAGAAGACAGCAGGCGGCGAAGCGGATCAGCGGGATGGATGTCACGTGGACGACAGAGATTATCGGGACGGTTCGCATAACTGAGGCGAGCCAGCACATGGAGTACGTGGCACCAACCGATTGGAGAGGCATGTCGCAAAGCGGATCAAGGCCAGCAAGAAGAAACACAAAGGGCTCAAATCCTAGCTGTCATATGATCTACAATCAATGGCCACAACAGGTCCACTCTAATAATAAGGAAAACAATGAACCGGGTACAAACACAGTGAACCGAAAAACAGGTCCAGAACGAAATCGGGCAAACAGAACCCCATGCAATAATTCCATGCAAAAACAACAAATCTACAGAAATGAAAACATAATATATAAACAGAACAAATGAATTAATTTCATTGCAACAGAATGCATGAATACATGTTCAACAAATCTCCACCTTGAAATCAAATACAATTCAAGGATTCAAGGATAATGTTCTCGCAACCTACATTATAGAATAGGGACCAAATTCATAAGCCTAAGACAATGCATGAATTTAGATAATGGAACATCCTTAGTCAAACTATCGGCCGGGTTATCACCAGTGGGTATCATTGTGACACTCACTTTCCCTGATTCTATAATATCCCTTACAAAATGTAACCTAATGTCTATGTGTTTCGATCTACCATGGAATACATAATTTTTAGATAGATGCAATGTAGAATGGCTATCACAGTGAACTACTATACTATCAGCAGATAATGACAACTCAGAAAGCAAACCTCTAAGCCAAATGGCTTCCTTAATAGCTTTAGTTAAGGCAATGTACTATGCCTCAATAGTAGAAAGTGCAACCACTGACTGCATGTTGCATTTCCAGGACAGCGGTCCTCCATATGTAAGGAAAAAAAATCCAGTGATAGACTTTCGGGTGTCAATATTAGCAGCATAGTTAGAATCAACAAAACCAATAATGTCATCATTAAAATTAGAATTCATGCCAAATCGAATGCACAATTTATCAGACATGGAAACATACCTTAACAACCATTTTAAAGCATGCAAATGTGCCTTACCAGGTTTCCCCATAAACCTACTCAAAGTACAAATAGAAAAGGCTAAATCTGGTCTGGAACAAATCATGGAATACATAAGACTCCCCACAATATTTGCATATGGAATCTTATTCATAAAGGCAGTCTCATCTTCATTCCTAGGTGATTGATTTAAGGACAACATAAGGTGTTGACCTAAGGGAATGTTAATAGGTTTAACATGATCAAACAGATATCTTTTTAACACCTTCCTAATATAAGCATACTGGGATAAGTACAAGGTTCTAGCCTTCCTATCCCGAATAATATCCATACCAAGAATTTGATTTGCATGGCCTAAGTATTTCATTTCAAAGGCATAGTTCAACTTGTGCTTAACAACATTTATAATCCTCATGTTTTTTCAGATCAACAACATGTCATCAACGTATAATAAAAGATAAACATGCTCATGTTTAACAGTCTTGAAGTATGCACATGCATCAAATCTGCATCTAGAAAACTGATTTTCAATCATAAAGGAATCAAACCTTTTATACCATTGTCTCGAAGATTGCTTAAGTATATACATGGACTTCTGTAAAAGACAAACATGATTAGGTTTGAACAAATTTGAAAATCCTTCGGGAGGTGTCATATAAATAATCTCATCTAGGTTACCGTGTAAAAAAACAGTTTTAACATCGAGTTGTTCAATATGCATATCAAATTTGGCAGCAAATGAAAGCAGGATTAAAATGGATGAATTCTTAACAACAGGGGAGAATATTTCACTATAATCAATGCCTTCACGCTGTATAAATCCTTTTTCTATCATACGGGCTTTAAATTTGATTTTAGTTTCACCTACATTGTTCTCCTTCTTCTTATAGATCCATCTACAACCTATAACATTCTGGTTATTGGGTTGAGGAACAACAACACAAGTGTTGTTCTTAAGAAGGGAATTCATCTCCTATTTCATCGCTCTCAGCCAACTCATGGCTTCTTTGGACATAATGGCTTGCTTATAAGTTTGGGGCTCATCATTGGACAGATCATGTTCTACATTAAAAGCATAGGCAGCAATGTCTGCCTGGTTGAAATGGGATGGGGGTCTAATAACCCTTTTCACTCTGTCTCGGGTAAGCTGATAGCTGCTCAGGTCATCTGATTCTGGGCCCTCAGGTTCTGATTCCGAACTAGAATCTGATTCATGTTGGGATTGGGTGACCATGGGAGCAGTGTCAGTACTAGACTGTGGCTGGTCACTGAATCTTAAAGGGACATTAACACCTAGAAGAGTTACGTCCCGTGAGGGTTCAGTATCTTGTTCAGAGGGTCCAACAGGTTCAAGCTCCTTATCTTTGGACATGCCAGATTCATGGAAAACAACATCGCGGCTGATGATGCATTTCTGGTAACCGGGTTTATCTACCCATAAACGATACCCTTTAACACCTTCTAGATATCCCATGAATATACACTTAACAGCCCTAGGAGAAAGTTTATCATTCTGTGAATGTGCATAAGCTATGGATCCAAACATCCTAAGGTGACTAAGATTCAGGGGAATGCCCTTCCAGAGTTCTTCTGGTGTCTTAAAGTATTTGGCCAAAGACAGGAAACAATTTATGAGATACACTGCTGTGGAAGCAGCCTCAGCCCAAAAGGACCTGGGGAGTTTTGAGTGGGACAACATACACCTCACCCTCTCAAGGACAGTCCTATTCATTCTCTCTGCTAACCCATTCTGTTGTGGAGTTTCCACTACAGTTCGGTATCTTTTAATTCCTTCTGATTCACAATATTCAATAAACTCATTAGATAAATATTCTAAACCATTATCGGTCCTAAGGGATTTAAGTTTCTTGTTACTTTCACTCTCTACAGAAGATTTCCATTTCTTAAAAGTCAGAAAGGTATCAGACTTGTGTTTAAGTATATAAATCCATACTCTCCTGGAGAAATCATCAATGAAGGTAACAAAGTATAAGCCTCCACCATTGGAGGTAACTCTAGAAGGACCCCATAAATCAGAATGCACACATTCGAGAGGCTCTTTAGCCTTATACAAAGACCTGCTGAAACTTTCCCTCCTAGACTTCCCATACACACAGTCTTCACAAAAGGGAAGACTATTCAGAGTAATATTGCTTAACAGACCTTGTTTTTGGAGTTCACTAAGACCCTTGGCACTAACATGCCCCAGTCTTCTATGCCACAAAGCAGTGGAATCCATTCCTGAGCCAGAAGAGGCATTCAACAGATCTCTATGCACCTTACCAACTAACACATACAGGCCATTGCAAAGGGTTACTTTTATTACTATGAGGGATCCTCGGGATATTCTAAGGCTTCCGGATCCAGACATGAAGTTTTACCCTCTCTGGTCAAGTATTCCTAGGGATATTAGGTTTCTTTTCAGTTCGGGTACCCTCCTAACTTCCTCTAGTGACCTAACAGACCCATCATGAAGCTTAAGAGATATTGAGACTATTCCCATAATGTGACAGCTCTTGTTATTCCCTAGAAAAACCTCACCGGACTTGAATTCCCTTAACTCAGTAAAAAAATCCTTCCTAGGACACATGTGGAATGAGCACCCTGCATCTAGAATCCACTCATTTGTAATGGAAGTATCAGAGACATTTAATACATCAGCAGTGTCAAAGTCTTGTTCAAATAACAAGGAATGGTCATTATTAATTTCTTTATAGTCACCTTTCCTATTAGGGAAGTTCCTTTTAATGTGCCCAGGTTGTTTACATTGGAAACACTTGATTACCTTACATTTAGACTTTCTCATATGTTTCTTAAACCGACCCCTATCTTTGCTTTTACCCCTTAACTCACTTCGGCCTCTTGACTCACTTATGTCCCTAACATTTAAACCATCAGCCTCAGTTTTTACAATACCCTTTCATTGCAAATATTTAGAGGGCAAGGCGGATTTAACATCCTCTAAAGTCAATGTGTCTTTACCATACATCATAGAGTCTTTAACAGAGTTAAACTAATCATATAATGATGTAAACAATATGATGGCTTGGTCCTCATCATCCAGCTTAATATCAATGTTGGCTCTGTCTAATAAGATTTTATTGAATTCATCAATGTGTATCCTGACTGTAGTTCCAGGGCACATTTTAAATGTATACAATCTAATTTTATTATATAGTCTACCAACAAGGGATTTTTTCATATAAATGGATTCCAATTTAGACCAAATACCAGCGGTAGAGGACTCATATGCGACTTCTCTTAAGACCTTGTCTCCTAAAGACAAGAGGATTAAACTACGGGCTTTTCTCAAGGTTTCCTCAGGGAAATCTACAAATGAAGTGGAAGGCTTCCCATAAGGGGCAGTAGTGGTGATTTTCTTCCTAGTGCCAGCAAGGGCATCGATAAGGTCGTTGTGATCTAACAAGGCTCTCATCTTAATTCTCCAGAAATTAAAATAATTTTCTCCATCGAACTTATCAATATAAAACTTTGTCGAACCCATAATAATAAAACAGAAGGCTCTGATACCACTTGTTGGGGCTAATTATACTAACCCTAATGATGCCAAGATCCACTAGTTTATTAATCAGAGAACGAATAAAGAAGTTTATTATATACAGAATAGATGATCCCCTATAAATCTGGAGGAAGGATCTCAGTAGAGATTCAAGACGAACGAAGTTGTGCATGACAATAACGAACAACAGATACAACATGCTTTGGTCCCAAGGGGACCTACGTGCACAGCGAGAACACCACCCAGGGAAACTGTTTTATTAAGAATGCAAGAAAGGGTACAGGAACACAACACAAACTCAAATGAAAAATTAAAGGACTAGAGAAACTATCCGAGGAGGCCGGGCTTGCTGAACTAGGTGGCAGTGATCAAGCCTGTCACGTAGAGTCAGCCCCGTCCAATCCTGGACGGACTCACGCACACATGCAAGAAGGATACAGTAGCATACATATTAAGAAAAGAATAAACCGCGACAGAGCCAAGATCTACAAACCAGATCTTGGATATGGTGAAAAGAATGTAAAAATGTTACCCCCTTGAAGCGTATCCATCAAATAACCTAGGTACCGGGACGATCACCACTAAATCTCCACCGGAAGAGATATCCGGGTACAGGAGGCGGCTCGTGTTGTGGCAGTGGGGAGTGTGGGTGTCGGGCGGCTCCTGGTCAGTTTGTCCTTCATCTTCGCAGAGTCGAAGCAGATCCAAGCTCGACGAGAGCTCAATCTGAACCTGAATGAATCCTCAACAACAGAAAATGTGCCCCCTCTCTCGCACACAGAGAAAGAGAAGCAATCAATACGCAACATAAGACAGCAGGCGGTGCAGCGGATCAGCGGGATGGATGCCGTGTGGACGGCAGAGATCATCGGGACGGATCGCATAACTGAGGCAAGTCAGCGCATGGAGTACATGGCACCGACCCATTGGAGAGGCATGTCACAAAGCGGATCAAGGCCAGCCAGAAGAAACACAACGGGCGCAAATCTTAGCCTTCAGATGATCGGAAATCAACGGCCACAGTAGGTCAATGCTAATAATAAGGAAAACAATGAACCGGGTACAAAAACAGTGAACTCGGAAACAAGTCCGGACCAAAATCGGGCAAACAGAACCCCACGCATCAATGCCACGCAAAAACAACAAATCTGCAGAATTGAAAACATAATGTATAAATAGAACAAATGAATTAATTTCATTGCAACAGAATGCATGCATACATGTACAACATTATTAAATTATAGATGATTAAAAGAAAAGTCTAATTAATGTTTTGACCATTAGCATCATTTCCTGGATGCCTATCATCAGGCAAGATAGTAGCAACTTCCATATAAAGATTACCCTGGGAGGCAACATCATGAGATTAACTTCCATTAGTGGGAAGAACATGAATGGAAGTTGATTATGCTAATCAATGATCCTACAAAATTAGGGAGAAATTGTTTTTCATATGGATGACCTTTTGGAATCCTTCGGCATCTTCCACTTTGTTACCTTTATGAGTTCTGAACAGATGATCTGGTTCAGGAAAAAAGTCAGCTGCCTTTTGAGAGAGACTTCTTCAATGAAAGTATAATCCATTGATATCGTGCCAGAAACTTGTTTCTCACCGGGGTACCCATATTTCTGGTGCCTACAAGAGATCTTATGACAACATAATCCCGAACAGGCAGCCCGACCTTATCAGTTGAGAATAAAAAATCTTACTCCATTTTTAGACTCCCAACATTAGCCTCAAAACGAGTACCATCTACCTGCCCCCCTCAAAAATATCATCCCATTTTTTCAATATCTTTCCACTTCCATGATCAAATTTATCAGAGTAATTGTTTCCATCAGACCATCCCCTACATGGTCAGCAGGTTCATCAGTACAAATTCAAGCATCTTCATCGCTAGTAATACTCTACCTTGTACCTTCCAGTGACATCACTCCAGCCCCTGTCACACCACCGTCAGCATTCCCACGTCTTCTCTTGTGATAGACTTCCTTGTTGCGTCCCCGCCCCGAAAAAAAGCCTCAAACCAAAAAACATTCGCCATCTGCTTTCTCATGAACAATGACCTTGTAGATTGAGTAGAAGCAACGTACCTATCATACTCAATTATCATATCTAATTCATCATCCTATGTGATTAAAAATACGTTATCAGTTAAGATAGATCATAAATATACCTCAACTAAAAAGGGATGATAATTCCCAAAATGAGAAATTTCATTTACACTATCTATTTTTATCAACACCCCAATGGCCTAAGTATGATTTCAAAGGATCTAGGGGTTCCATAAGATCCATTTCAAGCTGAACACCTTCACTCATATCTGAACGGATGAGAGAAAAACCTCTAAAATGCGGATTGTTTTATCCCATTCAAGTATATGGAAGAAAACGAGTTTTAATGATAACAAGCCGAAGCCCCATGCTCGAATCATTAGAACCCCAAATGGGAAAAAATGATGGAAGTATATTCATCCCAATAATACACATCACCTAATTGTAAATCTCCAAACATCTGAAAAATGCTCAATCGGGGTTCCAAATTTCCAGGGTGATGCACCTATTGTAAAAGAAAGTCTTCCAATTATGGAGTGCTCTCAAATTTTGATCCACGGATCTACATTCATCGGGTCCACACTTACATGAGAGACCATCCCATTCTAGTGAATAATTCTGAGCATGGAACCTTCATGAAGAGAAAAGTGATGGAGCAGACTAACCTATCCCAAACAAGGTACCTCCTTCCCTGTGAAACCAACTTCGAGTTGATCCTTCATGACGCTCACGTACATGTGATAGTCAAAATGTCCTGGCCCAAGCGAATCCTCCATAGACGATATATAAAATCATAGTATCCATGGCAGCTCGAGATTAGGATCTCCCGCATCACAGTCATTATATCTTATAAAATTATATTTACCATATTTATATAATTATATATTTTTAATTATAAAAAAATAAATATAATTTTTTTTCAAGTATTTATATAATTATAAATATATTATTAAACAATAAAATAATTATAAAATAATAGTAAATATATTTAAATAATTAATATATTTAATATATATATAATTATAAAAATATATATAATGATATAAATAAAATTATAATCATATTAAAATAATAATAAATATTTTTCAAATATTTTTATTTGTTACTATAACTACAAATAATTTATCACCACTATAGTTTTAGTACTGATAAAGATGCCTTTAATAAGTGAATTTTAATTATGTGATGATATAAGGTATTTTATCAATGTTTTTTCAGAAGTGCGGATAAAACCCTCCTTGATATATTTAAAAGAACCCTAACCACACAGATTTCAATCTCAATTATCAATATTTCATGGAAGTCCTCTTCTGTCAGTGCTCATCCTCAAATTTATATTGGATTAATCAAGACTCGGATCCATTGTATGTTGTTTTTTTCTACTCCTCCTTCATTATTTTCTTGTTTGGGATCCATGGTTTGTTTTATTGTGTTGTTTTCTTGTATAAGTGATATCATGGGTTCTATATTTATGACATATACTTCTTATCATTCAAATCTTATTGATTTCAAAATCCTAAATGATCAAAATATCCACCTTTGAGTTCAACAATCCTCTTTCAATTGGTTTGGGTTACTTCCTTAAACTATCTCCAAACAACAATATTTTAGCATGAAAATGCTAAAATGGAGCATTCATTTTTCTCCAACACAGAACCATTACTTACAATATTTTGAAATTGAGGTATAGTACACAACCTTATTTGGCCCGGCATTATAGCATCACTATCTATTGTTTTTTGTTTTTATCTTTTTTTCCCGCTGATTTTAGTTCAGATTTGTATTTTTTTGTAATATAAAACCTATATCATAAAAAATGACACTCTGGTTGGATATCATTTCATTGTATCAATGATATTTTAGATCAATGGTTACTACATTTTAGCATTGCAGGATGGAGATGGTCTTAGTAATTTTAGGCCAATAATTGGTTTCTTCCTATTCTTTTTTCTTTCCCTATGCAACGAGTTATAAAATATATACTTTTTTCTAATATCTAAAATTTTATGCATTTTCTTGGATGGGATATAGTTATAAATACATGGTAATTCACTATTATTTTAAATTTTTTTTCTTTTTACTACTCTTCGTGTATGAACTTGATTCTGGTAGGCTATCTATCTTTAGGTTGATTTGGTTTGTTGGTTTTTTTAAAATTCTCACGTGGGAAGACTATTTATTTATCATGGGGATTTTTTGGGTGGTGATTTATATTAGGGTTCCCACTAAACCTTTTATGTTTTTTTTCTAATAATAAAAATATTTAATTTTTATTGAATGATTGGGTTACATTATAGAAAATAATTGAGCACATAAATATCAATCCAAATGAGGCATTATATTTACTTTTCAAATACACTTTTATTAATCCTAACAAGGAATAAGATTTGGGGTATTATAGTTTATAGTTTCCAAATGTCATTCCAAATAAGGCACTAAACATGGATTTTGAAATAATTAATGCATCATAGTATTAAACTAGGTAAATTATTAAACATAACATTAGCTATAACCAATTCTTAGTTTTAATAACCCAAAAAATGAATAAAGTGTGACTTAAGCACCAATTAAGATGTTCTCACCAAAAAATTTAAATATTATCATTTAAATGAATCTTATACATTTTAAAAACAATTAAGTAACAACATTTATTAAGAAAAAGAGTTCATTTAGTAATGTAAAATTATGATTTAGTAAAAAAATTTAAGGAAAGAAATTACCTAAGGTTTCAGTTTCATGAAGCCAAAAAATTAATTTAAGGGATTTATATAAAACCAAATCCATGCATAGTTATTTAAGAAAATAGACACATTTAGTACATAAAATGTTTTTATTATAGTTTCAAAAATAAATGAATGTGATGATACATAATAAGTGTTAGGTCCACTAGGTTAAATACCCTGAGAGGGGGGTGAATTTGCGTATGATAGATTAAAAAAATTTCCCTTTTGATCTTGTTTTGTTGTTAAACAAAATTATCTTCTCTCTCTTTCCAATAGAAAAGTATGAACATAAATTAAAGCATTCATGAGGCACTTCAATTTTAACATGTTTTACCCACACAGGGATACATCTAAGGAGCATACAATGAAAATGTGCTGATGTACCTAATATAATAAGAGTTCCCTACTATTTACAATATTTATAGTGGACTCACAGTCTCTCCTAGTTTACAACCAACCACAATTTGAAAGCTCACTACTCTCTAGACTGAAGCGTGATCATTGCTTCTAACTTATACCCCTCAATATGTATAGAATTGCAGGTCCTTTTATTATCTCTAATGAATGAATCCCCCATTTTATGTAGATGCTCTATTTATGTCCCACTTTAATACACTCTTTAATACCACTTTACCACAGAAGTTCTGGGAAACTCTAAATCATTTTCACAACCCTTACTATGTCTATTGTTCAACATTAATGCCTTTCATGCAATATTACACTTATTTTGTGAAACAACTTTTTCGTGAAACTTCAATCGTACATGAAACTCGAATCTTATACACTACTTCCTTAGATTGTGTGCAACTCCTATTATTTCACGCAACTCCTATTATTTCACGCAACTCCATTTACATAAAATTATTACACCATTCAGAGCATAAATTTTGTCTATGTCCAGAGCTGCTTCAAATGAGTGGGGGACAACACTTATTTATAGGCAGTACTGACCACTGCATGGACATTTTGTCGTATTGTGTATGATTCCCTCTATATGTGAAAAGCCAATTTGATGTCTCATTGGGCACACAAGTTTCTTTCTCACAACTGCATCTTTCACGCACATTTCCAAATATTTCTAACACATCATGCCTTTTACATATTTTGACATTCTAATCATGAAACATGCCTTGAACACAAATTTCATACAATATTCTATCTTGCGTGAAACTTTCTTGACAAAAAACACATTTCCCCATTTTCCTGATTTTGAGACCCAAATAATTGCCAAACACAAGAAAACAATTCCTCCTTAAATCTGTTCTTTTTATAATTCCTCACGGTCATCTATTCATTTTTCATGGTTATTTTTCCACATAAGATATAAGTAATATATATAGAACACAACAACTGACCAAGGAAACCCACATTGTCGATAAACACAATCAACCAAAAAATGATTCAATGTTACATTGAGGGATTTTTTCCTAAACATATGTTATCATAACAAATTATTCCTACCAACTTTATCAAATAATCCATTATCAAATCACTGATGCAATAACCATATCAAGTTTATGTATTTTTCAATGACTTATAATTTGTTTAGGTAATAGTGAAAGGAAATGAATTTCTTTGTAATACAAGACACAGTATAAAAGGGAATACTTAACTAAGTATAATCATACCATTTAAAATAATGATTTAAAACTAAATTTCAGTTTACTAAAAAAACTGAAGATATCATAACATAAATATATACCAAATTCTAATTTTATTTATTGAAAAAAGGTCTATGACATGTAAATATTCAGGATACTTTATCAAAATAAATCAAGGTAACATAACCCAAAAATAGTATGGTTATATTACATTATGGATCATAAAATTATTTGGAGCTTACAAAATTTCTAAGCATGTACTTATATAAATAAAATAATTTAAATAATTAAATAACACAAGTTTGTACTTTAATTTCATAAAATAATGAATTTTAAAACCAGTAAACATGTTTAAAAGAATTTACATAATAAACCTCGCATCAATATATATTGTGAACAACATGTGTGATGTGGTTTCCATCTCACCACACCCAATCTCATGCAAAAACAATATTCAGTCCTATTCTGGAAGAAATTTCACTGAAAATTATCAATTACACCCATCAAAATGCTATCTCATCACTCTATCACAATTCCTAAACAACCCAAATTATCCGATAATCTTCTAAACACCCACTACAATGTAAAAACTCAAAAAATGGGTTAACATCATAGTTGGTTCCTTTCCAAACAAAATAGAAATATTCTATCATTATCTCACCTTGGGTAATGTGTGCACTAGGTATCCATGATCACTAAGTGTGTGAGGATATTTTCACCGTGATCTAACATACCTAAGAAATCCTTTACCATGGTGCAAGGATTTAAAGTTTTAAATAAATCCAACCTTATGAAAAAAGTATTATTCATTCCATATTTATAAAAGGTTTATGAAATGTTTAACAATCATGTTTTTCATTAGATTGGGCTGGTTCCTTCTTAGAATTTTTAAGTTCATACATATATTTATATTTAATTATTGAAAAAGAGAACTTATTTTAAAAGCTAAAGTGGGGTTCAAAATGAAAAAAGTGGTTTTCCCATAAGATGAAGTAAAAAGGATTAAATGTTTTGTAACTCATGGAGTTATTTCAATTTGAACATTTAAATTTTTAAACATTTCAAAGTATATATCTCTCCCTGGAAACAATTCTAATCTATTAATTAATTTTTTGTAGTTTTTTAATATTATTTTATGTTTTCTTCAATTGATCCTAATAGGTTTTATATAAAATGGTGTTTGTTTCATATTATGTGTTTTTAAAAAAATTGGTCGATTTTCATAAGGAATTTTAAAAAAATTGATTCCAAGAGCGGTTTTAAAAATTAAAAAACTAGCATTTTGAATTTTGAAAGAGGGTTTGAGGTGAAATTTGGAAATCTAATTTAAGATATGATAATTTAAAATGTTTTGGTCTCTTGTAATGTGTTTTGTAAATAGGTTGTTTTCATTATTGAATTTGGGAATATTTTTTTTAAACTGGTTTGGTGTTAACAGTTTACCTAACAAAGTATTTATTTAAAGTAATGTACATACTTAGATATTAGTGTGTTATAAGGATATGTATACTGCATCAGACAATGAGATAAATAATAAATCACATTAAATAACATGATGTTTCCCAACCCATTGGGATTGGGGAAAGAGTTAGCAAATAGTAATGCACTATGAACATGTATTGTATGATCATATAATATATCAAACCATTTTGTTCTTGATAAACTTTTCATCTTTAGTAAACATACTTAGAAATGTTTTATAGTGCATCACTAACTCCCAGCCTAAGAACATTTAGATTTACGTATAAAATTTTCATCCTAATTAGCTTCACATCCCAAATGGTTATTATTGATTTTTTTCTTAGGACACATCCCTCATATTTTATGGAAATTCACCTATGTTTCATGATCTACTCTGAGTTGTTTTCATCTCATACTAGGTACCAATGTTCATTTGCGGACACCCTTAATAGAATTATCTATAAATATTACCTTTGATTATGAATATATTATGTTTATTATTTTTTTTAAATGAATATTTTTTAAACCTAATAGGATGGATATGAGTTGAAAATCAACGAATGCTAATCATATGAAAAAAGAGTATGAAGATATAGTTTAATAGTTCATCAGGTTTTCAACAAAGCATACATACCACACTTGTCAAATCTGTTTTCCATGTTTAAATTGTTTTAATTCAAGACAAATTTGTACAGAAGAGTTAGAGGAACATTTGATTTGTTATAGAGTAGATCAGAGCAATAAATGTAGGAATAAACATTGGAAAAAAATGAATGTACACACTGATTGAGATGATACTGTGATTTATGGATCAGTCGATATAAATACCAATACAAATAATGATAGAGATCACATGGAAAAAATGGAAAAGGAAATTAAATAAGAACTTCATGATCATCCAAAGATGTTTCAGAACATAAATAGTTATTCTAAGAGACAATTGTATACTTGTTGTAATAAATACACATCTTTTTAGTTTTATTGAAGTTATATAATTTGAAAGATGACAACAGATGGAGAAACACCAGCTTTAGAGAACCACTTTTTCTCCTGAATGAAATACTACTAGACGAAAATGAACTTATTTTTCAAACATATAATTATAAAAAAATTCTACATTAAATGGTATTTATCTCCAAAAAGTACATTCTTGTCCATAAGATTTCCTATTGTTTCGCAAGGACTACGAATCACTAATAAAATGACCTCAGTGTGGCATAGGTTTATACAAGAAAGATAAAACAATCCCTTAGAAGGTTTTGTGGTAATTTCATATCATTACACGATTATAAAACTATATGTATGTTTCTAAACAATGAGATAATTTACATGGAATGTAGATAAAATAATTAAATATTGGATCCTACGTCATCTAACAAACTCTCCACTGTGGAAGAAAATATATTGTATGTATCCGGAATTTGGAAATGATCCAAGAAAATTCCATATTTAATTAACTATATATGGAATAAATCTTTTTGGTGTAGATATTATTATTTATAGTACATGGACCATCATGTTGGTAATTTATAGCTTTCAGACATGGTTATTCATGAAGCAGAAATAAATTATGTTTTCTATATTTATATTTATACCAAAACAACCATGTAATGATATTAATTTCTATTTGGATTCATTGATCTAATATATGACGTTGATGTGGGATAATGTTCTCATAATGTATCATATTCATAAAAGTGACTAATTCACATTTAGGGCGTGTTGAATGGGACAATGAATGACTTTCCTTCTTATGAAAAAAATTATGGCTATACCATTAATAGAATTTTGGGGTGTCCCAATTTTGAATAATTCATATACTCAGTTTGGTGGAATCATTTCTCAATGACTGTGTTTTTATGAAATTGGAAATTATTTCCTTGATGATATAAATACCAGTCATGGGAAACCAAATTCTATGAGAATACCAAACATGGTACAATGCCATCTCTACTGACGAGCAATTTATATTTTAGTAAATTAAAATATGTTGACACTGTTTTTGGTAAACCTTTTTTAAAAAACCTTAATAAAATAATAGGAAAATGTGATCAATTATCTTTGAATTACTATATTGGAATTATTTGTACGTCAGTCATTTTTTTGATGTCAAACATGTAGAAAATAATGTATTTTACATTGTTATTGAAATGTTTCTAAATGTTCCGATAAAAAATATGACATCAAGGATTTGTTGGATATGATTGAAATGGGGATAAGGGAAGAATTTTCATCAGTGAATGGTAATGGATAATCTTTTCATCCTCTAGCATCTTAGACCCCATCCAGACAGGAACAATTTCAATTTTTTATTTTAATTAATGGTGAAAACGTTCATTGGGTTATTTATAAAATATCAAGAATGATATGTAAATGAATAATTTGAATTTATATAAACTAAAATCACATGAATGTCATGTTTGTATTCAATATTTGATGCATGTGGATTTACGTTGAATTATTCAAAAAAATTTACAACATACATGTTCCAGACTCTACTTCTTTTGAAATATATATGCAGTAATGTTATAGACCCAAAAAATTTCTAATCATAAATAACGAGGTTACAATTCTATTATTTGAATTATATATGTTTTTCCTAATACCATTATTTTATATAATGGTCCAACTAATGGATTACTTAGTTATAGAGGTTCAACAATGGGGTCTCGTCCCTTACAAAAGGATGTACCCCATTGAACAATATATGAAGATTTTAAAAGGTTATGTCAAGAATCAAAGTAATCAGGAAGGTTTTATCGCAGCTTAATTTATTTTTGACGAACCTATGGTATTCTATGCCAATTACCTATAATATGTCGATAGAATAAATCTCCTAATGTCTCTTTATATCATACATCATTTGGGATAAGGTATTTTTAGAAGAGATGTTTTTACAATAACTATCACAGAGGAGGAGCAAGAGCACCTTTTAATTTTACATAATAGTGAATATGTTGATCAATATGTTGAATCAAAAAAATTAATTCCCAATGATTTGAATCCTTCAAGGAATAAATGATGGATATCAAATACAAATAATCAATAGTCTATAAGATGATTCAGAGATCAAATTTATACAGATTTCTCTAAAAATACAAATTCAATTGTTGAACAACTTTTATGGCTAGATAGGGGCTAAATTTAAATGTTATATCTTACATTGGTTTTAAAATCAATGGTTATACATTCTATAAAAAATAACATGATGATTGTAGTACAATGAAAAATAGTGAAGTTAGGATTATTGTGGAAGCGATGCACATATCGTGTTCTACGGAAAGAAATCCAATTTATGCGAATATGTCATATTTCAGTATCATCAAACAAATATATGAGTTGGATAATAAAACATTTAAAGTTTCGATTTTCTATTGAAAATGATTTTACAATAGGAGTGAATTGAAATTTTGTGAAATGTGATTCATGAAGGGGAATTTTAGTGTTGATTGTGGAAAGAATGATCATTTTATAATGGAATCACAAGATGTAAAAGTATATTATGTCTCAGATCCAACAAATACGAATTGGTTGATTATTCTACTGGAGACTAAAAAACCGATAGTTTCAGATGAATATTCAATCTGAGATGACATATTCATTGGGAGACAATAATCGGTTAATGGTGGTCCCAATTTAGACAATGTCATGTACTTTAGAAGAGACCAAAATGAGTAGATTTGGATTCTCAATAGAGGATCCAAATCCCTTTATCCTTTTAAAAAATAAATTGTGTTCAATGATAAGGATAATGTTTTTTTAATATTCTATGATTTTCCTCGTAATATTATTTGTTCTCTAATATATTATCATAATCTAAATTTAATGTTTAACAACTCATGAAAATAATTTCTTAAGCACATGTGATGTTACCAATCCCATGGAAGAACAAAATATTGATTCTGAAACTACAAAATTATTAGGGGATCAATAAGATGGTGATAAAAAAACAACAACAACACAAAATCACAATGTTAACTGATATTATCAAGGCAAGAAATAAGGTAATACAATATGAGGTTCGCCTGAATCAATGTGAAAACCTATAAACCCCAACAATTAAATGCTTATTAGTTATGTTGGGATCACAGTGAGGGTGAATATGCAGATTAATATAGAGTCATGGTTCCATGTATAACTTGTAATAAAAGAAAATATTTGGGAATATATGATGGTAATTTTATGATAACATTTTTTATTTTACTGAAAAATTATATAATGAAACATCGATTTAATTTTCATTATTCTATACAGTGTTTGATTATTGTAGATTATTTATGTAAGAAATATGTGTTAATAGATGCTGGAAAATCCCATATAGGATTCTGGACACTTCTTAAGAAATTTTGTATAAGGTATTCCGAGGATAAAGGAAAGCCCCACCTACAAGTTACTTATGCCCACATTATAATATAGGAAACATGGAATGCCTTCATCAGTCATCCAAATAATAAATCATTTAATGTGAATTATAGTCGATAATATATTATTTGAAATTATTTATTTTATCTAATATGATTCAAATTTTTTATTTTATGAAACAAAAAGAGAGTTCTAAAAATAAAGAACTTGTATAAAATCCAATGTATCACTATTGAAAATAAAGGATGAGGTATGCTTCTATATAAAATAAATAATAGGAATTTCAAGTCAATAATAAACGTTTAATATGATACAAAACAACATATATTACATTGTTCATATATATATATATATATTGATGAATCAAAATTTGAATCCACTTCTCTCTCAGGTCATGTACTATAGAAGGAGGAACATGTAAATAATGAGGGTAAACTGGTTGATGAAAACACAAAAGTAGTATAGGAAACATGTGTAAGTTTGAAAAAAATTATTTTTTTTAATTTATAATATTATTAAATAAAAATATCTATTTATTTTCATATTCTTTTTATATGTTGATACATAATAATCTACAGTGATCATACTGGATGAAAAACTACTTTCAGTAGCTTTGAAGCTGCCAGAAAAATATAGTCATGTTAGAGGAGTAGGTTTGGAGTGTCTCCTTAAACATACGCCAAGAAGAAAAAACCACAAGAATATACATATAATACGTTGAATGGATTACATGCACAAATATATTATTTTCAAGATATTATATTCTTGATTTTTTTGGAATAACAATATATGATAATGGATCAAGGTGAACCGATGATGGAACCAATATCTTCACATAATGAACTAAATGACCCAGACAACTTTCATGTTAGTCATTACGCTCAATATATTACCTTACTCGAGGTAATATATTTTTTCATTACTAAATCTTATTAATGTTAATTAACTAACTTTTGATAATATTATATTACTAAAATATTATAGGGTAATGTGTTATGTGATTTCTATTTTTCAAAACCCACACACAGCCTTGTTAAGAGGGGTCAAATGTATAAACCTTGAGAGACAAACTACATAATAAATAAATCCAAAAAAATCACATGAAGGTGAGGATTGAGGTAGCTCACGATCTGACTACTGAGTTTCTTGGATCACATGATGATCTAGATACTACAATGTTCAATTATGTTGTTGAAAATTTTGTAGCATAGTCATCTAACATTATAATGATTCATTCTATATTTTTTTTAAAAAAATTATTATGATTAACGTGTATAAATTGATGAATTATTGTTAAAGTGGGGTATGATATTACAAATGGCTAAATCGATAAGTAAATAGAATGTCAGATCAGAAAAATCTAGTGAATCAACCGAGAAACAAAAAAGGACCATCTGGGAGTACATTTTCCCCATCAGTTTCCACTAGAACAATTATTATCATTACAACATCATCCATATACCACACTTGAAGAAGAAAATATTTCTTAGATTCCATATGAAGAAGAAATATTTTTATCTTAGGTTAAATACATAGTCGGTATTGAGAGTATAAATGAGATGCTCAAGTTTCAATAACTACGAGTCTCAGTGCGGAATACATACATAAGGTACATTTTCATAATACGTTTATCCAAATAATGATTTAATATATTCATTACAAGTAATAACTATTCATATTTTCTATAGGAATTTATATTACTATTATATACAGGGAAAATAATGTGAAGCATGATTTAGATTCATTAATCCATGTTTTATTTCTATGGATGAAAATTTTTTAGAGAATAATGATATTGAGAAGAAAAAATATGAGAAAAATGATGTGTTTGAGAAAAATATAATAGATGAAAAACACTTTTTTATTCCAATAATGTATTTTTAAATCTCAACTATCTAATCACGTAAAATATTTTTTATTTTTTTATTACTTTTTTTATGTTTTTTAGGAATCACTACATGTTGGTCACAATCAATATAGATACCCCAAATATTTATATATATTTGGATCCAATCCATGGATATCCAATAAACCAATCACACATATTGTGTAGTGTGATTTTTTAATACCCTTTAATAAATATTTTATAGATAAAATTCTAATTATATGTTTCCATTTTTATTTTATTAAGAATTTTGTTAGGATAATGTGGTCTCTAAATATACGCTAAATCATGGCATGAAGTCAGTTAATGAATATAAAAATACTATGTTTTACTTAAAATGGAAATATATTAAGGTATAAAAAAAATATTTAAATATAAAAACTTTTTTTCAAAAAAAATTCTTATTTTGGTCAATGTTAATACAGTGTCTGAAGCAAGATAATGGAAATGATTGTGGATATTATGTTTGAGAATTTATGAGAGAGATCGTAAACCATGAGAATATCATCATCCTAGAACAGGTAATTTATGAAGGTAATTAAAATTTCCATATAAATATTTGTCAATATTTTTTTGTATATATTTTGTCAGTACTACCAAGATATACAACAACCATAGTATTCAAAACATGAAGTAAATTTGTTTTGATAAGAGTGGGCAGTGTACATGGTGTCGAATTGTTTTCCAACAAAAAATTTCGATGATAACCTGTTATGTTTGTGATATATTATGGGATATAACATTAGAAATATATTTGGGGTGTGAAGAATTAGTATCATAATGATTATATATTATTATTGGAAATGTTACACATGGTGATGTATAATGGAGGAAATCAATTTTTTAGAATAGAATGGTTGGAATACTTTGTGTTAGAATTTATATAAGAATCATGAAGAGGTGAATTCATACTACTTATTTAGTTAATTTTATTATCATTTTATTGATTATTTAGTTAATTTTCATTTCATTTTTATCTGATACTTTTTTTTAAATTTACACATTGGTTAAAAACACACGTCACATGATCAAAACTAATCAAACAAGCTCATATTGTTCTCAAACATTATTAAAATAATTCAAAAGTCCTTTGGGATGTGTCGGAATTATCCACATGTAAATCCAACACGGGATGTGTCTGCTATGACTCAAAGTACATGTTTTCAATATAAAAGTGTCATTTTGGTTTAAAACATATATCAAATAGTTAAAATTGTGAAAACAAGATTTGATTATTTTGAAAATTTTCGATAAAGATTCATTTTTCATTTATTGAAATTTACCGCACATAATGATAGAACTCGATGTGCATGGTATAGTTCAAAGAATGTTTTTTCAATACAAAAGTGTCATTTTAGTTTAAAACATTCATCAAAGACTCAAAACATATCAAACATGTTTGGATTGTTTTCAAAATTTAGGAAAATTATATATAATTCATTTTTAACATATAAGAATTGGACGCACATCAATTTAACACACATTGTGACAAATATTTATCAAATTGTGTCGTTTGAGTTTAAAATTGACATTTTAGAAAAAATACAAGTTGCATTCTCAAAATTGAAAAAAATGATGGTGTTTTTGATACTTTTGGAAAATGATCCTTCATTCATTTGTGACATGTATGAATCTTCCATACCTCAATCTGATACACAATGTACCTGACATGACTCAAATTGTGTTATTTCAATTTAATATTGAAATTTTATTAATGTATTGTTCCATATATATGTTTAATTTATTAAATTATAGTATTTTTATTAGAAGAACTGTTTTCTTAAATAGGTGGAATTTTTTCTCAAGTAGGGGTGGTTTGTTCGAAGTTTCTCATCATCAAGAGAGATTTAAATTTGAGGTCGCAACTGAGATAATGTGTCACGACCCCCTTCCATCAAAGATGCCCCTCCTGAGCTGGCAATGGTGAAAGGGAGATAATGACCCCCGAGTCCCGCCTCCAGTAGGCCCTGGGGTGGCGACTAGCACCAAGGGAATGAGTTTATTTTTTTTTCAATCATGGGAGGCATTACCCTTTTTATAGTTAGGATCGTAAATAGGACAAGTCGACCACCAAAAAGGAAAAAGAACAAAGGTGCTGAAAAGAAACCCAAACCAGTCCCATATGCATGTATAAATAAACTGAAACAGGTACAAGTACAAATAAGCTCAAAGTACAAGTGAGTACAGTACCAAATGAAAAACAAGAAAACAGCAACTGCACAGCTCCCACTACCTGACTAGTAGAGTCCCGCACGACCCTGTTAGTACTCCTGAAAACTTGAAACAATGTAGGGTGAGCATACAAGTATACTCAGTAGAGAACCTAAAGCTCTCGTGCACAAGTGGGGAGACACCCTAACGTCCCGTGAGAAAACAGAAGAACCAGAAACTAACAAGGAAAAACTATCCACCCAGCCTCACTGGTCACACTCACCAAGTAACACAAACAAGTTTAGTATATATATAGAACAAAAGTATTGGGTACCCCGCACCATTTCCCACTTAATTAGATGCTGCTCTTCCTAACGGAAAACGTCCTGACGCTACCACACTCTTCCCGCCCGCACACACCTGGGCCAAACCACGCATCCCGCCCGCACACACCTGGGCCACAACCACTAACCCGCCCACAGACACCTGGGCCTCATCCCGAAGGTTCTTGGGAACGGTAAGCCTGCCCGAAGAGTCTTGGGCTAAAGGTTGCCTCAAGCCATCACAGCCTCCGAGACCTACCCGAAGAGTCTTCGGTGTAAGGTCACCTCAAGCCATCATAGCCTATGGAAGAAGGAGCAGGAAGGAGCTAGTAACTAAGGGGGAACACCCTCTCCCATAAAATGGGAGTGTTCGGCACTAGGTGCTTGACATGGGTGTGGTGCGACAAAACACAAAGATACAATTATATATATACATATACCAAACACACAGCCCAACCTATGGCTTCTTAAAAAGAGAAACTGAGCATGTGCCTCGGCACTGCTACCACGAAGCATGCATCAACAACCAAACAATCATCCCCCAACCCCATTTAGGTTTTCATGTTTCATGAAATGGTTTAACAAATTATTAATACTGGGAAACTAACATCCAGACAAAAACTTTCACAAACATATCCCTGCCATCCACAACCAAGGTTAGGTAAAACGCAAACAACCACATGCCATTTCATTTACAAGAGATTATCACAACCATACAACATTCCATCATTCATTTATTTCAAAGTTCCAAAAATAAAACCCTTTCCACACACAAAACATTTCGGCATTTGAAAACACCTTTTACTTCAAAACACTTTTCATAATCAAAACACTTTTCATAAATAAAGGCATTTTCCACAAACCAACCAAACCACCAACATGTTCATTATTCCAACATTGTTCAATCGGGTTGATCACACAAGGTTTTCTTTCTCATTTAATCAGCCAGTCTTTACATGCTTATCCATTTTCCAAGTTTTAACAAAACCAACCACAAACAATTCAGATATCAATTGCGCATGCAAAGGCCACCAATGGCCTTTATTTTCAGTAGGCAAAGGCCTTTCAATCCAAAATCAAAATCAGAAGATAAAGAAACTGGAAGGCAATAGAAACAGCACAAAACCCCAAACCCTTCTTTATCCGGTTATTATCTTTATTTAAAGTTCAACTGCATCCCATGGAACAAAAGAAAAAATATCCCACCTCGCATGTTGCATCAAAATGAGAGACGAAGGTAAACCCCTACCTTAAAAGGTCCCGATCACGTCGCTTCCGACGACGTCCTTCGGTGTCCTCCGCCTTTTCCAAACCCGAAAAACGCCTCCTAGGATGGAAAATGGAGAAGGAAGGTCGGAAGGAAAGGTGAAAAGTCCGGGCTTAGAAGCTTCTTCTCGTCGCTACGATCCTGTGGCCGCTGACGGATCATAATTCGGAGCTCGGACAAAGAAGTTAGAGGAGGAATACTTCTCGATCGTCCAAGAGCGTCGTCGTGCGACAAAGAAGCGATCGATATGGAAGATAAAACATGACCTCATTCTTATATAGGCAACGAATAGGTAAATCCGTATTCATCTTGCATTAATGAATACACGATGTGACCGTACATACGTTACATGTTTTGATTGGTTAACACACAACACGTCACGAGGTTTCCACGCGTTTTAATAATAATGATAATTCTATCAATATGTGTTGTTTCTTTGACCCAAGGCATGAGTCATAAAAGTAGCTCATTAATGGTCTTAAAATGACCGTCATAATTTCAGGGTTACGCTGTCGCTGACGGATCGTCAATCCGATACCGTATGAGGGAGATACGTTGGATACAAGATCCCGTAATAATAACAATGTTAAATCTATTAATTTATGAGTGTTTCGGGTACCCAATCCGAAAACCCGAAAAATACATCCAATATTGGACTCATAATTTTCGTCTCGTAGTCAGGGTCACACTGCCACTGACGGTTCGTGAAACCGAGGTCGCACGAAGATGTTATTCTGGAAAAAGTGTTTTATTATAAAAAAAATGTTAACAATATTTTATTAATTATTTATTTATTTATTTCTCTAACTCCAATCAATCACCATTTGTCATTTTTCACGCTGTAAATTAATCACCAATTATCTCCTTTACTATTTATTTCACACTTAATTTTATTCCCATTAATATCTTATAACCCCTCCCTCTCTCCAATCTTTATTAATTCTTTCTCCCAAGATTCTCTCCCACAAAAAGTGGCGCCTCTCTCTTATATTTATTTTTCAATAAATTTTATTTTCTCTCTCCAATTTTTATTTTGTTGGTGCGCCTCCCCTTTTATTTCATATTATTATATTTTTCATCTTCTCTCTCCTTGTGGCATGCCCAAAATTTATTTTAAACCTTTATTTATTTATTTTTACACAATTATCATAACATCGTTAATTTATTCTCATATCTCAAATCTCATTGCAGTTAATTCAAAACATAATTCTCATTAAATCATTATTACCAGATCTATCAAAAAAAACCAGCATTATTATTATAATTATTTATTATAACACTTATAACAAAACCCCAAAAAAAATTTATTAACACGTCACCATTTATTATTAATAATAATTATTATTTTTGATGTTCGCCGCATTGACCACATCAAAAAAAAAAACTTTTTTACAAAGTAATCGACCGGAGAGGTCTGGGCCATTACATTAGATACCTCTCAAAACATTCTTGTCCTCGAGAATTAAAAAATGACCCAGAAGAAGGAAAGGATCTGAAGAACCACTCCACAAGATACCTCTCAGGGCTCCCGTCATGACAAGGAACCAACCAACATCTCTATGAGTTAGGAATTCCCTCTCCTATGTCAAGATACTATCCGCTTTAGGCGGCACTGACTCGCCTGCACGGGTTTAATCGCATCCTCATTAATGCGTCTTGATTAAGGATCAGGTTTTTCCTTTCCCATATATCCGGACAAGACACACACTTCCCAAGAACAAGGAACAAAGATCTCACATCCAACAAGACAACATTTTATATATCAAAGGTACAGGGTAACACCAACAAACAAAGGAAGGTACAAGTCAAAACAACCCCGGGTACTTAGCGCGCATCTGGGTCTCCCGCTCCCAAGTGCTCTCCTCAAGGCCGCCATGCCTCCACAACACACGAACCAAGCCGATGGTTCGTCCACGGAGCACTTTCTCCTTGCGATCCTCGATCCTGACTGGCCGTTCCTCGAAGGTCGCGTCTTCTCCCACATCTAGCTCTCCCCAGTTGATGACATGAGAGTCATCATGTAAGTACTGACGATACTGGGAGACATAGAAGACGTCATAGACCCTCTCCAACTGAGGTGCTAGGGCCAGCTGATATGCCACCTCGCCTACTCGCCTCAGCACCTCGAAAGGTCCGATGAACCTAGGGGAGATCTTACTCCCCTTTCCGAACCTCCTCTTCCCCCGTAGAGGGGAAACCTTAAAGAACACATGATCTCCCACCTCGAACTCCAAGGGCCTCCTCCAACGATCAGCATAAGACTTCTGCCGATCCTGAGCTTCTTTCATCCTCTCCCGCACTAGCTGGACTTTCTCCGTCGTGCTCTGCACTACTTCTAGTCCAAGAGTACCCGTCTCACCAAACTCTGCCCAACAAAAGGGTGAACTACATGGTCTTCCATAAAAAGCCTCAAAAGGATCCATGCCGATAGTAGAGTGGAAGCTGTTGTTGTAGGAAAACTCTACTAAAGGCAAGTGTCGTACCCATGATCCTCCGAAATCCAGAACACATGCTCGCAGCATGTCCTCCAATGTCTGGATAGTCCGCTCTGTCTGTCCGTCAGTCTGAGGGTGAAAAGCAGTGCTAAGGCGTAGCTGGGTGCCAAAAGCATGCTGTAACCCCTTCCAGACTCGTGAGGTGAACCGAGTGTCCCGATCTGAGACGATAGTCTTCGGAACTCCATGCAAACGCACCACCTCATCCACGTACCTCTATGCTAAGGTACTCACAGGTCCTGACTCCTTGATGGCCAAGAAGTGAGCAGATTTTGTCAATCGATCCACCACTACCCAGATAGCATCATGCCCGCCCTGAGCTCTGGGTAGTCCTGTGACGAAGTCCATCGAGACGTCGTCCCACTTCCAGTCGGGAACATCTAAAGGATGCAACAAACCACCAGGAACGCGGTGTTCATCCTTCACCTGCTGACACACCAGGCATTTAGCCACAAACTCTGCCACTGCCCGTTTCACCCCGGGCCACCAAAACTGTCCCCTCAGGCCTTGGTACATTTTCGAAACACCTGGATGTACTTCCAAGGCTGAGCTATGGAACTCACGAAGTACTTCATCACGCATCACCTCTGGAACAAACAACCTTCCATGAAAGAGCATCTGATGTCGGCTGTCCTCCGACCATCCTTCCGGAGCGTTCCCCTGATCGACACGATCCCACAACACTTCCACCTCAGGGTCTCCCCACTGAGACTCTTCCACTTGCTGCAACAAAGAAGATTGTACCGTCATCTGAAACAAGCATCCTCTAGCACCTTCCACCCTCGCATCCAAGTGCAAGGCAGCCAACTCCCCCATCGCCTTCCAAGCATTAGCAGATTCCCGAACCACTTCCTAATGTGGCTTCCTGCTCAGGGAATCAGCCACAACGTTTCCCTTACCTTTAGTGTACGAGATCTCAAAGTCGTAGTCTTGGAGAAACTCGACCCATCTCCATTGTCGCAAGTTCAAGTCACGCTGGGAGAAGATATAGCGCAATATCTTGTGATCGGTGAAGACCACAAAGCGCTCCCCAAAAAGGTAATGTCGCCACAGTTTCAATGCGAACACTACTATTGCAAGCTCCAAGTCATGGGTGGCATAGTTCCGCTCGTGAGGACGCAACTGCCTAGACCCATAGCAGATCACACCCTTCTTCTGCATCAGCACACATCCCAAGCCAAGGACAGAGGCATCACAAAACACCTCATACAAGGATCCTTCCTCTGGAAACCTAAGGATGGGAGCACTAACCAACTTATCCTTCAGGTAGTCGAAAGATTCCTGGCACTGCTCATTCCACAGGAAGACCTGATTCTTCCTAGTCAACGCTGTAAACGGAGCAGCAACTCGAGAGAAGTCCGAGACGAACCTCCTATAGTATCCAGCCAACCCCAGGAAACTACGAACTTCTGCCACGCTCTTGGGTGATGTCCAAGAAACAACTGCTTCTACCTTCGACGGGTCCACTGACACTCCATGATGAGACACCACGTGCCCAAGGAAGTGCACTTCTTGCATGAAGAACTTACATTTTGACAACTTTCCATAAAGCTGATGGTGCTGAAGGACTTCCAAGACAGCCCTGAGATGCTCAACGTGCTCCTCCTTTGATCTTGAGTAGATCAAGATGTCATCGATGAACACAATGACGAACTGGTCCAGGAACTCTCGGAAGACAAAGTTCATAAGACCCATGAACACAGCTGGTTCATTCGTAACCCCAAACGGCATCAATACAAACCCAAAGTGCCCATACCTGCACCTGAAAGCTGTCTTTGGGATGTCACTGTCTTTTACCCTCAGCTGATGATATCCCGACCGCAGATCAATCTTAGAAAACCAACATGCTCCCCTCAGCTGGTCGAAGAGGTCATCTATTCTCGGAAGGGGGTAACGGTTCTTGACCGCTACCTGATTCAGCCTCCGGTAGTCTATGCATAGCCTGAGACCACCATCCGCCTTTTTCACGAACAGAACCGGAGCACCCCATGGCGACACACTGGGTCGAACGAAACCCTTCTCCATCAGATCGTCAATCTGAATCCGCAACTCCCGCAACTCCGAAGGTTCCATCCGATAAGGAGCCATCGAGATTGGACGGGCACCTGGCTGTAAGTCTATCCCAAACTCAACATCACGTCGAGGGGGTAGAGTCACAACCTCCTCGGGAAAGACATCGAGGAATTCCCCAACAACTTCTGGAACATTCATCATCTCCGTATCAGCTGGAAACGCTGATATCCCACCCCACAAAGAAAAGAGAGGCTTCACATGCCGGCTTCCCACCTGATATCTCCTCTCGCCAACAAAAGTCACACGCTGTCCATCCATATCGGAGAACACGACTCTTCTCCGGAAGCAGTCGATAACAGCACTAACAGAGAACAGCCAGTCGATGCCTAAGATGACGTCTTATGGCTGCATCTGTAGCAAAAGAAGATCTCCAATGGACCGATGTGGTCCCAACGTCAGCTCGCATCCCCGACAAACACAAGACAAACAGTTCTGACCTCCAACAGGCATACTCAGTACCAGGGGTATAGAAAGTCTCTCTACGTCTAGACCCAAAGCATGGGCTAGACTGGGTGCAACAAAAGAGTGCGAAGCTTCTGAATTGAACAAGGTAGAAACAAGAGTGCTGAACAAACAGATCATACCTCGTACCACCTCTGGTCCTACTGGAGCTGCCAACTCTGCTGCGTGCAACTGTCCACGCCCAGCTCCTCTGCCTCTCTGATGTCGACCACCTCCCCAACCACGCCCTGGTCGAGGTCCCTGAGGAGCACCCTTCGATCGGCCTCCTCCTACAGGGTCTACCCTTGGAGGGCCCTGCTGCTACTGAAAGGGCCTCGACGACAACTGCTGCTGAGGCGGGTACTGATCCTGACCACCTCCACCGTGATGAGCTCTGGTCGGGCACTGACTCCGGACGTGCCCGAAACCTCCACAAGAAAAACAATTCAGTCCAAGTCTCGAGAAGGAAGGACGAGGGCCTAAAGACCTGAACTAGAACCGATGGGGCCTGCTCCCCACCGGCCTGAACCTGGAAGGTCCGGTCGCAGGAGGTCTGCTACTGACTGCCTTCCCCTTCGACGGACCCGCCTGGATCCCTTCTCGGGGTGCACCTCCCTACAAGTGCATCCTCTCTACAACTTCCACCTTCTTCTGTACGGCTAAGTATGTCGGAAGGGTGAAGGGGGTCACAACATACTGGAGCGAAGGACGAAGCGCCTCTTCCAAACGTCTCACCCGAGACTCTTCATCCAGAAAGAGTTCCGGAACAAAGCGTAGGAGATTCTTGAACTTAATTCCCAACTCTCGAACAGTCATACTCCCCTGCTGAAGGGAGAGAAACTCGTGACGCTTTTCCACCTTGATCAAAGAAGAAAGGAATTCCTCTCGGAACTCCTTTTCGAAGTCAGCCCATGGAATCTCTGTCTCCTTCCTCTCCCCGAGGTAGAGCATCCACCATTGGCGCGCCGCGCCTCTCAGCTGACTGACCGCTAGGGGGACCCAGTACTCCTTCGGAGCATGGATCAAGGTAAAAGCGATCCCTAGCTCTTCAAGACACCACTCCGTCTCCAGGTCTGAAGTACTTCCCTCGTACTTCTTGAGAGTCTGACGCTGGAAAGAATGGAGGGTCTTCTGCCACTGGCTGTCTTCCTCCTCTTGATCGATCCTCAGTTGATCGATCGCTTGAACCTGCTGGGCCTCAGCCGCCTGAGCCACCTGGGAACGCCATCTAGGTGCCATAGCTGTACGGTAAACAAGGAAAAACTAAGCCCGAGTAGTAATGAGATTTCTCAAGGGTTCATTTTATCATATTACTTTATTCCCAGAACGCCCCAAATCAAGTAAAACACAAACATGATGATGCATGTACCTTTCCTAGGGTTTCTACCCTAAAATCAATGTAGCCTCACTTGGTTGTTCGGTAGGCTCAGAATCCTTTCATCGGATCACGGGGGGCCCTAAAATCCCATGTCCTAGCCGGTCTTCCATGGCCTATGTCACACACCAAGATCAGCTAACATAGTTTCCCTACCATCCCATGCAATCCTCACTGTGCCTAACTCCAGACTCCATCCTATCTCTCAACCATTCCTTTGATACCCTTCTGTCACGACACCCTTCCATCAATGATGCCCCTCCTGAGCTGGCAATGGTGAAAGGGAGATAATGACCCCTGAGTCCCGCCTCCAGTAGGCCCCGGGGTGGCGACTAGTACCAAGGGTATGAGTTTTTTTTTCAATCATGGGAGGCATTACTCTTTTTATAGTTAGGATCGGAAATAGGACAAGTCAACCACCAAAAAGGAAAAAAGAACAAAGGTGCTGAAAAGAAACCCAAACCAGTCCCATATGCATGTATAAATAAACTGAAACAGGTACAAGTACAAACAAGCTCAAAGTGCAAGTGGGTACAGTACCAAAAGAAAAACAAGAAAACAGCAACTGCACAGCTCCCACTGCCTGACTAGTAGGGTCCCGCATGGCCCTGGTAGTCCTCCTGAAAACCTGAAACAACATAGGGTGAGCATACAAGTATACTCAGTAGAGAACCTAAATCTCTCTTGCACATGTGGGGAGACACCCTAAGGTCCCGTGAGAAAACAGAAGAACCAGAAACTAACAAGGAAAAACTATCCACCCAGCCTCACTGGTCACACTCACCAAGTAACACAAACAAGTTTAGTATATATATAGAACAAAAGTATTGGGTACCCTGCACCATTTCCCACTTAATTAGATGCTTCTCTTCCTAACGTAAAACTTCCTGACGCTACCACACTCTTCCCACCCGCACACACCTGGGCCAAACCATGCATCCCGCCCGCAGACACCTGGGCCATAACCACTAACCCGCCCGCAAACACCTGGGCCTCATCCCGAAGGTTCTTGGGAACGGTAAGCCTGCCCGAAGAGTCTTGGGATAAAGGTCGCCTCAAGCCATCACAGCCTCCGAGACCTACCCGAAGAGTCTTGGGTGTAAGGTCACCTCAAGCCATAATAGCCTATGGAAGAAGGAGAAGGAAAGAGCTAGTAACTAAGGGGGAACACCCTCTCCCATAAAATGGGAGTGTTCGACACTAGGTGCTTGACATGGGTGTGGTGCGACAAAACACAAAGATACAATTATATATATTCATATACCAAACACACAGCCCAACATATGGATTCTTAAAAAGAGAAACTGAGCATGTGCCTCGGCCCTGCTACCACGAAGCATGCATCAACAACCAAACAATCATCCCCCAACCCCATTTAGGTTTTAATGTTTCATGCAATGGTTTAACAAATTATTCCTACTGGGCAACTAACATCCAGACAAAACCTTTCACAAACATATCCCTGCCATCCACAACCATGGTTAGGTAAAACACAAGCAACCACATGCCATTTCATTTACAAGAGATTATCACAACCATACAACATTCCATCATTCATTTATTTCAAAGTTCCACACATAAAACCCTTTCCAAACACAAAACATTCACGCATTTGAAAACACCTTTTACTTCAAAACACTTTTCATAATCAAAACACTTTTCATAAATAAAGGCATTTTCCACAAAACAACCAAACCACCAACATGTTCATTATTCCAAATTTGTTCAATCGGGGTGATCACACAAGGTTTTCATTCTCATTTAATCAGCCAGTCTTTACGTGCTTATCCATTTTCCATGTTTTAACAAAACCAACCACAAACAATTCAGATATCAATTGCGCACGCAAAGGCCACCAACGGCTTTGATTTTCAGTAGGCAAAGGCCTTTCAATCCAAAATCACAATCAGAAGATAAAGAAACTGGAAGGCAATAGAAACAGAACAAAACCCCAAACCCTTCTTTATCCGGTTATTATCTTTATTTAATGTTCAACTGCATCCCATGGAACAAAAGAAAAAAATATCCCACCCCGTATGTTGCACCAAAATGAGAGACGAAGGTAAACCCCTACCTTAAAAGGTCCCGATCACGTCGCTTCCAACGACGTCCTTCGGGGTGCTCCGCCTTCGCCAAACCCGACAAACGCCTCCTAGGATGGAAGCTGGAGAAGGAAGGTCGGAAGGAAAGGTGACAAGTCCGGGCTTAGAAGCTTCGTCTCATTGCTACGATCCTGTGGCCGCTGACGGATCGTAATTCAGAGCTCGGACAAAGAAGTTAGAGGAGGAATACTTCTCGATCGTCCAAGAGCGTCGTCGTGCGATAAAGAAGCGATCGATATGGAAGATAAAAAATGACCTCGTTCTTATATAGGCAACGAATAGGTAAATCCGTATTCAGCGTGCATTAATGAATACACGATGTGACCGTACATACGTTACATGTTTTGATTGGTTAACACACAACACGTCACAGGGTTTCCACGGGTTTTAATAATAATGATAATTCTATCAATATGTGGTGTTTCGTTGACCTGAGGCATGAGTCATAAAAGTAGCTCATCAATGGTCGTAAAATGACCGTCATAATTTCAGGGTTACGCTGTCGCTGACGGATCGTCAATCCGATACCGTATGAGGGAGATACATTGGATACAAGATCCCGTAATAATAACAATGTTAAATCTATTAATTTATGAGCGTTTCGGGTACCCAATCCGAAAACCCGAAAAAGACATCCAATATTGGACTCATAATTTTCGTCTCGTAGTCAGGGTCGCACTGCCACTGACAGTTCGTGAAACCGAGGTCGCACAAAGAAGTTATTGTGGAAAAAGTGTCTTATTATCAAAAAAAATGGTAACAATATTTTATTAATTATTTATTTATTTATTTCTCTAACTCCAATCAATCACCATTTGTCATTTTTCACACTGGAAATTCAACACCAATTATCTCCTTTACTATTTATTTCACACTTAATTTTATTCCCATTAATATCTTATAACTCCTCCTTCTCTCCAATCTTTATTAATTCTTTATCCCAAGATTCTCTCCCACAAAAAGTGGCGCCTCTCTCTTATATTTATTTTTCAATAAATTTTCTTTTCTCTCTCCAATCTTTATTTTGTTGGTGCGCCTCCCCTTTTATTTCATATTATTATATTTTTCATCTTCTCTCTCCTTGTGGCACACCCCAAATTTATTTTAAACCTTTATTTATTTATTTTTACACAATTATCATAACATATTTAATTTATTCTCATATCTCAAATCTCATTGCATTTAATTCAAAACATAATTCTCATTAAATCATTATTACCAGATCTATCAAAAAAACCAACATTATTATTATAATTATTTAGTATAACACTTATAAAAAAACCCCAAAAAAAAATTATTAACACGTCACCATTTATTATTAATAATAATTATTATTTTTGATGTTCGCCGCATCGACCACATCAAAAAAAAAACGTTTTTACAATGTAATCGACCGGAGAGGTCCATGCCATTACATAATGTAAAAAGGAAATGGGCTAAGAATGTATACAAACATCATGAAAATGTGAATTCGTGTTACTTTTTTTGTTAATTTATTTACCATTTTCTCTAATATTTTTATCTTAATTTCCTTATCAATATTATCTACTAATTATTTAATTTGATTCAATGATCATTGGGGAATGAAAATTTGTCTTCCAACTGTCTACAATAAGCCACAAAAACGAACATGTTGTTTTTTATGTAATGTTATTTAAAATTTAAATCAAAACCAAAATTTCATAATCAATCTGCTGCACCTTGATCTGATACATAGTGTTCTTGGTATGACTAAAATTGAATTCTTTTAGTTTATAGTTTACATTTAGTTGAAAAAACTAATCACATACTCAAAACTAGGAAAACACATTCATATTGTTCTCAATATTTATAAAATTTACCCATATGTAATTTTTTATGTGTAGGAATCAATAACACCTCAATCAGACACATAGTGTGACCCGTATGACTCTAACTATGTATTTTTATTTAAAATTGGATTTAATTTGTTGTAAAAAAGATAAAGGAAATACTCAACACTATGAAAACACATTCGTATTATTTTGATACTTTATGAAAATGTTCTATAAGTCATTTCTGATGTGTATGAATAAGAAACACCTCTATTCAATGCACGGTGTAACCGGTATAAAACCAAGTTTGTTTTTTATTTAAAATTATCATTATTTTTATTAAAAAAGACATGTGTCATACTCAAAACCAATAAAATTCATTAATGTTGTCTTTATACATTAAGAAAAGTTTTCATAAGTCGTTTTTGACTTTTAAGAATTATCTTCACATCGATCTTATGTACGGTGCTCCTGGTATAACTCAAAGTGTTTATTATCTATTTAAATTTGACATTTTAGTTCAAAAAGTGTGTCACATACTAAAAATTGATAAAAAAACACTTGATTTGTCTCCCTAATTTAGGAAAATAATTCATAAGTCATTTGTAATGTGTATGAATTAGTCTCATATCAAATTGACACATGATGTTTCCGATATGACTAAAAGTGTGTGTTTTCAGTTTAAAATGACATTTCTGTAAAAAAGAAAAGTGATATACTCAAAACCAATAAAATTAATGTGTATTGTTTTTATACATTAGTAAAAAAATATATAAGAGATTATTGATGTGTAGAAATTAACCACACCTCAATCTGACGCATGATGTGACCGGCATAATTCAAAGTGTGTCTTTTAATTTAAAATTGACATCAATTAGTAAAAAAGACAAGTGATATACATAAAACTGAGAAAAAAACATTACAAATTTCAGGATAATTTATTAAATATATCTAAAGGTCATTTTTGACATGTAAGAATCAGCCACACCTCAATCCGACTCACGATGATAACGATATGACTAAAAGTGTGACTTTCTATTTAAAACATCATTAATTTTTTTAAAAAAAGATAAGTGACTTACTAAAAAAACAATGCACTTAAAATATTTTTATACTTTTTTAAAATGATTCATACGTGATTTTTAACATGTAAGAATCAGTCACACCTCAATACGAAATACGATGTTCTCAGTATAATTCTTAGGGTACATGTTTTTAAAAGATTGACATTAATTTTAGTAAAAAACACAATAGACAGACTCAAAACTGATAAAAAAATAAAATTGTGCTTATAAATTATAAAAAATGATACATAAGTCATTTTTTGACTTGAAGAAATCATCCTTACCTAAATTCGATACACATTGTGACCGGTATGACTCAAGTGTGTCTTTTTATTTAAAATTAATATACATTTTTTGTAAAAAAGAAAATTGACACACTCAAAACTATGAAAAAATATTAATTTTTTTTATACTTTATAAATATGATCTATATGTCATTTTTTATGCGTATGAATCAACCACACATCAATAAGATTCATGGTGTTCCCAATATAACTCAAAGTGTCTATTATCAATTTAAAATTAAAATATAAGATAAAAAAATAACACTCAAAATAAATCTAAGAAAAATATTGTATATTATCATAATAATTTATTAAAAAAATTCATAAGTCATTTTTGACATGAATTATTTTGTCTTACTATATGTCAACACACAATTTGACCGGTATGACTCGTACAAAATGTTTTCAGTTTAAAAAGAAAACATAGAAAAAAATGACAAGTTACAAACTGAAAACTAAGAATGTCATTTTTAATGTTTTGATACTATAGTAAAATGTTCCAAAAGTAATTTAAATGTTTATTAATCAACCACACTTCATTATGATGCATGATGATACTGATATGACTCCATGTATATCTTTTTATTTAAATTTGACATCAATATTTGTATAAAAAAATAAGTGAAATACTCAAAAATGAACAAATAAATTTAAATTGTTTTGATAATATGATAAAATGATTAATATGTAAATTTTTACTTGTATGAATCAGATTCTGCTCAATCCAATGCACGGTGTGACTGGTACAACTCAAAGTGCGTTTTTTATTTAAAATTGACATTAATTTTTTAAAAATGAAAAATGACTTACTCAAAATTTCTAAAAAAATTATTATTATTATTATAAATTAGTAAAATTATCCATAGGTAATTTTTTATATTAAGGGATTATCCTCACCTCAATTTGACACATGGTGTGCTTCTTATAACTCAAAGTGTGTCTTTTTATTTAAGATTGACATTAATTTTTGTAGAAAAGATAAAATTCATACTCAAATTTGTGAAAACACATTTATATTGTTTTAATAGTTTATGAATATAATATATAAGTCATTTTTCATGTGTAGTAATCATCATAACATCAATGTGATACACGGTGGGCCCTGTATGACTCAAAGTGTGTATATTTATTTAAAATTGTCATTAATTTTAGTAAAATAGAAAAGTGACAAACTTAAAACTAAACAAAATCATTCATATTGTTTTGATACTTTTAAAAAATAATACAAAATTCATTTCTGAGGTGTAGGAATTAACCAAAACTCAATCCAATGAACAGTGCTCCCAATATAACTCAAAGTGTTCATTATCAATTTAATATTGACATTTTAGTTCACAAATTGTGTCACTCACTGAAAACTGAGACAACAAGATTAGATTGTCTTGATAGTTTAGGAAAACAATACATAAGTAATTTGTGATTTGTATTAATTATCCTCTCATTAAACCAACACACAATGTGACTGGTATGACTCAAAGTGTTTGATTCCAATTTAAAATGACATTTTAGTAAAAAAGACAAGAGACATAAAAAAACTCATTCATATTGTTTTTATACATTAGAATAATGACCTATAATTAATTTTTAACATTTAGTAATCTAATAAACCTCAATTAAATGAACGATGTGACCAGTATTACTCTAAGTGTGTATTTATTTTAAATTTGAATTTATTTTAGTAAAAAAGATAAGTGACACACTCAAAACCAATAAAACACATTGGTATTGTTTTCATACATTAGAAAAATGATCCATACATAATTTTTGACATGTATAAATTTTCCTCACCTCAATATGATGCACAGTGTGCCCATTATACCTCAAAGTGTCTGTTATCAGTTTACAAGTGACATTTTCAATCAAAAAGGGTTTCACTCACAGAAAACCAAGAAAACAGGCTTGTATTTTATCGATAATTTTGGAAAATTATTCCTAAGTCATTTGTTACATGCATGAATCAATCTCACATAAAACCGAAACAAGATGTGAACAACATTACTCGAAGTGTATGCTTCCAGTTTAAATTGAAATTTTAGTAAAAAAGACAAATAATTTACTCAAAAATGAAAAAAACCATCCTTATTATTTTGATACATTAGTAAAAAGATACATAAATCATTTTTTCACTTATAAGAATCATCCTCACATAAATCTAAAGTACATTATGACCGTTATGACTCCAAGTGGGTCTTTTTATTTAAAATCGAGATTAATTTTAGTAAAAAAGACAACTGAAAAAATCCAAATTGAGAAAACACATTCATATTATTTTAATACTTTAGGAAAAGTATCCATAAGTAATTTGTGAAATATAAAATATATTCGCACCTCATTCTAATAGATGATGGGCCCAGTATGTCTTAATGTGTATGTTATCAGATTAAAATTAATATTTTAGTAAAAAACATGTCACTCAATGAAAATGAACTTGAACTATATTTATAATTTATTAAAATGATTCATAAGTCATATGTAATGTGTAGTAATCAGTATCATATCAAACTGACACGTGATGTTACCTGTATGACTCAAAATTCATGTTATTAGTATAAAATGACATTTTAGTAAAAAAACATAAGTGACATACTAAAAACTGAGAAAACACCTTCATATTTTTTTGATTCTTTAGGAAAATGATCCATAATTCATTTGAGACTTATATAAATTGAACTCACATCAATATGACAAAAATGTGGTCGATATGAATCAAAGTGTGTGTTTTCAATATATAAGTATCATTTCAGTTTAAAACCCACATTGCATTGGAAAAACTGAGAAAACCTTCATAGAATGTTTTCAAAAAATTTAATCTAATATTAATTAATTAATTTACTTATCATTTTTATCTTACACTTATTTAGTTAATTTTTATAGAGATAATGCTCTTAGAGGAACTAATAAGGGTGTGACGTGAAAGAATCAACCCTAACATAATCTGATACATGATGTTCCTAGTATGACTCATAGTTTATTTTATAATTAATTTTTTAAATTTATTTCTTTATACTAAAACTAACATAATAATTTTTTTCTTATATACTTAATTTCTTTTTCTCATACGGGGTTGGTTTGATTGGAAATAACATGAGTTGGGGTTGGGAACCAAAGACAAAAGAACATCGATATTTTTGATTCTATGTGATAATTTTTACATACTCATGTAATTGTACAATCCAATTTTTGAATGGAATATAATATATATATATTTACTTTATTTGTGTTTTAAACTTTATTTCATTTAAAAATTTTTCACCTAATTTTTTCTTCTCGTTATGCTGCTATAGTGTGTTATAAATTTAACATCACACTAGTGTATACCCCTTTATCTGTGCTACTAAATGCTTTCATAAAGCTATCTGTGATCAGTGATATTCAAATTACTGATAATGGAAGCATTTATTAGTGCTATGAAATCACTCTTAAAGGGGGTCATCTATCAACACTAACAAAAGCCCAGTTCTTTTAATCAAGCTTTAGCAGTCATTGATTTTTTTTGCGTTGAAAATAACAAATTTTAGTATTGTTAAAGTCATGTTTTATAGTAGTCTAAGGATCCTCAAGCTACGTAGTTTCTTTGGCCACCATTTAAGTTTTGTGAACCATGATACTTATTTCTCTAGACAATACAATTATAGCACATGGTTAACACTAACTATGTGCCAACTGTGCAACATGCACTAGGTGACCACTTCTTTCCTATTTTCATGTCTCAAACCCTTAGAACACTCCTGAGCCATTCACTACACCTAGTAGGTACTCCATTAACCAATTAAATGGAGATAAACCAAAATTAAAATAATAACATACCCCATAAATGTTTGGGATTTTACTCCCTCCCCAACATATAACAGCTCGTCCTCGAGCTACTCTTACATTCATCCCTAAGTTTCTATGGTAAAATGGTCTGGCCATTTCTCCCACATATCATCTTTCATTTCCAATTTTCATCATTAAAATTTCCATGAAATAAAAATAATTGGACTAATGACATGGTATTTTCCAAAAATATTTTCTCACTACAATCCACAAATCAAATTGGATTCTCCTAAAAGGATGATATTGCCTCAATCTCAAGATCATCAACATCAATCACATGATAAGGGTCAATGTGATAATACTGTAGTCATGAAAAAAGAAAAACATCATGCAAAAAAATATATTGTGGTGGGAGAGACAAACGATATGCTACCAGTCTGACCCTCTCCCCAATCTCATAAGAATCGTCAAACCTATGTTCCAACTTTCCATGTTTCCATATCTGAAAATGACCCAATATCAATGACACACAAAGGAATAAAATGTTATCCACTACAGACCCAAGAGGTTGATGGAGATGTTAAAAATATGAATTATATATACTCTAAGTCACATCCATATGCTTTGGGATCAAAAGAACATGCTCTGATGTATCCTATATGAGATTCATTCTGAACAACAATTATTCTACCACTTTCATTCAACATAATGGTGATCTACATGACATATTATAGACCTCCGTTTATAGTACCATCTAAATTGTCACCTAATAACAATTGTTATAGGTGAAATCTATAAGCACTATGTGCTTCTCTAATGCCTTGTCAAATTCTATGACACAAGATCTCATCATATCCTCTAACACCTAGATAACACGTTCTGATTTACTATCAATATTTGAGTGAGAAGTTGTACTCAAAAATAGCTGAGTAGACAGATCCTTATTCATCCCTTTCCAGAAATGTTATGTAAAATGTACATCATAATCCAGTACTATACATAATTTTACCCCATGAAACCACGCTATCTCTTGAATATATAAGTCACAAAGCTTACCAATAGTGAAAGTCTCCTGAATAAGAATGAAATGGGAAACCTATGTATAACGATATATGATCACCTATATCACATCATTGTTTTGAGAATTACTTGGAATAACTAGCATAAAATTCATGGTAACATCATCCTACACCCATTATAGATTGGGAAACGATTATAATAACCAATAAAGTCATTGATTATCATCCTTCACTTGCTGACTAGTGTAACATCACGTCCCAAAACCTATGATCTATTTTCTCATTCTGGAACACTAATACCATGTACAAAGATTATGATATATTTTGGTGAAACTAGGTTACACTTCCCACTTCGAGGTATGAAGCTCATCTATTAACTCCACATGCATACAAGTGGCACAATAACACAACCATGAGCATATATAATCTCTTTCTCATCTATGGTCCAACTAATTGGTAGCTCCCCACCATTAAAACTATCTCTTAAGGAAAAACATTAAAAATACTCATATTTATCATCTTGACCGGGGTCATGAGATATGTTAAAATAGATAACTACATGAGTATCATAATTTCCTAGAAATCATGAACACCAATATGCAACTCATCAAATAGAGCTATCATTTTCCACTCAGAACTAGAATCCTGAACCTCCTGAGTCTATGTCGTATGAATCAATGAATCAGAAAAAATGTTACCTTTACTAGGCATATAATTTATCTCAATTTAAAAAAATTTCATATACTCAACTCAGATTCACTGCCAAATATTCAAACCATGTTTTGAAAGCGCTAGTTCTTTGCTTTTAATTGTGGTATGCAACCTTTTTTATTTCTCATTTAATTCACTGGTTTTGACCTAATTGGAATGCGTAGTGAGGTTATGGATGAAACAATGGTGTCCAAGGATTGTTCATATCCTAGAGCCATAGTTTTTAGAAATTTTATATGGGACACATGGTTAGTATAAACAGTTCCTCCTAGGCTGTATTGTTTGAGTAAACCATTCAGGGTGGTAAAACCCACTATCCAAGGCCACAAGGTTTAATGAAACCGTGAAAAAAGGATTGTAGGATCATACGTGTATGCTATATTTTTTAGCATAGGAAAAATTCATATCCAAAAAATAGTGTGTCTAATCATGATCCATGACTCGGTGGGGGAGGTATTGAGGCATTGAGTTGTACATGTTTGGCGCATAGTTTGTCCATACAAGTGGCCAAACTGTATTACCCAGTATTTAGAGGAGAAATGCAATTTTTGCCATTACTTTATTTAATTTTTGAAACTCCTCTTCCTTTATATTTTCCAAAATCAATGGTTTCATATTTTTAAATTGATATCTCTATTGAAGCATAATCTTATGATTTACCATAACTCTCCAACCTAGATACTGAATCAATCACCTTTGGTCTCATTGGATACACACCGGTGAGTTCTATAATCATCTTAGACCTTTCACTATTTACCATTATATCAATGATGTTAATTTGGTGTAGCCACTTACGCTCTATTTTAAGATCATTTGTTCATTTTTTTTAATTTTCATCTGATCTAGGCTGAATCAAAGGCTGAGACTGGACGAGTGTTCCTCTACCAAGCTAAGGTTGGTGGTCTCGTGATTTTCCATTACAGTCGGGGTGTTGATATATATATATATATATATATATATATATATATATATATATCATAGTGATGTTTGATATTTTTTGGGTGATGAATATAAATTGAATGGGTATTTAAATTTATTTAATGGGAATGACCTTGATAACCCATGTGACCTGTTGAGGTGTAATTATAAGTTAAGGACCTTGATTCTGAAAAATCCCTTGGGTGTGTTGCTAAATGAGACTGAACCACCACAAATTTTTTATATACATGATTCACCTATTTAGGTGTGTCCTTTCACCCCTTTCTAAAGGTTTTCAAATGATATTATTAAATTGTAAATTGAATTGAATGATGGTAGGAGGGAATGGAAGTCCATGTCCTAAGGCCTTTAACCATTTCTTTTACTCACTTATGCATGGTAAATCATTTATAATTGAAATGGATAATTAAATTTAATGGAAGGATTCATGTGTTTATAGTAATTATAAGACTATTATATATTTAAAGAACCTTTTTAGGAGAGTTAATTGATTATAATTGTGATTACCAATTAAATTAAAGTGTGATCTTATATGGTATGGTTAAACTATTCACCCATGACCATTATTATTGACATATTGAGAGTGAAAGGTGGGTTAAAAATTAGGATTGACATATAAATAATCTTCTAGATTGAATAATTTAATGATGATAAATTTTTATGATGTGACTTGGGTGACACATGAGTTATTTTATGAATTACATGGGTAAATTCTTTTTGTTGCCAGCTTATATATTCCTGAATGATAAATGGACCCTTCTATGGACTTCCAAGGATAGACTCAGAAGGTATTTTTATTTATACAAAGTGATACATAGAATCCTTTATGGATAACCATGGATGAACTCTGAAGTATTATTATATTATACGACATGGGTGACACTTGATCTCCCTTCATAGACCACCATTGATAGACACAATGAGTGGTGACATTATTCCATACATAGAGATAACATAATTTATATGAGGAATGCATAGGATGGGCGTGTAGGTTGTTTTGTTTATCATATACCTAGAGTGATACCTATATTTCAAATTAGGAATACCAAGGATGTCATCCGGTAATACTGAATTGAATAATGATTAGATGATTACTATTACAGATTTTCCAAGCCAAAATAGAACCTCTGATTTAGTAAAATCCTTACACTTCACAGATGGTCGTGTTATATGTCACGACCCATCCTCAGGGCCCGTGTCGTGACTACCCCAAGCCCGTCTTCCATAGGCCAAGGGCTGGCGACTAGCACCAAGGAATAAATCCTAGTAAAAAGGGAAGGCATTGCCTTTGTAAAGTAAAAAAAACACCACAGTGCAAGCGAGCAGAAGAAGTAAACACTAAGTAAAAACTGAGTACAACAGTAAGTGCGGGAAAAGTAAGTGGGCAGTATACAAACCCACACTGAAATTAAAGTACAACTGGAAAGGGAAAACATCAACTGAAAGTAAAGTTGTAGCGTCGAGCCATCCACTGTAAGTCCCACCTGAATAGTGGGTACAGATAGCCTCTACAGCTCCTCAGGTCCAGCCATCCGCTTCGAGTAAGCCCCGCCCAGTGGTCCACCTCCAGGTACCGTCCTGCTCTGCAAGCCTCAACAATAGTCAGCGTTGTCCGTTGTCTGCAACCAACACAATGTAGTGCGGGCATAGCCCATGAAAGGGTGAGTATAAGAGACTCAGTAGGGACCCCGATACCTCCGAAGATCTCCTAGAATCCACAAAGGATAAATCACAAAGGAAAGATACAATCACGAAGTAACATCTGACACTGCTTAGGTATATTCCCATACATATACCTAAGTCATCAATTCTCGTTCGGCTCCAACATCCGAGCCCACATACACCCCAGTCCACACAGGAAAGCAAAAACGTAAATCCACACAAAATAGCACAACACAATCCACATAGGAAAGAAAAACAGTATTTCAGCTCACACAGGTATACTTCTTCTTAAGACGACAGAGATGATCAGATTTAGCCACTGATTCATCTAAGACTTCGGGCCAACAAGGGATCGGTTGGTACTAACCCCCGCAATGACCCACACAGTATCGATCATGATGTTGAAACCATAGCTATTGGGAAACTCCTTCTCCATCAAGTATAGTGGGTATGCCGCTACAACCAAGCGCTTCCCTCTAACCTTGGACTGCTGTAGTACTCCACCTATCGAGTACTGTGGGCCTGCTGCTACAACCAAGCGCTTCCCACCATGGGTATACCGCTACAACCAAGTGTTCCCCCTCATATCCTTTAGAGGTACTCCTTCTGTTGAGTACCACAGGTCTGCCGCTACAACCAAGCGCTTCACTGTCGTGGTTCTGCTGCTACAACCAAGCGCTCCCCTGTGCTGCTACAACCAAGCGCTCCTCTATCGTAGTTCTGCCGCTACAACCAAGCGCTCATTCTTCATGGGTCTGCCGCTACAACCAGGCGCTACCCCTCATAGCCTCCATAGGTACTCCTTTTGTTGAGAACCATGGGTCTGCCGCTACAACCAAGCGCTCCTCCGTCGTGGGTCTGCTGCTACAAGCAAGCGCTTCCCATTGGGCTATCCGTAACACACCGAGTCGTTCAATCAGTAGTCATCATGTCTCAACTGGCTCTAGGGTTTTTGCACATAGAATGCTCATTCCGGGAGGGTCCACTCAACGTTCCAAGTGTTCGATGCATCAACTGACATGTAGTCCAGAGTTGATGTATCCCAAAAAGTACCGTAGTGGTCACTACCGAACCCCTGGAGGATTTCTGTACTGTCTTCATTGTCGTCGCAGACGCAGCCAGCTCTAGGGTTCCCGCACACAATAAGATTGTCCGGGAGGGTCCTCTCCCCAAGATGAGGGGCTGATACATCAAATGACACATAATTCGGAGTTGATGTATCCAAATTTTCTGTATCATCAATAGGAATTCAACGTCGCAGACGGCGCGTCAATCGGACGCCCAGTCTGGGAGTTATAGGCTTTTTCGTCCTAGGGTCCCGGTTGGTTTTTAAATCAAAAACAACCCGACCATACTCCACCTACGTCCAACCCTCGGGAGAAGTAAGCCAAATGATCCGTCTCACTTAGAGGAATCCAACAAAGTCGACGGCACGTCATTCGGACATCCGAAACTCAAGTTATAAGCATTTCCGCTCCGAGGGCCCGGTTGGTTTTGTGTACAAACCATCCCAGCCGAACCCAAAGTTCTTTGAAACCATGAGTTTAATATGTCAAAATGACCTTCTCGATCCAAGGATCACATCTCCACTGACGGTGCATCGATCGGAGGTCTGTAGCCCAAGATACGTGAAAAAGACCGAAAGGGGTCCGAAAACAGGGGGTCTGGGCCCGGACCGACCCTGCCCAACCCCCCCCCCCCCTAGGTTGGCCAGAACCGGGTCAACCTGACCCGGGGCCGACCCGGCTGGGCGCAACACGGCCCAGCCTGGGCGCGACCCGGATGGTGATGGCCGGCTGGCCAGCGGGTCGGCTCGGCCGGTTACGGCCGAGCGGAGCAGGGGGCGCACAACCCCTACGTGAAGGAGTCGCGGCCCCACGTGGGGCCGCCCTTGCTAGTGGACGCGGCCGGCTACCGCGTCCCATCCCCCTCCGGTCTCAGGTGGTCGCGGGACCACGACTAGCCGCCGTGACTTTAGATGTGGCGGCTCCTTCCGGCGGCACGCTAGGCGCCGCCGCCACCTGCCTCCGGCGCCGGCGGGCTGCTCCGCGGACCACCAGACGAGTTCCGGTGGTCGGAAAAATGTGCCTTCTTTGCCAATGGCCCTCCCGAGGCCCATCAATCACTGCAAGGACCTCACATCACCCGTGCGGCTTTTTTTGTCGTTGTCCACCGTTCCGCACACCAACAAAGTAAAGGGAGTTGGGTTCGGACTTGTTCGTTGATCCGCACCCACCGCGTTAGCGGTTTTAAAAGTCTCTCAAAAAACATTTAATCATAATCTGCGAGTATAAATCACATAGATTTAAAAGAATCAATCCCTACCTCAACATTGTCATCGAATGTGAGTTCATCGCGGAATTGACCGTCGCGGAAGAAGAGGATCGTCGCGTCACAGAAGGGGCGTCGCTGTCGTTGCGGTACACGGTGTCGCATATTGAAACTCTGAGGATTAAAAACACACAGATTTAATTGCACCAATTAAACCCATTTTGAGGATATAATTCACATGGAATTAAAAGAACCAAAAACCCCTACTTCAATCAGTTTTTGATCGAAGAGTGTTGCGGGGAAGGAACGTCGTGGAAGAAGCGTCGCGGAAGGAGGATCGTCACGTCGCGCCGTCGATCTCCGAGGATCTGGCGATCTTCGTCACCCTTCGTCGGAGGCCAGCTTTCTTCGCGTTCTTCATGTTCTTCGCGTTCTTCACGAAGAAGGATGAAGATCTCCAAGACTTAGTGCTTCCACCAATTCCTCTCAACAAGCAACCCTCAAGTAAACACGTGATGGTCTTATTTTATTCTCATGCCAACGATTTGAAATCCGAAGTTAAGAAACAAACCATTAATTCGAAGAATTATTTGTAACAATTTGACTGCCCAATTAAATGGGGTGTTTCTTAACCAGAAAAATGCAAGGTTGACTTTCATTAAAGAGGGGGTTGCGGGTGCGTTACTTAGGAGGGAAGAAACGGTGGGGCTCGTGCGGGCCCCACCTCACAAAAATCCTACCAAGTGGGTAGGATATTTTGGGTTCCACCCTATCCGCTTAACTTATCTTAAGTGGCTTTAAGTGGCATTAAGTGAAATAAAATTAAGTGTCACACCACTTTTATTTTAATTCTTAACATAACCCCAAAAAATTAAAAAACACACCCGAGCAAACAAAACTCCATAAAAGGAATTTCTAAACAAATATCGGCACCGTGATTCCATTTGTGCCCTCGGAATTAGATTCCGAGCACCGGTTCAAAAGATAGAAAAACCCGCTCGTTCGTTCACTGAACGTACCCGAGCCAAACTTCGGAAAATGATTCAGGGCACACCGGGCCTCGGAATCAGGTGCCATCAGAAACTGCATTCTTGTAAAATTACAAAGAAAATTAAAAAAAATTCCTTGAATTTTACGGGTCTTTACATCACTCCCACCTCAAGGATTTAGGTCCCCGTAAAGATACATCATATACTAGGGAAAAAAATGTGGGTAATGAGCACGCATCTGAGCCTCCCACTCCCGAGTGCTCTCTTGGAGGTTCCCATGCTGCCATATGATGCGCACTAGAGGGATCAATCACCCACGTAGGACCCACTCCTGTCGATCCTCGATCTCCACTGGGACCTCTGCAAAAGTAACCCCATCATCAACATCCAGCTCCCCATGGTCAATGATATGCGTCGAGTCGAGCTCGTATCTCCCCAGTTGAGATACATGGAAGTTTTCGTGCACCTTGGGCAACTGAGGTGGGTGGGTCAAGCGGTAAACCACCTCGCCTACCCTGCCGAGGACCTAAAAGGTCCGTTGAACCTCAGTGATAACTTGTCGCCTCATCCACATCCCCATAATTCACGTCGAGGTGTGACCCGTAAGAAAACGTGGTCGCCATCCTCGAACTCTAGTGGTCTCTGCCTCCTGTCAGCACAAGACTTTTCCCGGCTCTGAGCTGTCCTCATCCGCACTTGGATGAATTTGACCTTTCTGGTTCTACAAGAGCTTCTGAGATTTCTTCTTTTCGGAGAAGATAAATCCGGTCTCATCCCCTGGATGAACCACGTTCTTTGCCTAATACAGTCAATCCCATCATGGATGATACTAACCCATATAAAGGATGACGTCGTAAGGCCTCGACGCTACTACCAAGAGATCCAACAATTACTCTCACCTCCAAGGGTTGAGTTACACTATCGGCATCAATGTGTGGTCACTGGGTCTCCTTTAGTAGGAATCTCAAAGTTAGGGTCAAGTCAATGGTTTTTAAACCAGAACCTCTTAGTAACAACAGAAAGAGAGGACAGGAAGGTAAACGCAAAAAGAAAGGTGTCTTTTATTACTGCAGCTCAAAGTACAAAGACACAAAACATCTCCAAACAAACATCAACAATGCTAGAAGCAGCAAAAACAAAAGTTTCTAGGTCTGGAGCTAGACCCGCTCCTGTCTATCTGCTCCCGGAGCTCCCTGATCGTAGGCCTCTGCTGCCTGAAGCTGAGCTCTCCCATGTCCACCAGCTCCCTGCAGTCGGGGTGGACCTCCTGGTGGTGGTGGTGGCAACACCTCGAAGCGTCATCCACCTCCAGCTGCATGGCTAGCTCCCCTGCCACGGTGTACTACTCCATGCGGTCCGCCTCGGTCAAAACTCTGCCTCTGCATGGGAGGTCCTTCTTTTATATGCTGGTCATCTGTATAGCGGGTCAGACAGTCACGAGCCATGTGACCAACCCTACTGCTTGAGTAACATTGTCCGCTCATGGTAAGTCGTTGTCCACCCCGGGTGCCTCGCAAAAATGATCATGTGTCATGCGGTCGACCACCTGTAGGTCTACTCCTCTTGGAACCCTGCATCATATGTCTACTGCCCACTGCAGAAGACTCTGCTGCATGCCAGCTAGTGGTGGGTCCTGCTGCTGGAGACTGCTCAGTAAGGAAACTCTCCTCTAAGAGGGCTTGCTCCAACACCCATGTATGTGTCGGAATGCTGTGAGAAACAACTGAAGCTATGATCTCTCGCCCGAGCCCCTGCTCGAAGGTTCGGGCCCTGAGGAATGGGTCTCGTACCATCTCCGTTGAATATCGTGAGAGATCGGTAAACCTCACCGTGTACTAGGCTACTGTCATGTTGCCCTGCCGCAACTGTAGAAGCTCATGGATGCGCACTGAACGGAGGGTGGCTGGGACGAATTCTGAGAGGAAGAGGCTCTCAATGTCTGTCCAGAGAAGAGATGCCTCATCGTGCACCTGGAGAATCAAGCTCCACCATCTTCTTGCTGCCGCGTGCAGTAGGCTCGCTGCGAGGATCACCATGAGGTCTGTTGGTGTCCTCACTAACCTGAAAACCCGTACAACTGCCTCCAGCCAGTCCTCGACTGCCTGGGGGTCCGTCTCCCCGCGGAACCTCAGTGGTCACTGGCGCTGAAACTCGTGCAGTGCACTAAGGCGACGTGCATCGTCAGCGGCTGGGGCTGGTAGCATCGGTGGCTCGGTGGGTAGAGGTATTGTCGATGCCTTTGCTGTCAAAGGGCCCTGTACCGAGGCCTCGTCACTTGGCGGACTGTCGTCACGTACAACTCTCGGAACCCTAGCTGGCTGCCGTCGTGGGGCCATCCTGAAAAGAAACAGGTGTGCCATGGTCAAACAGTATACCTGGTGAGCTGACATAAAGTAATCACAAAGAAAACATGAAACACCAATGCAATCAATGTTTTCACGCATTAAGTCGGAAATCAGAAGTCAGGGTCCTGGTGTACAGATACATCGGCCGCCGCACCAACACTGGTCTCCCTGGACAGATAACCACAATCAATAAGCTTAACACTATTGTTTCACTTAGAAAAAATATCAGAGTCCAATGTTCTGCGGTAGAACCAAACTCCTTTGATACCAATTTGTCACGATCCGTCCTAGGGGCCCGTGCCATGACTACCCCAAGCCCGCCTTCCATAGGCCAGGTGCTGGAGACTAGCACCAAGGCGTAAATCCCAGTAAAAAGGGAAAGCATTGGCTTTCTAAAGTAAACAAACACCACAGAGCAAGCAAGCAGTAGAATTAAACACTAAGTAAAAACTGAGTACAACAGTAAGTGTGGGAAAAGTAAGTGGGCCAGTATACAAACCCACATTGAAAGTAAAGTACTATTGGAAAGGGAAAACAATAACTGAAAGTAAAGCTGCAGCGTCGAGCCGTCCACTGGAAGTCCCACCTGAAGGGTGGGTACAGATAGCCTCTGCATCTCCTTGGGTCCAACCGTCCGCTTCGAGTACGCCCCGCCCAGTGGTCCACCTTCAAGTACAGTCCTGCTCTGCAAGCCTCAACCATGGTCATCACTATCCGTTGTCTACAACCAACACAACGTAGTGCGGGCATAGCCCGTGCAGGGGTGAGTATAAGCTACTCAGTAGGGACCCCGAGACCTCTGAAGGTCTCCCAGAATCCACAAAGGATAGAACAGAAAGGAAAGATACAATCACGAATTAACATCTGACACTGCTAAGGTATATGCCCATACATATACCTAAGTCATTAATTCTCGTTCGGATCCAACATCCGATCCCACGTACAACCCAGTCCACACAGGAAAGAAAAACGTAAATCCCTACAGGATAGCACGACACAATCCACATTGGAATGAAAAATAGGATTTCAGCTCACACATGTATACTTCTTCTTAAGACGATAGAGATGATCAGATGTAGCCACTGATTCATCTAAGCTGTCGGACCTACAAGGGATCGGTAGGTACTAACCCCCGCAATGACCCACACAAGATCGATCATGGAGTTGAAACCATAGATATTGGGAAACTCCTTCTCCATAAATTACATTGGGTATGCCGCTACAACCAAGTGCTTCCCTCTATCCTTCGACTGCTGTAGTACTCCAACTATCGAGTACTGTGGGCCTGCTGCTATAACCAAGCGCTTCCCACCATGGGTCTGCTGCTACAACCAAGCGCTCCCCCTCATATCCTTTAGAGGTACTCCTTCTGTTGAGTACCACGGGTCTGCCACTACAACCAAGCGCTCCTCTACCATGGGTCTGCTGCTACAACCAAGCAATCCCCCGTGCTGCTACAACCAAGAACTCCTCCGTCTTCGGTCTGTCGCTACAACCAAGCGCTCCTCCATCGTGGGTCTGCCGCTACAACCAAGCGCTCCCCCTCATAGCCTCTTGAGGTATTCCTTCTGTTGAGTACCACGAGTTTGCTGCTACAACCAAGCGCTCTTCTGCCATGGGTCTATTACTACAACCAAGCGCTCCCCCGTGCTGCTACAACCCAACGGTCCTCCGTCGTAAGTCTACCGCTACAACCAAGCGCTCCTCCGTCATGGGTCTGCCGCTACAACCAAGCGCTCCCCCTCATAGCCTCCAGATGTACTCCTTATGTTGAGTACCGTGGTTCTGCGACTTCAACCAAGCAATCCTCCGTCGTGGGTCTGCTGCTACAACCAAGCGCTTCCCACTGGGCTATCCGTAGCACACCAAGTCACTCGATCAGCAGTCGTCAAGTCTAAACCGGTTCTAGGGTTTCCGTACACAACATGCTACTTCCGAGAGGGTCCACTCCACGAGACAAGAGGTCTATGCATCAACTGACATGTAGTCCGGAGCTGATGTATCCCAAAAAGTACCGTAGTGGTCACTACCGAATCCACGAAGGATTTCCGTACTGTCTTCATTGTCGTCGCAGACGCAGCTAGCTCTAGGGTTCCCGCACACAACAAGTTTGTTCGGGAGGGTCCGCTCCACGAGTTGAGGGTCTGATACATCAAATGACACATAATCCTGAGTTGATGTATCCAAAAGTTCCGTATCATCAACCGAAACTCAATGTCGCAGACGGCGCGTCAATCGGACGCCCGGTCTGAGAGTTATAGGCTTTTTTGTCCCGGGGCCCGGTTGGTTTTTAATTAAAAACCAACCCGACCATACTCCAACTATGTCCAAACCTCAGGTGGAGTAAGCCAAATGATCCGTCTCACTTAGTGGAATCCAACAAAGTCAACGGCACGTCATTCGGACGTCCGGAGCTCAAGTTATAAGCGTTTCCGCTCCGAGGGCCCGATTGGTTTTGTGTACGAACCAACCCGGCCGAACCCAAAGTTCTCTAAAACCATGAGTATAATATTTAAAAACGACCGTCTCGATCCAAGGATCACATCGCCACTGACAGTGCATCGATTGGAGGTCCGTAGCCAAGATACGGGCAAAAGACCGAAAGGCGTCTGAAAACGGGGGGTCTGGGCCCGGACCGACCCGGCCAAACCCCTCTGGGTCGGCCCGAATCGGGTCGACACGACCCGGGGTCCGACCCGGCTGGGCGCGACCCGGGCCGGCCGGCGCGGCCGGTCTTGGCCCGACCTGGGCACGACCCGGCTGGCACTGGCCGGGTGGCCAGCGGGTCGGCTCGGCCAGTTACGGTCGGGCGGAGCGGGGGGTGTGCTGCCCTCGCGTGAAGGAGCTGCGGCCCCGTGAGGGGCCGCCCTTGCTAGCGGACGCGGCTGGATGCTGCGTCCCATCCCCCTTCGGTACCGCGCGGTCGCGGGACCACAGCCTGCCGCCGCGGCTTCAGCCGCGACGGCTCCTTCCGGCGGTGCGCCGGCCACCGCCGCCGCCTGCCGCCGGCGCCGGCGGGCTGCTCCACAGACCACCGGACGAGTTCCGGTGGTCGGAAAAATGTGTCGTCTTCGCCAATGGCCCTCCCGGGGCCCGTCCATCACTGCGAGGACCTCACATCGCCCATGCGGCTTGTTTTGTCGTTGTCCGCCATTCCGCACACCAAGAAAGAAAAGGGTGTTGGGTTCGGACTTGTTCGTTGGTCCGCACCCACCGCGTTAGCGGTTTTAAAAGTCTCACAACAAAAATTTAATCATATTCCGCAGGTATAAATCACAAAGATTTAAAAGAATCAACCCCTACCTCAACATTGTCGTCGAACGTGAGTTCGTCGTGGAATTGACCATCATAGAAGAAGAGGATGGTCGCGTCGCGGAAGGGGCTTCGCTGTCGTCGTGGTACACAGCGTCGCGTAGTCAAACTCTTAGGATTAAAAACACAAAAATTTAATTGCACCAATTAAACTCATGTTGAGGATATAATTCACAAGGAATTAAAAGAACCGAAATCCCCTACCTCAATCAGTTGTTGATCGAAGAGTGTTGCGGGGAAGGAACTTCGTGGAAGAAGCGTCGCGGAAGGAGGATCGTCACGTCACGCCGTCGATCTTCGAGGATCCGGCGTTCTTCATCGCCCTTCGTTGGAGGCCAGCGTTCTTCGCGTTCTTCTCATTCTTCGCGTTCTTCGCGAAGAAGGATGAAGATATCCAAGACATAGAGCTTCCTCCAATTCCTCTCAACAAGCAACCCTCAAGTAAACACATGTTGGTATTATTTTATTCCCATGCCAACGATTTGAAATTCAAAGTTAAGAAATGAACCATTAATTTGATGAATTGTTTGTAACAATTTAACTGCCCAATTAAATGGGGAATTTCATAACCATAAAAACGCAAGGTTGACATTCATTAAAGAAGGGGTTGCGGGTGCGTTACTTAGGAGGGAAGGAACGGTGGGGCTCGTGTGGGCCCCACCTCACAAATATCCTACCAAGTGGGTAGGATATTTTGGGTTACACCATATCCACTTAACATAGCTTAAGTGGCTTTATGTGGCTTTAAGTGAAATAAAATAAAGTGTCACACCACTTTTATTTTATTTCTTAACTTAACCCCAAAAAATTAAAAAACACACCCGAGCAAACGCTACTCCAGAAAATGAATTTCTAAGAAAATACCGGCGCTGCGATTCCACAAGTGCCCTCAGAATTCGATTCCAAGAACCGGTTCAAAAGTTAGAAAAACTCCCTCATTTTTTCACTGAACGTACACGAGCCAATCTTCGGAAAATGATTCCAGGCACACTGGGCCTCGGAATCAAGTGCCGTCAGAAACTGCATTCTTGTAAAATTTCAAAAAAAATGAAGAAAAAAATTTCCTGTAATTTTACGGGTCTTTACATCACTCCCACCTCAGGGCATTACGTCCCCATAAAGATACATCATAAACTAGGGAAACAAATGTGGGTACTAAGCACGCATCTGAGCCTCCCGCTCCCATGTGGTCTCCTGGAGGTTCCCATGCTGCCATTTGATGTGCACTAGAGGGATCGATCACCCACGTAGGACTCGCTCCTATCGATCCTCGATCTCCACTGGGACCTCCACAAAAGTTTCCACATCATCAACGTCCACCTCCCCATGGTCAATGATATGCATCAGGTCGAGCTCGTATCTCCCCAGTTGAGATAATGGAAGTCGTCGTGCACCTTGTGAAACTGAGGTGGGTGGGTCAAGCGGTAAACCACCTCGCCAACCCTGCCGAAGACCTAGAAAGGTCCATTGAACCTGGGTTATAACTTGTCCCCTCGTCCACATCCCCGTAACTCACGTCGAGGTGTGACCAGTAAGGAAACGTGGTCACCATCCTCGAACTCTAGTGGTCTCCGCCTCCTGTCAGCACAAGACTTTTCCCGGCTCTGAGCTGTCCTCATCCGCTCTTGGATGACTTGGACCTTTCTGGTCCTACAAGAGTTGCCGAGATTTCTTTTTTTCAGAGAAGAGAAATCTGGTCTCATCTTCTAGATGAACCACGTTCTTCACCTAATACAGTCAATCCCGTCATGGATGACACTAAACCATATCAAGGATGACGTCGTAAGGCCTCGACGCTACTACCAAGAGATCCAACCATTACTCTCGCCTCCAAGGGTGGATTCACACTATCGGCATCAGTGTGTGGTCACTGGGTCTCTTCCAGTAGGTATTTCAAGGTGAGGGTCAAGTCAACGGTTTTTAAACCAGAACCTCATAGTAACAACACAAAGAGAGGTCAGGAAGGTAAACATCAAATGAAAGGTGTATTTTATTACTGCAGCTCAATGTACAAAGACATAAAACATCTACAAACAATCATCAACAACGCTAGAAGCAGCAAAAACAAAATTCTCCAGGTCTGGAGCTAGTCCCCCTCCTGTCCATCTGCTCCGGAGCTCCCTGATCAGAGGCCTTAGCTTCCTGAAGCTGAGCTCTCCCATGTCCACCATCTCCCTGCGGTCGGGGTGGACGTCCTGGTGGTGGTGGTGGCAGCACCTTGAAGCATCATCCACCTCCAGCTGCATGGCCAGCTCCACTGCCACAGTCTCCTGCTCCATGCGGTCTGCCTCGATCAAAACTATGCCTCTACCTGGGAGGTCCTTCGTTTATCTGCTCATCATCCGTATGGCGGGTCGGACAGTCACGAACCATGTGACCAACCCCGCCGCATGAGTAACATGTCTGCTCATGGTAAGTCATTGTCTACCCTAGGTGCCTCGCACAAATGATCATGTGTCACACGGTCGACCACCTGTAGGTCTAGTCCTCTTGGAGCCCTGCGTCATCTATCTAATGCCTACTGCAGAAGACTCTGCCCCATGCCAGCTAGTGGTGGGTCCTGTTGCTGGTGACTGCTCAGCAAGGAAACTCTCCACTAAGAGGGCTCGCTCCAACACCCCTGTCTGTGTCAAAATGCTGTGAGAAACAAATGAAACTCTGATATCTCGCCTGAGCCCCTGCTCGATTGTTCGGGCCCTGAAGAATGGGTCTCGTACCATGTCCGTGGAATAGCGCGAGAGATCGGTAAACCTCGCCGCGTACTATGCTACTGTCATGCTGCCCTACCGCAGCTGTAGAAGCTCTTGGATGCGCACCGCATGGAGGGTGGCTGGGAAGAATTCCGAGCGTAAGAGGCTCTCAAAGTCCGTCCAGATAAGATATGCCTCATCATGCACCTCGAGCATCAAGCTCCACCACCTGCCTGATGCCGCGTGCAGTAGGCTCGCTGTGAGGATCACCATGAGGTCTGTTGGTGTCCTCACAAACCTGAAAACCCGTACAACTGCCTCTAGCTAGTCCTCGGCTGCTTGGGGGTCCGTCTCCCCGCGGAACCTTGATGGTCACTGGCATTGAAACTCATGCAGTGCACTAAGGCGACGTGCATCATCATTGGATGGGGCTGGTAGCATCGGTGGCTCGGCAGGTAGAGGTACTGTCAGTGCCTCTACTGTCAAAGGGCCCTGTACCGAGGCCTCGTCGCTCGGTGGGCTGTCTTTACGTACAACTCTTGGAACCCTAGTTGGATGCCGTCGTGGGGCCATCCTGAAAAGAAACAGGTGCGCCACGGTCAAAAAGTATACCTAGTGAGCTGACATAAAGTAATCACAATGAAAACATGAAACACACATGCAATCAATGTTTTCACGCATTAAGTCGGAAATCAGAAGTGAGGGTCCTGGTGTATGGATACGTCGGCCGCCTCACCAAGACTGGACACCCTGGACTGATAACCACACTCAATACGCTTAACACTATTTCTTCACTTAGAAAAAAGTTCAGAGTCCAATGTTCTGCGTTAGAACCGAACTCCTTTGATACCAATTTGTCAAGACCCGTCCTCGGGGCCCGTGCCGTGACTACCCCAAGCCCGCCTTCCATAGGCCAGGGGCTGGCGACTAGCACCAAGGCATAAATCATAGTAAAAATTGAAGGAATTTCCATTGTAACGTAAACAAACACCACAGAGAAAGAAAACAGTAGAAGTAAACACTTAGTAAAAACTGAGTACAACAGTAAGTGCGTGAAAAGTAAGTGGGCCAGTATACAAACCCACACTGAAAGTAAAGTACAACTGGAAAGGGAAAACAAAAACTGAATGTAAAGCTGTAGCGTCGAGCCATCCACTTTAAATCCCACTTGAAGGGTGGGTACCGATAGCCTCCTCAGCTCCTCGGGTCCAGCCGTCTGCTCCGAGTATGCCCCGCCCAGTGGTCCAACTCCAGGTACCGTCCTGCTCTGCAAGCCTCAACCACGGTCAGCGCTTTCCGTTGTCTACAACCTACATAACATAATGAGGGAATAGCCCATGTAGGGGTGAGTATAAGCTACTCATTAGGGACACCGAGACCCCCGAAGGTCTCCCAGAATCCACAGAGGATAAACCACAAAGGAAAGATACAATCACGAAGTAACATCCGACACTGCTTAGGTATATTCCCAGACATATACATAAGTCATCAATACTCGTTCAGCTCCAACATCCGAACCCACGTAAAACCCAGTCCACACAAGAAAGCAAAACACAAATCCGCACAGGATATCACAACACAATCCACATAGGAAAGCAAAGCAAGATTTCATCTCACACAGGTATACTTCTTCTTAAGACGATATAGATGATCAGAAGTAGCCACTTATTCATCTAAGTTGTCGGACCTACAAGGGATCAGTAGGTACTAACCCCCGTAATGACCCACACAGGATCGATAAGGAAGATGAAACCATAACTATTGGGAAACTCCTTCTCCATCAAGTACAGTGGGTATGCTGCTACAACCAAGCACTTCCCTCTAACCTTAGACTGCTGTTGTACTCCACCTATCGAGTATTGTGGGCCTGCTGCTACAACCAAGCGCTTCCCACCATGGGTCTGCCGCTACAACCAAGCGCTCCCCCTCATAGCCTCTAGAGGTACTGCTTCTGTTGAGTACCACGGGTCTGCCACTACAACCAAGCGCTCCTCTTCCATGGGTATGCTGCTACAACCAAGTGCTCCCACGTGCTGCTACAACCAAGAGCTCCTCCGTCGTAGGTCTGCCGCTACAACCAAGCGATTTTCCATCATGGGTCTACTGCTAAAACCAAGCGCTCCCCCTCAGAGCCTCCAGAGGTACTCCTTCTGTTGAGTACCGCAGGTCTGCCGCTACAACCAAGCGCTCCTCCACCTTGAGTCTGCTGCTACAAGCAAGCGCTTCCCACTGGGCTATCTGTAACATACCGAGTTGTTCGATCAGAATTCGTCAAGTCTCAACTGGCTCTAGGGTTTCCGCACACAGTATGCTTGTTCCAGGAGGGTCCACTCCACGAGCCAAGAGGTCGATGCATTAACTGAAATGTAGTCCGGAGTTGATGTATCCGAAAAAGTACCGTAGTGGTCACTACCGAACCCACGGAGGATCCCCGTACTATCTTCATTGTCTTTACAGTCAGCTCTAGGGTTCCCGCACACAACAAGCTTGTTCGGGAGGGTCCGCTCCACGAGCTGATGGGCTGATACATCAACTGACACATAATCCGGAGTTGATGTATCCAAAAGCTCCGTATTGTCTAAAGGAACTCAACATCGTGGACGACGCGTCAATCTGAAGCCCAGTCTAAGAGTTATAGACTTTTTCATCCCAGGGGCCCGGTTGGTTTTGAAGTCAAAACCAACCCGACCATACTCTACCTGCATCCAAACATTGGGCGGAGTAATCCAAATGATCCGTCTCATTTAGAGGAATCCAACAAAGTCGACGATATATCATTCGTACGTCCGGAGCTCAAGTTATAAGTGTTTCCGCTCAGAGGGCCCGATTGGTTTTGTGTACGAACCAACCTAGAAGAACCCATAGTTCTCCGAAACCATGAGTGTAATATGTCAAAACTACCATCTAGATACAAGGATCACATCACCACTGACGGTGCATCGATCGGATGTCTGTAGCCCAAGATACGGGCAAAAGACCGAAAGGGGTCCAAAAACAGGGGGTCTGGGCCTGGACCGACCCGGCCCAACCCCCCCTAGGGCGGCCCGAAACGAGTCGACCCGACCCGGGTCTGGGTCCGACCCAGATGGACGTGACCCGACCCGACCGGCGCGGCGTGGCGCGGACCGGCCTGGGCGCGACCCGACTGGCCCGGTGGCCAGCGTGTCGGCTCGGCCGGTTACGGCCAAGCGGAGCGAGGGGCGCGCTGCCCCCGTGTGAAGGAGCCGCGACCCCGCGTGGGGCCGCCCTTCCCAGCGGACGCGGCCGGCTGCCGCTTCCCGTCCCCCTCTGGTCCCGCACAGTAGCTGGACCGCGCCCTGCCGCCGCGGCTTAAGCCGCGACGGCTCTTTCTGGCGGCGCGCCGGGCGTTGCCGCCCCCTGCCGCCGGTGCCGTCGTGCCGGCGAGGCGCGCCAGCGGGCTGCTCCGCGGACCACCGGACGAGTTCCGGTGGTCGGAAAAATGCGCCGCCATCGCCAATGGCCCTCCCGGGGCCCATCCTTTACTGTGAGGACCTCACATCGCCCGTGTGGCTTGTTTTGTCGTCGCCCGCCGTTCCGCACACCAGGAACGAAAATGGCGGTGGGTTCGGACTTGTTCATTGGTCCGCACCCACCGCGTTAGCGGTTTTAAAAGTCTCATAACAAAAATTTAATAATACGCTGCAGGTATAAATCACAAAGATTTAAAAGAAGCAACCCCTACCTCAACGTTGTCGTCGAATGTGAGTTCGTCGCGGAATTGACCGTCGCAGAAGAAGAGGATCGTCGTGTCGTGGAAGGGGCGTCACTGTCGTCGCGGTACACGGCATCGCGTAGTCAAACTCCGAGGATTAAAAACACACAGATTTAATTGCACCAATTAAACCCATGTTGAGGATATAATTCACAAGGAATTAAATGAACCGCAATCCCCTACCGCAATCAGTTGTTGATCGAAGAGTGTTACGGGGAAGGAACGTCATGGAAGAAGTGTCACAGAGGGAGGATCATCACGTCGCACCATCAATCTCTGAGGATCCGGTGTTCTTCTTCGCCCTTCGTCGGAGGCCAGTGTTCTTCGTGTTCTTGGCGTTCTTCGCGTTCTTCGCGAAGAAGGATGAAGATCTCCAAGACTTAGAGCTTCCTCCAATTCCTCTCAATAAGCAACCCTCATGTAAACACGTATTGGTATTATTTTATTCCCATGCCAACGATTTGACATTCAAAGTTAAGAAACGAACCATTAATTCGATGAATTAATTGTAACAATTTAACTGCCCAATTAGATGGGGCATTTCTTATCCAGAAAAACGCAAGGTTGACTTTCATTAAAGAGGGGGTTGCGGGTGCATTTCTTAGAGGGAAGAAAATGTGGGGCTCGTGCGGGCCCCACCTCACAAATATCCTACCAAGTGGGTAGGATATTTTGGGTTCCACCCTATCCGCATAACATAGCTTATGTGGCTTTACATGGATGTATGTGAAATCAAATAAAGTGTCGCACCACTTTTATTTTATTTCTTAACTTAACCCCAAAAAATTAAAAAACACACCCGAGAAAACGCAACTCCGGAAAAGGCGTTTCGAAGCAAATACTGGCACCGCGATTCCATTGGTGCCCTCAGAATTCGATTCCGAGAACCAGTTCAAAAGTTAGAAAAACCCGCTCATTAGTTCACTGAACGTACCCAAGCCAAACTTTGGAAAATGATTCCGGGCACATCGGGCCTCGGAATCAGGTGCCGTCAGAAACTGCGTTCTTTTAAAATTCAAAAGAAAATTAAGAAAAAAATTTCTTTAAATTTTATGGGTCTTTACATTATATATATCCTATTGGATATGATAAAGAAGGTATTCTTGGGCTGTGAAACAGGTCACAAGATTTTTTAATTAAATTAAATCATGATTGACTGATTGTTTACTCAAAGACAGTTCAACTTAGGTTGAAGTAATCTCTAGAGAATGGGTGTTCCATGTGAACCCAGACACAGGTGGGTTATTTATTATGGCACTTCATTTCTAGATTTATTATTACTTGAAAATATTTTTTATATATTCAAAGACTGAAAGACACTAGACACCATTGGTGGGGGCCAATTGAGTTTATCTCACTCCCTACTCAGGGTGACTTTATAGTACCCAAACAAATTTCATTGTTGTAGGTAGGGACAGAGAAAAGCACCCTCTTAGAGATGGTTGATTTATTATTAAAAATCATCCATGTGATTATATGACCGGACTATGGACCATGATGCTATCTTAGGATAGTTTCTTTTAGCATATTTTTTATTGTGATGCATGTATTATACTGGATGTCAATTTCCATGTTTTACCTATCTTTTGTATAATAGACATTGATTATCATCTGTATATGACACTATTGGATATGATTAACTAGTTAATTATATGATGGATGTTTATTCTTTCACTGCTCTGTTATTTCAAATGATTCCTCCATTATTGATATGATAATATTGTTGGGCTATAATCTGATCATGAGGGTATTGTCTCCCCAATGCTCTGATATGGACCCCCACTACTAGTCGGAATCCTCTAGCATACGAGGAAATGTGCTCACTACTACGAAAAATGCCTCTAACAGTGATGGTAATTATCAACACTATAAAAAGGATGATAAATATAATATTTATTAGTGATAAATAAATTTCTAATAAATTTAACCTTTTATCCAGGCGTATTTTTCATCACTAAAAAAAGAAAAACATTATCAGTGATTTTTTAGCACTGAGAGATGTATTCTTTATCAGCGCATTAAATTTAGCACTGGTAAAGGGAATCCATTATCAGTACATTATTTTTAACACTGATACAAGGTATCCATTATCAATGCCTTAATTTTATAACTGATAAAGGGTATCCTTTATGAGTTTATAATTATTAGGGTTGATTAATTTTTATATAAATATAATGAAATAAAGAAATAAATAAAAAATAAAAAATGTATTTATTAAAATAATAGTACTATTTTTTTAATTTAAAAATTATTGATAAAAATGAATAGATTGATTATACATTATTAAATATTAATCATTTTTTAATTAGATAATTTTGAAAATTAATGTTATTAAATTGTATTTATTAAATATATAGATATATATAAATGTATATAAATATGGTTTATATATAACAAAATATATATGAGAATTACATTAAATAGTCATTTTTTATTGATTAATGGTTTATAATTAAAAATTATTATGAATTAAAAATATTGAATATAATTGCAGAGTTCTCGATATATAATTGAATGTCCTTTGATTTTTTAATTTAAAATTGATCAAATGCATGTTATATTGATTTTACATATACATAATTAATTCATTTTTGTATACAATGAACAAACACAAAACATTTCTATTTTCTCATTATTGTTAAAGTGTACTTATTCTTAATTTATTCAATTTCACTATATTTTAACATAGATTCATGCACTTTTAATGATATATTCGATAATATTTTTAACAATCTATTTGTAAAAAATATTAATAAATAATTTTTTTAAATGTAAATAAACTATATTTATATAAATATATATTCATAATTATAAATAAATAAATATTTTTTAAAATAATTTATTTAACTGTAAATAAATAATTATATATATTTAAATAATTATTATCTTTCTAAAAAATTGAATGGACCCGAACCCAGTTACCCAGATCCGGTGCCTTATTGGTTACATTGGCATACAAATAAGGAATAACCATCCCAAAGGACCGATTAGTTTAGTATTATTGGAAACAATATACATACAGAAGTTCATCATTACAACTTGAAATGTAAAACAACATAGAAACTCCTTAGACAACTTCTATAACTCCTTGGTTATTTCAGCATGTCATTCATAATGGAATTCTTCTTGCCCTCTACAAATGAAACATAATTAAGGGGTGATCTCAATAGATTAGTAAGGGTATGCAATACAACGGAAGATAACATAATCATTAGACATGGTGAATAATTAAAAACACATGCCTTTAGAAATAAACTTGAACATAATATGGTAGAAATATGAGTTGAGTAAATATTTCCAACAAATAACATAATAATGGGTATTCTACTAGTTGAATAACCACATGAACCATCAGTATTATATTCATAATGAGGTAATGCATATTGAAGGACAATATAACCATACCGTCAAGGCCTCATGCCAAGACCATAAATAATTGTTTTGTCAAGGCCTTATGCCAAGGCAGTAGTTTGTCTCATTAGACCTACCGATGTACCGAGGGGGTATATCGGGCCCCACCAGACACTTACTATGTCCAATTAATTCCACATAAGAATAGAGATAATCATAAACAACATACAAATTTATATATTTAATGTAAATATCTTTCCCCAAACAATAAGCCAAAACACTAACCATTCGATGTAAACTGATGAATTGTTTAAGGATATCACATCAATAGACCAAATAATTATAATCCATTAAACTGAATATGGAATATGATAACATGGAATAATAATTCCAATAATACATAAGAATAAACATGTGTGTTGAAATAGAAGAGGGTACTCTTATTAAATATTCGAGTAATTCTTGAAATAAATAATCTTTTACTATGAAAAGAAGAGTTCTTTTAAGAATATATTTGTATAAAACCAGAAGTGAAGTAAGATATTATTTTCATAAAAAAATGAGTGAGTTTATAGATATAATGGTATCCGAAAACAGATTATTGATTTCCCATGAAAATAGCTTAGAAATTGAGATATTACCTTGAATCGAGCTTGTATTTCAGAATCAATTTGAAAGATCCTTTTAATGAGTGTAACTAACCATAAAATAAAGAAGGATTCTAGGTTGTGTACATATATATAACACTAAAATTGAATTTATAATGAGTATATAATAATACATAATTATTTCATTTAGGTAATTTAGACAATGAAATATCCCGAATTGAAATGGAAGTTCGAGTGGAAAAACCCTTACCTTAAATCCGAATGTGTTCCCGTCTTTAACATAAGGACCCGTAATATAAAATTATACATATCAATACCTTATTTCATAACCTAATAGACACGTATATAGTTTTTCATATTTCTATTTAGTTCATTTAGGTTATCATTTATAAGTTATTATATTGAATTCTGTTGTTCCATAGTGTTTGTTTTCTTGATTTTCATAATTGGTACTCTTGTTTTTATGTAATGAAGTTCATGTGGAATGGTTGTAAATCTCCAGAATTAAAATTACATATTTTTTATGAACATATAGAATTTTTAATGGCCATTTATATAATTTGGATACGTGGAATGAGGACAAATCATTAGATCACAAACACTTCGATTATTTGGCGGTATTTGGATTATTTCGAACTAGTTTTGTCACATAAATTAACAATATGTACATATACTGGTTCCTGAATATTAAGTAGTATATAATTCATATATTATAGTATGGTTCCCCAATTAATATGGTTTCATGACCAGTAATTATGTAAATATTGTAGAACTAAACTTCATCGTCCACGAAGGTTATAAATTGGAACCTCATGGATGTTGATTGCATTTATAAAAACAAAAGGGAGGGAGTAAGAATATTGATGAAGATTCCTCCACTAACATGATATAAATCCAGTATATGGATGATACTAGAGTTATCATGGTCAATTTCTCAGAGGAGGTGAGGAGAGGATAGAAAAGGAAGATAAATTGAAATGAAACCAAATTAAAAAGAAGCGTCCTTTACCTCTTGAAATAACCTCCTTGAGAATCTCTTTAAGGGAAGGGGTTTTGGTCTTTTGGAAAGACCAGAAGCTTCTTGGATGAGGGGAGAGACTAGGGAAGGGTAATTGGTAATAACATTGAGGATATTCAAGGTTTAGAGGAGTGATGAGAAGAAGGAATGGTGAGGGGTTTTTATGTTGAAGGAGAGGGGTAATTTTTGAATATTTAATTCATTATTTTATTATTTCCCTCAAGACAACCAATAATATTGTATCATGTGACCCCTAATAGTAATTAGTGCATGTGAGTTCAAACCAAGTGGCCTTAAGTAACTTATTATGTCATAAATAGTGTATTTAACTGATAATATGTATATATGGTATTTTATCGTATTTCACTATTCAATAAAATTCTAGAATTTCTGAAAAATCCCCAAAAATATACCCCTACCATTTTTCAACATTTATAATTCAAAAATAAACTCCATTTTTCAAAAATAATTTTCTAAATATTATTAATATAATTATTATATAAATTCATAGTTAATTTGAAAATAACAATTTTAATGTGCAATTATTTTTATTTCCCATTGAAAAATTAATTAAGATCTCATTATCTTATTGCCTTAAAGAAAATAAAATATTATTATTATTTACTTTTCATAAGGGTAAAATTACTATTCATATTACTATTCATAAGGGTATTTTAATATTCACTAAAAATCATTTTTTTCTATCAGACTCTAAATGATATACTGATAACAACCCTAGAATACCGTTATTCAAAATTCAAAACACAATAGAGGCAAAGTTCTGTTTAATGGATAGATTATAAAATGAATTCAATATATATTTTTTTAAACCTAGGATGTTACATTCCCCTCACCTTACAAAAATTTCTTCCTCAAAATATCATTTTACATTCTTGGCCAAAAACATGTGGGGGTACATTTCCTTCATTGCTTCCTCCAGTTCCCATGTTGCCTCTTCGTACACATGGTTTCACCATAGTACCTTTACCATATAAGTAGTCTTGATCCGTAGAACTTTGTCTCTATGATCCATGATTTTCACTAGCTTCACCTCATAGGAAAGATCATCCTCCAACTGTACCACCTCTGAAGAGAGTACATGTGAAGTGTCTAGTATGTACTTCATTAAGGGCGATTAATTAAATACATCATACAATTTTGACATGGTAGGTGGATGTGCCAGTCAATAAGCCATAGATCTGACTCGATCAAGGATCTCCAAGGGGCCGATATAACTGGGACTTAACTTTCCATTCTTCCCAAACCTCATGAACTTATTCTATGGAGATATGCATAGAAATACTAGGTCTTGAACATTGAATACAAGGTATCATCGATGATTATCCTCATAGCTCTTCTGTCAACTTTTGGATACCTTGATATGCTACTGAATGGTTTTCACCTTCTCCGCCATATCATCAACCAATTTCGGTCCTAGCAGCTTTCACTCACCGACTTCATCCCAGCATACTGGTGTTCTATATCTTTTCCAATAAACGGCTTCATTTTGTTTCATTTGGATGCTCATGTGGAAACAGTAGTTATGTGAGAATTCATCCAGTGGAAGATGTTAGTCCCATCCTCCTTTGAATTCCATAGAACATGCTCTCAACATGTCTTCTAGTGTCTGAATAGTCTGCTCAGATTGTCCATCAGTTTGAGGATGATAGGCCATAATGAAGTTCAGTTCAATGCTTAGATCATGTGTAGAGATTTCCAAAACTTCGAGGTGAATCTAGGGTCACGGTTGGATATAATAGATAGTTGTTCTCCATGAATCCTTACCGCCTCTTTGATGTAAATCCATGCATGTTCATCTAATGAAAAATCCTCTCGAATCACGATGATGTGAGCTATCTTTATAAGACAATTCACAATGACCCATATAGAATTTTTTCCTCTGGATGTCCTTGGAAGTTCAATAACAAAGTCCATGGTAATGTTCTACCACTTCTCTGTTGGTATGGTTAGTGGTTGCATCATCCCCTTAGGCTTTTAATTCTCAGCCTTCTCTTGTTGACATAATTGTAACATTGATGTATAATAACCAATATCCCTTTTTATATTGTCCCACCAAAATTTTTCCATGAGATCTCGATATATCTTTGTGATACTAGGAAGTATAGAGAAATTAGATCTATGTGTATCATCTAATAGTTCTCTCTTTAGCTCATGAATAGCGGGAACACAAACCCTCTTCTCGAATTTTAAAATTCCACCTTCATATACGAAGTTAGTCAACTTCCCATCATTTATAACTTTAAATTTCTTTTGAAACACATCATCATCAGCCTGAGAATTTTTAATTCTCTCTAGTAAAGAAGGTTGGGAAACCATTTTAAAAAGTATTGATGTGTTACCTTCCTTGACAATTCCCATATCCATCTTTACTAGATCCATGAACAACGGATCCCTTTAAACACTAATCATGTTCATAGCTCCATCATTCATTCTGCTCAAAGCATCTGCTACCTTATTTTCATTCCCTGGCTAGTAGTGTATTGTGAAATCATGGTCTTTGAGTAGCTCAATCCATCTACTTTGTCACATGTTGAGTTCTTTCTGTGAGAATATATATTTTAAACTTTTATTATCTGTATATATCTTACATTTTTTCCATAGAAGTCATGTCTCCAAATCATCAAAGAAATGTTTTTTGCTGCTAACTCAAGATAATGAGTTGGATAGTTATGTTCATGAATTTTTAGTTGTCTGGATGAATAGGCAATAACTTGATCATTCTGCATAAGGACACAACCAAGTCCATTCATTGATGAATTGCTATAGATAACAAAACTATCATTCCCTTATGGTAGGGTTAGGATCAGAGTGTTCACTAACCTCCTCTTCAATTCTTAAATACAATATTTGCATTCCTTGGTCCATGTGAACTTAACCCATTTCTGTGTGAGCTTGGTCATTGGGTTCGCTAAACGAGCGAAGTTCTGAACAAAACTCCGATAATAACCTACTAAACCAATAAAAATACGTACCTCAGTTACATTTGTTGGAGTAGGCCATTCTTTCACAACCGTTGTCTTCGCTGGATATACAGATATTCCATCCTCAGAAAAAAGGTGTCCTAGAAAGGTAAATTATTGGTGCCAAAAATCACACTTGCTAAACTTCCCATATAATTTATTTCTTCTCAGAGTCATCATAACAGTGAACAAGTGATTTTCATGTTTTTTATAGCTTTTAGTGTACACTAAGATATCATCAATAAACACCACTACAATGTCATCAATATATTCCTTGAAAAATCTATTCATCAAAAAAATGAAAACATATGGTGAATTAGTTTGTCCAAAAGGCATTACTGTAAAATTTTAATTCTCGTACCTAGTTAGGAATGTTGTTTTAGAATGTATTATTTCCTCACAAGTAACTGATGATATCTAGATCAAAGATCAATCTTCGAAAAGTATTGGGCTCCACGATGTTGATTGAATAAATAATCAATTCGTGGTAGAGGATACTTATTCTTTATTGTAACAACATTGATTTCCATATAATCTATGAACAACCTCATGGAACCTTCTTTCTTATTAACAAAAATAACAGGGGCTCCCCCTGGAGAAACTATAGGGTGAATAAATCCATTATCACTCAATTCATCAAGTTGTTTATTTAGATCCACTAACTCCACAGTGGCCATTCTATAAGGGGTCTTTGATATGGGCCTTGAACATGGTGTTAAGTCAATGGAAAACTCAATTTCCCATTACGGAGGGTGTCCAGGTAAATCCCCTTGAAATACATCAATATATTCTTGCACAACAAGTACATATTCTATCTTTAAATTCTTCCCCTCACCCTTATTTATTTCATTCCCTTACTCTAAAATAATTTAATTCAGTAGAGCTACTGCGGGTGTAACTGGATGAGAATCACATGGTGATGTTTCTGCTCTAAAAATAAGGGATTCTACCCCATTGTGAAAAATTGTAACTTCCTTCTTCTTGCAATAGATCATCACATCAAAATTTGATATCCAATCCATACCGAGAATTATAACATAGTAAACCATTGGTATGATGACAAGGTTATAAACTAAAGACATTTTATGTGTTGTGTGGGGGAATAGTCGACACACCTTGGTTGCAATGATAAGCCCACTAAGATTTTTGACTAATTACTCCTTTATTAAATAAAATCGGACATATCTAATATTCATGGAAAATTTGGAAGATATAAATTAATATGACGATCCATAATGAAATAAAGTATTGGATATGTTGAATGAAACAATAAATGTACCAGCCACCACTTCATTTGGATCTTCAACCACCATAGTTGTAACCACATAAGCTTGGCCTTCCTCCCTTGGCCTTCTTTGGGGAACATTTCCTTGATGCTTAGGACATTCATGTGCATAATGTACCATATCTCTCCAATTTTATCACATAAAATTGTTAGCTTCTTTCTTCCCCTTACAATCTTGAGATAGGTGGCCTTTTTCTCCGCACTTGTAACAGACTCACATTCCTTTCAGGCAAGTGCCACGGTGTTTCTTCCCAAAATTACTGCATAATGGGAATTCAACTTCTCCCTTCTTCCCCATTTCATTATTTTCTTTCCCAGAGTTTTCAGATGCTCTATTATTCTCTTGTATTCCTCTAAAGTCATAATACATAGAGAATTCATTTTCTGTCTTGATACCACGTAATATTATATCTCCATATTATTCAAATATTTGGGAGGAAATATCCCTTCAGATGAATGGTTTTGAAAGATCAATGAATCGATTAGATTTTCTCCTTTGATTACGTATGTAGTCTACAACATGCCTTTCTATCCATGTAAAGTTGGCTTCATACTTGGCAACATTTTCATCATCCTTCTACCTCATACTCAAGATTTTCCTCTACATATCTTCTCATTGTTCACGAGGGAAATACTTTTCTTAGTATATTTCTTTAAAACCCCTCTATTAAATCTCTTATATTTATTCCTCCTCCTTTGTATTTTTGAATAAAGACCACTACTAATCCGCATCACCCATTAGATGATAAACAGCCACGACAACCTTCTCTCTTTTGTTACAACCCAAAGCGAGACATATCTTCTCATGGGAAAAAATACACTACTCTACTAAAAATGGGTTTGTAGTCCAATTTAATCATAGAGGTTGTTGTCGCATAAAGCGATCTTACACAGTGGATCCACATGGTGGATCTGGATGCTCCATAACAGTAAGGTTATTATTCATAACCTGAGTAAGTTTTCCCAGTATAGTTATGAGTTTCTTAGCATAAGAGCCAACATCATTATCTTAAATCAGTGGGAAAACCCTACACGGAACACGTGCGTTTGTGCGGTTTCCATTCATTCCACTTGGAGCCATCTCTAGATAATGGAATACACTAGACTATGTTAGGAATCATAATGTATAATATTAACATTACTAAATACTTAGAAAAAATTGAGATCCTACACATGGCTAATCCCATATTTAAAAATTATTTCTATGATGAAATTTTTACATTTCAATACTTCATAATGGATTGTAAAGAAAATGTGAATTATCCTAAGAATATCCCCAGGGAGTTTTGTAACTAAGTGTGCAACAAGGACCATTGTCGTGCAGTAGTTCCCATTCGATTCTAGATCAATACGGTTTTTTCGGGTTTTACCCCTATATATATATGTGCCAGAGCCGCCTCTACCAGCTCGTATCCAGACAGAGATACATAACTTGAATGATCAACATAATCTAATCCTTACCAAAACAGTAGGATTTTATTGTATTTATATCCTCAAAAAACGAACCTAGGGACTCTTCCCTAATTCTGTGTTTTCTAAATCTAGTTTCCAAGTATACTACTAATGTTCCTCTAATACCAACTGTAAGGACCCGACCCCAGTTACCCAAAGCTGGTGCCTTATTTGTTACATTATCATACAAAAAAAGAATAAGCATCCCAAAGGACCAAGTATTTTAGTATTATTGGAAACAAGATACATATATATGTTCATCATTACAACATGATATGTAAATCCACATAGAAACTCCTTAGAAAAATTCCATAACTCCTAGGTTATTTCGGTATGTCATTAAAAATGGAATTCTTATTTCCCTGTGAAAATGAAAAATAATAAAGGGGTGAGCCCAAATTCCCACTAAGGGTAAGAAATACAGTGGAAGATAACATAAACATTAGACATGGTGAATAATTGAAAACACATGCCTTTAGAAATAAACTTGAACATAATATGGTAGAAATATGAGCTGTGTAAATATTTCCAAAACATAACATAATCTTGGATATTATAATATTTGAATAACCACATGAACCATTAATAATATATTCATAATGAGGGAATGCATAATGCAGGACAATATAACCATACTTTCAAGGCCTCATGCCAAGACCATAAATAATTGTTTTGTCAAGGCCTTTGGCTAAGACACTAGTTTGTCTCATGAGACCTAACGATGCACCGAGGGGTTAGAGCGGGACCCAAACAACACTTACTATGTCCAATTAATTCCTCATATGAATGGGTATAAACATAAACAACATACATATTAATATATTAAATGTAAATTGCTTCCCCGATCATTAAGACAAAACACCATCCCTTCGAAGAAAACTGATGAATGGTTTAATGATAGCACATCAATAGAAAAAAATAATCATAAAACATTAAAATGAATATGGTAGATGATTATATGGAATACTAATTCAAATAATACCTATGTATCAACAAGTGTGTTGAAATAGAGTAAGATACTCTTATTAAATCTTTGAGTAATTCTTGAAATAAATACTCTTTTACTTTGAAAAGAAGTGTTCTTTTGGAAAAATAGTTGTTTAAAAATAGAAGTGAAGTAATATATTATTTTAATAAAAAATGAGTGATTTTATAGATATAATTGTTTCCAAAAAAATATTAGAGATATCCCTTGAAAATAGGTAAGAAATTGAGATATTACCCGGTATCGGGCTTGTATTTCAGAATCAATTTGAATGATCCTTTTAAAGAATGTAACTAACCATAAAATAAAGAAGGATTCTGGTTTTTGTACATATATAGTACACTAACATAGAATTTATAATGAGTACAAAATAATACATAATAATTTCATTTAGGTAATTTATAAAATGAAAATAACCCGAATGGAAATGGAAGTTCGAGTGAAAAAACCCATGCCTTAAATCCGAATGTGTTCCCATCTTGAACTTAAGGTCCTAGAATAATGAATTCTCAATATCAATAAATTATTTCCTAACCTAATAGAGACATATTTTTTTATCATAATTCTTTTTAGTTCAGTTATGTTATCATTTATAATTTATTATATTGAATTCTGTCATTCTGGAGTGTTTGTTTTCTTGATTTTCATAATTGGTTCACTTGTTTTTAAGTAATGAAGTTCATGTGGAATTGGTTGGAAATCTCTAGAATTGAAATTAAATATTTTTTTATGAAGATACAAAAATTTTAATGTCCATTTATATCATTTGGTTATGGGGAATGAGGACAAATCATTAGATCACAAACACTTCGATTATTTGGCGGTATTTGGATTATTTTGAACTACTTTTGTAACATAAATTAATAATATGTACATATTCTGGTTCATGAATATTAATTAATCTGTAATTCATATATTATAGTCTGGTTCACCCATTAATATGGTTTCATGGCTAGTAATTAAGTAAATATTGTAGAACTAATCTTCGTCGTCCACGAAGGTAAAAAATTGAACCTCATGGACGTTGATTTCGTTTATAAAAACAAAAGTGAGGGAGTAAGAATATTGATGATGGTTCTTCCACTAACATGATATAAGTCCAGTATATGAATGATACTGGAGCTCTCATGGTCATTTTATCAAAGGAGGTGAGGATAGGATAGAAAAATATGAAAATTTGAAATGAAACAAAATTAAAAAGAAGGGTAATTTACCTCTTGAAATAACCTCTTTGAGAATCTCCTTAAGGGAAATGTTTTTGGTCTTTTGGAAAGAAGAAAATATTATTGGACATGGGGAGAGACTATATAAGGGTAATTGGTCAGAACGTTGAGAAACATCAAGTCATGGTGGAGTGAAGAAAAGAGGTAGTGGTGAGGGGTTTTTATAGTGGAGGAGAGGGGTATTTTTTGAATATTTAATTCATTATTTTATTATTTCTCTCAAGAAAACCAATAGTATTGTTTCATGCAACCCCTAATAGTGATAAGTGAATGTGAGTTCGAACAAAGTGGCCTTATATCATTTATGATGACATAAATAGTGTATTTAACTGATAAATTGTATATACGGTATTTTATCGTATTTTACTATTCATCAAAAATTCTAGAATTTCAGAAAAATCCCAAATATTTACCCATAAAATTTTTCAATGTGTAGAATTCAAAAATGAACTCCATTTTTCAAAAATAATTTAATAAATATTATTAATTAAATTTTTAAATAAAGTCATAGTAAATTCGAAAAAATACCAATTTTAAGGTGCAATAAGTTTTATTTCAAATTGAAATATTAATTAAGATCTCATTATCTTACAGCCTTAAGAAAATAAAATAATAATATTATTTACTATTCATAAGGGTCATATTAATATTCATATTACTATTAAAAAGGGTATGTTACTATTCACCAAAAAATCATGTTTGTTCTATCAGACTCTAAATGACTTACTCATCATAACTCTAGATGACCATAATTCGAAATTCAAAACACAGTAGAGAAAAAGTTGTGTTTAATGGATATATTTATAAAATGAATTCAATATTTATTTTAAAAAACATGGGATGTTACATAAATTTAGTTAAATATTAATATATTAACTATATTAATATTTATATATATTTAGTAAATATATATGTATTATTATATAAATATATATAATGACAGAGCTAATATTTTTTTAAAATATTTGTTTAATTATAAATAAATGACTATATTAAATATATTTAAAAAGTTATATATTTACTATATTTATATTTACATAATATATTTATTATTCATTTATAAAATGTTATAAATTTTTTATTTATATTTATATATATATATCCTTTAATAAAGCTTCGTTAATAATCACTGATAAAAGAATCCTTATCATCATGAAAAAAACACTTATTAAAACAATGGTTTTTCAGCACTAAATAATGCACTGATAAAATGAAGATTTATCAGCATTCTAATTTTATTACCGATAAATGTTGGTTTTATCCACGCTTTTTATCCAGGATAAAGATAGATCTTTATCAGCACTGATAAATATTCCTTTTGTTAGTGATTATATTATAAGTATTGATTAAAGGTCTATTTATCAGTGCATTTTTATAAGTGTTGATACAAGTGTCCCAATATATTATTAAATCCCTAACCATTTGTGAAATCATTGTGATATTAGGAGATTTCCACAAATTCCACCTAATGTCGGCACTACTCCTCGGTGAATCGATGTTCGAATCACACCACTCTACTGTTGTCAGTGCTCTAGATTCAAAAACATGTTGTCCAACATCCTGTTTTCGATTTCGGTTATGATTCAGGTGGGGATTCGCATCACATTCTATAAATTTCTCTACCTGAGGTAGGTGGTTCCATACCCCGACATTTTTTGATAATTTAAATTTCACACTTTTTTAATTTTCATGTTCTCTATAGTTTATTTTGGTTTTTTTAAAATGTTTTAGAAATTCTTTGACTTGAATTTTTGTTGAAAATATTTTTTCTAAAGATTTTTTTTATGTATCTATAGAGTCCTTGTTGGGAAAAATCAATGGAAGTGTTCAAGTAATTGTTTTAGTAGTGTGAAAGGTGTCTTTATCGGTGTTTATGGTGCACATGTTTTGAAAAAAATATATTTGATTGGAAATGGATCATTTTGGGCATGTTAGTCTTGTTTTTCAATTTTCAGTGTGAGTTGTGAAGTGTTTAAATAAATATTAATTATTTAAGAACTGATATTTGGGATGTCTAAATGGTTTTTTAAACTGTTTGACTGATGTAAAATGTGTTTTCAAAGGGTTTGGAATTCTTACTATTGGGTTTGGGTTTTGTAATATAGAATGGCTATGTTTTTTGTGTGTGTTTTAGTGTTGTGTTCCATGGAAGGGTTTTATGTGTTTTTTTGAAAGGTAAAAATCATTTTTCCAAAGGCTCATAAATGAGGATAGGTTTGGAAGTAAGTTATTAATGTAAATTTACATACTTTTCCATGTTGATCCTCTTGTATAATTTTTTTTAATGTGAATTAGAAATTTTTTTAAAGGATGAGAATATCGGTTTTGAAGATGATTTCAGGTTGTGTAAAAATTGGTAAAAAAGGTACTATCTATTTATTTGGTAATGAATTTGGTTAAACTTTGTTTTTGATAATTAAAAGTGTTCTATAAATTTTTTAATATATTTATTAAATTATATAATTGTTGAATTTTTTTTTGATGTGGTCATGCCGAGCATATGAATTTAAAAGTAGAAAATTCATGTTAACATGGATGTGTTTTTTATGTAAATCCCTACGGTGCTTCCCGGGGTTATTTTAGGAATCATTTTAAATTAATTATTAACATACATAATTTGTGTTAGGGATTTTTGTGAAATGATTTGGTGTGTGTATGTTTTCAAATGGGTTTCAGGTGAGAAAGTAGTGCCACCATATATGTAATTTTTTGGCATGAATTTTGTCTGTAAATATGTTGTGTTAGTGACATGTGAATGTGAATCTTGGTTGAGCACAAATAAAATGGAATTATGGTTAACTGGATAAAATGATTTTTCTGTGTTAGGGAATCATAATGTTTTCACAATAAAATCATTTCCCATATAATTAATTTATTGTTTCATATTTTTTATTAATTCATTTCTTTATTAGTATTACTCAAATAATAATATTTTCTTATAGAATTTGTTTATTGTGTTTGAGTGGGGGTGCTCTATCCATCTTGTATGCTTCTTCTCCCTTATAATCATTTCACCCATGTAGTGGTGCATTTATCAATTTCTTTAATGTTACATCCACTTCCTTAGTAGGAAGAGCAATGATTCTGCCTCTTCTCAATCACATAGGTAATCTTGATGGTTTCATAGTAAAATAATTGTCCATAGAATAAATATATTGTTTCATATTTAGGATTAATTAAGTTATTTTTAGTATTACTAACATAATAATCATTTTCTTATACAGGTGTATTATTTTGTTTGAGATGGGGTGATTTTCCCAACATTCAGGCTCATTCTCCCATAAAATATTTTCACCCATATAGTGGTGAAATTATCACATTATTTTATGTTACCTCCACTACCTTTTCAAGAAGAGCAATGATGGTGCCTCTGCTCAATCAAAGAGTTAATCTTGATTTTTACACAGTAAAATCATTGTCTGAAGAATTAATGTATTGTTTCATATTTATGGTTAATTATTTTATTTTATGTGTTACTCATGTAAAAATAGTTTTCTTATATGGTTGGATTATTTTTGTTGGGGTTGGGGGGCTCTGTCAAACTTTCTTTCTTATTTTCCCTTAAAATATATTCACCAATGCATTAACGCATATATCACTTCCTTTCACGTTACCTCCACATCCTTATTATGAAGAGAAATGACACTGCCTCTTCTCAATCACATTGGTAATGTTTATTTTTTCAAAGAAAAATTATTTTCTATATTATTTATGTATTATTTCATATTTAGGTGTAATTTATTTATTCTTTGTATTATTTACATAATAATCGTTTTCTTATACAGGTGGATACTGTTGTTTTATTTGATGTGGCTTGTCCAAAGCTAATCATGCAGAACTAGTAGTTTTTTAAAGAAAGTCTATCTAAATTTTAGTAACATTTATAGTTAGGATTCTTTTTGAATGTATGTAATAATTTGAAATTATGTAATTGTATAAAAAATTATAGAAATGAAAATAATATAATGTTTTTTGGTATTTGTCTTTTAAATTTCATTTCATTTAAATTATCTATTGTTACCTGTTTTTTTATATATCTGGTGGGTTTCCAGGGATTCTGGGGTAGTGGTGTGTTGTAACAGCACTCTATAGTGTCCCGTTATAGCAGACTGTAGTATGGCCTTTTATCAGCGATTTAAAAAGCACTGATAAAGAACTCATTTATCAGTGCTTCTACAGCATTGATAAATAAATATTTTATTGGAGCTTTAAAAATCACTGATAAATGGGTTCTATATCAATGATATTTTAACAACTGATAAAATTAATAGGATTTTAACATTGCTTAGGTTGTCAGCGCTTTTCTAGAATTGATAAAGGCCATTTGTAGTGTTGTTAAAGGCATGTTTTTTAGTAGTTTCTTAAGCCCATGTATCCAACCAGATTTGGATATTGTTTAGTGAGATGGGTTCTGGATTTCAGAAAGTGCTATCAGATACACTTTTCCCTTTTTCATACTATTTCTGTATTAAATTGGAGACTAGGATGTGTGAAAATTTGGAAATAAGATGTGTCTTGAAGTAGCTCACCCATGTATACGAAAAATCCAAATTACCTGGGACGAGACTTCTTGTTATAGAATCTTCTTATTTCAGTAGTGGTGATTTCACCATTGGGTGATGCAATTGATGTTTTATGTTCCTATGGATTAGGGATTTTTACCCTTGTCTTGATAAGGAAAGGAAGTATTGCATCATGAATCATCATAGGAACTTCAGGATTTATATTTCATGCATTATGACAAGAAACATTTATATTACCACGTGCATTGAATGCAACATATTTTGTTTCCTTTATTTCTATATCTGTGATATTGTACTAACATTTCATTAAGGGACATGATAAATCACTTGTGCTAATTGAATTGACAGTACACAACAATTTATACGGTGTATGGGTCCATATAAATTGGATGTGGTGATCCATATCATTCATCCATTTATGAAATTTTTTAAATAAATGAAATTTAATTTAAATGAAACTGAACTCTTAAATAAAATGTTCACTATTAAATAAGGATTCCAATTTCAATTTAATGAGTGATTTTCTATATAAATTTCAATCGAAACTATGTATTCCATGAGATATGATTTATAGTAGAGAACATGACATTGAAACAACCTCATTAGTGGGTAGTAGTTAGTGAATCTCTCTTATATTATGATTCTTATGTCTTTGAGGCCTAGCATTAAGATTAGGCAGATGGTTGGGAGCTTTTTATAGGAAGTCATATACCTCTAAAATTCTTATATCTATAATTTTAGTGGTTTTTTAATCCTTTATTGAGGAGTGTGTTTGTAATTAATAGAGACATCACACCAGGAATCCATGAGTCGTGTTTCAGGAGGGTGGTGAAGAACATGGCTCAGAGGTGGTGGGACCTATGTCACCAATAGAACCTCAAAGTAGTGCATCTTATGGTGATACCAAGTATTATCGATATTAGCACTGATGCCCAGTTTTGCAATGGGTTCCCATGCTCTATACAAACCATTGAAGAAGCACCACGACATGTACGGACTATGATAGAGTTGATGCATGAGTTCCAATAACAACATCCACCCATGTTTTTGGGGGATGGTAGACCGCTGGCTATAGATTCATGGCTAGAGTTCGTGCTATTTATTATCAAGCATCTCAAGACAACTCTCGATAGGAGATTGCAACATTCAACATATTTACCCTCTAATTCCACCAAGAGATAGTGGGATGTGATTACTCATAAGTATCATCATCCTGATATGTCTTGTATTGATTTTCATACGATCGTTTATGAGTATTTCTATTTCAAGAGGTTCTGGGATGATAAATCTCGAGATTTTATGCATATGGAGTATGGCGCTTTATCAATCATGGACTATTCTGCCTATTTCATGGAGTAATATAATTTCAATCCTATCTTGTTAGGTGACATATTTTCTAATTTTAGGTGATTTGAGGATGGTTTCATATATCACATTTGATCATAGGTGAATCTAGTTTGACTTACTACCTTATCTGGAATAGTGAATCAGTGGCTTATCATAGAGCATAACCTGAGGGAGGCTAGAGGTGCAAGATAGGGTTTTTCGAAAAATAGATCTAGAACTATATTTAACAATAGCAGGAAGCATCATTTAGAGCATCTACATGGTGATATTAGTATCCATGGTGCATACTTAGGTAGATTTGTCTGGTTCCATTAATGTAGTAGACTAGGACATATGAGACCTTAGTGTACTAGGGACGAAGTTAGGTGTTGATCTTGTAGAATGATGGTCCATCTATAGAACTTTTGAAGATACTCTAGTATCCAGTGATATTGGGTTTTCATCAACTCGATGTTTGGGATTGGGGTCAATAGATTCTCATCTGGTAGGGACCTGTAGAACATCTGGCTGGTCAGGATGAGGAGGTGGTTGTGTCTAAGGTATCGAGGTAGTAGACGTTCAATGCTAGCATAGCAGACCTGCTCAAGGTACTCAAGATATATCTTAGGGATGATGATCATGCCAGATTTATATAGTATATATGAATCCTGAGTAGCAGAGCACCAATACTTCTATAGTGAGATGTACTATTCTAATGTCTTCTCCATTAGTATCTGATCTTTTTGACACATTTCAATCTCATTATTTAATATATATTCTTGTTGTGGAGAGCCTTGGGCTTTATTCTTAGTTCTTCTATGGGGTGATGACACATGATACTCCATTGGGGATATGATCAGAGAGTATATGATAGTGCATGGTGTGCCCCTTGAGATATGTGGGCGTCGCTTCCCATGGGACCTGTTTTTCCTCGAGATGATAGGGTTTTACATAATTATTATGATATACTGGTTGGTTACCTATCATGATTTTTTGGACTACTATCACTGAAGGGTGACCTTCAAATCACCATAGGGTGGAGTTTGTATTCATGAGGGAAAATAATATTTACATGGAAGAAAATATGGACCCAAGCATCGTTGGATTGGTGGGATGACAACCCAGATTTGTACCTTATATATGGATGATCAGGAGACATGTTAGGAATATTTTCCTCCAATGGATGATCATTTCAATGATGTTTTCCAAGAAACTTTTATAGAACTATCTTATAATATAGAGGTTTAGTTTCACATTGAGATAGTTCTTGGAGATACTGCATTATACATTCCCCTTTTAAGGATGGATACTTATGAGTTATAGGGGCTCAAGATGTAGCTAACGGATTTGGAGGAAAAGGTTTTTATATGAACCAGTACTTCTCCTTACAGAACAATAGTACATATAATCCTTAAGGAGGATAATACACTCATTCTATGGGTGGATTATTAGAAATTGAACTAGTTGACTGTTATGAATCGGTATACCTTTCATTGTATAGATCATATAGTCAAACAGCTCTGAGGAACATGAGTGTTTTCAATGGTTGCTCTGATATTGGGATACTATCTATTGTGTGTTATACCATCATATATACCACATATATTATTTCATATTAGATTTGAATTATTCAAGTATTTGGTCATGTGGTTCGATATCACGAATGTAATAACAATTTTTATGGCACTGATGAACTTTTTTTTACAACTTTATATGTGTTTGTTTTTTGTGGTTTTTATGGATGATAAATTGGTTTATTCTATCACTCGACACGACCATGAAAAATCTTGTGATCACATTGGATATACTAAGATATCATCAATTATATGATAATCCCATAAAGATGCACTTCTACATGGATATGATTCACTTCTTAGGTCATATTATCTTAGATACATGAGTATCAGTTTACCCAAAGAAGGTGAGAGTAATAGTTTCCTAAGAGTATGAAAAGAACTTCATTGATATATGAATATTCATGGGGCTAGATGGTTATTAAAGGTTATTCATATTGGACTTCCCACACTTTGGAACACCTCTTATTTGATTTAAAAAGAAGGGTGTGATGTTTATCTGGTAAGCCATTTGTGGGACATCCTTTACGGAGCTGAATGGGTTACTGAAATCAATGCTGGTCCTGATTTTTTTAGCCGAGATGAAGATTTAAAGTTTATTGTGATGCATCATGTATCATTATAGGATCTTCTCTAATGAAGGAAAAGTGATTCATGGAATATGAGTCTCGTTAATTGAGTCCACATGAGAGGTACTTCCTAATGTATGACATTGAGTTATCCACTGTGGTTAATACCTTTCATTGTTTGAGGAATTATTTTATAGGAGATAATTTTGTGTTGTAAATGAACCACAAAAGCCTCAAGTACATATTTTCAAGGCATGAATTGAATCTATGGTAATGACGGTGGGTTGAATGCCTATAGTCCTTTTACTTAAAGATTGCTTATACATCAGGAAAGGGAAATTCTTTTGCTAATTTATTAAGTAGGAGGACCGAGATATAGGGTGTTTAGGAGGCTAGAAGCATGTATAATATTATAGAATTGCATTCAATGACATATCTAGAGGTGTAGGATAGTCATGAGAAGAATTATATATCTTATTTATTGGTTACTTATTCTCTTCTGGATAGGGTGTGGATGGCACAATTTTCATATTTTGTGTGCCTCACACTATGGGAGAGAATTGTTGTTGATGACTCGTCTCCTTGTTAGGATTTTGATGAGGATGAGATATTGAACATTCATGAATGTGTCTATGTTACTACAGATTTTCAAGTGGATTTGATACAATTCCTGATCAATAATGGTGGACAGGGATGAAATTGGACATAGATGGGTTTGTTACTTACTGTACCACACACCATTTGGTTAAGGTGGAGAACCAGTGGCCAATTATTCTTTTACAACTATTAACTATTTATGAGTGGTAGTGGGATGAATTAACATTGGATTTCATGATATTACTATGTAGATAACCTTAGGTTAGTGACACCATATGGGTGAGTATAGATAGGTTGATAATGGTCACCCATTTTCTACCTATTCAAGAGAAAATTTCAGAGGATGAGCTCAGGAGTCTCTACCATCATGAGATCGTATGCCTCCAAGGGGTTATACATTATATCTTATCAGAAAGAGATTCTCAATTCATGTCATGATATTGCAAGGTCTTGTTGAGGTAATTGGGTTCAAAGGTACTTTTGAGTACAACCTATCACCCATTGACTGATTGTTAGTCTGAGCGTACAATACTTGTTTTTAGGACATGACTCTAGCATGCAATCTTGACTTTAGAAGATCATGGGATAAATATTTACCTCCCAACGAGTTCACTTATAATAACAGTTTACAGGAGACCATACAGATGGATCTTTATGAGTCCATATATGGTAGGTCATTCCAATCACCCCAGCAATGCTTAGAGGTAAATGAGGTAGTGATATTGTGTCATCATCTCATTCAGGTGATTTTGGAGAAATTTCAGAATATTCGGAAGAGTATGACTATAGAAAAGTCTATATAGAGATAATATGCTGATCTTTGATGTGCATCAATTGAGTTCAAGTTGTGGATTTGGGTTTTCTTGTAATTTTTTCCATGAATAGGGCATAAACGGATTCAAAAACAAGGAAATGTATCAACTCATTATGTCAGGACCATTGATATTATGGAGATATTGGGGCCAGTTTCCTATCGGTTTGAGTTACTTTGTGGCACCTTGACATATACGATGTCTTCCACATATCACAAATTCACCGATATCATTCAGCCTAGTGAGGTTGTGTTGGATGTAGATGCATCCATTGAGGAACATCCTATCTATAAAATTGATTATAGAATTAAGGTTCTACGTGGTCGTTCAGTTCCTCTAGTACATGTTCTATGGTATAACGACTGTATATGATGATACATGGTAGTGGGAGGCCTACGTACATGCTCCGTACTCAGAGTTACTTTCAGATGATTCTTGAAAACCCCTTGAAGTAAAATTCAAGGAAAAATTTCATTGAGGTGGAAATATTGAAGGATACCAAATTTTCTATGAGGTACCAAACTTCTTTATTTATGGTTTAATTCCTCTGTTTTGACATAATAGAAATTCATAGTGAGGCTATAGAGGAAATGTGGGAGTTTAGGGATTGTTCAGAGCCTAGGTCCTGAGTTTTTAGAAAAGGATGTTGGGCTGCATGGTTAGTAGAAAATCTATAGTCAATGCTACAATGTTTGAGAAAACTATGTGTTTGGTGGTACATCCTACATTCCATGGCCTCCCAGTTTAGTAAAACAATGCTACAGGATTCGTACAACCATGCATGGCTACTAATGTTTTTAGAATATGAAAAATGCATGCTCGGCGAATAGTTTATGCAACCACATGAAATGACCATGTGAGGGAGGTATTAAGGTAGTGAGGTGCACATAGTTGGCACAGAATTTGGAAAAAAACGACCAAACTATGAAATCCAGTATTTATAGGGGGAATGACATTTTTTCCTTAATTAATTTAATGTTTAAGCCTTTTAATTTCTATATTCCTCTGGTAGTGGCCACTTATTCTCCTATTGAGATCACCCTTGATGCTTAAGCCTAGAATTTTCCATAAATCTCAAATTCATATTCCAAATCACTCACCGTCGATCTCATTGGATGCACACAAGTGAGTTATCTATTCATGTTTTATCTTTTTATGTTTTATTTTCTATCAATGATATTATTTTGGTGGGGGATATTCTGCCCTATTTTTAGCATTTTCATCTGTTCTTCCATTTTTTTATGATATGTATCGAATCATTGGATGATACTAGATGATTGTTCTTCTAAAAATCTATGGTAGGTGGTCTCATGATTTTTACCTAAAGTTGGGATGTTTATATATATATATATATATATATATATCTTTGTGTTGTGCATCATTTTTTTTTTCAGGAAATGATTATATATTAAATTTTTATTGAAATTGATTGAATGAGCGTGATCAAGATAACCCATGAGACCCGTTAAGTTGTAATAATAGGTTATGGACCTTGATTCCAAACCACCCAATGGGTGTTTTACAATATGGTTAAAAATCAAAACAAATTTCTTATGTGATTGATTCACCTGTTGTGGTGTATCCTTTTACCCCATTCTATAGTGATGTCAAATGAAATGTTTAAATTATGGAATTAATTGAATGAAGGTAGGAGGGAATGGATGTTCATATCCCTAGGACTTTATCCAATGCTCTTGGTCACTTATACTTGAGACATATTTTATAATTGAAATGGATAAAGAAAATGAATGTAAGGATTTGTGTTGTTCTAGGCCTTCTAGGACTATTATTTATTTAAACGACCTTCTAAGGTGAGTTAATTGATTATAATTGTGCTGACCAATTGAGTTAAATTGTGAGGTTATTTGTTTCTATTGGACTATGGGCCCATTACAATTTTTATAGACATTCCATGAGTGAAAGGTGGGTTCCAACTTAGGATCTCCATATACCGACTCTATAGGCATAAATAATTAAATGATGATAAATTTTTATGATGCAGCCTAGGTGAAACATGAGTTATTTTATGAATTCCATTGATGAAAACATTTGGAATAAATCTTATTTATTCTTGAGTGATACATAGACTCTATAATGGACTTCCAAGTATAGACTCAAAAGGAACACTATTATTACATCCGAGTGATACATGTAATAATTTTTGGACAACCATGTATTTACTATTAAGGATGATTATATTATATTCCATGAGTGAAACATCATCTACCTTCATGGGTTTCCAATGATGGACTTAGTCAGTGGTGACTTTATACCACACGTAGAGTGATACAAGGATTCCTTTGAGGAATTCCTAAGACTAGCTTGTAAGGGGTTTGGTTCATTCTATACCTGGATTGATACCTGGGTTCCAATATAAGAATTCTAAGTATGGGATTAGGTTACATGAAATTGAATAATGATTATATGATTATTATGATGTGTCTGACAAGCCAATGCATAAGATCATATTCAATAAGAGATTTTCAATTTACTGATGGCCTTATTTTACACATCCTATTGGATTTGAGACATGAGGGATGCTTGGGATATGATCTAGATCCCGATAATTCATTATAAAATTAAATTACAATTGATTTATTCTTTACTCAGATATATTATGGCTTAGGTCGAAGCAAGTGGCATATGATTGGTGATCCAAGGGAATCCAGACCTATGTTATTTTTTTATTACCACACTTCATTTTCAGATTTATTATTACATGAACACTTTTTATTATGTACTCATAAATTGGTTGAAATTATACACCATCGATGGTATCTTACTTACTTTATATCACAGCCTACTCAGGTTTCTTTTATAGTTCTTGGACATACTTAATGGATGCAGGTAGGGTTGGGGGATAGTGTCTGATTGCTGATTCATGACTGATTATTGCATAGAAGTGGAGGAGCACAAGAATGGGCTATGGATCATAATGTTATCTCGGGATAGTTTTTTTGAACTTTTTTTATTTGGTTACATGTATTTTATTAGATGTTTCTTTCCATGTTTTACCTATATTTTTTATAGCATGCCATGATCATCATCTGTATATGAAATTGTTGAATATGATTACATGGTTATTTATATGATGAATAGTTATTCTTCCACATCTAAAATAGATCATATTATTCCACAATTTTTATATTATTATAACATTGTGCTACACTTTGATCATCAGGTAACAGTCTCCTCACTGCACCACCATGGACCCTCGCAACTAGTCAGCAACCTCTAGTATATGGGGAGTATGCATGAGGCCATGTGGACAACTAGGTTCAGTTTCTATTGAGTGAACCATGTCTGTGATGTCTCAAAAAATAATTAATTGAGGCTCTTATGATCATTATAAAAAAAACCTATCACAAAGAAGATAATTATTCCAACACTTCAAGGAATAAACCACTACATCTAAATCAAGATTATTCATATAATAGTTTCTTTCATGTAGCATTAACTGTTGCGACCTATATGCCATAGCTCTGCCACCCAAAATTAACACCTCCCCAAGACTGATCCAAGGCACATCTTAATACAAGGATCACTCTTTACCTGGTTTAGGTAAGATTAGAATCATCTCTATAGTCAAAATCCTCTTCTATTTCGTGAATGTATTCTCTGCCCTCCAAACCACTCAAACTTGATGCCCTTCGTAGTCAACTTTCAAAGCAGCACTACCAAGAAAGAAAATTATTTTAAGATCCTTCTATAATGAACCAAAATTCATAAGAATATTCTGATATCAAAAACATTCTTGGGTTTCACCCAAAAAACAAATTCTTGAACCATATCTAGGTCCACTAACACAACTTCCTCTGCGACGATGTAACCCAATAAGTGTACATTTTCGATCCAAAAACAACACTTAAATATCCTATTGTATAGACTATTATATATTATTCTACCCAATACATTGTCAATTAGTTTTTCATGATCTTTATGAATTTTAATGTACACCAAGATGTCATGAACAAAGACAACTACAAATAGATACAAATACATACAGATGTTTTGTTTTATTATGTCTATAAACACATACAGAGAATTCATCAGCCGAAATGACATCATGGAGATCTCATACAAACCATGACTACATATGAAAGTAGTTTATGGTACATTATAAGGTCTCACCCTTAGCTGAGGATATCCTAATCAAAAATCCATCATGCAGAATACACAATAACCCTTTAATAGGTCAAAAAGATCATTGATACATGGATGAGGATATGAGTTCTTGATATTCATATTTTTTTTCTAATTGAGACAAAAATGAAACATTCAATCATCCTTATTAGATAAAAAAACATGTGATCCCAAAGGAGACATACATAGACAAATAAACTATTTATTCTCCAAATCATCTAATTAAGTCTTAAGATTCGGATGTTATACTAGTTACATTCATTAAGGTTGTCTATAAATTGTCTTGTATCTTGAAATCAGCACTATCATGGACTCAACCTCTCTCTGAGGTGGAATACCTAATAAATATTTGAGAAATATGTATAAAAACTCATCCACTTTTAGAGGGAGGACATCATGGACCACTCCCACATCATCAGGAAAAAGACTCATAACCTTGGCTGTGATCTCACCCAATTTCTGGATAACTGGCCCTGGACATCCTATTTGGATGTCCCATTCCACAAAGTTAACATAAGTGTCACCCTCAAGAGATGTGAACATTAACCTTCTATGATAATGATCAATGTGATTATAATATGAATCCAACTAATCCATACCCAATATCATGCCATAACCAAACATCTTAATCATGTACAATTATTAGAGGAAAATATACTCCCCAACATTGAGGGAACACTCGGTAAAAAGACATATGTACTTCGATCACGTCCCAATTGTGTGTCAATAAAAATGATACCACACAATAACTCCACCACTAGAGTCAAACCATTAAAAAATCAATAATATAAAAAATAATGAGAGGATATTGTATAAAATAAGGCGCTATAAATCATATAAGTTATAAGAATCGTACCTCATGCAGTCAAAGGTCTAGCCTCTCGACCAATATGTGCAAGAAAAATTGCCTGTATCTTACTTATCCCTCTACCATGAGATCTAAAATAATTTCCATATATGAATCTACCCTACTAATATGGAATCTCTTAATTTAATGTACTATTTTATCTACCCCAATTGGTATGGTTGGTCGAACTCCAACATCCTGATTGATACTGGGTAGAAAATCCTGTTCTGCATCGTCCAAGATCTTCCATCACAATCCATTAGTTGAGGGTTCCTAAAGAACCACTGTATGTGACCCATCATTCCATAAACACACAACTTCATCCGTAGTCGAATAAATTTTCTACATAGTTTACCCAACTTATCACATTTTGAGGAAACCACATGCCCACTTCTTGGGAGGTTGATCCTCTCCCATTCTTGCTCTCTCTAACACCACCCTAGTGAAAGTTCCCATTAAAATTGTTCGTACTTTTTGAACATGTACCCCCAATATCAACCAAATAATATCATCCTCCCACCACTAGAATACTCATTCATGTTCTCCTAATAAATAAGATCCTGATCTACTACCTAAAAAAAAATTTGTGAATAAAATATATTCTCCCTAGACATGATCTCACATCTATGTCAATCATGAAATTTAATTTAGGTAGAAACCCCGTTACTTTTTAATTTCAGATAATTTTTTTAAAAATCAGTAAATCATCTTGCATAATCCATCACTAACATATTTCATTGGGTTAAACACATAAAATCTACAGCTTTTTTTCTTCAAGGTTTTATTGGAAAAGTGTTCCAGGAACTTTTCCTATAAACCCTTCCATAAGATTCCCTCCAATTTCTCATCATGAGCCTGAATATCCCACGGTTTCATCATTGGTCCTCATAAAATATAGTATTCTAGCATGAAACACTTATATGGAGGAGTTTCCATGTGAATAAGAATCATCTGGATAGACTCAATCTAGAACTAAAATACCTCAGGTCCAACCAATTCCGTGAATTTTAGAGGATGTTTCAGTAGAAACTCCCTGGTCAGATCAAACATACTCATCAGAACCCACCACATCTATCTTTCCATAAACTTCATAAAACTATTGAAATTATAATATAACCTCCCTCCCTCCCTATCCCTTGGAACCAATGGGTAATTTGACCTTGTTATTAGAGGTCCATTCTCAGTAATGTCCTCCTAACTACCAGGTGGAAACTGTCACCATGATTGCATCGCTCTATAATTCCAAGAACACATTTTAGAGAACATAACATATAGTTTTCCATAAATTACACAAACTATAGACCTCTAATATCTATAAACTACCCACTACACATACACTATCCCAATGGATATAATCTGAACACTATCACATACCTCAACTATCTCTAACATGGGCCATGGAAAACCATGAGTAAACCAAATTTTCAAAAATAAATGTTTTTCATTTGTCTCAAAATTTAAACATTTCAATTCATATCTTTCAATTTAAACAGTTTAATCTTTTTTACTAGGAACTTATTATCATTAAACTATAAGAGAACAATAAAGGATATTCATTTCCCAAAACCCAATCATAACATTATTCTTGTGTGTGACTAAAGTGATGCATTCCCTATATATCTCTGAGTTTCTATAATGATTCGTGCGTAAAAAAATTTGTTCCACACTATCTCATGAGTAAAATATCAATAAAACAATAACATCACACCTCATGTGTATCTAGGGTGAGATAACATCCAAATGCAACAATAAAACATCATGATCAACATTACCACCCTAGGAACATGGGTTTTCCAATACACATAGGTTCAATACTCTCATGCATGAGATTTTTTTCCAAGTATAGAAACATCCTAGTCTCATGTCCACCTTTCCTAAATATAGATGGTTTTAGAAAAAGACTCCTCCAATTGCACTTTGTAATGTCCCGGCCGAGGTGCCAATAAACCCATTCCCCGAGCCGATTTAGTTCTGATGGTTCTAGGAACAGTTGAAATGAAAAATGAGACATTATGAACATATTTTTTTTCATGATCGATGATTTATCCAAGATTTACATGAAAGTTAATAGTATAATCAATGGAATTGAATCGAATAATATAGATGATATAAAAACATTGGAACCAAATCCTTGGATCATCACATATTATTTATTATTAATTTTATTATTTAAAAATTACCTTATAAGGAATTATTTTTTCATTGATGGATCTGCTGATATATCTACATCATACTATAATAACATTTTAATAATCAAGAGTAGATTCCACCCAATTGTGATCCACTTGAGTTCCATAATCCATTGAATGTCACCGTATGAATCTCTGGGTTCTGGCATCTGATTCATCCATTTTTTTGACCACCCTAAGAATCTATTTTAATGAAGGGTTCTATTCGATCACTATAGACTTGAGAGTGGTGGTAGTGGAGGATCACTCTCTGTTCTTGAGATCATTCATAGAGAGGGGGATCTCAAGGTCTTCGAGAGGAGTTTCTCTGGATGTCATTATGCACAACAAAATTAATTGGATCTGTTAATGAAATAATATAATTGTGTTTATATAAATCTAGGGATATAAATTAATAATTGAAAATCCACCCTTATTATTTTGGTAATCTCTATAGAACCCCAGGTCTATAATAATTATAATAATTTTATTATTTCATGACATGCTCTATACTTGTGAATTGAATAAAATATTATTTATTCAAATAATATTCAATATATATTATTTCTAACTGGACCATTAAACTTGATCCACCATTCCACTATAATACGTATTGTTCTTTAAATAATAATTATTATATAACAAATAAATATCCCTTCATTATTCACCTATTCATAAATAAAAATTATATTCCCTAAATAGAAAATAAACACTTATTAAATATCCTTATCACAAAATATTTTCTTCAATAATTATTGAAAATATATATATGATCATGAAAAAATGAATAATTATTAAACCACATGAGAGAATAATATTTATTCACCTTTTTAAATAATAATTAATAATATTATTTAACTATGATTTTGGAAACACTTATTGTGTGACCCTCTATGACTATTTTTTCAGTGTCAGTAGGTGAAACATCATAATGTCCAAGGTAATCATCTAGCAACAAGACGAGACCCACAAAGAGAAATAATTTAATATCGCAATTAAATTATACCTCAATCATGATGTTACTATTTAATATGATACCTTTATTAAGACTTCTCCAATCAATCAAGTTACATGACAATGCCATGATCCCATGTGATCGATGCCTCTTTCTTTGAATTTATTCAAATAAAACATGCTTATAGAACACAGTGGTCTTGAATTTATTTTGGCCTTATCATTTCCATCAATGGGATTGAGATATTAACTTTTTTTAAATAAAAAGAATGTAAGAATCATTTATCACATTATTAATTAATGGAATATTACTTTTGGCGCACAAAATGTATCCTACCTTAAAAAAAATATGTCATCATTATTTTCATAAATACATTAAATTAATCAAATCCTAAAATTTATTAATAATAATATAAATTTTTATCGATCAATACAAACACCCACATATAAGATAATACAATTACACATATAAATGTAATTTTTCTTCTAGAAAATATATTTATCATAATTTTATAAAATATAAATTATCAAGGGAACACACTATATGAAGGTGTCTCAATGTCCTATGAGTCTCCACCCCTCATATCCTAGATCATTTGTGTCACTCAAATTATTTCATCTAGATATAAAACATATATTTAAGAATTTTATTGTGACACTTTTGGGCTTTCGTCAAAATGGGGAACCACTATGACCTTTTAATTCGACATTGACTCTTAAGAAATTATCACATACTATGTCATGTAGAAGAGAATTGCTGAAATGATAAAGATTTTATTAATATTCAAAATAAATAATACTTTTTATCACAAATTAGGCCGAATTTGGTTCTAGGGAACTAAAAACAATAGTATCCCACTTGCATGAGATGAAACTACAATCAACCATTAGCCTTTTATCTCTCACATGATACTCATGATTTAATTGATATGTTTATTTAGTCAATGGGTCACCATGTTTTTTATGTAGGAACTATTCATACTATAACTTCACCCCTAAAACAAAAATCAATCAAGTGGTTATATTTATGAAGTATGTTCATTATTCATAGGTGTGACATTGGATCTTTTTGAATGAGCCACCACTGCAGTATTATCACAATATTATATGATATGTTCTCAACTAAATGGTAGCACATCATGATCCTAGAAAAAGTTTTGTATCCAAATGGATTCCTTAGCCACCTTAAAAGATGATATATACTCGAAATACACTGTAGAATTAGTAAAAACTGGATACTTTGAACTCTTAATGTTGACAAATCATTCATTGATTCTGAAAACCTATCCTAGCTACAGATTCAGATCATTCTGATTTTATTTGAAAACTAGCATCAATATAACCCCTGATGACTAGCACCTTATCTTTTCCATACACTAGGAACATATCCTTAGTTCATATAAAATATATAAGGATAGTCATAACAACATACCAATTTTGATTTCCAGGATTAATTTGATATCCTCACAACATGTTGAATGTATAGGCAACATCAAGTCTAGTACATAATGTTCTATACATGATTGATCTTATCGCTGAAGATTAGGGGATCTTACTCATTTTTGCAATATCATGTTGTGTATGATGACATATTTTCTTAGAAATATGTATACCATGTGACACTAGAACCAATCCCCTATTGGATTGTTCATTGCTATGTATATGTAACATCTAGTCAATGTATGTACTTTGACATAGTTGAAGCAGCCTCTTGGATCTATCATGAATGATCTTGATCTCTATAATATAGTCTAATCTACCCATGTAATTTATGTAGATTCACTTATTTAACCACTCATTATCAACCCATAATACTTGCATTCCATTTACAATAAGTAATATTTCATCAACATATAGTACTAAGATAACTAATGCATTCCCACTAAACCTTTTGTAAACACATATATCATATTTATTATTAATGAAACCAAATTATTTTATAGCTTTGTTGAATATAATGTAATAATAATTGTATGCTTAATTAAATCTATAAATGAATATATGTATAATGAAAATCTATATGGCATCACTTGAAGTCACAAACCCTTATGGTTGTTTCATATTGATATCTTTCTTATAGTTCCCATTAAGGAAATATTTTTTGACATCAATCTACAAAATTTTAAATTCATCGTATGAGGTTATAGTAGTAATAATTTTGGTTGATAAACACATAGAAAATAGTTAAAAGGTATTGTCATAGTAAATTCCTTGACATTTTTCAAACCCTTTATCCACTAGCCTTGATTTATAGGTACTTACTCTACCTTCGTTATGGAGTTTTCTTTGAACACCCATTTTCACCCTATAGGATTTACATTGACTAGGGAATTTATAATAACCGAAACATGTTTCTGATACATTGAATCCATTTTGGAATTCATGGATTCTTACCATATTATATCTTCTAAACTCTCTACTACTTCTTTGAAGAAGAGTGGTTCGTCATTGTCAACCAATAATGAGTCACCCTATTCAATGAGTAGAAAACCATAACATTATGGTTCTCTTAACTATTTAGTTCTTCTACATATTACATTAATTTTATAAGCTACTTCATCTATGGAGTCCTGTGGAATTTGTTCCTATACCCACTATTTTATATTTTGAGCATCAACGTCATTGAATTCATTTTATCTCCCACTATCCTTTTTGAAGATGTGCTCCCTCTTACTAAATAAATATTTTATGTGGAAAATATATTTCTTATATAATGGGGTTTATAGGTAGTATCCCTCTATTTACTTAGGATACCCTATAAAGAGACACTTGGGGCCCCAGCGTACTAGTTTGTTTCTATAAAAGGCTTTAGCAAATGAAACACAACCCCTTAAATGTGTACACAAGATGAAAAGTTTATATTCACTCCATAACTTGAAGGCAAATCGATTTTAGCCTATATTTTATACTTGGTTTAATGTATATATAATAGTTTATAATGAATATACCCAAAATGATATAGAAGATCTAAATGAAATATGATCGAACATACCATGTAGAGTAAGTCACAATTCCTCACTTCACTAACAACATTACACAATGGGGTGTAAGGTGGAGTTAGTTGAGATAGAATACTAGACACACAAACAAAATTCAATAATCTATTTATTTAATATACTTGTATATGATAATGAAGAAAATAATAAGAGAACTAAGATCTAAAAAAGTCAAAGTGTTTATGGTATAAAAACTATTTATTGGTTTTAAAAGTCTCCAATACTGATTCAACCCCTCTCAATATTTAGAATATCTTGCATAAGTCCTAATAAGTTGTATTATAAGATTATTAAACTCTATTGGATTCTATAATTTTATGTTATTATGTTTTGAAGATTTGGGTTTCTTTCTAGTATTTAAAATTTAGTGTAGTTTTGTTTAATTAATAGTTATCTAAGAGAAAAAATCTATTTCTATATAGACTGTGATGAAGAGGATAAAAAACTAGAAAATAAAGCCGAAGAATATTACCCTATAAATCCATTAGAATGAAAGAAGTTTAGTATCTCTATGAAATGATAACAAAGAATATATATGTACCTTGAAAAGTGAATAATAAGTGGTTCAGTTTACCACCAAGGAGAATGACACCATTCCTTCCTCATGTGAATTAATATATTTAAGTGATCACAAGGTATGAAAAATTATTGTAAAAAATTTCCTTAAAAATATTCCAATCACAAGTGGTGATGATTATATATCTAAAAATTCTAAAGATACATCAAATAGTAGATTCAATAACATTCTATATTACATTCCCATATAAATTTTTTCTCTTAATTGAGGAGTATTTGAAAGAATGCAAGGATAAATCACCCATTTTAAAGAAGAAAAAAATATCATATAGAGGGATTTGTAGGAAAAGGTTATAGAACATATAGATATATCCATGTAGGTTGGATCCTTTGAGATCAGAAAGGTTGATATGGGATTAAGATCCTCAAAATTTGATATTAAATGGCGAAAATAATTTGAAAACAAACATAGAGTCATGAAATAATCTTGAAGAAACGATCTCTCCACTTGGAGAAAAGTTTAAAAAACATTGAATATGAGGATATTCAATTGTATGTAAAGTCCATGAAGATCATTGAAATTTACACATTGTTATCAAACATTGATAATATGAATAATAAAAATGTTAATAGAATGATGAATTTTTCTAAAGAAGTGATACTTTTGATTGCATATCATAAGAACACCCTCAATATGAGATGTCTAGAAATGAATTAATGAATGTTGTGTCCTACTCAGTGCATCATAGTATATTTTCACTACACATATTTCTTAGAAAAATATGATATTTCATTCATAAAAACCCAAATAGAATAATTTAACAAGCCACTATGTCTAATATGTAGTAGTCTTTATATTATAATATCAAAATCATGACTTATTAATATGGTAATATAACCATTTTTGAAACATGATGAAAAATTAGAAACAAAATCTTTTGGTAACATCAAATCAACAATTCAATAAAATAATAGTAAATGTTTTTATTTAGAAACAATATAATCTATTTTTTTACTTCATTAAATTGTAGGATATTTCATTTTCAATTAATTCAAGTTTTGGATACCTGCGAATTTGAGAAATATCTAATAATGCCTTTAAATTATATTTAGTCTTAAAAAGTATGTCCAAAACAATATTACATATGTTATAAAAATAGTTCTTCTCAATATGCATTACATCTTTCATGTGATTGACCAAAAAATCATACCAATATGGAAGTTTCCAAAATATACCCCATTTTATACAATTGTTGTCTTTCCAAAATCCATCTATTTTTATTAGTTTATATCCAGTAAGAATATAATAAAAGGTAATTTATAGTCATTCGAATTTAAATCAATATCATAAATCATTGTTGGAAGTATATTTCATTTAATTACACCTTTTATGATTTTTTCCTTCGGAAATGATTGATTTTTCGAAGAAATAGACGAAGAAAGTAAAAAAACAGGGGTTAATTCCATTGAAAAGTATAATCTATTGATTCCACTCATAAATTACATATATGATTTAGGAACATGTGTACATGAAACTCCCCATGATTTTAAAAATAAATACTGAATGCATAAAACACTGAGTGTCTACAAAACAACACATTTATATAATCGAGCCAATTAACATATTTTTCACTTCTATGATTTGAATTTCGAAAATAAAGACATACATGGTTGCATTCCGGAAGATGTTTAGTGTCTGATTGGATTAACATACATTTTTGATGAATAAAAACTTGACCCCTATGAATAGTTTTTTACCATTATAAATAGTAATGAATATTAAATTAGTCAAAAAATGGAAACATCACCCATAAATCTATAAATAATATTTATACATCTTATTTGTGACAAAATGATCATATCATAAGTGTTGGAATTATTTTAAGTCATAAATATTTTAATTACAATTTTATAATTAATTTAATAATTTTAAAATTGAAATGTATTTTCATAAATGTAATCATAAATTTTCATTTTATTTTCTTATGGTTATAATATTATTAAATGAGTCCATGATTAAAATTTCAAGGTTTTATAATATGTGTTCTATTTTTAAAGTTGGGTTTTTGAATAAATTATGATTTTACATAAAAATTTATTAAAAATCTATTTATAAAATTGTTTTCAAAAAATGGATTTCATTTTTGAATTATCAAATTAAAAAAATGGTTGGGGTTATTTTTTTTGGATTTTTCTAAAATTCTGGAATTTTTGATATATATTGAAATACAAAAATTTACCGTATATATAAAGTATGAGTTTCATATATTATTCCTAGAATCATCACTAATTTAAGCACCTTTGGTTAGAAATCACAAGAACTTAATAGTATTTCTGGTCATTGTATCATCACTATTTCTTGGCTTATGGAAAAATAATAAACTAATGATTAAAATATTAAGAAAACCCTCCTCTCATCAACTATAAAAACCACCCACACTCCCCTCTTATCTTCACTCCTCTCAAGACTTTTTTCCTTATCTAAATTCTACTATAATCTCTTCCCATGATCCTCCTCCACAGCCATCAGGCCTTGGGATCATAAAAAGACCATATCATATCCCCTAAAAAGGCATTCAAGGAATATTAATTCAAGAAGTAAATTCCACTATTCAAATATTTTACTTTTATTAAAGTTCATGTGTTTTCTTTTCTATCATCACCAATCCCTATCTAATTTCTTTGAAAACTCCAGTACCTTACATGTACCATACTATTGGAACAAGGCTATGATAAAATAGTTATTTATGGTCTTGTCATAATGCCTTGATGGTATGGTTATGATATCCCACATGATGCATTCCCTCATTTTGAAATTAGTAATTGAATGTTCTTGTGGTTATTCGGTTAGTAAAATGTAACACCCTAAGGTTTTGAAAATAAATATAGAATGCAATTTTATTATCTAACCATTAAACACAACTTTGTCACTTCTATGTTTTGAATTTCAAGAAATGATCATCTAGAGTTGTGTTCAGTATGTCATTTGGAGTCTAATAGAACAAAATTGATTTTTGGTGACTAGTATCATACCCTTATGAATATTAATATGAATATTAATATGACCCTAATGAATATTAAATTTTATTATTGTTTTATTTTCTTATGGACAAAAGATAATAATATCATGGTTAATTTTTCATTCTGATAAAGAAGTAGTTGTAGAATTAGAAATATTAATTTTTTAATTAAGTATGATTTTTATTAAAAGTAGAATTAATAATATTTAGAAATTTATTTTTCAAAAATGGACTTCACTTTTGAATTCTACACGTCAAAAAATGGTAGTGGTGAATTTTTGGGATTTTTCTGAAATTGTAGAATTTTTTTTATGAATAGTGAAATATGATAAAATACCGTATATACAAATTATCAGTTAAACACACTATTCATGACATCACTAGTGATGCAAGGCCACTTGGTTCGAACTCATATTCCCTTCTTACTATTAATGTTCACATGAAATAACACTATTTGGATATCTTACGATAAATAATATAATAATGAATTAAATATTCAAAATATACCCCTCTCATCCACTATAAAAACCCCTCACCACTCCCTCTTCTCTTCACTACTCTAAGCCTTGAAGCTCCTAAATGTTCTTCCCAATTACCCTTCCCTAGACTCTCCCCACGTCCACGAATCTTCTGGTCTTTACAAAATACCCAAACCCCTTTTCTTAAGGTTTTTCTTAAGTATGTTATTTCAAGAGGTAAAGTACCCTTCTTTCTCATTTGGTTTTATTTCAATTTATCTAATTTTTTATCTTCTCCTCTCTTCCTCTATCCAAATGATCATGATAAATCAATTAACATCTATATACTAGATTTATATCATGTGCATGGAATAACCATCATAAATATTCTTACTCCCTCACTTTTATTTTATAAACAAAATCGACGTCCATGAGGCTCCGATCTATAACCTTCGTGGACGATGAAGTTTCATTCTTAAATTTCATCTTCATTACTAGTCATGAAACCATATTAATGGTTGAACCAGACTATAATATATTTTTTATAACATAATTAACATTCAATAACCAGAATATGTACATATAATTAAGTTATATTACCAAACTAGTTCATAATATTCCAAATACCGCTGAATAATCGAAGTGGTCGTCATCTAATGATTCATCCCCATTCATTGTAACCAAATGATATAAATGACCATTATCAATTCTTTATGTTCATCAATGATATATAATTTCAATCCTGGTTATTTATAACCATTCCACATGAACTTCATTACTTAAAACAAGTGAACCGAATATGAAAATATTTGAAAGAAACACTCCAAAACGACGAAATTCAATTCAATAACTTATCAATAAAGACAAAAATGAATTAAACAGAATGATGGTAAACTATGTATATGTCTATTATGATATTAAATAAGTTATTTAGAAGTATAATTTCGTATTCCATGAGCTTAAGTACAAGAGAGGAACACATTTGGATTTCAAGTAAGAGTTTTTCCACCTAAACGTCCATTTTCATTTGGAATACGTTCATTATCTAATTAACTCGATGTAACTATTATGTATTGTTATGTTCTAATAATATATTTCGTGTGAGTATCATATTTTTTTTACAAATCATAATCCTTCTTTATTTTATGGATATTTACACGTTTTAAAAGGATCTTTCAAAATTGTTTCTATAATACAAGCCCGATTCAAGGGAATTTATCCAATTCATATATATTTACAAGGGAAATCTATAATCTGTTTTTGGAAACCATTATATTTCTAATAATACTCATTATATTATGAATATAGTATCTTACTTCACTTCTAGTTTTATACAATGATTTTCCAAAATAACTCTTCTTTTCAAAATAAAAGAGTATTTATCTCAAAATTGCTTAATGATTTGATACGAGTATTTTCATTTGATTCTATTGTTGATTCCATGGTATTATTGGGTTTAATAATTTATGAAGTAATATACTATATTTAATTTAATGTTTCATGACTAACTCTATTGTGGACGATCTATCCTAAAACCATTCTCCATATTACTCGGAATGTTTAGTGTTTTATGTTTAACGATTGGGGAAAGTTAGTTAAATTTCATATTATAGTTTCAATTTGAATGTATATGTTGTTTATGTTGATCCCCGCTCATATGAGGAATGAATTGGAATTATTATGGGACAGGTGGGGCCAGCTATAGCCCCTCGATGCATCGGTAGGTGTCATAAGACAAATAGACGTGGAATTGGCTAAGGTCTTTCCCAATGTGATATGTATTTTGGCCGAGGCCTTATTAACTAGATTTCTTGGCCAAGTCCATCACAAAATGATTTAGAATATCTGGAATATTCACTTCCCTCATTATGAATCTAGTAATTGAATGTTCAGGTGGTTATTCGACTAGTAGAATACCCATGATTATGTTTTATTATGGCATTATTTACTCTGCTCATTTTCCTGCAATAATGTGTTTCATGTTTATTAATAAAGGAATGTGTTTTCAATTATTCACCATATCTAATGTTTTTATTATCATTTTCTATATTTCTTACTCTTACTGAGCATTTGAGCTCACCTCTTTCTTATGTTTCATTTTCTCAGGACATTAAGAAGTTATTTATGAATGACTTGCAGGCATAATCTAAGAGACAAGATGTTTCTAGTGTAATAAAATAGTGTTTTGTTTCCCTTCATGTTGTAATGATAAACTTATGTATGTATCTTGTTTCCAATAATACTAAAATACTTGGTCCTTCGGGATTCGTATTCCTTGTATTTATGCCAATGTAATCAAATAAGGCACCGACTCTGGGAAACTGGGGTCGGGTACTTACAGTTCGTATTCCTTGTATGTATGCCTATGTAATCAAATAAGGCACCGACTTCGGGCAACTAGGGTCGGGTCCTAATAGTTGGTATCAGAGTAAGTTTAGTAGAATACATGGAAAATGGATTTAGAAAACATAGAATTATGGAAGAGTCCCTAAGTTAGTCATTGAAGAAATACATACAATAACATCCTGGTATTTTGGTAAGGAATTTATTATGTGGATTTTCAAGTAATAAATCCATGTCTGGATATGAGCTGATAGAGGCGGCTCTGAACAGATGTATCTAGGGGTAAAACTTGAAAACACCACTTTGAGATAGACTCGAATGGGAACTTGTGCACGACAATGGGCCTTGCTGCACTCTTGGTTATGACACTCCAGGGGGGGACATGCTTAGGATAATTCACATTTTCATTAAAAGACATTATGAATGAGTTTAATTTAAATATTCCTCAAGGAAACCATTTTTGTGAATATGGGATTAGCCATGCGTAGGATCTCAATTTTTTTTAGAATTTTTAACTTAAGATTATAAATTTTGATTCATAACCTTATATAGTGTATGCCATTATCTAGATATGGTGCCTGGTGGACGGAATGAAAACTGCACAGAAACATGTTTCCCTTGCAAGGATTTTTCCTTCAATGCCAGATAATGATGTTGGCTATGGTGCTGTGACTGGTGTTGAGAAACTCATAACTATACTAGGACAACTTACTCAGGTTATGAATAATAACCTTACCCGTATAGATTATCCGGATCCACCACGTGGAGGAGCCATGCTAGATCGCTTTATGGGAAACATCCTCCATCATTCAATGGGACTACAAACTCGTTTTCAGCAGAGCAGTGCATATGTTCTATTGAGAAGATATTTCTCACATTGGAATGTAATCAAAGAGAGAAGGTTGTCATGGTAGTATATCGTCTATTAGGAGATGCAGATCAGTGGTGGTCATTAATCTAAAACACAAAGGAGAAGGAAGAGATAGAAGATATGGAATGGAGGGATTTTAAGGAAATATTCATAGAAAAATATTTCCCTCGTGAGCAGCGAGAGGATATGGAGAGAAAATTCACGAATCTGAGGTAGAAGGAAGATGAGAATATTTCAAGGTACGAAGCTAACTTCACAAGATTAGCAAGACATGTTGTAGACTACATAAAAAATCCAAGGAGCGAAATTGATCGATTATTTGATGGACTAAACCCATTCCTCCGACAGGCACTAGTCTCCCAATGTTTTTCATCATATGAGGATATAGTTTCAAGTGCCATCAAGATAGAAAAAGAATTCTCTAAGTATTATGACTTTAATGGAAGGCAAGAAAAGATGAGGGCTGCTGAAAACCCTGGGAAAGGAAATAAAAAATCAGGGAAGAAGGGAAGAGCTGAATTTCCACCATGTGACAATTGTGGAAAGAAAAACCCTGGTGCATGCTAAAATGGAAAAGGAGTATGCTACAAATGTGGTCAAAAGGCCATCTTTTTTGTGATTGAAAAGGGAATAAAGAATCCAATTATGTTCAATGCTATAGAATTCTAGAGATGGGACATTATAGTAATGATTTTCCAAAACGTGAATGAAATATGCAACATAAAAAGCCAAGGGATTAGGGACATGATTATGCAACTAAACCTGTAGAAGATGCAGTTCTTATTGATGTGGTGGAAATTAATTTAATTTTTTCCACAAGTTTAGCTAATTATTTATTTGATTTAGGATCATCACATTGTTTCATATCATCCTAGTTTGCTAATAAAATTACATATTTCCAATTTGATTTAACAAGGGAGTTGTCTGTCAAAACTCCTATCAGAAGTATCATTGTTAAAAATTTCTATGAATCAGTTCCCATTAGGGAATATAAATGTTATTTATCTATTGATATCATCATCATACCCATGATTGAATTTGATATAATCCCTAGTATAGATTGTCTTTCAGAACATGATGCAAAAATTTATTGTAAGAAGAAGGCGGTTACGATTTGTAATGACGATGGTAAAGAACAACATATCCTTAGAGAAGAATCGTCACCACCTGATTCTTATCTTGATCCACCGCCAATAGCTCACCTAAATTCAATTATTGGGGAGGAAGATAATGAAATGACTGTGGGATAGGGAAGGAATGTTCAAATAGAGGATGTAACTATTGTGAGAGAATATGTTGATGTGTTTCCAAGAGATTTACCTAGACATCCTCCAAAATGAGAAATTCAGTTTTCCATTGATTTAATTCCCAGTTCAAGGACCATATTGAAGACACCTTATATACTAGCCACTGTAAAATTAATGGAACTAAATAAACAACTAAAGGAATTGGGTAATAAGGGATTTATCCGCCCAAGTTTTTCTCTATGGGGATCCCCTGTCCTTTTTTTACGAAGAACGATGGATCTATGAGGTTATGTATCAACTACAAGGATATAAATGCTATAACAATAAAGAACAAGTATCCCCTACCTCGCATTGATGATTTATTTGACCAACTGCATGGAGCTCAATAGTTTTTAATGATTTATCTTCAAACTGGATATCATCTGTTGAGTGTGAAGTAGGAAGACATTCCGAAAACAGCGTTTCGAACCAGGTATGGTCATTGCGAGTTTACAGTAATGCCTTTTGGATTGACTAATGCACCCTATGTCTTCATGGATCTAATGAACAGAGTATTCAAGGATTATCTTAATGATTTTGTAGTGGTATTTATTAATGATATCTTGGTATACTCCAAAACCTGCGAAGATCATGAAAATCACCTGCGCATTATCTTGAATACTCTTAGAAGACATGAAATATTGGGATTTTTAGCAAGAGTGAATTCTGGAATCATGATATTTCTTTTCTTGGCTATATTGTCTCTATGGATAGAATCCTAGTTGATCCTACAAAGACAAAGGAAATCCAATATTATCCCATGCCAACAAACATAACTGAGGTACGTAGTTTTATTGTCTTAGTAGGTTATTATCTGTGTTTCGTACATATTTTTTCCCAACTGGATAACCCGCTAATGACGCTCACACGTAAAGGGGTTAAATTTGTTTGGAAAAAAGATTGTGAAGAATGTTTTGAAGAACTGAAGAGAATATTAGTCAATGCTCCTATATTGACACTACCATCGGGGAATGACAGGTTTGTTATTTATAGTGATGCTTCAAAGAAAGGACTTGGTTGTGTCCTTATGCAAAAATGATAGGGTTATTTCTTATGCATCACGACTATTAAAAATCCATGAGAAAAACTGTCCTACTCATGATCTTGAGTTTGCTGTTGTAATCATTGCTTTGATGATATGGAGACGTTATCTCTATGGTGAAAAATGTGAGATTTATACTTATCACAAGAGTTTGAAGTATATTTTCTCACAGAAAGAACTCAACATCAGTCAATAGAGATGGCTTGAACTACTCAAGGATTATGATTTCATGATACACTACCACCCCGGGAAGGCAAATAAGGTGGCATATTCTTTGAGCAGAAATGATCATGGAGTTTTGAAAAATATTAGAGTTGAAAGAGATCCTATTTTAATGGATCTAGTAAATATGGATATGGGAATAACCATGGATGGTGAAGCATCAATTCATTTTCAAATGGTTGATAAACCATCTTTACTCGAAACAATACAAAGTTCTCAGGATGATGATGAGGAGTTTCAAAAGAGGATTAATGCTGTGAGTGATGTGAGATTGAGTTAATTCATATATATAGATGGAATTTTGAAATTTGGGAAGAGGCTTTATGTTCCCGATATACATGATCTAAAAAGGGAATTGTTGGATGATGCTCACAGTTCAAATTTCCATATACACCCTTGTAGAACTAAGTTGTATAGATATTTAAAGGAACATTTTTGGTGGGACAACATGAAGAGGGAGATTGCTGATTTTGTGTCAAGATGTATGGTTTTTCAACAAGTGAAAGCTGAAAGGCAACTTCCTGGAAGAGTATTTCAACCTATTCCCAAACCTGAGTGGAAATGGGATAATATCATGATGAACTTTTCCATGGGACTGTGAAAGACATCTAGAAGGAACAATGCAATATGGGTCATTTTTGACCGTCTTACCAATTCAGAAAATTATCATGCTATAAGAGAATATATACCACTAGGATTTATAGCAAGACTATATATTAATGTTGTTGTGAGACTTCATGGAGTACCCCTATCGATTTTTTTTATCATGATCCATGTTTTACATCAAGATTCTGGAAAAGTCTTCAGAAGGCCCTAGATACTGATCTTCGTTTGCGCACTTCCTACCACCCACAAACTGATGGACAATCAGAATGGGCATTTCAAACATTGGAAGACATGTTGAGGTCTTGTTCACTTGATTTTAAAGGATTGTTGGATTAGTATTTAACTCTCATAGAATTTTCCAACAATAATAGCTTTCATTCGATTATACAGATTGCACCCTATGATGCATTATATGGGAGGTGATGTTGTACGCCAACTTGTGGGGATGATATTGGCGAATGAAAGCTCGTGGGGCCAGAACATGTTGAAGAAACAATGGAAAAAGTGTAGATTATCTAGAACCATATCAAGATATCTCAAAGTAGGCAAAAGAGTTATGCAGATAACTGAAGGATAGATTTGGAGTTTCAAGAAGGTGATCACGTTTTCTTAAAGGTATCTCCGTCAAAGGGTGTTATACGATTTGGTGGGAAGGGAAAGTTATGTCCCAGGTACATTGGACCTTTTGAAATCTTGGACCGAATTGGAGTTGTATCTTACCATTGGGCAATGCCGCCAAGTATCTCCAAGGATCACAATATTTTCCATGTGTCAATGTTAAGAATGAACATGCCAGACCCAACACATGTACTCAATTATGAATAAGTGGAACATGAGAACGATCTATCTTACAGTGAAGAGCCTATAATGATTTTTAATACTAGAGAACAAGTATTGAGAAATCATACAACTCATCTGGTGAAGGTTCTATGGAGGAACCATAAGACAGAGGAAGCAACATGGGAGCCTAAGGAGCTTATGTTAATGACATACCCGAATCATTTTAGGTAATATTCTGTGAATTTCGCGGAAAACTTTTTTTAAGGAGGGGAGAATGTAACGCCCCACGGTTTTGAAAATAATTATAGAATTCAATTTTATGATCTAACCATTAAAAACATATTTTTCCCTTATATGTTTTGAATATAAAGAAATGATCATCTAGAGTTGTGATTAGTATGTCATTTGGAGTTTGATATAACAAACTTGATTTTTGGTGAATAGTAACATACCCTTATGAATATTAATATTAATAGTAATACGACCCTAATGAATAGTAAATTTTATAATTATTTTATTTTCTTAAAGATAGAAGATAATAACATCTTGGTTACTTTTTGATTGTGATAAAGAAGTAGTTGTAGAATTAGAACTATTAATTTTTGAAATATGTTTTCTTTTATTTTCAATTAAATTAATAATATTTAGATTTTTTTTTCAAAAATGGACATCAATTTTGAATTCTGCACGTCAAAATATGGTAGGGGTGAATTTTTGGGATTTCTCTAAAATTCTAGAATTTTTTATGAATAGTGAAGTACGATAAAATACACTATATACAAATTATCAGTTAAATAACCTATTCATGACATCACAAGTGATGCAAGGCCACTTGGTTCAAATTCACATGAACATATTACTATTTAGGGTCACATGAAAAAACACTATTTCATTATCTTAAGAGAAATAATAAAATAATGAATTAAATATTCAAAATATATCCCTCTCCTCCACTATGAAAACCCCTCACCACTCCCTCTTCTATTAACTACTATAATCCTTGAAGCTCCTAAAAGATCTACCCAATTACCCTAAACTAGTCTCTACCCACTTCCAAGAATCTTTTGGTCTTGCCGAAAGACCCAAACCCCTTCCCTTAAAGAGTTTCTCAAGGAGGTTATTTCAAGAGGTAAAGTACCCTTCTTTCTCATTTAGGTTTATTTCAATTTATCTACTTTTGTTATCCTATTCTCTCAATGTCTATCCAAATGATCAGTATAACTCCAATAATATATATATACTGGATTTATATCATGTGAATGGAATAACCATCATAAATATTCTTACTCTCTCCCTTTTATTTTATAAACGAAATTGACGACCATAAGGTTCTGATTTATAACCTTCGTGGACGATGATGTTTTGTTCTTCAATTTCTTCTTCAGTACTGGTCATGAAACCATATTCATGGCTTAACCAAACTATAATATATGTTTTACAACCAAATTAATATTCAAGACCAGAATAAGTACATATAATTAAGTTATATGATAACTAGTTCATAATATTCCAAATACCGAAAAATAATTGAAGTGGTCGTCATCTCATGATTCATCCTCATTCCATGTAACAAAATGAAAAAAATAACCATGATCAATTATTTATGATCATTAATAATATATAATTCCAATCCTATATATTTATAACCATTCCACATTAACTTCATTACTTAAAAACAAGTGACCCGAATAGGAAAATAAAGAAAACGAACACTCCAGAACAACGAAATTCAATACAATAAATTATTAATAAAAACATAAATGAACTAACCAGAAATATGGTAAAATAAATACATTTCTAATATGTTATGAAATAAGTTATTAACATGTATAATTTCATATTCCAGGAGCTTATGTACAATATAGGAACACATTTGGAGTAATGGTAAGAGGTTTTCCACCCAAACATCCATTTTCATTCGGGATACATTCATTGTCTAATTAGCACGATGTAATTATTATGTATTGTTATGAACTCACCATATATTCTATGTGAGTATCATATATATTTTTACAAACCAGAATCCTTCTTTATTTTATGGATAATTACATGTTCTAAAAGGATCTTTTAAAATTGATTCCAAAATACAAGCCCGATTTAGGGAAATTTCTCCAATTCATATCTATTTACAAGGGAACTCTATAATCTGTTTTTGGAAACCACTATCTTTCTAAAAATTATAATTTTATTATTAAAATACTATCGTACCTCTCTTATGGTATTATACAACGATTTTCGCAAAGAACTCCTTTTTTTCAAAACAAAAGAGTATTTATCTCCAAATTGCTTAATGATTTGATAAGAGTATTTTCATTTGCTGCTCTTGTTGATTCCATGTTATTATTAGGTTTAATCATTTATGAAGTCATATACCATATTTTATTTAATGGTTTATGACTAAATATATTTTGGATGATCTATCCTAAAACCATTCTCCATATTTCTCGGAATGGTTAGTGTTTATGTTTAATGATTTGGGAAACTTAGTTACATTTTATATGATAGTTTCAATATGAATGTATATGTTGTTTATGTTGATCCCTGATCATATGTGAAATGAATTGGACTTATTATGTGATGGGTGGGGCCTGATATATCCCCTCAATTAATCAGTAGGTCTCATGAGACAAATTGACGTGGAATTGGCTAAGGCCTTTCCCAATGTGATATAGATTTTGGTCGAGGCATTAATCACTAGATGTCTTGGCTGAGGCTATGACCAAATGATTCAGAATGTCCAGAATATGCACTTCCCATATTATGAAGCAAGTAATTGAAATTTTATGTGGTTATTCAACTAGTATAATACTAATGATTATGTTTTATTATGTCATTATTTACTCATCTCATATTCCTGCCATAATGTGTTTCAAGATTACTATTAAAGGAATGTGTTTTCAATTACACACCATGTGTAATGTTTTTATTATCTTCTGTTGTATTTCTTACTCTTACTGAGCATTTGAGCTCACCCCTTTCTTAAGTTTCATTTTCTGAGGACATGACGAAGTAATTTATTAATTACATGCAAGCATAATCTAAGAGACGAGATGTTTCTAGTGGAATAAAATAGTGTTTTGTTTCCATTCATGTTGTAATGATAAACTTATGTATGTATCATGTTTACAATAATACTAAACTACATAGTCCTTCTGGTTTCGTATTCCTTGTATGTATGCCAATGTAATCGTATAAGGCACCGTCTCTATTAACTAGGGTCGTGTCCTTACAGTTCGTATTCCTTGCATGTATGCCAATGTAATAAAATAAAGCACCGACTCTGGGAAACTAGGGTCGGTTCCTTACATAAAATACCGATGACAGTTTTTTATTGTGGAATATTTACACTGCTCATATTCCCGCCCTATTATGTTCAAGTTTATTTTTAAAGGAATGTGTTTTTAGTTATTCATCATGCTCAATGTTTCTGTTTATGATATCTTATGCTCTATTTCATTACCCTACTAAGCATTTGATGTCACCCCTTTTTTATGTTCCATTTTTTCAGGACATGAAGAAGTTTGTTATGAATGATCTCTAGAGTTAAACATAGAGTTATGGATGTTCCCAATAACAGTTATATGTTATATTTCATTTCAAGTTATAAATTTGAACCAATGTATGTATCCAGTTTTCCAAAACTACTAAACTAATCTGCCCATTGGTATTTCAATACATATAATAATGAAAATGTATTAAATAATGCATTGGCTCTATGAAACTGGGGTTGTGGTGTTATAGCTTGTATCAAAGGATGTTTTGTAGAAAAAAAGGAAAATAGATTTAGAAATTGTAGATTATGGAACCAAAACCAAAGATAGACTTTGAGGATAAACATACAAGAACGGATTGGAATTTTGGTAATGAATAAATGATGTGGATATTTCTAGAAAATACATCTATGTATGGATACGAGAAGTTGATGTGGTTTTGGGACAGATGTACCTAGGAGTAACCACTCTGACAAGGACTTTTGGGCATGACATATTGTATCTTGGTATATGAAAAAGAGCCTTACTACGCACGTGGTTTGACACTTTCGGGGGATATGCTTAGGATAATTATCATTTTTTTCTTACATACAATTATAAAGGATTTATTCATCCAAATTGACCAATGTATATGGTTCTAGGATTTAATATGCATAAATTTATGATATTTGTTATACCATGTTTAGATTTATTGAAATTTCATATTTGTTTGAGTAAATATAGTATATGGAATTGATTAGAAATGTTTCCTAAAATAAAAAATGAGAACATCACCAAATCACGTGATGAATATAGTAAGAATGATCAAATCTCTCATGGTCTTAAACAATCATTTCAAAGGAGGATAGTCTACCAAGTATCCACATCTTATGATGAAATAGTATCATATGACAACATAGTAATTTAATACTTCTCCGAGTCTTATGAATTTTAATGGAAGAAAAAGAATAAGAGGATAGTAGAAAAAAATATGGATAAAGGGAAGATGGCAGAGACGGGGTTTCCACATGTGATAACTGTGGAACAAATCACCCTAGTAAATTCTTGTAGGGAATGGATGTTTGTTGTAAGTGAGAAAAAATGACACAAATTTCAGGATTTCAAGGGTAATAAAAAGGTTTCCAATGTACAATTATCCAACTGCAAGGAGATTAGACACTATGTGAATCAATGTCCCAATCATCAAAGGAATATACCCCAAATAATGATACTAGATAATGATTAATTTATTATGCTACCATAGATGAGGTAGAATGATTAATATTCCTAGTTATGAATGATTCCATTTTATTTTTTAGCAATGTAATGATTATAAGAATTAAGGAATATATGAGGATTGTACTGTTATACTTGTTACTTTAAGGATTTGAAACCATAAGTTAAATGGTACCAAGAATTGATATTCAGTTGGAATTTAGTCTTTTTAAGAAATTCATGATTGTGGGAAGGAAAACCCTTAATATATTTCAAATGACAAAGACAACGATGAATAAATAATTCATTTGGATAAGTACTGACTACCTCAAAACAGATTTTGACTTGTTTCCATGTGGTATCTATGATCATTGATGTAGGTTACTTCATTTTTGTATATAAAGAACATATCAAATATCTTGTGAAATGATGAATGCACTTTTCAAATAAGGTTTTATAGAAATTTGGATTCTTACCATATTTCTGGAGGACACATGATGAGTATATTCAAATTTCAGGAATGTGAAAATTTTAGTGGCTTCATGCTGATTATAGGAAAATAATGTAAGAGATATATTGAGCAGGATAGATCATGGAATTATAAACAAACAAGGATTTCAAAGGACCCCACGTACATGGGTGGGAAAAGATGGATATGAGAATGATTCTAATGTATTGGATAACAATCTTTTGGAACGTTAAACCATTTGCGAAATTTTCTATGTTGACCATTGTATGAGGTTTTAGTGATTAATGTCACTACATGATGTAGCTTGTGCTAAGAGATGAAGTAAAGATAGTTAAATGCACAAAAGTAGGATAAGATTGTGTTTAGGAAATAGAAATGTATATTTATACACTTATTGAGTGGAATAATTCACCAACTCTAGGAAAAGAGTCTTAAAAAAACGTTTTCCTATTATCATATTTTTTTCATGATATCAAAGACGGTTTTCACAACTATAGTTTATATTATTTTGGTAATGATCTTTCATCTGAGTATGCTCTTTATCAGTTTCTATCAGAACATGATTGTTTGATTATTCATCCATGACCATGTTTTCCATTAGAATGTGTAATTTTGTAGCAACCTATGCATTTCACATTACCTCTTGTCAGGAGGATATTTTAATCATATTCCTGATGTGGGATTCCCACAACAGAATTTCCAAGTATCGACCATTAACTTTAAATGTTCATTTTCAATTGTTGAGGGTGAAATTTTTTTAAGGAGGGGAGAATGCAACACTATAATATTTTGGAAAAAATATTGAATTAATAATACGATGTTTTCTAAAAATCAACATTATTTTATAATCTAGCCAATAAACATAATTTTTTCACCTATGTAATTTGAATTTAGAAAAACTAACCTACACAGTTGTGTTCAGTAAAATATTTAGAGTCGGATGTGATCAAATTACATTTTTGATGAATAGTAACTTGACCCTTATGAATAGTAACATACTCTTTTGAATAGTAATTAATAGTAAATAGGCCAAGAAAAATATAAATTCCATCCATTAATGTATTAATACTATTTAGACCTCTTATAAGTGACCAAATGATATTACCATTTATGTTGGAATTTCTGTAAGTCATAAATATTTTAATTAAAATTTAATCATTAATTTATTAATTTTAAATGGTTTTATTTTCATAAAAGGTAAACATAAATTTCCATTTTATTTTATTATGGTTATAAGATAATTTTTTGAGACCTTGAATTAATTTTCATGATATTATAAAATGAGTTATACATTTAAATATGTCTTTTGAATAAATTATTCTTTATTAAATTTAATTAAAAGTATTTAGAAAATGATTTTCCAGAAATGGATTTAATTTTTATATGCTACACGGTGAAAAATGTTTTGGGTGATTTTTTGGTATTTTTCTAAAATTCATGAATTTTTAATGAATAGTTAAAATGTTAATTTACTGTATATATACATTATGAGTTGAATAATCTATTCCTAGCATCATCTCAGATGTAATCTCCCTTTGTTAGAACTCACATTATCTTAATACTATTTTTTGTCAGGGAATCATCACTATTTCTTATATTAGAGAAAAATAATAAAGCAATGATTAAAATATGAAGAAAACACTCCTCTACTCCACTATAAAATCCTCCCACACTCCCCACTTCTATTCACTCCTATCAAGCCCTATGACTTTTCTAAATTCTACTCAAATATCCTAAAGATATTATCCCCCATTTCTAGTAGCCATTTTTCTCCTAAAAATAAGAAATCCTCTCCCCTAAAGAGGCTCACAAGGAAGATTAATTCAGGAGGTAAATTCCTCTTTTCAATTATTTTAATTTCTTTTCATGTTACGTTTTTTTATTTTCTATCCTCACCTATCCTCATCCAGTTTTCATTAAAAAACAAGAACCTTACATATACTCTATAATTTTTATTATTATATAATAAGTTATTATCATCTCTCCTTTTTCATTCTTTTATTCAAGTAGAAAAAATACCATATGAGATGTGCTCATTTACCGCATTCAAGGATTATGGGTTTTAAATTTCTATTACAGTATTCAATTATAGTCATGAAACCATTATTATAGTTGAAGCTAACAAAAATAAATGTATTTTTTATCATCTATGGTTATATAATCTTTTTACACACTTGGTTTTGATTTATAAATCTAAATGAGTTCTTCGTCTTCAAAAGATTCCAATTAACCCAAATGGTTATCATTAAATAATATCTATAATGATTCATATTAACTCCAAGTAACCAAATGAAATTTACAACCACCTAACCTTATGTATGTTCCATAATAACATATAACTTCAATTCTGAAAAACCATCTTCATTTTACAATAATTTGTGTTCATGTATATAGGTATACCGATCTTGAAATAAATGGACCCAAATAATGAAACTGAACCTATTAACCCAACAGAAAGGACATTAATGAACATAATAACGTTATAAAAAATAAATAATTTTAAAAGAGGTTCTAAAATTATTAATTAATGAATCTAAATTTTATTATTCAGGTAATTAAGTTCATGTGAAGAACACCATCAGACATAAGGTAAGGAGTTTCTTCATCTCACTTCCATTTTTGTGAGATATTCCATATTCAGTACAATTAATTCTGTATGGTGAATGTATAATGCCCAATGATTTTCCATATCATGATTCTATTTATATGCATGATATTAAATTTATCATTTCATGATTAATACTTTTGGTTCATAAGATTCAATTGATGACAACATTGTAAGGGTTTTCTACCCGAACCTCTAATTTCATTCGGGTTACTCTTATTCTCTACTTACATCAATTAAATTCTTATTTATTAATATGTACTCCTAATTTATTCTATGATAATGTTATATATATGTGTACTAACATGAATCTTAGTTTCATTTTTTGGGATTTATATGTTTTAAAATGATCTTACAACAATTCTTCCTAAAATACAAGCCCAATTCAAGGGAATATTTCAAATTCGTACCGATATTCAAGGGATTTATATTATTTGGTTTTTTCAAACATTATATTTATAAAATTACTCATTTTATTATAAAAATGGTATCTAAATTCACTTCTTGTTTTATACAAATAATTTTACAAAATAACACTTCTTGTCTAAGTAAAAGAGTATTTATCTCCAGAATTACTCGATGATTTTATAAGAGTATATTTATCTATTTTAGAACTGACATTTTTATTATTTTGTTTTTTTCCATCTACCAAATTTAATTAAATGGTTTATGATTAGTATGACTATCAATGTGATATTTTAAAACCATTCTCTATTTTAAATTGATTGGTTAGTGTTTATGCCTAATGTTTGGATAACATTATTGGCTTTTCATATGATATTTTCAATACGAATGTATTTGTTTTTTATATTTATACCCATTCATGTGAAGAATTTATTGGACATAGAATGTGATGAGTAGGTCCCTCTATACCCCCTTGATTCATTGGTCGGTCTCATGAGACGAACTACGGTCATGGCATGGGGCCTTGACAAAATGGTTATTAATGGCCTTGGGATGAGGCCTCGACGGTATTGTTATGATGTCTCGCATGATGAATTACCACATTATGAAACTAGTAAATGACATTTCTTTTGGTTATTAAACTATTATAATTCCCATGATAGTGCTTTATTATTAAATATTTACTCCTCTAATATTCCTTCCATATTATGTTCAAGTTTATTTTTAAAGGCATTTGTTTTTAATTATTCATCATTCCAAATGTTTAGGTTTATGATATCTTCTACTGTATTTCTTACCCATAGTAATCATCTAATATCACCCCTTTATTTTGTTTCATTTTTTTAAGACATGAAAAAGTTTATTATGAATTATTTATAGGGATTAACAAATATGTAGTAATGTTGAACCATCCACAATTGAACTTAGAGTTGTGGATGTTCCTAATAAAACTTATACTTATATTCCATTTGAAGTTGTAATGTTGAACCTATGTATGTATCATGTTTTACAAAAATACAAAACTACTCAGTCCTTCTAGATTGGGATCTGTTTAATCATCCAATTTTTTAAATAATGTACCGACTCTAGGAAATTGGGGTCATAGCATCACAATACTCTAGCCCGATAGCATGACATACACAGCCAAGTCACTAATTGTCCACATTAAATTTTCTTTCATTATTATTTTTTTTCAACTAAATAATATGTACTAACACCCTTACTCCATAATAAAATTAACTCATCAATCAATGAATTTAATCAAACATCAGTATTATTTTTTGGATTTCATGGAATTAGTAATGCCAAAGTTGTATAAGGTTCATTCATTAAATTCCAAGAGGTAATTTATATGAAGTTATAATTCTGATCCAACAATAATATTGACTATCATATGAACCAAATGGACAAAACCAATCAGTATAAAGGCCTAAAAAAAGATATATGATTTTGGAGAAAATTAGGACACACTAGATAAAAATGCTTCTATGAATCACCATCATAAAAACTCTTTAAGATTTTACAGATAGAAATATTTAATTTATATCATATAATAAATTCCATTATGTTACAAGACATAAATAAACACTATTCATATAGATTTAATTGAGAAATACATCAACTGTATAATGAGAATAAATTTGGACTTTCCTTGTTGTGCCTCTTTAGACCTTTATTTTCCACAAGTAAGATAATTAACTAACAAATCATATTCACCATAATATAGGATGAAATCATTTGAAAATTCACGGATCCTTTAATAATAAAGACCCAAATTATGGACTAAAATCTTACTTTCAAGTAAATTAATTGGTTACACATTTCCCTTAGGAAACAGTGATTTATACAAAGAAAATATTTGATCAAAAATACCTTTTGAAATTCTTTTATATGATTCAATAAATATAAATTTAAAAATAACATAATATTTTATTTTCATGCCACTGGAATATAATAAGAACTTATTATTCTTCAGAAACTAAAAAAATTGAGATGGTTTCAACTCGGGAGTAGAATTATCATTTTTAGTTTCTTTTTGTTGATAATTCAAGCCAACATCCTCGTGTACTAGAGTTTGAAACCATTATGAATCTAGAACCAAATTTTTTATGTATTATCTTGAATTTAATTCACCAAGTTGATTATAAAAAACACAATCTTTCCAAAAACTGAAAAATAAATAGATGAACCAAAACACAACCAAATTGTTCAAATATCCTTAAATCACATTTCTTATTTGGACATATATTTATCCCTTATGAATAAAATTTTATTTTTGATGATGCTAATTAATAAATAGTTTTGAAACACTTAATATATACTAAATTTATATCCAAACTCATAAGATTTCTATAATTAATTTCTGAATATTTATTTTTTAATAAAAAAGTAATCTCTACTACCTTATTTCAATGTATTCGAAAAAAATGAATATAAAAATATTTCTTATGTTTAATCTAATATAAGGCAGAAATGATCTGAAAAATATCAAAAGATAAAAAAATCACTAATTATATGTAATTATAACTAATTATTGGAAATTATTGGAAAATACATATGAATATCTTAAATTATTATAAGATAAAAAAATAATTGTAAAATGAAATATTGAAAACTAATTATTAAAAATTAATAAAAATTGTTATTATTCCTAACTATTTCTTGCTAATTTTTTCTATTTCTTAATATTTCATACTATTTATTACAAATTGCTAATTTTTGGTAAACATTACTAATAAATACTAATTATTATAAGGAATTATCGATAATTATTTACTATTTTGTAATTACTATTACTAATTGTTACTCACTATTACTAATTATTACTAATTTTTAAATTCTATTAATAAATATTACTAATTATTACTAATTATTACTAATTATAGGTAATTATTGGTAATTATCGACAATCATCACTATTGATTAAAAATTATCAACATTTTTTACTAATTTTTACTAATTATCGGTTATTATCACTAATTATTACTAATTATAGGTATTTATTACTAATTATTGGTTTTTATTATTAGTTATTTCAAATTATTTATAATTAATATGAAATATCTGTAATTATTACCAATAATTACTAATTATTTATATTAATTACTAATTATCGAAAATTAATAGTAATTATTGGTAATTTATCTATTAATTTATATATTATCTGTAATTATTACTAATTACTGGAACTTATTAGGAATTATTACTAAATATTAATAAATTTTACTAATTATTACAAATCTTTGGTAGTTATTATAAATTACTCGTAATTATTGGTAATTATTACTAATTATTGTAAATTTTTGTATTAATATAAATAATGGACAACTATTTCTAATTATTACTAATTATTTCAGAATAATGATAATATTTTTTAATTATGACTAATTATTTCAAATTATTACTAAATATTTGTAATTATTTCTAATTATTTGTAATTATTGATAATTATTGTAGTTATTCTTAATTATTACTAACAATTACTATTTATTGCAAATTATTAATAATTATTTCTAATTATTAATAATTATAGGTTGTTATTGGTAATTATTACTAATTATTGATAATTATTACTAATTATAAATAATGATTACTAATTGTTACTAATTATTCAATGTTATTGATAATTATTGGTAATTAATACTAATTGTTATTATTTAAAACTAATTAATACAAAATATTATTAATTATTAGTAATTATTGGAAGTTATTAGTAATTATTGGTAATCATTGGAAAGTATTATTTATCATTACTAGTTATAGGTAATTATTATGACTAATTTTGACTAATTAAAATTAATTAATAGTAGTTGTTGTTAATTATTTGTAATTATTGGAAATTATTTCTATTTATTATTATGTATTGGTAATTATTATTAATTATATGTAATTATCGATAATTATTGGTAATTATCACTATTTATTGGAAATCATTGGTAGTTATTACTAATTATTTCCAATTATAACTCATTAATTCTAATTACAACTAACTAATACAATTATTGATAATTATTTTGAATAATTGATAATTATGGGTAATTATTACTAAAAATTAATAAATATTTGTAATTATTACTAATTATTGATATTTATTTGTAATTATTACAACTTATTACTAATTATTACTGATTATTACTTATTATTGGTAATTACTAATTTTTAATTATTTTTGATAATTATTACCCATTATCGGTAATTATTACTAATTATTGACTAATTATTGATAATTATTACTAATTATCGGTAAATAATACTGATAATGGCCAATTATTAATAAATATTGACACTTATTAACTATTATTACCAATTGGTAATATAAATCTATAATTAATCTTAATTACTACTAATTACTGTTAATTCGTAACATCCTCTCACATGCTTTTAGGTATTTTCCTTACCTTTATGTGTTTTCCTCTTTAATTACGATTCTATTTGGACTCCCGAGGATAGAGAACATTTTCTATAAAAATGACCTAATGTTTCGAGATGTATGTTTGTTATAATTAATGTATTCCAAGTACTACTGGGCTAATGGATTTGCACGGTTTTCCTCGAGTTTCGAGAATGCCCGAGGTGTTTCAGGTTTTTGTGTAAGAATATATAGTTTGTGATCTCTTTATGAAATTTACACAGATTTTAGTGGGAGTACATGATGTGTAATATTTTTCTAGCGCATGTCTTGAGATGAGTACACAATTTGAACGATTTCATGCCATGTCAGGGTTACATGTCGTGTAATGTTAAAAGATTATTTTTTAGTAAAAACGTGTTGGGTTTTTCACAGTATGTGATCCTTGAGGATTAAACGATGTGTAAAGGGATTACATGGTGTGTAAATGTTGTGCATTGGGATATTAGGGCAATGCACGACTGATATTTTTATTAATTCTTCTACATCTCTCTCCCCTCTCAACTGAGGTCTCTTCTCCGAAGATTTTGGGAGCCTCCATTCGATCCAGATTGATTCACTCAATGATTGATCACTATTTTGGTTGGGTTGCATATCTCTAGTTGGGTAATATTTTATATTTATTTGTTGATTTTGATCGCGGTAGTTATGTTGCATTATGTTATCAGATCCATCAACTCATGGTGATGATTCCTTTGTTTATTTTCTAGATCTCTTAAGTGATCTTGTTCCGGGGACTGTTTCCTTTTCGGTTGTCGTGCAACAGGTATGTGTTCTGTAGAAATGTGTTTTTTCCTCTTCTCGGTTGACCCATATATTTAATTGAATCAATTATTAGATGTATTGATTTATTCTTGGGTCCCCACTATTGTTGCTGGTTTCTTCATTATGGTGGTTTTCATTATGGGTGTGTGAAACACCTATTTTGAGGTAGGAGGTTCCCTCTTTATCTTATGTTGGTGAACTAAATTTATCCTATTTTTTATAAATATATTTTTAAATTAAATGACATGATATGACTGATTTGGTTAATGTGTGTGGTACTGGGTTTTTATAAAATATGGTTTCCCCTAATTTTGGTAAATGGAATTGGTTTTTCAAATAATTGTGAAATGGTTGACTGAAATGGGTTCCAAAGCATGAAATGATTAAATGGTTTGGAAAATATAGCACATGGGAAGCTTTGGGTACTTAGGTGGATGGTATGGTAACATGTCTCTTCCACTTTTAAAGGGTTTGACCAAGGGGATTTCCTCTACTCCCTAGGATCATTATTCATGGGACTTGTAAGAAATGTTGGGAGGATCACCATCAGAGGTCTTCTTCTACTCTCTAGACTCATTTAATATTTTTAGGGGATTGATGTGTGCACGATTATCTATTTTGAGGTATGAGTGTCCCAACTATCCTGACATAGTGTGATCCATGGCATGTTGTTACCTCTTATTCATGGTCGATTTTGGCCTTTTTTTGGATTGTACAATTTTGAGTTGTACTACCATGGATGTTATATGACATGTGATGAATTATCATTTTGATATGATTTATATTCTATGATATATATGGATATGAAATACTTCGAAATTTATTTACCGTATTTATTTTGAAATGTGGGATACGGGGGAATTAAATGTTGTTCTATGCTTTTGATATAAAAACTGTTAAACAATATCATGCCTTGTTTTCTTTAAAGTTGATCATGCATGGATTATTGATTAGTGATATGATATGGAACACCTAGGTGAGACCCTACCGAGCCTATTAGCTCACAGTCTGCATACCCCTTCAGTGGTGTGTAGACCTGGTTATGCCAATTGATACAGGAAAAGTCAAGGCGCTGCATTGAGGTGGCGAGGTTTTCTATCATATTGGTTTTGTGTAATTGGATGATTAGATGGTGTGGGATTTATCACACTATCATATGGAGTCTATTGGAGTACCTATTTATCTTTTTTGTCATTTGTAGTTGAACTTGTATATTGAATAATGTTTTTTACCATTCCAATTGCTTTACTTCCACTATTCCCTATTTGTTATGATATATATATATATATATATATATATATTTGTGTTTTCATCCACTATATCTTTCTACATATGAATATATACGTCATGTTGTCTACTTCAGGTTGGGAGAAATATTTTTTTCTATTTTTTGTTATTTTCATGGGTGCTAGAATCTAGCCCATGGGGATTGGGAATGCTCTTCGGGTTCATTATGGTTCGTGTTGTGTACTAGTTGGAGATGGAATCTGGGTCGAGTTAGTCATATTTTGGAATCAAAGGCAGTGATCCCTCAAGAGTCCTTTTCTTAGGGAAATTAGAAGATTAGAGAATGGATTGTACAAACTTGAGAGGAATATTGTGGTGAGTTCCTAAGACACTCTGTCCATTATGATACTCAAGTTACCATGGGATATTGGGATGTGTGTATCCCATTTCATTTTCTTTATGTTAATCACAGTTTTTTCTTATGAGTTTTCTTGTTTAAATTGAGAATATCAGGTTGTATGATCGTTTCATCTATTTTGGGGTGTAATAGTATGCCTCTATGATGTTTTTATGAGTTATTTAGGATGGTGTAGCTGATTATCCTTAAGTGAATCCTCCTATGGATAAGAACATTATCAATGATATCATGCGGGAAGTTCATGAGATGGATTAGAACACACCAAAATATAATAACATAGATTTAGAGGTATAACCAAGAGATGTAGGAGACTAAGAAGTATCATAGTCTTTCTTTCATGTGAAGCCACAATACTTTAAATTTATGAATTAACCTCAAGTGGTAGAGGACTAGCATGACAATATTGATAAGATCTTTAAATTTTTGGATAGTCCTAAAATTATTAAGGGGATGTGTGTAGCATTTAGACTTGAGGGTCATAGAAAGCATTGGACCGATTCTATTGTACATATAGATAGACACATGGACTTAAACTGGAAGGGTTTATGACTATCTTCTTTTTAATGATTATCATATATTCAATAATGATGGTTAATTCTTTTGAGTACCTATCTTTGTATTATAGAGAGAATTCAGTGTCGACAAACACTAATTGGGTTCTAGATGTAGTTCATTATTCACTAGAGGTTTTGAAAAATGACTACTTGAAATCCCATAAGTAACCATAGGGTTTGTAACTAGATATTATATTATATGTATTTATTCTAAAGATTTAGACTAATGAGGATATATTGGATAGTTCAATGGTGGAATAAATTAATAATACATGAAAGGCTGGATATTTTCCACTTTTTTTCCACCTAGTTGTAGCTTCAGTGGAACTCTATAGAAAAAGTGGAAGTGATGTGATCATTACTAGACTAGTGGATGTGGTCCTCAGTAGAAGGCCTCTCCAACACCTCCAGTTACCGCTAGTGGACTGCCTTTGACATTATGTTAGTGTGTCAGGGATGAACACATAGAGATTTTATCCTTCACTTGTAATGATGTGTATTAATTAAGGACATTTTGGTCATACACAATGTTTCTATCAATAAATGTATACAACTCGATATGGTCAGGGATCATTAGCTCCAAAGGCTACTATGGGGAAGTTAGATGCTTCATATATTACAAGGATCCATCTATTGTCCTCATAAGTGAAGCACCTTTACACAAAAAATTATTTTTTCATAGGAGGTATATATGGGTCCAAAAATAGAGATAGGTAAAATAATTATTTTATCATACATAATTATTAATTTATTTGTCATCAGTGCTTCCCACTAATTTATATATATCCATTTTTTATATTCCTAACCTTCTGATGGAACTCATATCCTTTATTATAGTGCTTGAGGCACCTTTTAGTAAGAGGAAAGAGCATGGGTTTTGATTTCCTTATGTGCTATCGATAGATGTAGCGGAGTTAGTTTGTGATTTTTTCGTTCTTTGTATGGATTTTATTGATGTTATCATTAGGTTGGATTGACATGTTGTTCATCATTCTGAGTTTTATTTTTATACTTGGAATGTCTCATTTTGTACAACTAATGGGATCTTATATGCGTATCAAGGAGAGTGGGATCTCAGGTTTGGTCATGTAAAATCATCCCTCATAGAGCTCAAGAATTTGTTTTATGCTGCTATAGTTAAGCCCGATGATGTTTCTTCTATTTTTTATGTTCCAACTATTGTTCATGATTTTCCATATGTTATCCTAGAAAATTTCTCCTGGATTTCTGTAGATAAGGATTTGGAGATTATGATTTTCTTATTGGCTGGTATGCAATCATGTTTGATACCTTCCTATCATATAAAAAAACAAATATTGAGGAAATAATTATATTGTGTGATGGCCTAATGGAAAAGGGTTTTTTTCCATACACTTATTCCGTGGTTAGCCCCATTTCACTTTTCTGTGATATAAAATTGTTCACTTCAATTTTGTGTGGACTATCAGAAGTTGAACTGGTTAAAAGTTAAGAAAAATTTTCATTTTCCTCATGTGGATGATTTGATTGATCAATTAATGGGGGGAAAGTGGTTTTAGAAGATTGATATTCAGTTTTTTTATCATTAGATTATAGTTCAAGAGTATGATATACAGAAGAAAAATTTTCATGAGGAGGTATGACCATTATTAATATTTTGTGAAAACATTTGGTTCGACCAACACTTCAAACGTTTTTATGTAATTCATGAACAAAATATTCCATTAATATCTTGATACTTTTTTTGATATGTTCATGGATGATACATTGGTTTACTCAAGATCCGAGCATGAGAACAACCACCATTTGAATTTGTTTTACAAATCACATTGAGTCACCATTTGTATGGAAACAATTCAAAATTTTATTTCGGGATCCAATAATTGAAGTTATCAGGGAATGTGATTTATAATCATGGCTTATCAATTGATCCTGAAAAGATAAAGGTTGTATTGTCATGGGAACAACCACTTACTGGATTTGAGATTCGGAGTATCCTTGGTCATTCTGGATACTATCGATGATTCATTAAGGATTTATCTAATTTGGCATCACCTATGAATTTTATTACTTGGTAAATGGTGAAATTCAAATGGGATGAAAAGATTCAGTCATATTTTGATGATATTAAATGACTTCTGACATTAGCTCCTATTTTAATCTTACTTGAGCCCAATAATGGGTATGTAGTTTTATGTGATGCTTCTAGAACTGGATTGGTTTGTGTGCATATACATGATGTTAATTTGTTAACTCAGAAAGATCATTATAAACAATTTCATGTGAATAATTACCCCACAAATGGTTTAGATATTTCTGCAATTATGCATGCGCTTATGTGTTGGAAACACTATATTTTTTGGGAGTGATTCGTAGTATATTATAAACATTAGAATTTGAGATAATTTTTTTTATAAATTATTAAATTATATACAAAGCTGATGGGTGGAATACATTTAGAGGTTTTAATTAAGTATTTCATACACCCTCGGGAAGGGTAATGTAGTTGAAGACACTCTTAGTAAGAAAGAGTCATCACATGATGTTCTGTAATTGAAATAGGAGTAGAGCCTTATAAATATTTTCACTCAATTGAATTTGGATGATCAAGAGGATGTTTCAGGAATGGTTCTGGACAGTTTTTAGTTATCATCATCTCTCATTGAGTATAATCAATCAATCAAGTAGTAGGATGAATATTTTTTATAAATTTTCGAAACCTTATTTGATGGGGAGACAATTTCAAGTTGGTCTCTATCTTCATATGGAATTCTCAGTTATGTGGAATGGTTTGTTATCTCAATATATATCAGAAGATAAATATTTTTTGATTGTCATAATTCTTCATGAGATATTCATTCGGGAACTATGAAGAAGTATTATGACATGATATGGTGATTCTGGTGGTTGGGTATGAATTATGACATTGATGATTATGTGTCCCACTGTTACAACTACCAACACGTGATTTCAGAGTATCTGAAACATTGTAGTTTTCTTTAGACTATCCTAGGGCCAGTTTGGAAATGGGACAAGGTATTCGTGGAATTTTAGTTGGATGACCATAGACTTCCATAGGGAGGAATTCTATCTGGTTGGTGATTAATTTGTTGAAAAAGTCGTCTCATTTCATTATGATCAGGGACACCACTAATGTAAATGATCTTGTTAAGATATATATATATATATAATGTTTTTTTGAGGTTACATGGGTTATTTATACTGTTGTTTCAGATAGGGATCCTAGGATTACATCTAGGTTCTCTAGGAGTCTCAAAGAGGTGATGTGGAATTAGATCAGGTTGAGTACAAATAATCATCTATAGGAAAATGGTCATATAGTGTGTGGTATTCAGATCCTGGCGGATAAGTTCCATTCATATTTATGGGATTTTTTTAGGTATTGGGATAACCATTTGGGTTTGGTTGAGTTTTCTTATAAAAACAATTATTATTCATTAATCAAAATAGATCCTTTTGATTTTTTGTACGTTTTCCCATGAAGGTTACCTCTTTGTTGGGAATATGTGGATAAAGATTATTTGGTTAGAATGATTTCTGTTTATGAGACATTTGTGGTGATTATTGATATATGTCAATTTAATGTTATAGCCTAGAGTGTATATAAATTTTATTTAAAATAATAGTGTCATCCTTTGACGTTTTCCATAGGTGAACATGTTTTCTTGGTAGTTTCTCCACGGTTGGTTCACTATCAGCTTAGAAAATAGGAAAATATCTCTCCAATATATGTTATTCTATTTATGGCCACTAATCAGATTGGGAATCATGCTTATGTGATAACATGTTTGGTATATTTTATAGCCATTCATGGTGTCATCCACATAACTCAGCTTAGGATGTAACATCCTGATCCTTATCACATTACAATATTGAAAGAAATAAAGTTATATATATACGTTTCAAATTCAGGAACAAGTAGTATAGATAACTGAATCTCACTTTAACTTCTTACATGGGAAGTCGATTTAGTTTTTCCAAGTATCATGGTATCATGAATCTGATTCTGATAAGACTTGGGAGAGCAATTCATTGATGAGGGAGTGGTGTCCTTGAATCATTACAGGGCTACAAACTTATACATAACTTCCTAAGGATGAAAAGTCTTATAGTAGGGAGTTTGTAACATCTTGTTAACATCTTTCATGTATCTTCCTTCACATTAAATGTTTTTATATTTAATTGTGTTCACATTTAGACTCCAAAGGAAATATATTTTTTTTTTAAAAATCATAAAGGATCAGTGATATGTGTTTGTTTGAATAAATGGAATCCATGTATAAATGTGTTAATGAATTTGTGGGGTTCTCCATGAGTTTAGAGAATTCCTGAGGTGTTTTGTGTTTTCATATAAAAATCTATAGTTATCTATATATTTAAAAAATTTATACACCATATAATTGGATTTCAAGATATGTTATTGTTTTTAGTCTCATGTCGTGACAATGTGAATGATTACACATTGTGAAATGTTAAAATATACATTTTTCTGGAAAAGACAATAATATTTTCAACGTATGTGATCCCTGAGGATTACAGGGCATGTAATGAGATAAAAGCCATGTAAATATCATGAAATTGGATTTTAGGAAACTAAATAGATGATATGATTATTCATTCTTCCACATCCCTCTCCCCTCTTGACCCATGGTTCATCCTCATTGATTTTGGGAGCCTCTTTTCGATCCAGATTGATTCATTCAAAGATTGATAATGATAGTTAAGGGGTTACATATCTATTAGTGATTAATACATTCTACTTATTCCCATCCTTTGATCATGATTGTTCCATTTCATTGGGTTATCGAATCCGTTTAGCCATGGCGATGATTCATTTGATTCATTTTCAGATCATTTGTCTGATCTTGTACCAAGGGTCATTTCATTGTTGGTTCTAGTGTGGAAGGCGTGCGTTCTTGAGGTATGTGTTGTTTCTTCTTCTCTACCGACCCGTTTATTTAATAAAATCAATTATGATATGTTTATATTGAATCTAGGTCCTTCTTTATTATTGTTTTTTATCCCTTGTGGTGGTTTTGATTGTTGGTTTGGGTGACTTGGTATTTGAGGAAGGTGGATCCTTATCTATCCTTGGTTGGTGAACACCATTTCTATGTTTTTTAATTAATTTTTTTATTAAATGAAAATGAGTACTGATTTATTTTGTGTGAGTGGAACTGGGTTTTTATAAAATATGATTTTCTCTTAGTTTTGATAAATGTAAAGGGTATGTTAAATCATCGTTAAATGGTTTTCAAAGTATGATATAGTGAAATGGTTTGGAAAATAGATCACATGGGAAGTCTTGGGATCTTATATTAAAGTTATCGTAATAGGTCTCATCCACTCCTGGAGGGAGGGGGCCACATGGGGATTTCCTCTATTCCCCATGAATTTTATTCTAGGGGCTTTATAGAATAGTTGGGATGTCAAATTTATAATGTTTTCTTATTTTCTCTAGACTCGATGCATATGTCCAAGGGATTGATGATCATTAAATTGTCAATGTTTAGGTACAAGTTGTTGGAGTTGGTGTCCTAATACTAACTATTATGACTTTGATTACATTTATATTAAATGTATCGAATATTAAAATAACTATTTATTATTTATTGTTTGTTGTATTACATGACTCTAATGTAATATTTTTTTAAAGTATAAAATTAATTGATAAGGTCATAGATGTTCCCTTGTATGATGAGAAAATTGATTTTATATGATAACATTGTTAAATAATGTTCTGCGATTGGAAAACACACTATGATGGGATACATTGTAAATAGACTATTAGGTGTGAGAACTTGTAATTAAATGATGATTCTTTTCATGATATCTACAATTCGTAATCTCAATGATGTGAGATTATGAGAACAAACCCACAGGTAGGAACTACTCATGTTTTTGTGTCATCAGATATTCCTATCTACAAGCATGTGTGATGGTCCTTAGATTTTAAGATTATTATTAATACATGATACAAACCATGTACATAGATGTATTTTGTAAACCATGATGATAACAATTCATGGAGAAGGTGGACACATTTGGTGCATCATTAGTGATATGTCATTACTGAGTATGTCAAGAAGGGATTTTTCCTTTCCATATTTATGGAAGCTGATATCTTATCCTTTTGATTGGAATAGAATGATCACATTAAATTCCATTTCTATATTGCAACGATGAGTTTATTTTAGATAGATAATGAAAGACAAATCATGCATATATGTTGGTGACATATATGTGGAATTTTCTTGATGAGATATTTTGACAAATGGATTATATTACACTGTGATCATTCATATGTAGTATTCAATGTTGTGACATTTAGTTCTTTCTCTTTGGTGGCTTGAGCTATTGTTGGACACTAATCATGGATTTTAGGAAGGACTGCCCGATTCCAATGGGAAATAATCCTAGAGGGTCCCACACTAAGTGTTTCTATTAATCTAGATTAAATTCTATTTGAGTTTATTTAATGAAATATATATTATTATCTAGTATTTGGAATAATTTTGTTTAGGTTTTTCTGATCGGATAAATCAAATAAATATTTCTTCATTGGCTTATGAATAAAATATTAATTTTATTTATTAATTATTTTAATAAATGTGTATTTACTTTTTTGTCAAAAAAATAGTTATTCAGTTGTTCAATAAATTATAGAGTTTGAACGGACCAAGATCGATTCTAGTGAAAAATATTAATTAATAAAATCATTACATAATATTTGTTATTAAAAAAGTTGGTGCATGCCACAATATAATAATAATAAAATTATTATAATGTTGAATGAGTTTATTATAGTTAATAAATTTTATTTAACAGCTAGTATGCAATTAATTAACATTTTAACATAAATCATAACTCTATAAAAACAAGGATATGTATATTGTGTAGAGTATCTAAAATTGAGAATAGTGAATTGTTTCACATAATGAATTCTCTCTCAAATATTCCACTATCCATATCAAGAATGAGAAGTAGAAGATATATATTCTCCAGACTGAAGAATTAGTGACTAATAATGAACAAAAAAATACATGGGACTCTCCATACTAGCACCCAGAGATTGAGTGGTGTTGGTCGTAGATCATATGGTAATGTGTGGAATACCCGTAGAGGGATTCTATCCTTGGAAACTCACTACGCAATGAGGGTAATCTGAAAGGTTCTTTCTAAATGATAAAAATTCACCAACGAAGAAAATTCGAAATCATATATACTTATTTCATCAAATATAAAATAAATTAGTTATAAATTTGGCGTGATAGATCCCCAATCTTGACTTTGGGAAACAATTATTAAACTAAATTTTAATATATATCTCCCCACCACTGCACACATCCACTACACCCAGAACCATCAGGTGGTATCTCAGTAGTCATATATGTATTTATAATAATTTATTTGATTTTTGATCTTTGAAAATATTACGTTCTAATTTTTATTTCATGTTATTCATTATATAATTCGATTTTAATTTACATGATATTGGAATATTAATCATCTTCGTTCAGTGTTTCATTTTCTTAAAGGATAAGAACAAATGAAGAATGACTAGAGAGGTCATCGAGAAGTGCCAAATCATTGGTCATTAAACCTGGGTACACGACGTGTATCTGGTGTACACACTGTATACCCATACACATTGTGTCTAGATGCGTCGATCAATTAATTACACCCGGTGGGTTTATTGTACACTACGTACTGACAGGGATAACATGGAACATGACAAGAAGATACATGGAATGTTGCTGTAATGTACATACTATGTATTCTGGCCAAGTTAACACATTTAATCCCCAGGTCTGTGACTCAAATACCCAAAAAAAGAGTTACATGACATGTAGCTTGATGTACACACTATGTAAACTGTAATTAATTGAAAAGGATAATATTATATTAAATTTAAAAATGGTAGAATTTAAAAATTATTTTATTGACTGGAAAACCATTGTGGGTGATAGAATTTAATAATGATATTAAAGAATTTTAAACTATCAATTAATTTATTAAAATTAATATGTTCTTATTGGTTTTCATTTATATTATATGAATTCCCTAAAATATGGGAATTTCCAATTAAGATCAAATAATCATTAATATAAATGGGATTTAATTAGTTAATTAATATAAGCTTGTTACTATTGATAATAAATGAAAGTATAAAGAAATGAATGTTAGCTGGTTATTTTTTTATTCATTTCATGTATCACAGATCATGATATTGACCAAGGCTTGTGAATGTGTTGGAATTTATTGAGTTCAATTTATTAGATTAGTTTTAATTTATTTAATATTAAATTAAACAGTGGTATGAGAGTCATTCATTCCACCATTATTAGGTAGGACATGTTTGTCCAATGATATTTATGTAATCCACTTTAACCAATCCTTTGGCTCTCCTCACCAGAGTGTGAGTAATAAAATATTTTAATTAATAAAGCATCCCAAGGTGTGTGGAGGATGTTCAAGATTAAACCATGATGATTCCAACTCTGTAATATATAGATTTATTGGTCTAATTTTGAAACTCATGCCATGAATGAAAAATGGAGGTATTTCCCTAGGTCATAGGTTGATTTAATGTCTTCTTATTAAATCATCTGTTCGATATGATCATGATCATACAATTACATTATTTATTTATTTATTTATATTTTTGCATTAGTTATTTTATGTATGTAATACCGCAACCACCAAAATACAAGAATTAATGTGAAATTATGAAATTTAAATAAATGGTTTATGTTTAAATGCTTTTCCAGAATAGATAATTAATTAAGTAACATAAAATTAACATTAATATGACATGTAAAGGATAAAAAAAGATAAAATTTATACATAAATTAATTAAAATACCTTATTTAAATATTACGCGAAACAAATCCTTCCATTATCTAATTCGGAATGAATCCATCTACCTAAGTTTAGTATATATCTAAAGTCTAGACGCTTACTTTTACCAGGGTGTTCTCTTGAGTGTTTTTGGATAACTTAACCAAACCTATATAGAGTTTAACAGACAAATTCTATTCAACATAAATTTGTAGGAAAGTGTTTAGAAAATCCATGTTAGTGTCTTAGGATAGGGGAATCCAGTCAATGAATCAAGGAGATGTAAGTCCACAGTTGGAAAGACCACATTCCTAAATAATTTAATTTAGTTTTCATGGAAAGATTCCTGATAATTAATAAAAGTAATGGGGATACATTCCACTAGAATGTTAAGGAAACTAGAAATTCTGAGTTCAATTGTGAGGTCTATTGAGACAGGATAAAATAGTGGGAGAATTAATTATAACATTTAAGTTATTATATATCACTTTATTTTCAATCAAGAAAAGTAATAATAATATTGTCTTTTTAATTATAGAATAATCTAAAATGTTTATCATCCACTCTATCCCTATGATCAATATTGATAATGACATCTTCTGAATCAGAATTAGCATCTTGGAGTGGTTTGGATGCCTTCGAGTTGTGAAACACTATGAACGGATAATTTTCATTCAAGAATCCTCAATTCCAAATACACTTACTAAAGATTTGAGTGATGAAGTGTTACTTATCCATGAAATAAATTTGAGTGACACGTTTCACATTCACTATTTTATGCATTCATTGATGTCTATTGAACTAATGATGTGTCACAAAAACATGGATGCATATTGATTTCTAGAGAACTTATGTGGTCTTTTCTAGTAGATAACTATCCATGAAGTGTTTGAGATTTCCAATGAACTCTTTAAGAGAAATCTTGGAGATTGTTCCCCAAATTGAATCACGTGGTCATGATTGTTGGCTTCATTGTGTACACAGAGGTTTTAGGGTTTATACTCCTTGAAGAATTGGGCACTGACCTCATTCTAGCATCACTCCCTCAGAGATTATCTACAGTATTGTGAATTTTAATATGAACAAAATTGAGAATCCTCTTCTATAACTTCTTAATCATCATCTCCAATTAGATAAGGATGCAAATATTGAAAAAACCTTCCATACTTATGGTGAAAAAATCAAAAGGGAAAGCGAAGAGATTTATGCATAATTTTTCTTCACATCCATCCACGAAGAGGAAGATCAAGGGAAATGAAAGGGAACAAGATTATGTTTATTTCTCATAAGGAAAGAAGGGATAATGAAATTAAAAATCCACCCAAGCAATGAAGAATTGGTATGCTTCATGTGTATTTATTTTTGAGTGAAATTTATCCGTTTCTAAAAATTGGGTATTAGATACAACTTATGGTGCTCAAATATCTATTCAAATTTAGGATATAAGTATATTTAGAAATATTAAATGAGGAATCATAGATATATGATCTACCAACATAGTAGAATTTGATTTTGTGGCTATTGGGGAATGCCAATTCACACTGTTGACCAAAATGATCTTGGGTTTAATGGGTTTTTATTATGTAACATTAGTTACCAAGAACATTATTTCGATATTTAGACTATATACAGATGGATTTTTTTTCATATTTAGAAATAAATATTTCTTCGTTTATCAATATTTCTTTTTCTTGAAAGGAACATTTAAATAGGTATGTTTATGTGTTAGATTACATAAACTATGTAATGGTAATTAATAACAAAGATACTTCAAATCACACATACCACACCCAACTTTGGATTTCTTGTCTAGGAAATGTCAACGAAAAGTTCATAACTAAATTACATCAAGATGGATATTTATATTCATTTGAACAAATAACATTTGGTGTTTTTCATTCATGTTTACAAGGGAAAATGAAAAAAGCCCCATTTAGTGGGAATGGTGAAAGGGATAAAGAGCTTCTTGAATTACTTCATACCGCTTTGTGTGGACCATTTCTCATTGATGAAAGCGGTAGGTACTCATACATCATAAATTTTACTGATTATTTTAGTATATATGGTAATTTATACTTAATTAGTTATAAGTTAGATTATTTTGATAAATTCCATGAATTTAATAATGAAGTTGATAACCAGATTTGTAAGAAGATTAAGAAAATTTTCATTGACCATGGTTGAGAATATATTAATTAAGAATTCATTTATTATTTATAAGAGTTTGGGATATTATATCATGTCACTACTCGATATACACATTAGTTTAATGCTATAAATAAAATAATGAACCACACATTTTGGACATCGTGAGATCAATGAAGAGTCATGAAACACATCTTTTATCCTTTTAGGGATACCCATTACAAATATTAGCATTCATAATAAATCGAGTTCTAACTAAAACAACGGATTGTATACCATACCAATTATTTAATGGAAATAAACCAGTGTTGTGAAGCATTTGTTAAGACCTATTTTTGTAAAAATGTTTTTTCCCAAGGAACAAAGTTTATCTTTATAGGATATCCCAAAAAAGGAATACTACATATACAATCCTTTATAAAGAAAGGTTATGGTTGATAGACATCCCACATTTATTTAGGAGGATATTATCTCTAAAAGTGATTGTTGGAGCGATATAGAATTCAATGAATTCCAGGATCAAGATATATAAGAGTTGGAACATGAACAAATTCAATAAATACCATTGGAAGAAGAAATTAATATGGGGAAAAAATTACTACATAAGAGTTTTAGAGATGTTAGATAACAAAAACATTATAGTTTTATAGTCATCATGGATGGTGAATCATTATTAGTTGATAATAACGATCCTCCTACCTACAAGGAAGTAGTAAGTGGCATAATTGTTTCAAAGTGGCAAGAGGCCATGAATTCATAGGTGGAATCCTTGTACCAAAACCAAGTATGGATTTTGGTAGACCCTCTAGTTCATTTAAAGCCCTTGATTTCAAATGGTTATTCAATATGAAACTAGACATGGAAGGACAAGTCAGTGCCTATAGGGAATAACCAATTGCAAATAGGTTTAATCAACGTAAAGGATTTGACTATGAGGATACATTTTTACCAGTTAAAGTGTTGAAATACATCATAATTATACTTTCCATTGCTTCATTAAATGATTATGAGATTTGGGAAACAGATGTAAAAATAGCATTCCTTAATGGTAATCTTCGAGAAGATGTCTACATGTCACATCCCAAAGGGCATGTGACTACAGATGATTTGAATAAGGTATGCTAGTTGAAAAGAACCATTTATGGATTAAAAAAAGAATCTGGGTGGTGGAACACTTGTTTTGATGAGGCTATAAGAGAATTTTGTTTCACAAAGAACAAATGTGATCTAAGCTTCTATAAACGGTTTAGTGGGAATGCACTCTTTTTCAAAATAGTAAATTTAGATGACATATTACTCATTGGAAGAAATTTCCAATCTTATAATATATTAAGGAGTAGTTGAATAAATTCATCTCTATGAATTATATGGTTATAGAAACATATATTAATGGGATCAAGATACATTGTGGTGGATTCAAGAGGTTTCAGGCTTATGTCAAAGTATATACATTGACAAGTTATTGAAACAATTCGGTATAAATGTAACATCTGAGGAAAATAATAAATATGAAAATTTCATATTTATTATAATTTGTGATTTAAATATTAAATTTTCATTAAGGGGGATTCTATTTTCAATGGTGTACATCAAATACTACAATGGGTTTCATCAAAATCTTATGTTGCACACAATCCTGAGTCATACTGAAAAAATAATAATATACAATTATTATTTTAAATGGTAGTTAATGTCTAGTCATTGTACTGACATGATTGAATAGAACTAAGTATATTATGATTAAAAATGTTTGTTAATTTTTTACATTTATCCACCAAATGTTAGAGGCCTAAACTAATAATGAATCCAATTATAATCATAAATACTCTAATATTTTTAAAATGTAGTTTTACCATGTTTTTATGGGGAACCCTTTTTATGTATAGTTTTTGTCACTATTATATATTCTATTTGACAAAATAAAATTCTTTTATAGAATTGGAACATTAAAATCAACTTAGGATGAAATTTTAGAATTTTTCTGATTAAGTTCATTTTGAATGAATAGTAAAATACACTTCATTTTAAGTCAATACATTCATTTATTATAATTTATTTATATGGTTAGGTTATCTTTTTAATTAGTTTTAGAGTTTAATTAGATTATATTTTTATCATTTAATCCAATGTTGGTCATTGGAAGATATTTCACTTTTTAATTGGACATAAACACATGTTAATCTTTTGGTAGTTTTTAATTCTTAAAAAAACGTTTTTGGTTTTGACAATGGGAATTAATTTTAATTTACCTTCTATAATATCTGTTTTTTGAATTTAGAAATATGGATTCCATATTTTGAATTATGAGGTCCAGATTTTTTTAAGTTTTACCTTTTATATTATGTCACTATGAAATGTAACTGTAGAATTCATTTGTTTTATAATTATTAAAGGGAAAATTTGGTAAGCAACGGTAAAAAATAATATTATAATAATATTAAACTACCCTTAAAAAGTCTCCAATAATATTTTACGATACATTTACAAATATTTTCATCATTGGGTCGATTTGTTGGACCCCATGAAGCCACTTGGTTGGGAAAATGACATTTTATAAGAATTAATTTAATGTTAAGAAAAAATTATCATAAACATGTATCATTTAGTAAAAAAAATTTATATATGGGGTTATATAAGTGATCCATTCGACTATAAAAAGTAATTATAAAGATAAAATTATTTAATACATCATGTTATTTTATTTCTAATTTCCGTACATCAAATAAATAAATATATTTATGACACAATGTTGATGTTGGGATTACCTTATTAATGAATGATTTAAATAAATGATATTATAAATATTAAATTAAAACTTCTTTAAACCTTTTTATGCCATTAAATAATTTTTCGGATGATTATGAATTGTTTTATTTGAATTAATGAAGTTTTTTCAAATGAATCAAATGGTTATGGATTTTTTAAATGTTTTGATATGAATAGTATAAAAATTTAAATAAATGGGTATTTAAACAAATACTATTTTATTAAATGATATAATAGACCTAAAAATATAATAATCGGCCAAATGAATTAAATAATGTTTAAAATTATATTAACGAACCTCTCTAGGATATATTATCATTTTATATTAATTATATTATCCATATTGTAGGAATATACAAGAATACATGTTTAGGGTTAAATTAGTTAACTAAGGGTAAAAGCTAAAAGGTAAAGTTAAATTTGTGCACTATTCATGTCTAAAACCTACTTTATGAGAGATGATAGACCCAAAAACATATTATATTTGAAATAAATTACTTTTGGACCATTTTAAAAAGAAATAAATTTTATAATAAAATAATATTTTAATACCCTCTTAAAGTTCCCCTACCCCCATTTAGAAAAGATAATTAATCCAACCCATTTAATCACACTTCTAAATACCACTGGCAGAACCCAAATCAAAACCAATAATCTCCCAACATTACTCCCTTCCTCTTATAAACCTTATATTAAGAAGAAGGAAATTCAATAAATCATTTTACCTTAAATCAGAAGGAGTTACCCAATTCGAGGTAATGTCTTCTCTCAAACATCATTCATTCATATTCCTTATCAATATCCCTAAAATATATTTATTCCATTATTTTATAATAAAACTTGAATATGAAATATAATATTATTTTTTATGATATTTATTTGAACTACACTTCAACACACCTCCATCTAATGGATACGATCATACAGTTTCTGTGTACGACGAACTACTTCCTCACGAAACGACGATTTTTCGATTTATCCCTACCATCTCTAATGGAGGAAATTATTATGGAACTATATTTATATGTTATATATATATATTGTATTTATTCTCTATATTTTTCTTTTATATCATACCTTTATAGTCTCCATAATCGGTAAATACGATAATTTCATTTGAGGAAGTGCGGACTACCGCCCCCTCAAAGCGATATGACTCATTCTTTCCATACCTAAAATATATAAAGGATAAAGTTAATGAATTTATGTAACATATATAAAAAATTAAAATATTATGTAAATACAATATACTAATTAATCATTTAGTTTCTATTCAATTATATATGACAAATAAATGAAAGTAGTGTTCATGTGTACGTATGGCTTACCGTCTCCATGAACATTGCATTTCATTTATTATCTTTAAATGTTATATACACTTATAAATACATATATATTGGATATAAATACATTTATTCTATATATATATGATATTTAAATCATAAATACAATTTTGGAAATAATCTACTTTTGAACACATGGATAATTCGTAATTATAACATGATCATTTTGACCCAGGTACTGAATATGGAAAAAACGTCCGATACGAACATTAATAATTATGTAATTTTCATAACCTTTTAATAATTAATATTAAAGTAATTGTCAACTTTAAAAGGTTCTAAATCAAGTATAAATTAAATTATGTTTATTATTGACGAAGAACAAGGAACATGGGTGACGAGTTAGACGCAATGTAAGTGACTTCATCTCAATATCCTTTCATTGAGGCATATTTTGATTTATACAGGACTTTATTCCATATAGTGTATAAACCCCTTAGACTTTTTATTTAATTCAATGAGAATATTCTTTCAATGAGACATTTTACTAAATGAAAAAAATGAATATTTCTTTTTAATGTACGTGGTGATGATGACCATTCCGACGTCGTGATTATTTATTGATATTTGGATTCCTTAAAAATCCGTAGTGTTTTTAATGATAAATAAATACTATATCCCATTTTTAAATCATTCATTATTGAAAATAGGTTTGAGAAAGCATTTATTATTTCATTATCATCAAGTGATATATTTTCATTGCAATGTGGTAATGTTATCTTTCATTTATGCTTGTTTTATGTGTTACTGTTCTTGGTAATTGTTTATATATACGAGTGGTTCCATGAAAAACCTAGGGCGGGTGAGCCCGAGATAGCTCTCTAATGCCTTGGGTAATGTGGCAGAGGTAAATGTTAAGGTTTCTCCTAAGATATTAAGGGAATATATTGTGATCAGTATTCCAAACATAACTCCCTATGTTGTTTTGAAAGCTACAATGTAAGTATGTTATGAATGCCAAAAGTTACAATTATGATTTATGATTTCTATGTTTCATTCATAAATCATATGAATTCACGAGGTATGTTATAGAGCATAAGTTTTATGTGTTAAACATATGGTTTCATAGGTTTTTATGTATTGATGGACTAATCTTTTTATTTTTTTATCTTTATAGCTGTTACTGAGATTTTTATGCTTATCCCTAGTTTTTGAAATGTTTTTCACATGGTATGAGGAAGGGTAAGTGAAATAAATAATTCAAGAAGATTTATATCAGGAAAATAATTATTGTTTTATTTAATGAATTTTATTTTTTTGAAAAAAAATGATAGAGTAGAAGTGTCTACCTTGTAATGTTTGAGATGCAATGCAATAGTTATGGCCTAATTCTCTAAAAATCTAAACCAGAATACATCATCAATGTGAATTCTTGATTTAACTCAAGATTAAGTAATTTTTTAAGGCTGGTTAATTATAATAACACATTCAAAGAGGGGATTATTTCTAATGTAACATGGCCTTCATCTTTGTAGGAAAATGTGTCCTCCGACACATGAAGAAAGAAACAGGATGATAAGGATTCCATATGCATTAGTGATTGGGTCAGTCATGTATTTTATGCTATGTACAAGGATATATGTATCTTATGAAATATGTGTGGTAGGAAGATATCATGACGATCCAGGTGAACACCAAAAGATGGTAGTCAAGAGTATCATTAATTATATGAGGCATAATAAGGATATGTTTCTGGTTTATAGAGGATATGGGGAACTAGTCATCAGAGGATATTAATATTCTTATTCCTAAACCAATCAAGATATCATGATTTCAAAAATGTGATATATCTCCCCTTTAAATGGAGGTGCTGTGATCTAGAAAAACTCAAACCAGGCAATGGTTATAGATTCTATAGTTGAGTCCAAGTATAATATGACTTATAAGGTAGTTAAATAAGTGGTATGTATTCACATATTTGTCCATGATCTTGATATGGTACCTTGTAGTAAAGATCATTTCACACATTATTGTGTTAATACTATATTGGTGGCTCTTGAATAAGTTCTAAGGTCACATCAGTGGATAAATCACATACTTTGGATGTATCATCTCTTGAGGGTTTTTCTCAGAGAGGTGAAGTTGAAGTGAGTAATATTTCCATTGAGGACAATGTAGCAAACCCCTTAACTAAATCCTTAACTTAACAGAAACATAAAAAACATGTGAGGTCTATTAGAGAGAAGGTCATAGGTAGTTGGCTCTAGTATAAATGGGAGTTTTTTTTGAATTTTTTTACCTAGGACCAACTATTTATACATTTATTACATGTATATTTAATGTATTTAATATAAATAAAACTACTTATTATGTATTGGTAATTATTCTAAAATCCAATAATGTTAAATTTTCCTAGAGTATACGTTACATTGATAAGGTTAAAATAGTTCCCCTCTATAATGTTAACCTTTATGTTTTAAGATGAAATTCTTAGATAATGTTTTGTGGTTGGATAACATACTATTTTTGAATAAATAGTTCATATATTTTTAGGTTTGAGTACTTGTAAGAAGATGAGTATTCTTATCATGATTTCTACACTTGGAAATCTCCAATAAAATATTTTATTTGTACAGACCTTCCAGTATTAATTTAACAAGTTTTTGTGTCATTAGATATTCATATCTATAAGAATGTGTGATGGTCCATAGACATTAAGATTATTATTAATTCATGTCAAAACACACATACTTAGATGTATTTCATAAAACATGATGATATCAGTTGAAGGAAAATTTGGATATATTGGGAACCTCATGCGTGAAATGTCATTAATGAATAAGCCGAGGAAGGATTCTTCCCTTCCATATTTATAGAAGTTGATATTCTAACCCTACGATTGGAATGAAACCCTTGAATTAAATTTCACGGCCATAATGTAATGACTTGTTTATTTCCGATGGTCAAAGAAAGATATATTGATCATATATGTTGGTTACATGTATGTGAAAATTTCATTATCAGATATTGTGATAAATGAAATATATTAAATAATGAGATTTTGTATGTGGCTTTTGACAGTGTGAAATTATTTTATTTCTCATTGGTACCTTGACCCATTTATAGACAGTAATGTTGGACTTTAGGAAATCTTTCCTAATACCATTGAGAAATAATCATAGAGGTTTACACACTAAGTGTTTCCATTAATCATGTTTAAATTCTATTTGATTTTAATTTATAGAATAAATATTCTTTCCCAGTATGAGGAATAATTTTTTTAAAGTTATACTGACAATATAAATTAAATAAATATTTATTCATCAAATTTTGAATTAAATATTAATTTATGTATAAAATATTAACTTGTGTTTTTAATAAATTCTAGATGAGTTTGAATGGACCAAGACCAATTCTAGTGACAAATATGAATTAAGAAGACCATTACATAATATCTGTTATTGTGAAAGTTGGTGCACACAACAAAAATAAAAAAAATATAATTATTATTATGTGGAATGAGGTTTATTAGAGGTATTAAATATTATTTAATGGAATTTATGAAATTAGATAATTTTTTTATTTAAATCCTAACTCAATAAATTAGTGGCTATGCCTATTTTGTAGATTATCCAAAATTAAGAATATAGAATTATTACAAATAATTATTTCTAAAAAAACTCTTCCTTCTCTCTACCTATAAATAACAAGAATCACAAGAGAGATTTCATCAAGGCCATATAATGAGCGGTAAAGAAATAAAAACATAAGAGATTCAACATTCCATTCTAGCACATGGAGATCAAGTGCTGTTGCTCGAAGATCATTGAAGAACGTTTGGATCACTGTTTGAGGGATTGTATCCGTGTACCATCAATTCACATTTAGGTTAAATCAAAAGTTTTTTTTTCAGATGATCAACATTCATCAATTAAGATATTTCCTAAGCCCAGGTTTTTATTTTTTCAAATATTAAATAAATTAATTATAAATTTGACAAGAAAGATCACCGCTCTTGGTTTTTAGAAACAATTGTTAAAATAAATTTAAATATATATCGCCTCACTACTGCATGATTCTATTTTTCCCAGAACCATCACTAGGGTCCTTACTATCTTGACCTAGTGTGATCCTTGGCGTGACGTTACCTACGCTTCTTGTGCAATTTAGGTTGTGTTCTGTCTTTTATGTTTTGAGGTGTACGACCATGAGTTTGATATTATATATGATGGATGATTTGTTTGGATATGATATATCTACTTTAATATATATAGATATAAAATGATTTGAAACTTATATACCTACTTTATTTAGAAATGTACAAGAGGGTGTAATTAAATGTTTTCTAATTTTTTTATATAACAAATGCTAAATTGTATCATTTTTTTCTTTAAAAGTGAGAATACATGGATTATTATTCAGATACTTGATATCAAACACCTGGGTGAGACCCTACTGAGCTTGTTAGCTCACACCCAACATACCCCTTTAGTAGTTCATACAGTTGGTTATTTATTTCGATGTTAGCAAAGGTAGGGAACTAAAGTGATGCATTGTGATTTTTTTGTCAGCTGGGTTTTGGGTAGCTGGATGGTGAGATGGAGTTTGCCTTACCGTGATATTATATGGATACTATTGGAGTTGATGTTTATATATGTTTTCCTTTGTATTTGTACTTGTTTTTTGTAATTTTTTAAATACAATTCTGGTTTTATCATTTTCGTTGTTTTATTTTTGTTATAACCCACACACATAAAATATATATTCATGTTTTATTTCATTTTATCTTTTTTTTATATTTATATATATGTCAATTTTTATAATTTCGATTGGGTGAAATCTTTCCCACTATTTTTTTCCTTTTACTAGTTGCAAGGAACCAACACATGGGGATCAGGAAAGCCCTTCGAGAATGTGATTGTTCATATTAAGTATCATTTTGAGAGGGTATCTAGGTCAGGTTCATCACATAATTATAACTAATTACCGTTATTTGTAGAAAATTATATCTAATTACAACTAATTACTCCTTATTTTTTTAATCATTCATAATATAAAATAAATTAAATTAATTAACAAATATAATTTTTAAAATTAAATACCATAAAAATAATTCTTTTTTTGAATAAAAATATTAATGTGATCTTGAACACATACCTGTAAAAAATAAAATTTATACAGAAAGAAATTAGAGAGAAACTAGAATACGAGAATATAAATTGTGATGGAATAATGTTTGTGAGGGTCCATATATATAGGTAATATTAGTAGTGAAGAACAATTTCCAATAGAATTTTCATCGAAAATAGTTCCCACCATAAATAGATATGGTAATTATTGATAAAACATTTGTGATGGATAACCAAATCTATCACAAATGTCATCCACCATAAATAGACATTTTAAATTTTCCAATAGAGTATTTTTGATATAAATGTTCATTAAGTCACAAAGAATATAAGTTATGATGGAATGGGTATTTATTTTATATTTACAAGTATTCGTGATAGAAGATGGTTCCATAAAAAAAGGCATTTCCCATAATATGGCACTCATTAGTGTGAAAAGTATTTTTGATCGGTTTCTGAATCCATCACAAATAACTCGATGTTTTTGATTATTTATGATGGGTCACTAGTTCATCACCAATGACCCATTTAGAAAACCAATTACTACAATAATTAATAAAGTAATGTGTTCGTCATCCTCAAATTATCAAAAATCATGATTTTTCTAAGGAATTAATGATTATTGCTAACATTGGTTGAATGAAGAATTTGGTGGAACTTAGTAGATCTATGGTTTACAAACATTATGAAGTTATGATTAAAGTTTAATGAATAGTTGAATAAAGTCTATTATATGGAATTTTACAAAGATCAAACTGCACAATGAGAAGTGTCAATGAAGTTGTGTTTTATGAAGAGTTAAATGAAGTCTATTAGACAATATTTTACATCGATCAAGAATATTTTGAATAATCGAAGTGGTTTCCAAGAATTAGAATCAAATAAAATTCTTCAAATGAAGTATTTTTGGACATACGTTTCTATATGAAGTCATTAGACATTGATCTTAAAGTGAAGTTCAATGGGTAAAAGTTTCTATGAAAAGGAATTAGAAAAAATTATCAGTCTGATGTCATCATCCAGAATGTTATGAAGAGATGAAATAGAGTATTAGAATGTCATGATATGGAGTTCAATGATGTCATCAGATAAAATGACCGAAGAAAATCTATATGGATTCATCAGATTAAGAAAATCATACAAACATTGGATAACCCATCAGTCAAAGGAAGAGTCTTGTAAAATTATTCCACAGAAACATTCAAGGGTTGACCGAACAGATTCATCAGAAAAAAGAAGTGCCAGAGGAAGGATCGAGGATCATTGTGAAGGAACACTAGAAGAAATGGTACCAGATTGAGAATTTTCGATATTGAATAACCAGTTAAAGTAGTTAATAAGAATATATATAGGATAATGTTTGAATAAATTTATAAATTTTTGTAATGTCATTAATATAATAATGTTGATTTGGATGTTCAATTATAACATTAACCGTGAAGGTAAGAATCATGATTTGAGATAATATTATAGGAATATTGGAAAAGATATATGATTTTGATACGTAAGAAGAGTTAATATAAATATTTTGTAATAATATATTTTAGGATGTTTGAAGGTGGTTAAAAAAAGGAATATTTGAGTGGGGAATTTGAATTTGGAAGTACGAAATTAAAATTTGAGTTCCCACATGTTCTTTTATTTCTGTTGGAGAAATAATGCCAATATAATGGGGAGATGAGGTGATGAGAAAAATTTAGTTATAAATTTTGAGTTAACTATTGTGACTGTGATTTTTGTTGAAAAATTTATGTGTCATAAGGATGTTTAGTTAATGAATCTTGAGAGTAATTCAATTTTGGTTAAAGGGATTAGATGAAGAGGTTCCGAATGTTGAGGCACTCGATAGAATGGAACTAGAAAGAGCAGAATCACTATATGGGGAAATAAAGCACTAGATAATGTAGTAAAGGTACTGAAAGAATGAATCAAATGAAACGGTGGAATCTAATGAACAGGTAGAATCATACGAGCATGTAGTATCAGAAGTATAGGTACTGGAAGAAGAAGAAGAAATGATCAAGTGAATTAGTCCCAGAAAAACTTGTAATAGATGGACAATTTTAGATGGAATAATCAGTCAGACATGTTCCTGATGGAGAAAGAGGAGAAGATTTATATTTTATATTATGAAGAATAATAATAGGTATAGAGGAAGAGTTTATTCCATATTGTAGTGTATGTAAGAAGAGAGGAAAAATAAAAAAATATGCACCATGACATTCAACAAAATTCAAATTTGTGGAATAATTTATTGGGGTTGAAAAGAATCTTGAAGAAGTTAGATACTATCTACATGGTCAGTAAAAAGATCTAACAAGAAGTTGTAGTTATACTTGACAATCACAAGTCGATAGATTTAAAATTATTTTAATATCCACCTCCTAAATATCTAATAACCACACTTTGAAACAATATTTTTTATATTCCAAAAAACTATATTTGGTATTTCATTATTGAAGATAATATATATAATAGTCATCACTATACACTACAAGGACTAACTACTCTTATTGAGTAGTGAACTAAGTAAAAATACTATGTTCCATTATTTAAATTGTTTTATATAATATTATATGACAATAAAAAATAAAATATTATAACCAAGGTACTTACATGTCCATGAGGTGATGGGATAAAAATTATTGATTCGTTTAAAAAGACACCAAAACTGATTCACTCCATCTCTTGATGTTGAGCATATCCCAAAGTGGTCCTAAAATTATGGATGTAGTGTTAAAAATATGTTCATTAGTCTAGAGACATCATAATCATGTGGAATAGAAAATGAATGACTGTGAGAGTCTAGGGGATCATAAGAATTATAAATTATCATTAATTTCACACTTGGTGATCTCATGTAAAAGATATCACAAGGACCGACTTGTTTATAATAACACCTCATATTTTGGGCGCCATTGGACGTTCTTATCTATGAACATTTGTATAGTTCTCATGACGTGATGTCATTACCAATGTGCATCATTTTATAATTTAATTTAATGTATAGTGAAATCCATAGTAGATTATATTATGGAAAGGAAGAATGAGTTGGGTACTTCATTAGTGATATGACATTGATTGAATGATATATGTCACGACCCGTCCTCAGGGCCCGTGCCGTGACTACCCCAAGCCCGCCTTCCATAGGCCAGGGGCTGGAGACTAGCACCAAGGCGTAAATCCCGATAAACAGGGAAGGCATTGCCTTTGTAAATTAAACAACCACCATAGAGTAAGCAAGCGGAAAGAGTAAACACTAAGTAAAAACTGTAACAAGATGTGCGGAAAGTAAAAGGGGCCGGAAATACAAGCCCAACTATAAAGTACAACTGAAAGGAGAAAACATCAACTGAAAAGAAAAGCCGTCGCGTCGAGCCGTCCTCTAGAAGTCCCACCTGATGGGTGAGTACAGATAGCCTCCATAGCTCCTCGGTCCAGCCGTCTGCTCCGAGTACACCCCGCCCAGTGGTCCACCTCCAGGTACTGTCCTGATCCTAAAGCCTCCACCACGATCAGTGCTGTCCGTCATCTGCAACCAACACAACGTAGTGCAGGCATAGCCCATGAAGGGGTGAGTATAAGCTACTCAGTTGGGACCCCGAGACCCCCTAAGGCCTCCCGAAATCCACATTGGATAAACCACAAATGGATAAGATACAATCACGAAGTAACATATGACACGGCTTAGGTATATGCCCATACATATACCTAAGTCATCAATTCTCGTTCGGCTCCAACATCTGAGCCCAAGCACAACCCAGTCCACACAGGAAATCAAAACGTATACCCACACATACAACACAACACAATCCTCAAAGGAGAGTAAACAGTAAATCCACACAACAAGGTTCATCACAATCCACAAAGGAGATTAAATAGTAAATCCACACAGGATGGTTCAACACAATCCACAAAGGAGAGTAAACAGTAAATCCACACAGGATGGTTCAACACAATCCACAAAGGAGAGTAACACAAGATTCATCTCACACAGGTACTTCTTCATATGACGTTAGAGACGATCAGATGTAGCCACTGATTCATCTAAGATGTCATACCCACAAAGGATCTGTAGGTAATAACCCTCGCAATGACCTACACAGGATCAATCAGGAAGTTGAACTCAAATCTATTGGGAAACTTCTTCTCCATCAAGTACAGTGGTTATGCCGCTACAACCAAGCGCTTCACTCTTACCTTGGATTGATGTAGTACTCCACCTATTGGGTACTGTGGGCCTACTGCTACAACCAAGCTCTCCTCCGTCATGGGTCTGCCGCTACAACCAAGCGCTCCCCTGTGCCGCTACAACCAAGCGCACCTCTGTCGTGGGTCTGCCGCTACAACCAAGTGCTCCCCTGTGACGCTACAACCAAGCGCACCTCTGTCGTGGGTCTGTCGCTACAACCAAGAGCTCTCCTATGCCTCTACAACCAAGCGCACCCCTGTCGTGGGTCTGCCGCTACAACCAAAAGCTCCCCTGTGCCGCTACAACCAAGCGCACCTCTGTGCCTCTATCCGTAACACACCGATTCATTCGATCAGCAGTCGTCAAGTCTCAACCGGCTCTAGGGTTTCCGCACACAGCATGCTCGTTCCTGGAGGGTCCACTCCACGAGCTAAGAGGTCGATGCATCAACTGACATGTAGTCCGGAGTTTATGTATTCCACGATGTACCGTAGTGGTCACTTCCGAAAACACGGAGGATTCCCGTACTGTTTTCATCATCGTCGCAGTCAAATCCACCAAGGATCACTGTAAAGTCATCGTCGTCGAAGTCGCAGCCAGCACTAGGGTTCCCGCACACAGCAAGCTCGTTCGGAGGGTCCGCTCCATGAGCCGAGAGGCTGATACATCAACTGACACAAGGTTCAGAGTTTATGTATCCAAAAGTTCCGTATCATCAACATGAACTCAACGTCGCAGATGGCGCGTCAATCGGACGCACGGTCTGAGAGTTATTGGCTTTTCTGTCCCAGGTGCCCGATTGGTTTCTAAGGAAAAACCAACCCGACCATACTCCACCTACGTCCAAACCTCGGGCGGAGTTTTCCAAAATATCCTTCTCACTTAGAGGAAATCAACGAAGTCGACGACACGTCAATAGGACGTCTGATGCTCAAGATATGACCGTTTTCACTCCGAGGGACCGGTTGATTTCGTGTACGAACCAACCCGGCCGGACTCAATGTATTCCAAAACCATGAGTGCGAAATACTGAAACGACCGTCTCGATCCAAGGATCGTGTTTCCACTGACGGAGCGTCAATCGTAGGACCGTATCTCACGGTACGGGTAAAAGACCGAAAACGGTGCAAAAACTGGGGGTCTGGGCCCGGGCCGTCCCGGGCCGACCCCCCTGGGTCGGACGATCCGGGTCGACCCGACCCGGTTCGACCCGGCTGGACCCGGTCTGGCCCGGCCAGGGCGCGGCCCGGCACGGCCGGCCAGCCCGTCTCGGCTAGGCTGAGTGGCCAAGCGACGTGGGGGGCGCGCTGCCCCCGCGTGACACCGCCGCGGCCCCTGCGGGGGCCGCCTGAATCAGTGGACGCGGAAAACGTCGCGTCTCGTGTGCGCCGGACCCGTGCGGCCGCGGGTCCGCTGGCGCCGCCGCCTCCGGCCGCCGGCGCCGCCGCGCCGCTGACCCGCGCCGCCCGTGGCTTCCGCGGGCCACCTGAGTCGCTCCTGTGGTCCGATTCCATTCTCGTCTTCGCCGCTGCTCCACCCGGGTCCCGTTCTTCACTGTGGAAACATCAAATCGCCTCTGCGGCACGTTTTGTCATCCCCCTCCAAATCCGCATTACAACAAAGAACTGCGGAGGGTTGTCGGGCCGTGTTTGTTTGGCCCGCACCCTCCGCGTTAGGCGATAACAATTGGGAAAATTAATTATCAACACATTACACATTTCAAGAAATAATTTTAATGAATTTAAATTTCACTTTGATCCCGGCTTATTATTTTAGACGAACAACCACGGGAATAAAATGATTTCACAAACAAAACCCCTACCTCGTCAAGTCGTCATACGCGTGTTCTTCGCGGAATTGACCGTCGCGGAACAAGTGGAGCGTCACGTCGCGGAAGGGCATCGCGTCGACGATCTCCGAGGACCAAGAAACAACATATTTAATTAATAATGATTAAATTCATGATTTTGTTATAACCCAAAAAGACATTTAAAAGAAGCGCAACCCCCCTACTATGTGGTTGCTGATCGAAGGTTGTCGCGGGGTAGGATTGTTGCAGAAGGAGAACCGTCAGTGTCGCGGTACTTGGCGTTGCGTCGTCGATCTCCGAGGGCTTGGCGTTCTTCTTCTCCCTACGTCGAAGGCCGGCATTCTTCACGTTCTTAGCGTTCTTCATGTTTTTCGCGAAGAAGGATGAAGAACTTGAGGTTTGTCAAATCATCTCAACGAACAACACTTAAGGAGAAAAAGAGTTGGTCTTATTTTATTATTATGCCAACAGATTTCAAACAGGTTAAGAAACAATTAAATTAATTCATAGAATTAATTCAACGAAGAAAACCGCCCAATTAATTGGTGCGTTAAGAATTTATGAAAACGCGTCAGTTGACTTTCATAATGACGGGTTTTCACGGGTGCGTTACTTAGCGGAAAAGAAACTGTGGGGATCGTGTGGGCCCCACCTCACAAAATATCCTACCAAGAGGGTAGGATATTTTTGGATAGCACCTTATCCGCATCAACTCAGCTTAAGCTGCTTTAAGTGGATTTTATGTGGCTTAAGTGAAATAAAAATAAAATTTTCGGACAACTTTATTTTATTTCATAACTTTAAACCCAAAAATTAAAAACCACAACCGAGTAAACACAACTCTGGAAGAGGCGTTTATAAGAAAATACCAGCACTGCGATTTCATCGGTGCCCTCGGAATTTGATTTCAAGCACCGGTTCAAAAGTTAGAAAAACCCGCTCGTCCGTTCACTAAATGTACCCGAGCCAAACTTCGGAAAATGATTCCGGGAACCCCGGGCCTCGGAATCAGGTGCCGTTAGAAGATGCATTCTTGTAAAATTTAAAAGAAAATTAAGAAAAAAAATTTCCTTGAAATTTAAGGGTCTTTACATTACTCCCACCACAGAGCTTTACGTCCCCGTAAAGCTTCCCCACAAACTTAGGTATACAAAGGCGGTACTGAGCACGCATCTGAGCCTCCCGCTCCCAAGTGCTCTCCTGGAGGTTCCCGAGATGCCATCTAGAGTGCACTAGAGGAATCGATCTTCCACGTAGGACCCGCTCCTGTAGATCCTCGATCTCCACTGGGACCTCCGCAAAAGTCACCCCATCATCACAGACCAGCTCTCCGTGGTCAAAGATTTGCGTCGGGTTGTGCACGTATCTCCTCTGCTGAGATATGTGGAGAACATCGTGCACCCGGTGCAACTGAGGCGGTAGAGCCAGGCGAAAAGCCACCTTGCCAATCCTGCTGAGGACCTTGAAGGGTCCGATGAAGTGTGGAGTCAACTTGCCTCCTTGGCCAAATATTCGTAATCCTCGTCAAGGCGAGACATGCAAGAAAAAGTGGTCGCCATCCTCGAACTCTAGTGGCCTCCGCCTCCTATCAGAATAAGACTTCTGCCAGCTCTGAGCTGTCCTCATCCGCTCCTGGATGACCTGGACCTTCTCTGTCGTGGCCTGGTCCATCTCCGGCCCCACAAGTGCTGCTAAGATTTCTTCTTTGCCGATAAGAGAAATCTGGTCTCATCCCCTGGATGAACCACTTCCTTTTCCTAATACAGTCAATACCGACATGGATGTTACTAATCCATACCAAGGACGATGTCGTAAGGCCTCGATGCTACTACCAAGAGATCCAACCATTACTCTCACCTCCAAGGGTTGAGTCACACTATCGGCATCAGTGTGTGGTAACTGGGTCTCCTCCAGTATATGTCTCATAAGTGAGGGTCAAGTAAACAGTCTAAACAGGAACCTCTTAGTAACAACACAAAAGAGGACAGGAATGAAAACATCACAAAGGTAAGTGTCTTTTACTATTGCAGCTCATAATACCAAGACACTACACAACAACAACAAGGAACTAGAATTACAAAAGATGTATCCACTAGTTCCGCTTCTGTCCATCTGCTCCCAGAGCTCCATGATCGTAGGCCTCAGCTGCCTGAAGCTGAGCTCTCCCATGTCCTCCTATCCCCTGCGGTCGGGGTGTACCTCCTAGTGGTGGTGGTGGCAACACCCCGAAGCGTCGTCCACCTCCAACTGCACGGCCAGCTCCCCTTCCATGGCCGCCTTCTCCTTACAGCCCGCCCTGATCGAACCTCTGCCTCTGCCTGGGGCGTCCTTCGTTCATCTGTTGGTCATCCGTATGGCGGGTCGGATAGTCACGTTCCATGTGACCAATCCCGCCGCAGGAGTAACACTGCCCTCTCATGGAAAGTCATTGTCCACTCCGAGTGCCTCGCACAAACGATCCAGAGTCATGCTGTCGACCACCTGTAGGTCTAGTTCTCTTGGACCCCTGCGTCATCTGTCTACTACCCGCTGCAGAAGACTCTGCCGCATGCTAGCAAGTGGTGGGTCCGGCTGTTGGAGACTGCTCAGCAAGGAAACTCTCTACTAAGAGGGCTCGCTCCAACACCCCTGCCTGAGTCGGAATGTTGAGGGATATCATCGAAGACCTGATCTCGTGCCTCAGTCCCAGCTCGAAGGTCCGGGCCCGGAATAACGGGTCTCGTACCATATCTGTGGAGTAGCGCGAGAGATCAGTAAATCTCACCGAGTACTGGGCCACTGTCATGTTGCCCTGCCACAGCTGTAGTAGCTCCTGAATGCGCACTGCACAGATGGTGTCCAGGACGAACTCTGAGCAGAAGAGGCTCTCGAAGTCCGTACAGAGAAGAGATGTCTCATCGTGCACCTGGAGCATCATGCTCCACCATCGGCCCGTTGCTGCGTGCAGTAGGCTCGCTGCGAGGATCACCATGAGGTCTGCTGGTGTCCTCACTAACCTAAAAACTCTCACTACTGCCTCCAGCTAGTCCTCGGCTGCCTGGGGGTCCGTCTCCCCATGGAACCTGGGCGGTCGCTGGTGCTGGAACTCATGCAGTCCACTAAGGCGATGTGCATCATCAGTGTCCGGGGCTGGAAGCATCAGTGGCTCGAAGGGTAGAGGTACCGCCGGTGCCTCTCCTGACAAGGAGCCCTGCACCGAGGCCCCGTCGCTCGGTGGGCTGTCATCACGATCCACTCTCGGAACCCTAGCTGGCTGCCATCGTGGGGTCATCCTGAAAGGAAACAGGTGCGCCATGGTCAGAACTGTATACCTGGTGAGCTGACACAAGTAATCACAAAGAAAACTTGAACACACATGCAATCAATGTTTTCGTGCATTTAGTCGGAAATCAGAAGTCAGGGTCCTGGTGTATAGATACGTCGGCCGCCACACCAACACTGGACTCCCTGGACTGATAACCACACCCAATACGTTGAACACTATTGCTTCACACAGAAAAGATCAGAGTCCGCGGTAGAACTGACCTCCTCTGATACCAATTTGTCACGACCCGTCCTCGGGGCCCGTGCCATGACTACCCCAAGCCCGCCTTCCATAGGCCAGGGGCTGGCGACTAGCATCATGGCATAAATCCCGATAAACAGGGAAGGCATTACCTTTGTAATGTAAACAACCACCACAGAGTAAGCAAGCAAAAAGAGTAAAAACTAATAAAAAACTATAACAAGCTGTGCTGAAAGTAAAAAGGGGTCGGAAATACAAGCCCAACTGTAAAGTACAACTGAAAGGGGAGTACATATATCCTCCACAGCTCCTCGGTCCAGCCGTCCGCTCCGAGTACACCCCGCCCAGTGGTCCACCTCCAGGTACTGTCCTACTCCGCAAGCGTCCACCACGATCAGCTCTGTCTGTCGTCTGCAACCAACACAACGTAGTGCGGGCATAGCCCATGCAGGGGTGAGTATAAGCTACTCAGTAGGGACCCCGAGACCCCCGAAGGTCTCCCGAAATCCACATAGGATAAACCACAAAGGGATATGATACAATCACGAAGTAACATCCGGCACAGCTTAGGTATATGCCCATACATATACCTAAGTCATCAATTCTCGTTTGGCTCCAACATCCGAGCCCAAGCACAACCCAGTTCACACAGTAAAGCAAAAAGTATGGCCACACAGGATAGCACAACACAATCCACAAAGGAGAGTAAACAGTAAATCCACACAGGATCGTTCAACACAATCCAAAAAGGAGAGTAAATAGTAAATCCACATAGGATGGTTCAACATAATCCACAAAAAAGAGTAAATAGTAAATCCACACAGGATGGTTCAAAACAATCCACAATGGAGAGTAACACAAGATTCAACTCACATAGGTACTTCTTCGTATGATGTTAGAGACGATCAGATGTAGCCACTGATTCATTTAAGCCGTCAGACCCACAAAGGACCTGTAAGAACTAACCCTCGCAATGACCTACACAGGATCAATCAGGAAGTTGAACCCAAAGCTATTGAGAAACTCCTTCTCCATCAAGTATAGTGGTTATGCCGCTACAACCAAGCGCTTCACTCTTACCTTGTACTGCTGTAGTACTCATCCTATCGGGTACTGTGGGCCTGCTGCTACAACCAAGCGTTCCTCCGTCGTGGGTCTGCCGCTACAACCAAGCGCTCCCCTGTGCCGCTACAACCAAGCGCACCTCTCTCGTGTGTCTGCCGCTATAACCAAGCTCTCCCCTATGCCGCTACAACCAAGCGCACCTCTGTCGTGGGTCTGCCGCTACAACTAAGCGCTCCCCTGTGCCACTACAACCAAGCGCACCTCTGTCGTGGGTCTGCCACTACAACCAAGTGCTCCCCTGTTCCGCTACAACCAAGCGCACCTCTGTGCCGCTATCCTTAACAAACCGAGTCGTTCGATCATCAGTCATCAAGCCTCAACCGGCTCTAGGGTTTCCGCACACAGCATGCTCGTTCCGGGAGGGTCCACCCCACGAGGTAAGAGGTCGGTACATCAACTGACATGTAGTCCGGAGTTGATGTATTCCAAGATGTACCGTATTGGTCACTTCCGAAAACACGGATGATTCCCTTACTGTTTTCATCATCGTCCCAGTCGAATCCACCGAGGATCACTGTACAGTCATCGTCGTCGAAGTTGCAGCCAGCACTAGGGTTCCCCCAAACAACAAGCTCGTTCGGAGGGTCCGCTCCACGAGCCGAGAGGCTGATACATCAACTGACACATGGTTCGAGTTTGATGTATCCAAAAGTTCCGTATCGTCAACAGGAACTCAACGTCGCAGACGGCGCGTCAATCAGACGCCCGGTCTGAGAGTTATTGGCTTTTCCGTCCCAGGGGCCCCGTTGGTTTCTAAGGCAAAACCAACCCGACTGTACTCCACCTACGTCTAAACCTCGGGCGGAGTATGCCAAAATATCCGTCTCACTTAGAGGAACTCAACGAAGTCGACGACACGTCAATCGGACGTCCGAAGCTCAAGATATGAGTGTTTCCGCTCTGAGGGCCCGGTTGGTTTCGTGTACGAACCAACCCGGCCGAACTCAAAGTATTCCGAAACCTTCAGTGCAATATAACAAAATGACCGTCTCGATCCAAGGATCGTGTTGCCACTGACTGAGCGTCAATCGGAGTCCCAGAGTTCAAGTTATGGGCAAAATACTGAAAACGGTCCGAAAACGGGGGGTCTGGGCCCGGGCCGTCCCAGCCCGACCCCCCCTGTGTCGGTCAAACCGGGTCGACCCGACGCGGTCCGACCCGGATGGACCCGGTCCGGCCCGGCTAGAGCGCGGCCCGTCCCGGCTCGGCTCGACCGAGTGGCCGAGCGACGCGGGGGGCGCGCTGCCCCCGCGTGACACTGCCACGACCCCTGCGGGGGACGCCTGAATTACCGGACGCGGCAAACGCCGCATCTCGTGTGCGCTGGACACGCGCGGCCGCGGGTCCTCTGGCGCCGCCGCCGGCGCGGCGGTTCCTTCCGGTGGTGCGCCGGGGCGCTGCCGCCTCCGGCCGACGGAGTCGCTCCGGTGGTCTGATTCCATTCCCATCTGCGCCGCTGCTCGAGTTGGGTCCCGTTCATCGCTACGGAAACATCAAATCGCCTCTGCGGCACGTTTTGTCGTCGCCCGCCAAATCCGCATAACAATGAAGAACTGCGGAGGGTTGTCGGGCCATGTTGTTTTGGCCCGCACCCTCCGCGTTAGGTGATAACAATTGGGAAAATTAATTATCAACACATGAAACATTTGAAGAAACAATTTTAATGAACTAAAATTTCACTTCGATCCCGACTCATTATTTTAGACGAACAACCACGAGAATAAAAACATTTCACAAACAAAACACCTACCTCGTCATGTCGTCGCACATGCGTTCTTCGCGGAATTGACCATCGCGGAACATGTGGAGCGTCGCGTCGCGGAAGGGCATCACATCGACGATCTCCGAGGACCAAGAAACAACAGATTTAATTAATAATAATTAAATCCGTGATTTTGTTATAACCCATAAAGAGATTTAAAAGAATCACAACCCCCCTACCATGTCGTTGCCGATCAAAGGTTGTCGCGGTGTTGAATTTTCATGGAAGAACATCACGGAAGGAGAACCGTCAGCGTCGTGGTACTTGGTGTTGCCTTGTCGATCTCCGAGGGATCGGCCTTCTTCGTCGCCCTTTGTCGAAGGCTAGTGTTCTTCTCATTCTTCGCGTTCTTCGCGTTCTTCACATTCTTCGCGAAGAAGGATGAAGAACTTGAGGTTTGTCAAATCCTCTCAACGAACATCAATTAAGGAGAAAAAGAATTGGTATTATTTTACTATTACGCCAATGGATTTCAAACAGGTTACGAAACGATTAAATTAATTCATAGAATTAATTCAACGAAGAAAACCTCCCAATTAATTGGTGCGTTAAGAATTTAAGAAAACACGTCAGCTGACTTTCATAATGACGGGTTTTCGCGGGTGTGTTACTTTGAGGAAAAGAAATGGTGGGGCTCGTGTGGGCCCCACCTCACAAATATCCTACCAAGAGGGTAGTATATTTTTGGATAGTCCCTCATCCGCCTCAACTCAGCTTAAGCAGCTTTAAGTGGCTTTTAAGTGGCTTAAGTGAAATAAAAATAAAATTGTCGCACAACTTTATTTTATTTCATAACTTTAAACCCAAAAATTAAAAACCACAACCGAGCAAATGCAACTCCAGAAGAGGTGTTTCTAAGCAAATTTCGGCACTGCGATTTCATCGGTGCCCTCGAAATTTGATTCCAAGCTCCGGTTCAAAAGTTAGAAAAACCGGCTCGTCCGTTCACTGAACGTACCCAAGCTAAACTTCAGAAAATTATTCCGGGCACACCGGGCCTCGAAATCAGGTGCCATCAGAAGCTGCGTTCTTGTAAAATTCCAAAGAAAATTAAGAAAAAAATTTCCTTGAAATTTACGGGTCTTTACAATATATATATGATTTGTCACTTTTAAAAGTAAGAAGGTATCTTTACCCCTTGATTGGTCTTTTAATGCCTTGATTAAATTTAGGTCCATGATAGATGAAGAATAATCCATCTAATATATATAATAGTGATAAAAAATCATTAAAATATTATAAATCAAAGTATAAATCTTTCTTTATAAGATATCACAAGATACTGAGATTATATTATAGATTATGTGTTCACAAGATGTTTTTATAGCCATAGTTTGTTATTCTCACCATTGAGGTAATGATTTATATATAGTTTTATCTCTTAGTTAGTGAATATGGTTCACCACTATTGATATAAGGGTGTAGAGGTTTACACAAAATGTGTATCCACTAGTCTACCCATTCAGTTGAATTAGTGTTTAGGATGATGCGTGCTCCACGTGTGAGGGCTGGTGAACATTTATGTGCAAATGAGTAAAAGAAAATTAATTCAATTATATGGGTTAAGATTATAATTCAAATAATTTAATTCATTTCACATGGTTTTCACATTTTATTAATTTTTAAAATTGAATATAAGATAATATTATTTTTTAAACAAAAATTACATGTTTATGGTTTATTAGTTAATTATAACATAAAGAAGTGGATTCATTAGCTAGTATTTTATCACATAGAATTTAATAATTTTATATTTCCATGGTGAAATATTCATGACATTTTCAACACATTTAATTTTGAAGACATGTTATTTTTATCCAGTTTAATAGGTTTTATTTTTGCAACGGATGACGGGAAATTTTAAAAGTTAATCCTAACTATTTAAACACATTTTAATCAAATAATATGAACTATAATATTTTTGAAAGAATCAATATTCATCTAAAAATTGTCATGTGTTATAGAGAGATGAATTTAAGGGAATATATAGAACACGTAGATCCATGTTTGAGGATCATTTTTATGATCTTTCAGTGATAAAATGATCACCATAAGGAACTTTAATATTCCATGTTTTCCATGTTGATCCAAACCCCACCCACCCTAAGTCATATATAACCATCCAAGACCATTTTAAGACACAAAAATAGTCAAAATAAATAATTTTTTAATAAATTAATGAAAAACGTCTTGAATTTATGTAAAACATTCAGGAGTAATAAAACTTATCATTTATCATATGAATTTAATTTACTGTATCTTTATTTATTTAAAAATTCCCACAAGATTGATTTTATATTATTTAAATTTTATTATAATATTTTGTTACATATATAAATATAAATAACCATGAACTACCCATGTATTTTATGATATTGAATTATTTATTATATTTATTACATTGAATTTATAAAATATAATAATGATTTATTAAATATCATTATTAGATGATCTGGGAATTTTCCCACCATATTTAAATGTATATGGTCTCACATTTTTATATTTTTGTGATAAAAATGTAATCGTATATCCTTAGTTATCCCTCTTAAGTGTTAGAGTATACATTGTAAAGGTCAAAGAAGTTAATGATGAAGTAGTTGATGTTGAGAATTGGTGTGAAAACCCTCAAGATAAATGTATGAGTGTTTGATAGGTAATAAAATTTGAAAAATTATGTGACACTAAGAATTTTCTATAGGGTCTTGGTTAACCCAACATCTACTCGACAGATCAATCATTAGTAAAAATCTCATGATCATGTCATCATTTATTTATTTTATTATGAATAGTTAATTATTTATGAATGCATGTATAATATGTGATCACATATAGTTTAAAATCATGAAAAAATAAAATAAATAATGACATGTGATGAATGCACTCTATTTATGTTTGGTTAAGTTCTAAGTGCGATAACATAGTAAGAAACATGATAAATATAATCTGATTTCAATTGAATAGTGAAATAAAAAATAAAAAAACCCCCATACTAAATATTAAGTTAAATACACCTTATTACACTTAATTTATAATGAAACCATAGTTCTAAGTGATCTTCAGGCATAGTTGAGGGAGCCTCGACCAGTTGGGCAGATATAATAAGACCAGTGGGCCAACGTAACTAAAATTAGCATAAAAAATAGTCATAGCTTGATTAATGATGTTTTATAGGAAATTTTTGTATGAATCCATGTTAAGGATTCATAAATTATTAGAATATACTCAATGGATCAAGGTTTTGTATATTAATTTGGTTGTAAAGCTAAAATCCTACCATTAATTCTCTCAGCAATAGAGATGTTATAGATCATACTATGAAGAATGGTTTACGGATTTTTTACCATTATGATACCCAAGATACCAAGTATTATGAATCTAGTCGTTGAATGATACTATTATTTGATAAAATCATAGAAAAAATTTATGTTTAAAAAATGTTTAAATTATAATAATTGATAATCAAGATAAAAGTACCAATATGCTAAGCTATTTTTTAGAAAAATATAATGTAATTCCACATAAATACTATGATCAATACATGATAAAGAACATTTCCTAACCATTTTCATGAGAGTTGTATAGGGGCTTTCACATAGTATTATGATATGAAAAAAATTGAATCTGATGGAGTCCCCAATACGTGATGAGCCACCTATAGAACAAGTGACGGTAAAAAGGAAGTTTATTGGAGACTCTTGGATGAGGCATTAAATGTCCACATCATAATTTTATCATTAATTTCCTTTGTGTTGTGAATGTTACAGTCTAACTTGTATGGCTACACCATGTCGTATCATCTTTAAGATGTTTGTGAGGAGAAAGTGAAGCATGAGATGAATGTGATTTTCATTACATTGAGTATGTGTAAATTGAAATATGGAATTCAAACTAGTCCTTATATACTCAATATGATAGTGTACATTGATTTATTAATTGAAATAAGATTTACGATGACTCATAATACTTCAATACATATCCTTCTCTCATCCTCATCTCCCTCCTACACCAATTTTTTGAGGAATTATAAAACAAATCCTATAAAAAAACTACTTCGATATCTTTTCGATATTGTTAAATAACATATATTAATGAATAAATATTAAAATATATAGTTCTTATGGGTAATAGTAAAATTTTCAAGGAAAAATTACATTGATAAAAACAACAACAAATGAACAGTCTTGATGTCCTTCTAAGAAACTGGATATAAATAGGAAAAAACACATATAAGACTATATTCATCACACGAGGAATGAAATATCACTAGAAAAATAATTTTAATGAATTGAAGAAGAATAATTTTGATGCATATAATTTTTGTATATTCATCATTTAATGTAGTATATTTATACTACTCCATTCGTATTAGATGTAATAAGTAATATATATATTTGTATCCAAATACATGAACCAAGGAATATCAAAAATATTACAATGATGAAGTGTATCTTCAATTTTCTGATAGATAATTATAATTATATAATCTATAGATGTTCATATCTTCATTATTCCATGTTTAAAGATTCTTGTATTTTGAAAATTGTCATTATGTAATGTGTCTGACCAAAAACATAATCTCAGGTCAAATTTTGGCACAATGAGATTGTTCTGCAAGTTATAAATACTGTTTTTTGGTATACCATGCTTAATAAATATTTTAATTATACTTAAATCACATATATAACATTTTAGATGTTAAAAATGAATATAAAAGGAGGATTGATGATGAGTCTTATATTTTTTTTGAAGTCGTTCTTTATCTTTTCGAGACATACATTGAAAATAGCTTCATTGAACCTATGATATTTGTCAACTATAACAAAAAATGGATATCATGTGAGTTATAATATATAATAAATCTATTATTTCAAAAAAATCATTTCTGTATATTCATAGAATTTTGTCAATAAAAATTCAATAAACAAACTCCAATCATGAAAATCACAAAAATTATCATAGCTAATTATCCTAAAGGTTTATAAGGATAATACATAAATTTATAAGATATAAAAGTTATATTAGAGGAAATTATAATATTTATATGATATAAAAAACATATCTATTTGACATAGTAGTATCATGATATATTTGGATAAACAGATGTATCTTGATGAATAAGTATTTATAGGATTACGTTCTACAAGGGTTCGCTAAAAATGAAATTTCCAAAGGCACACACTATATAGGAATGATAAAAAAAGTCATATGGTTTTATTATCACCATCTTAGGTGATATATTATTCATTTTTAATTGTAAATGTTTATCCTATAAATAATAAGTTAATATAAATGATCTAAAATCGAAGGTGGATATGAATTCAACAATGAATTCCATGTACTAAAATAACGTCTATATTTTGGTAATTTTTACAATTGTTTTAAATCCAATCAGGAAAAAAAGATATTTAAGTGAGAGTTTAATATATATCATAATGTGATGACCTATAATGTATGATTTATTGTTGAAGTATTACTATTATTCAAAGTGATGACTATGTCGAATGTTTTTCACTAATAGAGATGTTTTCATCCATTTGAATTCAAATTGTCATAATATCTCCCATGATTACAATATTAATTTTGTAAGAATCCATTTATGGATTAAGGTAGGCTTTAAATCATGCAATAATAATTTTTACTTGTGTTTAAAAGAGGTTATTGGGAGTATCATATTTTTCCAATAAAAATATACTGATAATATATAAAAAATAGTTCTTAGTATTACAATTAGTTAAATATATATTAAAATAAACCCTACAAAGGTTGACATAATGTAGAAACCAATGTTATATGGAAAAGGATATAATAAAGTCGATCTAATAGATTCTTTGAAAAATCATAGTATATATACTGACAATGTATTTAAAATACTATTTTAAAAAATTGAGGGAATTCTTTTCCTATATCACATGAAATGAATAACATTAAAAGGAAGTTTATATGACATGTGTGGAGATTAAAATAATTAATATAATTTCATATTATTATGCAATGATTTTATCACATGTTTCATGATAGGTACATAATTTTATATAGTTAATATATAAATTATTGAAGGAAAATATCAAATAAATCTATAAGAATTACATAGGTAGCAAAACATAAGGTATATGTAACTATCATTGTCACAAACCGACTTGGGTATCCTACCTAAATGATGTATGAATAAATATTAAAATAGACGAAAGGGTATTATTGATTCTCATGGGCTGTTGACTGCCTCCAGGGAATCTATACAATCAAGAGGGAATGATTTCATGATAGAAATAACTCATCAATACAAAGGAGGTGATATATAATAATTAACAGTCAGTATGGAAACCCCCCTTAGGAGAAAATGTACAACGAGTTGACAAATAAATGTATAAAAAATGGTATTCCAACCAAATGCATCACATAAAACCTTCAATACATGACCCACAATCTTTAAGTAACAAGTGGATCAAATGTTACATCAGTCACCACAAACTCCTATAGTCCCACTAATCAAGTTCACCCACCACCATTGGGTGGTTATTTTCCTTTTTCATAACATGACAAAAGAAACTCTTAATATTCTAATAGGAAAAGGTAAGTTGTGAGCAACAAAACCCAATCAGATCTCTCTATGAATTTCATAATCAATATTTATCAAATATCTAACTTAGCACAATTTTAATTAAAACATGGCATGACAATAATTTCTTATTTCATATCAAAACATGTTTTATAAAACAATTAAATGGATAATAAAAATATGATTCATTGTTCATTTACTTAAAATTGGGTAGCATAAAACATATTTATCAAAATATTTTTCAATCATCCTTTCTATCAAAACAAGCATGAGTAAATAATTTCATTAAATTTATAATGTATAACAAATTTTTAATCACATTCAATCCTAACACCATGGTAATAACATATGGGGTTAGAACCAGTTACAAGTTTCCATAAAATCATAATTAAATACAACTCTAGGTGTGAACACATTCTCTAGAAACTACTATAGCGAATAATAAAGAATACCATAGAATAAACTCTCTTCCCCAAGGTATTTTAGTATAGTTGTAATCATCAATCTCTTTCTAGGTGGCAGTTTACCTATCATGAATATTCCTAGACATAACTTCCTATACTCCCATGTGATTTTAGGTAGTCAATCATTCTAGAGGAAATAATTTAAATAAATGACTCTAAAATCATTTAAATATTTAACTCATTCATTCCCAAGTTTATGTCTCAAAACATGTCTGGTCATTTCAAAAGAAAAATTCAAATGGTTTTTATAAAAAATAATTCATTTCAAATCAATTAATTTCATTTAAATTCATAAAATAGTTCATGCCTTTTCATATAAAAAATAATCATCAAATTCATGCTTTAAATTACTCATTTCAATTCCAAATCATTTTTTTAGAAATCACACTTTATTTTAAAATCCTTTTTCATGGGATTTTTTCACAAACACCATGCCATTTCAGGTCACTCATCAAGTGACTTAATTCATGATTTGAAAATAAATTGTAAAACCAATTTAAAATTAACAGGATTTAAAAGTTTCAAATGAATGATATTGACTTATTAAATCCCATACCAATAGAATTCCAATGCCAAATACCCAATAAGGGTTCAGAAAATAGTAAGGAAGATGAAACCACAGAAATAAGTGAAGAATAAGGAATGAGCTAAAGGAACTAGATATCATTCCACAATAGTAGGATGCCTAAAACTATAGTAAATTGGGTATCAAAAATCAAGGGTAATACAGGTTTCAGTATTTTTAAAAACCAAAGTCATTCTGATTCACAACATTAAAAATACAAAATGAAAATCACTATTTAAATTGAGATTTTAATTGAATATTTAATTTAAAAGGTTTAAAACCTTTTACAATAATAGACACAACCTTTAACGAGTCAAAAGAATTTAATTCGCATGATTTTAAGGCTTTAAAATCATCACAAATATTTATAGGGATGTTCTTAAAGAAGATGAATGAAAAACATGGGTTTTAAATATTTTTCCCCCAAAAAGATCACTGTGTTAATATAACATGGTTTTTATCATACATAACACATAGATTTCATATATGGGTAATACATTTTACCGTTATATATGTCATAAAACAAGAATTATCATAACGTAGCTCTATATTAACATTACAGAGCCTTTGATTACAAGAATCTAAACATACAAAAATTTGACCAACCCTTATTGAACCTTTAGAAAAACATGTTTTCCTTTACATAGTTCATGGGTTACCCTTACAATTTTTTTTAAAAATATAGAAGATTACACTTACACAACATATCAAAAAACACTCACCCTCACACTATGCCATGTTTACCCTTCAACAACTCTTAAAAAAAGGAGTTACCCTTAAAAAACACCAGAGAAACACCCTACATAGAATTAGAAGGTATTTACCTTTATATGGGTCCAAGGACATACATAAAAGTGAGAATTAAATTGAAAATTATTTATTTTTCACAAAAATAACATATAAATTAAAACAATAAAGGTTGTTCTAAATAAAATTTATAATTATGAATGTTTCAAAGAACCTCCCAAAATTTTGAAATCAACAGAAAATATCATTAACCAAAAAAATACATGAAAGCCAAGGTCATGAAGATATTATTGACCCCATCATAAATGATTTCCCCCCCACCAAATTCCTGTTTGGAATCTCAATATTAGAGGGATGAGACCACTATTCTCCCATCGGTGCATGACGCTCCCAAGTCTCATGTGAATCAAAATCATTTTTCAAAATCACCTAAACCAAGGGGATAGTTTTTTCATGAAGAAAGTTTTTCTAAGAATCAATAATCAGTACCAGCTTTTCATTCAAGGATAAATCAGTTTCCACATCAAACGCCTCCCAGATCAAGATATGATATTGGTCAAATATATACTTCCTAAGCAATGACACATTAAAGACGTTGTGGATTAATGACATGTAAGGTGGAAAATCCAAATTGTAAATCACTTTGTCAATAAACTCAAATACCTAAAATGATACCACATATCATAGTGAAAATTTACCTTATTCCGAACCATTCAGTAACATATCCTTGGTGAAACTCTAAAAAACAACAAGTCACTAGTAAAGAAATCCATAGGAAATCAACGACAATCAACGTAGGATTCATAATGGATTTATTCCATAACCATTCATTGATGAATCAGATCAAAATTTTCCATCATCTATTAGAAGAAACTAGTTCCAACCATGGAAAAATCACCAATCTCCGACCAACATAGAAGAGATCTAAAAGGACAAACATACAAGTTCTTAAAATGTTCCATCTTAATGGATGACTATTTACTATTGTTATAGAAAAACTCAACCATCCCAAAGTGTTAATCTAATGTTCCTCTAATGTCATGGACTCAATAATAAAAAAGTTTCTCTAAAATTTTTATACTCCATTCCATCTAACCATCTGTATGTGGATGATACATTATGATAAAATTTACCTTGGATAACATTTCCTCCCTTAGGCCTTTACAAAAAAGAGATGTAAAATATTTATCCCTATTAGAAACTATAATTGATAGAACTCCAAGAAATGTGATTATCTCTTTTACATAGAAATTTCAATGTTCCTAAACATTATCACGGATGGGAATAAAGTGATTTGATTAGAAAAATAGTTCAATGTCCTTGAATATCACATTAATTCCTCATGTTGTATGCAATAACGCAACCAAAAAGGCTATTGAAATCTAATATCACTCCCCTGTAAGAATGAGAAGGGAATGAAGTATGTCTGAAGTCTTATGACGCTCATCCCCAATCTAGTGAAAAATATAACAACATGAAACAAAATTAGATGTGTCTTGTTTAATACCTAGTAAATTGAAATTATGCCTCATAACATAATACATTTTCATGGATCCATAATGTACCTCACACTAAGAAATATGGATATCCATCATTACATCCTCACTCAGAGGGAAATGAATGACATACATATTCTAGAAGAAAATTATTCCTTCATAAGATGGATTCCTTTCATCAATGATATACCAACCATATAAATAATCCATAATTCATTGTAACTCAACATCAAGATGTTGTTTTAGAGAATCACCTCAATAAGTGAGTAATTAAACTGATAAATTGTTAAAATAACCTTGATCCCATCCTCTGACACTCTTAATTGTATATGAGATAATATAACCATAAAATTTCATTCTTTTGATGATTTTTCACTACTTGGGAAGGATTTTTTCTACTAAAAGTTAAAAAAATGACATTTACCTTACACAGAGTGAAGGAAATGTCCAAATCAAAAATACTATAGGTATTCCACCCATCTTCTATGCAGAATATTCAGATATTTTTATAAATATATATAACTCGAACTCTTTTATTTATAGTGGACAATGATTTTTTATTTGAAAGGGTAATGCCACAAAATCTTCAGAGTACATATCACACCACTGAGTTTGAGATCATGAGTAAGACATTTCTTCTTCCAATGCCTTAACTAATGAGAACCATAAGACCGCACATGACCCCCTATCTTAGAACACAACCCAAACCGGATCCAGAAAACATCATAGAAGACCACATAGCCATTACCATCTTTTAGAAGAGGCAACACAGGGTCTAAAGTGAACAGATGCTTCATCTCACCAATGGATTCCTTATATTTGAAATCCATTATGAACATCGATCACTTACAAGTGATAATGGTCATCAGAGAATCGAACATTGATAATTCCCACACAAATCAGTGATAATACCATACCAAGACAAATAATATCTAAATATGGAAGGCATTTCGAGGTTCTTCCCATGTCATAATAGTTTTCACCTTCACAGTATCAATTGAAATACCAAGTTCAAAAACCACATATCTGAGGAAATTTAAGTGTTAAATATAAAACACTACAATTATAAACATTAAAATAAATTTTATGATTTATAAAGATGTCCCGAACTATTCTCAAGTGATGTACATAATCTTCCTGAGTCTTGATGTATACCAAGATGTCATCTACAAATACCACTACAAATAAATAAATGAACCTGTGGAATGTCTTTTTCATCAATGTGACAAATATTATAAGATATTTGGTCAAACTAAATGTAATAATAAGGTAATAATAATGGCCAAACACAATCTTGATGGTAGTATTATGGATACTAGACTCCTTGAACCTAAAATGATGATAAAAATCAGAAGAATATTTTTATTTAAAATCATTGCACCCCGTTCTTCTAGAAAAACAAATAATTAATTTAGGGAAATATAAATTTTATCATGACTGTGACCCTATTGCGAATTTGATATCCAACAAAAAATAGAAGGGGTTTGTTTCCCTTATGGAAAAAAAGATGTGATGATAACCAAGGAGACACACTTGGTCAGATGAAGACTTTGTACATCTAAAAATCCAATTGAGTCATTGAATCATTCAATTATTTTTGATTCATATGGTATGTGGGAATAGAAATAGTTTGGGTACTTTTTATCAAGTCGATAGAGAACTCCACCTACCTCACCAATGGAATCATAGAAAAGGAAAACATGAAATATGATAGGAAACACATCCTCTACTTGAGAAAGGTAACCACATGAAGGCTCCTGCTCTATTTCAATGATAAACATGGATATAACCTTACCCAACTCCAAAAGAGGAGGGCTGGCTCAACTCATCCTTTTGTGTCCAATTCTCTATGAAAAATATGGAACATCCCATCATTTGTAGTAAAGGAGAACCACCAAAGATAAAAAACTATACAAGATTTTTGAGAAATAAATTGATCCATATAGAGAATGATATCCAATGGTTACATGTCCATAACTAAAAAATCTCAAAAAATGTTGAATTATGATAAAGGAAAATAAGAAGAGGATCATGGAAGAACCTTCACTCTCTTTGTTATAGGTGGCATATCAATCTACATTAAATAAGGCATCAGATCCATAAGAAGATTCAAGAAATTCCACAATACAAGTAAATACGAATGTATGATAGGCTCAAGTATCAAATAAACAAGTCTCCAAATATGAAGAAAAATTTATAGTACCTCTCACGATCATAGGATCAATATCATATCCCCCATGATAATTTTACACTATGTGACGATGTTTTGGTCCTGATTTCTATAGATAGAACCTATTTGTTTTTGAAACCTCAGACTATGTCATAGATCCCCCAAAAAATTATCAATCTTTTACCACTACATAGATATGTAAAGATGTGACAAAATCATTTCAAGTGACTTGAGCATCCACAAGAGTAACAAACATTTTGGTTCCTCAATTCATGATCACTTTGAGTGCTTAAGATTTCTATAGTAAAAACAAGTTTTTGGTCCTTTACCAGACACTACATAGGATTTAGAAGTATCCTACTATTTAGATCCACCATTATAGTTTCCCCCAAATTACTGATCCCAATTTCTCTTCCTTTTAAAGGGACCACTCAATATACCAATGAGAGATAGAGAAACTCCCATCAACCTTGACTTACTATCCAATTAAATATCTAGGCAAAGACCCCTATGAAACCTAACACTAAATATCTATGTAAAGACCCCTCTGAAACCTCTATGATTTCATATTCTCATTTGATACCACCTCATTTGAGAAACAAACTTGATAAATAATGTGGCTTTCATACTAATTCGCAGTTCAATCACATTTATCATGTCTAAGGAACTCTATAAACATAGAGAACACCAATAATTCTGGATAGAATTAGTCCATGAAAATAAACATGATGTATTTAAACTCGAAGAACACATTTTTCTCAGTATGATCTATTGAATCCCAATATCTTATACTAGTCCCTTCCGGTTTGAAGGTGGAACGTTTCACTTTAATTGAAGTTGGAATATTCGAAAACTCAAAGATCTGTTTTACCATCTTCATACAATCTTCTTATTCCTATGGATCAACGATACACTTTAAATATGGTTCTTTCAGATGATGGAAATTCTATGAGTGATCTATGTTATCATCCATTAAATATTAAATGTATGTAGTGTGAATGAGGGAAAGTTAAACCACTTTTCTCGGAGCTTGGACCGCATGCACAATAACCTCGGTATGGTTTTGATCAACTAGAGTGTTCTACATTTGTGGTTCATCAGTATCTCCCTCCCCAGGAATATTCAAACATCATCTTGGGGGAACTGTGATAAAAAACATCAACAGATAACAAGAGAATCATAAGTTAAGAGAAACAAAGTCAGCAATTCTACTAATTAGAATTCAATGTCTCAAATCAATTATTTAAAGAAATTATATGATTAGATCAGAAAAAATATTTGTCATGATCCGCCTTCTTCTAGATGAGGTAAGGTATAACATGATGTCGAGACACTCCTTCCTCAAGATGAAGGATAGTTAATGTCCCCCAAGTCCCTCTTCTAATAGGAACCTAGGGGGAAACCGTCACCAAGTGTAAAAAAATCACACAAAAATGGGACGCATTACTCTTTTTATAGTATCCAAGATTGGGAGTTAAGATTTATAAACCTAAAAAAACTTCATGACACACACACACACACACATATATATATATATAAACAAAAAACCATCACACATGAATGTTTGAAGTAAAACGTCTAGATATACAATGAATACTAAAATGTAAGTACCAAAATAAAACTATGTAGAATCACATCAACCATCCCCAACATTTGAGCTAGTATAGTCCATAATGGACTGAAAAATCTTCCTAGAAAACTCAAATAAGTTATATATATATCATTTGAGAATATAAGAATACTCAATAAGTAGAAACGAATGTCACCCACAATAGTGGGAGAATCATACTAATACCCCAGTTTGAAGACACCAGAAAATCAAAATCACCTAAAAAGGTATACTATCCACCCCATCCTCACCCAAGCATTCTCAGAAAATAACCCATTTAAAGTAAAGAAAAGTATTAAGAACATTGATATTTGAGTACCCCGCACCACTTCCAACTGGTTAAATTATCATCCCTAATAGAGAATTTCCTAACACTAGAACATTTATCCACAAGAACCAATGTTACAACCAACCCGCATACACCTGATCCACACACCACATCACATCCTACCCATAGGAACCTAGGCCACAACCACCACACAACTAACTCGAAAACATATGGGCCTCATCCTGAAGGCACCTTGGAAACAAACCACCTCTCACACATCCAATACCATAAGTCTGGTATTAAACCTTAATCCATTACATACTTCCCAAAGAGTCTTGGGTGATCAATGCCTAGAAGAGGGATCAAGGAAAATTCAATAACAAACCATCCGTCCTCTCACCGATATGCTGGGAAAGACAACCTACCCATAACAACAGGGGTGTTCATTATATAGTACTCAACATGGTTGGGTTGATTATAGAAAACATAAAGAAATAAAAGTATGTATTGATAGGTAACATACACCTAGCCCATCTTGTGGGATTCCAAACATACAACCGACTAATCAAAACAAACATTGATGCTACCCCTACATGCATGTATCACCATGAAAAATGGTCACTTGAACACTGCTTCACTACAAGCCCAAAATCAAAACATACATCCATCCAATTCATTTAATCATTTATCATTATTCATTATAAAATCATTCATTTATTCATTTCCGTCGCTACCTAGCCAACTACCAAACATTGCAAACATTACAAGGTGAAGCAACCATTCCAACCACTACCAAATCCAAACAAGGTATGAATGGACAATGGTAAAGGAATCAATTATAACACTCATAAACATAAAATCATAAAAAACACAGTCATGAATCCCTGCTACATTACCACTACCTAGATACTTCCCCACTACATAACAATTCCATCCATTCCAAAACCAATCAATCTCTCAACCTGAGATACCATCACATCGCCAGTATTTCCCGATACACACAGTCACACCCCCATACTCAACACAACACTACTGAAACATACGTAAGGGAAAACATAAGCACACACAACATACAACCACACTAATAAGGTAGTTTTTATTTATATTTAGCAAAAAACGTTTTTCAATTCCACTTGATAATGTAGGGGTGATCAAAAAATATATTCGATCCTAGGGTATACATTTATTTAACAGAATATACATGATTAATCAAATTACTTTTCTTATAGTAGTGATTCACAATTCATACAGGTACAAAAATTGAGGCCACCAATGATCAAGATTTTGAAAAGGAAAAAAACCCACATGATACATGACAAGGATCTAGGATAACATATGAAACAAAGTGATCATCATCATCATCACAACCCCACATTTATTACTACTTATTATCTTAAATAAATTTTGATTCATTCTTTCTCACATGTAAGCTTAATATTACCCCCCCCACATGATACACTATTAAAAGAGAGACAAAGGAAATCTCTACCTGGAACAACAAACAACCAACGACTCTTCCTTGCGCGAAAATAGGGGATGTGTGACTAGCATGAAAACTCCAAAAACATAGATTGATGGATATGCCACAACACATGAATCCACAGGATGGGAAGGATTTAAGTGCACCAAGAGAAAACGAAAAACCACTAGGAAGAGAAGGTCTCAGATTATAAAAGCAAGATCATATATCAATAGAAGAGGAAATTGTTTCAAGGGCCATTAATGTCGGGTTATGGCCAAGACCATTCCTTTCGACTATTATAAAGTCCTCACAGAATTAGGATATAAAATATATAATTAATATCCATTTAAATTAAATAAAGAACTAAAAGGAAATGATTTAAACATGAATTTTGTGAAATAAAACATAGGAGGTGAGAAACTAGAAAAACATGAAATGAGTCACCAATGGGTGAGTCACTGATAGAAAGCCACCGACAGTGAGCCCTCTAAATCGAGTCCCCGATACTGAGCTACCAACATTGATCCACCGATGCGACCTACCAATTCTAGACTCACCAAATCCATGACACACTGACGCCATGAATCAGAAATGGCCTAACTCACTGACGCCCTGAACCACCGACTCCCTGGCTCACCGACAGTTAGACCTACCGACACCCACAACCCACTTACCCCATGACCTAGTGATTCCATTAACCTACCAACACCCTGGAGCTACTAATTCCTTGACCTGTCGACGCCTCAACCTACTGATGCCTCGACCCGCTGACGCCGTGACTCACTGATGCCCTAACTTACAGACACCTTGACTCACCAACTTCTCCACATACTGACAGAATGACTTGAAATTTGGAAAACTATTGAAATGAGATATTGTAGTGTCCATGAACTCCAAAACACTTGATTTTGAAAATTTAATGAACCAGAATGGTCTATGAAAAAACAATATAAAATAAACTAGTTTTCAATGGCTCGTGGTATCTTAAGGCTCATTACATTGAGATTTGACCAGACTCTTCCTTGTAACCTACCACATATGTCCCAAAAATTAAGTCTCCTATCTACAAAGACATCCGCTACTTCATATATATATCAAATAAGTTTCAAAACCTCACTATGATACCAATTTTTCATGAACCGATCATGGTAAGAAACCAAAATGATAACTCGAATCAATCCTAACGTGGACTATGATTGTTTACAAACATCCCGGGATGGAAAATTATACTCGATCATGAATAAAATCAATATATAATTATTCCCACACAATAATAAATCATCGATACCAAAAAACATACAAAATATATCAAAATATTGTTAATCCAAACCCCCATCCCGAATGAAAACTACAACAAGTTGAACAAATGGATCGTCAACAAAAGTCATTAGATAAAATCATAATGACATCATCCAAAATATCTATTTAACTAGTGGATCACCCATTCTATTGGTCCCCACCAACCTTCCAAGGTCATGCTAATTATGTACAGAAACCACCTCTGAGTGATTATTTTCCTTTTACTGGACTAAACATAAGAATATAAACAAACACCTAAAGGGAATAATATGGTGTGAGAAATAAAGACAACCGGTATCTCACTATTAATTTCCTAAGTAATCAATAACAAAAAACCCTACATTTATTTATTTTAAATAATACATATCAAGGAAATATTTTATCAATTCATATTATAAAATTAATCATAAAACAATTAAATAACTAATATAGAACATGTTTAAAAGTAAAATTCCAATAAATTATGATGAATATAACATCTTTATCAAAACATAAATGAATAATCATTTTTATCAAAATAGAAATGAGTAAAAAATTTCCTAAAAACTCAAATGTATAAATCGTTTTCAATTATTTTAAATAATTTTATATTATAACACCATGGTAATAACTCCCATGTTTAGTTCTAATCACAAGGTTTCACACAATCGTAGTTAAATACAGCTTTAGGTGCACACACACTCCCTATATTTTAAATTCTATGGGGAATACGAGGGAATCCCATAGAATAAACTCTTTACCCTCATGTTGTATTTGAATCAATATAATAAAAAATACATTGCTCGAAAATAGTTTACCAAGCATGAATATCCATACACATAACATCGTAGACTCGCATGTATTTTAAGGGAGTTAATCATTATCAGGGATACCATTCAATTCAGTCAATCTCAAATTATTCAAACAAATAATTCATCTGATTTAGATTTATTATTGAGGTATCCTGGGTTGGTTTATAACAAAATTATATATTACCACACTTGATAACTAAGAAGTAATTATATATTATTGACATGAAATCCATAACTCAAGTGGTAGGTATTGGGAGATTCTAATGAGATCTTTCACACGTAGATTATTATGTTACAACGAGGAATTAGGTTTTAATTAAGGAATTTGATAATTCTTTTTTTAATTACTAATATTTTTTTGAGATTGATGGTATATTTAATTATATTAAATATGTATATATTATTTAGAGGATATGATATTTTAGGTGAAAATGAAATAAGAACTAGAGGTACATGGTCATCTCCCACATCCAAGAAAACCGTTTACAGACCATGTGCATGTTTTTATAAATTTTATAGTGTAAATTTCATAGTTATCATATATTATTCTAAACTGTGGGACCAAAAATTATAGACAATAACCTATTTAAATTTTTATTATTGAGTGTTCCATTCTACTTAATTATTTTTGGTTATATGATATTTTTATTTTGGATTAATTAAAGGGGATTATTTTATATCATAATGTAATTATTTTGTTTTAATTCGATAAGATTTTATAATGAAAACAAGGTTTTAAAGGTAAAAGTGAAGCTTAAATATTTGTAAATAGGATTTCCAATATGAACAGACATGAATTTGGTGTTTTAAAGAGCATTATTGTTTCCATTAGAGAACATTAATAACTATAAAATGATTTTCATGTGGTTTTTTATAATTTTGAAAACTAAAGTGTGTGATTTTGAAATGTTCAATAATTAATTTTGTATCATTGTTTAGTGTTGTGATTTTTTAAGTGTTGTTTGTAATATATATATATTTAGTTTTTGTTAAATTTATATTTAATTTAAGTTAGGAGGGATTTTAGTTTTTGATGTTATTGTTTTTTTCATGTGTTTCATTTATTATTTTGATTAGGCCTCCCAGAAAAGTCTTGAGGATTTTACGTTGCATGTAGCTTGAAGCAGTTCTATGTTAGTGTCTCTTAGAGTTTAGGTGTTGTATTTCCCACCATTTTATATACCCAATATAATCATAGAGTGGTTGAGTTACATTCTTCTAAATTTTTTCCTATCTTCTATGATTTTCAAGGTCTTCAAGAGTTTATAATGTTTCTAGAGAAGATTGAGTAAATCATCAAGTATTTGGGATCTATTGAATCCTGGAAACCGAAATTCATATTGAACCTATTTGAGGGTCTGAGTAATAAATAGTGGAAGATCACTGTCCCATACCTACAACAATATTATCTAACTTGAGATATTTTTAATACCATGTTTATTTAATGGTATTTATTTTAATAAATGGATATAGAAAAAGTAATAGAAATTATGGACGTACAACTTGGTAAGATAATGATGATTGATTATTCTAATCATTTTGATGAGTTGTTTCCTTTTCACCTAAGATAATATTTATTTATTTGTTGAGAGTTTATCAATTTTTTAATGGTCTTTATCAATATATCACTTCTATTGTGTTACCATATGGATTATCTTTTTTGGAGGATTTGGTTAATGAATCATTGATGGTAGATTTGGGTTTTAAATGGTGACCCGTGATGGGTGGTGACCCGATCTCAATTGGTATTGGTGAAGGCTCATAGAATTGTGAGAATTAGAATATATATAATCCCAAACACATAAATCTATATGCTTTTTTAGAATATTCCTATTCTGTTGTCACCTCTCTATGAAATAAGTGATCCCTTATATGCTTCTATTATGGTTAGGTCAGGAATTCCCAGCATCCTATTTGAATGTTTTATGGAATTAAAGTAATAGTAGGCGAAGAAATATATACACCCTTAATATTGATATTAATCTGGTGAAGATTCTCTATGTATCCTCTATGACCTCTATTTATTATTTTTATATCTCTACTAGTTGTTGAACTATGGCTTGTATTTTAGGACACTCAATATCTTGTAATTATTTATAAAATAAAATTATTCTTTCATTGAGATTATGGATATTTCATCAAACTAATTTTTTTTGGATTTCTTCAGTTATATTTTTGTTCATACTTCATTGGAGTTCTTTTAGAATAACATTTTTTTATTGATAAACCATATTAGTATCACCCTTAAATAGTAAAAAGACCCACTGTGGGTCTCATCATACTAATATTATCTTTAGATATTTTGGGTGTAGGTGGTGTATTTGGTAACATATCATTATGTTATTGTTTTAATTAGTTTAAATATATTTTAGAGGTTGTATAATGGTTAATCTTCCTTTCCAGTTCAACATCATCCACTCATACATTCCTTTCAATGTTGATGAATTTTTAGGGTTATAAATTTTTATGGTGGGGAGAATTTTCACACGATAAAATTATTTTTCACTATTTTTTAATTAATTAATTATTCTTATCCTTATCATGTGGAGTTTGAGTTAGTTTTCTTTGAAATTGGGTGGAAGTGGTGTCGTAGTACTTGTCACACAGTTTCTTCATGGTTAGTATAAACCATATACCCTGATTATTCAATTTTTATAATAGTTTCCAGAGGAAATTTAATTATTGGTACATAGTTTATCAAACCATTCATCCCCTCCAAAAAATTTTAGATAAGGTTATATTTTTGATGAATAGTTTTGAAAAACATGTGACCAAAACATGAAATCATTCCAACCACTTAAAACATTGAACTTTTGGTCTTCCCAATATGAATTAAAGCCACAAAGGGGTTATTAGTTCGATCATTATTTTTTAAAGAGTAGATGGTAAACCCTAGGTGATTCACCCTTTTACTCCCTTCGGTTTAAATCTCCTTTAATTCAATTTGAAGTGGTTGTTTCATGGTTTTGATCTTCTTCTCTTCTTCCTCTCATTATTCTATTTTTCTTCACTTCTTTTCTATCCAAATGAAGGAACTCAAGACCTAGGGTTTTTGTCACTCGATTTTTATTTAGGATTTTCATGGTTAAAGGGTTCAACTATATTTTTAGATATTATTTATCTTAATTAATATGGAATAAGCCCCTATTTAGTGAATTCAATTAATTAGGGAAAGTGTTTCGATGATTTTTTATTTTCATTAACACACCATGAAATACTTGGGTGTTATAAACCTAATTTCATTTATATTATTCCTATTATTTTAACCATGATGAATTATTATCAAAGTTTTCATGTTTTATGAATTTATTGATTTAGAAAATAGGTTTTATATGGAATTATATCATCCTGAGTTTAAAACTAGGAATTACAGTTTTATGTCTTTGATAAAATGATTATATAAATTTTATCAAAACAATTACAAATCTAAGTGACATTTTTTTAAAACCCCAAACCTAGTATCCTAGAGCCAGTTCCATACGTTAATATGTTTTCATAGATACAAGACACGAATCATAAAGGAAAAATCAGTTTAGCAGTTTTGGAATATATATTACATACATGAACATTAAATTTCAATTTGAAATGAAAATAATATATAAACTCTATTTGAAATATAAATAACTCCTAGAATATCCCTGAATGTCATTGATAATATATATCTTCACATACTATGGAAAAAATAAAACATAATAAATAGGTGTGCACATAGGCTCAGTAAGGGTAAGTAATAATGCAGAATCTAATATAAACAATAAGGCATGATAAATTACCAATAAATTCCATTAGAAAACATACATGATCATGATATTGAAATAATAAAAGCTTAATAAATATTTCCAAAAAAATAATCACATGAGAATGAATCTAAACCCCAGATATAATACTAGTTGAATATTTACATGGATAATAAATTAATAATATCAAAATGAGGGATTTCATATGACGAACATCATGATAATTCTATAAAGGACTCAACTAAGAATTAGAAAAATAATTGGTTAATTCCTTTTCTAGAATCCATTTCTACTTTGTCTCATGAGACCTAACAACGCATCGAGGGGCTATAGTAGGCCCATCCCATAACTTACTAATCCTAATGAATTCCTCATAAGTATAATACAAAGATATATTTAAATAAATGTTTCCCAGACCACATTGTAATATTTGAATCCTAATCATATATGAAAATAATCTAATTAAATAATTGTTAAATTCTTGAGAAATATAATCTTTAAAAACACCAAAGTGTCTTATACCACTTTGACACATTTAAATCTTAATCCCAAGGATGGAATAAAATTAAATGAAACATATAATATCATAATAATAATAATACTCATGATTTGATATATTAAAAGCAAGTACATACAATAAATGAAAGTAATAAGTTATGAACAAGGCATATATATCAGAGAAGTAAATGTGAGATCAGAAAAGCTATTTTTTACTTTTGGAAGAAGAGTTATTTAAGAAAAGTAATTTTATTTGTCATAAAATTTGGTTATAAACATGTATATCCTAGAAAACAATCCTATGGAAAATTAAATTATATTTGAGGCGTAAATTATGTCCGAATGATTTGAAAACATGTAAAAATATTGTTTATGAAACTATATAAATGATCCTCTTTAATTAGATTTAAGAAAATATAAAATAGTCATTAAAATGAAAAATGGAATAATTGATTTTATAAAACTAGAAATGAAAAAATATAGTTTTTCCTGACCAAATTAGTTATTTTATAAAAATAATTGTGTTTTAAAATAGAATATGGATGGTAATTGAAAATGGATATGAAATAGAGATGTCCCCATTAATCGTGCTTACGTATCAGGAAGAATTGAGAAGGGATAATTGTAAAACATGTATTTCCTTTAAAATAAATATTAAATGATCTAGATACATGTTTTTGGAAAATAAAATAGTAATTTATAAGAATTATAAAAAAAAAAAAAAGAATTACATTAGTGTTTTGAGGGAAAAATCTTAATCCGAATGAAGATGGAGGTTTGGGAAGAAACCCCAACCACATAGAAACAGCCAAACCATATGCCACATGGAATTAATTATCATAAAATAAGTTTTTAAATATCATAAAGATAATGATATTCATGAAATTTTACATAAATTGGTTGTATAAATAAACCACACACAATAAATAGTTGTTACCACTACATATCTCATTGAAATAAATGTGTGATTAGAAAACCATTTACTTATGTATGAATGTGTTCTGCACTTGATCTTAATGTCCTGGATTATTAGATTTAATCATTTATTTAATTAATTCATAAAATCAAAAACATGTATTTGAGTAATTATAATGTTACTATGTTTATTTATTGTCTTTTTTATGAGTTGTATGATACAATTTTATCATTCAGGAGTGCTCGTTTCCTGGTTTTCATGAAAGGTTTACTTGTATATGAGTACGAAAGTTCATGTAAAAAGGGATTGTATTTTACAGATTTGTAGTTATATGTTTCTAAAAAACATCTTGAAGATTAATTTTTTATATAATCATTTGTATGTTGGTGGTGAGGAAGAATCATTATATAAGATGTTAGTGATAATTGTTTAGATTATATTGGTGGTTTTTCAATCATCATAAACATTTTAGGATTTATTAATTAACATCACATGTATATAATGGTTATATAACATATAATAGGATGAAATAAATATATTATAATTTGGTTTTACCATAATATTTGTTTTTTGAGAAGCCTTTAAGTTATTATTGGAAAATAAAAATGCATCGTCCATGATGTAGGTAAATTGACACATCAAGACCGATGATTTAACTTATATAATAAAAATTATAGAGGAAAGAGTTTGATGATGGATATTCCATTAACATAATAGAGTAAAATTATATAAATTGTAAAGAAGTTATCTTTTATCTGTGGAAAGTGGAGAAGATGTAATTGTAAGAAAATAAAATTAATTGAAAAGAAAAGAAAATAAAAGAAAGAGGATTTTAATCTATTGAATTCTCTTCCATGCAAACCCCTTTAATGGGATTTGTTTTGGTATTTTTTTGAAAAAAAGTCTCCAATATTTAGGGGAGGAATTTGGAATTTGATTGGGATGAAATATTACAATGCTCAGAGCTTGGATTGTATGAGGAGAAGAGGATGTATTTATAGTGGAGGAGAGGGGTGATTTTTCAAAAAATTTATTCATTTGATTATTATTTTTTCTAATGACAATGAATATTTTGAGAATTATTAAAAAATATATTAAAATAATTATTTTAATTCAGAGAATATGATGCTTAGATCATTTATGTTTCAATGAATAGTGTATTTATCTTATAATGTATATATACCATAAATAACCGTATTTTTCTATTCAAAAAATTCAAGTAAATTAAAAATAAAAAAAACCAACCAACCATTTTTCGATTTTTATAATTAAAAAATGAATTCCATTTTATGTAAATAATCTTCTAAATATGATAAATTTAATTATTAGTGAAAATCATCATTTACAATGAAAATAATGATTTATAACACTCTGAAAAATTTATTAAGGTCTCATTAAATTGTCCAAAAATCATTAAAAAACAAAATAATTATTTTTTAATACATTTTATGGAAATAAATTTTCTTTTAAATCATTTTATTAATAAAAATATTGTAATTAAATAATTACAACTTACAAAAATACGAACACGTAATTAATAATTTATTAAAATATTTATTTACTTATACTAAGATATAATCATGTCATAATTCTATTTATAAGATACATAATTTTTATTAATACTTCATTTGGTGTGGTTGTTGTTCTAATGGACACACTACTATTTATAACGGTCACATTAGCATTCCAATGGTCAAGTTACTGTTCATAAAAAATGAATCTTATAAGAAAAATACTGATAATTTATCCAATTTTTATTAATATTACACTTTAAAAAATAATTTTTATTATTTCAAATATGATTTATTAATTTTTGAATATTTATATTTAAAATAATTCTTCCATTAAAAGACCGTAAAAACCATTTTTAAAAAAATGTAGATTTCTGATGTGAAAAATTGAATTTATTATTATCTTATGGCTATAAAAATATTATGTGTTAATGTAAAAATATTTTATTGAATATATAATATATAAATTTCAATAATATATTTCTATAATTGCGATTAAATTAATGTTTTTAATATAAAACGTCATTTTGTGCATAAAAAATGTTTATATAAAAATAAATTATTTATATTAAATTGGTATTAATTTGAAATTAATTAGTAACCAATGAATTAATTTTATAAACATGTGAAATCCATATTTTCATACTTTACTAAATATTATTCATTTCCTTTGTTCCCAACATATAGGAGATAACTATATTAATTAAATAATAATATTTAAATCATTTGTTAAGCTAATAAGCAATAGAAAATGTTAAATTCAAAATGTGTCATGTTGTAAAATCTTGGGGTGTTACATTCTCCCCTCCTTCAATAAATTTCATTCTCAAAATTTAAAATTATTGTAAATATTCAAAAGATGATACTTGAAAATAATTTTGTTTGAAACCCGCATCAGAAACAGGGTTAATAAAATATACTATTAATATATTGGAAATGGAAATGTGATGGTAACCACAAAAATAGGATTTTAGGCAAGAAATTATTAGTGGAATGTAATAGTAGAGACATGGAAGAGAAATATTAATATCTAGTTCTGATGGAGAGTATTATAGAACTTGTTTATTAGAAATTTAACCATCACAAAACCGTAAATCACATGATATATTAAAATACCATTGATTCCTCTAAAGTAAAAGTAAATGGATGAAATTTTTGTCTTTGAATACTTTTCCTAGAGCTGAGGGTTTCTTTAATTATCTAGAAAATAACTTGAGAAATTTAACTTAATTGATTAATTTTTATGCCATAATAATAATATCATCCTTATTCTGTACTTTGATCTATTTTAACTTCATCCCTTACTCTCGGAAATGAATGTTCAATATGTTGATTTTACGATTGAATCACATTTAATGAATCAAGTGGTCCTTAAGTCATTCCTTCAACCATTAAATGTTTTTTAAATCTAATAAGGTATTAATATTTTAATAAAAAACAATAATTTCCAATGTTTAACTTGATCCATTCCATAAGTACTTAATAATAATACTCTTCTAAGAATTGTCTGTCGACATTTAGTGACCATAAAATTTTGAATAAAGGTTCCTAAATATCCCAAATCAACATAACATAAGATTCTATAAATAATGTAGATCTTAATCCCAAATACTATATATATAAATAACATAACCACCTTAAAACCTTAATAAAAACATTCATTCTACCAATAGTAAAATTGTAGGTTGATGAATATATTCCTCTAATCCAATCATCTAATAATCCCAGTATAACAAAAACCATCAGATCATTAACCACCTTCATGGTCAGAAATACTATCCCATAACTATCTATTTATTATTATCTCAACATCAATAACATTTTTAGGGTTATTTTCCCAATGTAATGTGTTATCTAGATGACCAAATTACAATAAAATCACTTCTTTTTAGTACTACTACTATTCATCACATGCTTTAAACTTCGTAAAGAAGAAGTACTCTAGTATAATCCTTATATATCCCATGATTCTTATAATTGAATAATTATTGACAAAATATTCAAATAACGTAATTCTTGAATCTAAACCCAATAATATTACTGATTACTCTTCATCTATGGTAGTAACATAAGATTAACCATGCCCCACTTTCCTATTTTGGTTTATATTCCATTGATTCTAGAGACATCGATTTCCACAGTGTCCCATATCCTTGAAGTTGAAGCATTGTACATTGGATTTTTTTTCTTACCATTGTGATCATAAGAACGGTGGCATTTTCCTCCATACATGTAGAAAATTCTCGTTCCTCTTAAGCATATACCAAGGTGTTTCCTTCCACAATTATCATATTAAGTTAAATAATTCAATCTATTATTCCCTCTATCTAAATTTTTCACAATTTTCTTCTTCTAATATTTCTTCCCTCTGAAGATATATTATTTGGAAAATTCTTTCTCCATCTTGTATGAACATGATATTATTACATAATATGATAAGAATATTTTGGTGACTACATCCCTTCAAAATAATGGCATGAAACCATCGAATAAATGATCATTCTTACACTATATATTGTGTGTATTGATGTGGTTCCTATTCATTCCTCTAGGAACCATTTCTAAATAATTGAAAACACTTAATTAGTTTATGAATCAATATTCATAATTTATAAAAAGAAAAATACTTAACATAAATAAAATTTTATGCATAGCTAATCTCAAAATCATAAGTATTGGTTATTTGTGGATATATTTACTTTTAAATTTTTCATATATGTTTTTAAAGAAAATGTGAATTATTCTTAGAATATCCTTCAGGAGTATCAAACCATCTACATTGTATGTCCCATTTTCATGTACTAGGTTAACCCGGGTCAGACTTGAGACACCTTGTATTAGTTGTTACCCTTAGGTAAATCTATTCTAGAACCACATCCACTTATAGTATCCAGACAAGGATGTGTTTCTTGGAAGACCCACATAACCTCTCCCTTTCCAAAATTAAAGGTTGTTATTCTATGATTATCCTTAACGTCCATATTAGGGTTATTTTCCTTAATATATGTTTTCTAAATCTATTTTCAAATGTTTTTACTAAATTTTCTATGATAAAAACTGTAAGGACCCTGACCCCAGTATCTTAGAGCTAGTGAAATACATTAATACATTGGAACAGATACTAGGGAAAAATTATAAAGGACTAATCAGGTTAGCAATTATGAAATCAAGGTTACATACATTAACATTACATTTCAACATTTAATGAAAAACAACCTCGAAAATCCATTTGACACATTCACATCTCTTAGATTATCCCTGCAAATTATTCATAATATATATCTTTACATACTGAGGGAAAAATAAAATATTAGAAAGGGGTGAGCACATATGCTCAGTAAGGGTATGTAATATAGTAGGAGCTGATCTAAATATTAAGGCATGATGAATGACTGAAAAAACATGTCATTAGAATATAGACAATATCATGATATGGAAAGAGTAAAATCTAATTAAATAGTGCCACAAATAAAATTACATGAGAATGAATCTCAACAATGATATTTGAAAGGACCCGATTTGAGTAATGAACCACTGAGAGGGGGGGGGAGGGGTTAATCAGTGGTACCCCTTTTACTTTTTTTAAGTTCCCTTAAGAATGAGAACAACCTTTGTCTCCTATTAAAGATATAATTCCCTGCTGAGAAACAAACAAGCACACATCCAAAAAGGAACACAGTGATTTACAAGGTTCACTATTCAATAAGAATAGCTACGTCCTTGGTATGGTTGGAAACAATCCAGCACCATACAATCCACTAAGAAAACAATACTTGGATTACAACGAGTAGTATATACCCTCACACTCGTGAAGAACTATGAAACAATTACTCCAGTGCATGTTCACCCTCTTAGCACAATAGGGAAAAGTTTCATTTCTTGTAACAACTTATGTTACCAGCACTTCCTTTCAAATACAAGTGTAAGAAGGTTCAGCACAAATCCTCACTTCCTTACCCAGAAGAGAAATAAGGATTCCTTGGACTTGAGATAGATCAATTGCAGTTCGAACATCCCATTCTGATTCTCCACTCCGAAATCTCCACTCCGAAGTATCCACTCCGAAATTTATTCTTCACTCCGAATTCTTCACTTCGAGTCTTCCTCAGTCTAAGAAACTCAATACGGTGATAACCAGTACAAGTTCCTCATTTTGAATCTCCACTCTGAATTCTCTAGTATGAATTCTCCACTCCGAATTCTCGTTACGATTGGAACTACAATGAAAGCTCAGTCGGCCAAACACTCCCTCCTCTCTCTAGATTACCAGATCTTATCTCTCTAAATTTTCATCCTTTCTCATCCCATACTCTGATCTCCTTTTATAGGAGCTCCGAAGTGTGCATAGATGGGAAACCAAACTATTTTCCCGCTCACTTAGATTCACCCAAATCATAATTCCTCCTAAAATCTTGAATCAATTAAGACTCATTCAATGCTTCCAGAATCTTCTTGAATCTTATTCTACTTCTCTTGTTTTGGAACTTTGGCCTTTTCTGGATCTGACTTTGTTACTCAAATTTTTTAGTATCAAATTCTCGGATCCATCCATCTTGAGACTTCAGCATCACTTCAAGTCTTGGCATGACTCATCAACACCTTTCCGGCATGACACCACTTCAATTCACAGTGCGACCCTTCATCACTTCTTGGTGCGACTTCTGGTTTTCGGCTCTAACAATTCTCAGAGTAGACTCTATACTTTTGGATATGTACATTAAACTCAGGAAGTCAACTACGAACTTCTCGCTACGAACATCTGATTCCGGAAGTCGACTCCGTAAGTTCTATTCAGGAGGTAGACTCCGAACTCCTGACATCGAACATCGACTCCACACATCTGGTTCTTGTTGCGACTTCACAAATTCTTGAAACACCTTCTCTACCCAAATTTTTCTTGAATCATGAGTACCTGCATATACTCACAATTTTGAGTTACAAAACAGCAAAGCATCATCACAATTAATGTCTCCTCATCTCCTATCAGCCTGCTTAGGTTCCAAACTTTTCAAATCCCAGACACCGAATTCTTTAGAACACCAGATTCCGAGTGTTCAAAATTCATGGTTCCGAACTTCTAAAACTCCAGACTATGAAAGTTCAATATACATTGTTCTGAACTTCTCAAACTCCAGAATATGAAAGTTCAATATACTTGGTTCTGATCTTCTCAAAATCCAGACTCCAAAAGTTCAATATACTTGGTTCCAAACTTCTCAAAATCCAGACTCTAAAAGTTCAATATACTTGGTTCTGAACTTCTAACATCCAGCTTCAGAATTCAATGATTCCGAACTTCTAACTTCCAGCTTCCGAATCCAAGGTATCTTTCCTTTATGAAAAATTTCTCAAGATCAACAAAAAATATTTCATAAAAACCATCTCTCCCTTCAGGTTGGTCCTAAAAATCTCCCCCTTTGGATTTTGTAGTCAACCAAGTTTTCATAAATCACCGGACGTTGTAACCTCAAAAAATGAATTACTTATCAATAATTATAAGCCAAAATGAGATAACTCATTGTAGGAAACAAGAATCATTGATAGAAAAACCATTCTGGCCATAAGAAGTAAAAATGACATCGTTAACTTCATACAACTCAAGCTTAATGCACCTTGTAAACAACTTCATGTTCTTTCCTCCAACCACTCCAACAAAAAGTTAGAATAGTGCACATACATAATCAATGCTGAGTTTACATCTTACCCACAACACTCTCTTTAAACAATAGATTTATAATACAAGAATCTTCTCCCACTTGACATAAAAATCCAAAGGTAAGAGGAGAGAGGGGACATAACAACATACCTTAGCTGTGAAGTGAAAGAGGTTGGACACCCATGTTCAGCCTCAATATTGAGAATGATTCATTTGGCAAGGGTTTTGTGAAAATATCATTAACTTGTTCCGCAGATGACACATATTCAAGTTTCAGTTCATTCTTTTCCACATGCTCTTTGATGAAATGTTATTTGATATCAATATGCTTCGAGGGTGAATGTTGGACTGGATTCTTGGTAAGGATAATTGTACTTTGATTATCACTGCCCAAGAACAAGGGCAACTTCACTTCAACTAACAAATCTTCCAACTGTGTTTTCATCCAGATACGTTGAGTAGCAGCCATGGTTGCAGCAATATATTCATCTTCAGCAGTGCTAAGTGTCACTAAATTTTGCTTCTTCGAGTGCCAGCCAACACAACTTTTTCCCATAAAGAACACTCCACTAGATGTGGATCTTCTATCATCAACATTTCCTGCCCAATCTTCATATGAATATCCAAAAAGATCAATGTTATTTGAGCCACTATATTTGATTCCGAATTCTGTTATGCCTTTTATATATCTGAGAATTCTTTTGCCAGCAATAATATGTGATTCTTTAAGAGAACTATGGAATCTTTCACATAAGGTAACAACAAAAAAAATATTTGGTCTTGATGCAGTTAGGTATAACAAACTTCCAATCATATTTCGATATTCTTTCTGATCAACTTCTTTTCCTTCATCATCTTTGCTTAGCTTCATTCCCACTGAGATGGGAGTTAATAAAAGTTTTGAGTTTTCCATGCCAAACTTCTTGAGAAGTTCCTTGGCATACTTTTCTTGGGAGAGGAAAAGGAATTATTCATGTTGCAAGATTTGTATCCTAAGGAAGTATCTCATCTCACCCAACATGGACATCTCAAATACATTTTTCATTTCTTTAGAAAACCTTTAACAGCTTACTTCATCATTCCCAGCAAAAATAATGCCATCAATATAGAAAATAACAATGAGTGGAAGATCTTGACTTTCCTTGATGTATAGATTACTGTCAACTCTTCCTTTCATGAAGTTCATCTTCTTTAAGCAAGCATCAAATTTGGAGTACCATGCTCTTGGAGCTTGCTTTAGACCATACAAGGCTTTATTCAACCTGCACACAAAACTTTCATTTTTCCCAATAATAAAGGCACATGGTTTCTCAACATCAACTTCTTCTTTGAGATCACCATTAAGAAATGCGGATTTAACATCCATTTGAATGATTTTGTAGCCTCGTTGTGCAGAAATAGCAAGAAAGATTCGAATAGTTTCTAATATGGCCACTAGAGAAAACGTTTCTTCAAAGTCAATTCCTTCAATCTAAGAGTAGCATTTACAAACCAATCTTGCTTTATTTCTAATCACTTCACCTTCTTCATTCAACTTTTTCCAGAATACCCATTTGGTGCCAATAATATTCTTACTTATAGGCCTTGGTACAAGTTCCCATGTATCATTCTTTTCAATCTGATCCAATTCTTCATTCACGGCTTGAACCCATTCCAGATGCTCAAAGGATTGTTTAATGTCATTTGGTTCCTCTTTGGAATACAAGGAAGTATGTGATAAATAATTACTCATTCTTCTTGTTTGAACTGTGTGAAGTTGATCACCAATGATATTCTGAGCTTGCACTTCTTTCATCAGCCTTAGATAAGTTTTTTGTGTGTCTTCCTCATCACTTGATATGGATGAATCCGATTATTCATCTTGATTAGGGTTGAAATTCACTATATCCTTATCAGAATCATCAACTTCGTCTTCCTTATCGTCCTTGTCTGTCTGGACATGCTTATCTTTCCTCGGATTTTCAATGACTTTTACATCAACTGTATCCACAATTCTTCCAGTTTCTTTGTGAAAACATCTATAACCTCTTCCTTCTAGCGCATAAACAAGAAAAATTCCATCTTCTCCTTTCTGCTCAAACATTCCACTGCTTCCTCCTTTCTTCTTTATAATGCATGTGCTCCCAAAAACTATAGCATGCTTCTTACTTGGTGTAATTCCATAGAGAAGTTCATATGGAGTCTTGTTTGATTGAGGCCTATAGAAACATCGATTTTGAATATAAACAGCTGTACTTGTATCTTGCCTCAAAAAATAATGATTAAGGCCATGTTCAAGCAACATGGTTCTTCCCATTTCCACCAAGCTTCTATTCTTCCTTTCAACAAACCCATTTTGTTGAGGTGTATATAGAGCACTATATTCATGCTGAATTCCATGCTTCTCAACATAGTCTTCAAATTCTTTACTTCTATAATCACCACCATTATCTGTTCTCTACTTCTTCACAGAGTATTCACATTCTTTCTCAGCTTTTCTTCTGAAACTCTTAAACATTTTCTGGGCGTCTAACTTGTTTTTCATAAAAATAACACATGTAATGCGAGTAAAGTCATAAATGAAGGTGATAAAGTACTTGTATCCATTTGTTGATTGTTTACTCATCGGCCCGCATATATCAGAATGTATCAGCTCAAGGGGTTGTTTTGAACAAATGTCAACCTTCTTATACACAACACTTGTAATATTTCCTTTCTAATAGGTAATGAAACATCAATCTCTTCTTCTTAGAAAATTTGGAATATCTCAAACACTATCCCTTTTAGATATCTTGCTCATATTGCTTTGACACATGTGTCCAATTATTCTATGCCACAACTGATTTTCTTCCACTAAACTCATGTAACAAGAGTTTTGTGAATTACCAACCTGAAACAGATTTCATTTGGTTCGTTGGCATCTTGTAATAATCTTCCCATCTTCTTCACTTTTCACAATAAATCCATCTTTCTTTAATATAACTTTTTTACCCTCATCACATAATTGTGATACACTCAGTAAGTTGTTCTTCTGCCCATCAAGATACAAAGTTTTCTTAGACTTCAATTTTTCTTTCCCAATTATGGCTGATCCAACTCCTTTGATTTTTAACGATTCATCATTGCCAAATTTCACAGTACCTTCTTTAAACCTCTTCATATTTTTCAGCAACTCCAAGTCTCATGTCATATGTGAAGAACAACCACTGTCAAGTATCCAAGGTCATTCTTCCTTTGTAACTTTTAAATAGGTTTAAACAATGAGAGATTTTTCTTCATTCACTTCTATCTTCACTTTCAGGATATGAGAAATAAGAACTTTTTGTTGAACTGGTAACAGCACAAGACATCCTTTTGCAAGGTTTCCTGGTTGTTCACACCTTTCATTAATGGTTTCCAGAGGCTGAAACCTATTTATTATCCTGACTTCATTATTCTCAGCTTCCTTCAGGAAAACCTTCTTACTCTTCTTCCTTTGAGTAGATTGACTCCCCATCAATCTCTTCCTTTCATAACTTTTGTGGTGGTGATAATATTGTTTATTAAACCAACACATATTCTATGTATGCCCGAATCCACCACAATAACAATATTAACCATAGAAGGAGTACCTTCCTCTAAAGATTTAGTTCTGATACTTCTTTTTATTCTTTCTTCAGCCCCACCAACTATTCTTTTGTTATCATGTTTGTTTTTCTAGAATTCTTCCTTCTCTAACTTTTCTTGTTTTTCACCAGTGTTAGGCTTAGGTTTCTTTGAAACTTCAGAGTTCCCAGCAGTGTTGGTCTTGACCACATAAGTAGCTTTCTCATCTTTCTTTTTTCACAACAATCACTTTATTCTTTTGTTGAATTTTCTCAGAATGTGCTTGTTGAGAACTTTCACTAACATTAGTAGTTTAATTTTGAAAACAAATGTTTCTTGATCGACTTTCTAGAATTTTTTTTGAACCAGCTCTAATTCTTCTTCTTTTGCCTTCAACGTAACTTACATGAGCTCATTTTGATTTTTCTCATCATCAAGAGACTTTTTCAGGTCTTCAAGCTCTTTCTCAAGTTCTACTTTAACATTTACTTGATTTCATGATGAGGAACATTCATCTTCCAAATTTTTGTTAAGATTCTCCAGCCTTCTGACCTTCCTTAAACATTCCTTCAATTCTTCTTTCAGATGCATCTCTAGCTGAGTTTCTTCTTCTTCCGAGCTGCTACTTCTGAAATATTCATCATTCACTGTTGCAATGAAGGTATTTTCAACACCATCCTCAACTGATTTTTCAGATTCACCATCACTTTCTTCATCTTCTTCATTTACGGATAGAAGGCTTTTTCACTTTGATTTGAAGAACTTCTTTTCATTCCCCGACTTTCCTTTACCACCCGGCCTCTTCTATAACCTTCTTGGATTTCTTTCTTCTTAATCACTACCTTCTTCATTCTCCCTTCGAGGGCAGTTAGCCGCAAAGTGGCCAATGCCTCCACATTCAAAACACTTCAAGGGAAGTATTCCCTTGTATTTACTTGTGCCTCTTCTAAAATTTTTTGAAAACAAAGATAAAATATCATTAAGATTTTTAGATACCATGCTTTCCAAGTTAGAGTCACCACCATCTTCTTCAATGAAGATCATCTTAGATTTTTCCTTCTTCATGGATTTGAAAGATAATTCTCTGTCAACCTTTGTCTTGGTCTTCATAGCCTTTTCCCTTCTCATCTCATAAGTAATGAGTGTGATATAAAAATCATCAATAGATAGAATATCTGAGTCTCTTTCTTCTAATGAAGATACCTTTGCATCAAATTTATCAGGAAGAATCCTTAAGATCTTGTCCACCACAGTAGAGTCATTCAGTTCTTCACCAAGACATCTGATGGTACTAACAATATCGTTCACCCTGGTGAAAAAAATCCCCAATAAGTTCTTGCTCTCCCATCTTCAAGTCATCATACTTCAATCTCCAAATTTGATGATTTTCCTTCTTGAATTTTGTATTTCCTTCATATATGTTTTTCAGTTTGTCCTATATACCTTTGGCTGTGACCACTCCATTTACTCTCAAGAATTAACTTTTATAAAGTGAAGACAATATATAATTCTTGTCTCTTCCATCATTCTCAAGAAACTTATTGTCAACCGGTGTAAGTGGAACATTTTCTTCAATGGGGGGAAACCCAACTATTACAGCTTCAAGAACCTCATAACTAATAAACATGAGATATGGTAGCATTATATCCTTCTAGATGTGATAGTTTTTCCCATCAAATACCTGAATACCTTTTCTATTCACACAATTCAGATTCTCCATCCGCAAGGAAAACAAAGGCAACCAGCCACTGATACCAATTAAAAGGACCCGATTTGAGTAATGAACCACTGAGAGGGGGGGGGGGGGGGTGAATCAGTGGTACCCCTTTTAATTTTTTTAAGTTACCTTAAGAATGAGAATAACCTTTGTCTCCTATTAAAGATATAATTCCCTGCTGAGAAACAAACAAGCACCCATCCAAAAAGGAATATAGTGATTTATAAGGTTCACTATTCAGTAATAATAGCTACATCCTTGGTATGGTTGGAAACAATCCAACAACATACAATCCACTAAGAAAACAATACTTGGAATTACAATGAGTAGGATATACCGTTGCACTCGTGAAGCACTGTGAAACAATTACTCCAGTGCGTGTGCACCCTCTTAGTACAGTAGGGAAAAGTTTTATTTCTTGTAACAGCTTATGTTACCAGCACTTCCTTTCAAATACAAGTGTAAGCAGGTTCAGCACAAATCCTCACTTCCTTACCCAGAAGAGAGATAAGGATTTCTTGGACTTGAGATAGATCAATTCCAATCCGAACTTCCCATTCCGATTCTCCACTCCGAAATCTCCACTCCAAAGTATCCACTCCGATATTTCTTCTTCAATCCGAATTCTTCAATTCGAGTCATCCTCAGTCTGAGAAACTCAATACGGTGATAGCCAGTACAAGTTCCTCATTCGGAATCTCCACTCTGAAATCTCCACTCCGAATTATCCAGTCTGAATTCTCCACTCCGAATTCTCATTACGAATGGAACTACAATGAAAGCTCAGTCGGCCAAACACTCCCTCCTCTCTCTAGATTACCAGAGCTTATCTCTCTAAATTTTCATCCTTTTCATCCCATACTCTGATCTCCTTTTATAGGATCTACAAAGTGTGCTTAGGCGGGAAACCAAAATATTTTCCCGCTCACTTAGATTCACCCAAATCATAATTCCTCCTAAAATCTCGGAGCAATTAAGACTCAGTCAATGCTTCCAGAATATTCTCGAATCTTCTTCGACTTCTCTTATTTTAGAACTTTGGCCTTTTCTGGACCGGACTTTGTTACTCATATTTCTTGGTATCAACTTCTCGGATCCATCCATCTTGAGTCTTCAGCATCACTTCAAGTCTTGGAATGACTCATCAACACCTTTCCGGAATGACACCACTTCTATTCACAGTGTGACCCTTCATCACTTCTTGGTGGACTTCTGGTTTTTGGGTTCAACAATTCTCAGAGTAGACTCTGCACTTTTGGCTACGAACTTTAAACTCAGGAATTTGACTCCGAACTTCTTGCTACGAACTTCTGATTCCGGAAGTCGACTCCGTACTTTCTATTCAAGAGGTAGAATCCGAACTCCTGACTCCGAACATCGACTCCGCACATCTGGTTCTCGTTGCGACTTCACCGATTCTTGAAAAACCTTATCCACCCATATTTTTTTGTGAATCATAAGTACCTGCATATACTCATAATTTTGAGTTACAAAATAGCAAAGCATCATCACAATTAATGTCTCCTCATCTCCTATCAGCCTGCTTAGGATCCGAACTTTTCAAATCCTAGACACCGAATTCTATCGAACACCAGATTCCGAGTGGACAAAATTTATGGTTCCGAACTTCTCAAACTCCAGAATCCGAAAGATCAATATACTTGGTTCCGAACTTCTCAAACTCCAGACTCTAAAAGTTCAATATACTTGGTTCCGAACTTCTCAGACTCCAGACTCTGAATGTTCAATATACTTGGTTACGAACTTCTCAAACTCTAAACTCCAAAAGTTCAATATACTTGGTTCTGAACTTCTAACTTCCAGCTTCCAAATTCAATGATTCCGAACTTCTAACTTCCAGCTTCCAAATACAAGGTATCTTTCCTTTATGAAAAATTTCTCAAGATAAAAAAAACAATTCATACAAACCATCTCTCCCTTCAGGTTGGTCCTAACAATATTTTACTAGCTATATATTCATATGTGAAATAAATTACTAATATTATAATTAGTGATGTAATATGATGCAAATCATAATCTTTATGTCTAGGCATCATCCAAAAATATTGATAATAAATGGATAAGGTCTTGACAAAAATATATTTCTATTTTGTCTCATGAGACCTACTTATGCATTGAGGGTCTATAGTGGGCCCTTCCATTCATTTACTAAGTCCAATGCATTCCTCATATGTCTAATAAAAAGATATTTTTAAATAAAAGTGTATCATACTAATTTTAAATATTTTATTAATAATTATAGATTAAAATATTCTAATAAAAGCGTTGATAAATTATTGAGGAAAATAATCTTTAAACATTCCCAAGTGTCCCACAGTACTTTGAAATATTTAAATCATAATCTATAGGTAGGAATAACATTAAATGAATCATATAATATCATAAGAATAATAATACTTAGGATTTGACATATTTCTGGGTAGTAAATTCAAAATATGCAATGAATAAGTGGTGAAAAGGCATATATCCCACATAAGTAAAAGTGGGACAAAAAGCACTTTTTTACTTTAGAAAGAAAAGTTATGTTGTAAAATAATTTGTATTTTTAAAAAAACAAATAGATTTTAAATATTTATAACCAAAAAAAATAATTTGGAAGGAAAATGAAATTATATTTGACACATAAATTAGGTTCAACAGATGTGAAAACATCTAAAAAGAGTGTGTAAGAAACTTTAGAAAAGATCCTCTTTAATGTGGTTTAAGGAAAATATTAAAGAGTCTTTAAAATGAAAAATTAATAATTGTTTATATGAAATAATATATGAAAAGATATATTTTTTCATTAAAATTTATTGATTTTATAAAAATAATTGTGTCTTAAAATAGATTTTGTATGGTACATGAATATTAGTAAGAAAGAGAGATATTCAGTTTCATCAGGCTTGCATATCGGGAAGAATTGAGAAGACAGCCTTGTTAAAATTGTATTTCCTATAAAATAAAGATGAATTGATATAGATACATGTGTTTGAAATTGTTAAACAGAATTTAGAATATTTATATAAAAATAATTAATAATTAAATTATTTTATAGATGAAAAACTCATAACCCAAATGAAAATAAAGGATTGGGACGAAACCTTACCACTTCAAAACAATCGAACCATATGCCTGAAGTATTTGATTATACTCAAATAAGATATTAAATATCAGGAATATAAACATATTCATGATATATTTCATCATTTAATTATACACATACACCAAAAAAAAGAAATAGTGGTTAAAAAGGAATAACTCACAGAAATAAATGTCAGATGTGAAAACCCATACCTTATGTCTGAATGTGGTTTTCATTTTATATTAATGTCCTAGATAATCAGATTAAATATATTAATTAATTAATTCTGAATATTTTCTACACATATATTATTTATTATAATTTTATTATGTTTATTTATGGTCTTTTGGATGAGTTAGAAGATACAATATTTTCGTTAAAGTGAGTCTGTTTCCCTGGTTTTCATGATCGGTTTACTTATTTACAAGTATGGAAGTTCATGTTAAATGGGAATAGATTCTATAGAATTTATCATTAATGTTATTAATGAAAATAAATATTATAAAAGGTTTATATATTTCATTTGTATATTTTGGGTGAGTATTAATCATTAGGTAAGATGTTAGTGATAATAATTTAAATTATTTTGACAGTTTTATGATCATCACTAACTATTTTGTTATTAATTAACCTCATGTGTATATTATGGCTTAAAAACATTAAATTGGATATAATACATAAATTATAATCTTTTAACCCTCAAAATGGTTTTTTGACTTTTCTTTAAGAGGTTATTGGAAAATGAAAAGGCATTTTTCATGATGTCAGTAAATTGACACATCAAGAGCGATGTTTTCATTAAAATAATAAAAGATAGAAGAATGATTTTGATGATACATCTCAAAATAACAAATTTTAATTACATTATATAGATGATAATTTATTTACCTTGTCTCTTTTGGCTGGGGAGTTGAGGGGTGTATAATAAAACAAAATAAAATTAAAAGAAAATAAAAGATACGGAAGTGGATTTTTACCTCTTGAATTCTCGTCCTTACAAAACTCATTAAAGGGACTGATTTTAATCTTTTTTTGAGTAGAAACACTCTTTGAAGTGTGTGACTATTTTGGAGGAGTATTGGGTGGAAATTTTACAAGGATAAAATGTTGGAAGGTGTGAGGACAAGCGGTGGTATTTATAGTAAATGGGAGAGGTGTTTTTGATTATTTTATTTATTTGTTTATTATTTTGGCTCATGACTATGAATAATTTGATAATTATAACAAAATATACTAAAATAAATAATTTAACTTTTAAATTATATTTCTTTCATCATTCATGACCCATGGAATGTTGTATTTATTTTATAATGTATATATACAGTAAATTACAGTATTTCACTATTCACAAAAAATTCATGCAGTTTTCAAATATACAAAAAATTTATCCTGACAATTTAATGACATGTAGAATTAAAAAATAAACTCCATTTTATAAAAATATTCTTATTAAGAGAAAAAATTTATTTTTTAATTAAAATCACCATTTACTCAAAAATTACAGATCTTAAATTTATAAATGATTTTATGATACTCTAAAAAATTACCTATGGTATAATAAAATTATCATTAATTAATAAGAAAAAAATAAGTATTTATGAATTAATTTTATGAAAATAAATTTTCTTTTAAACAATTTTATTTTTTATAAAATAGTATTTAAATATTTATAATCTACAAAAATAAAAACACCTAATTAATAAATTTTTAAAATATTTATTTCCTTATACAATTATATAATCATATCATATTGTAAATTATAAGGAACATAAATTTTATTTATACATTGTTATGTGATGTTATTGTTATAACGGATACATTACAATTCTTAATTGTCACATTATTATTCCAACAATCACATTGTTATTCATAAAAAATGAAACTTGTTAGAAAAATACATAGAAATTAACCAGTGTAAATTATGATATTAAAAAATCATTTATATTGTATATTTTATGAAAAATAATTTATAAAAGTGTCAAATGTAATATTTAAAACAAGTTTTCCATTGAAAGGTGGTAAAACCACATTTAAATAAATATTGAATTCTTATGTGTAAAATTGAATTTATTCCTATTTTATGCCTCTAAAAATGTTTTGGATAAATATGAAAATACTTTATTGAAACAATAATATTTTAATTACATTGATATCTTTTACAAATAGTTATTAATTTAATTTAGTAATATAAAATGTCATTGTGGGAATAAAAATAGTCTTTATAAAAATACATTATTTATGATAAATTTGTTTTCATTTCTAAATAATTGGTAACCAATGAACTAATTTTATAAGTATGTGAAATCTTTATTTTCATAATTTAAATAATATAATTCATTCCCTCCATTCCCAAACATATAAGAGATAACTATAATGAATAAATAATAATATTTTAATCATTTTTTAGATGGTAAGCTATCAATGATGTTAAATGTAAAAAGTGGCATGCTGTAAACTCTTGGGGTGTTATGGTTTTAGACCTTGAAATGATTTCATGCGATTGAGTTGGGAGTTTGAGGTACAGATTTTTTGGGATTTTATTATCCATGAATTTTGATGGAATTACCTTATAAATTCTTATGTTATTCATAAATGAGTTATATTTAATCATTATCAAATTTCATTCTATGATGTTTCACCTATGTGAATATCATTGGACAATATTTTAAATTGAAATTTTGTTTCTTTTTGTCAAAAAGTCAGTTTGATATGATAGTTTTATTATAAAAATGGTTTTTAAAAATTGATTTTATGTGAAAATATCTAAATTATTATTTAAATTCATGTTTGTTTAAGAACCTGTTTTTTCACTCAGGTATGGATCCTTTAAATTTTGGACTAATTATTTATTTTTGACCTAATTTGGATAAATAATATTTTAGTAAAGATTATGAGGGTGGTCAAGGCTTGTTCAGAGCCCGAAAAAAAGTCTTTTGGGGAAACAGGTCTGGAGCACGGTTTATAGTAAACAGTGTGGGAAGTATGTATAGTTAGAGAAAACCATGAGGGTGGAATATTTTTTTGGAAAGAGCCTTGCCACACATTTGGCAAATAGTTTCTCAAACATTGAGGCCTAAACATGTGAGAGACCTTTTTTCCCAGGAACCCATGTAGGGATTGCACGTAGTTTGGAAAACCGTGCAGACAAACCATGCACATGCTTTTTTTTGTATAATTTTACAAATTCTCCCTTAATGATCTATTTAAGATACCTTTTCTTCCCTAATCCAGAAATTGTGGGATTAACCACCTTATCTCTAATTTTATATCTTTTTGAAACCTAAGGTATGAATCAATAGATTTCCTTCATCCGAGATCCGTTTGAGCATCCATTTATCGCATTGGATGAGTAACAGTAAATACCCGAGTCAATTTAATCTTTTTCTACTTTATTTTTCTCTCGAACTAAATATCATAGTGTGTTCATTTTTCAATTTTTCATAGATCTACACTAATCAGAGCCAAATCAAGGGCCAATACTAGAGGAGGAGAGTCGTACAAGCCTAAAGTGGGTGGTCTATAACTCATCCCTCAAGTTCATTGATTTTGGAATTGTCGTGTGGGGCCCACCAATTTTATCGTGTGCAATTTAATGAATTTATATGCTATGTTTATAATAATTAGAATCATATACTTATTCTCATTCCAAATATGTGATCTGTTGTTAGTGGTTACACCAGGAACTCAATCCATTCCATATGTAAGGTTATTCCATAATTTTTTTTTTCTTTTTTGACATGTTTGTGCCACCATTCGGGTGTGACTTGGAATGACCATTGTAAGGGTAATATTTTCTATGTTTAATGGATTGATTTATATTTTGATTGGAATAATGGAATGTACCATGTATTCTCAACACTTGACCAACCTATGATAAGTGTTTCAATTTGAAAATGAAAAGCAAAATATTAATTGGAAAGTACAATATGTATATCACATGGACTTGAATTTAAATGAATAGTAGGCTACATATCGATAGAACCCATTACCGAATTATTGGAAGTTAACAAATTGAACTTTGAATATGTAATGTACATTAAATGGATTAAAAATTATTGCATTTTATGTGGCCTTGATACACTAATGAATGGAAAGGCCTGAACCAAATGATTTGATAAAATGGTTGAAGCTACATAACCTTATCACACTAATTAAAGGCAGGGCATGATGAAAATGAATTATTACATTACTACATAATTAAATAGCAGTGGCATCTCTGTAGCTCGACTTGGATTCTGATCAAAGAATTCCCCGAGCACTCAGGAACCCCATTCCAATTCAAGGATTCAGATTTTTTAGGTTGAGACCCACCTATATCCCGATCCTTGTTTTTTATCTGGATGCCCAATATGATACTATAATATCCCTCACATATTATTAAAGGATTACATGGATACACTCCTTGAATCCAACGTTGAAAAGTAGGTTCAATGGTTACAGCTCATAGGGACCTGTCCTTGCATAGCCCCATTTCAACCTTGGACGATCACTTTGGATTTTGTAGGTATGTCATTGTAGAATTTCATGGAACATGATCCTTAAAATACAATTTTACCCTTAGCCAGGTTAGAGTTATCAGTGAGTTGGGAAACACTTGAGGTCTATGTTGCTTTAGTTATTTCCTTGGAATATCATTATTAATATCATTATAGGTAAGCTTGTTATAACATGGAACCTTCACTATTCTTAGCAAGTGACATGTTAAAAACTGGTATCAATCAAATAATGAATTGGTTACTTGTTCATATACTAGACTAGGGATGAAGCATGTACTTTGGTATTTATTTATATTGAACTAAATTACATTACATATGCATGATTGAAAACTGTTAAATTTCAATTACAGAGGATGGATGTTATAGATACAATTTGTGGTGGCTCACTAAGATTTAACTCAAACCCTCTTTATGAACCTTTTTGTACCTGAAGTAGATTACATTATTTCCAGTGTTGACAAAGAGAAGCATAATACATCATACACTTGACTGCTTGATGTTTAGTATGGAACATGATTGTAGATAACCGAGCTGGAGCTCTAGATTGTTAGGATAGTCATTGATTTCATTTATTCATTTCTGGAACATGTAATACTTCTCTCTTATATCCTTGTTTTCAATTTTTTAGGGACATAACATATCATTAGTTGTTGAATTATATTCCATTTGTTTCAGTTATTTTCAATGTTGTCTCTATTTTATTATGTGCCTTTTATTTACTAAAATTTATTCAACTATTTTCTGATGTTTACTTTCAGCTGCTATGATAAACTTTGTTAATGAGGGAATAATCTCCCCAAGGACACACATTAGGCCCTTTCTGCTAGTTGGCGGCCTTTGGTGTTTGGGGAGATGCACTTAAGGCCATGTGGACCCCCATGATGAGGACACCAATTATGTGGCATCTGGGTATGGGATGACACAATATGGTATCAGAGGAAATATTTTATTTGTATACTATTTGGGGACAATAGATTAGAGATTATTAATTCTTGGGACTTAGTCATAAGATCTTCTTGGGCGTCCTGAACCCATGTTCAGGGTAAAAACCATGTTTCCTAAATTATAATTGTTTTTATACTTTTTCATATTACAATTGATATTATTTAACAATTGGGTGACATACATGATGTGAGGTGTTGTTGATTGTTACTATATTTCAGGATTTTCTTTCATCCTTGGTTTGATGATATGAAGGAAATGTGAATTTATACATGCATCATTATAGGCACCTAGAAATTTCATGTCATGCATATTTTCATGCCATATAGTTGAATTTCACTAATTTCTATTTCTTGATATTATTTTGATTATTGATTGATTCTTTGATAGTTAGATTATGCTTGTAATATATTTGGTTGCGATTGTGTATTTTACTATCTCAATTCTTGAGGTTCTTGGGACGTCATGCATTTGGAAGCGTAATTTACTAGGTATAGAGGATTTGTGTCACAGTATAGAGGATTTGTGTATGTTATCCATCAATAAGCATGTCATCTTATTTATCATAGAGACCTTTTATATGATATTCAATAAGGATATTATCACTATGGTACACCTAAGGAATGAAAATATTACCAGGTATAGAGGATTTGTGTCACGGTAGGGCAGTAGTTCTTCCTGTGGTAGGAGATGTTCCCTCGAGGTTTCTTATTTGGGAAGTGACAAACATAGTGCATGATTCGATAGATATAATGTTTGTCATTAGTGATGAGAATGTGGGAAATTAAAGCCTTAGTGTGATAGAGACCCACTACTGTGCTGGGTTTGTGGACATATGAGGCATCTTTAGCATTTCTATAGGACCTTTCCACTCATTTTTAGCGAGAAAGGATACTCACCAGCTCCGTATTCAAGAGCAATTTTGTTTTACACAGTGTTAGGCAGGGAGTTGGAATAGTAATAGTTGGTCTAGATGAGGAGGTTATGGCCATGGAAGTAAGAACCCTAATCACCAGCAGCACCAACATGGCAGTATTGATCATGGTAGTCTATCTTTTGCGTAGGGCCATGGATCAGGTCAATTGCATGCAGTACAACCAATAACCAAGGATCATGCTACGAGACCATCTACAATATGAGGTACTATTCTTGTGTCATATACTATAATATTTTTTTTATTTGATATAGGTCATTAGAATTATTTTATCTATGTATCTATCATGGAATTTCTTGGACAAGAGACACAGTTTCACTATGCTGTAATGACCCTAGATACGCTGCTAGGGGTACGAAGAGAGGGCATACACAGTGTAGGGACTATCCCATTGGGGTAGGAAGTTACAAATTCTTATGGGACCACATTGTTCTCTAGAAGATGGGATTTGATTTCATTCTCAGAATGGATTGGTTGGTTCACTATCACACTTTTGTAGACTTCTATTGCTGGAAGGTATCGTTTAAACCCTCATTGGGAAGTCACTATCTAAATAAGTGTTATTGGGATGTCTAGTTTGGTAGGTCTAGACTAGATCATCATGGGATATGTGGAGTGACCTCACAAATCGATGATATCTTCATGTAGGATCAGGGTTTACTTAAGGCTGATTTCCCTCTAGCAGTGGGTCTTTATTGAAATATCATTCCCAAGGATTATTTGGATTACCTCATGATAGAGAGGTAGAGTTTAATATCGGGCTTGTTCTAGGAGGATATCTTGTATCCATTACTCCATATAGGATGGAACTAATAGAGCTTCAAGTGTTCAAGAATTGGATAGAGTATTTTGAGGCCCAAGGCTTTTTATGGCCCAGTACATCTTCAAGGGGCTTGCCCGTGTTTCTCTCCAAGAAGGAAAATGGAAACATAAGTCTACGCATGGATTACAAATGAATAAAAAAGATTATAGTCAAGAAATGACATCCAATTACTTGAATAGACGATCTATTCTACAATCTTTGAGTAGAAAAGGTCTTTTCCAAGTTCAACTTGAGATCGGGTTATCATCAGGTTTGAGTTAGGCCATCAGACATACCTCATACAACATTTCATAGCAGGCATGGTCTATATGAGTACCTTCTTTTTCCGTTTAATCTTATGAATTCACCAACAATTTTTCATGGATCTAATTTATAGGGTGTTCTACACATATATGGATTCTTTTGTGATAGTATTTATGGAAGATATTTTGGTGTATTCTTACACTTTTTGCGACCATGCCCAAAATCTTGAGATCATTCTATGTACACTAAGATAGAATCCGATTTATTCTATGATTTCTAAGTTCTAATTTTGGAAAAAAAAAGTCACTTCTTGGATCATATAATATTTGAATTAGGTTTATCTATTGACCCTGAAATGGTTAGGGCTGTAGATTCCTAGGAGTAGCCAAAGAATGTGTTTGATATACTGAGTTTCTTGGGACTGACTGGACATTACAGGAATTCCATACAATATTTATCATGTCTTTTTTCACCACTTATTATTCTTTCAAAGAAATTTATAATGTTCATATGGATAGAATAATTTGAGAAATACTATTATAAGTTGAAAGGAAGGATTATATCGACACCTATTCTGACTCATATGTAGCCAATTATGAATGGAATTTAATGGCCCTATTTTTGAGCCAAATCTAGAGTTTCATGATAGTCATGAGTAGTATTATCTCCTATCCTATACAGTTACCTCTTACCACCATGAGAAGGAATAGAGTAGGCTATTTTCTAATCCTAATAGCTTGGTACTCTGTGAGAATATATCAAGAGATACCCCACCTCCAGATTGGTCTATGGACAGAGACGATGTCCTACGTCTATATAGACATATCTGGGTTTCTATAGATATGAGATAGGAGTTGATGATATAGTACCATACTTCTCATTGGGTAGTTCATTCAAAAATATTGAAATGTATCATGATATGTGATTCATGTATTGGTATTCTAGAATGAAGCATCATATTGTAAGCTTTGTCACTAGGTGTTCCACCTATCAACAAGTGAATGAGGATCACTAGAGACCTACAGGAATATTACAACCACTCCCAGTCTTGGAATGGAAATCGGAAGATGTTTCTATGGATTTTTTAGTCGGCTTACCTAGTTTACTAATTGGTATTTATGCTATATGGAAAGTTATTGATCGACTAATGAAATCCTTCACATTCATTCATATTCGAGAGATAATATCTGTTGATGAGCTAAGAATATTGTATGTCCATGAGATCATATGACTCCATAGGGTCCATCTTACTATAATTTCAGATAGAGATTCACATTTCACATCATGGTTCTAGAAAGGATTTCAAAATACTATGGGTAAACTGGTTCTTCTAAACACATCATTTCACCCTCAAAACTGTGTTCAATCAGAACTGACAATACATGTTCAAGAGTATATTCTTTGATAATGAGTCTTTAATCTCGATTGTTTTTTGGAAACACATAACTGTCTCATTGAGTTCACCTATAATAATAGCTTTCATGTGACAAATCAGATGGATCCATTTGAGGGCTTATATTGTAGGTCGTACCATTCAACTCTATGCGAGATTATGGTTGGAAATACATCCCTACTAGGGCTTCATATCGCTTAGGAGATTTCGAAGTTGGTTCACCTGATCAGAAAGCGTATGAATACAACCCAGACATGAAAAAATCTTCTGTCAATCGTCGTCGACAACCTCTTGAGATTGTGTTTGGGGATTGTGTTTTCCTTCAGGTACCTCCTAGGCTAGGTAATAGACGGCTACAGAAATCAGGGAAGTTATCACCTCATTCCATAGGATAAATTAAATTCAATAGAGTGTTGGATTGGTAGAATATCAATTGCTAATACCTCAAAGGTATTATTCCATGCATGAAAGCCTCTATTATTGTATCTTATCCAATATCATATCGACCCATCTCATATAATTGATCCAAAATATGTTTAGTTAGATACCAATTCTACATTTGAGGAGTATGTACTCATTTTTGACGAGGGAATGATGGCTCCTTGACAACATTCCGTCCCTATGGTATGGGTGCTATAGATGAATGAACCTGTGAAGGGTGAGACATGGGAGAGGGAAGTTGAAGTATGTGGTCAGTGGTCACATCTTTTCTCATAATGTTTTTCACCAACCTTGGAAGGTGATCTCGGGGATGAGTTTCTTTAAAGGAGGAAATAGTAAGAACCTGATTTTTCAATCCTGTATGGATCCTTTAAATTATAGTATAATTATTTATTTTGGACCTAATTTGGATTTCTATTAGGTTAGGGAAGATTCTGAGGGTGTATGGGACTTATTTAGAGCATGATACTAGCAGTTTTTGGGAAAATAGGCCTAGTAAACATTTTATAGTAAATCTTACTTGAATTCTGCATAGTTATAGAAAAATATATGAGAAGTCTGCAGAGTTAAATAAAACATTGTGGGTGGATTGTTTTTGGATAATGTCGTACCACTTGGTTGGTGCACGACTTCCCAAAACGTGTTTCCTATCCTTGTGACATCCCGTTTTCTCGCAGGTACCCATGCGTGGTTTCCACACTGTTTACAAAACCGTGTGAACAAACCGTTCATACAGTTTTTTTCTAGGTAATTTTAAACATTTTCCCTTAATGACCTTATTATGCCACCTTTTCTTTCCTAATCAATGAACTAGTTGGATTAACCCCTTTTTCTCTCATTTTAAGATTTTTGAAGACCTATTATATTAATCAAGATACATCCTTTGTCTAAGAACAAATCAAGCTTCTGTTCGTCACGTTGGATGCACAATGGTATGTACTCAAGCCCATTTAACCCATTCCTTTTCTCTTTTAATCCTGACCTAGATATAATGTTGAGAGTGTTTTTATATTTTTCATATATCTAATCCAATCCAATCCAAATAAAGGGAAAATACTCTAAGAGGAGAGTCATACAAGCCTAAGGTGGGTGGTCTATAACTCATCCCTCAAGTTCGTTGATATTGGAATTGTCATGTGTGGCCCAATGATTTCATCAGGTACCATATATATAATTTATATTACTTGTTTATAATAATTAGAATAATGTGGTTATGATATTTATAAATATGTGATTCGTATTTCTTGGTTACACAAACAACTCAATCCTTTCCATGTAGAAGGTTAATCCAATTTTTTTTACTATTTCTACATGTTTATTCCACTATTAAGGCATGCCTTTGTTTTACCATTCTAAGGGAATGATTTTCTATTTTGAATGGATTGATTTATATTGTGATTTTAATAATTGATTGTACAATTTATTCTCACCACATAACAAGCCTAAGGTAATCCCTTCAATTTGACATTAAAAAGTGAAATGTGAATTTGAAAGTATACTAAGTCTATGACTTGGCCTTAAAATGTAAATGAATTGTTGGTTTCATATCTTTACCAGACCTTAACACATTATTGAAATGTAGAATAATGAAAAGTGAATATGAAATGTGATTTAAATTGATTAAATGAATGGTTTCATGCTACTTGGACTTTTCACAATAATGAAAGGTAAGGCATGAACAAAATGAAATGATTAAATGGTTGCATGAAACATGAACATATCACCCTAATAAAAAGAAAGAATTGAACCAAATTAATTATTACAAGAATTCATAATTAAATAAGAGTATACTGAATCCTTCTCAATGTGGATTCTGATCAGATAATTCCATGAGGACTCGGGAAACCCATTCCAATCCAAGGATTCAGCTTGTTAGGATTAGACCCACCTAAATCTCAATCCGTCTTTATTAATTAGATGCCAAATAAAACACCATAAGATACACTAAATATTATTAATGGATGATTTGGATACACTCTTTGGATCCATAATTGACAATTTGGGTCAATGGTTAGAGCCCGTAGGGCCCTGTCTCGGTATAACCCCATTTTACCATGGAAGATCACCTTGGATTCAGTAGGAATATCATTGTGGAATGACTTTGAACATGATCCTTGGATTACACTCTTACCCTTATCTGGGATACATTAATTAATGAGATCACGACCCTTGAGGTCTACTTTTACTTGGTGATTACCTTGGAACATCATTATTAAATATAATTATAGTTTTCATGATTATAACTTGGATCCTTCACTATTCTTAACACGCGATATATTAAAAATTGGAAAAAATAAAATAATGAATCTATTATATGGTCAAACTCTAAAAAAGGGATAAAGTGGTAATTTTGTATTTAGATACATTGAACTTAATTACATATTGATGCTTGCACACAGTTACATTTCTATTACATAGGATGGACGATATAGACACCATTGTTGGTGGCCCACATAGATTTATCTAACATCCTCTCCATGTGACATTTGACACCTAGAGTAGATTTCATTGATGTAGGTGTTGGAAAACGTAAGAATACAACTTCAATAACTTAATTGATTTCTATTTAGTATGAATCATGATAGAAGATGACCGAGATGGAGCTCATGATATAGGGGATAGTCATTGATTACATTTATAATTTTGAGGAACATGTATGCTTGATGTCTTGTATACATGTTTTACAGTTTTCTAGTGACATGACATATCATTAGTTGTTGAATGATATTCCAATTTTTTTTGGTTATTATGAATGTTACCTCTATTTATCATTTTTCTTCCTCTTTACATAAATTTCTTCCACTATTTACCGATGTTTAATTTCATCTGCTGGACTACAATTTGGTAATGAGGGCATAGTCTCCACATAGACAAGCCTTATTACCTCATTTCTAGTCGGAATCCCCTAGAGTTTAAGGGGATGTGGTTGAGGCCATGTGGATCATAAGGCTAAAGGAACCCATTAAGTGGAATCTGGGTCTGAGACGTCACAGTTACATGCCTTGTAAAAGAGGCTTGTAGATACTTTGGGTTTTAAAATGTATTTCAAAAGGATATTTAGAAAATATATTAGTATAGTAAAATAAAAATCATGGTTGGTTATTTGTACAAATATCATTCAAAAAAACGAGTTTCACCCTCATTTTATTCTTTATGTTAACTGATTATATGTGGTCTTATGAATTGATTTGATTTATTAATGAAATTTTAATGTGAAATAAGGAATATATATTACAGGGTGTGGGGATGTGGGATGAGGAGACAATATTTTGATGTGATATTATGAGATATATGATTAATAAGTTATTTTTATATGATAAATGTTTCCACAAATTCCATCGCTAACATAATGGGGATCCTATGCATCTTAGTGGTAGATTGAAAAATGATTTCTATAATAGTCATGATGAGACATTTACAAGTATCCTCTAGTACATGATACACCCTTACTATAGAATGTGTCATTGGTGAGGCTAGGTTATTGAAATCCAGATGGTTATCGACTAGAAACATAATTAATAAGCCGAAAAATCATTTTTTAAGAGTAGAACAAGGACTATCTCACTGTATTCTTAAGAGTTACCCATAATTAGAATTAATTTGGTTAGTCTCTTTTAATGTAACACTTTAATTTTTCATTATTTTTATTTATTACTTTATCATGATATGTCCTCCCCTGGTCTCTTTTATGACTTGATTCTATCTCTCTCTCTCACACACAGACTAATTTTCGTTCTTCTAGTGCTACTTATTGATGTTTAACATTGTTTATTAATTATATTCAGTGGTGGAATTTTTTCATCTATTCACCTTTTTATCATATTTTTATTAATTTTTTATCAAGTATATGATTAATTTAATTATTTTTTAGATCTATTATGTTGTTTCTTCAAAAGTGGAATTAAAAGGGGGATTTTATAAATAAAATTTTAAATAGATTGTCCAAAGAAATGTTTAATTTCTCATTTTAAAAATGGATATTAGTAATTAATATGTGTATATTTTTCCTGAAATGATTAAAAACCTACTTCCAAATATATAATTTCAAACTAGCTTATGTAAAATGATTAGATAATGTAAATTTAATGACTGTTAAGTGATATCATACTCGGTTGTTTATGATCACACCCTAAATATACCACTTATTTTCTAAGGACCTATTAGATTTTTCAGGTTTAGGTTTTACAAGAGCTCCATCTTGTGAACTCCTTACTCGGTCACTCATGGAGAAAATATGATTATGAGGTTGGATAATGACCTTATAATCATGTGGAGATCATTTTAAGTATTTTCATTTTTTTATACCACAAACATATTGAACATTTTAGACTATCCTATAATTTAAAATATATTTTGGTTCTGTATATTATAGTGAGTTGGATGTTTGTTTATCATTATACATAATTTTTTTTGTTTTATTTGAAAATATTTATATGATATATCTTAGAAGTCCATATTATGGGTGAACTATGTTCAATTATTTGTAAGGATTCTATTACATGAATAATATTATTTATTAGTCTAATTTATTCCCACTCATGTATTTCATGATTCCCTAGCTTATGTTTCCAACTTGTGGGGGTTAATAATGACCATATAGCATTTCCAAAAGATAATCAGAGTACCCAATCTATGTAGCCCAGGTTAGTTCATGATAAAATCAAAATATATTTATCATTCCATTCTTAGTAACAATAACTCATAATTCTTCCTATGAGTACTATTTACCCCACTCCCAAACAAAAAAAATTATTTTTCATTCAACTAACCTATGATGAAAAAAATCAAAATGAAATTGAAAAGAACAATAAAGAAAAATGCGAGTTAGAATGGTCTATTCCAATGAACATGAACGTAATTGAGATTGATACTATTGGGTATGTATTGTCTCAGTAAAACTCTATAAATCCTATTTATTTTGATGCTCACAAATACACATGATTGTTTCACTAATGAAATTAATTTAAGTGAATTTATGGAAATTACTCTTTGGGAAATATTTATTACATAATTATATTCAAGACATTGATCCACGAGAAATATTTGTTAGGTATTATGAACATGTTTTAAAAGTATATTAGAAAAATTTTTCTTACTCTACATTTGTAAGAATATAATACATCATAGAAACACTATGTTTGAAAATATAACATAATTAAAGATACCCTAAGTTTAAAAATGATTGTATAGATCATATACCTTATGATGTCATGAAAATATGGATAATTAACCCTATTTGTGAATGGAATGTTACGTTTGAGAAAATAGAAAGTATAGTTAAGAAAATGTACATTGTTATGGAACCACACGTTTGAGGAAACAAATGTTTGTACATCAACCATTCTTTTTTAATCAACCAAATGTTTCCAACCCTACATTTGTTGTTTTTCATCATTTAAATGAACCCTATATTTGACTATTTAATAACAAAGCATTGCGTTTAAGATATTATCCATGATTTATACTATAATCATGATGTATGAAAATGTCACTTAAAAGATTTTATTTCTACCGATTAAAAGGATCGTATTCAAAAGAATAAATAATACATGTTTTTAAGGGATGTTAAGAATTTTATTAATGGTTTAAATTTGAATTATTGTTATATTTTTGGAGACATTATTAGAACCAATTAAGTAAATTAATGATGTTTGTTCTATATAAATGGATATAGTATTTTTTCCCAAGAAGAATATATACAATTTCATATTTGTAAATATATTTTGAATAAATATTTTCAACAAAAATTGAATAACTATGTTATTTTCTAAAGAGGATATACTTTCAAAATATACATATTTCAGCCTTGTACTACTATGTAACTACTGCTGTCTGTTTGTTTCTATTATTATTTACGATCATTCACAACCATGATATCATTAAAGATACTCCTACATGAATACATTTATCTATAATGAAGAATATCTATATTAATTTAGTTGCTAAAAACAACATTGATCAAGAACCATTCAATTTAGAAAATAAAACTCTTTTGATTTAATGTTTGTTCAGCTGCTCAAACTTAGTATTGTAAGAGTATCAACATCTTGACTATGATATGATAAAATATGACTCTTATGAAAGAACCAGAAGGATATTTTTAAACTTATTGTAAATTTTTTCAATTTACTACACTCAATTGTAAAAAAACTTATGATAAGATAACCATTCTATTGAAAATAACTGATTTCATAGATAAGGTTTTGGTGGAGTGGGGTAGGGGTTCGTTTTTCCCTAAACCAATCTAAAAATCATTGTGTTCTTTTTTAATCTATATATTCTGCTCAATTTACATACAGAATAGAACAATACATATCTGCTTAAATTGAAAAGAAATTTAAATGCCAAAATCTATAAATATTATTAAAAAGAAACAATTAACCCCCACTCCTATTTCATATCATTGTATTATTATGACCTAAAAAATTGTATCAAAGGTGTGTTTTTTGTTAAATTAGATAAATATCTAAAAATATGAAAATTATAAGGTCTATACAAATAAAATGACAATAACTGATCCTATAGAAAGTATGTCAATGATACATGATCTATATTTCAATGTTGACAACAATGGATAATAGAAATCATGTATGATATTATATCCAAAGAATATTTTATTTAATGTGTATATGAATATCATAACTCTTTATGTAATTATTCAGATACCAGAAACATGGGATATTGAAAAAGAAGATGAGTATAACATCAACTCAAAATAAATGAATTCTATCATATGTTGAAAATTTCCTAATGAATTAAAGTTGAAATCTCAATGTCTTACTTCTTATTAAATGTGTCATACAATCTCTATTTTATATGATGGAATTGATAATATCATACAAATTAGGTATGCTACTGAAAAACTAATGTTTGACACCTTTAGAATGTATGATTGTCAAAGAATTACTCAAATGAATATATGGATGATTAAAATTATCAACAATATTTCTAACATTTGAGATACAATTACCCAATTTTATCAACCATTAAAATTAGTATGAGTACATCCCTCAAAATGGAATGGCATATCTGTAGCTATTTGGAAATCATCACTCGTAGAAAATTTGACTATGAAAGAATAAATTAAAACATCAATGATGTACAATGTTGATATTAATGATGAAGATAAAGAAAATAAGATAGTAAAAAGGGAAAATACTTCATTTAAATTTAAATTTTAGAATAATGAATGAATATAAAAATACGATGTCAAAATCATTAAAGTTTCAGACTATTCAGATTTTGAAATGTTACCAGATATGTTAGCCAGGAAATATAGAAAATTATATAATAGGAAAATAGGCTTCAATAAATCCTTCAAAAAATAAATGTAGGTATAAAAATAACTATGATTCTATGAATATAAGAATATGTGTCATATCAGAAATGATTCCCACCAAATGAAATTTGAATGATGAAATATAGAAAATAAAAATCATAAGAAAATTGATTATGAACATAAAGGGAAAACAAAATGACATATACTTGGAGTGTGTCTGAAGACTCCATCATCTCATCTAAATTTTATTATGAAAAATATCCAAAAACCTCCAAAATCGGACATGTGATTTATTTATAAGGAAGAAGAATAAGTATACAACTATTACCCATAAGCTTCTTACAATGATTGATGCTAAAATAGAAAATATTATCCATACTATTCAATTTTTTAAGAAAAACATGATTATCTAAAATAAATACCAAGTTAATTAAAAATATACATAATTATGTTTTAAATAAATAATGGAATGTTAAAACTATATCAAGAACTATTTTTTTGTGAAATAACATCAAACTGTAATGATCATGAAAATAAAACAAAAGAACTATATGATGAAGTAGAAATATTTAAGAGTGTTGCAAGTATTTTAATTAAAGGATAAAAAATATAACTGAGATTATAGAAAAATGTTTTAATAAAAGAGAAAAATATTATATGGGAAGAATGTGATTAAAATAAAAGATATATAAACATTATTTTGATCCCGTTTTAGAAAACGACACCTGCTTCTATTGTGGAATAAAAAAACATTACTCAAACAAATATTATTTAATAAATCTTAAAAAAATGGTATTAAAAAGTAAATTTTTTTCAAAAAAAATGAATGAATAATGCTGTATAAATATTGGTTAAATATGTAAAATTTAGATTCCTATATATTTTTATTCATGAATAATTAGACCCCTGAATATATGGGTACAAAAAAACCCTTTTTTGAACGCTTTTCGTGGTAAAAGACATTACAAATAAAAATGTTTTATGGAATATGGATAGTGGATGATTAAAACACATGATTGAAGATTATTCTAATTTCAATACATTGTAAAAATGGATGGAGGATTAACCACCTTTAGAGAAAATAAAAAAGGAAAAATAGTAGGTTTTGGATCATATGGAGATCCAAAGTCAATCTCAAATAGAAAAGTGCTATATGTACAAAGGGGAAATGAAATATCAAATGGATAAAATCACAGACTCTTTTGAAAATCTAAGGCTTGAAACACATAATTATGTTTTTAAAAATAAAATGAATGAAATTTACTCCTGTCCAAAATAACATGAAATAGAATAACCTGAAACTATCTTATATATAAAGGCTAATAATTTGAATTACAATCTTTTAGAAACTATTTTACGATGTCTAGATATAGGATTAAGAACAAGAATAAATAAAGGATACCTCTTTTAATTTTATATATTTCTATATTAATTAGAACCTATGTCTATTGAAGAAGCATTAAATAATAAAAATGGTCTAATATATATACAAGAAAAACTAAATCAATGTAGTATAAATAGTTTTTGGGAATTAGTAGATAGACCAACCAATTATCTAGTAATAAGAATAAAATGAAATTATAGAAATAAACAAGATGATCAAGGGATCATTACCAAAAATAAAGCTTGATTATTTTCAAAAGGATACAATCATGAAGATGGGATAAAGTATGATGAATCCTTTTCATCTATTAATATATATGAGGTAATTAGAATCCTTATAGATTATACTGAACTTATAAAATTTAAGTTATATCATATGGAAGTTAAATCAGGACATTTATATGAATATTTAATAGAGGATGTTTATAATGAACAAAAACCATAATTTTAAATCCTTCATTTACCCGATTTAGATTACAGACTTACCAATGATCTTGATGGAATTTAATAGAAACCTTGTGCTTGGTATGAAATATTAATCTCATTTTTATTGGAAATTATATTTTCTATAGGATTGGTAGATCCTAATCTTTTTAATAAATCTGTTTACTCTAATATATTATTAGTGAAAATTTATGTTGATTATGTTATATTCGGATTAAAAAAATAAAAAACTATGCAATTTTTTTTCAAATATTATGCAAAAATTATTTTAAATTTGTATGAATGGGGAATTGAATTTCGTTTTAGGATTTCAAATCAATAAAAATTATTATAGAAATGTTTTAAATCAAAGTAAATAAATTATTGATTTATTAAAAAATTTCTTTCTAGAAAACTGGATGACTTATACAACTCCCATGTGTGGTAATGTTATTTTTTTTGATAAAATGGAAAACCAATTAACAACATCTGAGACAGAGTTATGATTGGTTGTTTGATATACCATTCTGATATTATAATGGATATATTATTTTCTGTATGTTTATATGCCAGATTTCAGTGAAACTTAAAATAATTTTATCATACTTCTGGGGAAATGATTTTTAGATATTTAAAATGAAGAATTTTTTAATCATTACATTACGAAAAAACTTTTTATTTAATTTATTTTTATATTCATATAATGATTTTGGAGTTTGTAGATTAGATAGAAAATGAACATCTCGAACCTATCACTTTTTAGAAATATATTTAGTGTTATGGTCGAGTAATAAACAACATTCACTTTATCTTGAAATAGATGAGGAAGAATATATATCCACATGAAGTTTTTGGGCACAAGTGTTGTGGATGAATCACTCCTTACTGGACTGTGGAGTTAATTTAAATAATATACCTATTTCAGGTGATAAAACCAGGGAAATTAATATTTCCAAAAATCATATAAGTCATTCTAGAACAAATAAGAATGATATAATATAACATTTTATAAGATATCATGTTTTTTAAAATGATATATATTTAAAATTTAGAAATACCAATTATCAACATACTGATATTTTAACTAAAACAATTACCACAAAATGTGATCATTTTATTACAGAGGTAAAAATATTTAATTTAAAATAAATTTTTATTATTTTATTACATTAATTTATATGTTACTAATTATATGTTATTTAGTTATTATTCATTCATTTTTTAAATTAAAATAAGAATTTGTATTTATTTTTGAAAAAGGAACATCTTTTCAAAATAAATAGTTAATGATTACACTGTGGAATCAGCTCGATTAACTAGACCACATCACTAAAACTATACAAAAACTTCCTCTCTATGTTCTAATACTTACCCTATGATTTCGAACCCTTTTGAATTTTAGATCCCTCATTTCTCTTTCAAAACCATATAATATAAAAAATGAGAGATCTGGAAGTCAATGAAAGAGACATAATATACTAATGAAAATAAGAAAATATGGTTACTCTTCTGTAAAAATAGTTTCTAGACATCTAAAAGTATTATCCAAAGAGAAAAGACATAATATCCTCTAATTTATGTTTTTGGATTCCTATTTAATAAATATTAAAATGAAAACCCCCTTCATGTGGACACTTTCAAACATTAGGTATTTCAATTTAATATATTGAAAAATCTTCACAACACTTAAAAAATTATATATTTATATTAAAGATAAGTAGGAGACAAATTAGAACCATGAAATGCGTTAGCTAAAAAAAATATTCAAGTAAAGTTAATCGACATTGTTTGGATAAATTAAACAATTATTCTTCTAAAGGATTCTATAGTTTTAGATGTCTAAAAACTCATTTTACTGAAAAAATATGTAAAATTATTTAGGATATTGATTTACAAAAGTTCTTAAAAAATTTTATGTACAATTTTAGGGACATATTGGATGACCTCATATCAATGATAGGTCACGATGAATTTTCAATATGTTAAATGGAAATAAATAAAATTTTTATGTGTCCCCATGAAGTGGTTTTTCATGTTAATCTTTAGACAATAAGAGTCCAAAAACACAAATCAAATGATATTATGTATTTTTTCATTGGATCCACCCAGATAAGAAAACTGATTATTAAGGATCATGATGCTAACCATATGGTGTAATTCAATTTTATTCTGTCAGATATAATTCTATGTACTGCTGAACATGAGAAGATTCTTTATCCTTTTTTGTATATATTGTTTTTAATGATGTGTGATTTTATGTTTAATTTCCAAAGGTACGTGTTATGGTACAAAAATCAATATTTGAAAAAAGAGGCAAGGATTTATTTTAATCCTTATGGAAGTATAATTTCAATGTTGCTACATCATAATATTCAGATTAGAGATGTAAAAATAAACACCAGTTTTCATCATTGAATAATTTTCAGTGCCTGAACACTCAATAAGATATGTTACTTCAAGAGTAAAATACAAGGAAAAATGTTAATCATCAGTGAAAAAGTTCAATATTTAATTGGTCCTACTGATTAGGGGAGGAAAGAATTTTAAGGTTATCTCATGCAACATAAATTCAAGAAGAAAAATTCTATAATCAATAATAGATGACATTGTTCAACCAAAGGGACACAAAATGATATATAATTTCTCTAAATCAGAAGCTGTAAAAGATTTTCCTCAACCTCTAGATGAAAATTTGGAAGAAATAATTGATGAGGACCTTATCATACAACCTAGATATAAGGATGAACCTATTGTTCAAAAAACCAAAATTCAAGCACCATAATTATAGATTGTTTTAGCTGGTGAAGTTTCCCCACCGTAAAATCATCCAGTCAATATATAAGAGTAGAAGGCAATATATCAATAACAAAATCAGTTTCAAAAAAGTCTTTCAGAAGAACAAGTTTAATAAAATGAGTATTGATATGAGAATTATCAAAAATTATGGGCTACCACAACAAGGTTAGTATAGAATCCATCAATTTTGATTATAATTGATTCTATGGAAAATGGAACCTTTGAACCTACTAAGATCATAAATGTTCTTATCATCTAATATTATTCCTCTATTGTGAAAATTAAACACCAATACGTACCCTTGGTCGACCTAGGCCAACCATCTTGAGTATTGGAATAATAATATTGTTATTATTTGAAAAATAGAATTAAATGGTTTGTTATTAAATTTTACAAGTTATGAGAAGAATATTAATGGTTTTTACATTGAGTTAGAGGCTGAAATAAAATATTTGGAAGATTTATGAAGTAAAATTGTTCTCATAGTGGAATTAGAAATTGTTCCATCCCAACTGACTAATCTCAGAGATAAATCTCTTTCAATAATAGATTTTGATGTTTTTAGATGTGAAATTTATGATAATTTTGGAAATATTCAAGGAGAATATGTTCTAAAATATATTTTGGTGATTTAATATGGTCTTTGATAAGTCAGTTTGAATCCCTAAAAAGCGGTTCCAGTCAATCAAGAGATTCAACTTCTACACCACTAGCTTCTCTAGAATTAATTATAAGATATCAAGATATTAATTTAGTGATGTCTCATATGAATGAAATGGTTCACACATTACAGTGTGACAATGTACCTCTCAATGTGCTGTTGTACAACCAAAGCGTTCTTATTGAGGAAATAACTAGAGGAGAGATAATAATAAAACCTCTTCTCTAATAAATTTTTTTGAGATTTATATCTCATTGTTTTTAATAATAAGAAACAATTCCTGAATTTCTAAAAGCACATCTGGTTGAAATATTGAATATTGTTAAATATTTAAAGATTTTGGTGATCCAGTTAGCTGAAAATATTACTAAAATATTAAGAGAATATAAATAATATTTGAATTAATTTACTCAAGTTGTTCATTTTTCACTAGAACCCAACACCTCTTCTGAACCAGATATTTCAAATTCAACATTAATTTATTTTGAATCATTTCCTCAGAAAAAATAACTCTTGAATTCATAGACATATTTGAATAAAAATTCATCTATTTATTATAACTTCTATTTATCTTTATTTATGTTCATTTAAAATTCCAGAACACGTGTATTGTTTATATTTTATGGAAAACTAATATTCATTTATAGTATTTCACTACATTAATTTTATTTTAATCCATTTTCATATGATTTCTATCTTATATCACAAAATAGAGGTAAAATTGGGTAAACAAAACATTTATAACTTAACTACATGTTTTTATTATCAATTCACAGAATTAATACTGTAAATAATAAAAGTTCAAACAACAGATAATTTCTGTATTCTTTTAAAATATTATTTCATTAGTGTTTAGAATTAATATATTTTATATATGTTATGTTATGGGTTTTTGGATAAAAAAGAGGTAATTTTTGGGAATATATTGTATCTATAATGATATGTAAATATTAATAATTGTTATGCTAAAAAATACCATTGTTTTTTAAATAATGAAAAAAATTATGTGAATTTTTGGAAATTAATATTTTCTAAAATATTTATTCCAGATTTATAATCAAGAAATTGATCCCTGGGATATATTTTTTAAGCATTAAGAATGTGTTTTAAATATATTTTAGAATAAGTTTTCATACCTTACATTTTTAATAATATTGTACAGTTCAAAAACCCTATGTTTGAAAACGTAATGTATGGAATATAACCATACATTTAGAACAACACGTATGGATCATATAACCTATGCTATCAAGAAATTATTGATAATTAACCCAAATTTTGGATGGAATCAAATGTTTGAGAAAACATAAAGCATATTTAAGAAACCCTATGTTGGTATGTAACCCTATGTTTGAGGAAAAAAATGTATTGTATCTCAACCCTAATTTTGTAATCAACTGTACATTTTCAACCAAAAATTTAGTGTTTTGTCTTCATATGAAGGACCCCTATTTTTTAATATTAAATGATGAAGCTTTATGATTACAAGATTATCCGTGACCTTTTTAATGGTCATAACATAAGTAAAGATCATTTCAAAGCTAATTCTTAACTAATTCAATGGACTATATCAAATGGAAATTTTCATTATTTTTTCAAGGGAAAATTATAACACTATTGAATTTTTTAAATTTAAATTATTTTGATATTTCTGGTGACATTCTTGGATCTTCTCAATAGAAATAAATTTGTATGTTCTATATATATGTCCATATTACATTTTTCCCAAAAAGAATATATACAACTGAATATTTTTAAATATCTTTTGAATATGAATTTGCTGCAAATATCAAGCAACTCTATTATTTTCAGAAGATGATACACTTTGAAAATTGAAATATGTATACCTCATACTACTTTTTAACTACTACTATTTTTAATTTTTATTCTTGTTGAATATTATTAACAACCTTGATCTCATCAATGATATTCTTACATGAAGACATTCATCTATAATGAAGAAGATCTATATTATGTTTATTATTTTTGAAATTATGTTCAAGAACCCATAAATTTAACTAATCAAACTATTATTATTTATTTGAGTTTTGGAAACTCAACCAATGTCACAGAAAAGTATTAGCTTCTATGATGAAGCTGTAAAAAAACTGGTTCATTGTAAAAGAACTAGAAGGCTTTGTTTGGCCTTACTGTAAAATGTGTAAACTTCCACCACATAGTTGTGAAAGTCTTATGATAATATAACCATTCTATTAAAAATCATAAAGATCACTGAGATAGTGTTAATGGAGTAGAGTCGGGGATCTTTGTTCCCCAAACAACTATAAAAATCAACGTGTTCTTCTTTACTATTTATCCACAACTCAATTTACTTAGAGAAGAGAAAACTAATAATTTTCATAAATTTAAAAGAAAGTTAGAAGCCAAAATCTATAAATATTATTTAAAAGAAACATTTGACCCCCATATTTTAAATCATTGTATTACTCTAACCTAACAAATATATACTTGACCAATACAAAAAATGATATTTGATTCATAATAATATCTACGAAATATTTACAATAGATTTAATAACAATTGAAATTTAAACTAAAAACATACCATAATACTGAATTTATGATTCCCAAAATTTCTTTGGTGTCCTTTCAATATTTGAAATTAAAATCATGTTGTAACACCTCTGTAATGTGCATAGGTGGATGAGGAAACATCACTTAATAGAAATAGTCCAATGTTTATTGTTTTAATAGAGTTTACAATTTTTTTTTACCATAGTGGAACATTTATATTATGTTTCAAATAATGTAGTCCTATAAAAAGGCTCCAAATGTCATCTAGGTTCCAACGTATTCTTTAATTAGAATTTTATGAAGTATTTGGGTTACTATATAATACCACAACAAAGTCTAATATAATACAAAGAACAACATACACTACATTGTCATTGCTTCCTAGTGATGCAATCAATTTTTTTTTGACATAAATGAAAAAAATGATAATTACTAAAAAACATACCTTTAACATCAAAAAAATTGGCCATTATTAGTGACAAAAATTCCCTAACCACTACAGCCTAACGAAAATACCTATGATTTTGTTATCATGGATAATGTACTAAATTATTAGTGCTAAAAAAGTGTTGATTAAGGGTCCCTTTTCAATTATTTTAGTAGCACTGATTAAGGACCCCCTTTATTGGGGATTGTATTTAGATCTAATAAAGGTGACCTTTATTAGTGCTACTAAAAGATCTGATTAAGGGGTTCCATTATTGGTACTAATAAAAAGTTCTTATAAAGAAAACATTCATTAGAAAAAAAATTAGTACTGATAAAGGAGTCATTTATTTTCATTTTAAATGGTGTTTTAAAGGATACATTTATCAATGCATTTAGTTTTGCTGATAAATTGGAATAATACAATGTGTTATTAAATTAAAATCATATTGTAGAATGATGTTAAATTTATAGCACAAAATAATAGCAGAAAAAATTATCCAATGATGTGAATTTATAGTTTTTAAATGAAACCAAATTTTCAACACAAATACAATTAAAAAAACTATATTATAGGCATTTCAAATATTGGTATGGATAATTATATGAGTAAATAAAAATTATCGCATGCATTCAACAACATCAATGTTTTGTTGCATTGGCCCATATCCCCCACTCATTCGATTGATTAAAGAACCACTAGTATCTATAAAAATACTAAAAATACATAATAAAATAATATTATGTTAAAAATAAAGTAAAGAAATAAATTAAATAGAAAATTTCATTTCTAAACGAAACATCGAGTCATACTAGAAACCTAATATATAAGATTGAGATGCAACTGATTCTTGCAAATCACACTATTTCATGTTCCTCTTCAGGAATTATATATGAGAATAATAAATAAATAATTATAAGGTAAAATTGATAAACATATTTATTAAGTAAAAAAATATGAGAAAGCATTCTAATCTCATTTTCTCGGATTTGATGATGTGAAGCACATTTAAAACTAAAATGACACATATATATTAAAAAATGTACTTAGAGTCATACCCACCACATCGTGCTTCATATTTATGTGAGGTCGCATTCTATAAGTCACAAATGACTTATGGATTGTTTTCATAAATTTTCAAAACAATTTGAATGCACTTTCTCAGTTTTGAATATTCCACATGTTTTTTTACTAAAATGTCATTTTAAACTAGGAACAATCAATTTGAGTCATAACTGTCACATGGTGTGTTTTTATAATATGATAATGATTCATACACATAAAAAATTACTTATGAATCATTTAACTCCATTTATAAGTCTATATGAGTTCGTTGTTATAATACACACCATGTATGCTGCCCACTCATTGATAAACAAATTTACTTATTATTTTGAGAATGAAGGAGGTCATAAATCATGGTAGTAATGATTAAATATATAAAAAAATGATTAAGAAATATTTTAAATGAAATTTTAACAACATTTTGAAATTACTTGTTTATGGATGCTCGTCTATTCATGGATTATGATCCCTCTCATAAAATTTCAAACATAATATCCATAATTATTACGATTATCTTTCATAGGATATTATAGAAACATTGTCAAAAATAGTTAAACCATTTTAAATTATTTTTTAATACTTAAATATATCAATATATACTTTAATATGATTCCTTTTCAAGTAATCCACATGATTTTCTTATTCAGTCACATAATTCATTCCATGATTTATCATATTTTTCGATACCTGCATATCATTAAAAAATACTACTTATAACACAAGATGAAACTATAATTAAAATTGTATCTATAAAATGTTTATTTCAGTGTATTAAAAACTAAAAATACACATCATGTGTGGTTTGATTTTTGGAAATCCATTCATTAGTTCCAAAAAAATAAATATATAGGGTTTCCATATTGAGTACAATCAGTATCCTGTTATTCCTAAAAAAATATGTAATAAAAAAATATTTTAAGTGATTCTATTGTATAGTTTTACCACCATAATGTTGAAAAAAAAGAGAGTCCATTGTGTATTTTTTCCTCAAACTCATCATTTATATCATCTTTTTTTCTCAATTACTTTCTTCTACAAAGATGTATCTTGTGTAGAAATTACACTTGGAATAATGATTCCAAATAATGCATCACATGTATTTCCTATTATATAGTATACATATAAATTAATATAGAAAATATGAATAGTATATCACTATAATGAACATATTAGATCATTATTTAGGTAGACAGATTATGAAAATGCACCTTATATATATATTCACAACTAAAATTTATAACCATTCAGACTTGAGAATCTCATTTATAATCATGAGACCAACTATGTCTTTAATGAAGGTTTCATATATTAATTATTCATGTGAAATGTAAGAAATATTTTAATATTTAAATTTATTCTCTACATAGAGTTGTAATGATAATAAATGTTACAGTGGAACTATTTGGGAGAAGGTACTCATAAATGTTCCTCTTTATTTCTTGGTTGATTCACAAGATTGTCTTAATCTGACCTTCCATTTCCCACTCACTTCATCCATCAGTCTTACCATAAATCACTTCATTCCTTTTTCATCACCTCGTATATGTTTTTCATAATATTTTTTTAAAGAAATACCTCATGTATCTTTATATTATTAGACAACCATGCTATTAAATTTCCAGTACCATCATTGACCATTATAATATCCAGATAATCAAGTGAAATAAGAAACTCAATGGTCGAATCTTGAGCTACCTCAATACCCACTATCATGTGTTCTTTTGGGAGTTATTTAAAATATATATTTTCTCATGAAATATTATAAACTGTACCCTTCACAAGAGGGTGGTGCATGGTTGTTGATAGATATAAATCACATACAACTTTAACCTATATAATTTTAGTAATATAAAGTTAATAGATGTTGTTTGATTATCATTGAGGATAATGAGTAATGGTAAAACTGATTACCCAAGAGAAGGTATGAGGTTTAGAAGAATTAATAGCATCAAAGCTAGTGGGGTCTTTTTTTTCTTCATTTTTGGATATTTTTTCCACCACTGCTTTACATTGATCCGTCCTCAAATATTGGTCACCCACACCAGATCTGGCATCAATATCTTGAAAAAAAAATATTTTTTCCTAAATTACTTTCATCATATTATATGTATCTTCCTGTGGTTCTTTATTCTTGGAATATGATCAAGGAGACCCTCCAAAACCCACTCCTCTAACACATCTATACTCTTCTGGCCTCTTAAAATCTACTAAGAGTAGTTTTTCTTCTATTATGGTTATTTTTTATGCTTGTGTGTAAACCATATAAAAAATATAGGAAAATAAATATATATTTTTATATAATTATATTATTAATTGTAACAAATTACCATTATGTCATACTGATGCATGTTTCCCATTTTGATTTTGTGTTTTCATCAATAATTTTACCCTATTTATTTTGACAAGCCTCATTTCCATTGCACATGACGTGGAATGGAAGTGGATTCAGGTTTTGTTCAATCAATATACATATAAATAAAGGAACAAATATTTTTTTATATCAAATACAAATTTTATAATATATATAAAATACAATTCAATTTCCCTTCTAATGAAGTGTACCTTATTATTTCTTTGTAATAGGGGTACATTGGATTTTTTGCACTTTATTTATTTTTATCACTCATTTTTTCATTTCATAAAATTAACTTTTTGAATAAAAGTATATAAAATAAATAATTGTCAATGATATATTATCTACTAAATTGCTCACAAAATAATTTTTCATCTCAATGAATAATGAAATCATTCCATTTTTCTTGTTTTATAATTTGGGAATAAGTAACTTGTGGGTATGGATTTACCTTCTCCTCAACACCCCTCATATGAAATATATTAAGAAGATTCCAAAAGCCTCTATAGGATTTTCCATCTGAAATTAACACATATTTCATACAGAGATAATCAAAAATAAAAGAACTCTACCAAGAATAATGAAAATTAAATCAATATTCCATTATATAATTTTTCTGTAAAACAGAGAAAGGTTATCATAACATTACCTTTATATCTAACCAAATGGTTTCCTTCATTTTGGGTTATATATGGTGTCGTGTCTCTATATCGATAAGAACATTCATACTCATAGTAACCCAAGCATAACTATTAAATATTAACTTGTTGGGGGTAAATAGTTTGTTCATGATGATTCCATCCAGCCTCACATTTTATTCCATTACTTCTTACCTCAATAATTTTACTCAACACAATGATCCCATGTCATTCCTGTTTTTTCAACAACATACAATTGATCCCCTAATAATTTTGCAGTTTCATCACCAATAACCCATTATTACTTAGGATTGGTAACATGATTATGTTATGAATTCATTATTTACAGGAGTTGTCAAACGATTAATTTATATTATGTTAATAAAGTAGATAAACAATAATATCATGAGGAAAATAATAATATATTTAAAAACCCTTCATCCTTATAATTGAATTCTATTTTATTTGTTTAATGGTTGAATGGATTTGTATCCTCTATCATGAATACTAATCCCTTATTTGTACTCCCATCTAACAAACAAGATATTATATATATTTAGAAAACCATGAACCAGTTTTGATATCCCAATGAAAGGGTCATCCTCGATTGTTTTTTCATATGACCCTACAGTCATTCTAGTCAACATAGGACAATCATCCAATTCAAGTTTCATGGACCTGAGACATATAATACATTCACTTCTAGTGATATAATTATGAACGGCTCATATATCCCACTACCATGATGAAATTCACCTTCACAAAGCCCATTTCATCAACTTTCATTACACTCCTATTGCCAACCCATTTGCAGTGAAAAATTGTTACATGAAATGTTATATAATACAACTCCCATATCTAATATATAATGCTAAAATATTACATATTAACATAAATTGGATTTCAATCATTATAAATAGAAATTCTAATAGCTTAATCCATAAGTATAACTCTACTATTTTGAATCGTAATGTAGTCATCATGTTATTTTGTACAGAACATAAAACCATTGATTAAAAAACTAGTATAATATATAACATTTACATATGGTTCCTAGTCTAGCCATCGTATTCATTAGATAATTGAATTTGGATTTTCAGATAACTCCATATAAATATAATCTCAAAAACATCCTATAAACTATTTATTATGTGTATTTGATATCAATCCATAAACCCTTGATGGAATCAAATCTATAATAATTTATTTTTGGGATTAAATGTATGGATCAACATCTTCACTATTAGGTAAATTGTAAACTGACGGTTTCTCCTCATCTGTGGTACTAACTGTAACAACACCCCATATAGAAATCCCTTATACCATAAGGAATCTATTATGGTGAGACTTTGGGAGACCAATGCTATCAACATCTGATAGGTAATTGGTACAGAATTCAATATCTTCTTCAACAATATATCATTCAACAACACATCCTTCTAGAAAACATTGATTCGTAACATACCCTTTCAAAGTAATCATATAACGTTCAATGGGGTATATCAATTTGTAATGGACATGACCATATAGTTGAACCTATCTAACAAAGTGAACAATTATGTGGAACATTATTTCAAATAATTATGTTTGGAATAAAATCCTTAATTCACATAATATAATTGGAACCTCTTTATTCATTATTGTAATCTTCATCGAACCTATAAATTTACTGCATATTACGTTAAAAAATAAGCTGATTTTTGTTAATGTATGTTATAAATTTTATGTAAAAGGAAACATAAATCCATGAACATAAAATATTCCTTCAAAACATAGTAGTTTTGTGATTTCAATCCCAATAATATAAAATTTGTAACTGACAAAAAATTCCCGATATTTGAGGAATATCCCTATATAACGTTAACAACATTAATGAAAATGAAAATTTAAAATTTATCCTGTCTAGATAGAGTGTAAACTACTAGAAATTAAATCGAGGAAATGAAATTGACTTTATCCCCCATTTATTCACAAAGTCTCAATGAAATTTTCTAGATGGTTCTCTATAATTTATGGTTCTGGAGAAAGTGATGATGATTAAATGCACTTCACTGACTCTCTAGTCATTATCTAAGATAGTTATTTTTGTGTTATGAGTCTATCATGGATGTTGCAGACCATGTTGAGCTACATTTTAAGATACATTTAGCATCAATGTTGTATCATGAATTGACCCATCGAACTATAAGATATAACTCTAATGCATTGGGTAATATTTAAGTCTCATGAGATGTGATATATGGTGCACATGAGGTTATCCTAACAACATTATGTTCTAATTTTTTGGTGGTTAACCTTGTCATATTTTTATTATGTCATGTTTAAAGTCTTTTTCACATCCTCAGGCTGCCATTATGTTATCATGCTATATCATACCTCATTGATCATGCTTATGATTATCACCCCTTTTATGTCCCATTGATATTCCTATTTTCAAAAATATAATACCTTTTCCATGTTATTATTTTATTATTCCATTATTGGGATTTATATCTCCCCCCTTTATTATGTATGTACCCAGGTTATCCCATTTAATTTTAAGAATGTAAAAATAATATGAGCATGTGAATGATGTTTTAAATAATATCGATGTACCTATTATATTAATTTGTTATTTATTGAACCTAATTACCAAGGAAACTAGAATTATCAATGTCATGGGTTGTATTATAAGTACTCTTATGTAATAAGTCATGAATTAATGTTGAATAAAAACATATTTTTTCGTACACCATGTCGATCCATCCTATATAAAGGATAAGGAGCACTATGTACAACTTCCTTACCCATGGGTGTGGAGAATCATGTCTACAATTCATAACTAGGAGGTGTGAAACGTCTATCCATCAATGCAATAAATTTCATCAATTAAAAAATTCCTAGGTCTAGCCTATGCAACATTTCTGTTAAATAATAATAGAAATAGAACACCGTTTCATTTTTCAACATTCTCATGGTTCAGTCTATTAGAAAACATTAAATCAATTCCATAAATAATCCATTTTACAATTTATTCATAATTGAAACCATTAAAAATTCTTACAACAAACTAATAATATGGACCTAACCATTTAACCATTTTACATATTTACCCTCAATCACATCATAACACATTTATCCTTTCCATGTTAATCCAAAAAACCATTATACCATACGATCATTCCAACACATGTAAAAAATTTATTACTCTCAAAAACCACATAACTTTCCTTTTCACAACCCATTTCACTATTAGCAAGGGAGAGGCACACCCCATGGGTGACCACAAGTTCAATCTCATAATCATTAGTGGAAAAAATAAGGTCTATTAAGGGTATAACATTTCTATTAAGGTTTGAATTTACTTTTCATTTTTAGAGACACAAATGCATTAGTTGAAAGCACAATGGAACCGCTGGATACACATGAATAGAATTGCTACTATAAGATAAATCTTGGGGACTACCTTTCTCAATCTCTAGAAAATCTCTCTTCAAAAAGTGAACCATGATTGAAACTAAATTATATGTAAACACCAAGACAACGAATGCCCTATAAAATTTGGTTTATAAGCTTCAAAACAAGTGAAAAAGGCCCACCATAGCTCTTCAAGAAAATAGAAGAAAAAATAGTCAAATAAATTCATAGAGCTTAGATTCACACAAAAAAACAATCAAAATATCTAATAATAGAACGATACTGTTCCTTGGAATAAGGGATAGCTTTTGGTTCATAACCATTATCACTGGAGAATAAAATTAGGGAGAAATATAGTGAAAATCATATAATGGTTAGGAGGGAAAATGGTATGAAGTTTGGATGCATGATTTTCCAAACCTTACACTAACTATGTGGTTCGCTATGTCCAAGAGAAAACTAACACAAATAGTTTTTATGGATGCTAACATGGTTTCAAAAATTGTTTGGTAGTCATCCAATTTCCTCTGTCAAAGGAGGATCAAGTCACATGGTCTCTTGGTTCACCATGCATGGTCTATAAACCATTCTCCACCCTTCTCTAGACCACATAATTACAGGTCACGTTTAGAACTAACCACGCATAACTACGAAACATGCACTCGATGAACACATTAACCCCAGTTTCATGCTCTACACCCTCAGACCACTCCTGAGACCTTCTGTACCAATGGGAAGAATTCCATTAACCAATTTAAAGTGAGATAAGTAAAAATGAAAATGAAAATGTGCCTCAAACAAAATCAGGATCATAAAACCTTCACACCATATAATAGCTCATGATCAAGCTAATATCCCAAACATCATTGAGATTCAAGGTAAAAATCTTAGGAAACTAGTCCCACATATCACCTTATATTTCCAAACATTCTTCATTAACATGGACATGATATCATAATAAACATACTAACGGTAAAGTCTTAACTTGAAGAATTTTCTCTCTGGGATCTACAGTATGAATTTTCTGATTCTCAGAGGATTCATAAACCTTAACACTACTAAGATATTTAGATTATCTAACATTTAGATTTATCAACACTATCTAAATGCGATGATAAATTACTTATTTATTAGCATTAGAAAAAATATTTGATAAAGGGTGACCTTTATCAATGATAAAAAAAGAACAGATAATCAGGGTCTTTATTATTGCTAAAAAAATTGATAAAAAAGAAAGTTTATCATTGCTAATAAAAATGTGCTGATAAGGGGGACCTTTATCATTACTTGTAAAAAATGTGTTGATAATGTGGGCCCTTTATCAATGTTATCAAGAAAGTGCTGATATAGGGGGACCTTTATTTGTGCTAGAAGAAAATCATGGATAAATGGTGTTCCTTTTTCAGTGCTTTTGTAATAGTATTGATAAAAGGTTATATTTTATAAAAAATTATATTTCATTAAAAATAATATATTAATATTTAAGTATATCTATATTTATATAGATATAATATATATTTTTAAATATAATTTACATAATTCTAAATCCACCTTTAATCATAATATATAATATATTTATTACAAATTTCTTATAAAATAATTAAAAAACATTAATTAATAGTTTTATAATTATTATTGATTAATAAAAATATAATAATAATTGTATGAAAAAAAATTAAATAAATTAATGAATGGTGTATGATATGTTGACAATAAAACTTGAACTTCAGAAAACGATAAATTTTGATCTAGGCGTCCTTTTGGTCTATACCATAGATCAAATCAAGGAATGTGAATATATATACACCTTAGTGATATGAAAAAACCCTGAACATTTTTTCGAGTCCAAAAAAGGTCTAGAAGTCCTAGAAAACTGAGCTTTTAGTTGGGATACCCTATTTTTTTATATTGAATATTCATTCAGCTTTGTTTAAGTGGGTCTTATTATCTATTTTCGGTAGAGACTGAATTTATTCTCAAGGATTACATTCAAATAGATATTATGGTTTTAAAACATCATTCTTTTTCCTATTTTAGTTTTATTTATAATTAAATAGATCATTATTTACTTATATATACATAAAATAAAACATTTTTTTAAATTCTTATTTAATCATATTTACATACAAAATTAATTTTAAATATATAAATCATATTAAAATAAATATTAATTATTCATTTTATTAAAATAAAACATATCCATTTTATTTACCTTGTATAAATGAATTAATATATATAAATATATATATATATATGTAATGTTTAGATATAAACATGTGTGTCTCAATAAACCAATATATATTTATATGTAAATAAATAAATATATGTAAATATTTGTGTATGCCTATGAGAAATATAAATATAAATTTGTGTTTAAATATATGTGTTTGTATTTGTATCAATTTTGGGTATATATATATCATATATAAATGTATTTTTATAGATATATCATTATCATTAATTATAGTTCATAGATGTATTTGCAATAAATATTTATAAATATATTATATTAAATTTATATCTAAATACATAATTACAAGAAAATATGAATAAATATATATGTACATATATAGATATATAAATCTATACTTCATTTGTAAAATTTATTTCTCAAAATAGAATCATATTTTAAAAATTCATTCGAAAATAATTATAAAAATCATATAAAACTCCTTATTATTCATTTTATTAAAAATTATACCTACATATTTTATTTACTATATAAAAATATATGAATATATATATTTTTTATATATGTGTGTGTGGATATAGATAAACACATGTCTATTTATATTGGTATTTGAATATATATAAATGAATATTAATATGAAATATACTTAAATAAATAAAAGTGTGTGTATATATAATATGTATATAAATATATAAGAATAAATAGAAATATTATAAAATATTAAACAAAACCTAGTTGGTGGTGTATCAAGATGAATTGAAGCACATTAGGGAGGTCTTATGATCCATTCTAGCTATAAAAAGGTATTTAGAGGAGGCATTCTAGCACCGAGGAAGGGTGGGGGTGTTCCTAAGTGACGAACAGGGGTTGGGGGTGTAACGACCCTACACATGATAGCTCTGAGTCAATGTTTTCTATCAATTAAATTGGAACGATTAAAAGGAATCAAATCCAGAAGGGCAAATATTTTTTATTCTTGGTAAATTAGATACATAAATTATTGTTGTATTTTAAATTGATAAACTAACTACAACATATATTTTTTTTCTTCTAAAAAATTAATAACTTCAAAGATAACTCTAATCCATCTAGTAAATCCTTGCATATCATTCATTTTAAACATATTGGATTCTTAGGAAAAGAAATATAATAAGGGTGCCCTAAAATTATTAGAAATGAAAAGATATAGAGGAAGAAATAATAAATCAACGAGGGTAATAATTATGGAAATGTAAATAACTAAATAGAAATACTATGTAATAAAAAAACTATGATGGAACTGAAAACACAAAAATGAAAGGTATTAACTTGAAATAAGTGTCAGTCAAATAACATGATCCGGAAAAATCACTACAAAATAGAAATAAAATTAAACCCATACCATTTAATAAATGAACTGAACTGAAATGTGTCCATAAATCTGGTGATGAAAATTATCATGGATGATGAATAACTGAATCTAAACGAAGGAAATGATTTCTTAATATATTCCATGTCTAAGAGATATGAAAACATATTATCATTAAGACGTTTTACAAGAAGGGTAAAACCATTGGTTAAAACCCCATTTTCTTAATTATTTATCTCTTGATAACCTATCAATGCATGAAGGAGTTATATAAAGTCCATGCTCCACCCGTCATTGCTAGTCCAAATCATTTCTCATATTGAGTTATCAAAATAAATAACCTTCCTTGTCAAATGACAATATTAAATGAGAAATATGAATTTATCAATATTTCCCCAATTAATCAAATAAAAATCAAAGTACACATTTTATGTTAAATGTTACAGAGTTTGGTAAATAATAATATACATGATAAATGAAATAGATAATTAATGGAAATCCAATTTTCAACGATCATATGAGATTTAATATTTAAAGGGGAATAAAAATGAGATAAAGGAAGTTTATATAATTATATTCTGTAAAAAAATACCTAATAAACCATCTATAGGAAGAATAATGATGGTATCAATAAAAAAAATTCCATTTGGGGTAAAATAAAAGGTTGTTTTCATTTATGAAATAATAGAATAACATTTACAAATATTATTGAGGAAAATATCCTTTTATTTTGAAAAGCCTTTTGATGATATTTTTCTATAATAATCCAATTTAAAAAAAAATATTTTAAAATAAAACTTTTAAACTTGAAATGTATTATTAAAATAAATTATGGTGGTCAAATCCATACTCATCGTATGGGGTAAAACATAATATTCTTTTTGTGTTGTTAATGGTTTGAAAAATTCCATGTCCGGAAAGTGAAAAAAGATTATTTTGAAAAAATTTGTAAAAGAAAAATGGGTAAAAATTTATTTTCTGAATCATTATTAAAATTTTAAAACATTTTTTAAAACAATTTAATAAAACATGTTTTTAGATAAAAATTAGTTCTCCCACTAAAGGGAGAAGTAAAGTCGGTTTTTTCTGAAAAACAATATCTAAAACACGTTAATTACCAAAGAGTGAAAAAAGGTATGCATATTTGAAAATGTAAATTAATAACCTGATTATAATGAGAGGTATTATTGAAAAAATTTCATATAATCTTCTTTGAATGTAAATACCTTTAAAATATAATTAGTGTTAGTCTGGAGGAAAATAATCTTGAAACATCATGAGGTGTCCTATAACAATTTGAAACATTTTAAACGATAAGCCTTGTGAATTAATAATATTAAATGAAACATATAATATCATTGGACTAAAGGAATTAATTATATAGCAGGTAAATGGAAATATATACACCATATAAAAGAAACTACGTTTATAACAACAATTAAGTCCCATCAAAATGTAAATTGGGCAGAAATTCCTTACAAATGTAGTGTCAAATGAATTGGAAAGCCAAAAATTAATAATCATTAAATAAAAAATTTTAAAACCATGAATTTTATATAATTAATGATATTATATGTAATATTGGTAGTATGTACACTATATATAATAAATTAGGTGCACAATAACAAATTATGCCTCACAGAATGAAAATGTGAAAAGAATCCCTTACCTAAACTTTATTTTTGTTTTTTGGTATGGATCCTCATTTATATTGTCTTACAATATGTCACTATGTAATAAAATTACCATAAAGATATTTATAATACCATATATTAACTTCTTATAGTATCTCAATACCAGATATTTAACAATGTTTCATAAATTTACTTATATGTGGTGTCAATTGCCTAGTTCGTTGAGTATGTTTTAAATTAAAACTTTTTTATTATATGAACATTATAATGGTTTCCTCATAAATATAATTAAAACATTATTTTAATATAATATATATTTATTATATATGTATCTATAATAATATATATTATTTTCGAGATAATAAATGAAATGCAATGTTTATGGAGATGATACTCCATATGTACGCAAGAATAATACTTTCATTTATTTTTCATATTAACAGGATGAAGTATATATGATTATAATGTATATAATAATTCCAGAATCATTTTTATGTCATATATATTACATATTTTTATTAAAATCATCTTTAACACATTCCATATATAACATGAATGAATTGCATCACTTTAAGGGGGAAAAAGTTCTCACTTCCATAAACGATGTAATCTTCTTTCACAAAATGGAGTGTGTAAAGATAAGTTTTGTAAAATAACTAAATAATATTAAATATATAATAAATATTATATAACATTTATAAATATATTTTCCATCATAATTACCACCATGAGTAGCGTTAAAGGAAAATTGAACAATCACTGTTTAGCGAGGTGTTAGTCTACCTACATGTATAAAGTATGTTCATTTCACATTAGATGAATATGTGAGTAACTGTAGATCAAAATATTAACATAAAATGTACTAAATTATTAAGGATATTTTTCTTGTTATATTGTCATGGAATGAAAAATTTTAGGGATTATATAATGAATATAAATGAAAGGAGTTTGAGGGAGGGTGTTACCTCTTAATCGGATAACTCCTTTTGGTTTACAAACAAAGACTTTCTTATGTGGTTTTATTCCAAATGGATTCATTTAGGGAGGAAGGGAGGGATATTGGGGGTTAATTGTGAAGAGTTTTTTTTAAACTAAGTGGCATGGGAGGAATGAATATGTGGGAGGATATTATGCCTTTTATAATGGATGAGGGGTGACACTCTTGTAAAGGAAATATAGATTATCCTAAGAATATCCCCTATGAGTGTCAAAATAGGTGCGCATAAAGGCTCTTCGTCATATATCAGGTCACCCCGAGTCATCCCAGGAACACCTTGTCAGATTTTTTACTCCTAGGGAGATCGATTCCAAAACCATGACCAATTGTCATATCCAGAGAGAGATGTATTTCTAGGAATAAACACATAATCGATAATTTACCCAATTTATTGTATGTTCTTATATAATTATCCACATATTCTATCTTGGTGTTATTTTCTCTAATCTATATTTTCCTAAATATAATTCCAAGGTTTAAACTAAGCCTCCCTTGATATTAACTGTAGTGACCTAACCTACGATATCTTAGATCCTCTTTCTGCTATCTGTTACATTGGCATGATTACAAGGAATAAAATCTTAATGAACTTAGGGTTTAGTAGTCTCGGTAAACAGGATAATTAAATTGGTATTTTATTACAAATTGATAAACTAATTACAACATTTTTTTCATTTAAACAAATAAACTACATTGAGGATAACCCAAATCAATCTAGTAAATCCCCACATATATTTTATGGTACGCTTCATGAATTCCTAGGGAAATAATCCTAATAGGGGTGAGATAAAATTCTTTGTAAGGAAAAAATATTTGGTAATAAATAATTATTCAATGATATTAATAATTATGTGATGGTAAATAACTGAACACACATAATGTGTAATAAAAAAAATATGATGGAAATGAATAAACAACAGGTAATGGTAATTACTAGATATACATTCCATTAAAATATCTAGATAAGAAAAAAATCACTATGGAGTGGTAAGAAAATGAAACACATACCATTAAATAAATGAACTGAAAATAGCTGTATCCATATATATGTGGACCCAAAATCCAATTAATCAAAAATAACTGAATCTAAATGCGGGAAATGATTTATTAAAGAAAATTATGTCTAAAGAACATGAAAACCTATTAGCATCAATACCTTTCTCAAAAAGGATTCAAACTATGGTTATGAACCCATTTTTAAAATTTTTTGTTTCATGATAATATTATAATGCAACAAGCATAAATATAAAGTCTGGGCTCCACCCAACATTTCATGTCTAATGAATTTATCATTTTGATTAATCAAAATAAATAATATTCCTCATCAGATAACATTATTGAAGGATAAATATAGATTTACCAATAAATCCTCAACTAATAGAAAAATATTCGAATTAAATACATCTGAAAAATGGTATACAGTATAGGAAATAGTAATTTCCATGAAAATGGAAAGATAATTCGGGTAATTTCAATGTTCAATTATAATAGGAGATTGAATATTTCAAGGGTTATAAAAATGAGATTATGGAAATGAATATAACTACTTTACCTAGAAAAATAAATAATAAACCATCTATAGGAATAACAGTGAAGGTATCAATATAGAAACTTCCATGTGGGGTAAAATAACGGGTTTTTTTTGTTTATAAAATTAAACAAATAACTTTTAAATATAATCTTGAGAAAATATCTTTTTAATTTGAAAAAATAATGGAAAACATTTTTAATTGAAAATAAAATTTAAAGACATATGATTTAAATATAAAAAATTTAAACCAGAAAAGGTTGATTCAATGAAATGAAGGCTGATAAATATCTACATGTCGTATGAGGTAAAAAAATATTTATTTTTTACAATAAAAAAAGGTTTGAGAAATTCCATGATGGAAAAATAATAAGAAGATTACTTTGAAAAAATGCCTAAAAGACAAAAAAGGAAATGATTTATTTTCTAAATCATTTTGAAATGGATAAAACATTTTTTAAATCATTTTAATGAAGCATGGATTTTAAACGAAAATATATTCTCTGACTAAAGATAGATATAAAGTCTGGTTTTCATAAAAATATTTTCCAAAACACTATAAGTACCAAAGAGTGGAAAAGTGCTTGTAATACTAGAAAATGGTCATTATGGACAAGAGGATAATTAGTGGTATTATTAAAAAATGGTTATATAATATCCACAAATTTAAATACCATTGAATGATCCTTTGTATTAGTCTAGAGGGAAATAATATTTAAACAACCCAAAGTATCGCATTACAATTTGAACCATTTTCAAATCATAAAAATCATGAACTAATAACATTAAAAAAGGTATAATATCTTTAGAGTAAATTAATTCATGATATATAATTTCTATATAATTATATACACCATATAAAATAAGCCAGGTGCATAAAAACAATTAAGACTTAACAAAATGTAAATTGAGATGAAAATCCCTTACTAATGTAGTGACCAATAAATTGGAAAACACAAAGTTAATAATCATTAAATAAAAAATTTAAATAAAATTAGTATAATTTTATTCATGATATTATATTTCAATGTGGTATTATGTACTCCATATATATGAAATTAGGTGCATAACAATAATGTATTCCTTACAGAATGAAAATGAGACAAGAATCACTTACCTTAACATTAATTTTGTGGTGTAGTCTTCATACCCCTATATAGTGGTTTAAAATATGTTTTTATGCATTAAAATAAAAATTAAAATGTTTATAATTCCATATCTTTACTTCTTATAATGTCTCATTACCATTTTGTTAACAAACCTTCATTAATTTAACTATATCTGGCGTTTATTACATAGTTCATCGAGTATGTTTTAAAATTTTATTTGTTTTTATTATAAAATTTTTCATGGTTTCATTACCTAAATATTTTAAACCATTATTTTAATATCATATATATATATTATATATTTATTTAGATTAATATAAATTTTTTTGGAGATAATAAATGGAATTCACTATTCATGGAGACCGTAGTCCGCACGTACGTATAAATGCTTCATTCATTTCTTTATTGTATTAAGGGAATGAAGATTAAATGATAGGAATGTACATTATAATTCCATAATGATATATATGTCATATATTTTACATAGTTTTATTAAAATTATCTTTAATATGTTTCATTTATATCATGAACGATTCACTTTGATTTGAGGGGGCGGTAGTCTACAATTCCACAAATGATGTTATAGTTTTGACAAAAAATTGAAACTTTAAAGATATGTGTTGTAAAATAATTTATGCAGGTTAAATATATAATAAATATTATATATGATATATATAAATAGATTTTTCCTCATAATTTCCACCATGAGAGGAGTTAACGGAAAATTGAACAATCATCGTTTAGGGAGGCAGTAGTCTTCCTACACATAAACAATTTGTTCGTTACACATTAGATGAATGTGTGTGTAAGTGAGGGTTAAAATATTAAATTGAAAACATACTAGTATATTGAGGATAATTTTTTGTTATATTTTCTGGGAATAAGAATATTTTATGGAGTTGAGAAAGAAAATAAAAGATAGGAGTTTGGGGAAGGGTGTTACCTCTTAATCGGGTAACTCCTTGTGGTTTGCACCAAAATACTTCGTTGGGTTACTATTTTCCAATTGGGATTTTTCATGCAGGATGGGAGGAATGTTTGTGTGGGAATTGGGTAGATTTTTTTCAAACCAATGTGGCTTTAATGGTTTGAAGAAGTGGACGAATAAGAGACCATTTATAATGGGGGAGGGGTGACACTCTTGTAATTGTTTTAAAAGAATGGAGACCCACCAACGTTTTTAATTATTGAAATTACATAAATAATGGTTAACATTATATCTAAGTAATTATAGGGTCTCCATATGTCCAATAAATGGTTATTTGACATGTTTATAGGTAGTTTTGGTCTTTAATGTTATGGTTTAGTCCTTTATTATGCTTAACATAACCTTAATCGTTGTAAATAATTTTAATTACGTTTACTAATATTTTCAGTAACTTTTTTTGTGTTATTATAAATTTTAACTTATTATTAATATAAATATGGAATCCATTTTTCAAAATTCTAATCTCATAATTCTTATTGATTAATTTAAAATTCATCCCATTGGGGCGACGACAATTCATGTTTTTAAATTAAAAACGTCCAAAAGTTTGCTATGTTTTTATAATAAATTTGATTGTTAAGTTTATTAAAATGATATATATTATTTAAAAGAATAAAAATATTATAAAATTAAACTATTTATTCAATTAAATGTATAATTTATCTTTATAAATAAATTATATGAAAAGGCATTTTTGAATTAAATTTCACAATTTTTCACTATACATTAAAAATTATATGATTCTAAAAAGTATAAAAAAGTAACCCTAAATTAATTTTTATATTTATATTTCTAATATGATATTTACTTTGACATTTTAAATTCATTAAGAGGTAAAAATTGGATTTAAAATGTGTTCTCCATTAAAAGGTTGTAAAATGGCTTTTTAAAAATATAGGTTTTAATGTGTAAAATAATTTTTGTTCTTGTATTATGTCTATAAAATCTATTATATGACTATCTAAATTATTTTACTGAATACATAAAATATAATTATCATTAATATAATTCACTAATTTTAATTTATTTAATTTATTAAGACAAAATACCTTTATGATCATAAAAATAAAAATATTTCTTTTATATTCAATTAGATTATATTTTCATTTCTAATTAATTAGAAACATTCTAATTGATTTTATATTTTAATAAAAAATAAATTTTAGTAATTTAGATAATACTATTCAGTAGTTATAATTTAACAAGTAGGTTATGTATTATTATATTAATTAATAATATATTATTATTCATTAAAACTTGTTCTTGCATATAATGAAAGATATTGAAGAAGGTCAATATTTCGTGATTCACAAACTAACTCATTGTTAAATTTATTTCTATGTATAAATTATGTTGAATTTATTACAAAAATTATATATATTATGAATACATAGAATATTTTATTCCTATACACATTTGGTGTTGAGTGTCATACATGATATCAAATACAATGTCTGTAGTTTAGATTTTCCGGGCATTACAAGGGGTGATTGATAGTAGTTTGGGGAATGGAAAGTGTTAATAAAGGGTGATGGGAGTGCTGGTAAAGGGGGATGAGATCTCTAATAAAATAGGTTGTTATGGTTCATGAAAAAATTATTTTTTAGCACAGATAAAGCTATCATTTATCAGTGATTAAAAGTCACTTATAAATGTAGCCTTTATCAGTTCTTTTTACTAGTGATAATGAAGGTCATATTTTATCAATTCTCACAATATCAGCACTGATAAAACCCTTTTCTATCACAATTAATGGAATTATTTGTTGTACTGGAAGATCAATATCATCAACATTAATCACATCAGAAACATCAGAGTGATATTGCTGATGTTGTGACACATTAAAAACAACATGCCTTACATCATACTATTATGGAAGACCCAACTGATACACTATAGGTCCAACCCTCTCCACAATCTCAAATGGCCTGACATACCTAGGTGCCAACTTACCCTATTTTTGAATCTCACAGTGACCCAATCTCGGTGACACCAAAAAGAATACATGGTCACCCACTGCAATCTCAAGTGGTCGATGATGTCAAACAACATATGACTTCTGTTTACTTCATGTCATATCCATATGCTTATGTATCAACTAAACATGGTATGATTTCTTCTGTATGAGTCTCATCCTAAAAAAAATTGATTATCTCACTTCCATGAAGCATAACGGTTAATTACATGGCCTAGAATAAATCTCATTGCATTGTTATATATAAATCATCACATAAGAAAAATTATTACAAGTGAACTCCAAAAGCACTAAGTGGTTCTCCCATTTTCTTCCAAATATTAGGATGCATGCTCTCAGAAATTCCTTTAACACTTAAATTTATCCAAGTATATCATTATCCCACTATCTAAAATAGACATGTCTTACAACATGTAGAAATATAATCATTCAATTGAATACAACATTTTTATATTTAGTATTTTTTTCATATACTTAGAAAACTTTAGGATAATTAACAAAGATACATTTTGTGATTTATTTGATTCATGTATGTTTAATTACATAACATTAAAAAATCATTATATATAAACATGATAATTTTGCAACATAATGTATTTTTTACATATTATAACTCATATGATATACATTTTCCATTATAGTTGTCATCTAACTTAGGGATAACGCCACTATTTCAATTTATGTCACAAAAAGATAATGGAATAATTCGCAAAACATATAAGAGTCATATTCAATCCTAAATTTATTAAAATCATCTATATCATGTGTATAAGGAAATGTGATTTTAGAAATCACTTCAATCTATATTTTAATGATCAATGAAAACATGATTGCCATATTCTTTGACTCAAGAACCTGAAACATCTTTTATCTTCTTACCAATCATATTTTTAATTCACTTTTACATTCCACATATTTCATAATGAAATGTTATTTAGTATTAGCATTTACATTTAGATTCTACTTTAAATTGTTCAAAAATATCTTGTGGAACTAGTTCTTAAATCGTTGTGTCTTTATTGCCTTTAAAAAAATGATATTTGGTTCTTTTCCTTATAAAAAATATAGTAAAATACCTAATAGTTTTATCTTAAAATTATTCTATATGCCATTCCTGGTATTTCCTTAACACTTTCATTAGGATTTACATAACTTATAATTATATTTCCACAACTTGGTATTATACGAGTCTAATATTTTATACTCAATAGTAACTTCTAACATAATATATCTTTGATTCAAGAATAATTAAACTATCAATTAATCTTTTTATAACATAACAACATTATTTAAAACATGATATAAAATATAATTGTGTCTAAACTAAACCTGATATTGTATTTTTGGTCACAAACATTACGAATCAATAGTTTCCATATAAAAGAATATTCCCCCTTAGAATTATGATTCTATGATCATCTATAGCTGATAGAAGAGAAAATATTTATAAATAAAACGTGATCATAAAATTCATCCATGTAATATTTTTGATGTTCATTATTTCATTTATTTGTATAAAAATATATTAATTTCTTATTATATCTAATACCCATGAATTAATATAGAAATACTACATGAAATGATGAATATACCTCATGTAGAAGCCTATATTTTCTTCCCCTTGACTAATTCATTGAAATTTATATTCTAATGATATTTCCTTCCACATGTAAATCAAATAGCCTTCTATATTTATTAATCTCCCTCTTTATCATTGGTCTATTATCAGGACATTGAAAAGGTTCTTTTGGCATTATTTTTTGTTTTCCTTTTCTCCATGTCTTTCTTTTTTTGTTCTCCTTATGAACTAAATATTTTTATTTATTTATGTTCTTATATTTTTGGTGAACCATATTCAAAAAATAATGAAGTAGTTTTTCCATACTATCTATCTTATAATTCTTCACAAAATTAGAGCAACCATGAATTGAGGATCAAAGAATGATATGTATTTAAAGATTAAATGTCAACTCGATTCCCAATTCTATTAATCGATCAATGTACTAAATCATCTAAAGTATATGAAGACCAATTTTCATTCCATATTTCAATTTACAGATGTTATGTTTTTTGAAATCTCATTCATTTCATGATTCCATTTGTCCTTAAAACATCTCAACGAAGATACAACATGGTATAACCATCCATGTCCACATGTTTCCATCACAACTTATTGGAAATTGATGATTACATTATGATATGGGCATTAAATGTGTTATCCATGAGTCTACTATATGTAAATTTTTATCATCACTTTCGTTTAGAGGATTCTCATTAGGTAGTGAGAACTCTAGAACATTTTATTTAATTTTATATCATAGTACAATGTGCAAGAATCAATTCAAATCATAAATATTTCAATGTGTTAGGCCATGTTTTTATCTAGTATTGATCACATTATTTATATGTTATTAAATGAAATTTTTCTAAAATATAATTTATAATATTAATACTTTTATCATAATTTCACTTTATAAATTATAGATTTTCTAATCTTAAAATTTTTCCACTATTTTAATCAAATAGCAGTAGCCCTTTACTTCTAGATTCATAATAATCATTCTCTTGGGTATGATAGTGAGAAATAATCCTTAAAAATTTCATTATATACATAGATATGACATATGACATATATACTATTTAAATAATTAAATGTGTGCCTTTGACTGTCCAAACACAATAACATGAAAAGCTTTGAACTATTGAGTGGATTCATATTTTTTATGAATCCTTAACATGGTTTCACAATACACTTTCCTCCAAAGTTGTATTAAGTAAGATATAATTGTTTCATCGATGCTATTTTACCTACGTTATCCCACTATATTTTCAGATATCTTAAATAGGCGGAGGCACCCTCAAATATTATTAAAGTGCACCTTAGAAATTTTTTTCATTTTAACTTATGTGTAAGAATGCATTTTTGACATAATATTTATTATTGGGTTTTTATAGATTTTACTTTTTTAGACAGAAATAATTTTATATTTATTATGCTTTATAATATGTGTTTGTACTTACAACTTAACCATAAATAAATATAATAAATTCATCAATTATCTTCATTTATTTTATCAATGAATTGTCTTGACTTTCATATGTGATAACGTATCTTGAAGACATCTATAAATAATTATCTATACATATGAAAATAAATTAACAATGATGTTATCATGAGTTGTTTATTTTGATTTGATCCATTTAGTGGTTGATTGTTTAAATAATAACCGAGGAGGAACTCATTTAGTTACTTCCAAATTCAAATTTTAGTTCCCATAAAACTCTCATACATTTATCTTATTTGGTTTGAAGCTAACTCTTGACTTGAACCACATCATCTTAAACATCTCGATCCATTACAACCTATACACACACACATGTGGGTGGGATATATGGATGTAGGATTATATTTTTATCACTCATATATAGACACACAAACCCTTATAAATTTAAAAATAAATTTACAATTCATAGTTCAGCTAAAAAATATATTTAATAAATAATTATTATATTTTAGAAAGTAAATAGATTAAATAAATAATATAATTAAACATCCAAACATTCATGGATATGTTTAAACAATTGATCACTTCATATATAATAAAAATATATAAATAAATTAAATACTCTTAAATATAACATTGGTGAATTATTAATGAATTAATAATGAATTAAAATAACATTAAATAATAAATGACATGTTTCATGGATCCAATTTTTTTTTAATAAATTTAAAACATTTTTATTAAATTTATATATTTTTTGGATTTTTACAAATCATTTGGGGTCTATAAAGTATCCCGGATGGTTATAATAGCCTTGGATGGGTTGAGATTTGATCAAATCAGACTGACCTTAGTTAGGTGACCCAAGTTGTGGGTGGTGGTGCTCCCCACATTTGGTGCATGTGGCCAGACACCACCATGAAACATGGGCGATATCTTTTTTATTATTTTCATATAAAACCTATATCATGTACATAAATAAAGACCTATTTAATTCGATCTTCGAACCTATATAATTTATTGTGGTAGTGGATAGTGTGTCATAGGTGGGTATAGTGTCTCCTATGTATTTTTTTAACTTATCAAGAAAAATTGGAAGATCCCTACAAACCTCCTATTCACCAATGGACATGTCTACAACAATCCCACTAGATAATCCCTATGAGTTATATATATATATATATATATATATATATTTGATTTCAAATACACATCGATAATTGATTGATTATTTATTGGTCATTAGAACTCTTCTCAACAAACTCTCTATGGAATTGGAAACATATCAAAGCCCTTCATATAAATCTAAAAAAGTTATATAAATTTCAAAATATAATAATTGCATAGGTGATCTAATAAAATTTAATTGATAATATTTTATACATGAATAACATAATATATGTAAAGGATATCATATGAATAATATTATGAAGAATACACCAATGAAATCCTATATCATTGGTTCACCAAATGCTGATGTGATCTATTCATTATTGGAATGTTAAAACATGAAGGATCTAATTTTATATCCCTATATATCATACACACTTGAAATAAAACCAATTAATTTCAATTCATCAATTCGTGAGTGGCAAGATGGATGATTGAAGTGCTTTACAAGGCTCATTTGATCACCGTATGAACAGACAGTCGGTTCTCAAATATGGATAGATATTTTCATGATCTTCAATTCAATCTCTCTGTATAAAACTAAGAGATATAATATAGGAAGATAAATTATTTAAAAAATGTTCTACTAAATATTCGTGGATAAATAATGACTTTAAATAGTTAGGTTTAACTTTTAAAAATTTCACTTAATTCATTATGGAATTTAAACACCTTAAACCAAAAAAATCACACGTATGAAAAGGTAATTTTTTTATAAATGTCATCAATATTTCAACATTGAATCATAAAATTATTAAATTCCATGTGATGAGTTATGATCATATAAATCAATTAGTTTCTCTTATAACAATTTAACGAACCATGAAAAAGTAATATTTGTTTGAAAAAAAAAATATTTTATTGTATTCACTTTCATAAATAAATGTCTTTTGGATAACATGAGAAATTAATTTAATTATATAATTCTAAAATCAAGTTATATAATTGAATTAATTTAATTGTGATCATTCACATTCAGATATTAATCCACCCAAGCATGGGAGGTACCCTTCCTCTTAAACATCAATTCAACTAAATAACACCAGTACAATTTTTTTCCTCATAACATTTTTCACATTGATTTTCTATAACCTATGTAGAAAATGAAACCGTAATGTTTTCCACATCATTTATTAAATAACAGAATTTGAAAACTATTTTTCATATAATTATTGAATAAATGATGTATAAAATATTGAGATTTTTCTTTTCATATCAGTTATTTAATAATAGACATGTAAATGAAGATATTTTTTTGGTTATTGAATAATCGACATAAAAAACAAAACTGTAATATTTTTTACATCGATTATCATATATTTAAATTAAAAAGATTATTTTCCATAAAGGTTTTTTAACAATTAAGGTGAAATATCTTATTTTACTAATTTTTTATTTAATAACCGATATGAAAAAACCTTTATAATATTAATCAGATCGATAGGAGTTATTTTTGTTTCTTCCTTTTGCATGACATCTCTGATTTTTCTCTCATGTGGTGAACCATAATCCTAAAAATATTTGATCAATTACCACAGAAATCATAGTTCGTTGATTAGTATATTCAAATTTATTCATTAATTGATTACTTAATTTGTATATATTTTATTTGGTATCCACCACCAGCATTCATAGTCCCTTGTTTGTTGACTGCCACTCGCACTTGGTGACACTCATCCTCGTTTCCATTTCAATAGAAGGTTAGTGTTTATTGGTCCCATTTTTTGTGCATTTAGACTATTTTTATTTTTAATTTAATTTTTTATTTGGTGTATGTTTATATTTTAGTAGACATATATCACCACCATCTACAATCACCCATCATAGAACTGTTCTCTTGCTTCTTCTCATTGGTGACACTTATACTAGTTCCAATTTTAATCTACGATTAGAGTTTATTATTTTTATTTTACATGTATTTTTTATTTTTGTATTTTTTTAATTTTCACTAGATGTTTCTTTATGTTTGTGTTGGAATCTACCAAGATCATCTATTGTTAGATTCTTGTGACATATTCTCATTGGTGTCAACTTCTTAGTCATTCAACATCTGACATTTATTTAATATTTGTGATTTTTGTTTTGATTTTTTATATATCCAAGTTAATTTTATTTTTTCATGTATATTTTGTTTAAATTTTCTTTTTATTTATATATATTTTAGTAACTTTACTCCTCCACCAATCATCAGTTTCCACTTTCAACTACTTACACTTAGTGTCGATTTCTCAACCATCTCGATAAAAATAAAATAAATTATTGTGTTTATTATTATTTTTTATATGAATTAAACCAATTTTTATTGGTAGTATTGATTATTTACACATCTTAGGTATTTTTTGATTTTTGAATGATTGGATTTATATTAAGGTTTTTGATTTTCTAATTAATGAATGAAAATTTAATATGCACAATGTTATATTTTAGTTCATCAAATAAATTGTATTTTGGTATAGTGAATTAGATTATGGTATTATTAATATTATTTTATATAAAAGTGAATTTTTAATTATGTTTGAAATTATAATAACATAATTTAAATGTTGATATATTAGATAGAAAATATGAGTTGATGTTGGATTAGTACAATCCAAATATGGGTTTAATATGAGGAAGGTTTCAATGCATTTTGGGAATTCTGTAAATGAAATTATCCAAATAAAGACATATTTTTTCTATCCTTGCCAAATTTTTTTAAATATGATAATGGTAAAAGAAGAGAGATCAATTTTAATCTAGTTTCTCGTGATTTTAATTTGAGTTACGAACCTTGGCTTTGGTATGGTGACATTAGAAATAATTTCAGATCTATTGATGATGATGTTTTTCAAGATGATAACTGTGATTAAATTGAAGAAATGATTCATGATATTTAAGTAGATTCAATTGGGATAGAACTAAAAATTGAGCATTTATATGGTGATGATGAAAAATATTATATATAGTTGAATGAAATTTATGTTTTTATCGATGGTATTAAGATTTATTAAATTAATGTAATGAAATGGATGGGGTGACATGAGTTTTAGAGAGTTCCGAAATTTTTTGATATAAATTACTCCTAAAGGAAATGATATTCCACAATCACATTATAAATGAAAAAATTTATTCTTAATGGGATTAGGATAATAGAAAATGATTTCCTGCCCAAATGATTTATTTTTATATAAGTGATAATGAAAAATTCTGTCAGAGTGTCTTCAATGTGGGATATCATGGTATAAGTTGATTGAAAACCCCGAGAAAATTTTATGAGTTACAGAGACCTCTGCTAAGTCATTTTGATATCTACATATAATTCCTCATTTAAAATGTTTATTTGAAATTTCAGATGATGAAAAAAATGTTATGATGTCATGAAGATGAGCAAATATGTGATGGAAAATTACAACATCTAGATTATTTCTCAATGTGGAAAAAAATTGATCAACAATTTACTACATTCTAAAATGAATTTATAAATATGAGACTTAGATTGTGCATAGATGGAATAAATTCATATCTAACCCTTATTAAAATACAGAGTTCATGAACTATTTTATTGGTAATTTACAACATCTCTCCTAAATTTTCTATGAAGTGAAGGTATTTCATTTTTAGATCAATGATATTTGGAACAAAATATCCTTGAAATTATATTAATGTTTTATTCTAACCTTGAATTGATTATTATTAACTTTTATTATATTATGGTATTAAGGAGTATGATTATTATAAAATAGAATATTTTACACTACATGTAATGATTATTTCACTATAAATGGATTCCTATCAAGTGGAATTTGGTTTGGATACAATGTTAAGTGGAATAAAACTTATCCAAATTGAGAATAATATAATTCATATTATCAATCATAACATGAGATAAGAAATATACACGGGTAATCAAGGATATTTTTCAATTAATTACTAATATTGATGATTAAAAAAGGCATTCAATAGATCATAACATTTTTATATTACTCTAATACCATTTCCACCGATATGTACGGTGAGAGGGTGAAAAATATTGATGTGATATTTTGAAAGACAATAAAATATTTTAATGATATAAATATTTTTAGGAAACAATAAATATTGTTTGAGCTACCATATTAAACATATCAAGATTTCAAACATTACATTGATGTAATGCACATGAATACACTACAACAAAATCGGTCAACATCATCATATTTTTTTATTTGACATCCATTAAAAACTCTACCATAGAGTTTCATGATGATATCAAAAAACCACATCTAAATTTAGGTCCAAAATAAAACTCTTGTTCGTTCATTCCATTTAGTAGTGTTTTTAGGGAATCATCAAAAAAGATTTGTTTTAGTTGTGAGTTTTTTATTTCTTATTATAGTTTTTACACTAAATTTTTTTGAGGTTCTAGTGGTGGGTCATACTACTCCTAAACATAACAATATATAGAGGAGGTTTTAACCAATTATAAAAAAAATTCCATCCTTATATAGTAATGGTTTAAACATACAAGAAACAATATTTTCATATATATATATATCAACATTTTAAACCACCCCAATAAATCACTGTTCAAAAAAATATACCTGTAGAAACAGAATCCCCATAACAGAAAAAATAGACAATAGATTATATCAACAGTAAAAAACTATTATAGTATATTAAAAACACAACAAGAACATGTCAAGTTCAATTTATACATAACCATAATACAAAAAAATCATTAATATATCATGAATAATGACAAAAAATTAATTAACCTGAACAATGTTATTTAATGTTCCTATTGAGTTTATTTTGATGGATAGGTCATATATTACCATTAATTTGACCCTAATTCTATGTAAATTATATAATAGAACCCAAGTTAAATGTTTAATCCATGCCACTTACTAGTGAAAAATGTTATAAACCATGGATCCCTCAATGAAAAATTATAGAATGTTAAGGACAAATATTGATGGTATCCTTATGAATTAGTGGGAATTTGGAAGAGGTCATATGGGTGACAATAGCTCCACTAGATTCTATAGCATTTAGTGTTGGATATTTTTTAAAAAACATTGAGAACCCTTGGAATCTTATGTTTGTTCTTTTCATGTTTAATAACATGATTATGAATAGAAAGTTATTAATTTTGTTGTAATATTAGCTAAGCTTGGATTTTATATGGACCCCTTGTGACATGAGTTGGGTGAGCATTCCAACCATTAGAATGTGATTATATTGAATGGTTATATTCAATGGGTCGTCTAATGATGACAATGATTTGGGATTCCAATAATTTCTTGGTTCGTTTCCCATCTGAAGAAGACCTAATATCTGCTTGGGTGAATGCTCCACGTGCAATCATAGGTTTGCATTTTTTACTATTTTGGTGGTATTTTTTTTTTCATTTGTTTGAAGATCATCCTTTCATGGCTATTTGGATCTCGATCCTAGGTCTTCCTCTTCTGTTTATGAACGCGGTGATCCTTCTCCCGATTGGTAACTTTCTAGGTCATTTCCACTACGAGGACCAGAAAACCCGTGTCGTTTGCCACCCGATTTCTCCCAAGATTCGTGTTGAATTTGATGTTTCCAAGGAACCGAATAAAACCATTTTTATTTAGATATAATGTGATTTTTTTTCGAATCAAAAGTCTTTCTACGAATGATGGGTTCATTTTTGTGTGTCCAAAAATTGTCTTGGTCATGAAGCCCTCAATTGCAGGCAATGAATAATAATATCTTCACAAGCAGACAATCCTTAGATCAAATTAGGTGAAGTAAAGTATCTAAAGATTATGGAGGAGTGTGTGAAAGAATTTCCATCTAATATCACTAACCTTGAGTAGGTAGATCCGACTATTCCCTCTATCCATAAGGATTTTATGGACATTCCCTCAGATCCTAAGGGTGTTGAGGTTTTTAAAGGATTGATACACAACTTAGGAATTGATTCTGCTGCAAGGGGGAGACCTAGGGGACCCTATTAACTCTATAATATCCCCTATCATATGAAGAAATTTTGACTTAAAATGGTGGAATTTTGTCTAAGGAGTTTCACAAGGGAGTTGAAATTATTTTCAAATTGGGGGATGTTCCGCCAACTGCAATGGAAGATGTTTACTTGGATAAGATCAAGGATAATTCCCAACATCCAATGATGGATGTGTGATTAGCCACTAAATGAGGCTAATATTAATTTTTAATATATATAATATTCATGTGATTTATTATTCTTAAACGCCATTTTAGTTCATTTTACACTTTTAACATCACTTCACATTATTATTGTAATTCCTTCTTAAAATTAACTAGTATTTGGTACATTTTTTTACATCATTTAAAGTACCCAATGGTTCATTTTATTTTATGGAATGTAATTATACATATATTAATTTCATATTTTTGGAAATTTATTTAAACATTAATATAAACATGTTTAATTCAGGGATCAATAGAGAATTCATTGATAAAAGGTTGGTATTTTTTTGGGATGAAAGGAAACAATTCTGGAGAAGTCAGATTGGACACCAGTCCACTGATGTGAATGTGGAGCCCAACATACAAGCCCAATGAAGACCAAAATTCATGGGATTCTAGAATACATATATCAGAAAAAATAATTCTGCATTATATAGTGATAATTATGCATCCATTGTGGTTATCTTGGCGGCCCAATTTGAAGATAAAATTTGGGGCCAGATTCTGCGGCCCAGAAAAAAATCCCACTAATATAATTATATCTCCTAATACACAACTTTAAATGGGACCATATTTTAAAGTAGTTTAAGATACATCTAGGGATCCTTTTTCTTATTCTCTTGACCACTCTATTTCGGCCATCTATAATGACTTACATGCGCATCTATTCGGTGGATGAAAGATGGATGCCACCTCGGGTCAAGTGTGAAAAATCAACTCTCCCACAACTCTCCACCCACCTATGGAATACCAAAATTAATTGAGGATACTTGGAATATTGAAACCTCGACTCAAGTATTAAAAAATTAATATTTAAGGTAGTGGTGGTATAGGAGTTGAGGATCTTTGATATTTGTTTTCATCTTAATGTTATGCTGCCAATTTGTCTTTGTAACGTTCTTCCTTCACATGTAAGTTGTTTTTAATTCATCCACGTTTCGTAATAAAAGTTCTTCTCCTCCTCTTATTATACTATTCTCCATCTCACTTTGATACCATTTACCCATGGTGTAAATTTATTCACAAAAAACCTTGTGAAATTATTCACACAACAGTGGAGTGATCATTTCCTTTTCATTGTTTTTTTACTTCTCCATTTACTCCCTCATGAGTCTACATTGCGCTTACATTGAAACCAGAGAATCAATGGAGGCCTAAACAACTTATGGTTTGATCGAAGGCAGTATCAAGGGGCTAGATTAGATGTTATATATGAGCCCATTAATTTCTAATAACTTCTTTTAATTGATATTTTTATTTGATGTTTTTTAAACTCCATCGTCCATATTGAATTTAAGGCCACACACATCAAGTGCTAATACGATCCTTTACCTTGATGTGCTCAAAACATTGATCCATAATGTTTATCGGTGATTAGTATTAAATTGTGTAGGTATTAAACCAGTAAGTGAGGATGTTGTTTTATCTTCTTAAATAAACCCATCTCAAATATTAGAAATTGAAATAGTTGAAAAATAATTTCATCCAATCCACCCTGAGCGATAACCTAGGGTCAACCCATTATTTTAAATAGAATTAACTTAATTTGTTATTTATCCTTTAAAACCATCTTAAATCAACCCAATATGGCCACTTCATATCCAAAAAACATCAATAGAATGTACATGTCTATAGATTACTTCTTAGGACTCTGAGGATTCTACAACCCAAGCTAAAATACAAGGACTGTTCTACCTTCATCTCTTGGGTAAATATAAGCATGAATAAAATTTTTGAGCCTCTTCTGGGGACCCAAGTAAGTCATATAAACACCAATTCTTGTCTCCCATGTTTCCTCTTCACTCATCCAAATTCTCTTATCTTGTCCTTTTATCGTATTTTTTTTTGTTGGTGCATGCCCACCTACACTATCGATCAATCAAACCATGTAGTTAAAAAGGATAGTCCTAGGGTTGGGGAGTCAAGTACACCAAGGGAACTCTTTCCATTTGATCACAATATTCATAATACTCCAGAGTGAAAAATTTATCTGATTTCAATGGAAGGTCTTCAAAGAAACCAACTAATAATCCCGGGGTGGTTACCAACCATGAAACCCAAATGGGGTAGCCCCAAAGATGGGGAATGCAATTGATCAAACCAAGAATGACTACCTCACACATTACTGGACTAATTCCCCCTCATGCATTAGACACAATTACCTAGGAACTTCTAACTACATCTTTAAACCCCATGTTTTAAACCAACTTCCCACATTCCATGGAATGGAGTCCGAGATGCCCTACCTTCACATTAAGGAGTTCAATGACATTGTAGAAACCACGTGCCCCCCACATAAACTAGAATCATAAAAGATGAGGCTATTTCATTTTTTTAAAAAGGATTGAGCTAAAAGTAGCTAAAAAATTTGAGACCATCATCCATCACCTTTTGGGAAAAACTACAAAGATAATTCTAAAAAAAATAATATCCCCACCACAAAACAATTGCACTTAAAACGAGCATCCAAAACATTTTTGAAAAAGCGGGAGAGTCATTCTATGAAACATGAGAGAGGTTCAAGGAAACTCAAAACATGGTTACACATCATGTTTTTTCTATTCCATAACAAGTGAGAATTTTCTACGAAGGGTTGGGTCCATGGAACAAACAATTAATTAACATGATGTGTAATGGAACTTTTAAAAACAAAACCCCAAATGATGCATACGAGTATCTAGAAAGCCTTTATTAACAAAACCAAACCTGGGGAACTTCAACTTATTCTGAAAAGACACAATGAACTACTAGAATTCATACACATAGAGAAGAGGAAAGACTTAGGTATAAACTCACAGCACTCTCTAAGAATGTTGAAGTGATAGACCTTAGGAAAGTACAAGAAATTCTAAATGGTAGACCCTATTTGCAAAATTTGTGACAAACATGACCATAATAAAGGCATTTTCCCCACCATTCCATCCATCAAGGATGTTATTTTAGGAGGACCCCTAGAAGAAGTAAATGCCTTGAACATTAAAAATCCTCAATACCAAAACAACTTCACCCCAAGGTATAATGACCACCCAGGCTTACGATGGAAAGACAACCAGCAACCTAGCCAACCACAGAGACAAAATCCTTACCCCCAACAGAACTAACAAACCCGTAATCAGTTCCAAACCCAGTATATCCAATACCATCAGCCACAAGTCCATTTTCAACAAACCATCCAACCTCCAAAATATCCCCCTGGGATAAACAAATATTCTCAAGTACCAACCCAAACTGTTCCACAAATCATACAAGAACAACTGTGAAAATAAATGGAGAGGTTGAACTGGGAAGTATCTTCCCTAACACAAGTACTAAAAACCATTAAAACCAGAATGGTACCTATGCCTACTCAAGCGGTACCATCCTCATCTTCAATGGGAGATTCAAGTTTCACTCAAACAACTCCTGAAAAACTAAAGGATGTGACTATTTTAAGAAGTGGGAAATCAATTGAGAAAGCTGAACAACTAATTCATAACCCACCTATTGATTCAAACATGGATGAAAATCAAATGAACCAAATGATCAAACTAAAAAATATGATAACATTGTCAAATAAACAACTCCTCAACAAAAAACCCCACAACCTGCACCATTTCTTCAACGCATGAGGGTGAAAATAAAGCCATACTTGAGTGAAACAATGATGAAAATCTTCTCACAAGTCAAGTTTAACATTCCCCTTCTTGAAGAAATCCAAACCATGCATGCCTACTGAAAGTACCTTACGGACTTGTGTAATTTTAAATGAAAAATTTCACATAAAAACCAAGTCTTTTTGGCTGCTAATGTGAGAATCACCATTGAAGGGACAATTCCTCCTATGTTGAAAGACCTGGGTTGCCCTTACATAATGATGGAATAGGAGAGAGAAAAGTTGTCAAGGACTTGCGTGGCCTAGGTTCTAGTGTCAATATCATTCCCTATACTGTGTACTGTTAGTTAGGCCTAGAATAACTCCAACCCACATATTTTACACTTCAACTTTCTGATTGTAGCATTAGGGTTCCAATGGAAATGTTAAAGGAAGTTCGAGTAAAGGTTGAAAACTTCTTCTACCCTGCTGACTTCATTGTCCTGGACAACCATTCAAACTTAAGAAATGAAGAACAAACCCCAATTATCCTTGGTCGTCCCTTCCTTGACATAATCAACTCTGTTATCCAAGTTCGAAATTGGAACATGGCCATCACCTTTGGGAACATGATTCTAGACTAGATCAACTATAATAAAAGATCACAAATAGAGGATGACTAGGACATTCCTGAAGTAAACATGATAAGAATCATTAATAATGAATCTATATAACATCAAGGAATAATTGATGGATGTTTAAGTCAAGAGGAGATTGATTTCCGTTGTTCACAATAAGGAAGTATATCTCCTTAGATTGAATCATTTTCATACTACTCTTATGATGAAGTCTTAGGTATAAAAATCAGTGAAACCATTCAAGAAACCAATATCATGGATACCAATCAAACATCCTTCCCAGAATATGATCAAGCTAATATAGTAGCTGAAACTTCTACATGAGGGGAATCAATTATATGTAAAACTCAAGGAAAAAAATTGATATTGATCCAACATCCCAATATTCTGCTGCAATTCCATACCAACCTGATCTTGAATTTATGGAACCTCCCACTGCACTCATGTTTTCCTTCCTAGGGGATAATCAAACACATCGTGTTGTCATTTCTTCTACTCATGAAGACAATCATTAAAGGATGCTTCTAGATTTCCTTGTGAAACATATGAAAGCCATTGGTTAGACCCTTTCTAATATTCCTGGGATTAGCACACTTATCAGGACTCATAAGATTTATCTGGAATCTGATTCAAAACCATGTCGTCAACCTCATTGGAAACACAATCCTAATCTCATGTAAGTAGTGAGGAAGTAACTTCTATAATTGTTCAAAGTTGGTATCAGCTATCCTATAGCTGAGAGTGAGCGGGTCATCCCAATCCAAGTGGTTCCCAAGAAGGAAGGAATCATGGTGATAACCAATTTGGATGGAGAGATTCTTCCAACCATGTTGAGTTGTAGATGGAGGGTCTTCATTTACTATAGGAAGCTAAACACATTCACCAAGAAGGATTATTTACCCTTACCATTCACTGACCAAATCCTTGAGGGAGTGGCAGGTCATGCCTTATACTATTTCATAGATGGGTACTCAGGGTATAATCAAATTGAGGTCTCCCTATAGGATCAAGGGAATACTACATTCACATGTACATTCAGATCCTTTTCTTTCAAACTTATTCCCTCCGGGTTATGCAATGCCCCTGGAACCATCCAGCGTTGCATGATGGGAATCTTCTCAGACATGGTATGGAATTTTCATAATGTCTTCACGGATGACTTCTCTATGTTCTGGGATACATTTGAGCGATGTCTGAGGAATTTGAAGAGAGTCTTTTCAAAATGTGAGGAAAAGAATATTTTCCTAAACTCGGAAAAATTCCATTTCATGGTTAAAGAGGGACTAGTTCTAGGCCATCTAGTCTCAAGTAGGGGGATTGAAGTTGATAAAGAAAAGGTTGAAATCATTCATCACCTTCCATAACCCAAAACAATGAAATAAGTGAGGTGTTTATTAGGAAATGCTGGATTCTATAGAAGATTCATCAAGGACATTAGTTCAGTCCTCCATCCCCTTTGTGATCTTCTAGTGCATGATGCTCGATTTGTTTGGAAAGAATGTTGTGAGGGTTCATTCTCAACCCTCAAATCCTCTCTCACTACTCCTACCATCATGAAATTTTCAAATTGGATCCTTCATTTCGAACTTATGTGTAATGCTAGTGAATTTTCTATAGGAACTGTGTTATGACAACGTTGTGATAAAATTTCTTATGTCATTCCTTATGTAAGGAAATATTTAAATGATTCCCAAATCAACTACAACACCATTGAAAAGGAGTTACATTCTATTATTTTTGTCATATAGATGTTTAGGTCCTACCTCTTAGGATCCCGCATCACTGTGATCACTAACTATTCTTCAATAAAATACCTCTTCCATAAACAAGATGCCAAGGCTAGACTAATTATGTGGGTCCTTATCATATAATAATTTGACATCAAATTTAAAGATAAAAAGGGTGTCAAAATGTTTTAGATGATCATATCTATAGGATGGAATTAAAAGACAACTCTAATCACCATTATGTGTCTGATTCATTCACTGATGAACACCTATACTCTGTGAGTGACTGCCCTTGGTATGCCAACATAGCCTACTTATTAGTTAAATGAGTCATCTATGAAATTTTATGGACTCAATCTCAAAGGAAATTCCTTTCTGATGTTAGGCACTATGTGTTTGATGATCTATACCTCTAAAAGTTCTTCCCTGACCATGTCATTAAGAGGTGTGTCCCAGAATCTAATCAAGGGTCCATCCTTAAATTCTGTCTTAGTGAGGCATGTGGAGTTTTCTTTTCCTCGAAGAAAACATCTGCTAAGATTCCTCATTGTGGTATCCTTTGGACCACCCTCTCAAGGGACTCCTACAGATTTTGTCAAAGCAGTCTTAGGTTTCAACAAGTAGGGTCCATAACAAAAAAGAATCAAATTACACTCACTCCAATATTAGTGGTTGAAATATTTGACTATTCAGGAATTGATTTCATGGGTCCCTTCCTAAACTCTAGGGGATATCTTTACATTATCTTATCTAATGATTATTCCTCAAAAAGGGTTGATGCCATTCCCACAAAATCCAATGATCATAAAACTGTGATTGGATTATAAAAAGAAAACATCTTATCTAGATTTGGAATTCCTGGGGCTGTCATTAGTGATCGTGGAATTCATTTTTTCAATCGTCCATTCTCACCACTCATGGAATAGTATGTAATTTCTCAAAAAGTGTCCATTGTCTACCATCCACAGACCAATGGTCAAGCTGAGTTAGCCAATCGAGAAATTAAACAAAATCTTGAGAAAACTGTTAAACCATATTAGAAAGATTGGTCAAGCGAACTCTTAGATGCTCTTTGTTCCTATCGAACCACATATAAAACCATTTGAGGAATGTTCTCAAATAGGTTGGTTTATGGTAACGCATTCCATTTTCCAGTGGATATTGAACATAAGGCTTTTTGGGTAGTTAAAAAAATAAATTATGACCTCTCATTGGCTGAAAAAAAGGAAATTAGATCTCAATAAACATAAATAACTTAGGATGGAGGCTTATGAAAATTCAATGATTAATAATGCTAAATTATAAGCCTACCATTTTAGTAATCTTAAAACCATACACATTGAACCGGGTAAACCTATTCTTTTGTATAGTTCTAAACTTCATTTACACCAAGGAATGTTGAGGTCTAGATGTTCAGGTCCATAAATAGTGCATAAGGTGTACCACCATGGGGATGTTGAAATTTAAGATTCCACCAATGGTCAAACATTTAATGTTAATGGTCATCGAGTCAAATCATTCATACAACCACTTCAAAAACATGAAGGTGATAAAGAATTGTGTGAACCTAACTTACCCAGAAATTTAAAAATATGAAAATGTATCATCAGTTCATTTTTTTATATTTTTTTAGGTTAATATTATATTACAAAAAAAAAATATAATAATAATAATAATAAAAGGCCACATTGTAGGTCTTGGGTCAACCCCCGTCACAACTGGCGAAGCCGCGGGGATTCGAACCCGGGACCGAAGGGAGACAGGGGGGCGCGCTTACCACTAACCTATGGTTTTTATGCTTCTATATTCTTTAATGTTTATATATATACTTATATTTTACTTTCTTAATTATATATATATATTGTTTTTTTTTCACTTGGAAATTATCAGATTTACATCGAGATCAAGGGACTAAATTAGAGCAGCAAGAACATCAACATCAACCACCATGTGACTTCATTCAATGATCCTCCTATTTAAACATCCTTTTTCAAATTCCCTTATTTGCCTCTACACATTATAAATTTTCATTTCCTCAAACACTGGGGATGGTGTAGTTTTAATTTGTGGGGGAGATAAAATAAAAAAGATTTTTGTGTTAAAAAATAATGAATGATTTGAATTTTTTTTTGTGTAAATGGAAGGAAAAATTCCTTTAACATTGAACATGGTAATACACATTGCACACTTTGAAACTGAATATCAGATAATTTATAATTCCTTGATTCTGATTTATAATCCTTGTATAATTTCATGGGCATAGATTTTGGAAATTGTGGTTGTCAAATGTGATATTTCATCATTTATATTTTCATCCAAATAAAAAAAGGTCACAATGCACGTACTTTGGATAGAGGTCTATTAGTTTGAGTTCATGGGGTCCCTTAAAAAATATCATATATTTGGTGATCATTTTACTTTTAATATAAGTATTCAATAATATAAAATTGTGCTTAGAGCAATGGAATTACCTAATGCGTGGCTTCCGGCACTTGAGGATCATGACTCCATAGTTGTCTGGCCCAGAATTAGTAATTTTATCTCTATTTTTAGTAATTTAAATTTGTATTTGACTGATTTAACTCATGATGATGCCTGAGTATGTGGGAATAACTTGGTTTCCTAAGGTATTTGAGCCTAAAAGTCATCGGCAAAGTCTCACAATAGGGGTTGACTCTTTTGAGTGCAATTTCAATTAACATGAAAAAATTGAAAAACAAAAAACAAAAAACCAAAAAACCAAAAAACAAAAAACACGTAATAGAAAAAAATTGAATACTGATCCTAATATTGAAATTTGATTCCATATACCTCTTCCTTTATTTACCCCTTGAATAAAGATGAACCCACCATGTCTATTGTGATACACAACACATCCTCATACTTAATTGATATTGGATGAAATATGGAAATGAATTTTAACAAAGGAATGAACATGAGATTGAGATCTGTTAATGAAACTATTTTGTATTAAAATATTTTGATTGGATTCATGATTGTTTGGTATAAGTGTTTTTGGTGATCATTGTGTATTAAAATGTTTTTGTAAAAGGGAATTCAGATTTCATATTGTTGAGATATATTTTTCTTGGGACTAGAAAAAATCAAGTTGGGGGTGTGATTATACACTAAATGAGGCTAATATTAATTTTTAATATCCATAATATTCATATTATTTATTATTCATAAACACCATTTTAGTTCATTTTACACTTTGAATAGCATTTCACATTATGATTATAATTCTTTCTTAAAATGCACTATTATGTGGTACATTTTTTAACATCATTTAAAGTACCCAATGATTCATCAGATTTTAAGGAATGTAATTATCCATTTCTGAATTTGATATTTTGGAAAATTGATCTAAACTGCAATATGAAAAAGTTTAATTCAGGGATTAATGGAGAATTCATGGAAGAAGATGCAGATTTATTGTAATGAAAAGAAACAATTCTGGAGAAGTCAGATTGGACATCAGCCCATTGATGAGAATGTGGGGCCCCACATACAAGCCAAAAGAAGCCCAAATTTCATGATATGATAGAAGAAATATATAGGAACAAATAATATTTCATGAGGCAGTGGTAATTCTACATCCATTGTGTTTATTCAGGCGGCCAAATTTGAAGATAATATTTTGGGCCAGATTCTACGGCCTAGACTAAATAGACCTCTAATAAAATAATATCTCCGAATCCAAAACTCCAAATGGGACCAACATTTACAGGAGTTTAGGAGACAACTGAGGATCCATTTTCTTCTTCTATGGACCACTTTATTTCCGACATCTAGAAGGTATTACAAGCTCATCAGTTCGTTGGATGATAGCTGGATGCCACCTCGGGTCAAGGGTAGAAAAATCAACTCTCCCTCAACATTCCACCAACAGATGGCCTAAAAAAATTAACTGAGGAGACTTGGAATATTGAAGGATCGACCCAAGTATTTAAAAATTCCTATTTAAGGCAGTGGTGGTGGAGGTGTTGAGGATATTTGAGCTTTATTTTTATCTTAATTTTATAATTCCAATTTGTCTTTGTAATGTTCTTCCTTCGCATGTAAGTTGTTTTTAATTCATCCTTGTTTCATAATAACAGTTCTTATTCTCATCTTATTATGTTGTCCTCCATCTCACTTTGATACCATTGACTCCTGGTGTGAAAGTATTCACACCAATCCTTGTGAAATTATTCACACAACGGTGCAGTGATCATTTTCTTTTCATTGTTTTTTTACTTCTCCATTTTCTCCCTCATGAGTCTACTTTCCCCTTCCATTGATACTATAGAATAAATGGAGGGCTAATCCACTTATGGGTTGATCCATTGGAGTAGAAAGGGTTTGGATTGGATGTTATTTATCACCCCATTAGTTTCTAATCACTTTTTTAATTGAGATTTTTATTTGATTATTTTTAAACTCCATCGTCCATGTTGAATTTAAGGCCACAGACTTCAAGTGAAAATATGAACCTTTACCATGAAGTGATAAAAACATTTATCATTAAAGTTTATAGTTGATTAGTATTAAAGTTTTTTTATTAAACCAATAAGTGAATATGTTGTTTTATCTTCTTAAATGAACCCTTCTCAAATATTAGAAATTGAAAAGGTTGATATCAAATTTCGTCCAATCCCCCTTGAGAAATAACCTAGAATCAACTCATTATTTTAAATTGAATTCAATTAATCTGTTAGTTATCCTTTAAAACCATCTTAAATCAACCCAAGTTGGCCACTTCATAGCCAAAAACCATCCATATAATGTACGTGTCTATAGGTTACTTCTTAGGTCTCTCAGGATTTGACAACCCATGCTAATATTCTGTACCATTCTACAATCATCTCTTGGGAAAATTTGAGCGTGAATAAATGTCCACTAGATAGATGACGGAATTTATATTTATGGTCAAGAGGGGTGGAACATAGTCTTTATGAAACCAGTCCTCTATGTCCCAAACATTGTTCCAATATGAGAAAACCACTCATCAATATCAATTTGAACAACCACTTAAAGGGTGTGAGATCTGATGGAGGAGCTGAAAGAAACTTCTTTTTTCCCTCAAAAATGGATTCAGATGGAGAAGGGAAAAACTTATGTGACAATTTTATAATAGGTATCAAAAAAGTCCCTCACAACCCTTGGAGGAAAAATTTAAGTAATGGAAACAAGGACCCACGATATTGAATTGTTTCTAAAAAGCAGAAACCAAATTGGTCGAAAAGACTACTCTTATATACCTAATCCAATAGAGATAAAGTTACCCAAAAAAGGTGGTATATACATGGAGATATAGGTCTAAATATTTATAGGATAGAAATTCCATCAAGTCAGAGGCTTCAGATTTCCAGATCATGGAAAGAAGAAGTCTACGGATAAGGATAGCTTGGAAATTTTGGTTAACCCTCTGTGGGAAGTAGTTGAGATGTTAGAGGTTACGATTGGGGAGATATAGGAAGTTATTATCCATTAATAGGAAGAGATATTGTAGAAATCGATTCCATTCAATGCCTCAAAAGATTATTGTGATAATATTCCTAATAGAGAACTTTGGGTCGCCAATAACAATGTAAAACGGAGTGGATTGACAACAAGATCATATTTTGGAAAGATGATTTAATTAAGGGTAGTAAAGCATGGGGATGTTCATATAGAAATGGTAGAATATAGATATTTGGATTGAGGACCTCATTAATGATGACCCAGATTTAGAGGTAAGCACTCTTATATGGAAACTCTTTATGAATAATGTGTCTAATAGACTCAAACATGATTTAATATGTTCTTCTATATATTTTGTTGTTTGATGATATGATTTTGTTCGGACATGGGTTATCACTTATCATTAAACATGTTTAAACGTAAGAAAGTAATATTCAGGTTAAAATGAATGGAATATTTGAAAATACATATTCTATAACTTATAAGGATTATAAATTTATTGGGAGAGTGGCACAAAAATGTAAAAGTGATCAAGAAAGGCTATGGATTCCTTCATGAAAACACATATGTCACAAGGTATCAATATATATTAAATATAAATTATCACATTAAAATTTACATATTGATAATATCTTAATGTTTACAGGAAAACCTCAAAAAGGACTTATCATAAGCTCTATGGGTGTGATAACAAATTTTCATATTCAAGGTTGGTGATTTATCTAGAATAAATATTGAACCAACTTGGGTTTTTCATGTAGTTTTTAACAATTGATATAAAGGTAATATGGATGAAATCAATATGTATTGTTGAGTACATCTATGAAGTAGTTTGGAGTTTCCAACCATGTTTATGAGAATATAGTTGTTTGTTCCCTCATGTATTATTCATTCTAAATTAAAGTTAATAAGATATAACAAGTTGATTCCATTAATAATACTATATTAAGACACAATGTGATATTCTAGAGGAAGATGAAATTATAGACACATTTTTCATCATGAATTTGTAAAGTGCTCTTGAACCTAGTGGTTTTCCTTGAATATTTTATGTTGTAGCATTTGACGTTGTTAAGTATCATATGGGTGATGTAGTGATCTATTTTTTCATAGTAGGAGTGTTGAATAGAGATATTTGTGCCTCTAGGGTGGTTAACACCTCTAAGGTGAGAGATCATATTTCCATTAATCATTGCTGACCGATTTTTTTATGAAACATTTCTCATAAAATTATTGCATATTGGAAAAATAAAACAATGATTGGAGTCATCCTAAGTGTAGTATCATATGAAAGTCCTAGTTTTGTGCCAGGGAGTATTATTCAAGGGAACATTGGTAATGACAAGGAGATGGTGGATGATTTAAAAAAATGTTTGTTGGATCTAATTTCATGATAATGTTTTACATTGAAAAGGATTATGATTTATTGTAATAGAGTTTCATTATTTGAGTCATGGAGAATTTTGGATTTCAAGAAATTTTCTGTGAGCATTGTTTCAGGTGTTATGTGTCCCCATTCATAACTATCTCACTTATGGGGAAATTTTTTTTCTTCATTAAATAAATTATTGGTGTAATATAGGGAGGCTTTTGTCTTCTTTCTTGTTTCTATTTTCTCTAGGATCTCTTACCCGAAACATATAAAGGGGCCTGGATGAATGGACACTATTTATTTATAAAACTATGCTTCAGAGTTGAATAATATCTCATATTTCATTTTATGATGACATGTTATTCATTATGAATGATATGAAAAAATATGTCAAAGGGTTCTACAAAATCTTTTTATCCTATTTTATTTTGGGTGATCTATGTCTCAATCATAGGAAATGTAGTATTTATATCTCCGAAATATGTTCAGGGAGGCTTAGAAACAAAATTCAAAAAATATCATTACAGGAAAATATTTAAAATACTAATAGAATATCTTGGCGTCCAATTCCCTAATGGAAGGATCAAAAATATTTTTTTTGACAACATCATAAAGAGAATCACATGGAAAATCCATAACTGGAAAATAGATTTCTCTCATTCATAGATATAATCATTTTGAATAACAATGTTTTATCCATGATACAAATTCATACTATATCTATACTCAAAGCTCCAAAAGATACTATTAACAAGATGTATATGGTCATGAACATATTTCATTAGGATGTAAATCAGGTCAGAAAATTCCATTGGGAATCATGGCATCACCTTCCTAAACAAATCGATGAAGGAGGTGGCAATCTAAGAAGTGACTTGGAGAAAATGAATTGGATATAAGAGAATTTTTCATGGTACATCATTAATGTTAAGTATTTATTCAATAATTTTATAAGAGATGGATATATAGATTATTTGGATAAAGGGGCATGCAGAACTAGAGGTCTCTACAGCTAAGCTCGTTGTCTGGGTACTCGTCTGGAGGTTTTAAATGATAATGTTAGATGGGAAATTGGGCATGGTGATATCAAAATTTTGAAGTCCATATATGTGGGGAGGCTCTATTTATTTGTTTTTTTCATCCCTATTCCTCAATTTTGGGGAGGATATTAGTTACCTTGGTTTCATTAATGCTGTTTTGAATTAAGGGAAGAAGAACTTCTCCAAAAACTTGTATTTGGTTGATGAATTAGAAAATTGTGTTTTTACATGTTCATCATCAGGGATCTTTAGTATCAAGGATTAATGGGATTCAATTCATGTATGTAATGGAATTTATTTATGGGAAACTAATATTTTGTAGAAGGAAGTTCTATGAAAGATGAATTTCCTTGTTTTTTTTATCCGGAATGGTCCTCTTCCAAATGATGAAAATGTACAAAAGAAAGGAGTGGGGAAGGATTCAAGATGTATGTGTTGTGTATATATGAAAAAAAGAATTTTTGTAGAATCTATTAATCATGGGAGACTATGAGTAGGGAATATGGAGTTTTCTGGGGCACATCACGAACATCACTATAGGTGGGGATTTTGAAATTCCCTGAACCTAGTTACCCAGAGTTGGTGCATTATTACATAACATTGGAATTGTCACAAGGAAATCATGTATATAAAGACTGATTAGTTTAGTATTATTGGAAACAAGATTCATACATAAGTTCAAAATTATAGCTTGAAGGGAAATACAACATGAATATATTTCATTAGAAACATCCAATCCTCCTAGATTATTCCTGAATGTCACTCATAACTAACTTAATCATATCTTGGGAAAATGAAACATAAGAAATGGGTGGGATCAAAAGCTCAGTAAGGGTATGCAATACAGCGGAAAATCACATAAATATTAAGAATGATGAATAATTGAAACCACATACCTTTAACAATAATAAACATGAATAATTTTATTCCATGAATATGAGCTGAGTAAATAATGCCATAATAAAACATAATAATGAGTATTGAACTAGTTGAATGACCATTCAAACAATCAATATTATTTTCATAAAGAGGGAATGTATAATTCCAGGCATTCTGAAACATTTTGTCAAGGCCTCAGCCTAGACATTTAAAAATGATTAAGGCTTCGGAAAAAAATATAAATCAAATTGGGAAAGGCCTCAGCCAATTCCACATAGAGATGTCTCATGAGACCTGCCAATGCATCGAGGAGCTATAGCGGGCTCCACCCATCACTTGCTAAGTCCGGCACATTCCTCATATTAAAATGTTTAAACATATCATAAACATTCGTATTAAAACTAGCATACACAAATTCAATACTTTAACCTTAAACCATGAATTGTATAAAAATAGAACATACATTGTCAAACATATCACAAAACATTTAATACAATATGGATGTTTTGTATCATAATAAATCAACTTCAAATAAACATAAAATCATCAAAGGTTGTTGACATAGATGAAATCAAACCCTTTTTGGAGAAATATCTCTTTCTATTTTGAAATCATTTAAGATTCACATTATTATAATTATTTTTTTTAAATATTCTTATATGCTTTTAAGGGAAGCATTGATGATGTTATAACGGTGGAAAATATCCGCTCCCGCCGTATAAGTTAAAAAACATTCTTAACATAATTTTTTTGAAAAGGTCAAAAAGTACATATTTAGGAAAACGACAGAAAGAGTCCTTTAAAAACACATAAGGGTAAAAATTAAATTAACCAATTTTATAGTAAATAGTAAAAATGTTTTTAAATACAATTTTAGGAAACATGGATGTGGATGATACAGAGGTCGCAGTAGATAATTACGTATAAACACCCTCAGATAATGAAGAGACTGTCGAATTAACCCTTACCTTGTACATTTCCTTGGTAGAGGGAAGGTTAACCTCTTATATAATGGTGAAATATACATTAATATGGTATCATATATTATATTTCAACATCGCTTTGTTAATAATATCTTAGTATTATTGTCATCTCGGGTGTTAACAGATTCGTTTTTCATTATATTCTTAGTTATGTGAGCCATATTTGTTATTTATGGAATGTATTTTATTCATATCCAGAATTATATCAAGTCTTTAATCATTATTTTTAATCATCAAATTAAAATTAGTCTTGAATGGATACTTTAAGGAATGAATCTCATCGAGTTCGTGGAGACTGTAATCTGTACGTACGCACGAGCGACAATATCATTATTTTGATATCAAAATAATATATAATTTGAATGTATATCATATATAAAGAATCATTATCAAGTTATATTCCTTATTTAAATCAATTACACATCAATATTATAACCATCCAAATAATTATGTATTGAATAACAATTACACCACGGCGTGGAGACTGTAAGCCATACGTACGCACGTATGAGGACATGTAATTAAAAGGATGTATAGAATAATGAATTTGTCTGTACCATATTTATAATAACATAACTTTATATATATTAAACTGGAGTTATTATTTTAGAATGTAAATCAAAAAGAATGAAGAAGTGGAAGAAGAAAATAAATTGAAAGAGGGCGGTGAAATTATTACATCTTCTTCGGGTTATTCCTTTTGATTTGATCCAAAGGTCTCATTAAGATGGATTTATGACTAGAGGAAGGAATATAGGATGAAGGTAGGATATTTGAGAGGGTTTTTCGGCAGAGGTTGGAAGATCGAAATAGCTTTGAAGGTGTGAATTAGAGAGATGGTGGAGTGCCCTTTTATAAGAGGGGTGAGGGGAACCTTTGGAAAAGAAAGACATATTATTTTATAATAAAATGATTTTCGGTTAATAATGGATTTAAAATGAATTATTTAAAGGATAAGGTGGTTATGGATCTAAAAACACTCAACCAATAGGTTTTAGACAGGTTTTGGTTACTATATTAACTTTATCTTTTAGATTTAACTCATAGTTAAATTGTTTGACATTTATCTTCTCTCTTTGTATTTCTATATTACATGGTTAATAAAAATACTAAATACGTCCAATAAAATATAAAGTGGTTAATTAATGATACACCAATCATTATATAATACAATTTTCTGATCCTTATATTTTTAGGAATTGAATATCAATTAATAATACAATATTTGTTTTAAAAAATCTTTTATGTCAATTTTGACAGTATTTGGTATTTTGTTTTTCCTAAATTTATAACAGCATTATTACATCAAAAAAAATTCATCTAACCAACCTTAATTTGTCATATTAACCTCTAAAATTAATTTAATTCATAAAAAATATCATATTACATTTATTAGGATATTTATAATATCAATTATCTTAATATTTCCTTAATTAGGTAATTCCTGCATCATGTTTTTGTCATAAATAAAATGAATTACTTAATATCTAAAAATTATAAATAAAATAACATTATGTAGGAAGTATTTTTATATTTCTAATGAATATTTATAATATAAATTATCTTATGTGTAACCTATATTAAAAATGTTTTAGTTATTAAACATTGATTTTTACTCTTTTAACTCTTCTTTGAATTAAATAATAATAAATTTACAAATTTAATCCAAGTGGACCAAAGTGGTTCATATTTTATTCCTAAGGTTTTTTGGTCAAATTATAATTATCAAATAGAATTATTACATGTGTAGGGATAATAATAATATCATTTTACCCTTAAATACCCTATTTACTTTATACTATGGTAAATAAAAGTAAAAATTTACTATTCACCAAAAATTATTTTCATCTTATTGAATCAAATTTTCTTACTGGTATCAACTACGTCTCTCAGATTTTTGAAACTCCACTCACAAAAGTGGTAAAATTAGGTGTTATGTGAATTTGTAAAAAACTCCTAGGAGGTGGGTAAGAGACGATGAAAATTTCAATAAAATTTTTATATATCTAACAGTATTATAAAATAACTCCAATGAATTGCATTGAACGTATATACATATTATATATCTATTTTGACCAAAATTAAATTTAAATAAAATAAATATTTATTTAATTAAACATTCGGTTTTAAACTACGACTCACTGTTTTTCACTATTCATCAAACATTGAATGTTTTCAGAAAAATACCAAAAATTTACCCTAGGATAATTTCGATATTAAAAATCAAAAAATGAAGACTATTTTGAATGAAAAAATTTATAAAATTTCAAAAATTTGGTATCACTATTCATAATGGATAGTTTGATAGGTTGTGGTGTGTTAGAACTCGATGTTTCGTACCACAGATGCTACTGAATTATTCAAAGATTAGCATACCACGGAAGCGTGGGGTGTTACATTCTCCCCTCATTCAAATAATTTCATCCTCAAAATTTCTAGAATTTTACTGCATAAAAAGATTCAGGTGGTCCTCTATCATATGTTCCTCGGGTTCCCATATTTCTTCTTCCATATTTTGGTTTCTCCATAGAACATTTAGCAGACGAGTCGTCCGGTTTCTCAGAACTTGTTCTCTGGAATCAAGAACTTTGATAGGATCTTTACAATAAGAAAAATCGGGTTCCAGTTCTAATTCCTTGTAGGTAAGTACATCTGTTGGGTGAAGCATGTAATTTATCAACTGTGATACGTGGAATATATCGTGTACTTTGGAGAGACTTGGCCAAATTTCCAAATGGTAAGCTACATCACAAATTTGTTCTAGAATTTCGAAAGGTATGATGTACCTAGGACTCAATTTACACTTCTTACCGAAACATATAACACCCTTCCATGGAGATACCTTCAGGAATACATGATCTCCTACCTAAAATTCCAAATCCTTCCTTTGATTATCGACATAGATCTTCTGCCTACTTTGAGCTGCTTTGATGTGGTTTTGGATTACCTTTACCTTTTCCATCGTTTCAGCCACCAGTTCTGGGCCTACGAGTTTTCTTTCAACAAAATCATCCCAACAAGTTGGTGTGCAACTTCCCTTTCTGTATAACGATTCATATGGTTATATCTGAATACTCAAACGAAAGCTATTGTTATAATAAAATCCTACCACAGGTAAATATTGATCCCACATAAATTGGAAGTCAACTGAGCATGAACTCAACATGTCTTATAAGGTTTGAATAGTCTGTTCTAATTGTCAATCTGTTTGGGGGTGGTATGCAACGCTCAAATGAAGTTCAGTATCCCGGGATTTCTGAAGACTTTTCCAGAATTTTTACGTAAAACATAGATCACAATCAGAAATAATAGATAGTGGTACTCCATGAATTCTAACAACTTCATTAATATATAGTCTTTCCAATCTTTCAAGTGATAAATCTTCTCTTATAGAAAGAAAATGTGCTGACATGGTAAGATGATCAACAATGACCCATATTGCATCGTTCCTTCTAGGAGTCTTTGGTAGTCCCATGACAAAGTCCATCATTATATTATCCCATTTCCACTCAGGTAAGGGAAGAGGTTCCAATACTCCTCCAGGTTGTTTCTTTCCAGCTTTCACTTGTTGAAAATCCATATATCTTGAAACAAAATCAGCAATCTCCCTCTTCATGTTGTCCCACCAAAAATGTTCCTTCAAATATCTATACATATTAATGCTACCAGGGTGTATAGAGAAATTGGACCTATGATAATCAACCAACAATTTTCTTTTTAGATCATGTATATATGGAACACAAAGTCTCTTCCCAAATTTCAAAATTCCATCTTCATACACAATGTAACTCAATATCCCTTACCTCACAACATTAATCTTCTTTTGAAACCCTTCATCACCAGTATGAGAACTCTTTATCCATTCTACTAATGATTGTTAGGAAACCATTTGAAAAAGTATTGATGTTTCACCTTCCATGGTGATTCCCATATCCATCATTACTAGATCCATATATATAGGATCCTTTTCAATTGGAATCTTGTTCAAAACTCCATGATACTTTCTATTCAAACCATATGCCACCTGAATTTCCTTCCCTGATTGGTAGTGTATTGTGCAATCATAATCATTGATTAGTTCAAGCCATCGCCTTTTTCCTCATGTTGAGTTCTTTTTGTGAGAAAATATACTTCAAACTCTTATAATTGGTATATATCTCACATTTTCACCATAGATATTGTGTATCTAAATCCTCAAAGAAATGATTACAGCGGCTAACTCAAGATCATGAGTAGGATAGTTTTTCTCATGAATTTTCAGTTATCAGGAGGCATAGGTAATGACACTATCATTCTGCATAAGGACACAACCAAGTAATTTCGTCGATGCATCACTACAAATAAAAAACCCATCATTCCATGATGGTAGAGTCAAAATAATAGCATTGACTAATATTCTCTTCATCTCTTCAAAACATTCTTCACACACTTTTTTCCAAACAAATTTAATCCCTTTATGTTTGAGCTTGGTCAATGGGTTATCCAATCGGGAAAAATTATGGACAAAATGCCGATGATAACCTATTAAACCAATAAAACTTCATACCTTAGTTATACTCATCGGTTCTGGACAGTCATGGATTTCCTTGATCATAGAAGGATCGATAGAGATTCCATCCTTGGAGACAATATGGCCATGGAATGAAATCTCCTGAATCCAGAATCACACTTCCAAAACATCCCATATAATTAATGTTTTCTAAGAGTATTCAAGATAATGCCCAAGTGATTTTCAAGATCTTTATAGCTTTTGGAGTATGCCAAGTTATCATAAATAAATACAACCACAAAATCATCGAGATATTCCTTGAAAACTCTATTCATTAGATCCATAAATACAGAGGGTTCATTAGTCAATCCAAAAGGCATTACTATAAACTTGTAATTCCCGTACCTGGTTCAAAATACTGTCTTCGTAATGTCATCCTTATTCATACACAACTGATGATATCCAGATCTATGATAAATCTTTGAAAAGTAATGAGATCCATGAAGTTGGTCGAATAAATAATTAAGGCGAGGTAGGGGATACTTTTTCATTATTGTTATTGCATTGATCTCCCTATAGTTAATGCGCAACCTCATAGATCCAGATTTCTTCATTACAAAATTGACATGGGATCCCCATGGAGAAACACTAGGGTAAATAAATCTCTTATTACTACATTCCTCTAGTTTTTTCATTTGTTCCACTATTTCTATAGTGGACATTCTATAAAGGGTCTTCGATATGAGCCTTGATCCAAGAATTTAATCAATGGAAAAGACAATTTCTCGTTGTAGAGGGTGTCCATGTAATTCATTAGGAAACACCTCAACATATTATTTCACTATATGTACATCCTCTATTTCAACATTCCTTTCCTCAATCACTATTATTTCATTATATTCCTCCCCAATAATTTAATTTAGTTGAGCTACTGTGGGTGGATCTAGATAAGAATTGGGTGGTGACGATTTTTCCCTAAAGATAAGGTGTTGTTTATCATCGTCATCAAAAATCGTAACCTCCTTCTTCTTTCAATAAATTTTCACATCATGGTCTGAATTAAAATCCATACAGAGTATTATATCAAATTAAATCATGGGTATGATGAGGAAATCTGTATATAAAGAACATTTATGTTCTCTAATGGGGACCAATTCAAAAAACACTATTGTAATGATACTTCCCTTAAGAGTTTTGACTGAAAACACTCTTGTCAAATCCAATTGAAAATATATAATTTTCCTATCAAACTAGGAAGATATGAATCAATGTGATGATCCAGAATCAAATAATGCATTTTCTAAACTTGAATAAACCATTAAATTACCTACCACTACGTGTTTCAGAGCATCGACCTTAGCAGTAGTGATTGCATAAGCTTGGTCATGATCCCTTGGCCTTTTCTGAGGTATATTTTAATGACGCTTAGGAAATTCATTTACATAATGTCCCATCTCCCTAAAATTGTATAATTGATCATTGGTATCATTTTTATTTCACTTATAATTAATGGAAATAGGGCCTTTCTGCCAACATTTATAGAATACTCCTTTTCCTTTTAGACAGGCACCCATGTGCTTCCTTCTGCAATTATCACAGGGTTGGGAATTCAATTATTCCCATCTTCCTGATGTAATTATTTCCTTTCCCATAGTGTTCAGAATATCTCTTCTTCTCTTGCTTTGATTTAAAGTCATAATACGTAGAGAATAATGTTTTTTTTCTTGATAGCACATGAGACAATATATTCGTATGGTGATAAGGACTGTGATACTAATTCTCAACAGAGAAATGGTTTTATCCCATTAATGAAATTTTAAATCTTACTTCTTGGGTTACAGATATAATCTACAACATGCCTCGCTAACCTTGTAAATTTGGCTTCAATATTTGCAACATTCTCACCCTCCTTTTTTCCTCAGACTCAGAAATTGTCGTTCCATATCTTCTCGATGATCATGAGGAAGGTATTTTCAAATAAAATTTCTTTAAACCCCCTCCATTACATATTTGATACTTACTCATCATCCTTTGTGTTTTTAATCAATGACCACCATTGATCTGAATATCCAGTGAGGCAGTAAACTGCCATGACAACTTTTTCTGTTTCACTACTCCCCAAAGCGTGGAATATTTTCTCTAAGGAATTTAACCATTTATGAGCTTCTAATGGATTTGTGCTCCCATTGAATGTAAGTGTTTGTTTCCTCAGGAATCTATATAACATTGATCCTCCATACACTATATAAGGGTGCTCCATATGGGTATGATTATTATTCATAACCTGAGTGAGTTGTCCCAGTATGGTGATAAGCTGATTAGCACCAGTTGTATCACCAGATCCACTATAAATATCTTGAATATGATAGAAATACCTACATTTAGTGCATGAATTTATATGGTTTCCATTACTTCCACTAGGCTCTATTTCTAAAAAATGGAATACACTAGATTAGTTTAAGTATCACAATACATAAATCCAAACATGCAAAACACTTAACATAAATTGAAAAGTTTATGGATATAATCCATAATCATAAATAATGTTTTCATTGAGTAAGTATATACTCATAAACCCTTTATAATGGTTTGTTATGAAAATGAGAATTATCCTAAGCATATCTCCTAGGAGTGTTTTAACCAAGAGTGCTGCAAGGCCCGTTGTCGTGCACTAGTTCCCGTTTGAGTCTTGCTCAAAGCGATGTGTTTGGGTTTTACACCAAGTTATAACTTTTCCAGAGCCACCTCTACCTGGTCGTATCCAGACCAGGATGTATTGCTTGGAAAACTCACAAAATCTCTACAATACAAATTTTTTTGGATGTTCATCTATACTAATTCTCAAAATATATCTTAGGGATGTGTTCTTTAATTAGAGTTTATCTAAATCTAGTTTCCAATGTTTTTACTAAACTTCCTATGATATCAACTATAATGCCCTGACCCTAGTTAACAAAATTCGGTGCATTATTACATAACATTGGCATGATCACAATGAAATCATGTCTCGAAAGACCGATCAGTTTCATATTATTGGAAACAATATTCATACATAAGTTCAACTTTACAGCTTGAAGAGAAATAAAACACAAATATATTTCATTTGAAACATCCAAGCCTCCTAGATTATGCCTGAAAGTCGCTCATAAATAAATTTTACATAACCTTGGAAAATGAAACATAAGAAAGGGGTGAGCTCAAACGCTCAGTAAGGGTATGCAATACATCGTAAAATAACATTATTATTAGGCATTGTAAATAATTGAAACCACATGCCTTTACAAATAATAAACATGAATAATTTTATGGAAGGAATATGAGCTGATTTAATAATGCCCTAATAAAACATAATAATTGGTATTCTACTAGTCGAATGACCAAATGAACCATCAATATTATTTTCATAATGAGGGAATGTATAATGTCGTACATTCTGTAACAATTTTTCAAGGACTCATTCAGAATGTCTAAAAATGATTAAGGCCTCGACCAAAACCATATATAAAATTAAGGAAAGACTCAGTCAATTCGACGTCTTATTGTCTCAAGAGACCTACCGATGCATTAAGGAGCTATAGCGGGATCCACCCGTCACTTACTAAGTCCAATACATTTCTCATATGAAAAGGTTTAAACATATCATTAGCATTCGTATTAAAACTATCATATGAAATGTCAATAATTTTAAAATATAAAATGAATGGTATAAAAATAGCACATCCACAGTCAAACATATCAAAATAAATTCAATACAATATGGATGTCTTGTATCATAATAAATCAACTTCAAATAAACTTGAAATCCATCAAAGGATGTTGACATAGATAAAATCAAAAACGTTTTTAGAGAAATATCTCTTTATATTTTGAATTCATTTAAGAGTCACATAATTATAAAGAAAACATTTATTTTTGAAAAAATTCTTATAACCTTTTAAGGGAAGCATTGATGATTTTATAATGGAAAAAAATAGCTGCACCTGCCGTATAAGTTAAAAAAACATTCTAACCATAAATTTGTTGAAATGGTCAAAAAGTACCCTATTTGGAAAATGATGGAAATATTCCTTTCACAACACATAAGGGTATAAATGAATTTAACCCATTGTATAGTAAATAGTAAAAATGTTATGAATTATATTTTTATGAAACATGGATGTAGCTGATAAGTAGTTCCGAGTATAAAATTACGTATAAACAACCTCAGATAATGAAGACATTGTAGATTTAACCCTAAGCATGCAATTTTCCATGGTCTAGGGTTGGTTAAACTCATGTATAATTGTGAAATAATTGTTATAAAATTATAAAAGAATAATATACATTAATATTATATCATATATGATCTTTTAACATTTCTTTATTAATAATATCTTAGTATTATTGTCGTTTCTGGTGTTAATGAATTCGTTTTACTTTATATTCATTGTTATTTGAGTCATAATTTTTATGGATGGGATGTATATTATTAATATCCAGAATGATATCAAGTATTTAAAGATTAATTTTAATCATAAAATGAAAATTAGTCTTGAATGGAAACAATGGCGAATGAATTTAATCGCGTTCGTGGAGACCGTAATCCGTACCTACGCACGGGCGACAATATCATTATTTTGATATTGAAATAATATATAATTGGATTCTAAATCATATATAAAAAATAATTATCATGTTATATTCATTATTTACATCAATTACACATCATTATTATACCCTTAAAAATAATAATGTATTGAATAACAACTACACCACGATGTGGAGACGGTAGGCCGTACGTACGCATGTATGGAGAAATGTCATTAAAAGGATGGAATGAATAATGAATATGTATGTACCATATTTATAATAACATCTAATTATATATAATATAGTGGAGTTATTATTTTATAATGGAAATAACAAAGAAAGAAGAAGTGGAAGACGAAAAGAACTTGAAAGAGGGTGGTGAAATTATTAACTCTTCTTCAGGTTATTGTTTTTTAATTTGATCAAAAGGGCTCCTTAAATTGGCTTTTTGACTAAAGATTCTCTTCTAGGATTAAGGGAGGACAGTTAAGATGGTATTTTTGTAGAGTTTTCCCAATCCAAATGGCTTTAATGGTTTTAATTAGAGAGAAGGTGTAATGCACTTTTATAAGAGGGGTGAGGGGTACCTTAGGAAAAGATAGAAATATTATTTTAAAATAAAATCATTTTCGATTTCTAATGGATCCAAAATGTATTATATAATGGATAAGGTGGAATGATTTTTTATTTCCCAGGTAGATGAGATTGATTCGATGTGTCATCAACATGTACAACACAATTGAATATTGACTCTATATCATCCACGTATCCAGAAAAAATGTAAGAAACTACTATTCTATAAAGACATTAAAAATAGCGCCTTGGTGTTGAGATTTATGTTTAATGACATATTTAAAATAACCAAGAGATCATTGAAATAAAATAAATAAAACATAATTATGTATTTAATGAAGTTTCATGAATTGGTTATGTAAGACGAAAAAAATATAAATAATGTACCCCTCAATTGGATACATCCATTGATAATGTACAAGGACTCCAATTTGTTTTCATCGACCAAATACATAGTAAAATGCTTCATGACTGAAAAAAACGATGTAGGAAAGTTCATCTCCATTGAAAAAAGTGCCAAAAAAATATCTTGAACATTTTCAAGCTCATCTAGTTGTAGAGTTCTATCACATTTTAGTCTATTGAATGTGGAAAATTAGAGTACAACTGTAGCAACCATATCATGTAATAATGTATGAAATTCTAATGGTAGTAACTACAAAACAAAATATGTGAATAATGAATTTTCAATCCTTGTATCCTACAATGACTTAATTTGAAAAAAATCTACATGTTACATAAATACCCATCATATTCCTTCACATGTTTTTAAATTTGAAGGAATGAATCTTTATACCTATTTTTCATTGAAAAAATTGCTAAATCATTCTTTCCATTCTCATTCGAGCAAAGATCATAGTTAATGTTCAATATTTGTATGTTATTTCATGAATTGTTGTGGTTTTATGATTTTCCATGCTTATTAAACTGTGTGAAGATAAATATGGAATAAATATTATTCTTAACATTCATAACTTAAATATTATTCAATAACAAATTAAATTCCTAATATATAAATTTTAAGAATATAATTTTTTCATCCATTTTTCTAATCCAATTTCACATGATGATTCACTTTAAACTCATTATTCACTGTCATTCAAATGATGTACCTTCCCAAATTTTGTTTCAATATTTCCACGTTGTTCCAAAATTTAGCAGTAGTAAAAGCGTTGTAGGTGTTATACAATCAATAGAACCATTGAATTTTGTTTTTTTTAACACAAATCTTTGAGATGCATCTAGAAATATTTGATGACTCGTGAATCATCATTTTTTACTATAAGGTGGTCATTCAGGATCAAAATAAAAGTTACAAATATGAAAAAAAACGAACCATTGTAATTGTTCTAACATGATATGTTCCCAAGTCTAGGGAAGTCACTAATGGTCCAAATTAAGTTAGCATGCCTTTTGAACATTTTTATAGAAGATGCATAATAGGTATCAACATAGTTTCTCCATAACTCATATAATTATCAAATTTTAGGATACAAGTATACATTAATATCATTTCTATAGATTTTTCCAAGGAATAATCATTGAAATGATAAAACATTCTATTTCATACACATATATGAAGGTATATTTCAATTGATCAAAAAAAACTGTCCAATTTCTATAACTAGTGCTCAAATTCTGAAATGGGTTGAAACCATCGACATCTAATCCCAATAACACATTCCTAGGATCATATGATAAATATTCATGTAATGAATAAAATTTCTTCCCCAATTTTGAATCTCTAGGATGTCACATTTACCCAACATTTTTATTATCTATATAATTAAAAATTATATGCTCAAAGTTTTTTGATGACCTGAATAATCTTGAGAATCATGATATTATTGGAAAATTATACAAAAACATTTAAATTGTGTTATTTTTCATCTTCTTCATAATAGTATGTTGATTCAATCGTCCAACATCACCCATTGTCTACCATCGAGTAAAAGAACATTTTTTCAATCCTATCTTCTTAAATAATATCCCCAATAAAGTATACAATTATTTGGACAAGCATGTATTTTTGTTTGATTTAGACCAAGATTCTTAACAACATTTTTCATTTCATAAATGACTCAATGATCTTAGCATTATGAAATACATCATGAAACAATTCCAATATCATGAAGATCACGTTATTTTAAATTCATCATAGGAATTTCATATGTTACAACATTAGTAGAAAAAAGTGGTTTGAATACTTTTGAAATCCACCCTAAAAAACATGATTTACCTTATAAAAAAATCATGAAATGCATATTTCTACTCAGTGATGTTCTTTCATACATTAGTGTCTACAAAAATCAATAAGAGGATCTAATGATAGGTGTACTATTGATGTATTTTTTTCTAATAGACCCAAAACATCACTTGTCATGTTATGTTTTATAAAACATGCAATTGGTAGATCTCATATGTATTGATGTTGATATTGTTGTCTTTAAATGCCAAAATAATTATTTATAAGGTTTTTAATTTCATTTTCCTTTGTTAAAGAAGTTGTGAGCCCAATTGTTTTATTGGCATCTGTGATCAAACATTTTTAATGATGGATTCCCCATGCCAAATCTGACACAAATATTTATCACAGATATGCTTCAATATCAAGTGTTTTTAACCATCATGTATCTTAAACAATTTTCTAAATTTACATTTTCGACATGGTAACCACATTTTACCATCAATAGACCGATTTAAAAATAAAAAATCTAGAAAATCCACTAAACGCAAAGCATACCGAGGTGTGTTCTTCAGTTATGTGATATATATTTTATCTATATATATCAAAAAGTTCCAACAATTTGTTAAAAAAATTAAAAAAAATAAGTATTACTATGTTAGAAAAGAGACAAATGGAGGTGAAAAAACACAAGCCATGTAGTTATAAGAAGAGTCATATAATTTCTAAAAAGGTCAAAGTAAAAAAGAAATTCAATCATTGATAATATTTTCTAAAATATAAGAAAGATAAAAATTATAAAATAATTAAGAAAATAATATTTAAAATATTTTTTGAAAATAATTTATCAAATAAAACACTGATAACCACTTTAAGAGTGTATATATTTACATAAAATCACTTTTTAAGGCAAGACACACCTTTTTAAAATGTGTCAAATGGTGTTAAACACATATTTTTCAATACCAATCATTCTCAATTACAAAACATTTCAAGAAATCATGAGTATTATGGTCTCAATACCATTTTAAAAATATTATATGTCAACAACCTTCAAATCATAAAATATGCCTTTGAAACAATACACACACATTTTAAATACAAAACTAGGGTCGAACACCCCTTTAAATTCATAATTACCATTAAAACTTCATTGGGAAATTTAAAAACCACATGGCATGTGACCTAGTTCTATGAAAATTATTTAATCCATTTTGAAATAATTTAATGAAAAAATTGGAATTTATGCATGTTATTAGGTTCATGTTAAGTATAAGTTATGAAATAACTAAAAATAATGGAATATTATGAGAAATATAAACAATGACTAAGGAATGATATAACTAACCACTGAGGCATATTAATTTTAATATTAAAAATCCACATGGGCTTGGATAACCAAAATATATGTTATAATAATAGTAAGATAAGAAAAGCACATGTTGTGATATAGGAAAAAATGATTCACATTAATAAAAAACTAAACAATGTATAAGAGATGTAATATAAAGAAAATAATTCAATCTATTAGTGTAAAAAAGGTCATAAGTAATAGAAATAAAAAAAATTAACCTTTTAGTAGGAAAATAAACAAAGGATAAGAGATCTCATAGGAAATTTCTAATTCATACTATTATAATTCCAAATAAAACATAATATATTTATTAGTAAACAACCAATTCTTACTTAGAGGAAACAAAAAATAGTCTGAGATATGATACAATTAATTAAAAATACATACTAATATCATGGAAAACATAATCTAAGACATGGTATAATGAATAAACATGAATGAGCTTTTGGTTTCATAAACAACATACATCATAATTAAATATTTATTACAAAACCAATTTATACATAAATTTTTATTAACATAAATAAATCTATGATTTATGAAATTTATATTTTATAATTCATATCCTATAGTAACAATTTTTTGAAAACATTTCTTACTATAATTTGAAAACTTATTTCATTTATTATAAAAAATTCCATCTATAATATTTTATAATAAATAAAAATACTTTTGGTGAAGATAATGACGGTGAAAATAATTATGCACTATTTTGGAATAAATATAGTACACAATATTATTTTATTTTCATAACATAAAATGAATGTCAATTGAAAATACCCAACATTTTATATTTATAAACATACTGTAAAACGTGAACATGCATAAAAAAATCCTTTTTGATTTGATATTACTAAAAAATCATTTTTAAAGGAGAAAAAAAGAATTATAAGGGAATTCTATAAAAATTATTACCTTACGTAATAATAAAACCTCTAAAACCAATCTCCATTGATGGATAGTGTAAAATAAAGCCAATAAACAACCTCTCCTTCCTAGACAACCCAAATCCACATCATTAGAACTTCCTCTAACCTTAATCAAAACACATATATTCGTTGGGGTTTGTAGGAGTAATAAAAATCAAGAGAGGGGGAAAAGAATAAGTGAGGAGAAGAAAATAAGATGAAATGATGGATTACCACTGTTTGGAATCAAAGTTAGATGGGTGAGTAAGGGGATAATGGGGATGGAAATGATTGTTTGTTGGATAAGGGGTTATCGGCAGTGAGGCCGAGGGAATGGGGGGTGGTTTTGGGGGAACCAAAATGTGAGTGAGGGAGAGGGTGAGGGAGGATTAGAGGAAACTCGATCACTAATGAAGGAGAGTGTCAAGACCCATCCCGGTGGGGCCCGTGCCGTGACTCCCCAAGCACACCTCCAATAGTCCAGGGGCTGGTGACAAGCACCGAGTAGGCATGTCACTAACATGGGAGGCATTTCCTATGTACCTGTACACACACACGCATCTCCAAGACCACAAATGATGAAATGAAAAACAATAAGGATAAAAAATTCATGCATACAACTAAACCCAACCAACAGAGCATGACGAAAGGTAGAGTACTGTAAAAGTGAACTGGGCCACAATACAAGCCCACCAAAAACAAGAGTCTGAAAAACTGAAAAGTACAACCTGTAAGCACAAAGATACTAGGACTGTTGCTCGTAGCCGTAGGAAAGCCACAGCCTGTAGGAAACTCAGAAATCTCGGTCCTTTCCTGGTCCTCCATGGACTCTGTCAAAAGGCTGCTCATCTGCACAAGACACCAGACGTGCGGGCAAAGCCCGTGCAGGGGTGAGTATAACAATACTCAGTAGAGGACCCCGAAAACAAAAAATTAGTACACAAAGTAAAGGTACAATCATCTATGCATAATATATGTTTACAGAACATATAAAACAAACCAGATATACTCAAAACCAATGCCCGTAGTCTAGATTCAAGTCACGCAACCGCATACCCCTGTAAGGGATTCCGTTTAAGATTCTGTGATTCGCTCGTTCCGGGAGAACACACTCCACAAGTCTTATAGTTCTGATGACGACTGTCCGAGAAGTGATGATCATTGGGAACTGTCATTAGATATAGCTACACTCATTATGGGAGACACACTCCTGAGTGGAATGGTCACAATAGATAGAAGAACTCATTACGGGAGACACACTTTTGAGTGGGAAAGATATCGATACACAGATTAGGATCACTACAAGGGCCATGGTGGATTCTGCGACTCATCCGGAATTAACCTGCTTGGTTGATGATAAATTCCCGGTAATGTTGGTCACGCCGATTCCCGACTCTACCTAGGGTTTGGAATTGATAGAGGATCTTGATCTGGGCCTCTCAGAAGGATGCCTGACTCTATCATAGAAAAGTCCTTCTAAAGGGATCATAATACGGCATGAGGGAATGATGCCTGACCTATAGGGGAAACGAAGGAGGGGCACTAACCCAAACGAAAGATGTTCATGGCACGGTGAAAAAAAGGACCAAGACGTTCTCCAAAAAGTACATGGCGTGTAGAAATGATACACGCCGTGTTGTCTGACCCCGTGTACTGCCCGTGTACAACATCCCATGCCGTAAGGCTAGTCATGTAGAAAATATTATACACGGTGTGTAGTACGGAGTACACGCCATGTCTGGGTCACTGGGGCTGGCTCCGTGTACTCTGGCCATGTGCCCGTACACGGTCACCAACCCGTGTACTCCAACCCGTGCAATCTGCACAGGAGGTGACCTACGCTGGTGACCTCACCTAGCCGGGTGAGGTAGTACACGATCGTGTACTCCACCCTGTGTCTGTGTATCCCCGGGATACACGCCGAGCTCCGTGTAGCTGCCTCTGCCGAGCTGTACACGCCGTGCCGCCTGAATCTGTGCAGAGCATCCCTTGTCCGTGTACCACCCAAAGTACACGCCGAGCTTCGGGGAAGGTCCAACATGCCGTGTGACCATGGTTACATGTCGTGTGATACTTCTCTGACCCCGAAACCCTATCTGCCACCATTAGAACTACACAGCGTGTTCTTTGGAAGTACACGCCGTGTTTTCTGGAAATTTCTAGAAACGCAGACCTCTTCCGTCGCGCCTCCCGTGGTGCTCCAATAATTGAACCAACCATCCGATCGCCACGAAACCTTCAGGTTTTGGTCACCCCGACACCATGAAGTTGTTTCTGACATTTTTGGGCCTCCAATCGGCTCAGAAAACTTGATTGATATTCCCGCGTGAAGAACGCTTGAAGAACTCCCTTTCTGATCTGGTCCTATTTTTTATCCACCATCGTCGCCGCACCTCCACAAGAACGTTGTGATGTCTAAACTTCAGTTTGGGATCGTTGCGTCGTAGAATGGATGCACAACGATCCATTGTTTGTCACCCCGCGAAGAACGCGAAGAACGCTCAGGGAAAAAGGAGGAAGAGATCCAAATAAACAAATCGAGGAACGAACCTCCATCTTCGTTCGTCACGGCATTGATACGCTCCCATTATTTGGTTTAAACGGAGTAGATATCATCATGAATATGAATCATGGATTAATTCCCCAAAATCATCCCAAATAAAACCCTCCCCCAAGAACGTACGAATTTGCGGATCAACTTGTTCGTGGTTGATCCGTGTTCCTCGTTTAAATTGAAATACAGGGAAAAGAAAATCAAAACAACAACCCCTATCTTTTGAAATTATCGATCATTTCCAAAGGTGACGTGTTGTCTTTGTCTTCGTGATCCTTCAACGACAGTGCAATGATCCTTGGATCCAATCCATTGTCGTTCGTCGTCGAGAATTGCTCCAACGCCTCGCGGATTCGGCAGAGGTTCTTCTCAAGCGTTGCCAATGATCAACAATTGGTTAACCCATTAAAAATTGAAACAAGTTGACATTTAATTACGTAGCAGCATTAATGATGTTGACTTTCCATTTTGAAGTCATTATGATGCGTCATTAATTTAGGAAACAGCTTCATCATCACCACGCTATAGTGGATGTTTCCTTAAATGAAATAAAATAAACTGGTTAATTTATTGTATTTTAATTTACTTAAAACATCCGAAAATTAATATTTATTTTTTTCCCTCGACCTGCGTCGGTCGAGGTTAGCCTCATTCTCAGGTAAAGTTATCGTCCCGAACACAACGGTGCGCTCAGATTTTTAATACGTGCATCCGTTTGGAATCTTCCACAACCGCGCACAAGTGCCGACCCACTTAAATAAAAAAAAGTTTAAACCACCATTCTAGGCTCACTGGACCTCAGAATGATGTGTCGTCTTCGCACCCGGTCTCGAAATAATTCCATATAATATTTAAAAATAATAAATGGAAAATCCAAGACATTACATTCTCCCCACCTTGAGGCTTTACGTTCCCAAAAATCCAAAACAAAGGCTACTAAAAAAGATTAGGGTACTGGGCACGGATCTGGTCCTCCCGCTCCCACGTACCATCCTGAAGATTCCCATGCTGCCACCGGACGCACACTAAGGGAATCGATCGCCCATGAAGGATCCTATCTTGCCGATCCTAGATCTTCACTAGGTACTAAGCAAAGGTCACTTCATCCTCGATGTCCAGCTCACCCCAGTCGATGACGTGTGATTGGTCATGCACGTACCTCCTCAGCTGCGACACGTGGAAGACATCATGTACCCGATACAACTATGGAGGTAGAGCCAGGTGGTACGCCACCTCACTAACTCTGCCCAGGATCTGGGAAGGTCCAATGAACCTCCAAGAAGGCTTGCCGCCTCGGCCAAATATCTTCATCCCATGTCGAGGTGAGACCCGAAGAAAAACGTGGTCTCCATCCTCGAACTCCAGAGGCCTCTATCGTCTATCAGAATAAGACTTCTGCCGGCTCTATGCAGTCTTCATCCTCTCCCGGATGTTCTTCACCTTCTTTGTGGTAGCTCGCACTAGCTCTGGACCCATGAGTGCTGACTCTCTGGGGTCGGTCCAGCAAAGCAGTGACCGGTAGGGTCTCCCATACAAGGCCTCGAACAGCGCCATACCGATGGTGGAGTTGTATCTTTTGTTGTATGAAAACTCTACCAGTGGTAGGTGGTCCTCCCAGCTGCGACCAAAGTCCATGATACAGGCCTGCAACATATCCTACAGAACATGAATGGTCCTCTATGTCTGACTATCTATCTGGTGATGAAATGTTGTGCTCAAGCGTATCTGAGTCCCAAAAGCCTCCTGCAATCCCTTCCACAACCGGGATGTGAAGCAAGCATCTCGGTCTGAGACTATAGTCGAGGGGATGCCATGAAGCTAAACTATCTCCTGTAGGTAGAGGTGTCCCAAGATCTCTACGGAACTCTTCTCCCTGATAGGTAGGATGTGGTCCGACTTGGTGAGTCGGTCAACGATAACCCAGATGGAATCGTGCCCCTTGGACATCCATGGTAATCCTTTCACGAAGTCCATCAATATTCCATCCCACCTCCACTCTGGAACTTCCATGGTGTGAGATAACCCTACTGGAACCTGGTGCTCAGCCTTCACCTGCTGGCATGTGAGGCATCGAGAAACAAACTCTGCAACTGCCTTCTTCATTCCTGACCACCAGAACTATCGTCGGAGATCCGAGTACATCTTTTCCAGTCCAGGATGTACCGCAAATGGCGATGTATGAAACTCCCTCAGAAACTCCTCCTGGAACGCCACTGGTACAACAGTGCATCCTCTGAAAAAAGTACGTGCTCCCCCTCTTGCGAAAATCCATCAGGAGAATGTCATGTGGTTAACTGAGCACATAAATCCACACAGTCGACATCCCCAAGTTGTGCCTCCCTAACTTGCTGTAAGAGTGGACGGGAGACGACCATCGACTGTAGGTAAGTTGTGACCTCATCATCCAAAAAGGATAACTACAACGCGACCAATTATTGTGTCGCATCACTCAACAGTTGTGAGCTCGACCTTCTGCTAAGAGAGTCCTCCACCTTGTTCCCCTTCCCAAGAGTATAGATGATCTTGAAGTCATAGTCCTGGAGGAACTCTAGCCAATACCTCTGCCTCAGATTCAGATCCTTATGTGAGAAGATGTACTTGAGGATCTTGTGGTCAGAGTAGACAATGAACCACTCAACCATAAGGCAGTGTCGTCACATATTCAGTGCAAAGACTACCGATGCTAACTCGAGATCATGGGTCGCATAGTTCTGCTCATGATCCATAAGCTGGAATGAACCATAAGCAATCATCGCGTGCCGCTGCATCAGGACATAGCCGAGCCAAGTCCTTAATGCGTCACAGAAAACTATGAACTCGACACCCTGATCCGGAAATCTCAAGACTGGGGTTCTCGTCAAACTCTGTCTTAGCTGCTCAAAATCCAGGTGGCACTTTTCTCTCCACACGAAGGGTTTCCCCTTCTTGGTCAAGACCGTCACTGGTTCAGATATATGGGATAAATCAGGGATGAATCTCCGGTAATATCCTACCAACCCATGGAATCTTCACACCTCTATAACATTCTGAGGTGGATCCCATGCTAACATAGCCTCCACATTGGCTGGGTCCACAGATACTCCATATGCTGAGATGACTTGTCACAGAAAGTGGACGTCCAAAATCCAGAACTGACACTTTGAGATCTTTTCATAATACTGGTGCACTCGGTGTACGTCCAGAACCATCCGCTGGTGTCTCACGTGCTCCTCCTCTAACACCGAGTACACAAGGATGTCATCGATGAAGACCACTACGAACCGGTCCAAGTACGGCTGGGAGATCCAGTTCATCAACCCCATGAACACTGCGGGGCATTCTTCAAGCCAAAGGGCATCACCATGTACTCATAGTGACCATAGAGGCATCTGAAATCCGTCTTCGGTATATCCTCATTCTGCACTCGTATCTGGTGATAACCTGATCGAAGATCAACCTTCAAAAACAACAGAGCCCCTCTTAGCTGATTGAAGAGGTCATCAATTCTTAGCATTGGATACTTGTTCTTCACCGTCACCTGGTTCATGAGCCGGTATTCCACGCACAACCTCAGACTCCCATCTGCATTGTTGGAAAACAAGACTGGGGCCGCCCAGGGTGAAATGATGGGTCTCACGAAACCCTTTCTCTACAAATCCTCCAAATACACCCTCAGCTCGTGAAGCTCTACGGGAGCCATTCGATAAGAATATGAAGAAATCAGGGTCATACCGGGGTGTAAGTCGATGCATAAGTGAATTTTTCGGCGGTGAGGTAACCCTAGAACATCTTCCGGAAACATGTCCTCATACTCCGCCACCACTACTGGGAACTGAGAGCTCACAACATCTACTGCTCCGAGGGTAAGGCTAGAAAACTCATGAGTGATCGGCTTCCCCTCCTTTGAATGACCCCACTTTGTGCTGCCTGGGTTTCCATTTCTCTGACAAAGGAAAACCTTGTTCCATCACGGCGGACACACCACACTCTTCGCCTAAAATAGTAAATCTGGGCATGGACTGAAGATAACCAAACCATACCGAGAATGACGTGTTAAGGCCTCGACGCTACCACCAAGAGGATACAACCGAAACTCTCAGCTCAAAAGGTAAGATCGCACTATATGCAATGGTTCGTGATCATCAAGTCTCCTCCCGTAGGTGTCTCCAAGCGTAAGGATCGAGTCAACGGTTCTACCGGAATCTTGAGGTTTTGTACATGACATGTGGATATAAGGGAATGACTGGAACCTGTGTCTATGAGTACAGAAGCTAAGGTAGAAAAAACATAGATCGTACCTCGAATCATCCCTGGGGCCCCAGGGTCGTATGCCTTGACTGCATTCAACTGTCCCCATCACTGTCCCCCAGCTCCCTAAGCCTGGTGCGAACCTCCTGGGGGTGGTGGTGGAAGTAAGTCGAAGCGTCTTCCACCACCTGTAGCTCTCCCATCTCCTCTTCCACGTCCGCCGCCTGACGGATCTGTCTGCTCCGTTCTATGCCTCTGACTCGGTGGTCCATCCACCACTTCCCTGTCAGCATCCTGACGTGTCTGGCAATCTCTACCAAGATTCCCCTACCGTCGCATGCATAGCATTACTTCACCCAAGGAAGACTGGATCCAGCTTGAGATCTTGGGACTGTCGATCCCCTATCCTGGGTCCTCCTATGACATCTCCCACGTCCAGATCCCTGCGTCTAATGTCGACTCCCTGCTGTCGGTGTCTCTGCACCTGTCTACCTGCTGTTGACTGCAGGCGGTTGTCTATGCTCTGCCAAGAAGCTCTCGATCGCCATGGCCCGCTCGAGCACTCCAGCATAGGTTGATATGCATAGAGGCACGACACTAGCTCGGATGTCATGTTGTAGATCTCGCTCAAAGGTCCGGACCCTTAAGTACTGATCCAGACCATATCCATCAAGTACCTACCGAGGTTGGTGAACCTCGATGAATAGTCATCCACTGTCATACTGCACTACTGGAGCTGAAGAATCTCCTGGAAGCGCACAACTCTCAGCTTAACCGGAGAGAACTCCTTCATAAAGAGTCTCACAAACTCCATCCATGAAATAGTCTCCTCGTCGTGAGTCTGCGTGGTCAGACTCCACCGTCATCTGGCCGAACTTTAAAGAAGGAACGCTCCTTGGATCACCATCTGGTCTACTGGTGTCCTCACTAGAAGGAAAACTATAGTCACCACCTCAATCCAGTCCTCAGCCACCTGATGGTCAGGCTCACATCGGAACCTGAGGGGCCTCTGTCTCTGAAACTCATGGAGCGCGCTAAGCATGCACTCCTCGCCAGTCGGAACTGCAGGTACCACTGGCTGCTCCACCGGTGGTGGTATAGTAGGTGCACCACCTTGTGGAAAATCCTAGGGAACTGGTCCCTGTATCAAAGCCTCGTCATTGAGGGGGTCATCCTCGTGATCGTGCTGCTGAATCCTAGTGGGTACGCATCGCGGAGGCATCCTGTAAAGAAACAAGATGTGTCACAGTCAATGAGTATATCTGGATAGCTGACACCAAGGATATGGAAGACACAACCCATTCCTATATGATGCATGTACCTTTTATTTCCCCGCAACCAGTGTTTTTGTGAACCGGGTTGAATAGCATGTTATCATAGTCCTGGTGTATTGATACATTGGCCGCCGAACCAACACTAGAGTCTCTGTCCTTAAAGCCGAACCCGAAACACTCAATACTGTTGATGCAACCAAACTCACAGACTCTTGGTCCTAAGGTAGAACCGACCACCTCTGATACCACTCTGTCACAACCTGTCCTGGTGGGGCCCGCACCGTGACTCCCCAAGCCCACCTCCAACAGGCCAGGGGCTGGTGACTAGCACCGATTAGGCATGTCACTAACATGGGAGGCATTGCCTATGTACCTGTACACACACACACTTCTCCAAGCCCACAAATGCTGAAATGTAAATCACTAAGCAACAAAAATTCATGCATACAACTAAACCCACAAAACAGAGCATGAAAAAATGTAAAGTACTGTAAAAGTAAACTGGGCTAGAATACAAGCCCACCAAAAACAAGAGTCTGAAAAATTACGAAGTCCAACCTGTAAGCACAATGGTACTAGGACTGATGCTCGTAGCCGTAGGAACGCTTCGGCCTGTAGAAAACATAGAAAGCTCGGTCCTTTCCTAGTCCGCCATGGACTCTTTCAAAAGGCTGCTCGTCTGCATACGACACCACACATGCGGGTAAATCCTATGCAGGGGTGAGTATAACAATAATCAGTAGAGAACCCCAAAAACCACAAAGAAGTACACAAAGTAAAGGTACAATAATCGATTCATAATATATGTATAATGAATATATAAAACAAACCTGATATACTTAAAACCAAGGCCCGTAGTATAGAGACAATTCATGCAACCGCATACCCCCGCAAGGGATTCCGTTTGAAGATTCCGTGATGCGCTTGTTCCGGGAGAACACACTCCACGAGTCTTATAGTTATGATGACGTATGTCCGAGAAGTGATGTTCGTCGGGAACCGTCACGAGATATAGATACACTCATTATAGGTGACACACTCTTGAGTGGAAGGGTTACAATATATAGAAGCACTCATTATGTGAGACACACTACTGAGTGGGAAAGATCTCGACACACAGATGAGGATCACTTCTAGGGCCATGGAGGATACCGCGACTCATCCGGAATTCACCTTCTAGGTAGAGGATCAATGCCCGGTAATGTTTTTCATGCCGATGCCCGACTCTACCTTGGGTTTGGAATGGATAGAGGATCTCAATTCGGGCCTCTCGGATGGATTCCTGACACTATCACAGAAAAGTACTGTTGAAGGGATCATAATCCGGTGTGAGGGAATGATATGAGACCTTTAGGGGAAAAGAAGGAGGGGAACTAACCCAAAAGAAAGATGTTCATGGCACGGTGAACAAAAGGACCAAGCCATTATCCAAAAAGTACACGGCGTGTATAAATGATACATGTCGTGTTGTCCGACCCCGGGTACTACCCATGTAAAAAGGCCCATGATGTTAGGCTGGTCATGTAGAAAACAATTTAAAAGGAATGTAGTACGGAGTACACGCCGTGTCTAGGTCACTGGGGCTGGCTCCGTGTACTCTGGACATGTGCCAGTACACGGTCACCAACCCGTGTACTCCAACCCGTGCAATCTGCACACAGGGTGACCTACGCTGTTGACCTCTCCTAGCCGGGTGAGGGAGTACATGGTCATGTACTCCATCCCGTGTCCGTGTATCCCCGTGATACACGCCGAGATCCGCGTAGCCACCTCTGTCGAGCTGTACACGTCGTGCTGCCTGAAGCCGTGTAGAGCCTCCCATGTCCATGTACCACCCGAAGTACATGCCGAGCATTGGGGAAGGTCCAACACGCCGTGTGACCATGGTCACACGCCGTGTAATCATTCCCTGACCTCGAAACCCTAGCCGCCACCATCAGAACTACACAACGTGGTCTTCGGAAGTACACGCCGTGTATTCTGGAAATTTCCCAAAATGCGGACCTCCGCCGTCACGCCTCTAATGGTGCTCCGGTCATTGTTCTGACCGTCAAATCTCCAAGAAACCTTCAGGTTTTGGTCGCCCAGACACCAAGAAGCTATTTCCGACATTTTCGGGCCTCCGATCAGCTACGAAAACATGATTGATCTTCCCACGCGAAGAACGCTCGAAGAACGCCCTTTCCGATCTGGTCCTATTTGTCGTCTTCCATCATCGCCACACCTCCACAAGAACGTTGCAATGTCGAACCTTCGGTTTGGGATTGTTGCGTCGCCTAACGGATGCGTAACGTTCTGTTGTTTGTCACCCCACGAAGAACGTGAAGAACGCACGGGGAAAAAGGAGGAAGAGATCCAAATAAAAAAATTGAGGAACGAACCTCCTTCGTCATTCGTCACGGTGTTGATCCGCTCCCGTTAATAGGTTTAATCATATTAGAGGTCAACATGAATATAAAACATGGATTAATTCCCCAAAATCATCACAAAGAATACCCTCCCGTAAGAATGTACAAAACCACGGATCAACTTGTTCGTGGTTGATCCGCGTTTGTCGTTTAAATTCAAATACGAGGAAAAAAAAATCAAAACAAAAACCCCTACCTTTCGAAAGGATCGATCATTGAAGAAGGCGCCATGCTGCCATTGTCTTTGTGATCCTTCAACGCCGGCGCAATGATCCTTAGTTTCGATCCATTGTTGTTCGTCGCCGAGAATTGCTCCAATGCCTTGCGGATTCGGCAGAGGTGCTTCTCAAGCGTTGACAACGATCAACAATTGGTTAACCCATTAAAAAGGGAAACAAGTTGACATTTAATTACGCGGCATCATTAATTATGTTGACTTTCCATTGTGAAGTTATTATGACGCGTCATTAATTTAGGAAAAATATGCACTGTCGCCACTCTGCAGCGGATGTTTCCTTAAATGAAATAAAATAAACTGGTTAATTTATTTTATTTTATTTTACTTAAAACGTCTGAAAATTAATTTTTTTTCCTCGATCCGCGCTGGTTGAGGTTAGACTCATTCTCAGGTAAAGTCATCATCCCAGACGCAACGATGGGCTCAGATTTTTAATTCGGGCATCCGTTTGGAAACTACCACAACTGCGCACAAGTACTGACTCACAAAACTAAAAAAAAGTTCAAACCACCATTCCGGGCTCACTAGACCTCGAAATGATGTGCCGTCTTCACGTTCGGTCTTGAAATGATTCCATATAATATTTAAAAATAATAAACAGAAAATCTGAGACATTACATAGAGGGTGATAGAGAAGGGGGGTAAAAGGAAACCAAAGATTTGTTGAGGCCTCGGTCTCATGAGACTAGAGAAAAACTAGATCACCAGGGGTATTAGGGGAAACAGAAGGGGGGAAAGGTAAAGGTGGTGAGAGCATTGGGAAGGGGTGGTGCTTTGGGGGTTCTTGGGGGAGATGTGTGTGGGGATTGTTGGGAAAGTTCATTTTTTAGTAATTGGATAAAATTTAGTATTGGTTATTGAAAAAATGACAACAAATTCATGCAATTTTATTATAAAAACATTAACAAATCACAGCTAAATTATGAAATTAGTGTAGTGTTATTATTATCTATTAATGATTAATTGGAACCTGGTTAGATATTGAAGGAATGAGTAATGATGGGTTAAATTCATGATTGGTGTTACTCTCAATGGGAATATGATGGGAGTTAGATCACACTTCTAAGGGAAAGTGAACATTCCAACCCCGGTCTTTTCATACATTATCCAAGTGTGAAAAGATTGGCTTTTGTTAATGTATTAATGACATAAAAGGGTCACAGGGTATTCATCAAATGTAAATTTTTTTATATCATTAATGGATTTGAAGTTGAAAGGTATAATATCTCATGATTATCATGACATGATTCAACAAATCCTACATGTTTCATTCTGTGGAATATTTCCCACTTGTGTCATAATGACTATCATGAAGGTATGTTATTTTTTAATAAATTTTTTAAATAGGTGATTGATCTGAATTATTTTAAGTATTTAGAGAAATATGTGGTTAATATACCATTTAATTTAGAAATGTTTTTCTGACCATATTTTTTTGATATCATGGTGCATTAAATGATTAATATGATTCGAGAAATGATGATTTGTGGACCTATATATTTACATTGCATGTATCCTGTTGAAAGTAATATGAATATTTTGAAAGGATATGTTATGAATACATATCAACATGAATCCTCCATTATTGAGAAATATATTTATGAAGATATTCTATAGTTTTTTATAAGATATCTCTCACAATCCAATTTGGGTCACCATCCGACTCGTCACCTGACCCAGTCCGCGGAAAGGCCTGAGGGGCATTTCCGACCCCCACTGGTTAGAAACTAGTGTTGAGCATCAATATAAACTTGTTGGGAACGATTTGTACCATAAAAGGAGATAGATAAATAAACATAAACTAAACAAAAAATATAAATAAATAATGAACTAATAAAACTATATAATAATAAATACTTCATGTGTCCTCATGGGTCACCACAGAACCCAAACCACAGTCTATGCATGAACGATCCAAAACGAGATCATAAAACGTAAAAGATAAAGTAGATGTGAGCACTGAGTATCTCTGCAAAAATTATAGAGTACAACAACTCCCTATTCTATTACCATAGAAAACCCCAAAACTTGCTAGTTTAAAAATGAGACATACTATAATACTTTTTTTCATTATTTTCAAATTCAAGTAAAAACCTTGCATTTTCATGAAAATATTTTATATTCTACATTTTTGTTAAAATATGTTCTACTCATTCGTTAACATTTCAAAATGAAAGAAGAATAATTTAGATTAAAAAAAATATAGTTCTAAAAAAATATGGAACACGGATGAAAAAAATGAATTGAAAATAATATCACAAGAACCATGGTAAACCCCTAAGTAGTTAGTGTTAGTTGGGGACCTAGAAACCTCATACCAAAATGTAAATGAGGAATATGAACCACAAAAATCTACATTCTCGTGAATAAGCCACTAGTAGGGAACACACTCACAACCTAGTAGTCTCCAGTCATCGTTTCTTTTAGTTAGTGTTATAGTGTCAATCATGATATAAAAAACATGGAAGAACTACTTATGTATCATATAACGTACTAGTACTAGATCTCTCACCTAGATATCAAGTATTTTTAATGCGCTATATTTCAAGTGGTGGTGAGTTTTATCAAGAAAACATACATGAACATATCATTCTCTTTATTCAAAAACACCCTCACTCTCTCACCGCATATCTCCCTCCCTTAAATCTCAGGTTCATGCCAAAACCCATTTTATAAATCACTTATAATTCATTTGGAAAATCAAACATGTTGTTACACCTTTATAATAAAATCGACCGAAAGGCTATATGTATTTGGAAATACTCATTTCACATTAAAAATATCTAGGAAGACAGTCTTCAAAATCTAAAACCATTTATATATATACATATTTATTTAAATTTCATTTTTATTTCACAAAAAATAAACGGATATACTTTTAAAAGAAAACTAAGGAATAAATGAAAATTATAATTAAACAGGAAGTGAACTGGAACCTACCTCAAGACACACAACTCAAGATGATGGATACCCAGAACTACTTCACCTATATGCATATAAATTTATATATATATATATATATACATACCCTTTGACCCATGTACATATTCCCCATCAATGAGGGAATATGCACAAGTATGATATACATATATACATGCGTACCCATGTATATACATATAAGTCTTTGTCGCTGAAGACATAAACCTACCCCACAATGAACTAAACACCCTAAAATAATGAAAGGGAGAATAATAACTACCAAAGGCACCAAAAAAATACAAATTGTAAAAATAAACAAGGAAAAACTCACCCAAAATACCATTACCACCACTTTCATAATTTCTCAAATACCCTTTTTAACACAAGAAAACACACAATTAAGGCCGACCAAAATAACGGTCAAATCCATTCATAAAACCACTCATACATTAAACATTTTTTAAATCAATGTTTCCCAATTTTAGAACAATTTAATATTCACATTTAGAAATTAAAAACATGTTTAACATTTCAATATATGTCATTTTCCATTAAGATCATACTTCCAAACCTATACACAGTTTATATTCCATTGAAAACATGGTTTTCACTTTTAAAACAACCTATAAAACCTATCTATAAAACACCAACCCAAAACACACGCTCACAACACATCCATTTCTGTTACAAAACTCAGAACTAACACATTAGCATGATAAACCATACGTTAACACATTTCATATTACTCATTACATTTTATAAATAATTTAAAAATCCTAATTACATTTTTTTAAATAGATCCTCATTATTTAAACACTTAAAAATTCATACTCAAAATTTTACAATTAGCATAACATGTCCAAATTGGTCATTTTACCCTCAAAATCCTCTTTTAACAAACATGCACCTCAAGCACTTCAATCACCCACATAAATATATTTTGCATAACATATAAAACTAATTAAACACCTCCAAAAATTATCACAATAGGATTCATATAAAACAAATAACCATTTACTTTAGAACATCAAATTCATCCAATATACAGGTCAAATTATATCCAAAACAGAATTTCACGATGTAATTAATGTATATTGCATGCCAAAATTGATAAAATAGTCAAATTAAACCATCTTAAAATATATGGTCATGAAAACACCAACCATGAAAAAATAGTATTATAGGTAAATGGAGTGAAACTATATTTGAACCTTGAGCTCACTGCAAGTAAGAAAGAGAGAGTATATGACATCAAAACTGGACCCTAATAAAAAAGAACAAATGCTAAAATGGATATCCTACCCACTAAAAAACTGAAAAACCCAAAAAACAAAGATAAAACCCTAGAAAAGAGGCGGGTTTTACCAATACAGACTGCCGCTGGAGGATGAAAGGTGATACAACCAATAAAATACGATAGATAGTCATGGTTGATGGAGGACAGTCGTCTGGTGAAAGTTTGCGGAGTATGGAGGCACCATATTATGGTGGAACGACACACAAGGGGGGATCCTGTCTGTGATGTATGATGGCGGGGGTGTAGGATGATTTAGTTTGTTGGGATAGAGGTGTCAGTGTGATTTGTGTAAGATGGTAGAGGAGGCGACCGAGAGTGGGAGTAAAGGTGGGCGGTGCAGCCAGGAGAGTGAGTAGTGTGTTGGTTAGGGCTTACCGGAAGAGGTGGCCGGCGGGTCGCCATATGGTACATGGAATGACTATAGGCATGCACAAGGGTTAGAACGAGCAGGTGATGAGAGATAGGGGACAAAGATAATTGTAAGGAAAGAGAAAAAATAGGGAAAAGAAAAAAGAGTATAGATAATAGAGGAAGAAAAGAGTGAAAAAGAATGAAATTAAAAATTAAAAATTATTTATAACCTAAAAAAATTAATAATAATAATAATATTAATATTAATATTAATGACAACATGTTAATAATTTTATTATAACCATAACATAATAACAATTATCACATCATTTAAATATTAATGAAAAAAATAATAATAATAACAACCATTTTTATTATTAGTTAAAATAATTCATTAATATTTTACCACATTTATTTTCATTTCACTTAATTTATTTTTCCTAATAATTTGTAAACCCTTGTGGTGAACTAAGAACGCTCATGTTGTGATCTAGTTGAGGCCACCTGGCTTTTACTGTGCTGCGATGAACAATATCATGGCCACAACATGAGTTTTTAAATATGAACTAAAAGATTTTATGTTGGGCTTCAACCTAAACTACCTAATTACATGAAATGTAATAAAATAAATAATTTAAAAATGGAGGGTTTGAATATTCTCTCCACCATAGAGATTTTCATCCCTGGAATTCCATAACTAAGACTGAACCCTAGTGTAGAAACCGATCCCACTAAAATATCAAGAGGATCCCTAAGAAAAAGAAGAAAAATATGGAAAACACACTGTGCTCAGAGAATGTGACTTAAATTAAAACGTCATGAAACTTGTAAAAGGATATATTGATAAGTTTCAGCCACCCCAAAGAGCTAGAACACCTTCACTTGATCGATCAATAATCAAAATTTTCGCACCGAATTAATCCAACATCTCACACAAAAAATCATCAAACACTATGAAGGGACACCACAACACATGTCTTTAATGAACAAGTAAAACTAAACCACATCCAAAGAACACTCCCATAACCTATTGACCCCCAAGAATAGACTGAAAAACAGAAACAGGGAGGCCTGAACGAACTCCCCACCACTAAGAATTGGCTAATATCTGTTTATTACTAGGTAATTTTAGTGCGATCCAAAATGGGTCTCGCCACCATTAGCGCCAACAATAACACATGATCTTAGATGCTTCAAAAAGCTGACCAAACACCCCACCACAAGGGTTAGGGGGGAAGGACCTAACTACCATGTTGTTAAAACCACAGTTGAAGACAAACTAACATCTTCACATCCCAAGATGAGAACTAATTAAAAATTTAGACACATTTACCCAAACATACCCCATAAGGACCACTATAAGATATTACATCACATGGGAAACATCCACTAGGGTTTAATGTATAAGATGACCACACCTCCACATATCCATAGGAAACCTCACACACCCAAATGGTTCATTCATAACAAAAAACTATAGAAAATAATTTAAACTACCTTTACCTTCAACAACAGTGAGAAAAATATGGCTGGGGTCCCATACACTCCCAGGGATCCTAACCATGGACGAGCTTCACTCTAAGGACTATGGCTGGATTCCTGATGTTTGAAGTATCTCTTGTCTTGTAGTAAGGCATTGAAGACTCCCAAATGATGCTTTTCCTCTTGTTACCACACGTAACCACACTATAATCAAGACAACTCCCAAAGACATATCCCACTTCACCATCTACCTACTCCCACACAATAGATTCATCAAAAAACGGTTAGACTGTGCATGCACATCACCCATTGTTACTCAATATAGGAAGCATTTTGAGGAACGACACAAAGAAGACAACTCTATCAAAAAAGGGAATCCAAAATTTCTCAAAAGAAAATACACTTCTTTCTAGATAGAGGCCCTTAGAAACCCACATCATTTTCCCTTGCAATTGAACAAGAGCATAACACCTCCAAGAGTCAGCGAACATGACCCTTTATACTGAATGAAAAATTACACAAAAGGGGTTTTAAAACAAATCTAAAATGACACATGATTCCTAAAAACAACCATAATATCCTCTTATGATCCGACTAGATACACTAGAGGCCCAGCATGAATACCTTCTTATACAAGACCGATGAAATAACCAAAGACCCATTATGATAGTACCCAACACTACCATCTCCAAAATTATCACCTTCCCTCATAGGAATTCCATTCACCGCTTCAAGATAGAAGCTATTACATAATGATGAGAGACATCACATTCGATGACTCAGACATCCCAAGGAGACCAAAACACACATAAACTCATATCACTTCACACATCCTGTTGTGAGAGGATAAACTTAAGCATAAAGTAAAAAAGATAGACAAAGCATGAAAAATCAAAAGGCAATGTTCTATAATTGATCAACTGGAGGGCCAACCAATGTTGAACTGACCATGGCCACACTTCAATTGCATGTTTACTTATTATTGGGGTTCACACTAGCGAAGATGGAAATCACTTTACATAAAAAAAAGGTATATTGGTCGAACAGACCATGAGAAAACACTGAATGAATTTGGAAACAGTTCCACGACTTCAAAAAACATCTTGAGGAAAACCACTAACCAGCAACTCAAATCAAAAGACCAATAATACAGAATAATAGAGCATTTTCCAAACCAGAATGGTTTTGAAATCCAAAAACACCCTAGAGAAAGATTCAAAAACTCAATTTAAAATAATCCATGTTTCCCAAATGATTATGTTTATAAATCCACAAATTTCAACTTAAATAAAACCAATCTCATTTTAGAAAAAACTATTTCCCAAAAATCCACGTTTATAAGACCTCGATCAAAATAGTTCTGATAGCCCATGTTCCACTACATTGAAAATAGATTAATTTCCAAATAAAAATATATATTTTCATAGATTTTTTAATATAGGTTTTCAAAATGACTTCTAATACCAAAATAGACATTATACAATGAAAGGGGACATTAGTGTCAATGGGTGACTTTGGCATATGGTTGGAGGCCATACGCCAATCACACCACCATCACAGAGAGAGTACTAGGGAAATGTCCCCACATTCACTTGGCTTGCTTGGTCATGTGATCTCAATGATACAGTAGACCTTAATCCCTTTTCATTTCACCAAAACAATATCAACCACAGGGACCATAGACTCAGACAAAACCCGACTACCCCTAGTATCTTGAGTCCCACCAAGAGGTGTTCTCGCCATGCACCATACTCGTAGAAAAAACATTGAGTTAAAAAATCCTTAACTTAGGTCAATGCTAACACTTAATCAAGATACATGTCACCAATGTGACAACCTTTCCTTTAATACAATTTTTTCACTAACCAATCTTGGTCTTCATCTAACCCAGTGCCCAACCCAGTCTGTGGCATGTCTCGAGGGGAATTCTTGATCCCTATTGGCTGACAACATGTGCTGGGAATCAATAAAAAGTGTTGGAAATGGTTTTTCCCATAAGAAAAGATAGATAAATAAACAGAAAAAACAATACAGATAAATAATAGATGAATTGAAAAAACATGTAATGAGACATAACATAGGTGACCTCGTGGGTCACCACATAACACAAACCACACATTTTGCAATTGTGATCCAAAACAAGAACCTAATACTCAAATGATAAAGCAGGCATGAGCACTGAGATGCTCAGTAAGAATGAAAGAGTATGAAAATTCCCTATTCCCTTACCTTAAAAAACACAAAATGTGCTAGTTTGAAAATAATACAAAATAAAATATTTTTTTTTCATTCTTTAAAAATTTATTAAGCAATATTTATTTTTCAGGAAAATCATTTTTCATCCATTTAGTTTTTCAAATTGGTTCCATGAATACATTAACATTTCAAAATTTATAGTGACCAATTTATATAAATAAAATTGGTTTTCACAAAAAAGGGAACAATCATGAATCATCTGAATTGAAAATCATATCACAAACACCATGTTAAATCCATAAACAGCTAGTGTTATGTTAGAGAACTAGTAACCTCATTCCTTTTTCTAAACGTGGAATATGAACAAAAAAAATCTACGTTCTCGTGAAAGTACCACTAGTAGGGAACACAATTATAAATACGTGGTCTCTAATTATAATTTTTTTAGTTAGTGTTGTAGCATCAATCCATCAAGACAAAACTGGGAGGAACCACTTCTGTATCATCAAGTGTACTAGTCCTAGTACACCCACCTAGATACCCAGATTTTTCCATGTGCTCTATTTCTTGTGGTGGTGTGTTTTATCAAGAAAAAATACATGAACATATCATTCTCTTTATTCAAAAACACACTCACTCTCTCAAAACTGATCTTCCTCCATTTAATATCATGTTCACAGCAATACCATTTTAGAAATCTCTTTGGAAATCATTTGGAAAATCAAACATGTCATTGTACATTTATAATAAAATCGATCGAAAGGCCACTTGTCTTTGGAAATACCCATTTCACGTCAAATACATCTATGTAACCAAATTTTAAAATAAAAAACCATTTATATAAATATATAAAAATTTATGAACATTTCATATGAATTTTTCATAAATGAAAGGGACATACTTTTAAAATAATACCAAGATTTTTTTTAATTCTAATTAAATATCAATGCATAGGGATACTACAACAAGACACATATATCAAGATGATGAAAACACAGAACCAATTCACATATATGAATATACATGTTAATATATAAATATACATACCCTTTGACCCATGTACATATTCTCCATGCCATGAGAGAATATGTACAAGGAAGATATACATATATAAATGCTTTCCCAAGTATATACATATAGGTATTTGTCACTGATGACCAAAATCCACACCGTGATGAACAAAATAGTCTAAAACGATGCAATGGAATATAATAACTACCATATGATCCAAATAAAACCAAATTGAACAAAGAAACAATGAAAAAATCACCCTAAATATCATTACCACAACATGTCAATTTTATCAAATTTCTCTTATTTACACAAGAAAAGACACAATTACAACCGAAGAAAATAACTGTCAATACCATTTATAAAACCACCCATACATTAAACTATTTTGAAAAAAATATTTCAATCTTTTAGACTTATTTAAAATTCACATTTATAAATGAACGAAAATGTTTAAGAGGCCAAATTAAGTAATTTTCTTTTAAGAACATACTTCCAAAACTATCTGAACTTTATATCACTTTGATAACATGGTTTTCACTTTTTAAACAACCCATAAAACCTTTCCATGAAACACCACCCTAAGAAAAAGACACATAACACAAATATTTCTATTACAAAATCCTGAACCAATACATAAGCACACCATACCCTTCAATAACACATTTCACATTACTAAAATAATTTAATAAACAATTTACACAACCAAATTAAATTTCTAAAATAAGTTCCTCATTTTTTAAACACATATAAATTCATACTCAAATGAGCACAATAAGGTTAATAAGCCCAAAGTTGTCCATTTACCATAATAATCCTTTTTAAACACACACACTACTAAAGTACATCAAGAACCCACAAAAACAGATTTTACATTCCTTAAACAATTAATTAAACACCTCCAAAAAAATTTCACAATAAGAAAAATATAAAACACATAGAAATTTCATTTAGAAAATTAAATTCATCAGATATCTCTTCCAAATTATATCAAAAATATAAATATCACTATGCAATTCAAGTATAATGCATGATAAAATTGACTATATTGTCAAATTAAACCATCTTAAAATATATTGTTTTGTAAACACCTACCTCGAACCAAGAGGATTTTGAGAAAATGGTGTGAAACCCTATTCTCACCTTGTTTTTACTATAATCATGAATGAGATCATATGACATCAAAATAATACCCTATGAAACAAGAACAATCCCTCAAATGGACATCTTACCCACTGAGAAATTGAAAACCCCCAAAAAACTATTATACAAAGCTATAATGAGTATGGGATTACCTAGAGGGGTTACAAACGAAGGAGGAAAGGTGAAACCTCCATAAAAAGGGTTGGCGGGGCATGGTCTCCAGTGGAGGGCCATCTGGTGAAGGTCCTCACACCGGGGAGGTGCCGACTTTGGGTTGTGTACCGCGCCGGGTGGGGGGGGGACCGGTCCATGGAGCATGAGAGATGTTGTGCAGGGTGATTAGGGTAGCTAAGAGAGAGGATGAGGAATGAGATGGGTAGTATGGGGGAGGTGGCAGCCATGATAGGGAGTAAGTGTGGGCGGATTGGCTAGGATAGGGAACATGGTGTTGTCCGGGGCTAATAAGAAGAGGAAGCTGGCAGTTCATTGGATGGTGCATGTAGTGGTCATGGACATGCATTATAGTTAGGAGGGGGAACGAATGGAGAGGGGGGAGGAATGTGAGAGAATTGAAATGAGAAAGAAATTATAGAAAATAATAAATAGATAAAAAAGAAGATAGGGAGGAAAAAAAGAGAGAAAAAAATGAAAAATAAAAAAGTAATTAGATAAAACCTAAAAATATTAATTAAGAAAAATAATAATATTACCGATGAAATGTTAATAATTTTATAAAAAACATAACATAATTATATTATAATATAATTAAAATATTAATGGAAATAATAAAAATAATAATAATTACAATTTTTATTTTTAATAAAAATAATTCATTAAAATTTAACCTCATTCATTTTTATTTCAATTAATTTATTTTTCCAGAACATTGGAAATGTCGGGAGATAAACCAGGAAAGGTTACATGATAACCAAGATGAGGCCGCGTGGCTTCGACCACTATGCACTGAATTTTTTCATGGAAAAAATATCGTTTTTAAATAAAAACTGAAAAAAATTTGGGCTTCAACACAAACAACCCGATACCAAGATAATTAATAAAATAAAAATTTTAAAAATGATGACTTTGAAAATACTATTCTATAGTGGAGAACATAAGTTTTATTACATCTCTCCATGAATGAGAAAATTATGGGGGAAAGGGGATCTGTGGGTTGAAAGTAAAATAATTGATAGGTGAATAGACATAGAAGGAATATTTATTAATATTGAATAATATCGATTATTCTCATCCATATATAAAATTTCATATTAATGTGTTAATGAAATTATATCTAATTAAGAATGATATGTTGAGTTTCAAGGAGCATAAAAAAACTTCTTTGACATAGTTTAAAGAAACAGTTCTAGGTAAATGAGATGAATCTGATATATTGAGATGGATAGTGGGCGATGCAAGATAAAATTTTATAACATTGTCTAGGAATGAAATTAATGTATATAATTTTATATGAATTATTAATACAAAAAAACTGAATTTCGTAATAGTAGTGTATTGGTGTTCACATGATTAATGTATTTTTCGATTGCCAAAGATAAAAACTCCATCTCCACATATATTGTATATTATAAAGTCATTGAATAAATATTGGAGGTTTATTAAATTAAATTTTGAGTACTAGTTTTTAATAGAAAATGGGTTATCTATAAAAAAACATTTCATATTTAATGAATTTGGAAGGAAACTAGCTAATTTGAAAAGATTAGAATACATAATTAATCCTTTTATCATGGAAACACATTATTTATTTATATTCTTGATCCATCTGATATGTAGTGTTACATTATTTTTAAAAAAAGAAGAAAATAGTATTTTGGTGTTGAAAAACTTGATAAATATACTTATTTATATTTGATAAATATTTGAAAGAAAATATTATTAGATATTATTGATGAGAACATCTTAGACATGGTTTGTACCGTATAGAATTATCAAACTAGGGAATTTGGGAAACAATACTTAAGTATAGTCTGAATGATACAAGAAACATATGTTAGTTTCATGTTATATTTATTAAATTCATAAAATGTTAGATATATTAGATTTATTTTATTTATTATAACACATATTTATCTAATAAGTTAATTTTTGATTTGTTTATAATTGTTTATATTTGTTTAACCATGTTTACCATTAAATTAATTATATATTTTTTGATTTTGTGGAAAAATTTATTTTAAATTTATGATGTTAAAATGAAATAACAATATTGTATAAATGTTTTATTCAAATAATATTATTTTGGTGTAAAAAATGACTTAATACATTGGATCCTTCTAATGATTCACCCACTATTTTTGGAATTGTTTTTATTATTATATGTCATTTCATATTCCATTAACATTGTTAGAAATTTTTTAACTAATCTATGAAATATGAATAAAAATGTGGTCATTTTAGTTTACTTTTTATTGGATCATTTTTCAAATATTCAATGATAATTTTTTTGTGTCAAAATGGTGTAAAAAATTGAATGATTTTACTATTCAAACACCATTTTTGGAATTTTTCCATTCGTTTATGCCATCTCATCTTTCATTAATGTTTTTATCATCATATTTGACAATAAAAAATATAAATTTAAAAAAAATTAGTTTATTTTACATTTTGTTTTATTATTTTTTATTTTTTATTTATATTTGTATATAATAGTTGGATTTTTATATTTGTGAACTAATTTTTTGTTACATTGATTTGTAGAATAGTGATAGATCACAAATATGATCCACCACATACTAATGCAGGGGATCATACACATTCCACTATGTAGGAACTTACACACACTCTTACTGATAATCCACCTCATCCTTATGTATAAGAGGAATCTATTTCCATGAAGTTGGGGGAGGTGGGAGTGTTTGAGGGTTGGTAAACATGGGGGAACAAATTTACAAAAAATATCAGTTTCCCAGAGCCATGACCAAAGGATATAAGTTGAATTTGATGATTATAATATTCCAAAAGTTCCAAAATCAATAAAAATAATTATTTTTATATCACCATAAGCTAAAATAAAATGTTTTAATGTTTATTAGAGAAGTGTTAACAAAATGACAATATAAAAATTATGGGATATAATTTTTCTATGTTTGTATTTTATTATTTTACTTATCAATAAATCTTTATACTAATATGTTTTACCCCTTATTATTATATGTGGTATATTATACTTGACACTGGATGAGTCATGAGGAATTTGTTAGCATTGGTAGCTAGGATATATAGGTATTTAAAATCAACCCTCACATCATATTTCTTTTTTAGGAGTAAAGAAAATAAAAAACTATGTAACATATATAAATTTATAGATGAAGATACATGGAATCTATTTGTTGAATGTTGACCACAAGAAGTTTATTTGGTATGTTCAGTGTTAACTTGTAGATGTTTTTTATATTAATGATCATATTAATGATTTATAAATTCTTAATGTACTGATAATGAAGAGATCTTATTAGGATATATAATCTTGAAATGTATACCCTAATACTTTATCTTGTGGAGGGTATACATTATTGGATGAAAAAATGAAACTAGAAAAATTTTCAAAACCTGAGAGTTGATTCTTCAATCTCTGCATAGGTCGAACCACCATCATCTTAAATATACATGAAAAATGGTAGTGTTCGTGGATGAGAAAAAAGGGAAAAGAAGATTCAAGGGTTGTAACTTAGAGGATTGTAAGATTTGTAATTTATTTATTTATTTATATAAAATAAATTCATAATATATTGTGACTTACTATTAATTTTTTCAAATATTCTATAAAATATTTTTTTAAGGATTAGAGGACCTAGGGGGTCTTCATGGATGAGGTTAGGGAGGAAGTTTTAGTTATAATATTAGGAAATCTTCAACACACAATTTTTATACGAGGATACATGGTTGGTGAATTGGGAAAAAAGTATTTCTGTGTACTAAATGTAACGCCCCGACCCCATTTACCTAGAGTCGATGCATTATTTTAATACATTGGTACGATTACAAGAATCATGCCCCAAAAGACCGATTAGTTTTGTATCCTTGTAATCACTAGATACATTAATAAGTCTTACATTATATCATAAAGTGGGAAAAAAACAACGACAACATCGTTTCTTCATATCCCCTCATAGTATCCCTGCAGGTCATTCATAAAATACTTCTTCACATCCTAGAAAAAATAATGCATTTAAAGGGTTGAGCTCATATGCTTAGTATGGAAGACAATACAGTGGAAACTTTCATAAATAGGCATAAACATTTAAGGCAGTGTATGACTAAAACAAAAGCCTTTTAAACAATATCTTCAGTATAATATGGAAAAAATAAAATGAAATAATTCCATTTACATATTACCATGGATATTCTATTAGTCCAATAATCACATGCAATATCAATAACCACTTTCATAATGATGGAATGCATAATTCCAGACTATCATAACCACATTTTCAAGGCCTTGTGCCAAGACTACAAATAATATTTTGTCAAGGCCTTGTGCCAAGATACTAGTTTGCCACATAAGACCTACCAGTTCATCGAGGATCTATACAGGACTGCACCAGTCACTTACTAAGTCCAATGCATTCCTCATATAAAAATGTTTAAAAATAACAAAATCATTTGTATTAACACTGGCATACGAAATGTCGATACATTACCCATAAATCCTAAATGTTATAAAAATAACACATCCACATTCAAACAAATCAAAAATCCTTCAACAAAATATGGAAGATTTGTATCATAATAACTCAACTTCAAAAAAGTTTGAAATCTATTAAATTACTTTGACATAGATTAAAGTGATTTGTGAAACTCTTTGAGAGAAATATCCCTTTTTCATGAAAACATTTAAAAGTCTCAAAATTTTGAAAGAAATACATTTAAATATTTTTTGAATCAAAGTGTCCCATACCACTTTGAATCTTTCGAAAATAATTAACATTTTAAAACAGTCATTTCCATTTAAATAAATCCTTAAAACCATTTTTAAAACATGGACATTAATGGGAATGGTTTAGAAGAATAAATATTTAAAAAATTTAATATGTTTTTTTTGTAAAATGTCCCATAATAGAATCCCTTTTAAAACTATTTTATGAAACATGTACATGTATAATAAATATGTCTCATTACGTACTTACGTAAAAACAATTTCGGATAATAAAGAGACTATGAAATTAACCCTTACCAATTTGGTAACTTACAAAACATACACCCCATAAAAGAAGTATCATACAATGAATATGTAAATGCACATAAATTACAGTGTATTACACAAATAATAAAATTATGGGCAGTACATAAACCACACAAAAGGTAATTCTGACAATATGGTACGAATCTCACAGAAATAAGGAGTGAGGTGAAAACCCATTACCTTTCATTTTCCTTTAGTCAAGGGTACGTTTGACCTCCTGTATGAAGACTATAGTATGTTATTAAATTATATCTGAACCATAATAATATTTATGATATCATACATTATTCATTGATTACTTTAGACTATCCATTTAATAATAATTTCCATGTTATATAAATATTTCGGGTAATAATTGCTTTCGTTATCGTACGTGTTTTAACTTGTTAATCTAGATTGTATAACATAGATCATGATTTAAATACATCCATAATATAAAAAAAAAATTATATATCATATATATTTTAAATATAAATATGTATAATAGACGGATATATGAAATCGAAAAACTGTTTATGGAGACAGTAGTCCATACGTATGCATAAACACTGTTTGCATTTTCATATAGTACTGAACGGAAGTAAGTGAATAAGATATATGTAAGTAAATAAAAACATATATATATAAATATATATATCTATAGTATTATTATTATTTCATATATTACATACTTAGTAGTAATATATATTTTTATAATCGTCGATGAATGGTGAACATGGAAATGAATCTCATAACGTCGTGGACACGATAATCCGTACGTACGCATGAGGGAAAATATAATTCTTTGGATATTAAAATAATATATAATTTGATGGTATATCATATATACAGATTCCTTATCATGTTATATTTATTATTTACATCAAATACACATCATTATTATAACCATCCAAATAATAATGTATTGAATAACAATTACACCACGATGTGGAACGGTAAGCCGTACGTATGCACATATGGTGACATGTCATTCAAAGGCATGATAGAATAAATAATTTGGATGTAACATAATTATAATAACATCACATTATATAGAATATACTGGAGTTATTATTTTATAATGGAAACAACTATGAAAAAGGAAGTGGAAGAAAAAATAAACCTGAAAGAGGGTGGTGAAATCATTACCTCTTCTTCGGGGACTTCCTTTTGATTTTATCAAAAGGGTTCCATAGGTTGGAATTTTGATCAAACTAAGGCCTCTAGGATTAAAGGATGATAGTTTATTGGGTATTATGGTAGGTTTTTTCCGATCCAAATGGATTAGAGGGTGTGAATTAGAGTGAAGGGAGAGTGCCCTTTTATAACAGGGGTGAGAGGCACCTCAGGAGAAACATAAAATATTATTTTATAATAAATTAATTTTCTATTTCTAATGTCTCCAAAGTGTATTATTCAAATTATAAGGTGGGTATAGGTCGAAAAAAACTCATCCAATATGTTTTAGACAGCTTTGGGTCACTTTATTAAACTTGTCTTTTAGTTTAAACTCTTAGTTAATTAGTTTGACATTTACCATCTCACTTTGTCTTTTTATATCATATGGTTAATAAACATACTATATACGTCTAAGAGACCCCAAAGTGGTCCATTAATGATAAATATATCATTATATATGTCCTTTAAATGATCCATAGATTTTTAGGAATAGAATATCAATTAATAATATAATACTTGTTTTAAAAACTCATTTATGTCAATTTTGACACTATTCTATAATTGATTTTTGTTAAAGTCATAAAAAATTTATTAATTATAACCAAATTAATTTAAGAAATACTAACATTACAAATTAATAAATTCGTTTATGGCATCAGAACATTCAAATTATATTTATTTTAACATTTATAATACCAATTATTTGATTTTTTCATTAATATGTAAAATACTGCATCATTATTGTGTCATAAATAAATTTAATTATTCAATGTCTATAAATTATAAATAAAATAACATTATGTAGGAAATATTTTTATATTTATAATGAATATTAATATTCTAAAATATAACATATATAACTCCATGTAAAAATTGTTTTTCTATAAGATATATGCTTCTGTCATTTTTGTATTTACATTAACATAATTAATATAAAGTGTCATTATCAATTACAAGTGGGTCCATGGGGTCCCCAAATCGACCCAAAGATGCCCATGGTTGGAAATGTATCAACCACTAGAGTTAGGACACGTTTTAGGGTAATTTAATATTATTATAATATTATTTTGTAACCCTTATTTACCAGATTTACCCTTTAACCATGGTAAATAAAATATTTAACGAAATAATTATTCAAAATGTCTAAAAATAAGAGTTACCTATTAAAAAAATTTAAACATCTTGATTCCAAATATGGAATCCATTTTTCCAAATTCATAATAGATAAATGGCAGAAATTAATTTAAAATTAATTCCCGCTGTCAAAACAAAAAGCATGTTTTTATGAAATAATAACTATCAAAATATTAACACTTGTTTATGTTCAGTTTAAATATGAAATTATTTCCAATGACAAAAATTGTATTAAATGGTAAGAATATATTATATATATTTTTTAAAACCACCAAATTTCATAATTTATCACTATAAATTAATTCGATTAAAAAAGTTGTTTCTAATTAAAATTTAGTAATTTTTACTATTCATAAAAATTGAAAGTTTTCAGAAAAATACGAAATTTTCACCCTAGGATAATTTCTATATTCCACATCCAAAAATGAAGTCCATTTTTAAAGATAAAATTTATAAAATTTCAAAAAGTGGGTATTACTATTCATAATGGATAGTTTGATTAGTCACGATGTGTTAGAATTTCATCGTTGCATACAATACAAGCTGTTGCATTATTCAAAGGGAAACGTACCATTGAATTTTGGGGTGTTACACTATCCCCTCCTTCAATAAATTGCGTCCTCACAATTTGAAAATGTTCTTCGAAAATAAAAGGTTGAAAATAGAAAATACCTTTGTGGAAAACCCATCTCAGAAATTGGTTTAATTATAATATAACTTTAAAAGAAATGAATTGAATTAAAAAGGTCACCCGAGATAGCCAATACTAGGATTATATAAAAACATAGATATGGAGGAGAAACAAACCATCAAGGTCTGATGGAGGGTCATAGAAAACAGGATTAAGAGAAAGTTAACTACAAGAAAATCACAACCTTGTGACTGGTTAAATAGTCTTTGATTCCCCAATAGGAAAAGTTAACCGACAATGTTTTTTGTTTTAAGTTAGCTTTCATAAAGTTGACAAATTTATTTATGAGATTCACTAAGAATGTAAGTAAATATACTCACTTGTCATGTAAAATTTAATTCTTTAATAAAATTTTACCACAAACCCATCTTTCACTCCAAAAGGCAATAAAACTCAAAATTATTGTATTTATCCTAACCGTATCGGGTTCCAAAAATAAATTTATAAATAATCTATAAGAACTTTTAAAAAAATAAAACTACATTATTAATACCAGGGACTTCACCTAGTCTAGTGGTAGGAGATAAATCCCAATTACCCTATGTTTGAGGGTTCGATTCCCACAGCTTTTTCCGACACGACGGGTTGTCACAAGGTCTGTGTGTTGTCTTCTTTATAAATATCCAAAAATAACATTAACAAAAGTATCCAATGTAGAATATAATCCATTACAACCTTTATAATTATCTAAAATAATTTTGTAAACTTTCAGTCCAAAATTTATATGAAAGGTAAACATAATGTAGATCGTTTTTACCCCATAATAACGTGAGAATACCTTCATCGTGCATTGTTTTAAAACACTAAAACATCCTAAATCACCATAAAACCTTATTTATTACATTCATGCTCCCTTATTCCTTATAGAATACTGTATATACATCATCCATCTGAAAAATTTGTAAACTCCAACAATGATGGAATATACAAATCATTAATCAGTTTCAAGGCAGTCTAGAATATACAATATAATTTACCCAAATCTATCTTATCTTATTCCAAAATCAGTACCTTAATATGAAGAACATATTAAGGGTTATATTTTCTACAACCATGTAATTTTAAAAAATTGAACTCTCTGTAGAGTGACTTTTCTTAGTACTATAAAATCTCAAATCCCCAATGAAATAGTACTACAGTACAATCCTTATTTATTTCCAGTACATCATTAATAAAACACTTCAATGAAATAATTCAAAAATTACAACATAAGAACACTAGTCAATACTCTTTATCTATGGTAGTATAATAATGTGATTATTATCCAATAGCTTCATTTTCAGCATAGTATGATGACTGGTATATTGGTTCGTGTAGTGTCCAAACTCCTTGCAGATGAAGCATTGTACATTTGAATCCTTTTTCTTACCCTTGCAGTCACATACTTGGTGTCCTTTTTCTCCACACTTATAACATACTCCCATTCCCTTCAAGCATTTTCCAAGGTGATTCTTTCCACAGTTATCAAATATGTGAAACTACTTCTTTACCTTCTTCACTTTATATGTCCTTCTCTCTACCATCCTTTCCTTCTCCGGTTTCTCTTCAAATCCATAGGATTCAGAGAATTCTTTACTTATCTTATCAACACATGATACTATTTCTTCATTTTATGATAATACAGGGGAGACTATTTCCCTTCTAAATTTTGTCTTAATACCGTGAGAGATATGATACTTCATGCTCTTTGGATCATGCGTATTGTTGTAGTTATCATTCCATCTACTGGGCGCTATTATTAAACAATGGAATACCCTATATTAGTTTATGAATAGCAATACCTAATACCCAAATTGTAAAACACTTTACATAAATTAAACAGTTTATGGATATAATCCATAATCATAAAAATATCTTCTTTGAATATGTATATAATCACAAACCATTCATAATGGTTTGTAAAGAAAATGAGAATTATCCTAAGAATATCCCCCAAGAGTGTCGTAACCAAGAGTTCATCAAGGCCCATTGTCGTGCACCAGTTCCCGTTCGAGTCTAGCTTAAAGATTTGTTTTTGGGTTTTACCCCTAGGCACATCTATGCCAGAGCCGCCTCTACCTACTTGTATCCATACAAAGATGTCTTTCTCAGAAAACTCACAAAATCTCTACAATACAAATTTTTTTGGATGTTCTTCTATACTAATCCTCAAAATCTATCTTAGGTCTATGTGCTCTAATAAGAGTTTATCTAAATCTAGCTACCCATGTTTGTACTAAACTTCCATTGATACCAACTGTAACTCCCTGACCCCAGTTCCCCAGAGTCGGTGCATTATTTTAATACATTGGCACGATTACATGGAATCAATCCATGAAGGACCAATTAGTTTAGTAGCCTTGGAATCAATTGATACATTAATATGTCTTACATTACATAATAATGTGGAAAAAAACAACAACAACATCTTGTCTTCATACCCCTTCATACTATCCATATAGGCCATTTCTAAAATACTTCTTCACATCCTGGGAAAAATAAAACATTTAAATGGGTGAGATCAGATGCTCAGTAAGGATAACAATACAGAGGAAACTTTCATAAATAGTCATAATCATTTAAGGCAATTTATATCTAACAATAATCCGTTTAAACATGAAAATCAGGATAATATGGAAAAAATAAAATTAATTAATTCCATATACTTACTGACATGGATATTTTATTAGTCGAATAATAACATTCAATATCAATAACTACTTTCATAATGATGGAATGCATAATTCCAGACTATCATAACCATATAGTCAAGGCCTTCTTCCATGACTAAAAATATGATTTTGTCAAGGCCTTGTGCCAAGAAATAAGTTTTTCTTATGAGACCTACTGATGCATCGAGGAGCTATAGTAGGCTCCACCCGCCACTTACTAAGTCCTATGTATTCCTTATAGGAAAAGGTTTAAACATAACATAAACATTCGTATTAAAACTGGCATAAGAAATGTATATACGTTACCCATAAACCATGAATGGTATAAAAATAACACATCCAAATTCAAACATATCACAAAACCATCAACAAAATATGGAATATTTGTATCATAATAAATCAACATCAAACAAGTATCAAATCCATTAATGGATTTTGACATAGATTAAAATTATTTGTAAAACTCTTTGAGATAAACATACCTTTTTCATGAAAACAATTAAAAGTCACACAATTTACAATGGAAGAAATTTAAATAATTTTTGAATCAATGTGTCCCATACCACTTTGACACTATTTTATGTAATTAACTTTTCAAAACATTTATGTCCATTTAAATAAATACTTAAAACCATTTTGAAAACACGGACATTAAGGAGAATTGGTTAGAAGAATAAATGTTTAAAACATTTAAAATGATGTTTTAGTAAAAATTACATTAATAGAATCCCTTTGAAAACTATTTTATGAATCATGGACATGGATAATAAATATTTCCCAATAGATACTTACATAAAAACAGCCTCAGATAATAAAGAGAAAGTTTAATTAACCCTTACCAATTTTGTTACATATGAAACATACACCCCATGAAAGAGGTATCATAAAATGAATATGTAAATACACATAAATTAAAGTTTATTAAACAGTGAATACAAGTATGGGCAGTAGATACACCACACAAAAGGTAATAGTGACAATATGGTACGAATCTCACCGAAATAAGGATTGAGATGAAAAACCCTTACCTTTCACTTTCATTTAGTCAAGGGTACGTTTAACATACTGTATAAAGATTATAGTATGTTATTAAATTATACCAGAACCATATTAAAATTAATTATATCATAAATTATTCATTTATGACTTTATAATATCCGTGTAATAATAATTTTCATGTTATATTAATATTTCGGGTAATAATCACTTTCTTTATCATACGTGTTTTAACTTGTTACTCTTGATTGTATAACTTAGATCATGATTTAAATACTTCTAGAATATAAAACATGATTTATATATCTTATATATGTATAATATAAATATTTATAATATATGTATATATGAAATGGAAAACAACGTTTATGGAGATGGTAGTCTGTACGTATGCATAAACATTGTTTCCGTTTTCTTATAATATTGAACAGAAGTAAGTGAATAAGATATATATATGTATATAAATACTTATATATATAAATATATATATTTCCAGTAGCATTATTATTTCGTATATTACATACTTATTAGTAATAAATATTTTTATAATCGTCGATGAATGGTGAACTTGGAAATGAATCTCATCGCGTCATGGACATGGTAATCTATACGTACGCACGAGTGAAAATATAATTCTTTTGATAATAAAATAATATATAATTGGATGTTATATCATATATACATAATCCTTATCATGTTATATTTATTATTTACATCAAATACTCATCATTATTATACCCATAAAAATTATAATGTATTGAATAACAATTACACCACAACGTGGAGACGGTAAGCCATACGTACGCACGTATGTTGACATGTCATTCAAAGGGTGGATAGAATAATGAATTTGGTTGTACCATAATTATAATAACATCACAGTATATAGAATATACTGGGGTATTTATTTTATAATATAAACAACAATGAAAAATTATGTGTAAGAAGAATGGAACTTGAAAGAGGGTGGTGAAATCATTACCTCTTTTTCGGGTTCTTCCTTTTGATTTGATCAAAAGGGAACAATAGGTTGTCTTTATGATCAAACTAAGGAATATAGGTTTAATTTAGTATAGTTGAGAGGGTATTTGGGCAGGGGTTGGCCGAGCCAACTGGCTTATAATGTGTGAATTAGAGTGAAGGGTGAGTTCCCTTTTATAAGAGGGGTGAGGGGCATCTTAGAAAAAACATAAAATATTATTTTATAATAAATTCATATTCAGTTTCTAATGGCTCCAAAGTGTATTATTCAAATTATAAGGTGGTTATAGGTTGATAACAACTCAAACAAAAGGTTTTAGACATGTTTGCGTAAAGTTATTAAACTTATATTTTAGTTTTAACTCTTAGTTAATTAGTTTCACATTTACCATGTCACTTTGTAGTTTTATATTATATGGTTAATAAACTAAATATATACTTCAAAGAGACCCCCCAAGTGGACCATAAATTATACACCTATAATTATATAATTATTTTGGCTGAACCTTAGATTTTTAGGAAGATAATATCAATTAATAATATAATATTTGTTTTTTAAAAACTCATCTATGTCAATTTTGACAATGTTCAATAATTAATTTTTGGTAAAGTATTAAAAAATTTATTAATAAGAACCAAATTAATTTAAGAAATACTAACATTTAATATTAATAAAATTTATTGATGGAATCAAACCATTCAAATTATAATTATTTTATCATTTATAATACCAATTCTTTGATTCTTTCATTAATCTGTAACATACTGCATAATTATTGTGTCATAAATAAATTTAATTATACAATGACTAAAAATTATAAATAAAATACCATTATTTAGGAAATAGTTTTATCTTTATAATTAATATTTATATTCTAAATTATAAAATATATAACCTTATGTAAAAACATTTTTTCTAAAATATACATGCTTATGTCATTTTTGTATTTACATTATCTTAATTAATATAAAGTGTCATTATCACTTACAAGTGCCTCCATGGGGTCCCATAATCGACCCAAAGATTCCCATGGTCCAAAATGTATCAACCAATAGGGGTAGGACATGTTTTAGGGTAATTTAATATTATTATAATATTATTTTGTATGGCTTATTTACCGTATTTACCCTTTAAACATGGTAAATAAAATTTTTATAGAAGTAATTATTAAAAATGTAAAAAAATAAGAATTAACTATTTACACAATTTGAAAATCCTAATTACAAATATGGAATCCTTTTTTTTCAAAATTCAAAACACTGAAGTGGCAAATATTAATTTAAAATAAATTCCCGATGTCAAAACAAAAAGCGTATTTTTATGAAATAATAACTATCATAAGATTGACACTTTTTTATGTCCGGTTTAAATTTGAAAATATTTACAAGGACAAAAATTTTATTAAATGGTAAAAATATATTATAAATATTCTTTACAAACAGTAAAATTCATAATTTATCACTATTAATTATTTCAAGTAAAAAATTTGTTTTTAATTAAAACTTACTAATTTTCACTATTCATCTAAATTGAAAGTTTTTAGAAAAATACAAAAATTTTACCCTAGTCTACTTTCGATATTACAAATCCAAAAATTATGTCTACATTTAAAGATAAAATTTAAAAAAATTCAAAAAGTGGGTATTACTATTCATAACGGCTACTTTGATTGGTCATAGTGTGTTGGAATTTCTATGTTGCGTACAATGCAAGCTATTGCGTTATTCAAAGGGAAATGTACCATTGTTGTTTGGGGTGTTACTCTATCCCCTCCATCAATAAATTTCATCCTCACAATTTGAAAATTTTCTTCAAAAATAAAAGGTTGAAAATAGAAAATACCTTTGTGGAAAACCCATCTTGGAAATAGGGTTAATTAAAATATAACATTAGAAAAAAGAAAAGGGATTTACAAAGGTCACCCGAGATAGCCCATACTAGGATTATATGAAAACATGGATATGGAGGAGAAAAAAACCATCAAGGACTGATGGAGAGTTGTAGAAAATATGATTAGAATAAAGATAATAACAAAAAAATCATAAACATGTGATTTGTTAAATGGTCTTAAATTCCCCAGTAGGAAAAGTTAACCGACAAAGTTTTTATTTTAAGTTACCTTTCATAATGTTGAGGAATTTATTAATGAGATTTAATAAGAACTTAAGGAAATATACTCACTTGTCATGTAGACATTCATTCTTTAATAAATGTTTTCCACACACCCATCTTTCACTCCAAAAGGTAATAGAACTCAAAAATATTCTATTTATCCTAACTCTATCGGGTTCCATAAATAAATTTATAATCCATCTATAAGAATTTTTTATAAAATAAAAATACATTATACACTATAGAGACTTCACATATTCTTGTGGTAGGTGATAAATCTCAATTTCACTATGTTTGTGGGATCGATTCCCGCAGCTTTGTCTGACACGAAGGGTTGTCACACAGTATGTGTGTTGTCTTTTTTATAAATATCCAAAAATAACTTTAAAAATTATATCCAATGTAAAATATAATCCATTAAAACCATTATACTTATCCAAAATACTTCTATAAACTCTCAGTCCAAAATTTATATGAAAGGTAAAAATAACGTAGATCCTTTTTACACCGTAATAACATGGGAATACCTTCATTATGTATTCTTTTAAAACACTGAAACATCTTGAATAACCATAAAACCTTATTTATTACATTCATTTTCTCTTATTCCTTATAGAATACTTTATATACATCATCCAACTGGAAATGTTGTAAACTTCAACAGTGATGGAATATACAAATCATTAATCAGTTTCAAGGCAATAAAGAATATCGAATATAATTTACCCAAATCAACCATATCTTATTCCCAAACCAGTACCTCAATATTAGGAGCATATTAAGGTTTATCATTCCTTCAACCATGTAATTTACAAAAAGTTTAACTCACTGTAGAGTCACATTTCTTAGTACCATAAAATCTCAAATCCTCAATGAAATAGTACTGCAGTACAATCCTTATTTATTTCCAGTACATCATTGATACAACTCTTTAATGAAATAATTTCAAAATAAAAACATAATAACACTAGTCATTCCTCTTTATCTATGGTAGTATCATAACTTGATTATTATCCAATATCATCATTTGAGGCATAGTCTGATGACTAGCACATTGGTTCGCGTAGTGTCCAAACTACTTGCAGATGAAGCATTATACATTTGAAACCTTTTTCTTACCCTTGTAGTCACGTAATTGGTGTCCTTTTTCTCCACAATTATAAAATACTCCCATTCCCTTAAACCATTTAACAAGGTTATTCTTTCCCCAGTTATCACATATGGGAAAATCTTTCTTTAACTTCTTCCCTTTATCTGTCCTTCTCTATACCATACTTTCCTTCACTTTCTTCCCTTCAAATCCATATGATTCCGATATTTCATTACTTATCATATCAACTCATGATATTATTTCTTTATTTGATGATAACACATGAGAGACTATTTCCCTTCTAAATTCTAGCTTAATACCATGAAAGATATGATCCTTCTTACTCTTTGGATCATGAGTATTGTTGTAGTTCTCATTCCATATACAGGGAGCCATTTCTAAATAATGGCATACACTATATTAGTTTATGAATAGAAAAACCCAATCCCAAACTTGTAAAAGACTTAACATAAATTAAACAGTTTATGGATATAATCCATAATCATAAAAATGTCTTCTTTGAGGATGTATATACTCATAAACCCTTCATTATAGTTTATAAAGAAAATGAAAATTTTCCTAAGAATATACCTTGGGAGTGTCTTAACCAAGAGTTCAGCAAGGCCCGTTGTCGTGCACCAGTTCACGTTCGTGTCTAGATAAAAGCGGTGTTTTTGGGTTTTACACCTAGGTACATCTGTGCCAGAGCTGACTCTACCTGCTCGTATCCAGACACAGATGATTGCTCAGAAAACTCACAAAATATCTACAATAAAAAAATTCTAGGAAGTTATTTTATACTAATCATCAAAATCTATCTTAGGGCTATGTGATCTAATTAGTGTTTATCTAAATCTAGCTTCCAATGTTTGTATTAAACTTCCTCTGATACCAACTGTAACACCCCAAACCCAGTTACTCAGAGTCAGTTCATTATTTTAATACATTGGAATGATTACACAGAATCATGTCCCGAAGGACTGATTAGTTTAGTACCATTGGAATCACTAGATACATTAATAAGTCTTACATTACATCATAAAGTAGAAAAAAACAGTAAAAACATCTTGTCTTCATATCCCCTCATACTATCCCTGCAGGACATTCATAAAATACTTCTTCACATCCTGGGAAGAATAAAACATTGAAATGGGTGAGATCAGATGCTCAGTAAGGACAAAAGTACAACAGAAACATTCATAAATAGGCATAAAAATTTACAGCAATGTATAACTATATCAAAAACCTTTTTAAAATTGAACTTCAGCATAATATGGAAAAAATAAAATGAAATAATTCCATTTACATATTGACATGGATATTCTACTAGTCGAATAATCACATGTAATATCAATAAACACTTCCATAATGATGGATTGCATAATGACAGACTATCATAACCACATAGTCAAGGCCTTATTCCAAGACTACAAATAAGATTTTGTCAAGGCCTTGTTTCAAGACACTAGTTTTTTACATGTGACCTACCGATGCATCGAGGAGATATAGCGGGCTCCACCCGTCACTTACTAAGTCCAATGAATTCCTCATATAAAAAGGATTAAACATAACATAGACATTCGTATTAAATGTGGAATACGATATGTTGATAAATTACCCATAAACCATGAATGGTATAAAAATAACACATCCACATTAAAATATATCACAAATCCTCCAGCACAATATGGAATATTTGTATCATAATAAATCAACTTCAATCATGTTTCAAATCAATTAATGGATTTTTACATAGATGAAAATGATTTGTAAAACTCTTTGAGAGAAATAGCCCTTCTTCATGAAAACATTAAAAAGTCACACAATATAAAAATTAAGACATTTCAGTAATTTTTGAATCAAAGTGTCCCATACCAAATTAAAACTTTTGAAAGTAATTAACATTTTAAAACATTTATGTCCATTTAAATAAATCCTTAAAACCATTTTGAAAACACGAACATTAATGAGAATGGTTTAGAAGAATAAATCTTTAAAACATTTAAAATGATGTTTTAGTAAAAAGGCACTTAATAGAATCCTTTTGAAAACTATTTTATGAAACACGGACATGGATTATAAATAATTCCCAGTATATACTTACGTAAAAAACACCTCGGATAATAAAGAGATTGTGAAATTAATACTAACAAATTTGGTAACTTACCAAACACACACCCCATGAAAGAGGTATCATACAATGAATATGTAAATACACATTAATTACATATTATTAAACAATTAATACAATTATGGGTAGTACATACACCACACAAAAGGTAATAGCGATATTATGGTACGAATCTCAATGAAATGAGGAGTGAGATGAAAACCCCTTACCTTGCACTTTCCTTTAGTCGAGGGTACATTTAACCTCTTGTATGAATACTATAGTATGTTATTAAATTATACCAGAACCATATTAATATTTATGATATCATACATTATTCATTTATTAATTTATACTATCCATTTAATAATAATTTCCATGATATATTAATATTTCAGGTAGTAATCTCTTTCTTTATCGTACATGTTTAAAATTGTTACTCTTGATTGTATCACTTAGATCATGATTTAAATACATACAAAATATAAAACATGATTTCTAGATCATATAAATTTAGAATATAAATATTTATAATAGACTTATATATGAAATGGAAAACACCAATTATGGAGACGGTAGTCCGTATGTACACATAAACGTTGTTTTTCATTTTCTTATAGTATTGAATAGAAGTAAGTGAATATGATATATGTAAGTACATAAATAATTATATATATAAATTTATATATCTTTAGTAGCATTATTATTTCATATATTAGATACTTATTAGTAATATATATTTTTATAATCATCGATTAATGGTGAACTTGGAAATGAGTCTCATTGCGTCATGGAGACGGTAATCCGTACGTACGCACGAGAAAAAATATCATAATTTTGATATTAAAATAATATTGAATTGGATGTTATATCATATATACATAATCCTTATCAGGTTATATTTATTATTTACATCAAATACACATCATTATTTTACCTGTCCAAATAATAATGTATTGAATTACAATTACACCGCGACGTGGAGACAGTAAGCCGTACGTACAGATGTATAGTGACATATCATTAAAAGGGTGGATAGAATAATGAATTTGGTTGTACCATAATTATAATAACATCACAGTATATCTAATATACTGGATTTATTATTTTATAATGGAAACAACAAAGAAAAAGAAAGTGGAAGAAGAAAGGAACTTGAAAGATGGTGGTGAAATCATTACCTCTTCTTCGGGTTCTCCATTTTCATTTGATCAAAAGAGCTCCATAGGTTGGATTTATGATCAAACTAAGGCTTATAGGTTGAATGGAGGATATTTGATAGGGTATTTGGGAAGGGGATGGCCGAGACAAATGTCTTAAAATGTGTGAATTATAGTGAAGGTTCATTTCTCTTTTATATGAGGGGTGAGGGGCACCTTAGAAAAAACATAAAATATTATTTTATAATAAATTAATATTCTATTTCTAATGGCTTCAAAGAGAATTATTTAAATTATAAGGTGGGGATAGGTCTAAAACAGCTAAACCTATAGGTTTTAGACTGGGTTGGTTTTCTTTATTAACCTTATCTTTTAGTTTTAACTATTAGTTAATTATTTTGACATTTACCATGTCACATTGTATTTTTATATTTTATGGTTAATAAACAAAATATAAACTTCCAAGAGACCCCCAAGTGGTCCATTAATGATACAAAAATAATTATATAAGTTATTTGGCTGAACCACAGATTTGTAGGAATAAAATATCAATAAATAATATAATATTTGTTTTAAAAACTCATTTATGTCAAATTTTAACACTATTCAATAATTGATTTTTGTTAAAGTCTTAACAACTTTATTAATTATAACCAAATTAATTTAAGAAATAAAAAAATTCATATTAAAAAAATTCGTTGAAGGCAGAAAAACTTTCAAATTATATTTAATTTTATATTTATAATACCAATTATTTGATTCTTTCTTTAATATGTAAAATACTGCATCATTATTGTGTCATATATAAATTTATTTATTAAATGTCTAAAAATTATAAATCAAATACCATTATGTAGGAAATATTTTTATCTTTATAATTAGTATTTATATTATAAAAAATAACATATATATCCCTATGTAAATTTTGTTTTCTAAAAGATATATGCTTATACCATTTTTTATTTACTTTAACTTAATTAATATAATGTGTCATTATCACTTACAAGTGGCTCCATGGGGTCCCAAAATCAACTAAAATATGACCATGGTCGGAAATGTATCAACCAATAGGGTTAGGACACGTTTTAGGGTAATTTAATATTATTTTAATATTATTTTGTAACCCTTATTTACCAGATTTACCCTTTAACAATGGAAAATAAAATATTTTCCGAAGTAATTATTCAAAATGTCTAAAAATAAGAGTTTCCTATTTACACAATTTGGAAATAATGATTCCAAATATGGTATTCATTTTTTCAAAAAGAAAACATAGAAGTGTCAGATAATAATTTAATATTAATTTCCGCTGACAAAACAAAAAACATGAATTTAAGAAATAATAACTATCAAAAGATTGACACTTGTTTATGTCTGGTTTAAATGAGAAATTATTTACTATGACCAAAATTGTATTAAATGGTGAATATATATTCTAAATAGACTTTAAAACCACTCAAATTCATAATTTATCACTATTAATTATTTCTATTAAAATGTTGTTCTTAATTAAAATTTAATAATTTTCACTATTCATCAAAATTGAATGTTTTCAGAAAAATACCAAAATTTTACCATAGGAAAATTTCGATATTACGAATCCAAAAATGAAGTCCATTTTGAAAGATAAAATTTATAAAATTTAAAAATGTGGGTATTACTATTCATAACGGCTAGTTTGATTGGTCACAGTGTGTTAGAATTTCGATGTTACATACAATGAAAGTTATTTCATTATTCAACGGGAATGGTACCATTGAAGCATGGAGTTTTACACTAAATATTATTCAATGGAGGATGTATATAGAACTGTAGAATCATTTAAATCTATTTTCTAGTATATTCATGGGGAGATGGAGTACAAGATTCGAGTTTCAGTATAGTCGATGTTTAAAGATATTTGAAGACAATTTCAGGCTGTTGATCCCATTCCTCCACCTCCAACATCAATTCCAACTCCACATACTTATCATACACAAACACCTCCACCTATAGACCCCACATACCAGACTTATCCTACTCCTACCCTCCTTATTCCATAGATTCCCATTTATTGTGAGTTATGTGTTAATGATCCCCAACATCATATTGTATCATTTGGGAAAATATATTACACTAGTGATTATATTTATCATAAAAAAATAGAAATAGTAAATAATAGGTTCACTATACATGATTTTATATATATATCAATAAGAATACCATTTCATACAGATGAGGTTTGTATATTTGGCAAAGTATCCATCATTTTTTTGGTTTGGTCATATATATTTGTTAGAAAAATTACTGTAGAGGTATGTGTACATTATATCAATTATTTCATTTTAATATTAATTTTTGTTAAAAATATAATGTTTATATATTAATATATTTTTATAATAATTATTTAATGTTAAAAAAATACTGTATAGAAAAAAATACAAATTGTTAGGACAGCAAATAAAAAATATACTAGTCCTAATAGATTTTCAACATATTAAAAAATTTTGTGGGATGTTTATGAGATTCCAAGGGAAGATATCATTTTTTTGGTTCTGTAATGAATTTGGTTCTTATAAAAAGGATATAATATATCTTATAACTTTCGATGAGTTCGGAATCAACATGATGCCAGTTTTTCCTTATAAGTCAATTATCATAAATATTTACATTATTTTAATTTATTAAAAAGTTATACTATTGATTGTTTTGTATTAGGTATCATTATACAATTTTTATTCATCATAAAATGAAAACTGTATATGGAATTATGGAAACAAAATTTATTTCAACAATATATAGGACAATGAATGATTAAAAAATAATGATTTATTTTGATGAATGTTTTCTAAAAAAATATAATTATTCAGTGATGAATGTTTCCTTATCTTCAAGAGTATGATACTTTTTTCTAATAAATTGTGACATATCTCTTAAAATAAAAAGCATTCATATTATATTTTATTATATATTAGTTGGAATTATATGGTGTGTTTTTTTTCAAGGGAGTAGAATCATTATTGGTTATAATCTATCCATGATGAAGTGAATGAGAATTTTATGACTATATATTGAACACATATATAAGTTATAATGTTTAGATAATTATATATATTATAATGAAATGTAAATTTATTTTATTCATTTTATTCTAAAATATGAAATGATATTTTTTAGAGGGAAAATAAGAAAAATAGGTCTAACATCAGATATATAAAAGAAAAGGTGACTTTTAATTTACACTTACTATGTTTGTAATATAGTACATAAAATGTTATTTTTAGTTAGAAAAATATTTAAAACAACAATTCCATAAAAAAATATGGGGTAAAGGAATATAGATACTATTATTTAGGATTTGTGTTTGATAAAATTTCAACTACGAAAGTTCTGAAGTTCGAAAAGGTTAAATATTGTTAACATTAATTTCGATTTCTTTTTATTCAGAATAAATGTTAAATTATTTCCTTATAATTCATAGATTTTTCATGAACCTCATATATACAATTGAAAATAAATCAGTCATATACAAATATAATGGCCAAATATTTTCACAAGTCTAATTAGGTTTATGTTTACTTGTAATATACATTAGACACTTGAAGGTTCAAATTGTAATTGTTTGTAATGATTTTATATAGTTGATTATATAATATTATACTACTTAAATATAGCTATAATGTTGGATAGGGAAGAAAAAATATCATTTATTTTAGAAATATATATATATCATCTTTTATTTTATAACCAGCTTCAAAAAAGTAAAACAACATTAACCACATTGATTATTTTTTCAATAATAACAAATGTGGTAAATGAATATTCACATTAGATATTTCATAAAAGACATGAAAAAATTAAAACAATTTATTTATAATGTTTATTTTTATTAAATTATTTTAAATATTTATTTACAACATTTCCTGTAATAATATCATATACTAAATAATGTTAAAACAGAAAAAACTGTCATAAAAAACTTTTTAATCACTAGTGTTGGTGAAACTATTAAATACAAAATTTGTTTGAACCTCTAGGACTATATCATGATAATAGTGAACCATATTCCAAAACCAATATATGTAATAAGAAACACATCATGACCCATACGGAGATAAGGAGAATCTATAACTATGACAACCTCTTACGAAGATTCAGTCTATAATATAATATCTTTTTCTCATGATATGTCATAAAAAATATGTATACTTTCTGTCATCATATTTTAAAGCATTGTTATCATTGTTGTATATATTAGATGAGCTATCTTTAATCTCCTGTTGATATAAATTTAGTCAAGGAACTAAAATCCCAATCAAGTAGGAAAAAATTCATTCCTAATTTTAGAAGTTATAATTCATATGTTTATCATTAAATCAATTTCATACCAACAATGATGCACCCACATCAATATACCTTACTATAATATAATGTAACATGCTTTTAATCAGGCATAAATATCATGATGAATTTTTACACATTGATAATGATCTCAAGTTGAGAGATCTATACTGTTGTTCATAGATTGAAACATTTAATGAAACTGAAAACATAATTTGTTCATATTTATGAGTTAATCTTCATGATCTCATCTACTCTATATCACATATTGTAAACTTTAAGAAAGGTATCAATTCTTATGAATAACCAAAACTATATAGTCAAACATCATATGTTACCCATCAGTTTGATGTATCTATTCAATGTGACATATGATTAAGATTATCATACTAATATCTTCATGTTCTAATTATAACTAAAAATTGTTATAACCTTTTGATACAGAAAATAATCTAAGGAAATTTCAATAAAAATAGTGTATGAAAAATTAATAATACAATTACGGTAAGAATTAATCTTCCACAAATATTTGTAAACATGATGTGGTAATTTAAAATAATAACTCATGTTGGGTCGAGGGTAACCACATTTATAACATTTTATTTTTCAAAACATTCCATAAATTTTTTTAATATAAGATAGTTGAATGCAATTTTTCTATCATTTTGGAAAAAAGTATACATAATCATTTCTCAGACACATTTTTAAATCCCAAAACATTATTTAATGATATATTTAAACATAATTTATAAAATCTATTAATTTTTTTGAAACCCTATTTTAAATAAAAAATTTAAAAAATTACAAGAGAGAACTAAAAAATAATCAAATAAAGCCTAAACTAGATAAATAAATAGGAACAAGAAGATATAGAAGTAAATAATATAAAAAATCTATTACTAAAATAAATTATAGAATATTCTTAAGAATTGTAAGCTATACAAGAAAGAATAATGTATGTGTGTCATAAAATAAAATAGCCAAAGATTATAAGCATATATCATGATAGATAAATAAATTAAGATAAAGACGAATTAAAATATAGCAGAAAAGGGGACTAGTAAAAGTATATAGAATCATGATAAGATCCAATAAGTATACTGAAAAGATCATATATGTACCTAAGAAGAACGATTTACCAAATTATTGATATAGTTCCTATCCAATAATGATCTATCTTTTGATAACCTAGCCTCACCAGTAACACTCCTCAATTTTAGGGTGTATCAAGTATGAAATATTACTAGTCTAAATTGAATCATTAATATCATATAAATTGTCTCTCAATATTCCCATGATGTTAGAAATAGTTGGTGGTGAAATATATTTCAACAACTATCCCATCCCAAACATCAATCCCATAACAACAAATTACAATATCATATCTTCATTCTACCTCCTTAAACCCTTTACTATATATCCCCTCTTTAAAATACACAACTACATAAATAAATAACATCAATTAACAAGATCACATATAATCATGGGACATAATAAGTGGGTTCAACTCATTTTTATAAAATCCATTTGTAAAAGGTTCAAAGTGGGAACAAGGTTTAAAATAGTAATATATTTTAAAAATTTACATTCAAAAATATTTTAAAAAAAGATATTTATAAACTTCTTTTACATGGTATATAATGGTCCTTTAAATCAATATGCATAAATTAATACACTTAAAACACCTTCTAAAAACCATTTTTGAATACCAAATATAAAATTAATTCACTTTTAAATAATGGTAAAACTATATTTAATTTTAAACATCCTCTACATAATATTTACACATTTCAAAATTCACAGAACCATATATGAAAACCTGTAAAAATTACTCATATAAAAATAGATTAATATTTTATAAGATAAGACATTAAAATCCATGAAAAACAAAATCTAAATAAATTTATACGTCAAACTCACAACCCAATCACATGAAATAATTTAAATGTCAGGAGAATTATTCTACTATGCAAATTCTATGATAAAAACCTTCTTGTAATTTTATCAAGATTATATTATGCATAATTACTTGTTTCAAACTCGGAATTATATAATTATATATAAAATAACATTTTTAAATCCGAAAATGTATTCATAAAACGTAAAAAAGTAAATAATTTTTCACCAAGGTATAAAATATTGGCATTATCCTATAAAATTGGGTTTAGAACACTCACTATTGATGAGTAATCCTATACCAATAGTTCTTAGACATTGGTATAGTCATAGGAACAATTTTTATTACCTATACCAATGGTTAACCATATTTTTTGTTAATGGGACACTAAAAAAGTGATATACTAATGGTTCTAAGAGAACAGTCTGTGTATATTTTTATACCAATGGTTCTATTATCTTTTAGAATAGATGGTTATACCAACAATTGAAATGACCATTGGTGTAACCCCCAACCCACCACCAAGAAGCATATTCCACCCATTATATGCCCTATCCTCTATAAATAACATATAAAAAAATATAACATACTAAAAATAAATCATAAATTCAACCAATTACCAAACTCACCCAAAATAGCACATATATTTTATATTTTACATTTAATTAGTTGATATCTTAGTTAAAAATTATAACATATATTTACAATCTATTTAAACAAGCAGTCACTATAAATATGTTTAGAGTGTAATAAATATCATGTTAGAAATGAATGAGTTCTATATATCCTATTAAATATTCATATTCATGATAACCACTACCATTATTTTCATCACTATCTCAATGAACATATTTACTAGCATCATCACCTTCTACATCTTCATTAACATCACCACTAGGAAAGCCTTATCCCTAAACACTAATGGGAACAACATTTCCATCACCTAATGTATCAAATAAGATGAATTTTATCAGCATACATAAATCAAAAACCATAATATTATTTATTGGAAGTGACTAACATAAATATTTCCAAGATTTCACAAACTATTTGGAGACATTTTACTTCTTTCTCACTACTTCATGACTAATATTTTTCCACTGGTTCTCAGAACCCACCTTTTACAAATAGGTGTTACTGATGGTGTTGTCGTTCCCAAAATTGGTCTCATGAATAGTGGGAGAGATACACTTCACTTTTAGAGAATTAAATCCCCCTTGATAGTTATCACCTAATATTTGTCAGAATGTATTATTTTTTTCATATATTTGACATATAATTTTCATCAAGGGACTATAAAGTGAGCAATTGATAATATAAAATAGAGATTTAGTTATGAGATAAATATTAAAATTTTATATATGTGGATTAATTAAAGTATTTTCTTTCACATTTTTATTATTAATACTCCAATGTTTATTTTTACTACGTAAGAAAAATAATTTTTCTCATGGTACATTCCCTTTGATGCTCAACTACGCCAGCTACATATGAAAATAAATATAAAAAAACATTATTTAGAAAAAATTTATTTCTGAACAAAATTTATTCAAATTCCACATCAGCCAAAATATAATATTATTTATATTTACATTAAACTTCTATAAAACATAAATAAACATAGTTGTACATGAAACACACCTTGTTTCTATTATGTTTCTATAATGTAGCTTTCTTGAAAGTGTGACCATGAATCATTGAACATTTATTTTCTTCATGTCATATTAAATAATCCTATTATAGGCAATTCCATAATAAAATAAAATATATTATTACAAATTGTAATCATCTTAAATAAAAAACCCTTATATTTTAGTAAAACCTCAAACTCATTACTCTTACAATACGAAAAGATTTACAGATATTGTGTAACTAGATAATCATTGAGGTGTGTATACTCAATAACATGGTTATAAGTTTACTAGTTTAGACAATATATAAATCATTCATATATTATCTCTAATGTTCCTTTAATTACATTAAACATTCCCCCCAAATCCTAACCATCGGGAAAGTAAAATTGAAGATTTCAACAAAATATTAATCCATATAAATAAAATAATAAATAAATTTTAATTTAATAAAATTTGTTACCCATATCTTTACACGTACTTAATCCTTGATTTTCACATTGATTTGTATCCTTGATATTGGTTGAATTAGAATGTTGTAATAAAATTTGGAGAGTGTCCCTATAAAATATCATTATTTTATACCATTTTTATCAATAAATTGGTTGTTTTTATCATAATATACCATAATTATTGTATGGTGGTTCTAAAATTCAAACAGACATGTCTCCCCATGCCACCTATTAGAATATCCAACGAAAAAAGAAAATGGGAAAACTGAATTAGTGTACATTACAACTGAGATAAAATTAATGATATAAAATATGATATACTTATAAATATATACATGATCTAGTATAATCAAAGGGAACTGATGTAATAATAATCTATGGTGGATTTATAGCCTTTTCAAAATGAGTAAGATCAATTCATGCTTTAGTTGAAAAAAATATATTGAGTAGAAGTCACAAGAAAAAAATTATTGAATCATAGAGAGATAAGAGATGTGGGTAATAGAGGTGGTATAATCATGGGTGGAAAATAATATAAATAATGGGGATCCATCATGGGATATGGAAAATATATATATGTTATAGATCTTATTTTAAATTATAGTGATAGTGTAGTTGAAATATATTTATGGTGCCTAATGAAAAATTATGGGGTGAATAAGTATGCTAGCCGGGATATACGGTATCAATTTTGGGAGTGATTGGGTATAGTGGGTTCTCTGATTACCTCTAGTACCACCCAAACTCAATTATCCTTGCTGGTCACTACCTTCATTAGATATACAAGTGAATAATTTTCTTCTAAATGATTGTCTCTTAATGAGATTAAAAAATTTATAAGGAAATGACTATTAACTCTCTATAATTGATATATATTATAATTACTATACTCACTAAGGGTATCAAATAATTAATTCATAACACTAGAATTCATCAACCATTCTTGAATAATATATTCATATGTATTTCCTCAATATTTTTCATATATTACATAGGAATAGTATGCATATTTTTCAGATTTCATATAACGACTCAAAATTATTATTAATGAAAATTCACTTATTATATTTTTTCATATAGTATAAATCACATATAATAACATGAAATGCACAACAAAAAACTCTATAAATGAAGAATGAATTAAAAAATATTTGTTTCTAGATGTTAAGAAACATATACCAAAGGAATAGTTACAAAAACATAGGAATAGTAATATGAACCTTATGAATAGTAATCCTTCCAATAGAATAGTAACCTTAATTATTAATTTATAAATAAAACATGGGTATTTTATAAATAGAAATACTATATATCTATATCTTGGAAAACATAAACAACTGTTTTAGAAATGATAAATCATGTGTTGGTATTTTTCTAAGTCATAAACATTTAATTAAAATTTTATGATTAATTTAATAATTTGATAGAATATTTTTTCACAAATTCTTAATTTTTTGTCTTATTATTATTAGATAATTTTATTAGTCCTTCATTAATTTTTCAATGTGTTAAAAAATCAGTTATAATTTTTAAATTGGTATTTTTTGAATAAATGATTATTTTATTTTAAAAATAATTTTTTTATGTTTAGATAATTATTTTCATGAAATGGATTTCATTTTTAATTTATACTCATTTGTAAATTTTTTGGGATAATTTTTTGTATTTTTATAACAATGATGATTTTTTATGAAAAGTGAAATACAGTAATTTATGGTAAAATCTTAATACATGATTTATTGATTCAAAGATGATGTATGGATGAATTAAACCCATTATATCAACCTATAATTAATTATTTTAATATATTTAGTGATAATTCTCAAAATATTCATAGTCTTGAGCCCAAATAATAAACTATCGAATAAAATAATGAGAAAACACCCCCTCCTCCACTGTAAATACCACCCCTCACAACCATTTCTCCTCATACCTGTAATGATTTTATTATTAAACCAATATCCCCCATACTCTTCCCAAGACACTACCACATGTCTATGTAACCTTGGTCTCATCAAAAGACCCAAACCCTTAACCTAAGAAGGTTCTCATGGAGGATAAATTCAAGAGGTAAACACCGCTTTCCTTTTATTTTAATTTCATTCCATGATATTTTATTTTCTTATTATTTCCACACCTCCTTATCTATGTGGAATGGAAACTACCATATCTCACATATACAATAATTTTATTATGTTAATTTATTTATACATCATTATTTATTTTCCCTTCCATTTTTTTTTTCTAAAAATGAAATCATCGTCCATGATGTGTTAATTTATTACAATCAAGGATGATGTGTTTTAAATTTCAATTACCACCTTAAAGGATGTTCATAAAACCATTATTTTGGTAGAAAATGATTATGATATTTTTATTATGGTATATTTAATATTCTTGAACCATTATTTTGAAATTTTATTAAATAATAAAACAATATAAGTTTGTTGCAAGTGAAAATATCCCAATATAATCCAAACGATTATCACTAACATTTTATCTAATGATTCATCCTCATACCATATGAAACAATGAAATATATAAACATTTAAAATTATTGATGTTAATTACTAAAATAAAATTTTAAATCTGGATAACGATTCTCATTTTTCATTATTTTTCATACATCTATATAAGTAAATTGATAATTAAAACCAAAGAAACAAAAAATCCCAAATGATAAAATTGAATCATATAAGACATAAAAATGCCATAAATTAACATAATAAATATATGATAAATAAAAGAAATTTACAAATGGTTCTGAATTAATTAATCAATGTTTTAATTTCGTTATCCAGGACATTAAGTTCTAGTTCAGAACACTTTTAGACATAAGATAAGGGATTCCATTCAATCCCCCATTTTCTTATTGGGTTACACATTCCCTATCTTTAACCTAATGTAATTATTATTTATTTTTTATGTAATTATTATAATATCAATTTATATTATCCAAAATCATGTATCTATATCATATCATCATTATTTTATTGGGAGATACATGTTTTAAAAAGGCTCCCCTATCAATTATTTCTTATAAGTATGCCCAATTGAAGGGAACTTCCTAATATCATAACCATCTTCAAGTACCAACCATAATATATTTTAATACACCATTGTTTTTATAAAATAAATTAATTTATAATGAAAAAAATACATTTTTTCTTATATAGTTTTATACAAAAAATATTTCCTTTTCTTTTTAAATGAATCCTCAATATTTTCCTTGTAATATAATTAAATTATTTATTTATTAAGTTTATTAAACACTATTTTCACATGTTTTCACTCAATCGTAACATGAATTATCATGATCTATGGCTATATTACCTTCTTAACACTTATTAATAATTTGAATCTTTTCTTGTAGTGAAAAAATTATGATATTACCATTTTATACCTTTTGAAATGATTAGAATACCCAAATCATTCCATGTGAAACCCTTATGTTTATATTTGATTCTTTATGAATGATTAATTATGTGGAATAAAAAATCATGAAAATGATATGATTGGTGTTCCGAGATTGATCTTTAATGAATTAGGTAATGTTCAGTCTCATTAGAAATCATGTGCGAAGAGTTTGGGGGTTAGCCTTAACCTGGGATCTATATTCAACAGTCGTGGAGGTTAATATTTACTCATGCACCTACATATTCCATTATCATTAACTCTTTATTACGTCATGTTATATGTTTATACCACATTACAATGATTATGTAATTAAATTATCCCTTGTTCCATATGTTATTCTTCCATATGTTTATTTATGTTCCAGGAATTTTTTATGTCATCATGTTATGCCTTCTAAACCATATGCTATTCTTTGTTATTATTCTTATTATATTACTTGGTTTTTTGGATCATCCCTTTGTCCATGTACTCATTGGGTTATAACATGTAGATGTAAGGTCTCCAAGGTGGTTAATATATCATTATTAATATTAAATTAATTTTTTATATTTTGGTTTACTGATTTCTAATTATGTATCTAATCATGAAAAGATACTATAAATTACAATAATTGGTTTGTATTTGAAGGATATTCATTATTAAAATCATGTAATAATAAATGTAAAAGGTTAGGTCCATTATAGTTGGTATCATAGCATGGTCTAGTTATATTTGGATATTCAAACTAGAGAACTTTAGTAATAACCCTATGGATAATTATATCACTATGGTTAATCTAAATTGAAACATAGGGTATAATAAGTAAGGATATAATTTTCTTCTATATGGTTATCCTTAAATGTTCAATGTTTCCTTTTTTATTCTCATTAGCTAAGTATTCAAGATCTTATAATTGAATGTTCATTTTTGTAGTTTATGGATTGAAAGGGAAGAACTCATGCCCACAATTAATGTGCTAGGAAATGGTACTATTTCCCGAATGATATTCCGTATATGATGAGAATACATGCTCAAAACTTAAAGAAACAACTAAATTAATTGGATCATGTTTTTAATAATAACATGAATCATATGGAACAGCATACTTATAATAATAAAGATAATGTTGTCTTTGAATCCTTCATGTTAAAAAAATCCGCCCATGTTTACTGGATCGTACGATCCAATCCACATATAACAATGGATTAGCTCCATTAAGAAGATAATCTCTATCTTGTAGTTCTTAGAAGAATTTAATTTTTTTTGTTAAGCCTATCATTTTTATTGGAAAGATGATAAGTGGTGGAAACAAATGAAGAATACAATGATTAAAGACGAAATGTATTCCATGGATTGCGAGTAATTCAAGAAAATATTTTCACTAAATATTTTCTAAAAACCCTCTATCTGAAGATTGAACGTGAATTCCTTACAATAAAGTAGATGGAAGAAGAGTTGGTTGGGTCATATGATGAAAACTTCACAATAAATGCATGATATTCCTCCAACTTTTTCATGAACATAGAATAAAAGGTGGATGGATTCTTTAGTAGACTAAAGATGATTCTACAAAATGAGTAGGTGATTGAATACATTGATATTTATGAGGAGATTGAATGGTGTTATATTAAGGGTGAAATAGAGGTCGAATACTCTCAGTGGTCTTATGGGTCCAGATATAGAAATAGGAAAATGAAGTCTAATATGGGTGGATTAATAGATTAATCTTATAAGGGAAGGAAAATCCAATATCCCGGATATTAAAATTGTTGGAATAATAATCCTTGGAACTATATAAAGGGAACCATGAAGTGATTTAAATGTATAGGAATGGGGATTATGGCTAATAATTTCTAAATGGATATAAAGAATCCTACTAACATGGATGAATATGGGACAGTCCAGATCAACACTCAGCCTATAGTATAGTGTTTCAACATTAAGAAACATGGGAATTTTTGAATGGATATATAGAATCCCACTAACATGGATGAATATGGGAATTTTCATATCAACACTCAGCCTATACTGTAGTGTTTCAACTTTAAGGAACATGGGAATTATCTGAACCATTTCCCCAAGCCAAGGGTTTTTGGAGTTAATCAACAAAAAAATCTCCAAGAAAGGTGGGAAAGAAATATGATATCATAACTTTTGAAGTGGAATTATCTACCACCATGACCCATCCTTGTATAAGAGATTAATTTATAAGTTTTATATTATATTTTCATAGAAAAGTATTTTCAAATTGTTACCAAACTTCCATTATATGTTTTAATGTTATTTCAGAAGAAGAGTATTTTCAAATAGTATTTTTTTTAAAAATAATTTTCCAATGAAGAAAGGATATATTCACTAAGAATTTTTTTAAAATATCTTTAAAAATTATTTTCTATATGCGATGAAATTAGTTGGTGTTACCTATTCAGAACTCAGGGTATGATCAATGTATACCATTCATATTATTTCATGAATGTTTTATGTTTTGATGACTGGATTTTTATGACACTCCTTTCTCTTACACAGGTTATATCAAGATAAAATTCTTAGTAAACATACTTATTTTGAAGGGGTATACTTGATGAAATGATTATAAAACATATATAATTTCCATAGGTTATGATATTTTGACTTGTTTAAAATACATATTTCGTTTCATGGGATTTGATATGATGATTTTTTATTCTATTTTTTTATATATGATTATAATTTAATTACGAGATTAGTGGGATATATTTATCTCTCAAATGAAATGGGTAAATATTAACATCTCATGAGATATATGTGGATTGAATGAGGAGTGAAGTAAGTTTAATAAAGGACTTTTCCAGTAGGATTGTCATAGGAGTGAACCTTGACTACTAAGATGGTTTTGGGAGTGAACACATTGCACTAATATAACCTTGGTTATGTTCCTTGACTTCGGTGAAAATAATTTTATATGTTGATGTGTCTCCCAGAATACTATGATTTATTCCTATATTTTTATTTCATAGATTATGATCATGATTACCTTATAAATCATGTCTTCTGAAATTCCATTCATACTTCCATGTCTCTTGGTTATAATCTTTTATATGATTGTTATATTCGTATAATGTAATGACCATGTTCTCTTACCCTTATACTAATTATTATTCTTAAAAAAATACCTTGTTTAGCGTTACTGAGCATATGAGATCACTATTTATTAGGTTTATCTATTCCCTATGTTATATATATATGTGTCATGTATAATTTGTCTATGAACGGTGCTAGTTATAGAGAAACTAATGGGGGAAAATATAGCTAACATACAGACCAATGTTTAAATTTCCATATTTTCAAGGCACTATAAAAATATGGTCATTGGGATTCTGTTTGTGTAATGTATTAAATATCCTGAAAATGATGTAATGTCTGTGTATGGTAAGCTAGGGTCAATATAATATTTATGTGTTTTTGTTCTTGTTTATTATTTCTGGTTTTCTATTTCTTGTTTATTGTTTTATATTTTCTCATATTATTTTATCATTTTCTCTTTGAGGGTTTTCATTTAATTTTTTCCACATTCCTTTTTTAGTTTTTAGTTTAATATATAATTTGTTTTTCTTATTATTACTTGTTTCTTGTCTCATTTTTTTAATTTTTTTGTTATTTCTATTTTCTATTATCAATTTTCTATTTTTATATTCTATTTTTTCTTTATTATTTTTTCATTATTATTTATTGTATGTTTTCTCTAACTTTTTCTGTGTTTTCTATTTAATCTATTTCGTTTGATATTTTTGGTTTTCTTGATATTATTTAATGTTTTCAATTGATGTTTATTGTTATCAATATTTTGTTTTTTGTTTTCCGTTTTCGGTTTGCTACATTTTTTTTAATATTTTTTTCATTTTTTCATGTTTTATGATTCTGATTTATTTCTTTTATTTACAGTTTATTGTTTAATGTTTTTTTATTCCCATTTTACATATTATGTTTCCAATTACTCAATTTAGGTGTTATGTTTGATGATTCCTATTATATATTTTTTATTTCCTATTTTCCATTTGATGTTTGCAATTTCTTTTCATGATTATTGTTATATATTTTATATATAATATTTCTTGAAACTAATTTCTGGTTTAATGTTTATTTTTTATATTTCATATATACTATTTTATATTTAGGGTTTCATGTTTTTTTATTTTTCATTTAATACTTTTTGTTTTCCGTTTTCATTTTAAAATTTGGAATTATCACTTTTTTTGCATTTTGATATATTTTGTTTGCTACTAATTATTCACAGTTTATTTTTTTCATTATTTTTCTTTCTATTTTTTGTTTTCATATTTTTATTTAATTATTGTTTCTTTATACTTACATATCACCCTTTTTCATTTTTTGTTTGTATTTTCATATTTTTTGATATCTAATTTCTATTCGTTCTTTTTTAATTTCCCTTAGTTATTTCGTAATTATTATTTTATTTTAATAATTTATAATTTTCTATTATCTGTTTTATATTTTTTATTTGATATTTTTTTTATTAATTAATATATTGTGTTTTCCCTTTTTTATTTCATATAAACACGTTATTTATTGTTACATCCTATTTTGTTTTCTCTTATTTTAATTTCACATTTTCCAGTTTTACATTCTCTTTATTGCATTCACTCTTATATTTTCATTTTATTATTTTTATTAGTTATATTTTGTTTTATATTCATTGTTTTCTTTTTTTGTTTGATGTTTGATATTTATTATATGTCATTTTTTATTTTTTATTTTTATTTTTTATTTAATATTTTTATTTTTATTTCCAATTTATTGTATGTTGTTTATTATTTATTTTCTTCCTCTTTTTTTCAGTTGGTTGATATTTTTTGTTTAATTTTTTTATTTATTGTTACATATTTAATGTTTATTGTTCCTTATTTTCTATTATATTTTCACTATTTGATGTTTTTTTCATGTTTATTGTTTCCCTTTAAATTATTCATTTCATCCAATCTTCTAGTTCTTATTTTCCCTCAAATGTTTAATAATTTTTATTTTGTATTTTTATTGACTAATTTCTATTTGTTTTTTCTTATTTTACATTTTATGTTTACCATGTTTCAGTTTTTTGTTTTTTATTTACCGTTTTATATTTATCATTTCATGTTTCCTATTTTTTATTTCCTTTTAGTAGTTTACTCTTTACTTTTTAATTATTGTTGATTACATTTTATTGTTTACTATTTTTTGTTCACCATTTAATAATTTCTATTTAATGTTTATTATTTTATGTATTTTATTTTTATAATATTTTTCCAATTTCCTATTCAATATTTTACATTTATGATTACCTTTTTTTCCTTTTATTAGAATTTAATATTTGTTTTTTGTTTCCAATTAGCTATTTTTTTGAGGATTTATTTTTTATTTTAGTTTTTTATCTATTTTCTATTTTCAATTTCTCTTATTATATTTATTTTTGTTGTTTCCAGTTTTATGTTTTCTTTATATTTTTTCATGTTTTTAATTTGTTGTCTTTTAATTATTTATGGTATCTCGATTACTCTTTACATTTCTTATTTCCTATTTATTGTATGTAATTTACTCTTCCTTGTTTGATATTTGTGTTTTTTTATTTTCTGTTTATTTTAAAATATTTTTTGTTTATTGTTTTATGATTCTAAATTAATTTTTTAGATTTAATATTAATTTTTTTAATTTTTTTAATTTTTTTATTTCAATATGTGGTTTTCAATTTATTATTTTCTATTTTATTTTTATGATTTTTGTTACTTTTTTATTCTTTTTATTTACTATTTTCTCTTGGATTTTTTAGAAATATTTGTTTTTTAAATTTGTTGATTATTATTTTGTAATATTTATTTTTTTTTGTTGCTTTCTATTTATATCTTGTTTTTTACTAGTTTTAGTTTTCTATTTACTCTTTTTAGTTTGCTTCTAATTTTTACTATTTTCTATTTTTCATTTATTATTTAATATTTGGGATTTTTTATTATGTTTTGTTTATGGTTTATTATCCAATACTTTTCATTTCTTGTTTTATATTTTATATTTATTATTTCCTCTTTATTATGTCATATTTCCCATTTTAATTTTTTGGTTTTGTATTTACTATTTAGTGATTACTATTTGTAATTTCTGGTTAAATATTTATTGTTTGTTGGTTATCGTTTGATGTATATAGTTTACAATTTTTTAGTTGTTCTTTTTTTTGATGATGTTTCCCATAGGTGTTCTATGTTATCTATATTTCAAAGTTTTCTGTTTTTTCAGCTTGATGTATACTGTTTTCAATTTTCTATTTCTCGTTTCTTATTTTCTATTTATTTTTTTTCATTTTCTATTTATTTGTTTTCATTTTTTGTGGTTTACTATTTGTTTTTTCAATTATCCTTGTTTATTCATTCTTTTTTCCTTTTTTACTTTTAATTATTTGATGTTTGATATTTTATGTATCTTATTCTCTTTTTATTTTTAGGTGTTTGTGGATAGTTATTTTCTTGGTATTTTTTACAATTTTTTATTTAATCATTTTGTTTTTTGTTTTTCTATTTTATTTTTTTCTGTTAATTTTTTTCATTTTTCTATTTACAAATTCATATTATTTGTTTTCCATTTTTTATTATTTTTTATTTTATATTAATATTTTCGCCATTTCGGTTTACTATTACCAATATAATGTCTTCTGTATTTTTTTCTGCATTATATTTCATATTAATGTTTTTCAATTTTCTCTTTGTTTTTACCTATTTGATATTCCATTTTCCTACTTATAGATTTTAGATTATTTTTTTGTATTTACTTATTTCTATTATTTATTTCATGTTTTCTAATTTATATTTACTATTTACAATTGTCTATTTGTAGTTTTTTTTCTGTTGCAGTATTCAGTTTTTTGTTTAATGTTTTTAAATTATTGGTATGTGTTTTGTATTTTTTATTTAATGTTTTCTAATTCATTTATTAATTTATTGTTTGGTGTTTTTATTATATTTTTATTATATATTTTCTAATTAATGATTTTAATTTTTTTATTTGGTGTTTTCATTTTTGTGTTTACTATTTGATGTTTTACGATTTCTATTTAATGTTTTTATTTAACTATTTTTTGTCTACACCATTTTTTATTATTTATTATAGTTTCATAATTTTATTTTAATTGTTTTCTAATTTATATATATATAAATATATATATATATATATATATATATATATATATATATATATATATATATATATATTCAATTTTCAACTTGTTATATTTTGTTTCATGTTACATATTTTTAATTTAATGTTTTCCATTTTAAGATTTCTATTTACCTTTAAAATTTCTATATGTAGTTCGTTGGTGTTTGTTGATTCGTGTTTCCTATTTGATGTTTTTTGTCTCCTATTTATTGTTTATTATTTACTATTTTGTATTTTTTTATAATATTTTATTTTCTCTATTATGTTATTTTTCAATTTTCAAATTTGTTTTTTTCTTTATAATATCACTTAATTATTGTTTTTTTGTTGGTTATTTGTTGTCTCCTTATTACTAGTTAGTTGTTAACTTTTAATTTTTTTTGTTTTTTGTATTATATTCTTGTTTAATGATTGTTTTTTGTTGTATTCATTTTACTATTATCTATTTTCTATTTAGTAATTCCTATTTTTTATTTGTTGTTTATTGTTTCATTAATAATGTTTATCATTTTATATTTGTTGTATTTTTTGCTACATATATTTCACTATTTTTTAATCTCGCTTTTAACTCTTTTGCCTCTTATTTGTAGTTTTCTATTTGTTACTTCCTATTTGTAATTTAATTATATTAATTTTTTTTTATTTTTGGTTACTATTTTCTATTAAATGTTTTCATTTTTGTTTTACTTATTGAATGTATTCTATATTTTATTGTTTTCTATTTTTTGTTTTCTATTTATTATTCAATATTTAGTGTATATTGGCTTTTATTTATGTTTTACTCTTTATTCAAGGTTAATTATTATTTATTGTTTTCGTTTTTACTCTTATTTTTCTGTTTTTGTGTAATATTCTATGTTTCCAATTTATTATTTATTATTCTTTTTCTATTTTATATTTTATATTTTTTATTTTCTATTTTGTGTTGTTTATTTGATGTTTAATTTTTTTTCCTTTTCTTTATTATGTATTTGGTTATTGATGTATTTCTATTTCATTCATTCTCTTTCTTGTTTATTTCTTATTGACATATATTTGTTATTTTCTATTAATTTATTATTTTTCTCCTTTTCATTTTATTATTTTATATATTCTTTTTTCCCATTTATTTTGTTTCATTTTTTATTCCATGATTGTCATTTATTATTTAGACTAATAAAAATATTACCTACAACCAGAAAACTATACCAATGGTCTTCAAAACTAATGGTATATATTATGTGTCCAATCCTATTGTATTATAAATATATATATTTTATAAATAAATTATATAACCTTAATAACAAATATCAAATGATATATTATTTACTTATAGCCCTTTTACAAGTTTATTAATAATTATATACTAAAATAACTATTTTAATTGAAATTACTTTTATTCATGTATGTTTTGGTTTTTATTAATTGATAATGGTTTCATAAAATCCAAAATTTCAATAATTATTTAAATATAATTTATATAAATTTAAAAATATTTACAGTCATCAATAAATGTTGGAAAATGAAAAATTGAATAAAGAAGTAATGGAGTTGGTGGGTTGTATATGTGCATGAAAGTTGAGTCGATTTTTTAACAGATAGAATGAAAGAAAGTCAAATTGTATATAGACATTAAATAAAATTTTAAATCCTATATTTCATATATTTACAGTAAATATACCCTTATAAATTTTCATTTAATAATAAAATAAAAAACACATAGCATCACTTCGTGAAGGTTGTAGTCCACACATAGGCAAAAGCGATAATTTAATTTTCCAATGGATTGGATTGTAAGAAGTTAGATTTGAAATTTTAATTCTATAAGAATAATTATTTCATAAATATAGTATATATATATATATTAAATTAATCATTATACATATCCATGAGATGTAGTGACATAAAACCAATTATATCAGTTTGTGAGGTTGTAGTCTGTCGTCCAAATGATCGACAATTTTGTTTCCCATTTGATGAAAGAGGTGGTGGATATAAATTATTAAATTTACAAAATAACATATCATTATATTTAAGATAATAATAATATTATTTTATAAATTTTGGATATGATTTTTATGGGGTAGTATAATAAATTAAATGAAGATGCTTGGTTATGAACTATACCTCTTTTTCAGAGAACCCCTTTAGTTTTATATATATAACCTTTCTAGGATAATTTTATGATAAAAATTGGGATACATGTCCAAGAAAGGGATGTTTTAATGGGACATAGGAAAGTCTTGGTGGAGAAAAGTTATCTTTAAGTTTGTAGAGGAGAGTATAGAGGGTGTCCTCTTATAAGTGGGGGATGGTACCTACTTAGAAATTTATAAAAAAGTCACAAAATGACAAATTTATTTGCTAGAAAAATGATTCAAAATGAACATATATTATAATTATAGATTATAATTTTTTTTACATAGGTTGTAAAATGTTATTTATGAATGTTTAATTTGAATAATTTCCCTTATATATTCATTTAACCCTTAATAAACCCAATTGAACCTTAACCGTGATAATTAATTTTTTATTTTTTACTATTTATTATGATGAAAAATTATGTTAAAATAATTAATAAATATGTATTATAATAATTTATAATATTTAATAATTTTTAAAAAATTATATTAATAAATGTGGCAGAATATAATTTAAAATTAAACCCATAAATCCGTCGAAAAAGCAGTTTCCCACAGAAATATTTTATTAAGTAAAATGGTTTTTATATAATATAAAAAATATAATTAATTTTATTGAAATAAATTTGATAAACTATAATATTAATTTACTAATTTTAATTTCAGAATATTTTTGAAAAAAATTATCTTTCTCAATAATTTAAACGAATAGACATTTTTAATAAAAATCGGAATTATTTACTATTCATTGAGAAATTAACCATTTTAGGGAAATGTAAAATAAATAATTATAATATAATTTTTAACATTATGATTTAAAAAATTATGTTTATTTTCTGAATAATTTTTATAATTGTTGAAAAGAAAATAAAATTAATGCCTAAAATGTGATAAAACTATTTTTTTAGTATAATACATATTTATTAAAAAAACCCAACTTATTCTTATTCCATGCCAAGAAAAAATATTAGTTGAGTGGTAAACCATTTCATTGAGTATATAAAATATAAATTTCATTAAATTCTTACATAAATATTGAATAATTTAATTTATTAAGGTAAAAACCAATTATTCGCAAAAAAATAGTTTTTTAGAAAAATATTTCTTTTACATTGAAAGTATTTTTATTTTAAAATATTATAAATCTATAAAAAATGAATTTATTTTATACATTTTTAAACCATATGATTTTCATAATTTTTTCATTCCTTTTCATTCCCATTAATTTAATATCCAGGTAATAATGTCATACCATATTACACTTCATTATGACTTATGGTTGTATGTATTGCAACCTATTGAAGAGGATAAATATATCCTAATTTCGTGAGATGTTACAATATTGGTTTTCTTAATTTGACATTTTATTTATGATTTTTTCCTATTTTATTTTCTATTCTTTTGTTTGTTGTTTTCTATTTGTCGTTTCTTGTTTATTGCTTGAGGTTTTTTGTGTTGGCTATTTTTTATTTATGGTTTCATTGGTTATTTATTATTATCATATATTATTTATCATATAATATTTATGGTTTACTATTTTTTCTACTTATGGATTTACACTTTTTGATTTTTATATATTATTAACTCATATCACTTTATTATTTCTTATTAAATTTTTTTTGTTTGTTGTTTATTGTTTTTTGTTTATTTTTTGGTGTTTCTTGTTTAAAATTTCCAATATTTTTTTTTTACAATTTACTATTTATTATTTCATGTTTCGTGTATCATGTATCCTGTTTACATTTTTTTTAATTTTTATTTATCATTTTTTATATCATGATAACAATTTAATGTGAATTTCATTATCTTTATTATTTAATTTTTTTTCTTATTTGTGGTTTCTTTTCCCATTGTTATTTGTAGTTATTGATATCTTTCTATATATTATTTATTGTCTACTATTTTTGGTAACCATTTGTTGTTAAAGTTTTGTTTTATTTATGATTATATTTTCATTTTGGTTCCTGTTTTTCATGTTTGTTGTTTCCATGATCTATATTCAATTTACATGTTTTAGTTTTTTTATTTCATATTTACAATTTTTATTTATTTTTTGTTGTTTACTACTTCCTATTTCATGTTACTTGTTTTTAGTTTCACTTTTATTCTTTGTTTTTGGATTTTATGTTTTATATTTGTTTTTTGATTTTTGACGTTTTATTTCTGATGTTTGTCACTTATTATTTGATGTTTTACATGTTTTGTTTTCTTTTTCTTATTTTCTATTAAAATTTGGATTTTTTTGGTTTATTGTTTGTTGTTTATTTTTTTTTATTTTTTTGTCCTATATTTTTTTAATTTTTTTGGTTTTTTGGTTTTTATATATTTTATATTATTTATTTCCATATTAATATTATCTATTTATTATATTTTGTAAAATATTTTTTATTTTTTATTTGTTATTTAATAATTAATAATTATTATATTTTGGTTGTTTCTTGTTGTTTGATGTTTTCTTATATCTTATTTTTTATATTCTTATTTATTTTTTTCTATTTTAAATTTCTTATTTAATTTTGATTATTTCCTATATCAGGTTTATTGCTTTATATATCTTATTTTCTTTTTTAGTCATTGATTCATATTTAGTGTTTTCAGTTTTTCATTTTCTATTTTTTTTTTATTTTATTATTTTTTAATTTTTTTTTGAAATTTTTTGTTTTCCCTATGGTTGTTTATGTTTGTAATGTGATTTATGATTCTTTATGTTTACCAGTAATTGTAACATCCCATGTTTGGGATCAGTAGAAATTCTTGAAGAAATTTTAACTTCTCATTTAGTATAGAGACCGAAATATAAAGATTTTTCACTAAAATATAAATACAAGAATTATTGAACGTGGTTTAAGGCCCAAGAGGTGTCTTATAAGCTTTGATAAGTTTTAGGAGCATTAGGCTCTGAAATATCACATTCCTGGAGAAATATACAAGGAAAAATATTTGTTTAAATTATGAAGCCACTTAGGGGAAAACAAGTGGCCTTGTAAGGGATTTCATATAATTATCAGAAAACTGCAAGTTGGGGAACACAAAATTGGAAAAATTCTACAATAAACTATAGGGGTGGGTGTACGAGATGTGCATGGTTTTCTAAATCATTAACATATTTACATTGGTAGTTCCACATAAACATTATCACGACATGGTTAGGGAAAAATTATCCTTAACCATGTGGGATATAGATATTGGATAGTATGAAATTCATGGCTGGTTCTTGGCGATTTAAACAATGCACCACATCAAGTGGGGAAAATATAGCATTCCCCTATCTGACATTAAATGGGATTTACCCCATTTTCCTCCCTCATTTCTCTATATATATCTCCACAAACTAATACCTTATCATCTCCTACACCTTGATGATTCTTCTTAATTATCCTTTTTATTCAATAATCTTTGAGAAAATTGAATCATATTAGTGAGCCTAAGACTTCTCTTCATTATTTTCATTTATTTTATTTTCATCCAAAATGTAAAATCCATAAGTTCTATTTTTCCATATTGTATAGGTTTTGTTTAATATGTTTTCCCTCAGTACATATTATATTTAATATCGATATTAGATGAAGAAAGTATCCTAACCATGTGGTAGGTGTTCAATATTTGTTTCCATTAATGTCACATTGTTTATTTAATATTTTAGTTGTGTCGCAAATAAAACATCTACGGCCTTGATTAACAATTTTTTAGTGCCTTAAATTAATTACATATAAATTCTTTAGATGTTCTATGACACCCATAAAAATGGTTTGTGGCTGAATACCCCCACATGAATCACCACATAAGGTGAGTTTAATTAATTTCCCTGAGAATCAATGATTTCTTATTTGGATAAGCCACTCCTTATGGTGTGTTGTTTGATACACATTTTTATACAACTCTAGTATCTTTTGAATCAATTTTGTTGGTGTGATTCATATCCTTCATGAATGAAATGATTAAATTTACATAAAAATGATATGATCATAATGCCGATATTTTCCAATAAAACAACTTTTTATGTGCCATACATTATATAATAAAAATGGGATATTTATGAGAATACTCATGTGATATAGAACATGTTTATATGCATACCCTCATTTATCATTTATAACTTAATTATAATATGGAGTCTTTATGTACATGTAATTTTTTATCTATTACTAAACGAACAAAATTGTGTAATTTGAATAAAGGAAGACTGAATGGTAAGACCATATCTTTTACCTCTACTTGGGACTTATAATCAAAATGATAAAATTAATTTTATTGAAATATAACAGAGCATTATGTCTCTTATATTGTGATTTTGAGTATGGAACCATAGGCATTCAGTCCCTTATATTGTAATTATAGGTATAGAACACTAGACATGACATCCCATGTATTGTGATTACAGGTATGACACTATGGGAATTGCATCCCTATATTCTTATTAATTTTATGGAACCCTAGGAATGATGTCCCATGAATAACATGTGATCCAATCATGTGAGAGACCTTGAACTAAACCACAGGTCCATACTAATTCATGTATATATGTGAAGAGGATTTTCTTATGTATGCATATATATACATGAGGACAAGTGTAGAGAGATAATTATGTTTAAGACAAACAAGGTATGGTTTGCCAATTTACTTCATGAACCTAAGTACATCATGTTTTTATTCATTATTTATACTTTATTTTTATATTCATATACACTATTTTTTATATTAATAAAGTGGATATCTTTATACACTATTGGTGGTTTTCTACTGAGTATATCTCACACCCAATTCGTGCCACCATTAGTTACCCTGAGAGACCTCATGTTTGGAGGTTCGGGGTCTTGAATTAAGCTATTTTCTTGATTCTAATTATTATTTAGGGACATTATGGAGTGAAATGTGTAGAGGAAAGAGATTTTACTCATGATTTTAGTGGTCATATATGCTATATTTTAGTTATTTAATTTTCTTTTCATAAAATCCATGTAATGTGTATACGTGCATGTATTTATGTAAGATCAGGCTCATGCATGATTAATTTTTTATTTTTTATTTTTTATTATTTGTTACTTTATTACTTTTCTCTTATTTGTTATTGTATCATTATATGTATTTCTAATCCAGAGGGTATATTTGACCCCCACTACCACTCGGTATCCTGTGTTGTACGTAAAGACACAATTGAGGCCTAATGGTAAACCAGCTTGGGGAACTGTTCCATTTGGATTCTGGGTTGGGGCACTTCAAATATAATTAGAGGTGTATTTTTCTTGTGTAATACTATTTTGGTATGGTAGATATGAGACTAGGAATATGTTTGAACTTGAAAAATAGATAATGAATGGGTCTGACCAACCAAATCCCAAGGAAAAGATAGATCTATTTGGGATGAGATCATTTTGGGTGATTTTATTGTAGATTATTATTTATCCACATGGGATATTGTTGTCCTCTCCATAGATATTAATATATGATATTTTACCCTTATCGCAATATGGTAAGGATGTATCATTACAATAATCATTATAGGCATATAGAGCTTCACATGTTGAGAATTTGTCATTTCATATAGACTAAATTTTACATTTTATTTATGAATGATTATTCATATTCTTTTTTAAGTGTTATTGTTTAGAATTCATATTTTTATACCATGTTTTTGTGATTTCATGCCCATGTCTGTTTTTCTTGTTGCATTAGCATGATTCATAATAATTATGATAAATGATTTCTTATTAAACTATATGAATATACCAAAATGGTGTTTTCTCATATAGTTTGATGGTGGAACCAAAATTAACCAATTATAACATGTTTTAGCTATAGCCATTGGTTTTGTGGGCTAGAACATTAATTGTTGCAATTAAATGTGTATAAAATGTGTAATATTTATAGTATACAAGATTTAATAAGTTATATAATGGAAACCCATATAACTGATCCATCATTAATCTAAAATTTTATACTCTAAAATCAATGATAACAATCATGTTTTAGCTATATGAAATCATATTATAATATATATGGGAAAATAACCTTAAAAATATGGTATGGTAATGCATCTAACCAAACTATATTATGTGATAAACTAGATTTATGATAAATAATGTTATTCTTTATAAAGGCTATACCTCTATGAGTTGGAATTGATGATCAATAAGACTAGATTTAAAAAATTTCCCAAGTAGGTTAGTTGTGGCATGCTGCATATGAGATGAACCTACTATGGGTGTTTTAAAAATTCTTGAATAATAAGATGAGACCCTATTCAGACGCCTTATTCCTTTTATTCCCTGCTAATCAACCCAATGGGGAAATTTTATGTTAATTGGATGGTAATTTAATGAGCTCGAAGCCACTTATATTTTGTTTGATATAAATATATGGTAGAATTTTACTTGACTAGTACCATTAATTAATAAAAAATTTATTATCTATATATCAACTTTGTTATTATGGGGGTATGTTAATTAAAATAAAAACTATAAAATAATGTATGGTTTACATTATAGATTTGAAATTTTCATTATCTTTAACTAGGGGTATTTTTAAAAAACTTATTAGTAGATTGAAATATTGGTTAAAACGAATGTTGTGATATAATTTTCCAAATGCAACATGATATAAGCTAAATAATGTAAATGGCGTAGTTTTTTTAACATATTTGAATTTATAATATTAGTATATGAACTGTTTTTAAACAAAACTCTCAAATTCATTTAAATATAAACATTTAGAGGTGTTTTAAACATGAACCCCCGTGTAAGGTTCTATTTTGGATATTATTTTAAAGGGTAATGTGGGCATTTTCGTCAAACTCTAATGACTTATTCGTCATTTTTTGTTGGACGTAGAGGGTAGGAAGTTAAGACATGATAAATTTCAGGCATGACCCTATTTAATAATGATTCCTTATGTATGTTATGAGCTAAAACAGTAGTGGTTGAACCCCTAGAAAATTAAATCCATTTTTAAATCTTTGGAAGAATTTAGATGTGTGGTGTCACTTTGGTGTCACTGTCTCGAGTTTGACTCTTAGGTGATGGTAAAATCCCCACAATTAGATGGTTTATTTTTGGATAAGTTAGACCTAAATGTATTATTACCATTTTTGTATCCTAATAAGTGTCAACCCTTTATTTTTCAGGTTATAATTTTAACCCTTCAATGATATTTTACTTATTCTTATGGATAGAAGTTACAAGGGAATGGTAGCCTGATGTTTGGAAGGTGATCCCATTATGGCTATGTCAATTGGTTTTAACCCTATTATATAATTTTAATATTTGATATTTAAATTTTAACTTCTCAAAAGTGTGGTTTTGGATTATTTGATAATGTGTTTCGGATGCCATAAATTGAATGTGGTTCTTATTCTAGAGACCATAGGGAAAGGTGGACAAATCATTGTACACTCACATATACATGGACCATAATAGGTCATATTTGTTTCATTGAATGAGGTAAAACTATGAGAATGGTTTTACTTTGTTTTATGAATGCCTTAATGGTAGTAGGATTAGTTTTTTGCTTGTCAAAAGACCGATGAACATAAGGTTATTTGGTTTTGAAATGTTGGATCGTGGATGTCTTTTCTATCTAGATATCACCTAGGGAGACAACTATCAAAATTGGTTTCATTGGGAAAGAATATTGGGGTGTTTGGACCAGTTTCCCAATCCTTTTTCTCTTAATTATTTCTCCTTGGAAGCGACGTTGTGAGGCGGGAATTCATTTGATAAATAAAGACACATGTAAGATGCCTAAATTTGAAGATGAGTTCCAGGGGAACTTCCAGCTTAATAAAAAGTTATGTGTCATGTAGCATGGTCAGCATGAATTTATTGATGGATGACTTGTGGTAGAATATGTTTTCATTGAACTAGGTATCATGGGATTTACACCCACTATATATATGTAATGTTTAGATCACACCTATTGATAACATTAACTTTTTAGAATTTAACATCGGTGAGTATCCATGTAAGGGCTGAGGACCGACGATTCGAAATATGACCCTTGTGGGTAGGGTGAACCAGATCATTGGGTATGTTTTGAAGGAAGTGTCGTCAATGAGTGAAACTCTAGAAAAAAACAAGTGACAAGAGATTTTTGACCCATTAAGAGAACTTTGACACACATGGTTGGGAGACATGTTATTGGCGGTTAATTAAAGAAAATTTTTACTTTTTGAAGTGAGCGCGGCTCAGGAGTTCTGTACACACCTATTAATAAAACCTTAGCATACTCTTAGTATAAAGGTGATCATATACCCTCTCATGACAGAGTACTGATTATGCTAAGAGGGATCATCAATGATACACTAAGCTACATATTTAAATAGCTTCTCTGGTTTTATAGAGAGATTTTATGGGAGTTTCAGTCAAGAAGCAGTTTAAGGATGATTTAGTTGGAACATACACTTCTATATAATATGCCTTTAAATATTGTGGCCTTTATCAATGATATAAAATAGCACTGATAATGTTTACCTTTTTTAAGAACTTTTTTTAATGCCAAAAAACAACATTATTCTTCAACGCTTTAGTTTTAGCGCTGATAAAGGTCCAAATAAAAGTAAGTAATTATATAAATAAAAAACAAAAATGAGTTAATTAAAAAAATATTCAATATTTTATCAATTAAATAATTATTGAAGAAATTTAACAAAATTATTATACTATATATAAATTATAAATACTAAATAATAGCATATATTAAATATTTAGATATTTATAAATTGAAAATTAAAAAAATATAAATTAAAAAAATGTAAATTAAGAGAATCATTATATATTTTGTTAATTATCTTTTTATTGATAATTTTAATGAATAATATATTTTAAATATATATATATATATATAATATTTTATATAAATATGATTTATAAAAAACAATATATTTATTCATTAAATTAATTATACATATATTTAGTGATTAATGCATTATAAGATAAAATTAATATGAACTAAAAATACAATATAATTTCATCGAGTAATTGACATAATTGAATGTCATTGGATTTTTTTATTTAACATAGATCAAATGGGTGGTATATAGATTTCACATATACGTAATTAATGTATTGTTACATACAATGCACACGCAAAAAATTCACATAATTAATGAAATCCTATAAAGAAACACATACTCCTAATATCATAGAAATTTATTGAAATTATAGTATTCATTATAAAATTTCAATATAACATGATAAATTTAAAATATCATGACAGTAATCCCGATAAATTTTATTTATTTATTTTTAATTTTATTACAGTTGGATATTAATTCATCTCTAATATGCTATATTATTATTTTTAATTTTTTTAGAATTTATTCAATTTATATTATCTACTTTGTATATATAATTGTTATGTTTTAATACGTTCAATATGTATTCATATTTATTTCAATATACATCCTTATTTTTTAATAATTTATATTTAATTAAAAAAAGGTAACAATTTTTTACCATTTTGTGAAGAAGTACTCATTTTTTATTATTTAATTTCACTCATTTTTAAAATGCATGCACATAAGATTAAATATTTATAAATAATGTTAAAAATATAATTATAAATGAGTATTTATAAATTAATATATTTATAAATGTATATTTACTATATATATATATATATACATATTTATAATCATAAATAAATAAATATTATTTTTTAAAAAATAATTTATATAATTATAAATAAACATTTATATATTATTAAATATTTATAACATTTCTAACAAATTTATTTTCAAAATGAATATATGTACAATATATTATATATATATATATAATGATATAAATAATTTTTTTAAAAAGTATTTATATAATTATAAATAAAGATTTATTTATTAAAATAATTATAAATATATTATAAATATATTTAATTAAATAATAGATTGATTATATTTATATTTTTATAGATTTATTAGATATATATATATATATTAAATAAATCTTCATAATTAAAATTATAAATCCTTTATCATTGCTTAAAAAGCGCTAGAAAGTATGCCTTTTATTTGCACAAAATTAATTAGTTCTCATAAGAGGAATATTTATCAGTGCTATTTTGAAAGTGATGATAAAATTGTCTTAGTCTAAATAGTGAATCCTTAACAGTAAAAAACTCTCTGTGATATTTAAATCATCCCATGGAAGAAACCCTTTGCCGACGCTCCTCCTCAGTTTATCGATGCTCGAATCAAGGCTCGAATCATGGATTGAAAAATTACAAGGCTACAATCAAAGGATTAAATGATTCAGGGGTCAAACGAATCCGGTGCTCAATTATTTTCTAGGGTTTCGATATCTATACTTTCTCTCAGATGATTCAAATCTTTTATCCATGGTATTTTTTTTCTTCTTCTCCTCCTCACTCGTTTATTTCTTGTTTGTGATATCAATTTTCATTGTTTATAACCATTCATTCTTTACCATCACCACATCCCTTTGTTCAACATTTTTTATTTTGGATTTTTTGTTGAATGGATATACGATTATACGAGATTGAGTAATATGAGTGATGGAGTGTCTATCCAATGGTTTTAGCCTCTTCTATTGAGTTTCCATGTGATGTTGGGAAATTTTTTTAATTTATTATTATTTTATCATTCCATTTTATCTAGGCCATGGAACAGGAAGATTCACTTTGTTTTATAGTGTGAAATGATTTTTCTATCCATTTTCTTTTTATTTAATTGATCTATTGATTGATATAAGGATAATTATCAAGAGTTGCTTCACCAGAAAACTCCATATATCCAATAGAATATGATCCTAAAGAGATAGATGATTGGATGTAAAAAATTCAGAGGATATTTGACACCCTTATAAATCCAGCTTACATTAAGGAGGAATGTGATGCATTTATGCTTTAATGTCATAGCCATAGAAATAAGGGAAAATCTAGAATGGAAAGAAAACTTTTGGGAAGGTCCACATTCTTTCGAACCATACAATATCTCATCGAGATATTCCAATGAAATTTTTTGAGTATGTCAAAAGGGAGATAACTGTTGAATATCTCTAGTTGTATCAAATGTTCATAGCCACCTAATAGAGCATATCGAAGAGGAATTCTAACTACGGGAATCCCTAGGGTAGTTTCCTTTAAATATGTAATTATTTTTTTTAATTATTAAAAATATCCCCTTTATAATTATTATAAAATACCAATTAATTTTATCATGTCATTATAAAAAAATATCAACCCACATTTTTTAGGTAATTATACAAATCCCTCATTATCTAATATTATCAATTTTCACTACTAAAAAACAATTTACCCTTTCAAACAAAATTACTATACATTTTTACTGACCCTAAATTAGAATACGGTTTGACTAGTTTCTTATAACATTAAAAAAATATTATCATATTTGAAATGATAACCACCTCATAATACTTATTAAAAAACACACCATTTTCTCCACCATACATATAACAAATAGTATTCATATTTTACATTAATCTATCTATATAAATGACATTATTTAATTTATCCTCTTATTTACAACATTTATTAAATTTAAAGAATCTATATTAAGACTCCTACATTTTCTAAAATAATATGTACCCTCTAAAATTGTCAAAAAAACTTAATTACATCAGTTTATCAGTCATGTGTGATGATCATCAAATACCTAATATTAAAGGATTTTTCTTTTTTAAATAATTTTGTGTGACATCAATTATAAATTCATCTAACATTACATTCTTTTTCATATATTCAATTTTAATTATTTATTCACATTCATATATGTTTTTAGAAAATTTTCACAATCCTCCATCCAACCATTTATTTTGTAACATTTTCATTTGTGTTCATTTAATATTTGAAATTCAACATTCAAAATTACTTATCAAGATTGATCTCACTACAAATATATTTTTGTAAGAGTGGGTTATCTCCCATTTAACTTAAAACCTTTATATATTCCATAATTAGTATTATTGATCTCATTATGAATAAAATATTATACGATGTTCCTAAAATCGCTATAGAACCCACAATTTCCATGAAAATGAAATTTTATTATGAATATTAATCTTCATCTGCTTGAAAATAATTCTTGTTTTCAAAATTTCTAGACATAATTTTTCAATAAATTTATCAACTAAGAATTTTGTGATATTTAAAAAAATTTATCAGTAATACGAATTTTATTTTCCTAGAGTTAATTTTTCAATTCTTTATCTATTTTAATTGAAATTATAATTTTTAGATTTTTTCAAATATTTTATATACCTATAATATTAACTATAATAATTCTTTAGGTTGTTACACCACTTTTTACAAAAAGATAGAATGGAGGATATCAAATTCTATATTTGTTGGATTAACTGTTAGTAATTATTTTTAGGTATTCATCATTTTAGGTCTAAAAGTGTATTCATATTTATTTCAATATACATCCTTATTTTTTAATAATTTATATTTAATTAAAAAAAGTTATCAATTTTTTACCATTTTGTGAAGAAGTACTCATTTTTTATTATTTAATTTCACTCATTTTTAAAATGCATTCACATAAGATTAAATATTTATAAATAATGTTAAAAATATAATTATAAATGAGTATTTATAAATAAATATATTTATAAATGTATATTTACATTATATATATATATAAATATATACATATTTATAATCATAAATAAATAAATATTATTTTTCAAAAAATAATTTATATAATTATAAATAAACAATTATATATTATTAAATATTTATAACATTTCTAACAAATTTATTTTCAAAATGAATATATGTACTATATATTATATATATATATAATGATATAAATAATTATTTTAAAAAGTATTTACATAATTTAAATAAATATTTATTTATTAAAATAATTATAAATATATTATAAATATATTTATTTAAATAATAGATTGATTATATTTATATTTTTATAGATTTATTAGATATATATATATATATATATTAAATAAATATTCATAAATAAAATTATAAATCCTTTATCATTACTTAAAAAGCACTGGAAAGTATGCCTTTTATTTGTACAAAATTAATTAGTTCTCATAAGAGGAATATTTATCAGTGCTATTTTGAAAGTGATGATAAAATTTTCATAGTCTATATAGTGAATCCTTAACATTAAAAAACTCTCTGTGATATTTAAATCATCCCATGGAAGAAACCCTTTGCCGGCGCTCCTCCTCAGTTTATCGATGCTCGAATCAAGGCTCGAATCATGGATTGAAAAATTACAAGGCTAAAATCAAAGGATTAAATGATTCATGGGTCAAACGAATCATGTGCTCAATTTTTTTCTAGGGTTTCGATATCTATACTTTCTCTCAGATGATTCAAATATTTTATCCATGGTATTTTTTTTCTTCTTCTCCTCCTCACTCGTTTATTTCTTGTTTGTGATATCAATTTTCATTGTTTATAACCATTCATTCTTTACCATCACCACATCCCTTTGTTCAACATTATTTATTTTGGATTTTTTGTTGAATGGATACACGATTATACGAGATTGAGTAATATGAGGGATGGAGTGTCTATCCAATGGTCTTAGCCTCTTCTATTGAGTTTCCATGTGATGTTGGGAAAGATGTTTTAATTTATTATTATTTTATCATTCCATTTTATCTAGGCCATGGAACAGGAAGACTCACTTTATTTTATAGTGTGAAATGGTTTTTTTATCCATTTTTTTATTTAATTGATCTATTGATTGATATAAGGATAATTATCAAGAGTTTCTTCACCAGAAAACTCCATATATCCAATAGAATATGATCCTAAAGAGATAGATGATTGGATGTAGAAAATTGAGAGGATATTTGACACCCTTATAAATCCAAGTTACATTAAGGAGAAATGTGATTCCTTTATGCTTTAATGTCATAGCCATAGAAATAAGGGAAAATCTAGAATGGAAAGAAAAATTTTGGGAAGGTCCACATTCTTTCGAACCATACAATATCTCATCGATATATTCCAATGAAAACTTTTGAGTATGTCAAAAGGGAGATAACTGTTGAATATCTCTAGTTGTATCAAATGTTCATAGACACCTAATAGATCATATCCAAGAGGAATTATAACTAGGGGAAGCCCTAGGGTTGTTTCCTTTAAATCTGTAATTAATTTTTTTAATTATTAAAAATATCCCCATTATAATTATTAAAAAATACCAATTAATTTTATCATGTCATTATAAAAAAATATCAACCCACATTTTTTAGGTAATTATACAAATCCCTCATTATCTAATATTATCAATTTTCAATACTAAAAAACAATTTACCCTTTCAAACAAAATTACTATACATTTTTAGTGACCCTAAATTAGAATACGGTTTGACTATTTTCTTATAACATTAAAAAAATATTGTCATATTTGAAATGATAACCACCTCATAATACTTATTAAAAAACACATCATTTTCTACATCATACATATAACAAATAGTATTCATATTTTACATTAATCTATCTAAATAAATGACATTATTTAATTTATCCTCTTATTTACAACATTTATTAAATTTAAAGAATCTATATTAATACTCCTACCTTTTCTAAAATAATATGTACCCTCTAAAATTGTCAAAAAAAACATAATTACATCAGTTTATCAGTCATGTGTGATGAACATCAAATACCTAATATTAAAGGACTTTTCTTTTTTAAATAATTTAGTGTGACATCAATTATAAATTCATCTAACATTACATTATTTTTCATATATTCAATTTTAATTATTTATTCACATTCATATATGTTTTTAGAAAATTTACACAATCCTCCATCCGACCATTTATTTTGTAACATTTTCAATTGTGTTCATTTAATATTTGAAATTCAACATTCAAAATTACTTATCAAGATTCATCTCACTACAAATATATTTTTTTAAGAGTGGGTTATCTCCCATTTAACATAAAACCTTTAAACGAATAGACATTTTTAATAAAAATCAGTATTATTTACTATTCATTGAGAAATTAATCGTTTTAGGGAAATGTAAAATAAATAATTCTAATATAATTTTTAACATTATGATTTAAAAAATTATGTTTATTTTCTGAAATTTTTTTATAATTGTTGAAAAGAAATTAAAATTAGTGCCTAAAATGTGATGAAACTATTTTTTTAGTATAATACTTATTTATTAAAAAAACCCAACTTATTCTTATTCCATGCCAAGAAAAAATATTAGTTGAGTGGTAAACCATTTCATTGAATATATAAAAAATAAATTTCATTAAATTCTTACATAAATATTGAATAATTTAATTTATAAAGGTAAAAACCAATTATTCGCAAAAAAATAGTTTTTTATAAAAATATTTCATTTACATTGAATGGATTTTTATTTTAAAATATTATAAATCTATAAAAAATGAATTTATTTTATACATTTTTAAACCATATGATTTTCATAATTTTTTCATTCATTTTCATTCCCATTAATTTAATATCCAGGTAATAATGTCATTCAATATTATAGTTCATTAAGACATATGGTTGTATGTATTGCAACCAATTGAAGAGGATAAATATATCCTAAATTCGTGAGATGGTACAATATTGGTGTTTTTTAATTTGACATTTTATGTATGATTTATTCCTATTTTATTTTCTATTCTTTCGTTTGTTGTTTTCTATTTGTCGTTTCTTGTTTATTGCTTGAGGTTTTTTGTGTTGGCCATTTTTTATTTATGGTTTCATTGGTTATTTATTATTATCATATATTTTTTATCATATAATATTTATGGTTTACTATTTTTTCTACTTATGGATTTACATTTTTTGATTTTTATATATTATTTACTAATATCACTTAATTACTTCTTATTATATTTTTTTTGTTTGTTGTTTATTGTTTGTTGTTTATTTTTTGGTGTTTATTGTTTAAAATTTCCAATATTTTTTATTTACAATTTACAATTTATTATTTCATGTTTCGTGTATCATGTATCCTGTTTACATTTTTTTTATTTTTTTTTATCATTTTTTATATCATGTTAACAATTTATTGTGAATTTATTTTTCTTTATTATTTTATTTTTTTTATTATTTGTGGTTTCTTTACCCATGGTTATTTGTAGTTATTGATATCTTTCTATATATTATTCATTGTCTACTATTGTTGGTAACCATTTGTTGTTAAATTTTGTTTTATTTATGATTATATTTTCATTTTGGTTCCTGTTTTTCATGTTTGTTGTTTCCATGATCTATATTCAATTTACATGTTTTAGTTTTTTATTTCATATTTACAATTTTTATTTATTTTTTGTTGTTTACTACTTCCTATTTCATGTTACTTGTTTTTAGTTTCACTTTTATTATATGTTTTTGGATTTTATGTTTTATGTTTGTTGTTTGATTTTTAATGTTTTATGTTTGATGCTTGTCACTTATTATTTGATGTTTTACATGTTTTATTATCTTTTTCTTATTTTCTATTAAAATTTGGATTTTTTTGGTTTATTGTTTGTTGTTTATTTTTTTATATTTTTTTGTCCTATGTTTTTTAATTTTTTTGGTTTTTTGGTTTTTATATATTTTATATTATTTATTTCAATATTAATATTATCTATTTATTATATTTTGTTAAATATTTTTTATTTTTTGTTTGTTATTTAATATTTAATATTTATTATATTTTGGTTGTTTCTTGTTGTTTGATGTTTTCTTATATCTTATTTTTTATATTCTTATTTATTTTTTTCTATTTTAAATTTTTTATTTAATTTTGATTATTTCCTATATCAGGTTTATTGCTTTATATCTCTTATTTTATTTTTTAGTCATTGATTCATATTTAGTGTTTTCAGTTTTTCATTTTTTATTTCTTTTTTTATTTTAATATTTTTTATTTTTGGTTTGAAATTTTTTGTTTTCCCTATGGTGGTTTATATTTGTAATGTGATTTATGATTCTTTATGTTTACCAGAAATTGTAATGTCCCATGTTTGGGATCAGTAGAAATTCTTGAAGAAATTTTAACTTCTCATTTAGTATAGAGACCGAAATATAAAGATTTTGCACTAAAATGTAAATACACGAATTATTGGACGTGGTTTAAGGCCCAAGCGGTGTCTTAGACGCTTTGATAAGTTTTAGGAGCATTAGGCTATGAAATATCACAAGCTTGGAGAAATATACAAGGAAAAATATTTGTTTAAATTATGAAGCCACTTAGTGGAAAACAAGTGGCCTTGTAAGGGATGTCACATAATTATCCGAAAACTGCAAGTTGGGGAACACAAAATTGGAAAAATTCCACAATAAACTATAGGGGTGGGTGTACGATATGTGCATGGTTTTCTAAATCATTAGCATAGTTACATTGGTAGTTCTACATAAACATTATCACGGCATGGTTAGGAAAAAATTATCCTAAACTATGTGGGGTATAGATATTGGATAGTATGAAATTCATGGATGGTTCTTGGCTATTTATACAATGCACCACATCAAGTGGGGAAAATATAGCATTCCCCTATCTGACATTAAATGGGATTTACCCCATTTTCCTCCCTCATTTCTCTATATATATCTCCACAAACTCATACCTTATCATCTCCTCCACCTTGATGATTCTTCTTAATTATTCTTTTTATTCAATAATCTTTGAGAAAATTGAATCATATTAGTGAGCCTAAGACTTCTCTTCATTCTTTTCATTTATTTTATTTTCATCCAAAATGTAAAATCCATAAGTTCTATTTTTCCATATTGTATAGGTTTTGTTTAATATTTTTTCCCTTAGTACATATTATATTTAATATCGATATTAGATGAAGAAAGTATCCTAATCATGTGGTAGGTGTTCAATATTTGTTTCCGTTAATGTCAAATAGTTTATTTAATATTTTAGTTGTGTCGCAAATCAAACATCGATGGACTTGATTCACAATTTTTTAATGCCTTAAATTAATTACATATAAATTCTTTAGATGTTCTATGACACCCATAAAAATGATTTTTAGCTGAATATCCCCACATGAATCACCACATAAGGTGAGATTAATTAATATCACTAAGAATCAATGATTTCTTATTTGGATAAGCCACTCCTTACGGTGTGTGGTTTGATACACATTTTTATACAACTCTAGTATCTTTTGAATCAATTTCGTTGGTATGATTCATATCCTTCATGAATGAAATAATTAAATTTACATAAAAATGATATGATCATAATGCCGATATTGTCCAATAAAACAACTTTTTATGTTCCAGAGATTATATAATAAAAATGGGATATTTATGAGAATACTCATGTGATATATAACATGTTTATATGCATACCCTCATTTATCATTTATAAATGAATTATAATATGGAGTCTTCATGTACATGTAATTTTCTATCTATTACTAAACGAACAAAATTGTGTAATGTGAATAAAGGAAGAGTGAATGGTAAGACCATATCTTTTACCTCAACTTGGTACTTATAATCAAAATGTTGAAATTAATTTTATTGAAATATAACAGAGCATTATGTCTCTTATATTGTGATTATGAGTATGGAACCATAGGCATGTTGTCCCTTATATTGTGATTATAGGTATAGAACACAAGACATGACATCCCATGTATTGTGATTACAGGTATGACACCATGGGAATTGCATCCCTACATTCTTATTACTTTTATGGAACCCTAGGAATGATGTCCCATGAATAACATGTGATCCAATCATGTGAGAGACCTTGAACTAAACCACAGGTCTATACTAATTCATGTATATATGTGAAAAGGATTTTCTTATGTATGCATATATATACATGAGGACAAGTGTAGAGAGATATTTATGTTTAAGACGAACAAGGTATGGTTTGCCAATTTACTTCAAGGAACCTAAGTACATCATGTTTTTATTCATTATATATAATTTATTTTTATATTCATATACACTATTTTTTATATTAATAAAGTGGATATCTTTAGACACTATTAGTGGTTTTCTACTGAGTATATCTCACACCCAATTCGTGCCACCATTTGTTACCCTGAGAGACCTCATGTTTGGAGGTTCGGGGTCATGAATTAAGTTATTTTCTTGATTCTAATTATTATTTAGGGACATTATGGAGTGCAATGTGTAGAGGAAAGAGCTTTTACTCATGATTTTAGTGGTGATATCTGCTATATTTTAGTTATTTAATTTTCTTTTCATAAAATCCATGTAATGTGTATACGTGCATGTATTTATGTAAGATCAGGCTCATGCTTGATTAATTTTCTATTTATTATTTATTATTAGTTGTTACTTTATTACTTTTCTCTTATTTGTTATTGTATCTATATATGTATTTCTAATCCAGAGGGTATATTTGACCCCCACTAGCACTCGGTATCCTGTGTTGTACATAAAGACACAATTGAGGCCTAATGGTAAACCAGCTTGGGGAACTGTTCCATTTGGATTCTGGGTTGGGGCACTTCAAATAGAATTAGAGGTGTATTTTTATTGTGTAATACTATTTTGGTATGGTAGATATGAGACTAGGAATATGTTTGAACTTCAAAAATAGATAATGTATGGGTCCAACCAACCAAAACCCAAAGAAAAGATAGATCTATTTGGGATGAGATCATTTTGGGTGATTTTATTATAGATTATTATTTTATCCACATGGTATATTGTTGTCCCCTCAATAGATATTAATATATGATATTTTACCCTTATCTCAATATGGTAAGGATGTATCATTACAAGAATCAGTATAGGCATATAGAGCTTCACATGTTGAGAATTTGTCATTTCATATAGGCTAAATTTTACATTTTATTTATGAATGATTATTCATATACTTTTTTAAGTGTTATTGTTTAGAATTCATATTTTTATACCATGTTTTTGTGATTTCTTGCCCATGTCTGTTTTTCTTGTTGCATTAGCATGATTTATAATAATTATGATAAATGATTGCTTATTAAAATATATGAATCTAAAAAAATTGTGTTTTCTCATATAGTTTGATGGTGGAACCAAAATTAACCAATTACAACATGTTTTAGCTATAGCCATTGGTTTTGTGGGCTAAAACATTAATTGTTGCAATTAAATGTGTATAAATTGCGTAATATTTAAAGTATAGAAGATTTAATAAGTTATATAATGGAAACCCATATAACTGATCCATCATTAATCTAAAATTTTATACTCTAAAATCAATGATAACAATCATGTTTTAGCTATATGAAATCATATTATAATATATATGGGAAAATAACCTTAAAAATCGGGTATGGTAATGCATCTAACCAAACCATATTATGTCATAAACTAAATTTATGATAAATAATGTTTTACTTTATAAAGGATATACCTCTATGAGTTGGAATTGATGACCAATAAGACTAGATTTAAAAAATTTCCCAAGTAGGTTAGTTGTGGCATGCTGCATATGAGATGAACCTACTATGGGTGTTTTAAAAATTCTGAATAACAAGATGAGACCCTATTCAGACACCTTATTCCTTTTATTCCCTGCTAATCAACCCAATGGGGAAATTTTATGTTAATTGGATGGTAATTTAATGATCTCAAAGCCACTTATATTTTGTTGTATATAAATATATGGTAGAATTTTACTTGACTCGTACCATTAATTAATAAAAAATTTATTATCTATATATCAACTTTGTTATTATGGGGGTATGTTAATTAAAATAAAAACTATAAAATAATGTATGGTTTACATTATAAATTCAATATTGTCATTTTCTTTAACTAGGGGTATTTTTAAAAAACTTATTAGTAGATTAAAATATGGGTTAAAACGAAAGTTATGATATAATTTTCCAAATGCAACATGATATAAGCTAAATAATGTAAATGGCGTAGTTTTTTTAACATATTTGACATTATAATCTTAGTATATGAACTTTTTTTAAAAAAACTCTCAAATTCATTTGAATATAATCATTTAAAGGTGTTTTAAACATGAACCTCCATGTAAGGTTCAATTTTAGATATTATTTTAAAGGGTAATGTGGGAATTTTCGTCAAACTCTATTGACTGATTCGTCATTTTTGGTTGGACGTAGAGGGTAGAAAGTTGGGACATGATAAATATCAGGCATGACCCAATTTAATAATGATTCCTTATGTAAGTTAGGAGCTAAAATAGTAGTGGTTGAACCCCTAGAAAATTAAATCAATTTTTAAATCTTTGGAAGAGTTTATATGTGTGGCGTCACTTTGGTGTCACTGTCTCGAGTTTGACTCTTAGGTGATGATAAAATCTCTACAATTAGATGGTTTATTTTTGGATAAGTTGGACCTCAATTTATTATTACCATTTTTGTATCCTAATAAGTGTCAACCCTTTATTTTTCAGGTTATAATTTTAACCCTTCAATGATATTTTACTTATTCTTATGGATAGCAGTTACAAGGGAATGGTAGCCTGATGTTTGGCAGGTGATCCCATTATGGCTATGTCAATAGGTTTTAACCCTATTATATAATTTTTATATTAGATATTTAAATTTTAACTTCTCAAAAGTGTGGTTTTGGAGTATTTTATAATGTGTTACTGATGCCCATAAATTTAATGTGGTTCTCATTCTAGAGACCTTAGGTAAAGGTGGACAAAGCATTGTACACTCACATAGACATGGACCATAGTAGGTCATATTTGTTTCATTGAATGAGGTAAAACTATGAGAATGGTTTTACTAAGTTTTATTAATTCCTTAATGGTAGTAGGATTAGTTTTGTGCTTGTCAAAAGACCGATGAACATAAGGTTATTTTGTTTTGAAATGTTGGATCGTGGATGTCTTTTCTATCTAGATATCACCTAGGGAGACAACTATCAAAATTGGTTTCATTGGGAATGATTATTGGGGTGTTTGGACCAGTTGCCCAATCATTTTTGTCTTAATTATTTCTCCTTGGAAATGACGTTGTGAGGCGGGAAATCATTTGATAAATAAAGACACATGTAAGATGCCTAATTTTGAAGATGAGTTCCAGGGGAACTTCCAGCTTAATAAAAAGTTATGTGTCATGTATCATGGTCAGCTTGACCTTATTGATGGATGGCTCATGGTAGCGTATGTTTTCATTGAACTATGTATCATGGTATTTACACACACTATATATATGTAATGTTTAGATCACACCTATTGATAACATTAACTATTTAGAATTTATCATCAGTGAGTATCCATGTAAGGGCTGAGGACCGACGATTCGAAATATGACCCTTGTGGGTAGGGTGAACCAGATCATTGGGTATGTTATGAAGGAAGTGTCGTCAATGAGTGAAACTCTAGGAAAAAAACAAGTGGCAAGAGATGTTTGACCCATTAAGAGAACTTTGACACACATGGTTGGGAGACATGTTATTGGCGGTTAATTAAAGAAAATTTATACTTTTTGAAGTGGGCGCGGCTCAGGAGTTCTGTACACACCTATTAATAAAACCTTAGCATACTCTTAGTATAAAGGTGATCATATACCCTCTCATGATAGAGTACTGATTATGCTATGAGGTAGCATCAATGATACTCTAAGCTACATATTTAAATAGCTTCTCTGGTTTTATAGAGAGATTTTATGGGAGTTTCACTCAAGAAGCAGTTTAAGGATGATTTAGGTGGTACATACAATTCTATATAATATGCCTTTAAATATGGTGGCCTTTATCAATGATATGAAATAGCACTAATAAAGTTTTCCTTTTATAAGAACTTTTTTTAATGCCAAAAAACAACATTATTCTTCAACGCTTTAGTATTAGCACTGATAAAGGTCCAAATAAAATTAAGTAATTATATAAATAAAAAACAAAAATGAGTTAATTAAAAAAATATTCAATATTTTATCAATTAAATAATTATTGAAGAAATTTAACAAAATTATTATACTATATATAAATTATAAATACTAAATAATAGCATATATTAAATATTTAGATATTTATAAATTGAAAATTAAAAAAATATAAATTAAAAAAATGTAAATTAAGAGAATCATTATATATTTTGTTAATTATCTTTTTATTGATAATTTTAATGAATAATATATTTTAAATATATATATATATATATAATATTTTATATAAATATGATTTATAAAAAACAATATATTTATTCATTAAATTAATTATACATATATTTAGTGATTAATGCGTTATAAGATAAAATTAATATGAACTAAAAATACATTATAATTTCTTCGAGTAATTGACATAATTGAATGTCATTGGATTTTTTTATTTAACATAGATCAAATGGGTGGTATATAGATTTCACATATACGTAATTAATGTATTGTTACATACAATGCACACGCAAAAAATTCACATAACTAATGAAATCCTATAAAGAAACACATACTCCTAATATCAAAGAAATTTATTGAAATTATAGTATTCATTAAAAAATTTCAATATAACATGATAAATTTAAAATATCATGACAGTAATCCTGATAAATTTTATTTATTTATTTTTAATTTTATTACAGTTGGATATTAATTCATCTCTAATATGATATATTAGGTTTTTTAATTTTTTTAGAATTTATTCAATTGATATTATCTACTTTATATATATAATTGTTATGTTTTAATATGTTCAATATGCATTCATATTTATTTCAATATACATCCTTATTTTTTAATAATTTATATTTAATTAAAAAAAGTTATCAATTTTTTACCATTTTGTGAAGAAGTACTCATTTTTTATTATTTAATTTCACTCATTTTTAAAATTCATGCACATAAGATTAAATATTTATAAATAATGTTAAAAATATAATTATAAATGAGTATTTATAAATAAATATATTTATAAATGTATATTTATATTATATATATATATAAATATATACATATTTATAATCATAAATAAATAAATATTATTTTTTAAAAAATAATTTATATAATTATAAATAAACAATTATATATTATTAAATATTTCTATCATTTCTAACAAATTTATTTTCAAAATGAATATATGTACTATATATTATTTATATATATATAATGATATAAATAATTTTTTTAAAAAGTATTTATATAATTTAAATAAATATTTATTTATTAAAATAATTATAAATATATTATAAATATATTTAATTAAATAATAGATTGATTATATTTATATTTTTATAGATTTATTAGATATATATTAAATAAATATTCATAATTAAAATTATAAATCCTTTATCATTACTTAAAAAGCACTGGAAAGTATGCCTTTTATTTGCACAAAATTAATTAGTTCTCATAAGAGAAATACTTATCAGTGCTATTTTGAAAGTGATGATAAAATTTTCATATTCTATATAGTGAATCCTTAACATTATAAAACTCTCTGTGATATTTAAATCATCCCATGGAAGAAACCCTTTGCCGGCGCTCCTCCTCAGTTTATCGATGCTCGAATCAAGGCTCGAATCATGGATTGAAAAATTACAAGGCTAAAATAAAAGGATTAAATGATTCATGGGTCAAACGAATCATGTGCTCATTTTTTTTCTAGGGTTTTGATATCTATACTTTCTCTCAGATGATTCAAATATTTTATCCATGGTATTTTTTTTCTTCTTCTCCTCCTCACTCGTTTATTTCTTGTTTGTGATATCCATTTTCATTGTTTATAACCATTCATTCTTTACCATCACCACATCCCTTTGTTCAACAATTTTTATTTTGGATTTTTTGCTGAATGGATATACGATTATACGAGATTGAGTAATATGAGTGATGGAGTGTCTATCCAATGGTTTTAGCCTCTTCTATTGAGTTTCCATGTGATGTTGGGAAAAATGTTTTAATTTATTATTATTTTATCATTCCATTTTATCTAGGCCATGGAACAGGAAGATTCACTTTATTTTATAGTGTGAAATGATTTTTCTATCCATTTTATTTTTATTTAATTGATATATTGATTGATATAAGGATAATTATCAAGAGTTGCTTCACCAGAAAACTCCATATATCCAATAGAATATGATCCTAAAGAGGTAGATGATTGGATGTAAAAAATTGAGAGGATATTTGACACCCTTATAAATCCAGCTTACATTAAGGAGGAATGTGATGCATTTATGCTTTAATGTCATAGCCATAGAAATAAGGGAAAATCTATAACGGAAAGAAAACTTTTGGGAAGGTCCACATTCTTTCGAACCATACAATATCTCATCGAGATATTCCAATGAAATTTTTTGAGTATGTCAAAAGGGAGATAACTGTTGAATATCTCTAGTTGTATCAAATGTCCATAGCCACCTAATAGAGCATATCCAAGAAGAATTCTAACTAGGGGAAGCCCTAGGGTTGTTTCCTTTAAATCTGTAATTATTTTTTTTAATTATTAAAAATATCCCCTTTATAATTATTATAAAATACCAATTAATTTTATCATGTCATTATAAAAAAATATCAACCCACATTTTTTAGGTAATTATAAAAATCCCTCATTATCTAATATTATCAATTTTCACTACTAAAAAATAATTTACCCTTTCAAACAAAATTACTATACATTTTTACTGACCCTAAATTAGAATACGGTTTGACAAGTTTCTTATAACATTAAAAAAATATTGTCATATTTGAAATGATAACCACCTCATAATACTTATTAAAAAACACACCATTTTCTCCATCATACATATAACAAATAGTATTCATATTTTACATTAATCTATCTAAATAAATGACATTATTTAATTTATCCTCTTATTTACAACATTTATTAAATTTAAAGAATCTATATTAAGAATCCTACCTTTTCTAAAATAATATGTACCCTCTAAAATTGTCAAAAAAACTTAATTACATCAGTTTATCAGTCATGTGTGATGATCATCAAATACCTAATATTAAAGGATTTTTCTTTTTTAAATAATTTAGTGTGACATCAATTATAAATTCATCTAACATTACATTCTTTTTCATATATTCAATTTTAATTATTTATTCACATTCATATATGTTTTTAGAAAATTTTCACAATCCTCCATCCAACCATTTATTTTGTAACATTTTCATTTGTGTTCATTTAATATTTGAAATTCAACATTCAAAATTACTTATCAAGATTCATCTCACTACAAATATATTTTTGTAAGAGTGGGTTATCTCCCATTTAACTTAAAACCTTTATATATTCCATAATTAGTATTATTGATCTCATTATGAATAAAATATTATACGATGTTCCTAAAATCGCTATAGAACCCATAATTTCCATGAAAATGAAATTTTATTATGAATATTAATCTTCATCTGCTTGAAAATAATTCTTGTTTTCAAAATGTCTAGACATAATTTTTCAGTAAATTTATCAACTAAGAATTTTGTGATATTTAAAAAAATTTATCAGTAATACGAATTTTATTTTCATAGAGTTAATTTTTCAATTCTTTATCTATTTTAATTGAAATTATAATTTTTTTATTTTTTCAAATATTTTATATACCTATAATATTAACTATAATAATTCTTTAGGTTGTTACACCACTTTTTACAAAAAGATAGAATGGAGGTTATCAAATTCTATATTTGTTGGATTAGATATTTGTAATTATTTTTAGGTATTCATCATTTTAGGTCTAAATGTATTACTTACACCCCTAAGAATCTCTAATTACCATCCATTTATCTGAAGTTACACATTATTTGTCAATTTTTTTTATAAATGCATCTTTATATCTTCCAATTGGTTGACTTAGAGTTTATTATTCATGTTTATTATATTTGGGTTTCTTATTACACCTTAATTTCTTTTATTATATTTTCATTTGCATAGGTAATTTACAAAATACTTGATGGTTAATTTTAATAGTGGTATGACTTTTCTTGTTTATATGATTAAAATTATTAGATGTGGCATTTCTCCAATAAATATAGATTTTATATAGGCACCAAAGCTTCATATATCATAACATGTACCTTCTAAGACCCCTTAAATAATTGAAAATAATTTTTAAGCCTCCCAAATATCACCTTCAATAGCTCGTGAGTTAATAACTAGTGCTAAAAGTGTAATTCTCACAAATGAGAGGCATTACCCCTTTTAGAGAACACAATACAGTACGAATTTCATCCTCATCAACTTCATCTCCTGAACAGTTATTATTAAAATTTGTTTCTTGAGGCTCATACCACATATATATTATGTTTTTTTATTACTTGGATAACTAGTCATCCAATTGATGACTACTTCTTAGAGTATTTTAAGAAACATTTTTTAATGTCTACAAGATATTGATGATGTGTTTCAAATAACAAAATGTAAGAATAAATGTTCGAGAGATGAGATGATGAAGATGACAGTAGACTATAATATTCACTTTTTAATGAATATAGAGGATATTACCTAATATAGTGGTGTAATTATTTTCTAAGATTCAATTATCCATTTTTAAAGCATATAACAATTCTCTAAAACAATCATATTTTGGGTTTCCCTTACTATAATTATCTATAAATTTTGCATTTGATAATGAAAATCTCATGTGAATTTATTTATTTATTATAAATGATTAATATTTTCAGATCCCAATTGGACGGATATGAATTTAAAATAGATGCATGCTAACAGTTTGACAAAAAATAATGAATATGGTGTAAAAGTGTTTATTATATTTTCAATATATCATTCAAATTACCATTCTCAAATCATTTTCCTGTGTTGATATTATTATCATTCATGAAAAATTAGTCCTAAAGCGATTGAATAAAATATGTTTTATAATGGAATGGATTAGAGCTATAAATGTTGGAATAAAATTGGAAAAATAGAATGTTCACATAGATTGGGTTGATAGTACTATGTTTGGATTATTTGATACAGATAATAATTTAAATTCTTACGGAGATGTCATGGAAAAAATGGAAATGGAAATTTAATATGACATTAATTATTGTAAAAATATGTTTGAGAAGTTAAATATCTATTATAAGATACCATTTTGTACAAGTTGTATAAAATACACCACATTTTTAGTTAAATTGATGTTGTATAATTTGATAGTTGGAAGCAGATGGAGTGACACTAGAATTACAGAACTACCTGGTATCCTAAATGATATGCTACTAGAAGAAAATAATCTTCCATGATGAGCATATGAATCTTGATGAATTCTAGGTTCAATGGGAATGATCTATAAAAAAATAAATTCATATCCAAATGACTGCAAATTATTTCTAAAGGACCATGAATCACGCATAAAATTCCCTAAGTGTGGAACATATCAATACAATAAAAATGAGTCAAGTCAATTAAAATATTTAGGGTACTTTACTATCATTCCATGGTTTATAATAATATATAAATATCAAGAAATTTGAAGACAATTAACATTGTATGGAGAGATAAGAATAAAATATGGGAACCAAGGTCATCCAGTGGATTTTCCTCGGTGCAATAAAATTGATTATGAGTATCCTGAATTTATAAATATGTTATGAAACATTCATATAGTATTATATACAGATGACATAAATCATTTTAGTGTATATATTAGTACATACATTACATATCCCATCAAGTTGGTAAATTAAAACATACCTAAATGGGTATGCATGAAGCACAAATACATTATGTTGCTTCTGCATATATTTTGACCAATGAAACATGGTAATGATATGGATGTCTATTTGGATTCATTGATAAATGATATGAAATTGATGTAAGATATATGTGTTATAGTTTATGATGCACATAGAAGTGAATAATTCAAATTGAAGGACATATTGTACGGGATGACAAATGACTTCTCCACTTATGGGAATTTATCAGGATATATAATGAATCAAATTTTTGGGTGTTAGATTTCAAGAAACCACACAGACTCAGTTTGGTTGAAATATTCCTCAAAGAATTTTATTTTAGTAAATCAAATGTTTTTACCTCAATGACATAAATATTGATCATATATTAAAACACTAGATGGAAAAATAGAACAAGGAAAAACAATATATCTAGAAATAAGTGATAAAACATTTGATAAAGTCAAATATATTGACACTATTTATGGTCATTATTTTGAAAAAAAAACATAAGAAATCATTCTGGAATAATATATAAATTTTATTTGACTTACTATATTTTAATTTTTTGTGTGTCAATTTTTTGATGTTATGAATGCTGAAAAAATGTATTTGATAGTGTTATTTGAAAGTTACTAAATGTTCCTAGAAAAAAAAAGATGGAATCAATGTTTGGTTGAACATGAATGAAGTGGGGATAAGAGACTATATGGCCCTGATGATGGTTAAAGGGAGAACATTTCATCCTCCATCAGCTTACACTCTATCCATATAGAAAAAATTATCAACTTTATTTTTCCTTGATAGTGAAAATATTTCTGAAGGGTATTTATTTAATAAAAATTATTTTATGTCAATGACTATTTTGAAGTCAAAAGGAATAAAATCACAAAATGTCATGTTTCGATACAATATTTTATGCTAATTTGTTTCTATTACATTCTCCTATGAAATTTATGGCATACATTCACCCAAATATCATTATTTTTCATTTCCAAATGTAGTAAAGTAATAGACCCAACAATGTTTCCAACCATGAATAAGACGATTCTAGTAATATTTTGTAAATTAGAGATGTTATTCCCACAATCATTATTTAATATAATGTCCAACCAGATGGTTCAATTAGTTTGATATGTTCATCTATGTGGTACTATCCATTATAGGCTGATTTACCCCATTGAATGCTATACATATATTTTTTAAGGGTATGTCAAGAATCGAAGTCAAATAAAATGTTTTATTGCAGAACGATAAATTATTGAATAGGATATTGAAATTGGTACCAATTATCAATCGTATATTGGTAACATTGATCACCCAAAATATTTTCATTGTGGACAACTTATGGGTGAAGGGATTTCTAGAATAGATTTTGTCACAATTACATTGATGGATATGGGGAAATAACACCATTACATTTTCTATAATAGTGATGAATTTGGTCCATACATTAAATCCCAGAATGAAATACAAAGAGATTTGAATCCATCAAATGATGAAGGATGGATATCAAATACATATAATCAACAAATTTTATGATGAATCTGAGATCAAATTTATATCGAGTTATCTGAAAATAAAAATTCACTTACAAAAAAAATTCGACGGATAGCCATAGAACCAAATTAAAATTTTATATCATATGCATTTTTTAATCATTTTTTATGCATTCTATACAAAATTAAATAAAGTCTATATTATGATGTAATAAATGGTGTTCCATTTGTCATAGAATAATTTCACATATCCGGTTACAAGGATAGAAATCCAATAAATTCCAATATTTTATATTCTAGCATTATCAAAGAGATATACAATTTCGATTATGAAACATTTCAAGTGCTTATTTTCCATTAAAAATGGGTTGAAAATACCAGTGCAGTGAATGTTTATGAAATGGAATTTGTGAAGGTGAATTCTAACATGGAAGGGTAAAAAGATGACTCATTCATAATGGAATCACTACTAGTGAATGTATATTATGTCTCAGATTTAGAAATCAAAATTTAGTCAATTGTCCTCCTGGGAACTAAAACAAATGTCAGGTTAGATGAAAATAAAATCAATTATGACCCTTTCATTGGGGGATCACAATCTGTTGAAAAAATTCTGAAAGTAGAATATATCGTGTATGTTAGATGGGAACACAAATAGAATAATGTTATTCTCGATATAGATACCAAACCCCTAAAACAATTTAAAAATAAATAGTGTTTAATGAGAAGGTAAAAGTTTTTTATAATATTCTTCAATTTTTATCATAATATTATATGTTCTCTTCTACATAAACATAATATAAATAAACTATTTTAATACATGTGATGACAATGTATTCTACAGATGATGATTTAAATAATACCATGGGAGAAAAAAACATTAATGAATGAAACCATTTGGAAGATATAAATGTGACATTATAATATAATTTCTATATTTTACTGGTAAAATATAGAATGAAACGATGTTTTAATTTCTATAATTCTATGAAGATTTAATTTATTTTAGAATATTTTTATCTATCTTTCATACCATTCTACACTAGAATTTCAACAAAATTCTTCTCCCACAAAACCCTTCCACCCCTATAGTGTTGACATTTTTCAATTTTCATTAACTTCCCTCCACTAAATTTGTAGTAAGAACAATGATGCTGCCTCTGCTCAATTACAATGGTAATATTAATGTATTTACAGTTAAATTATTTTCCATATAATAAATATATTATTTCATATTTATATTTAATTTTTTTATTACTCACATTAAATTTTTTTATTTTACCTCTTGATTATCTTGTTTGAGTTTGGGTTGTCTATCCATCTGTTATGCCTTTCTGCAAAAAAAAATTCAACTAAATTCTTCTCCCTGAAAAAATTCTCACCCCGACAACATGTTAATTTATGAAATTTATTCATCTTCCCTAGAATTCCTTTACAATCATAGAAAAAATGCAGCCTCTTCTCAATCATAGAGGAAATATTTTTTTTACCTATAGAATCATTATCCATATAATTAATATATTATTTAATATTTATTTTTAATTTATTTATTTTTGTATTACTCATATAATAATTGTTTTCATATATTTGAGTTAGGTTGGTTTTTCAATGTTTCTCATGCTCATGAGAGATTGGACTATGATCCTACAATTGAGATAACGACAATAAGGAAATTCATCAAGAATTCATGCAACCATCTCAAAAAGCTTTATTCATACTAATTATTTAATTTTTCTATAAATATATATAAAATTATTATGGTAATTTACTTATTATTTTTATCTATTACTTATTTGGTATGTTTCAAAGATCTTTTGAGAAGTCATATTTTTTATTAAACTATCTGTAACAAGCCAAAAAAGTGATTAAATGTTTCTTTCTTCCAATGTTACGACACTTTTTATTATCTTTCATTGTTGAACTACCAACACTCTATATTAACACAATTTTTTTAGAAGAAAAAGGGTTTATATCTAAGAAAATCAATTCAATATGCATTGTTGTATGTTTTGACAAATTAATCCAATTTAATTTATAGTAGCATTGGTAGTTAAGATTTTGTTGAGACTTCAGAATGTGTAGGAATCAGCCACACCTCAATCTGAAACATGGTCTGACTAGTATGACACCAACTTCTTCTTATTATATAAAATTGAAATTTATTTTAGAAAGAATGGAAACCAATATATTCAAAACTAAAAATATTAATTCATATTTTATTGATACTTTAGAAAAAATAATAATCCACACCTCAAAATGATACTTTATGTTCTTTGTATGACTCTAAGTGTCCATTGTCATTTTGAAATTGATATTTTGGTTTAAAAAGCTGCATAAAATGAATACTGAGAAGACATGATTAAATTTTTTGATATTTATGGAAAATGATTCATAAATCATTTTCAATATGTATTATTTAGTATCACGTTTAACCAACACACAATGTGACTGGTAGGAGTAAAATTGTGCCTTTCTAGTTTAAAATGAAATTATATTATAAAAGACAAGAGACTTATTCAAAACCAAGAATTCCCATTTTGATTGTATTGATAATTTTGTATAACAATCCATAATTCACTTGGGAAGTGTAAGAATTAGCCTCACCTCAGTATTTTTCATGATTTGAATGGTATGTCTCCCAGTACATATTTTATTTAATTTTGACATCAATTTTACTAAAAAAGATAAATGATCTTCCCCAAACAAAGAAAACAATTTCATATTTTTTTATATTTAAGAAAATTATATGTATGTAATTTGTGATGACTAAGAATTATCATTACCTAAATATTAAAAATAGCATCTCTAATATGACTCAAAGTGTATGTTATATATTTCAAATCAACATTTATTTCAAAAATTATCCCTAAGTGAAAACATAGTAAAACCACTTTTGTTGTCTTAATAATTTATGAAAACAATTAATAAATAATTTCTTTATGTGTATTAATTGGTCTCACATTATACCGACACAAAATATGACCAATATGAGTCTAAGTTCATTTTTCATATTAAAATGAAATTTTAGTAAAAAAGACAAGTGATGTACTCAAAAATAAAAAAACACATTTCCATTGATTTGATACATTATGAAAACCTACCATAAGTCAATCAAAATTTTTAGGTATTAGCAACACCTTAATTCTAATCACGGTGTGATAGATATAATTTCAAGTGCGTCTTTTTCTTTAAAATTGACATCAATTTTAGTAAAAACGTCAAATGAACTACTCAAAATTAAGTAAATGCATTAATTTTTTCTTTCATACACAATTAATATGTTTCATAATTCATTTTTGGCATGTGAGAATCATTTTTATCTCAATAATACACACAATGTTCCTAGTATGACTCAATTTTTCCGTTGTCAGTTTAAAATAAATATTATATTTCAAAAAGATACAATCACTAAAAACTCAGAAAACACACTCAGATTATCTGAATAATTTAGGATAATGATTGATAAATTATTTATGACATGTTGGAATCAGTTTCATGTAAAACTAACACACTATGTGACTGGTTTGAGTCAAGGTTCTTGTTTCCAATTTAAAATGACATATTAGTAAAAAAAATGATAGTGACATACTCAAAACCAATAAAATGAATATTTATTGACTTTAAACACTAGTAACATGATACATATGAAATTTAGGACTTGAGGGAATCATCTACACCATATTCAAACACAAATAATGATCATTATGATTCAAGGAGCATCTTGTTAATAAAAATTGACATCATTTTTTATAAAAAAAGACAACTGACCTACTCATAACTGGTTAAACACATCCCGATTGTTTTTAAAATTTAGTAAAATGTTATATAATTAATTTTTCATGTTTATGAATTATAAAAACATTAATATGAGATACAATGTTCATGGTATTACTCAAAGTGACCCTCATCAGTTTAAAATTGACATTTTAGTTCAAAATGTGTCACCCATTGAAAACTATTAAAACATTCTTGGATTGTCTTGATAATTTATTAAAATTATCCATATATCATTTATGATGATTAGGAAATAAAATCCATAAAATGACACATTATGTGATCGGTATTAGTCAAATTGTGTATTTCTAGTTTCAAATAACATATTAGTATTAAAAACAAGTGTCGTACTCAAAACTAAGAAGACACATTTAGATTACTTTGATACTTTGGGAAAATTATCCTTAAGTAATTTTGGAAATTTAAAAATAATCCAATCCTCAATATGATTCACATTTGGACTAGTAAGTCTCTAAGTGCATCTTTTTAATATATTAGTATCATTTTAGTTTAAAATTTGCATCACATCACCAAAACTGAGAAATCGAGCACACTTTGTTTTCTCATCATTCTATCAACTATTAATTAATTAAATTTTTATTTATTTTTATCTTATACATTTTTAATTAATTTTCAAAGATATAATACTTGAAGACAAACAACAAATGGTGTGACATGTAATAATCAACTGCAACTTAATCTAATACACAATGATCCTCATATAACCCAGTAATTAGTTTATAATTAACACCATATATTAATTTATTTTTCTATGTTATTATTAACATAAGAATTGATTTCTGATAAAGGTGTGTTATTTTTCTTCATAAGGGTTTGTTTTTCAGTAATATATTGAGTCGGGTCAGGATCAAAATATAAGGGAATATTAATGATTTTGAATGTATGTAGTAATTTTTACTTATGTAATTGTATAAACCTTATAATTAAATGTTTATAATATTGTTTTTTCCTTTTATTTGCGTTTTTAATTTCATTTTAGTCAAATTTTGTATTGGTAGTAGAATTTGTTGATATCTGGTGGTGTTTTTGGTGTTATATTGTGCTGCTACAACACATTATACTAGTGTTGCAATGTTTCTGGTGCTTCAATGTGCTGTAAAAGAGCACACTGCAACATGCCACGTTATTAGTTCTTGTGAAAGAGATGATAAATGGATCCTTTATCAGTTCATCAAGAAGAATCAACAATGGTCCCATTTATCCATGATAATGAAAAGTGATGATAAAGGACTAGGTATTTTAATATCTATCCTGTAGTCAATGGTTCTCTAGCACTAATAAAGGCTATTTTTTGCATTATTAAAGGGCTATTTTGTAGTTGTGGGAGTAAAATATTGGCCATTTTAGGGTTTTGAACCTCATTGCATTTTGAATATTGATGAAAATCATGAGAACTATTCTCGAATGAAGGAACATGTGATGATTGAAATTTACATTGGTTATCCAAATGAGAGAATTTTTATCCATGATGTCATTGTCTCTATAAAAACATGGGCCATGTAATACAATTTTAGTATAAATTTTCATTAGATCAATTATAGTAAAGAATATCCTAAGGTGGGGTGTAGGATGTTTGTAGCTAGTGGACACCCCTAATGTGAGTAGGGTCTTGAGAACTTAATACCAGCTGTGTGATGGTCATTTTTTCACTCATATTCCCTTCCAAATATAAGACAAGCTATAACTAGAATACTTGATAAATTCTAAGTACAAGATTGACTATATATTTGGGTGAAAAAATTATGAGGTAATTAAGACAATCATTTTCAAAATGGTATACAAATGCAATTCAACTTGTTCTCTCTCAATATATTTTAATCTTTGTTGAGGAGAATACATTGATAACACCTTTGGGATGAGATAAATAGATCTTAAAGGGTTTAACACGGATTTTCAAGGAAAATATGGTGCTGATATATTGAACTTGGTCAATTGGATTTACATTATATAGATCAGATCAATAAATTAGAGTAGTTTCATTGTGTATAATTTGACAAATGTTTTGATATTGTTACTAGAATTCTATCGTTGTGTTTCAACAGCCAATTCTAATAGTGGGAGTACTATGAATCATAATTGGGTGTTAAAAATAAAACCTAAGGTAGGTAATTCCATCATTAGTATTATAGAAATAGATAATGAATTTATCAGGTCATAGGGATGATAGTATCACGAAAGATCAATTTTAATTTTTTGACGGTAGTTTTGAGAATTGTTTTGAGTTTTAGCAGATTAAGTATCATGTGGTAAATGTGATACCTAGAGTTTTTTTGGAATTTTTAACGTCAACTCAAGAATTTTAAACAAAACATCATGAACCAATTAGGTTGGATCTTGTTTTCCTTGTTCCCAAAGGATTCTCATGGATGATAAGTACTAAGGTGGGGGAGGTTGTAATATCCAGTGTTTTTGATTGGTGGAAATTCTCAATGAAATATTAACTTTTCATTTGGTGGGTGAGGAAAATAATAAATTGAGATATATAATGCTAATATGAGCATCAGAAAACATTAATATTTTGACTATGGATGTGTTTTAAAGTCTGAGAGGTGTCTCAAAAGTTTGGGTGAGTTTTGAGAGTTTCGGTCTCCAAAATCTCACTTTTCAGGATAAACATACATGGGGCATCATTTGTTTAAACAACAAGGCCCCTCATAAGAAACCATATATCCCATTAAGTGGAGTTTTATGGTTTTGTAAACCAAGGAGGGCGGGGTTCATGGGAATGGAGAATGTTTGTATTAAACTGGAGAGCTGAGTTCATATGCTATGCATTGTATTCAAAATTGTGTGTTTCGCTTCATGGTTAATGCCACTTTACTAGTAGCACCAAATAGTTGGTACACAATTAATCCAAATTGTGTGGCCATACCATGTGGGGCTATGGCTATTTGATAATATGTTCCACATGGTTGGTGTGTGGTTATCCACAGAGTGTGGAAAAACTATGCACCCTGTTAAAAAGGAGAAATTTTTTGTTTCCCCCTCTGACCTTAAATGGGACTTACCCTATTTTACTTGCCTATTTCTCCAACATATCTCACGCATGGGCTTACCACATCCTCTCTCCTTAATGACTCTCCATCGTACATTTTCTGATTCAAGAATCTTTGTGCGTGTTTGAATCATATAAATGTGTTTCATAATTCTCTTCCCACTTTTCTTCAAATATCTCACCATCTAAAATGGTAAATCCATGTAATATCATTTTCCATTTTTTTCAGGGTGTTCGATTTTTTACATAATTTTTCTTGTTCCAAATCAAATCAATGCCCGATATGGGGTGAGTGAAGTATCCTAAACACAATGTAGGTATTCAAGATCTTTTCCATTAATTTTTTTGTGGATTATATAATATTACCATTGTTCCATAAGTCGTACATCCCACATGTTTCACTAAAACATTTTATGGTCTTAAATTAATTACCTAGACATCATTTAGTAGTTATATGACACGATTTTACATGGTTTCCTGTTTATAACATCAACCTAAGACATCAAGTAAATTTATTTTAGATAATTTCTCCTAAAATCAACAATTTCCTATTTGATTAAACCACCCATTATGGTGTATTTTTGGATGTAGATAATTTAACTAATCTATATATGTTTTCATTAACTTCATAGGTTTGGTTATTATCATTCATGTTCAAAATGATTAAATTGAACTGAATAAATGATATGATGATCATGCCAATATTTTCTTATAAAACCACCTTGGACGTGAAGTCTTACTTAATAAAATGATGTTATTTAACTAGAATACATCTATGATATATGACATGGTTACGTATATAGAATCCATTATAATTTATAATTGTATTGTAATATGGAATATTTATGTACATGGACGTTTTAATCTATTATTGAAATACCCAAATTGGGTTATCGTATTATATGAAGAGTGAATGGTATGACCATCTCACTTACCACAACATGGAAACTATAGCCCAACTGATAAAAAATAATTTCATTAATTATAAATCGGAATTGCGTCCCTTATTTTTTGAAAAAATGCATTCTAGTCCCTTATATTGTGATTATAGGTAGAGAACACTAGACATGTCATCCCATATATTGTGACTATGGGTATGACACCATGGGAATTACATCCCTATATTGTTATTACATGTATGGAACCCTATGAATGATGTCCCCTGTATAACATGTGATCCTATCATGTGGGAGACCTTCTACTAAACCACAGGTCCATACCAATTCATGTATATATGTTAAAAGTATTGTCTTATGTATGCATATATATACATGAGGACAAGTGTGGAGAGATATTTATTTTTTTGCCGAACAAGCTATGGTTTACCATTTGACTTCGAGGAAACTAAGTATATCCTATTTTTATTCATTATTTCTACTTTATTTTTATATTCTTATACAATATTCTTTTTTATATTCACAATGTGGATATATTTAGACACTATTGGTGGTTTTCTACTTAGTATACCTCACACCATATTCGGGCCACCATTTGTTACCCTGAGAGACCTCATGTTTGGAGGTTCGGGGTCATGAATTGTTATATTTTCTTGATTCTAATTATCTTTTAGGGATAGGATAGAGTACAAGGTGTAATGGAAAGATATTTTACTTATGATTTTAGTGGTGATATATGCTATATTTTAGTTATTTAAATTTTTTTTTCATAAAATGCATGTAATGTGTATACCTGGATGTATTTATGTAAGATCAAGTTCATGCATGACTAATTTTTTATTTATTATTGATTATTAGTTGTTATTTTATTACTTTTCAATTATTTATTATTGTTCCTATATATTTATTTCTAATCCAGAGGGTATATTTGATCCTCACTACCACTCGGTAGCCTCTGGTGTACGTAGAGGCACACTTGAGACCTAATAGTAAACCCGCTTGGTGAACTCTTCCATTTTGATTCCGGTTTGGAGCACTTAAAATAGAATTAGAGGTGTATTTTACTCGTGTAATACTATTTTGGTTTGGTTGATATGAGACTAGTAATATGTTTGAAATTGGTAAATAGATAATGTATGGGTCCGGCAATCCAAATCCCAAGGGAAATATAGATCTATTTGGGATGAGAATATTTTCGGGTGATTTTATTATAGATTATTATTATCTCCACAAAGGATATTGTTGTACTCTCTATGGAAACTAATATATGATATTTTACCCTTATCGTGATATTGTAAGGATGTATCATTACATGAATCAATATAGGCATATAGAGCTTCACATGTTTGGCATATGTCATTCCATAGAGATTAAATTTTACATTTTATTTATGCATGATTATTCATATACTTTGCAATTTTGATTGTTTAGCATTCATATTTTTATACGATGTTTTTGTGATTTCTTTCCCATGTCTGTTTTTATTGTTATGTTATCATGATGTCTAATAATTATGATAAATGATTTCTTATTAAAGTATATGAATTAACCAAAATGGTTTTTTCTCATATAGTTTGATGGTGGAAGTAAAATTAACCAATTATCACATGTTTTATCTATGGCCATTGGTTTCGTGGGCTAAAACATTAATTTTTGCAATTAAATGTTTACAAATTTTGTAATTTTTAATGTTTATAGGATTTATTAAGTTATATAATGGTAACCCATATAAATGAACCATCATAAATCAAAAAATTTATACTCTAAAATCAATCATAATAATCATGTTTTAGTTATATGAAATCTAATTATAATATATGTAGGAAAATAACCTTAACAATTTGGTATGGTAATACATCTTACCAAACCATACTATGTGATAAACTATAATTATAATAAATAATGTTTTACATTTTGAATGCTTTACCTCTATGAGTTGGGCATGATGAAAAATAAGACTGGATTTAAAAATTTTCCTTAGTAGGTTAGTCGGGGCATTCTGCATATGAGATAAACCTGCTATGGAAGTTTTAAAAATTCTGAATAACAAAATGAGACACTATTAGGACACCTTATTCCTTTTATGCCCTACTAATCAACATAATGGTGAAATTTTATGTTAATTGGATGGTTATTTAATGTGCTTAAAACCACTTATATTGTGTGGAATATAAATATATGGTAGAATTTTACTTGACCAGTCCCATTAATTAATAAAATATTTATTATCAATATATCAACATTGTTATTAGGGGGTATGTTAATTGAAATAAAAACTATAAAATAATGTATGTTTTATATTATAGATTTGTAATTGTCATTTTCTTTAACCAAGGGTAGTTTTAAAAAACATATTAGTAGATTAAAATATTGGTTAAAACGAAAGTTATGATATAATTTTCCAAATGTAACATGATATAAGCTAAATAATGTAAATGGGGTAGTTTTTTTTGACATATTCGACTTTATAATAACATTATATTAACTATTTTAAAAAAAATATGTCAAATTACTTTCAATATAATCTTTTAGATTTGTTTTAAACATGAACCCCCATGTAAGGTTCAATTTTGGATGTTATTATAAAAGGGTAATGTGGGAATTTTCATTGAACTCTAATGACTGATTCCTCGGTTTTGTTGGATGTAGAGGGTAGGCAGTTGGGCCATGATACATTTCATGCATGTCCATGATTAAGAATGATTCATTATGTAGGTAAGGAGCTAAACATGTAGTTGTAGAACCCCTAGAAAATTAAATCAATTTTGAATTCATTGGAAGAATTTAGATGTGTGGCGTCACTATGGTGTTACTACCTCGAGTATGGATCTTAGGTGATGATACAATCCTTGCAAGTAGATGGTTGATTTTGGGATAAGTTAAACCTCAATGTGTTATTACCATATGTGTATACCACTAAGTGTCATCCCTTTGTTTTTAATATTATAATTTTAACCCTTAAATGATCTTTTACTTGTTCTTATGGTCAGTAGTTATAAGGGATGTTTGGAAGGTGATCCCATTATGGTTATGTCGATAGGTTTTAACCCTATTGTTTAATTTTTTTATTAACTATTTAAATTTTAACTTCTCAAAAGTGTGGTTTTTAAGTATTTGACAATGTGTAACTAATGCCCATAAATTGGATGTGGTTTTTATTCTAGAGACCTTAAGTCTAGGTGGACAGACCTTGGTACACTCACATAGACATGGACCCTAGTAGGACATATTTATTTCATTGAATGATGTAAGCCTATGAGAAAAGTTTTACTAAGGTTTATGAATGCCTTAATGAAAGTAGGATTAGTTTTAGTCTAGTTAAAAGACCAATGAACATAAGGTTATGTGGTTTTGAAATATAGGATCGTGGTTTTCTTTTCCATCTAGAAATCACAAAGGGCAAAAAATATCAAAATTGGGTACATTGGGAAGGAATATTGGGGTGTTTGGACCAGTTTCCCAATACTTTTACTATTAATTATTTCTCCTAGGAAACGACGTTGTGAGGCGGGAAGTCATTTGATAAATAGAGACACATGTAAGATGACTAATTTTGAAGATGGGTTCCAGGGGAACTTCCAGCTTAATGAAAAGTGATGTGCCGTATAGCATGGTCAACATGACTATGTTGATGGATGACTCGTGGTAGCGTATGTTGTATTTGAACTAGGTATCATGGGATTTACACCCACTATATATGTAATGTTTAGATCACACCTATTGATAACAATAACTTTTTAGAATTTAACATCACTGAGTATCCATATAAGGGCTGAGGATCGATGATTTGAAATATGACACTTGTCGGTAGGGTGGACCACAACCTTGGGTATGTTTTAATGGAATTTTGGTCAATGTTGGAAACTCTGGAAAAAAACATGTGACAAGAGATGTTTGACTCATTAAGAGAACTATGACACACATGGTTGGGAGACATGGTGTTAGGGTTTAATTAAAGAAAATGTATCCTTTTTGAATTGAGCGTGGCTCAAGAGTTCTCTACACACCTATTAATAAAAACATAGTATACTCTTAGTATAGAGGTGATCATATCCCCTCTCTTGACACAGTACTGATAATTCTAAGAGAGAGAATCAATGATATAGTAAGCTACATATTTAAATAGCTTCTCTGGTTTTATAGAGAGATTCTATAGGAGTTTCACTCAAGAAGTAGTTTAAGGATGATTTAGGTGGTACATACACTACTATATAATATGCCATTAAAAGTGGTGGCCTTTATCAATGATATGAAAACACACTGATAAATTTTACATTTTATAAGAAATTTATTTACTGACAAAAAAAACAATATTCTTCCGTGATTTAGTTTTAGTGCTGATAAAGTTCTAAATAAAATTAAGTTATTAAATAAATAAAAAACAAAAATGAGTTAATTAAAAAAATATTCAATATTTTATTAGTTAAATAATTATTGAAAAAAATTAAAAAATTTATTATACTATATATAAATTATAAATACTAAATAATAGAATATATTAAATATTTAGATATATGTAAAATGAAAATTAAACAAGTAAAAATTAAAAATATGTAAATTTAGAGAAACATTAAAAATGTTATTAATTAAATTATAATTAAGAATGTTAATGAATAATATATATATATATATAATAATTTATACAAATATTATTTATAAAATACAATATATTTATGCTTTAAATTAATTATACATATATTTATTGATTAATGCGTTATAATAAAAAATTATTATGAACTAAAAATACATTATAATTTCATCGAGTAATTGACATGATTGAGTTTCATTGGATTTTTTAATTTAACATAGATCAAACGAGTGGTATATTGATTTCACGTATACATAATTAATGTATTGTCACATACAATGCTCAAAAAAAATATTTATGTAATTAATGAAATCCTATAAAGAAACACATACTCCTAATATCATAGAAATTTATTGAAATTATAGTATTCATTATAAATTTTCAATATAATCTGTAAAATTTAAAATATCAAGACAGTAATCCCGATAAATTTTATTTATTTAAATTTAATATTATTACAGTTAGATATTAATTCCTTTTCAATATGTTTTATTGTTATTATTTTTTAATTTTTTGAGAATTTAATCAATTTATATTATTTACTTTATATATATATTTTCTATGTTTTAATAAGTTCAATATGTATTCATATTTATTTCAATATGAATTCATATTTTTTAATAATTTAAATTTAATTAATAATAGTTATCTATTTTTTCCATATTGTGAAGAAGTATACATTTTTTATTATTTAATTTCACTCATTTTTAACATGCATGCACATAAGATTAAATATTTATTAATAATGTTAAAAATATAATTTTAAATGTGTATTTATAAATAAATATATTTATTAATTTATATTTAAATTATTTAAATATATATATATATATATATTTATAATTATAAATAAATAAATTTTTTTATAAATTTTTTTATATAATTATATATAAAAAATTATTAATTATTAAATATTTATAAAATTTCTAACAAATTTATTTTAAAAATGATTATATGTACTATATATATATATCTATTTTATATATATAATGATATAAATAATTTATTTAAAAAATTAATTATATAATTATAAATAAATATTTATTTATTAATATAATTGTTAAATTATTATAAATACATATAATTAAATAATATACTGATTATATTTATAGTTTTATAGATTTATTAGATATATATATATATATTAAATAAATATTCATAATTAAAATTATAAATCCTTAATCATTGCTGAAAAAAGCACTGAAAAATATGCCTTTTATTTGCACAAAATTAATTAGTGCTCATAAGAGGAATATTTATCAGCACTATTTTGAAAGTGATGATAAAATTGTCTTAGTCTATATAGTGAATCCTAAACAGTCAAAAACTATCTATGATATTTGAAGCATCCCATGGAATACACCCTTTTCCAGTGCTTCTCCTCAACTAATCGATGCTCGAATCAAGTCTCGAATCATGGATGGAAAAATTACAAGGCTAAAATCAAAGGATTAAATGATTCATTGGTGAAATGAATCCAATTCTCTATTTTATTCCAGGTTTTCGATATCTATACTTTCTCTAAAATGATTCAAAGCTTTTATCCATGGTATTATTTTCTCCTTCTCCTCCCCACTCGTTGATTTCATGTTTGTGATATCTATTTTTATTTTTTATAACCATTCATTCTTTTCCATCACCACACCCCTTTTATTAACATTGTTTATTTTGGATTTTTTGTTGAATGGATATACGGTTGTTCGAGATAGAGTAATAGGAGTGATGGAGTGTCTATCCAATGGTCTTAGCCTCTTCTCTTGAGTTTCCATGTGATGTTGGGAAACATATTTTTATTTATGATTTTTTTATAATTCCATTTAAGCTGGGCCATGTAACAGGAAGATTCACTATATTTTATAGAGTGAAATGAATTTTTTTTATCCATTTCATTTTTATTCAACTGATCTATCGAGTGATAAAAGGATCTTTATCAATTGTTGATTCACCATAAGAATCCATATATTCAATTGAATATGATCCTAAATAGATAGGTGATTGGATTTAAAAAATTTATAGGATATTTGACACCCATATGATTCCACCTTCCATTAAGGAGAAATGTTATACTTTTTTCTTGAATGTCATAGCCATATAAATATGTGAAAATCAAGAATGGAAAGAAAACTTTTGGGAAGGACCATATTCATTAGATCCATACAATATCTCAACTAGATATTCCGATGAAAATTGGGAGTATGTTGATAGGGAGATAACTTTTGAAGATCTCAAGTTGAATCAAATGGTTATGGCCACCATATAGAGAATATCCATGAGGAATTCTAACTAGGGGAAGCCCAATGATTTTTTCCTTTAAATATATAATTATTATTTTTTAATTATTAAAAATATCCCCATTCTAATTAGTAAAAAATACCAATTAATTTTATCATGTCATCATAAAAACCTCTCCACCCTCATTTTTATGTAATTATATAAATCCCTCATTATCTAATATTATCAATTTTCACTACTAAAAATCAATATACTCTTTAAAACAAAATTACTATACATTTTTAGTGACCCTAAATTAGAATATGGTTTGACACTTTTCTATAACATTAAAAAAAATATAGTCATCCTAGAAATGATAACCAACTCATAATACTTATTAAAAAACACATCATTTCATTCATCATACATATAACAAACACTATTCAAAATTTACATTAATCTATCTAGATAAATGGCATTATTTAATATATCCTCTTATTTACAACATCTATTAAATGTAAAGAATCTAAATTAAGACTCCAACCTTTTCTAAAATAATATGTACCCTCTAAAATTGTAAAAAAATCTTAATTACATCAGTTTATCAGTCATGTGTGATGAACATCCAATATCTAATATTAAAGGATTTTTCTTTTTTAAATACTTTAGTGTTACATCAATTATAAATTCCTCGAACATTACATTCTTTTTCATATATTGATTTGTAATTATTAATTCACATTCATATATGTTTTTAGAAAATTCGGAAAATCCTTCATCCAACCATTTTATTTGTCACATGTTCAATTGTGTTCATTTAATATTTGAAATTCAACATTCAAAATTACTTATCAAGATTCATCTCACTTCAAAAATATTTTTTTAAGAGTGATTTATCTCCAATTTTAATTAAACCCTTTATATATTCCATAATTAGTATTATTGATCTCATTATGAATAAAATTTTATATGATGTTCCTATAATCACTATAGAACCCATAATTTCCATGAAAATGAAATTTTCTTATGAATCTTAATCTTCATCTGATTGAAAATAATTCTTGTTTTCAAAATCTCTAGACATAATTCTTCAATAAATTTATCAACTATTAATTTTGGGATATTTGGAAACATTTATCAGTAATATGATTTTATTTTTCCTAGAGTTATTTTTTTTATTCATTGTTAATTTTAATTGAAATTATAATATTTATATGTTTTCAAAAAAATTATATACCTATAATATTAACTATAATAATTCTTTAGGTTGTTACACCACTTTTTATGAAAATATAGAATGGAGGATATCAAATTATATATATGTTGGATTAATTATTAGTAATTATTTTTAGGTATTCATCATTTTAGGTCTATATGTGTTTCCTCCACCCCTTGGAATCTCTGATTACCATCCATTTATATTAAGTTACTCATTATTTGTTAATTTTTTATCAATACATCATTATATCTTCCATTTTATTGAATGAGATTTTATTATTCTTGGTTATCATATTTGGGATTCTTATTACACCTTAATTTCTTTTATTATATTTTCATTTTCATAGGGTATTTAAGAAAGACATGATGGTTAATTTTAATAGTGGTATGACTTGTCTTATTTATTGGATTAAAATTATTAAATGTGGGATTTCTCAAATAAATATAGAATTCTTATAGGCCCCAAAGCTTCATATATCTTAACATGTACCCTCTAAGACCCCTTAAATGAATGACAAGAATTTTTAAGCCTCCCAAATATCACCTTCATTAGATCGTGAGTTAATAACTAGTGCTAAAAATCTAATTATCACAAATGGGAGGCATTACCCCTTTTAGAGAACACAATACAGAACAAATTGCGTCCTCATCATCTTCATCTCCTGAACAGTTATTATTATAGTTTTTTTCTTGAGACTCATCCCCTATATATATTATGTTTCTTTTATTACTTGGATAACTAGTCAACAAATCGATGACTACTTATTAGAGTATTTCAGAAACATTTTTTAATGTCCACAATATATTGATGATGTGTTTAAAGAAAATGTAAGAATAAATGTTTGAGAGATGAGCTGATGAGGATGACAGTAGACTATAATATTCACTTTTGAATGAATTCATAGGATAAAACCTAACAGAGTGGTGTAATAATTTTCATATATTAAATTATCCATTTTTTTAAATCATATAATAATTCTCTAAAACAATCAAATTTTGGGTTTCCCTTATAAGAATTATCTATAAATTTTTCTTTTGAAAATGAAAATCTTATGTGTATTTATTTATTTATTATAAATGATTAATATTTTATGATCCAAATTGGATGGATATGAATCGAAAATAGATGCATGCTAACATTTTGACAAAAAATAATGAATATGGTGTAAAATATGTCATTATATTTTAAATATATCATTCATATGACCATTCTCAAATCATTTTCCTATATTGATATTCTTATTATTCTTGAATAATTAGTCTTAAAGTGTTTGAATAAAATATTTTTTATCATGGAATGGATCAGAGCTATAAATGTTGGAATAACATATAAAAATAGAATGTTCACATAGATTGGGTTGATACTACTGTGTATGCATCATTTGATACAGATAATAGTTTAAATGATTACAGAGATGACATGGAGAAAATGTAAATGGAAATTGAAGATGAACTTAATTATTGTAAAAATCTATTTGAGAAGATAAATATCTATGACAATATACCATTGTATACTAGTTGTATAAAATACACAACATTTTTAGTTATATTGATGTTGTATAATTTGATAGTTGGAAGCCTATGGAGTGACACAAGCATTACAGAACAACCTGGTATCCTAAATGATATTCTACTAGAAGAAAATAATATAACATGATGAACATATGACACTTAATGAATTCTAGGTTCAGTGGTAATGATCTCTAAAAAAATAATTTATAATCCAAATGATTGCAAATTGTTTCACAAGGACAATGAATCACTCATAAAATTCCCTAAGTGTGTAACATATCGATACAATAAAAATGAGTCAAGTCATTAGAAATATTTAAGGTATTTACTATCATTACATGGTTTATAATAATATATAGATATCAGAAAATTTCAATACAATTAACATAGTATGGATACACAAGGATAAAATATGGGAACTAAGGTCTTCCATTGGATTTTCCTTGGTGTAATAAAATTTATTATGAGTATCCTAAATTTATAAATATGTTAAGAAACTTTCATCTAGTATTATATACAGATGGTATTAATATTTTTGGTGAATAGATTAGTACATAAATTACATAGCCCATCAAGTTGGTAAATTAAAACTTACCTATATGGTTTTGCATGAAGCACAAATATGTTATGTTTCTTCTGCATATATTTTGACCAATAAAACATGGTAATGTTATTGATGTATAGTTGGATTTGTTGATAAATGATATAAAATTGATGTATGTTATATGTGTTACAGTGTAAGATGCTCATAGAAATGAATAATTCAAAATGAAGGTGATATTGTACGGGATGAAAAATTACGTCCCCACTTATGGGAATTTATCAGGATATAACATGAATATAATTTTTTGGTGTTAGATTTCAAGAAACCACACACACTCAGTTTGGTTTAAACATTCATCAATGAAATTTATTTTAGGAAATAAATTGTTTATACCTCAATGACATAAATATTTATCATATATTACAGCACTAGATGGAAATATTGAACAAGGAACAACACTATATCAAGCAACAAGTGATCCAATTTTCAATAAAGTCAAATATATTGACACTATTTATGGTAATCCATTTTTGAAAAAACATAAGAAATAATATTAGAATTATATATAAATTTTATTTTAATTACTATATTTTAATTGTTTGTATGTCAATATTTTGATGTTATGAATCCAGAAAAAAATGTATTTTTTAGTGTTATTTGAACATTACTAAATCTTTCTAGATAAAAATGATGGAATCAATGCTTGGTTGAACTTGAATGAAATGGGGATAAGAGAATATTTGGCCCTGGTGAAGGGTAAAGGGTGAAAATTTCATCCTCCATCATCTTACACTCTATCCATATCGAAAAAATTACAAATTTTGTTTTTCCTTAATAGTGAAAATATTCTTGAAGGGTATTTATCAAATAAAAATAATTTTATGCCAATGACTAATTTGAAGTTACCAGGACTAAAGTCACAAAATGTCATGTTTTGATATAAGATTTTATGGTTATTTATTTCAATTACATTCTTCTTTAAAATTTATGTCATACATTCACCAAAATATCATTATATTTAAAATCTATATGTATTAAAGTAAAAGACCCAATAATGTTTCCAACCATGAATAAGAAGATTCTAGTAATATTATGTGAATTAGAGATGTAATTAGCACAATTATTATTTAATATAATGGCCCACCAGATAGTTCAATTAGTATTATATGTTAATCTATGTGGTATTATCCATTACAAATGGATTTAACCCATTGAATGGTATACGTATATTTTTTAAGGTTATTTCAAGAATCGATGTCAGATAAACGGTTTTATTGTAGAATGATATATTATTGAATAGGATATTGAATTTTGTACCAATTATCATTCATATATTGAAAACATTTATCTCCCAAAATCATTTCATTGTGGATAGCTTATGGGTGAATGTTTTTCTAGAATATATTTGGTCACAATTACATTGATAGATGTGGATAAATTACACCATTACATTTTACATAATAGTGATGATTTTGGTCCATACATTAAATCCCAGAATGAAATACAATGAGATTTGAATCCATCTTCTAATGAAGGATGGATATCAAATACATATAATTCACAATTTTTAGGATGGTTCTGAGATCAAATTTATATCGGGTTATATGAAAATGAAAATTCAATTACAAAAAAATTCAATGGATAGCCAGAGAACTGAATAAAAATTTTATATCTTATATAATTTTTTAGTCAACTTTTATACATTCTGTACAAAATAAAATGAAGATTGTAGTATAATGTAAAAAAATGGTGTTACAGTTTTCATAGAATAATTTCACACATCTAGTTATAAGGATAGAAATCCAATAAATTCCAATATTTTATATTCTGGCATTATTGAAGAGGTATATAATTTCGATTATAAAACATTTCAAGTGCTTATTTTCCATTAAAAATGGGATTAAAATACTAGTGAAGTGAATGTTTATTAAATGGACTTTATGATGGTGAATTTTAACATGGAAGGGGAAAGAGATGAGTCATTCATAATGGAATCCCTAGTAGTGAATGTATATTATGTCTCAGATTTAGAAAACAAAAATTGGTCAATTGTCCTACTGGGAAGTAAAACAAATGTCAGGTTAGATGAAAATAAAATCAATTATGACCCTTTCATTGGGGGATCACAATCAGTTCAAAACATTCTGAATGCAGAAGATGTCTTGTATGATATATGGGCAAATAAATAGAATAATTTTATTCTCGATATAGACACCAAACCCCTAAAACTATTTAAAAATAAATAGTGTTCAATGAGAAGGTTAAAGTTTTTTATAATATACAATAATTTTTTTTCATAATATTATATGTTCTCTTCTACATCAATATAATATAGATTAACTATTTTAATACATGTGATGAAAATGTATTCTACAGATGATGATGTAACCAATACCATGGAGGAATAAAATATAATGAAGGAAACCATTTGGGAAGATATAAATTTAACATTAAAATATAATTTCTATATTTTACCAGTATAATATAGAATTAAAAGATGATTTAATTTCTGTTATTCTATGTAGATTTCATTTATTTTAGAATATTTTTAACTATCTTTCATGCCTTTCTACACCAAAATATCGACGAAATTCTTCTCCCACAAAACCCTTCCACCCCTACAGTGTTGAAATTTTTCAATTTACTTTAACATCCCTCCACTAATTTTGTCGAAAGAACAATGATGCTTCCTCTCCTCAATAACAATGGTAATATTTATGTTTTTATAGTTAAATTATTTTCCATATAATAAATATATTATTTCATTTTTATTTTTATTTTATTATTACTCACATTAGAACTTTTTATTTTACCTCTGGATTCTCTTGTTTGAGTTTGGGTTGTCTGTCCATCTGTTATGCCTTTCTGCACAAAAACTTCAACTGGCTTCTTCTCCCTAAAAACATTTTCACGCCTACAACATTGTAATTTATGAAATTCCTTCATGTTCCCACGAATTACATTGAAAACATAGGAAAAATGCAGCATCTTCTCAATTATAGAGGAAATATTTTGGTTTTAACTATAGAATCATTCTCCATAGAATTAATATATTATTAAATATTTATGTTTCATTTATTTCTTCTTTGTAGTACTCATGTAACAATTGTTTTCATATATAGGTGCATTATTTTGTTTGAGTTAGGGTGGTTTTTTCAATATGTCTCATACTCATTTAAGATTAGACTATGAGCCCACAAATGAGATAACGACAATAAAGAAATTCATCCAGAATTCATACAACCATCTCAAAAAGGTTTATTCATACTACTTACTTAATTAATTTTTCCATAAATTTATATACAATTATTATGGTAATTTACTTATTATTTTTATCTTGTAATTATTTTGTTTGTTTCAATGATCTTTTGAGAAGTCATATTTTTCATTAAACTATCTGTAACAAGCCATAAAAGTGATTAAATGATCCTTTCATCCAATGTTAAAACACGTTATATTGTATTTCTTTGTCGAACTACCAACCCTTTATATTAACAAAATTTTCTTAGCAGAAAATGGTTTTTCAGCTAATAACATCAATTTCATATGAATTGTTCGATGTTTTCATAAATAAATCCAATCTAATTTATAGTAGAGTTGGTAGTGAATATTTTTTTTGAGACTTCAGGATGTGTAGGAATCAGCCACGCCTCAATCTGACACATGGTGTGATTAGTATGACACCAACTACTTATTATTATTTAAAATTAAAATTTATTTTAGAAACAAATGAAACAAATATATTCAGAACTGCAAATATGAATTCATATTGTTTTTATAATTTAGAAAAAATAATAATCCACACCTCAAAATGATACATGATGTTTCTTGTGTGACTATAATTGTCCATTATCATTTTGAAATTGATATTTTTGTTTAAAAAGTTTCTTTAAATGAATAATGAGAAGACATGATCCAATTTTTTGATATTTATAGAAAATGATTCATAAATAATTTTTGATGTGTAGGAATTAGTATCATTTTTAACCAACACACAATGTTGCTGGTATGAGTAAAAGTGTGTCTTTCTAGTTTAAAATGACTTTATATTAAAAAATACAAGAGATTTATTCAAAACCAAGAAAACACATTTTGATTGTATTAATCATTTAGTATAAAAATCCATAATTTACTTGGGAAGTGTAAGAAACATCCTCACCTATATATTTTTCATGATGTGAAAGGAATGGATCCCAGTTTATATTTTATTTAAATTTGACATCAATTTTACTAAAAAAGATAATTTCCCTTCTAAAAACAAAGAAAACGAATTCATCTTTTTTGATATTTAATAAAATTATACATATGTAATTTGTGATGACTAGTAATTATCCTTACCAAAATATTATAAACTGCGTCTCTAATATGACTTAATGTGTCTATTGAATATTTAAAATAAACATTTTAGTTCAAATAATATCAGTCACTAAAAACATAGTAAAACCACTTGGCTTGTCTTAATAATTTATTAAAAAAATTAATAAATAATTTTTGGTTTGTATGAATTGGTCTCACATTATACCGACAAAAAATTTGACCAATATGACACAAAGTGCATTTTTTCTATTAAAATGAACTTTTAGTAAAAAAGACAAGTGATATACTCAAAAATAAAAAACACATTTCTATTGATTTGATACTTTATGAAAACATACCATAATTGAATTAAAATGTTTAGGTCTTAGAAACACCTTAATACGACTCACGATGTGATAGATATAATTTCAAGTGCATCTTTTTCTTTAAAATTGACATCAGTTTTAGTAAAAACATAAAATCAACTACAAAAAATTAATAATGCACATTAATTTTTTTTCATACACAATTAATATGATCCATAATTAATGTTGGCATGTAAGAATAATTTTTTTTATCAACAATAAACACAATGTTCCTCGTATGACTCAATGTTTCCGTTGTTTGTTTAAAATCAATATTATATTTCAAAAAGATTAAATCACTAAAAACTCATAAAACACACTCATATTATCTGAATAAATTAGCATAATGATTGATAAATTATTTATGACATGCTGGAATCAGTTTCATGTCAAACTAATATACTATGTGACTGGTATGAGTCAAGGTGCGTGTTTCCAATTTAAAATGACATATTAGTAAAAAAATGATAGTGACATACTCAAAAACAATAAAATGAATTTTTATTGTTTTTAAACATTAGTAAAATGATATAGATGACATTTAGGACTTTTAAGAATCATCTCCACCATAGTCCAACACACAGTATGATCATTATGATTCAAGGAGAATCTTTTTAATAAGAATTGACATCAATTTTAGTAAAAAAAGACAACTGACCTACTCATAACTGTTTAAACGCATCCAGATTGTTTTTATAATTTAGTAAAATGTTATATATTAAATTTTTAATGATTATTAATTATACACACATTAATACGAGAAACAATGTTCATGGTATGAATCAAAGTGACCCTCGTCAGTTTAAAATTGACATTTTAGTTCAAAATGTGTCACCCATTGGAAACTAAAAAACCTTCTTGGATTGTCTTGACAATTTAGTAAAATTATACATATATCATTTATGATTTTTAGGAATTAAATTAACATAAAAATGACACATGATGTGATTGGTATTAATCAAAGTGTGTATTTCTTGTTTCAAATGACATTTTAGTAAAAAAACAAGTGTCGTACTCAAAACCAGGAAGACACATTTTGATTATTTTGATACTTTAGGAAAATGATCCTTAAGTAATTTGGGACAAGTAAAAATCATCCAATCCTTAATATGATTCAAATTGGGACTAGTATGAATCTATGTGCATCTTTTTTATATATTAGTATCATTTTAGTTTAAAATGTGCATTACATCACCAATACTGAGCAAACGAGCATACTTTGTTTTCTCATAATTCTATCAGCTATTAATTAATTAATTTTTTATTTATTTTTATCTTGTAATTTTTTAATTAATTTTCAAATATATAATACTTGATGATAAACAAGAAATGGGGTCACATGTAAAAATCAACTGCAACTTATGCTGATACACAATGATCCTCATATAACATACTGATTAGTTTAGAATTAACACCATAAATTAATATATTTTTCTACATTATTACTAACATAAGAATTTATTTCTTATATAGGTGTGTTATTTTTCTTCATAAGGGTTTGTTTTTTCAGCAATATAATGAATAAGGGTTAGGATCAAAAGATAAGTGAATATTAAATATTATGAATGTATGTAATAATTTTTACATATGTAATTGTATAAACCATATAATTAAATGTTTATAATAGAGTTTTTCCTTTTATTTGTGTTTTTAATTTCATTTTAGATAAATTTTGTATTGGTACAAGATTTTTTTGATATCTGGTGGTGTTTCTGGTGTTTTATTATGCTACTACAACACACTATACTGGTGTTTCAATGTTTCTGGTGTTGCAATGTGCTGTAAAAGAGCACACTGCAACATGCCACGTTATTAGTTCTTGTGAAGGAGATGATAAATGGAACCTTTATCAGTTCTTCTAAAAGAATCAATAATGGTCCCATTTATACATGATAATGAAAAGTGATGATAAATGACCATGGATTTTAATATCTCTCCTGTAGTCAATGGTTCTCTAGCATTGATAAAGACGATTTTTTTGCATTATTAAAAGACTATTTTGTAGTTGTGGTAGTACACTATTGGACTTGTTTGGTTTTTGACCCTAATTGAATTTTGAATATTGATGAACATAATGAGAACTATTCTCTAAAGAAGGGACATGTGATGGTTGAAATTTATATTGGTTCTCTAGATGGGAGAATTTTTATCCATGATGTAATTATCTCTATAAACAGATGGGCCTTTTAATACAATTTTAGTTTCCATTTTTATTAGAGCAACTATAGTAAGGAAGATCCTAAGGTGGCGTGTTGGATTTTTGTAGCTAGTGGACACCACTAATGTGAGTTGGGTATTGAGAACTTAATACCAGCTATGTGATGGTAATTATTTCACTCATATTCCCTACCAAAGATAATACACAGTATAACTAGAATACATGATAAATTCAAGGTAAAATATTAACTATAGGTTTGGGTGAAATAATAATGTGGTAATTAAGACAATCATTTTCAAAATGGTATACAAATTTTATTCAACATGTTCTTTCTAATTATATTTTAATCGTTGTTGAGGAGACTCCATTGAGAACACCTTTGGGATGAGATAGGTAGATCATAAAGGGCTTAATACAGATTTTCAAGGAAAATATGGTGCTGAAATATTGAACTTGGTCAATTGTATTTCCACTATATAGATCAGATCAAGGAATTTTTTTAGTTTCATTGTGTGTAATTTGACAAATGTTTTGATATTGTTACTACAATTCTACAGTTGTGTTTCAGCAGACAATTCTAATAGTGGGAGTACTATGACTCGTAATTGGTTGTTAAAAATAAAACATATGGTGGGGAATTCAATTATAAGGATTATAGAAAGAGATAATGAATTTATCAGGTCATAGGGATGATAGTATCATGTAAGTTATATTTTAATTTTTTAATGGTACTTTTGAGAATTGTCTTGATTTTTAGCGGCTTAAGTATAGTGTGGTAAATTTGATACCTAGAGTTTTTTTTTGGGAATTTGTAACGTCAAATTGAATATTTGAACAAATCATCATGAACAAAGTAGTTTGGATCATGTTTTCTGTGTTCCCAAAGGCTACTCATGGATGAGAAGTACTAAGGCAGGGGAGGTTATAACATCCAACGTTTTTGATTGGAGGAAATTCTCAAGGAAATTTAAACATTTCATTTGGTGGGTGGGGAAAATCATAAATTGAGAAATATAATGTTAATATGAGCATCAGAACACATTAATATTTTGATTGTGGATGTGGTTTAATGTCTGAGAGTTGTCTCAGAAGTTTCGATGAGTTTTGAGAGCATCGGTCTCCAAAATCTCACTTTTCAGGAGAAACATATAGGGTGCATCATTTGTTTAAACAACAAGGGCCCTCACAAGAATCCATATATCCCTTTAAATGGAGTTGTATAGTTTTATAAAACAAGGAGGGTGGGTTTCATGGGAATGGAGAATGATTGTATTAAACTTGAGAGATGAGTTCATATGCTATGCATGGTTTTCAAAATTGTCTGTTTGGCTTCATGGTTAATGGTACTTAACTAGTTTCACCATATTGTTGGTACCCAATTTATCCAAATTGTGTCGTCATACCATGTGGGGGTATGGATATTTTATAATATGTTATACATGGTTGGTGCATGGTTATCCACAAAGTGTTTAAATACTATGCACCCCATTAAAAAGGGGAATATTTTTGTTTCCCCCTCCGACCATAAAAGGGACTTACCCCATTTTCCTTGCCTATTTCTCCAACAGCTCTCCCACATGGGCCAACCACATCCTATCTCTTTAATAAATCCCCATCGTACTTTTTATGATTCAAGAATCTTTGTGTGTGGTTGAATCATATAAATGTGTTTAATAATTCTCTTCCTTATTTTCTTTAAATATCTCCCCATCTAAAATGGTAAATCCATGTAATATATTTTTCCATTTTTTCAGGGTGTTTGATGTTTTACCTAATTTTTCTTGTTCCAAATCAAATAAATTCCTGGTATTGGGTGAGTGAAGTATCCTAAACACAATGTATGTAGTCATGATATTTTCCCTTAATTTTTTTTTGGATTATATTATATTACCACGGTTCCATAAGTCGTACATCCCACATGTTTCTCTAAAATATTTTAAGGTCTTAATTTAATTACGTTGACATCATTTAGATGTTATATGACACCATTTTACATGTTTGGATGTTTATAACATCAACCTAAGACATCAAGTAAATTTAGTTTGGATAATTTCCACAAAAATCAACAATTTCCTATTTGACTAAACCACCCCTTAGGGTGTATTTTTGGATGTAGATAATTTAACTACTATATAGACGTTTGAATTAACTTCATAGGTGTTGTTATTATACATCATGTTAAAAATGATAAAATTGAATTGAATAATTTATATGATGGTCATACTTATATTTTCTTATAAAACCTCCTTGGACGTGTGCAGTCTTACTTAATAAAAAGATTTTATTTAATTAGAATACATCTATGATATATGACATGTTTACGTATATGGACACCATTATAATTTATAAATGTATTGTAATATGGAATATTCATGTACATGTACGTTTTAATCTATTACTGAGCTAGCCAAATTGTGTTATTCGATTATATGAAGAGTGAATGGTAAGACCATCTCACTTACCACAACATGTCAATTATAGCCAAACTGATTATAAGTACTTTCATTAATTATAAATCAGAATTGCATCACATATTTTCTGATTAAAGGTATATGGCCCTAGGAATTATATCCCGTATATTTTGATTATGTGCATGGAAACTTGGGCATGGATTCCCTCATATTGGGACTGTGGGTCTGAAACCCTAGGCATGACATCCCATATATTGTGATTATAGGTATGGAACCCTGGGCATGATGTCTGTTATCTGTCATGTGATCCTCTTATGTGGATGTATTGGTATTAAACCACAAGTCAATTATAATTCATGTATATTTGTAAAAATTATTATATTATGTATTCATATATATACATGATGGTAGGTGTGAATAGATATTCCATCTCAGACTGAATCAAGAATGGTAGGCAAGGTGACCTCGAAGTACCTAACCCCAACATGTTTTTAATCATTGTTTAATTATTTATTTTAAAATACCATAAAATTGTGTATATTATATTCATGGATGAGATATATTTAAACACAAATGGTCATGGCCGACTGATTATATATATAGTGACCCAAACCTTGTACAAATATTACTACATGGTTTTAAGCATATCAAATTACAAGCCAAGGATCGTAAAGTTTACTATCATGGAAGATTAGGTACATAATTAAACATCATGAAAATAAATTAATATTTTATTTATGTTAATAATGAGCTCATAAATTCATTTTATCCTCACATATTCATAGGATATCCACGGGAATACATGAACAAAATGGATGATCTATAAATCCTTGTAAGGGAATAAACATTGGAATAAAATATATCACATGGGTTAGAAGGAATAACATGATTATATAAAGGCATGAATCATGAATAAACCTAAATAAGAATAACATGTATAAAATAGGAACATATAACCATGATATCAGGGTAATATGGAAAACAAATATAACAAAATATAACCATGAGTCAACGCTAGCTACCATGACATGGTGTAAAAAGAAAAATAAAAGAATCATTTTTACTCCATATCCCAACATGAAATCTCATTAGACTAGACATTACCCAATATATTGGAGTTCTATCTGGTGCACCCATTATAAAATGTTCATGTGTATGTGTTACACATGAAGAATCATACATAAGGAATCAAACATTATTTAGTTGTTACCCATAGAATTAAATGGGAATTGTATTCATGTCATATGGAATTATAAATGGATTTATCCTAACATTGTTTATGAAATAATGGATTTAGAACATACATGGAAATTTAAAACTAAAATGAGGTATATATATTGATAAATAGTTTCCAATGGATGTGAATATATTTTAAAATAGTGTTTATAAATCTTTATAAATTATCCACTTTAGTGCTGTTTGAAGGAAAAATAATAAAGATTTTTTTAAAAAAATAATGAATAATTATTGGAAAATAAATAGAAACGAACAATGATAATTATTAATGGAAAAATGTTTGATTTTATAAAAAATATCATCTTAAAAATGATTATGGAAACACATATTAATTGTTAAGAAATTGGGAAATATCTCAATCGAGATTTCTTATCGAGAAATTTTAGAAGGGAACCTTTTAAAAAAATTTATTTCCACACCAAATAATGATGATATGATCTGAATATATGATTTTGGAACATAAAAAACTAATTTAGAATAAATTAAAAAAAAAATAAATACTCATTACATTGAATTAATGAGAGAGAAATAGTAACCCGAATGAAAAATAGGAGTTTGGGTAGAATCAATTACCATATGTCAAAAACGGTTCTTGACCTGATATTAATATACATGATAATAATATTAGATCCATTAATTAATTAATTAATTAACTTTTACACAAGTATGGGATTTTATATATCTTTATAAATTTACTTTTTGGACATTTTTATGGTATATGAAATAATATTTTATAATTTTGGAGTGTTGGTTTGCTAGGATTTCAATATCAATTTATTTGTATAGATGTAAGGAAGATTGTGTAAAGTGGGGGGAAATTATTCAGAATTGAAATTATATTTTATTAATGATCCTGTAGAGTTTAAATTGATCTTATAAATCATCAGGTTATATGTTGTGAGGATGAATCATTAGAGAGAAAAATTAATGATAATAATTTATGTTAAATTTGGATGTTTTCGATTACAATGGAATCATTTTGTTTTATCATTTTGTATTATGTATATATGATATGTATAGATCATTTAAATGGTTATAACATATATTTTAGAAAGTATTTAAAACATTATAATCGTTTTAAGACCATCCTTGATGGCAGTAGAGGAAAATTAAATGTTTTCAACCATGAAATTGATAAAACAACACCCCACTAACGACGTTTCAATTTTTGAATTAAATGGGAGAGGGGAAGAGGTATGATTTTTATTGTCCCATTATCCTAAAAAATCTATATTATATATAATTTAATGGAGATATAATTTCACTTGGTTGAGTGGATGTGAATATAAAATATGAGAAAAAAGAACATGAAAAGAAATTAAAAGAAAAGAATGAGGATTTTAACTATTGAATCCTTTTTCTTGAGGACCTCCTTTCGGAAATGGGATTGGTCATTTGTTGAGAAAATATTCTCCTTCACATTGGGGAGGGTATTGGGAATAGATTTTAGCATAATTTAGACAAGGATCAAATTTTATTGGATTGAGTTGAAGAGGTGGTGAAGGTGTTATTTATAAGGGAGATGGGTGTTTTCACATCATTTTATTAATTAGTGTATTATTTTTCCTAGAGAATATGAATATTATGAGCATTATAAGAAAATATTAAAAAATGAATGATATTTTGTGATTTTTTTATTACATCAACAATGACTTAAGGAATAGTATATTTAATATATAATGTATACATACCATATATTACCGTATTTCACTATTCACAAAAAATGCATTTTTTTAGAAAAATACTAAATATTTCACCCTAACTACTATTCGACATAAATAAATCAAAAATGGAATCCATTTTAAGAATATAATTTTCTATATATTAGTAATTTATGTTTTAATTAAAAAATATCATTTACTTGGAAAATACAAATTTTAAAATTAAATCTAATTTTGCATACATTAAAAAATTAATTAATTTTTCATAAAACAATATTATAATCATAAGAAAAGAAAATATTAATTTTTGAATACATTTTAGGGAAATACATTTACCGTTAATCAATAATATATATTATAAAATTGAAAATAAACTCTTATGTTTTATAAAAACGTCAACACTAAATTCATAATGTCTAAAACAATTTTTTACTTATACTATGATATAATTATATCATATTTTCATTTATGAGATGGATAAATATTATTTAAAATTTTATGGGTGGTGTTACAATTATATTATCTAATTTACTATTCATAAGGGTCACATTACAATTCCGATGTTCAAGTACCATTTTATCGGTATAGATTACATAATAGTAAGAAATACCACATATTTCATTCATTATTCCTTTATAGACATTTTATTGTTTTCTATATATGATTTAATGTGATTTATATTATATGGAATAATTATAATAAGGGAATTTCCATTGATAAAAATTTTGAATCATTATTTTCTTCACCCCTTATGAAATTTTACCCTCGAAATTTAGTTTGACACTCTATATTGAATCAGGTGAGGGTATTTTTCATTCATCTATTCCTTAGGTTCTCATGTTAACATTTTTTACTTTTGGTCCCTACACAGTAATTTGACCTTGTGAGTAGTCTGGTTGAGTAAAATTGTTTCTCTTCGATCCAAGAAATTCACTGACTGCTCATTTTATAAGAGATCACATTCCAAATTTACCACCTCTGAATTCAGTATGTGTGAAAGATCTGGTATTTGAATTCTCAAGAGGGATACCAGGAATACATTGTTTTCCTATGATATGGTATGTGGAAGTGTTAGTAGATAAGACATAACTCTAACATTATCAAGAATTTTGAAGGGGATGATGTACCAGGGACTTAGCTTTCCTTTATTTTGAAATCTCATGATCCTCTTCCTTAGAGATATAAAGAGAAATACTAGGTCTCTGACCTTAAACTCAGAATATCACCAAAGACTGTATATATAGATATTTTGTTGATATTGGGATACCCAGATGTACTACTAAATGGGTTTCACCTTATCCACCATTTCTTCTTCTATTTCTGGTTCTAGTATCTTATGTTTACTATCATTATCCTAACATTTAAATGTTTAACACCTTTTCCCATAATGGGTTTAATATTTATCCATTTGGATGATCGAGTGAAAAATATAGTTATATGATAATTTGATAAGTGGATTATGTATGCCTTATCCTCCTTAAAGTCCATAGAACTTTCACTCTGCATTTTTCTAGTATCTGATCATCTGCTCATATTTTACTTCATTTTGAGGATGATAGGACTACATAAGTTTTTTTGAGTGTTTAGAGAATGTTGAATACATTTCTAGAATATGGAAATGAGTCATGGATCATGATTGAATATAATTTATAGTTTTATATTATGCACCCTTAAAAAATCTCTGATATATATTATTTCATGTTGATCCACTAAGAAATCGACTAGAATTGAGATAAATTGCGTCATCATTGTATGATGATCCATAACAACCCACATATCGTTGTTTCCCCTTAATGTATTTATAAGGCTATAGACATACTCTGTGGTGATGTTTTCCTATTTCCATGTTGGTATGGGTAATGGTTGCATCAACCGCTTAGAATGTTTCCTTCCATCCTTCACATGTTGATGCACCAAGAATTTTTATGTATATTCAATGATATCCTTTTTCATATTGTCCCAAAAATAGTTATCACATATATCTTGATGCATCTTTGTTCTCCCCAGGTGAATAGAGACGTTGTATTTATCTACATCATTCAAATTCACTTTCTTTATCTCTAGATTTAATGGTACACGTAGATGTGACCCAAATCCCATGAATCCTTCCTTATCCATTTGAAAGTATAAGGATTTCCTTTTTCTCATGGCTTCCATATTCTTATGAATTTCCACAACATTTCTTTCATAATCCCTTATATTCTCAAGATGGTATAGTTTGGAAATCTTTTGTGAAAGGATTTATAATATTTCATCCTTTATGATTCCCATGTCTATACTTTTAAAATCTATGATGATAAGTTCCATCTCTATTCTCATCATTGATAATGATTCATGATTCTTTCTACATAGAGAATACCCAACCATATGTTCTTTACTTTGATGATAATGGAATGAGAAGTAATAATAATTAATGATCTCTAACCAAATTCACTAGAACATTTTATTCTTGTTATGTTTGTATATATATTTTAATCTCTTCTAATGTGTATATATTTTACACTTCTCCTCATGGAGATAATGCCACCAGATTTTCAATGTAAATATCATAACTGCCAACTACAGATCATTCCTAGTATAGTTTTGTTCATAAATTTTCAAATTCATTAAATCTTAGAATGTCACTTTATCATTTTTAGTTAGTAAAAAAAACCTAATACCTTATTTAAATAATATATGTACACCAAAAAGAGTATCCTACTTGTTGTTCATGTGAGAACCTGTGTAGTGATAAGCCTTTTTTAAACTCATTAAAGAAGTATTTAGATTCACCGGTCTAGATAATCTTTTATCATGTCTGAGACATCAGGTTTATTGGGTTTTAAAATCATTATAAGTTCCTCAAAAATTGCTTGTAGTTCCAAGTTAGACTAATGAAGCTAAAAATAATCATTACAAATGTTGTCCTAGGACACTCTTTTATTTTCTTTATCTTAAAATATTCTATAGATATCGCTTTAATAGTGATTACATTTTCTGTGAATGATACTTCCTCCATCCAGAACTCCCATTTTCTATAAATTTTATATAGTTTCTCCATTCATAATGTTTTTATCCCAACATTAAAATTCACCTCATGTTCCTCCTTTCTCTTAGAGTATATCATAATACCTTTAATAATTTTTACCATAAACTGGTCAAAGTAATCTCAAAATACTCTACTCATTATGTCAATGAAAATTGATAGAGGATTAGTGAGTCCTAAGGGCATCACCAGGAACTTGTACTGTCAATACCTCATTCGAAAGGCAGTCTCATGAACATCTTTCTTCCTCACCTATAATTAGTTATATATCAACCGATGGTCCAAAATACAGTAATAAATGAAGCCACATAGCAGATCAAAAAAGTAATCTATTAATGGAAATGGATACTTGTTCTTTATATTCATTTTTCCGAGATCGTGATAATCATTGACAATGCACATTGATCTATCCTTCTTCATAATAAAGAATATTGGGGAACCATATAGTGAAGCACTCAGGAATATAAAAACCTTTTACAAATTATCTTGTAATTTTATATTTAGTTCTTCAATCGCAATTGTGTCAATTATATAAGGTGACTCTGATATAAGAAATGATCCCTGAAAATTTTCATATGATAACTCAACATCTTGAGCAGAAGAAAGACCAAGAAATTCATCTGGGAACACAACATTATAATCCCTCACATTGGGATTGTATTCAAGAATAATTTTATACATTGTCTCAGGATATTGATCTTGATATGATTTCCTATAAGGAAACAATATCCAAACTTGAGATGATTATTTTGAAGGATCTTTATCTACTTCCTTACACTTGTAATAAATTGGAGGATGCTTCGTGAAGTTAATTGTGATATCCCTTTCCAAACACCTGATACTAGATTTATATAAATATAATCAATCCATGACTAATATATTATCAAACTCTACCTAAAGGGAGTTTGAAAAGATTTTTTTGGAGGTTCAGTCCAAAAAATTAATTGGGTAGGAGTTATAAAATTTGGATACAATAATTTCCCCATTTTATATACTGACATATAACTCAACCTCCTAATTTTATGGTGGTGATTGAATAGTTCTACTGATCATAAATGATATAAAATGGTGTGTAGAACCAGATTGAAATAGTACATTGACTATTATTTAATTAATAGCCAGAATACAAGTCACTACATCATTTTTAGGTTCTACCTCAGTAGTAGTGAGAGTATATTCCCTTGCTTCCTTGGAGGTTTTTTTGATTGCCTCCAACAACCCTTGGCATAATGAAATGGATCACTAATTACAATGTTACTTATAGTTGAAACACTTCACTATAGGTTGAGTATTAATGTTATCCTTTCTTATTCTTCATTAGTTCGGTTCTTCATATCCCTTCAGTAGTTATGAGTTATATGACTTTCTCTTTCACTTTTTAATCATATATTGGTTCCATTTATTATGTTTCCAGGATGCTTATTCATTATATTTTTATATGTGGTATTTTGGGTGTTTTTCCATCATGGGATTTATCTTTCAATCATCCCATATTAGATTTCATTTTACTCTATTTTTCAATGGGCCAATGAGACTACGAGGAGTCTCTGATATTCATTTAATCCTTAAAGGACCAATATACAATATCATCATAACTATCAATGTCTCAAATTTCTATATCCTTTTTTATACTTGGATTTAGTATTCTAAAGAAGCGATCTACCTTTATACAGTTCTTCATTAAAAATCTATAAGTGTATCTCAAAATCCTTGTGGAGGATTCCTCACATACATTGATAAAATCATCTTATATTCACTTAAATTTGAGGAATTTAATTTTCATATTGAGATTGATGGTTTAGGGAAAATTTTTACAGAAAAAAATCTTCATGAATTCCTCCCAATCCCTGGAATAAATTTACTCTTTGGAAAATGTGTCCTTGATCAGTGTCTACCACTGATCAGCTTCCCTATCAAAACATTTGACCGCTAGAATAACCTTCTCTTCTTTAGAGAACAGGTAGAAAAGGAATATTTTCTCAATGGTGTTAATCCATTTCTTTGTGTGTAAATGACTAAATGATGGAAAAAACATGGGATGCATTTTTTTATAATGTATTCGATGATAAAATTATATTTATTAGTAGAATGAGGGAATTGTATAGGATTCATGTTTTTTATTTAAAAATTTTCTAAGTAATAAAGTACTTTTATAATGTTTTGGTCAACCCTTTCTCTCATATTTGGCATATCATTAGGGAAATCATCACATTTACAATAAAATTTATTTATGGTATGAGTTATTCTACTTTAATTAATTAACTATGAATTAAAATTTACAATTAGGGAGATTGAATACATAGCTAATAAGCATATTAAAAGAAAACATTGAATAAATAATGATATCATTGCAAATGGAAAGTATATCCTAATTTTTTATTCCCATGGGTTTAATCTTGGTTATCCACGATCTATTTCCTATCATATATTCTTATGGGATTTTTTGTTCTAAAAATAATGGTTTGTAATGAGCTTATGAATTAACCACCAAATATACCCCAATATTTTCCATTGAGGTGTGTAGTATGGCTCATTTCCATATACAAGGTTATAATAATTCATGGCAGAAACAAATTTTCAATGTTATTACTATTAGGAAAATATGTACCACAACCATGTATGCTTTTAGTATCCAAACAAGGATGTATTTTATTGATAATACACTTACTACAATATAACCAAATTTTAGAGATTAATTCTTATACATAATATTGTACCTCAAGCATTCACTATAGTTATTTAATACTAATCCCAAAAACAAAATACAATTCTTTGATACCATCAATACTGGCCCAATAATTTTACACATATTATTTCATGATTTTATGAATAATTAAAAAAATTACGTGCCAAGGATCACAATGTCTAGTGTCTTGGAATATTGGTTACATAAATACTCATCATGAAAACCAAAATAAAATAATCTTATATTTAATTTTACTAAAGTTATCCTAACTCTATTTGAGACCATATATATACATTGGATATCTTAAGGTATAAATGAACAAAAAGGATGAGTTAAAAATCATAGTGATGGAATAAACATAGGAATATAAAAATCACATGAGTTTGAAGGAATAACATGATGGAATAATGGAATGGAAAATGAATAATAATAATACTAAAATTTATAACTTGGAAAATATAACCATGACATCATATTAAGGTAGAAAAAACTTAAAACATGACATAAAAATGATCCATGACTAGCTACCAATACAAAGTGGAAAAAATCCCATAAAGGAACCATGTTCAACCCATATACCATCACAATGTTTAATTAGAATACACATTTCCAATGCATTTGAGAACTATATGGGAACACCAATTATAACAATTCCATGAATATTTTCACCACATAAATAATAATACAGAATGAATAAAATATAACATTAGGGTTACCGAAGGAATGAAATGGATATTGTAATCATTTAATAAGGCATTACAAATGGGCATATAATGAAATTTTTTGTGGAAGAATGGATTGAGAAAATACGTGGACATTACTAAATGAACATAGGCATAAATATTGATAAATTGTGTCTAATTGATGTGAAAAAATTTTAAAATAGTTTTTATGAATCTTTTGAAATTATCCACTTTAGTGCATTTTAAGGGAAAATATTAAAGATTCGTTAAAATTGAAAAGGCACAATTGTTAGAAAAAACCATAAACAAACATGGTAGTTTTTCATTATAAATTGAGTGATATTATAAAGATAATGTTTTATTAAAATGGATATAGATAAAAGATGATAATTAGTATGAAATATGGAAATTCCTTTAATTGGGCTTGCTTATCAAGATTATTTAAGAAGATAAAGTTTTTAAAATGTGTATTACCTCATCAATGAAGGATGATATAATATAGATATATGAGTTTGGAACATATAATCAAAATTTATAAAAAAAGTAAACAGGTATTAAATTGGATTAAATATAGATTAAGACTATCCTGAAGGAAAAAATGGGGTTTTTTGTAGAATCCCTTACCTAATGTCTGAAATGGTTCTTCACTTGATCTAAATGACCTAGATAATCAAATTAAATAAATTAAATAATTAATTAAGACCCTTTATACATGAATTTAATTCATTATATCCTTAATATGTACATATATGTCTTTCTTGAGGGGATATGAGATTCAACATCATCAATTTGGAGTGTTGTTTTCCTTGGATTTCATGATCTGTTTATTTGTATAAATGGAAGAAAGATTGTGTAATGTGGGGGGAAATTATCAAAAATTTAAATTATATTTTATTAATTATATAACCAAGGATTAAATGATCTTAAAAATAATTCTTTTTATATTTTATGGGGATAATTCATTGGATAAAAAATTAAGGATAATCATTTTTGTTAATTTGGGCGATTTTCGATTACAAGAAACTAGATTTGTGTTTTCGTTTTGTATTATGAATATATGTTAGATCGAGAACATAAAAAATGTTATAAAATAAATTTCAAAATATATTTCAACATTATAGTGTATTTAAGATCATCCTTGGATGTGTTAAATGAAAATGTAATCTTTTCATCCATGAAGTTGATAAAATAACACCTCACAAACGATGTTTCAATTTTTAGAGTAAAAAGGGATAGAAGAAGAGGTATTCATTTGGATTTTAAAATTATAATAATAAAATTATAGTATATATATATTATTATAGTTATCATTCCACTTGGATTAGGATATTTGAGGTGAAAATAAGAAAAGGAAAAGTACTTGAATAGAAATTAAATGAAAATAAAGAGGTTTTTACCTCTTAAATCCTTCTTATTGAGAACCTCCACAGGGAAAAGGTTTTAGTTTTTCATTGAGAAAAAGGGATACTTGACTTTTTTGAGGGTATTGATAAGTTATTTCAGTATAATTTGGACTAACATCAATTCTTGATAGCTGTGAGGATATGTAGTTGTACGGGGTGGTATTTGTAGGGGAGTAGAGGGGTGTTTTCGAATTATTTTATTTGTTTATTATTTGGCCTCAAGAATATGAATAGTTTGATAATTAACACAAAAAAATATTAGAATAATTAAATATATTTCTATATTTTGGACTTAAATTATTGATGACTCATGTAATAGTGTATTTACCTTACAATATATATATATCTTAAATGACCATATTTCAATTTTCAGCAAAAATTAATGTTTTTTTTCAAAAATCTCAAAAAACCACTCTAACAATTATATGAAAAAGTGAATTAAAAATAGACTACATTTTAGAAAAATAGTTTTTTATATATGATAAATTTATGTTTTTATTAAAAACATTATTTTGTTGAAAAATACCTTTTTTAAAATTATAATTAATTTTGTAACACTTTTAAAAATTAATAAAGTCTCACAAAATTATCTTATGATTATAAGATAAAAAAATATTATTTTATTAAAACATTTTATGGAAATAAATTTTCTTTTAAATCATTATATTAATTATAAAATATTAAATAAACAATCATGTTTAATAAATAAATCAATACTAAATTATTAATTTCCAAAATATTTATTTCCTTGTATTGTGATATAATTATATAAAGTTTTAATTTATATCATGGAAAAGTTTTTTTATACTTTCATGGTTGAGATTACTATTAAATTTTATAGTTTATTATTCATAAGGGTAACATTACTATTCTAAAGGTAACTATACTATTTCATCTGTATATGTTCCTTAATTTGTAGATATTCCTCTTATTTCATTTATTCTTTATTTATAATGTTTGTATTGTCTTCTATATGTGTTGTTTATGTGATTTAGACTATATAATATTATTATAATAATGTAATTTCAATTGATAAATTTTTTAGGTTGTTATAATTTCTCATACACTATTTTGGTTGTCATTTAGTACCTAGACATGCCTCATGTTTATAAGATCAGGATCATGGATTGTTGTATGTGATTGATTACTATTTCCAATAATTGGTATGATGAAGTATATGGAGAAGAGGACGAATGATGTTCCCATGATGATAATTGAGATAGCCAATCTGTCTTTTATATATTAATATATTTTGTGAGAATTTTTAGGTACTGCGTAAAAGTACCTCTATTTTTGTCAGACCCTATTCATTAAAATACTTATCTATTTATTATTGATGACTATTTTTTATTTAATTATGATGATATTATTTATTATTGTTTTCACTATATTTATTTCTCATTTAGAGGGTATAGTCTCCCCAATTTAGCTCTATCAGACCCTTGCATCTAGTCAAAATTATCTGACGAATGGGGATGCATGATTATAGATCAGATGAAAAAAAGATCGGAGTAACATTCTATGTGGATTCCAGGGAAGGGTTATAGAGTTATATTTTATTACCTTTTAATTTATTTTAGTCATTATAAATTTTCTATTTTCAATATTCTGTTCATTAATCCCTATTTTCTATTTTTTCTTATTTTTAACTACTATTTGTTTGATTGTTTTTTTAGTTTTTGGTGTTTAGTGTTTGATATTTAATCTTTGTAATTTTATGTTTCCTATTAATTATTTATTGTTTTAAATGTTCTAATTAATCATTTCTATTATCAAATTACTTATTGGACTTCTGTTTTAAGTTTGTTATTTTTTTGTTGTTTTATATTTTATTCTTTTGTTTGATATTTATTATTTATTCTTTTCTCTTTTATATTTTCATCATTATATATTCCATTTGTTTTTTTATTTTTGGATTTTATTTTTATTTTTTTACTATTTTTATATGTTTTTCTCTGTGTTTTTTGATGTTTGATGTTTTTATTTCAATTTTGGTTGGTGGTTTTGTATTTTCCTATTTTCAGTTTATCGTTTCATGTTTCTTATTTCCTATTTTCAATTTATTATTTAATTTTTTCTATTTTATATATTATTATTTTATTGTTACCATTTTTTGTTTTTATTCATTTTTAGTGCTAAATAATTTTCTTATTTTTTTACGATGATTAATTTTTTTTGTTTTCTATTTATTTTTTGATATATTATCTTTACTATTTATTTTTTAGTTATATATTTTTTTATTTTATACTTGTTAGTACTGGTTTGATATTTATTGTTTATTATTTGATTTTTATTTTATTTTTTATTTTTTTGTTTGTCTATTTGAGTTTGTTGTTATCCTGTTTCATTTTTTGATTTCAAATTTTTTGATTCTGATGTCTTGTATCTTGTTTCCTACTTGTTTTTTTTTTGTTATTTCCTATTTTATATTTTTTCTTTCATGTTTTTCCTTTTTTGTTTTTTGTTTTTAGTTTTCTGTTTTAAATTTTTTGTTTGATTTATGATATTTCATATTTCTATTTTTTTGTTCGACATTTCTTGTTTACTATTCATTTTTTATAGTTTAATTTATTTATTTTAATAGTTCTTTTTTCTATTTGGTAAATTTTTATCATTTTTTTAATGTTGTTTGATTATTATTTCATGTTGTTTTTTGTTTATTTATTTTATTTTCAATTTACTTTTTGATGTTTTTTGTCAATTTTTTTGGTGTTTCCCATTTCATGTTTGTTGTAATTTTATTTCTATGCTCCATTTTATATTATATATTTTCCATATGTTTGTTTATTTTTTTTATCTTGTTTATTGTTTACGTTTTCAATTTTTTTCACATTTACTTGTTACTTTTTATGTTTCCAATATCAATTCTTCTATATGATATTTTATAATTTTAAATATAATTTTATTCTTTGTTTTTTCTTTGTATTGAATCATGTTTGATGTTTTGTGGTTATTATTTTATGTTTTCCAATTATTTTTTTATGGATTTTCGTTGGTTTTTTTTCTCTGGATATTTCTATTAGTTGTTTACAATTAGTTGTTTTTAATGAATTATACCTTTCCAGCTTTTCAATTTGCCCATCATAGGGATCAGATGTGTCTAGATATGGTTCAGGAAAGGGATGATTGAAGTTGCGTAGAAATTTTAGCTGGGTTAAAATACAGTAATGGGTGAATTTGTATAAAAGCGTGAAGTTGGGTCAATATTTTCTTCCAAATAGGGTCTCTTGGAAATGGAATGGAGTCCGAAGTTGTTTAGAATGGTGGTTATTTTAGTTTGTAAATATTAGTGACAATAGGATATATTGTTTAATGGAGTGATAATGTAGGATTTTTATGGGTTATGAGTTAGTTCTCTCCAAGTGATCTAGAGGAATTTAACATCTTCAATTTTAAGGGTGGTTATTTATTATTTAAACTATTAATTTCTTATTGATTTTATATCATATGTTTCTTTTCATAAGATTTTTTAGCAACTTTTTGTTCCATATTAGTATTATTTGTTTTTAAATTTCCTCTTTCCTATTTAACATTTAATTTTTTTAAAATTTTAGGTTTTTTCAATTTTTTGGTAATGTTTCTTGTTCTATCATTTCAATTAATTTTTTTGGTTTAGTGTTTCATTTTTGTTATTTCTTATTTTTTGTTTTGATGAAGATCTATTTTAATTCATGATTCCCCAATTTTTTATGATTTTGTAATGTTTTTTAAATTAGTGTTTAATGGTTAATTTTTAATAATTATTGATCATACATTGAAATTTAATTTTATTGAGAATTTTCATTTATAATATGAATATTAGAACTTAATTGAAAAAATTTCATTTATTATTTTTAAAAACATTTTTACAAACATAATGTTTTATTATTTATGGAATGAGTTACATAGAAATAATATTTTTCAAAAATTTTGAATATTTTTTCTTTCATGTTTTGAACATATTTAATATTATTATTGGAAGATAATAATTTTATCACTAGAGGATTTTAAATCCATGTAATATTTTTTTGATGAAATTCATATTAAATAATTTATTATTTTGATGAAGATTTTCTGGGTTTCTATTTTGGATGTATAATTTTTTTGAGAATTCAACAATGGCTTTGATTGACTCCACGTAAAATAAAACACTTGAAACAACCTAATGGTTAGGATCAAATGTTCCTAAAATTAAGTATGTGTGTTATCCATTATCCCATTCCTCCCTTTCCCAATTTATCTTGCCTATTATTATTTCCATTAAACTATTCCCTAGGACCAACTACACATGTTCTAAGGGATCATCTGCATGAGTAAAAATTAGATTGACTATGAATCATTTTGTCAATAAAACATGAGAGTGGTTAAAATTCAAGTCTAAAGTAAATTTATTCTTTCCTAAGTGTCATTTCACGTCAGATGTGTAGTGGAATAAAAACATGAAGAACATGGTCATTACTAAGATATATAGAAGAATCGAACCTGAAAGAAGATTAATGGTGGATTTAAATGGTGTATTTGGGATTTGGGATTAGTTTCTCACAATACAAGGAAATGATAAATTATACAGCTACCTAAATTCTACCAGTTGATGTTGTTTGTAGCCGACATGATTCAATCATTATCCAATACAAAATTATTTTATCTAGATTCCAAAGTCAATAATTCTTCATTTTCCCTAAATAATATATATATATCTACCATATAAAAAAATTACCATTCATTGTTTTAATATATAAAATCATTAATTCTCTATTAATATTAAAATTTGAAAACCACGATCGTCCTCATCCCCCCCAAATCAATTTTCCTTCATCACTCATTATCATATCATTAAATATTATATATGTACACAAATCCCGCTGTACGTAGTGGTACCAATTAGTCAACCAATCTGTTCAAATTTCTCTATTTCACAGGAAAAATTCCATTTGACTGTGCAAACTTTGATTTCTTTTAGCATTTTTTGTATTGACCAAAACCTCATGGTGTATAGTGAACATTATCTTCCATTTAACACTTATGATTTTGAAGAATTTTTATTTTCCCATATCCATGATGGAAGCTTCCACTCGCCACCATCAGTGAATTCTCACAATTCATGAAAATTTTAACTTTATACCACATACTTCAGATTTCTATTGAGCTATAAGAGGATTCCCCAAGAATTCGTCTCCAAATTATTCATGTTGGATGTATGAATTCACATTACATAGTGGGATCAAGTGGATGATGATCTTAATGGATTGTGCATAGTTGATTTTGAGCGCGACAATGATGAGACATATATTTCAATGCATTTATTCACATATTCATTCATGATCTAAATTATAGAGTGAGGTAGACATAAGGGCTTGCTTCGGATTGCTGAATAAAAGACCGAATCAGGTGGTATAATGTGAATGAGTTCATGACCTGCATGAAGTCACTGATGTTGATGCATGTGTTTTTTCCTCACATATGTAAAAAAGGAAATGTTTTTCAATGTCTTCTATGCTGATAAATATGAAAAATTCATTGTTCACTAAATGGTTTCTATCTATTTAATAAATGATATAGAAAATTAGATGATTCATAGTATAATATAAGGTCTCCTTTGGATGATAGAAGGTAGTGTTGACTAGATGACCAATTAAAACAACTATATATAGTGGGATTGTCCCACTTTTGCAATATTTAATAATTGTACGATGAATAACATATGAAAATGTAGGTGGTTCCAAAAGAATCACTCTCGGATGCATCCATGTGCTAGAGCTTAATGTGTTGAAGGTGGATGATGAAGGCCAAAATTGAGAGACTGTATGATATGAATGGGTGAGGAATTGAATAAATGATTAAATTCGTGAGACTTCTACAATTATTATGGACAAGGTTTTCAGAATTTTATTATCCTTCAAACTCATTTTACTTTATTGTAGATGGAATGAAAGAGATGTCACAATTCTCCGATGGATTCATGGAATATGTCTGAACAACTGAATCCTTATGTATATTATATTTTTAAATTGTGTTTTCATGTGAGTGTGTATGTCATCTGCTTGTAATCTAGCGAAACGATCAAAAAATGGATCATCAGGTGACTAAAACTAGATTTTTAAAACTAACTAGATGTTTTGGATAGAGTTCTTAGTCCTCCCAGTTCTTTTATCTAAGCTTCTAGGTGATGGAAAACAAAAACCATACATTTCTTTTGATGCTTGAAATTATGATGCAATGGAATTTTCAAAAGGATAATTTCTAATGATCAAAATACATATCCTCATCCCAAAAAAATTATCCTTCCTTATCCTTCATTTTTTATACTCATGTCTCTATGGTTCCCTTTAAATACCCCCTTTAAGTAAAACCCTATGATATTTAAAAATAATTTTTTCAATTTTTATTCTTATCTTAATTATCATGTTTATTCAAATTACACTCTATATATTTTAATGGTTCCAATATTATGAAATTTTACTTCTAAAATAATGGTTCAAAATCCTTTTTATAACTATGTGAAAATGGTTTATAATAGTGACTCATTTATCTAATTTATTAAAACACCAACCAATGTTAAGAAACCATTTTTAGGATTTCTCTTCCATTATTCCCTCTATTCTTAACAATATTATTTTTAAAATAATATATTAATATGATATAAAAATATCATTATTATTTATTTAAAAATAATTTGTATTTTTAATAAAATTATATTCATGTCATAGCATAAAAAATGATGTTTTCTATATTTATTTCAACGGTTTATAATAACATACTAATTGATTTTCTAAAATATCCACAATTCCACTTCTTTCTTTATAATATTATTCAATTATGTCAATACTCCATTTCATTAAACCCATTTGACTATTTATCAAATTGTATTTCCATAAATAACATATTTCACAGAAAGTAAATATTATGTCCAAATAATCATTTTATTATTTATGAAAGTTCCAATATATGTGTGGTGTGATGGAAATTCAATCTATATAATAGAAATATTCCATCATTAACATTTTCTTCAGTTATCATCAACTATATTACACATTAAATTTTGAATACCTTATAATTTATTATTTTGATTGAAGAGTGCTCACCGTGATCTCCATACATTTAATAGAATGGGAAAATTACAGATTGGAATATATGTCCATTATTTTATAAGCTATAAATACATTAATCTTCATTATCATGATTGAGGTATATTTAACAATATTACTAAATTGTTTCATTTGATGTATATTTTATTTCCAAATGTTAATCAGGGTATGATTTTGATGGATTTGAGATTTTTTTCATTTTAATGTGGCACACAGGTGCATTATATATTAGGATGAAGGGTGGGTTTGGAGTTATAAAACCCCATAATCAATTGTGTAAGGTATTATATCTCAAGATATTATTATAAATGGATATGTTGTATTTGGATTTATTTATTATGTTATGATATCTTGGTTGTGAGCCTTAACCTATGTTTCTAATTTCTTATAGGTGAGCCTTGACCTATACATATGTTGTATTTGATTCTTGACATATATTTATAACATCTGGGTAGTGAACCTAGGTGTATGTTTATGATGTCTTAGAGATGATCCTTGATCTATGTTTATGATGAAATTAATTTTTTTCCACAATCATATGACATGAAGAAAGGGTCGATAAAAGGGATATTGTTTAGAGTCTTTTCCAAGATTTGTATACACCATTTGAATGATCTGATTGGTAAATTCCAGGATTTCATGGTTATTATTTTAAAAAAGTATTGTCGTAATAAATTATTATGATATAATTATTCATTATCATGAAATTAAGAATGTTTTTTACCCCATTACATTTTAAGAGGTTATAGAATAATTGTGTGTTTCGGTGTTATGGTTATGTCTTTATAAGAAGAAGACCAAATATGAGGCGGACATTCCATAAATCTTTTTTCTATGAAGGAGTTATATTTATATTAATCCTTGATAACCATACACCCATCATAAAAAATGGAGACAAAGGTGAGATTGACCCATTTTAAATGAAATTTCTAACCTACCCATAAAGGTCTAGAAATATTTCATTGGGTTATTTCTATGGGTATGAATTAATTTATATGACATTTATCAATTTATAACTATTTTATAGTTACATTCAAAATTATGGATAATAATCTATCAAGTATATCATTATCCAACAAGTCCAAATGGAATTTGTAGCCTAATAATAGTTCATTATGGGAAAGATTACACCCCTTAATAAAAACCTAGTCTATCTAAATATGTGAATCAAATCAAGAAAAAAATCTAAAAATAAAATACATTGACTGATTACTTGGAATCAAATTCAATACCATCAATAAAATCGGTCAGAATATCTTAATATTGTAAAAAACTATTAATATCATCAAAATTTTCCATTTGGTCTAAAATATTTCTTATTCTTTAATGGTTTATCATCATTCAAAAATTAAATATAAGAAACAACCATAAGAAAATCAGAATCCATGTATCCAAACATTTGACGATCATAATATTAAGTATATAAAACATCATGCTATCTCTTAATTAAATCTTCTACATAATACCATGTTTTGGATAAGCTCTTGAAATATTTTTAGTGGAAATGATGTCAGTAGAAAATCTACAAGAATAAAATATGTTTTTATGTGTTCAATGGATATCGATTGATTATAGATTCTTTTTTTTCACTACTAGATTATTAATTTCAATATTTTTGTTGTATCTTCAATATTTGTAGATCATAGAATATAAAACTACAGCCCAATGGTCAAAAAATACATTCAATGATTTAATGATAATATAAACAATCTGAAGTCACATATTTAAGATCATAATCTATATTTCATGATATTTCAATTCATAACAATATGCAAATTCCTCTTCCATAGTAGAAGAAGCTAGAAGTTGCTTATTTGTGAATATCTATGAAATAGGTGCACCATAAAATATAAAGATATATCTAAAATAGATTGTATTGTATCATGACTTCAAGCATAATGAGTGCCTTTATAGAAAATTACTTCATGAAAATCTATCATCCAATAAACAAGAATGATATTATTTTTACCCCATAAATAAGAGATGAATTTTTTACATTCATCAAATTATACAATCCTAGAATAATTATATAATGTCCATGTTATTCCCAAAATACATGTGATATCTGTGAATGTAAAAAAATGACCACACAAAAGTTTTCATACAACCAAAGAATCAGGATTCCTCTCCATTTCATTATGCACAAGTTGGATCATGGGACACCACGAAAAGAAAAAAAATTACCCTTGAAAACCATTGCAATAAATGAGGAACAACCTTTCATGTTAAATCACTCAAGTGCCTTTTTAATATATGAATTTTAGGATAATACCAATCTTCCATGGAACTTATCTTGACGAATATCAATTCAAATTTTGTATGTGGATTCACAAAGATCATTATTGTAAAATTTTTTATATGTAAATACATTCATCTCATGTGGTATACTCAAGAAATTACATTTAATAAGTATATCATCTATATAATGTAATAAGAATATGAAATTTCTTCTAGACACTGTTATAAATATACATATATCAAATACATTTTTTTAATTCCAATATAATCAATTATATCATAAAATTTTAAATACCACTATCGAGAGACTTTATTATGTCCATAAATGGACTTCCTATGTGTGCATTATATATCGTCCTTTCCCTTAACTATAAATACTTTTAGTTGTCTCAAGTTGACATCCTCCTGCAAGTCTCCTTAAGGAATGTAGTTTTGAACTCCATTTGATGTATCTAAAAATCAAAATTAATTTCAAGTGCAATGATTATTTGGAATGAATAATTCTTATAAATAGGTATGAAAGTATCAAAATGATCAATGCATTCCCACTGAGAATAACCATTTTTAACAAATTGGGCCTTGTAACATTCAATCTATCCTTCATGATCCATTTTTTAAACTATTTGGATCCAATAATTTTGGATCCTTTTGGTAAGTCTACTAGTTATTAGGAGGCCTCTACCTTCAATGTGTTCAACTCCTCCTTCAATCATTTATGAAACTCAGTTGATTAGTTTATCATAATAGTGTCCTTAATGGTTGTTGGATAGCTTAAAATATAGAAATCAGTATCATATAGATATATATATAATCATCACAAAATGATGGTCTCATCACTCTTTCTGAATTTTTAAGTAATGGTTCATGAATATTAATAGGATGTGGTTCACTATTATGGGTTTTAATTTTAGGTGATACCTCATTAAAATAAATATATCTCACAAAAGGGGAAAGATGTTGGTAGTCCTAGAGTTATAGTAATGTGTAAATGATCGAACTCCTCAATTGTAATAGCTTTAGGCATAAAACTACCACATCTGTCAATATCCTCTAAAAATACAGCATGTATATTCTCAATAAAAATAATGATATATGATTGGAAATAAAATAAAAAACAATAAAAACATTCAATATATCTAATAAAATGAATATTTATTATCTTGGGATCAAGTATACTAACATTTATGTTGTATATTCTAGCCTCTATAGAAAAATCCCATACATAAAAATATCCCAATTGTAGTTTCCCCTGAGTTCATATATCATACGATCTTTTATGAACGTTCTTACTAGGAACCCTATTAATTATATTCATCGATGTCTTAAGAGGAAGAACCCATAAACACTTAGGTAAGTAGATATGGAATATCATACATTGTATAATTTCCATAAGAATATGGTTTCATCTATCACCAACACCATTCTGTTGAGTTGGGACCAAAATTGAAACAAAAGAATAGATTCAACATTAATGAAGAAACAAAGAAAAAGGCCCGGGTTGTGACCTGAACCAGAGAATGTGATATAATAATACCCTTCTCTATATAACCTCAAAACATTAAACTGATAACCTATATACTTTCCTACTCAAACTTTATATGTTTTGAACACCTCTAGATCCTCATATTTATCGTGAAGAAGATAAATATACCAATAACATGAAAATTCATATTTGAAGGTAATAAATTACACGTTCAAATTAATTCCATGTGTATAAGGACCACAAATATTTGTTTGAATTGGTTTTAATAGTGCTTCACTTCACATGGTACCTGGTTTATTTCATTTTAAAAATATACTTTTATATTATTAATACATGTATTATAATCAGAAAAATAAAATTAAAGAATAAATCCATATTCAATTGGATTTCCATTTTGTCTCTGTATGTGGTGCCTAAATACTCATGTCAAAATCATAACGATCTTTAAATTATCTTTTTATTCTCCACATGTTATATCTATATTATTCTCATATATGGGTTCTAGTGATTTAGTAAAATAAGTACTCAAATATATTTTTTTAGTGGTTTCTATATTGAACACCATAACCAATGATTGTAGAATCTATTAAAATAATGAAACATTATTCTCAAACATTAATGAAAAAATAAGTTTCATGTTGAGAAACTATAATATGTCTTCTAGTAATATTGGGTACACAAACAATATCTAATAAATATAGAATTAAAAAATTATTCAAGATGAAATTATAAGTTCCAATGTCTTTTAATGAAACATTATTCCAATTTCCTACTTAAATTCCATAGTCTCCCTAATTTAGCCACCTTAGGAAAAAAATCATTATATAGAACATGTTATATAATAAAACACACTAGTGTCAAACCAACATGTATGTAATGAAAAAGTTGAAGTAAATCATTCATAAAAAATATAATGTGGTAATTTACTTTCTTTTTAATCGATTTTTTTACATTTTGGTAACCCCTTCTAAATACATCCTTTAGCTTGATAGAATTGAATAATAGTGATCCAGGATCTTATATTATATTATTATCTCTCTCTAAGACAAAGAGAATTTCCATATGGTTTAAATTAATATTTTAAAAAGAATTTTAAAAGTAATTCCGAAATGTTTTTCAACTATTTTGAGGGAGGAAATGGAATTTTTAACTTCGTTATACTTTTAATATCAATATTAGTATCTAAATATGCAAATACACCTTGAATATTAGATGTCATTAATACCCTGATAATCAAAATTGACTAGCGATTAGACCACTCCCACCTTTCAAAATAAATTTTTTCCTCATGGGAACATTGAGCTGTAAGTAGGTTAGAGTTATCATTTTTTATTGAATATTCAAGATCCATAATACCAAGGCCAAGACTAATCTATTACATCCATTTATTGATGTTTATAACTGTTATGATCGTAATGGATAAATAATATCTCATAATTGTAGCAGTATAGTCATAGAAATAACCAAGGTAATTATAAATAATCTTAAAAATTAACAATCATAAGTGTGAAAGATTAATAAAATGAGAGTACATAGTTCAAAAAATAAAACCAATAAGCAATTTTTTTTGAGAAATTATTTATTAATTGAAACTTCAATTGGGATGAATACAAACATAAACATATGTTTTCCCATTAAATTTTTTTATTAATATAACATCATATTAAATCACATCAGCATTATGAAAATTAATTTACTGAAATATTATACTAAAAAATTATAATCTAAAATTCATATAATAGATATCCATTTGGATAATTAATGATCTCAACTTAAAGAGTGTAACATAATTTTGTAACTATCCAAATAGTATATTTATGATGGGCTGAACATTAATTGAATAACAAGAATAATAAATCCTATTAAAATTTTCATTAAGATACACAAATGATAATTTAAATTACCTAATAATTATTATTTAATAATTCCATATAAATTTTGTCTACAGTAATCTCATTTATTTTAATGATATTCTTCATTGTATTGATTTTTATTCAAATAATTGAAAAATATGAACACAATTAAATATAAATATTCATGAAATTATCTTTTCCCACACACATAGATATTTTAATCAATATAAATTAGTTATATAATTTAGCACTCCATGAATAATCATTTACTAATACATTATCTCACACAATCTTAAAATTCATAATTTAATTTTATGACATAGAAATTATAGAAATTATTCTGGAATATATTAATGTAAAACAGGTGTATAAAATCCATAATTTCAAATCATTATTACCACAATTAATTATACTAAGAGTATAATAATATCTTGAAAACATAGAAAATGTTCATTTTATCGCATCAATTAACACAACTTATTTAATCATAAAGTTTTAAATAAATCCACCAATCATAATGATTATGTAATAATTACATAATAATAATTATTCATGTATATATAGTTTTTATTCAAGAAAATTAATATTGTAATATTTTTGGACTATCTATTTCTTGATAATCAATCAAATATAAATTTATTTAATTAATTTATCTTAAAATAAATTTGGAATATGTATTTGAAACAAAAACACGATCTGATACAAAATTTAAAAATCATAATTATGATAAGTAGAATGTTCTTCCCATACGCAGAAAATTATTAAATGATATTAAAATCTTATCAAATGCATAAATTATAAACATAATAAAAAAGACTAACCTCAATTATTCACTCCCATGTAATTAATAGCAGTCTTAATCCATTTTCTCAATAAGAGGAGATGGGGTCATTGTGTAATTTAGGGTTAGGGTCTTATCTTCAATGGAAGAAGAGAAAACATTAGGTGGTGTTGTCATAAGTCTCTTTTACGGGATATATATATATATAAACTTAATTGATAACCCTAATACACAACATAAAAAATATAGTAATAAGGTGAACTGGTCCATATTGAATACAATTACTAGCTCTTCTATCAAAGTCCAGAAATCTGAAAATACATTACTTGGATGTGGTGGAATTAATATATTTATATTATGGTAATTTATTAAATAATTTAATATTGGAGGCCAAACTATGGATTAGACCTCAATGAGTCCAAAAAATTGATCATTCGGTTTACTCATAAATGAGATCTGGAATACTCATACACAACCATTAGAATCACCGAGTTACACAAACATTGTATCGACCAATTTTTTTTATAAGGGAGACATAATTCATTTTTGAGCCTATATGTTTTATCATTAAAACTTAATTTATTATTTATTTTAGAATACTGAGTCCTTTAATGAGGTAAAAATATAAAATCTACCATAGTAGTTATCCTAAAAAAAATCTATTGGTTTTGTCGAACTCGTAAGGTGGTGTTTAACCATATGTTTAATTTTTTTAAGATTTCAAGCTAGTTATATATTAATGGATATTTAATATTAAATAAATAAATAATTATCTCATGAACATGAATGATAATAGATTTTAAAAAAAGATCATATAAGAATTTGTAGACCATATTTGTGTTCAAAATGGTTTGTTATCCCATGGAATGAAACAAACATAGTGCTCAAGTGATGAACCTTAAAATGGGTATTATATTGTTTTATTTAAATCACTAAATTATCCAAATAAAAATTATTTGATGGTTTATGGGAAATAGGGATGTGGAAATGACACATCAGAATGACATTGACCTGATTTATTAGAGGTTTTTTCTTGGAAAATAGTATTTGATTGTTTCTTTTCAATGATGATGGAATTTAAATAATGAAATTTTATGGATTAATGTGGTTATAAGGTGATTATTTATGAAGAGATAATTCTTACACTATATTCATTATCTCCATGTTTGGTAATACGAAAATAAAATATCATATCACTTCATTTAATCAGTGGTAAAATAAATCCATTTAGAATTTTGTCTCTCCCTACTCGTAGAATAAATAATGCTTCATTGTAATATTCACAATGGTGCTGATGAAAAACATAGGCCAATACAATACCATTTAATGAGTACGTATTATCCAATGTGGTAAAAATTCTTGATTTTAATTTTTACTTGTTATTGTGTGGTTCAACCCTCACCCCACATATTCGAATCACCCGATCCATTTCCCTGAAAGATTTTATGATGGTGAATTTTTTGAAATTTATTATTTTCTTATTCCTAAAAGTAAATAAATTATGTTTTTTAAAATAAATTATTTCATATAGAAAAATGATATTTTAAATTTTATTGGAAGTTATAAGACCAATATTTTAATGCTTTATTTTTTAATGAGATTTAAAATATATGTTCTTAATGAAATTATATTAATTTATTTTTAAATAAAAAAAATTTCTATGGTATTTTATACAATAAATATTTTTTAAATCAATAAAATAATTTTATTGAAATATTTACAATGGGGAATAAATTGTGGATAGTTTATAGAAATTTGTTGAATATTATTGTTGTCTTATTCTACAATTTTATCATGATCAATAATGATATTAACATTAATTCTTAATTATTTGAAATTTTGTTTATCACAAAATAGAATATAATGAATGGTAGAAGAAAAATAAATTATTCAACCTAGAATTATTCCTTCTTATAATATCTATTTCGATAACTCTTGAGAATAATTATTACCCATTTTTAGTTTTCTAGAATCCCACTGACCACCAATTATCAATTCTCCCAATCATGTTCCCTTCCTATAAATCGTTCGTGGTTATATGGAACTATAACATAGATTATATGACAACTTCAATTTATATGGAAAACAATATTCATTGATGAGATTCGGACGAGGTGTCAATCATTGTTGAACACTATGGGGTCCAATCAGTGATTTATCAAGTGGGATTCAATTATTTATAAATTGAGACATGTTAAATAAATTAATGTGTCCATATCCAAGTAAAATAAAGCTTAATATGAATACCTTCATGGTTAAGAGGATGATTTTACTTAATATGGGACAATCCAATCTCTTTATTTATTTATTGTGATGTGTGTTAGCATATTCTTTAATTTTAACTTGATTAATGACAATATTAATATTATTAATTTTTATTTTGTAGAAAATATGTTTTCCGTCGAACATGTGATGAATAATGTTGAAAAAAATACAAAATTATTAATAATTGAATTATTTTCTCTTTTAATATCCTTATTTATTAATTTTCAAGATTACATATTACCCATTTTCAGTTTTCAAACATCCCACCAACCACCATTACATTATTCTTGCATTCTTGTTCCCATACTAGGAATTGTTCTTGGTTATATGGAACTATTATAGAGATCAAATATTGACTCTAGATTTATGTGGATCAAAATATGTAATGATAGAAATCTAATGAAGTGTAAATTACTATTGGAATTTATGGGGGTATAACCCTTAATTTTACATGCGGGATTAAATCAATCCTCAATTGATACAGGTCAAATAGAATATTATGTTCATATCCAAATAACATAAGTCTTTATTTCAATCTATTGATTGGTAAGATAGTAATTGTATTCAATATGTGCCGATATGTTTATCTGTATTGTATGTTATATTTGTCATGGTAGTATGTAATTATATATCTTTCCTTGAAAAGACCCAACGACTCCACCTCACATTTTATCTTCTTCCTATGAAGATAAAACCATAACCCAAAAATAAATAATGGCTTGATATCCATATATAGAGAAAAGGGATAAATATCGTGGTTCATTACATTATATATATCAATCCAGTTTAGTTTTTCTTTTACATGTACTTTATTTGTATTTGATAAGATCTGCATAACTGTTAGGGATTTTTTTGGGTATGGGACAAAAAGGATTCCACCTATCAAAATGATGATTATAATAGTCAATATCAGATATTGTTATTGTTTCAAATACATATTAAATATTTATTTTAGGATACACTCGTGAAATAGATTTAAATCTGATCATTTCTCAAGAAATTTGTATTCGAATGATCTTCTAGTTTTTAGGTATTGTAATAAAAATTTATATATTAATGAATATTTATTTTAATTCTAATATTATTATCCTATAATTGATTTTAAATTATTCGGTTTTTTAGAGTTATTTAATACTTTATAATGAAATAAATAATGTCTTTTGAGTACTAGAATAATAAATTGTGTTGATAGATGCAGTTATACATACTCTCTCTAATGTTCAAGATATTTTAATATTGTATACACAATTCATTATTGTAATAATGTAATGAAATAAAATATTTTTATTAATTATTTATCATTATTTAATCCATAATAATATCTATAATTTATGTGTTACAAAATAAAATTATGGATTTTATGTTGGATTTAGATAATTAATTAGTTATTGGTAATTTATTGGGTAATAATTTCAATATTGAATTTAAGTTGAGTTAATTTATTATGCATGTGGGACATAAAATAGAAGTAAGTAATTTAATTTCATTGGGCTTATGATTATTTACTAATAAAATAATAATCACACAAATGATTATTATCAGGGAAATAAAAATTATTTTTTAGGAATGCATTTATATTGCATTACTAAATTTAAATTTTTAATTAATGTAAATTATTATTTGAGTATCCCTGTGAAATATTTAATTTAAAATGTGGTTTTTAAAATTTTATAAATTGTTTTCTAAATAGAAAAGTAGTATTTGAAGAATAAATAATTTGTAGAACAACCATTATAGAACACTTTGAGTGTTAAAATCATTAATTAGCCTAATCGATAATTGTAATTTTAATATTTTTTTAAAAAAAAAATTAAATATGACATCAAATTTTTTCCCAATGGTGGCATGATATAATTTTTTGTTTTATTGATACTAATTTCTAAATAAAAATGTATGTGTATGTTTTTATTCGACCTAACCCATCTTATAAATAATATAAGTTATACTCATAATTATTTTTCATGTTATTCTATTTTTTTCAATTTTTACTCCCTATTTATTAATTTTTTACATATGATTTTGTATTTTCATGATTATAGATGATTTGAATGATTATTACGATGACTATTTAGCTTTATATATGAGCTATGTTTTTTCAATTGAAACACCAACTGGTAGAAACCATAAGAAATATAGAGAATATGTTCTTCTAATCCTTGTATTTATTGACCTTAAACATGAACTATATAATGATAATCCAAATCCACTTTCAACTCAATGTTCCCTCGAGGAAAATTAATATTTTCAAATGTTGGATAATTCTAATCGCTTGACCCTTATGATAATAAAGAGATCCATAAAATCTACAATTCAAGAAGGATTTATAGATTTGGATACTAATTTAGATTCTAAAATGTTTGAAGAAGCTATAGATGCTAAAAACATCGTAACATTATTAAAATAACATTTAAAAAGTACTTACAAATAGATTCCTTCATAATTAATCACCAAAATTGTCAAGAAAAAGTACAACGGTTTCAGTGGTGTTCATGGGAACATCTTATTAGTAAAGGAGACAACCTCTCATCTTATGTCCATGGATATAACTATTTTGGATGTTTATATTATAAATTTTATAGTATCATAACTACCATATCATTTTGGACATTCTAAGATCATTTCTAATGCTTAATGGGAGAAATGGAAAATGATTGTGTTAATAAACATGTGTGATCTAGAATAAGAATGGTTGAAATTCGAATCTCTTTAAATTTCTTATTTCATAATTCACGGGGAAAAAAGATGAAAAGGTATGGTAAGGAAAAAAATACTAATGTAAACCATAAGGAGTGATCCTTTAGAATGATGTGAGTTACGTTTAGAACAATGTATCATTAATCACATAAGATCTACTTATATAGTGCAAAATGATATTTTTAAAAGGGGCACCACAAATTTAAGGAATGGATATAAAATAAATATAAGGTGACAAATTATGTTTTTTGAAATAATCTCATGAAAATGTTTCCTTAAATACATAGTATGTTGATACTAGTGCATATGTTTGTATAAATTTTCTCTTTACTGATGTTTTATTCTATTAGGAGGATAAATAATGGAGACTAGATCATTTTTCTATGGAAATTAAAATAAAGTTCACATTGAAGTTGTTTTAAATCATCATTTAGTCTTGATGATTTGTTTTATTCTAGATTTCAGGGATATTATTTAAATAGCGAGTATTACTGGAAACATTATTTCAGTTTCTCAATGTAATTCTTATGGTTTTTCATTTCTGTTTGAGAATAAAGGTTTCACTCTTTTCTAAAACACTGAAATCCTTTGGTCTAGTTTTCAATAGGTAAGCCTCTATAAATTATGATTGAATAATTATTTTACTGTATTATTGGATTCCATGTATTTGGTTAATGTAGTGAAAATCTGTGGAAAAATAAAAACAATTAATGAAAACAATTTAAGATAATGACATGAAATTTTAGGCCATATTTCAAGAGTTGGAATAAAATTTATCATGTAATATGGATTTATTCATCAATTTTATTTTTTTAACATGATAAATGTATTAAATGCATAAATGTTATATTGTAAAAAGAAAAAAAAGTTTTTATTAGGAATAAATAAATATTAGAACTAATTCAAAATGATATTAGTGGTCCTTGTATAAATGGAATTAATTGGAATATATACTTTATTACCTTCCACAATGAACATTAATGGTATTTGTACATTTATTTTCTTCATGCTAAATTTGAGGATCAAGAGGTATTCAAAACTCATAAAGATGACGTTGTGAACTAGTTATATCAAAAGATTATTATTGTGTGGTCTCAATGTGGAGGAGAATATTATTGAAATTTATTTAATCCTAGTCATAAACATGATCATTTTTCATTGTTTCTTCAAGAAAGAGGTATTTTTTCTAATATTTATAATTTTGAATCACCTTATAAAACAAAATTGATGAGAGTTGAACTCATATACTTATATAAAAGGAACATATTATTGTATTATAAAGCACCTTATATGACTTTTTATTGGTTGAGTCTCTCAAGAAGTCTATGAATATACGTAATAGGGTTATTAGTAAGTTTATGTCTAAAACCCCAAATAAAATATTGACACAATGGAAACAAAAATTCTGAATTTTTTTTTGGATTTGTCATGTAAAGGATATAGTTTTCAACCAGAGTATTAGAATACTCCATCCTAAGACCAATTTTGTAATATTATTATTTATCCAGAAATATTTAATGGTGTTTTATTCTATTTCCCATTTCATACAACTAGAATTTTTGAATATATATATGTTGTGTTTTTAGAGTGTGTGAACACATTTTTTTAGTTTCATGCCTCATGTTGTTAACCTTGATCATGAGTGTGATCACTTATAAGTTCCTATGACTCAAAGAATACCAATATCCACCCCATTAGTGCGATGTGTAGACATAAATGAAGAAGCACCTAATATTCAAAACCAAAATAATTAACATTTTGATTTTACTATTTGAGGTCCGCTACTTAGGAGACCATAATAATTTAAAACAACATCATTTTGTGATGATTATATATATCTATATGACTATAATTCTAATATAAGAAGTGATCATACATCCTTAAAGGATATTATTAGGAGAACATAACCAAACCAATGTCTTAAATTTATGATGGATGAGTTGAAATCAAAGATGGTAAATGATGATTGGTAACTTTTAGAATTACTAGAAGGATCCAAAATTGTTGTATCAAAATGGGGTTTAAAAAAAATTGGATGAAGAATGAAATTTTGAATGCAATCAGGGATATTTTTTTAAAATAGTTTCACTGAATGTGATGGTATTTAACATAGTGGGACCTTCTCTCCAGTTTTTTTGGAAGGATTTATTTCATATGGACATGGAACTTAGAGCTCATTTATATTTATATCTAAATTAAATGGATTAAAAAACAATATTTATTAATAGTGTGTTTTATGGTGATGTCTATATGAGACAACAATAAGGATTTTTGGTCAACTTATTTGATGATATGGTATACAGACTTCTGAAATCCATGTTTGGATTTATGCAAGCCTCTATTCAGTGGTATTTAAAATTTTAGACTATAATTAGAAATTTTCATTTTGAAGAAAAATTGGTTGACCAATACATATTTATAATGGTTTGTGGGACTATTTTAATCTTCTAAATACATTATTTAGATGAAATAGTTATTATGTGTGATGAACGATGAATATTACATGAGATGAATATATTTATGTTAAAGAAATTTGGCATTAATTATATTTGTGAATCCACATATATAATTGAAATAATATTCATTGACATAGTCCTCATGGAATGTTTGTTTTATATTAAAAAGAATATATTGAAAAGTTACTTAAAATATTTTACATGAAACGGTACCCCTCCTGTATTAAATATGTTTTCATAGATAAAATATTTATCTTATCATAGCTACTGAAGATCAAATTGGTTCTTGATGAATTATAATATATTCATAATTCCATGATTGTTGGAATCATTATGTATAATAAATTATATACATGCCTAGACAGACCATATATTTTTGTAATTGTTGGAAATTACCATATTAATCCATGAATGGTACATTTGAAGAATTTTAAGAATGTAATGTTTTATTTTCTAAGTACGAAGGATTTTGTAATTTTTTATAAGAAGTTATATTATTTTAATCTCATTGAAAATACATACTCTGATTATTTCAGATGTCCTAATACCATAAAATCTACATGAGGATATTTTTTCATGTTTTGGGGTGCATATATTTCAGGAAAAAGAACAAAATAGTTACTTATATCTTCTCTTAATAAGGAAGCTGAATTTATATCATGTTATTCAGTGAAGTGTCTTTAAATATAGACTATGACCATAATTATAGGACTTTTGATGGTATAAATTATCTCTAAATTATTTAATAAATTTTTTGAAAATCAGGATGCACTTTTAATTTCTAAGAAAATAAGTCTTGGAATACCTCCAAACATATTAAAATTAAGAAACTAGATGTGAAAGAAAGAATCCAGAATTAATTAGAATTTATAAAGAACAATATATCAAGTTCTTTTCATATAGATATTCTAAAAAAATTATTTTCCACCTCGAATATTTTATATTCATGTTTGTAACTTGGTATTATATGGTAAAATTAATTTAGATATAGTTCAATGTTTTGGATACTTTATATTGATATCACCTAATGTGGGGATTCATGGATTATAAATGTATTATGGTGTGTTTATTATATTTATTTTGTATATTATGATCACGAATAATGTAATAAATATCATGTTGGAGAACATGGATAAATTTGATATTATTTAGTTTTATTCATGATATTTAGTTATTAAAATATATTTTTAAATAGAATGGAATTTATAACCATGGAACATGTATATTAATGTTATTTTTAGATTATTACTTGATTATATTTAATGATTTGGATAAATAAAGTTATTATTATTGGATAGAAACAAATTAGTAGTGACGTATCATTAGATAATTTATATATTTTTTCCATGGGGGGATTTTTGGAATCCATGAGTTACAACTCTTAATTTTTCCAATGATATTAAATTACTCATAATTTTATACATGCCAAATATTTTTTGGACTACCAAAAAACATATGTACTGATTTACAAACATTGAAAAACAAGATAGTAATTGTGTTTAATATGGGCCAATATGAAATCATTCTATATTTTTTGAAATGTGTGTTATATTTATTAAGGATGTTTATAAAAATATATATTTCCAAAATTATATACTTATGGAAAGTCCCCCTCACATTTTCTCTACTTCATCGAACGATATAACCCTAACCCTAAAATATACAAGGAAACAATATCATATTATAGAGATAGTGGGTGAATAATATTATTAAGTAAATCAAACTGATCAATCCAGGTTATTTTTTATATTATTTGTCACTATAATATATTTGATCAAATCCAGAGAGTTTTTAAGAAAATTTTGGGTATGAGACAAAAAGTCCTTTTCCTATCATAATTACGATTCTATTATGCACGACTTCAATGGAGATAAATGATAAAAACATGCATTTCTGAAAAAAAGGTTGGTATAAAATAAATTCCACAATGATATAAAGGTGATTTGGGGGGAATAGAGTTTTTCTACGAGGGTCTTGGATGAGGTAGATGCATTGATATAAAGATAGATGTGATGTTATAAAGAAATCATGGATGTAATAAAATATATAAATGATTTTCATCAAGGAAGATTCATGTGGTTAGAATTTATAGAATAGATGACCTGTATTCTCATAGGTCAAAAACAATTAGGATTATGTATTACTATAAAAATACATGGAATGTATCTCAGGGTTACATATCATGTACTTTGGGACTACGTGCATCAACATGTATGTGGCGTAAACACCATGTCTCCATGTAAGACCCAAAAATTAAGCATTTTGTGGAGATTTAATTTATAACTGGTGAGGTAACATAGCCGGTATCATGAGTAAAGATCCACCAGTCATGTGATTCAAAACACTTTTTATTATAATTACATGTCATTCACTTTATGGAATGAAAAAACCCATAATAAAACATTCTTGAGTTTCTAAAAATAAAATAATGTTTCCCACCTCCCTAGAAACTCCAAATATTATTCTTATAATTCAAAAAATATGAATGTTTTGGTGATATGAGTAGTCTATTTTTTGTGATTTTCTATATAAAACCCAATGATATATATCTATTCAACATTTGGTGATTATTTTTGAGTCATCAATGTAGATAGATTTTTCATAGAATTTATAGAGAGGATGGTGTGTGGGGGTATATTATTAAAGAAAAAAGTGGTAAACAACTCTCTTGGATTCATATAATCTCCAGGTTCTAGGCCCTTTATATAATTATTTTTGTAGCTAAATTTCCCATAGTGATGGGTTATGATTCCTACACTTACGGGGTAGTTAACCCTCTTCGTAGATTCACATTACTCATGGTGACGTAAAGGCCCTCTATAGGGGTCAATTACCCTCTCGATGGATATAATCCCTTCACTAAGATGCAGGTCCCCTGTTATTGTTATTACTGAGGGATGTTGTGTAATTGTTTGTGGGGAGGTAGTTTTGGTGTTATGCATTCTATAGTGTTTTCCATTGGGAATATTTTTGATTTTTCAACCCTTATCCACTGGAATCAACGTGAATGAAAAATGTTAAATGGTATGGTGTGGGTCCTCATCATGGTTGATGAGGTTACATGAGATTTTAGTGGCCTGGGTAGTCGTAGTAATTTCCAATACAATTTTTATGTATAATGAGATGTTTCAAGAAGGTTCCCATCATGATATGACTTATATTTGGTATATCAATTTTTGGATGTATGATAATTTGAGTAAAATATGTATATCTTTATGAACTAAGATATGAATCCACCTAGAGATGAGATTTGTAGTTATGATTTCACATTTTTTAGTGGTTGACCTGAATATAGATCATATATCCTTTCTTTAGGATTTTACTTCATGTTTTACTCAGCCATTGGTATTGATATGACCTATTTTTTTTATCTTGTTTATGTTATTTTCCATGCGTCATATTGTGTATGTTTGTATTTATCCATATATTAGAATTATTTCAACATGTTTCGTTTATTTGATGAAGTCACAAGGAAAGGTGATGTTGATGGTGAACATGGATCTTTTGGAATTTTTGATGCTACTAAATGTTATCAAATAGGGTTTCTTAGTGGGATGATTAGTGGTAGAGTTCTTTCCATGAAAACATATAATGATATTTTTTCTTCATATTCAGAAGGATAGTTTCATCAGAATGTTCTATTTATGAAATTTTCATTTATCATTCATGGATTTTCAATTATGGTGTTATAGTTTTCTCAGGATGTTTCATAAATATATTATACATAGTTTAGTATTTTATATACACTCATGGAATTATATAATATAATAGTATATTAGTGATTTGTTACTATAATAGGTGGTTATAGAGTAAGTCATTCCATATATGTTTATCCTTTATTGGTTTTATTCACCAGGAATTGGAATATTAGATCTGGGATTAGGATGATACACTCGAACTACTGTAATCCTAGATGAGGTCCTGGTTGGAAGGTCATGTAAAAAATTTAATTATTGTTTTAGGTCTTAGGGCTGGAGTTTAGATTTTTTTTTTCAATAAGGATTGCTCTAGTATTTAGTTTAGTGAATTTAATGGGATATTGAGTTTATTTTATAGTCTAGGTAGACCATCATAGGTGAAATAGCTGACATATCCTTTTTAGGACTCTAATAACCTATTATTTAACCTAGAAGATGGAGACATCAATTTTGTGGTATAAGTATGTTGAGTCTTGAATCATATAGTGGCCAGTTATAATTTTTACATTTCCAACCTATGTTATATCACCCAAATACATTGTACAAAATATGGATTCATCATGTTAAATATGGAATTTACTCATGAATATATAATACATATTTATAGGAAGGATCGTGATGTGTCTGTGCTAGTGCATGGTCCTATACCTGATGATCTGTTGAGTTTTTAGGCCTTTATTCATATATCTATTTGGAGGAATCATTGATCAAATATTATAGGGTATATTTTACCATCATGTGGGAATATTCCTAATAGAGTGGATGATATTTATTGCTATTATGGAAAGGTATTTCAAATGTTCGAATATTGTATACATGTTCTAGCGATTGGTTCCACTTAGTCTTTCAAGGAATTCTTGGTTATTAAAAGGCATATGGTTGGTTTGAGTTTTAAAATCATGATTAAAATTTGGATTAAAAACTCATTAGATTGATAGTGGGTTTTAAATTTTTTTACCCCTATTAGTGTAATTAACCATTAGTGTATATTTAACCAAACTCTTAACGGTACAACAGTACCATAGGATAAGAGAGATATTTTATTAGAAAATTATTTTTTCACAACCACGATATTGTTTTCAAGTATTTTAATTTTATATTTATTGGTACTATATTTTATTTGAGCTTGGGTAAAAAACTATAATTTATTAGGGTTTTTTCAAGGTTGGTATTGAGTTTTATAGAAAATATACATGGGATATTTAGTCTTGCACCTTTCCCTTGTAACCACATATTTTTATAATATAAAATTATGTTCTTAATTATTGGATTCCCTTTAAAGACTCTTATTTATTCTCCCTTATTTCCATAACACCTCATCCATCCCTTTCTCAAATCGACCACCTTTTCTCTCCCACTATACTTTGATTCAACATATATTTTTTCACTGTTATTTAAGAATCTATCCAGTACCTCATCTTTTGTTAGCTTCTTCCATCATATATATCAACAATGGCCATGGTGGATAGTGATTAATGTAGGATTTTTTTTTAAATTTTCTATTTTTAAATTTACATCTATGGATTCTACTGGGCCATTAATAAAGAATTAACACACTGTCACTCCATTTACACTAATTATGGTTTGTGAATCCATATATTTGACATTTATATTTGAACTATGGATGTTTTCTATCTTTTTATTCCTGTTATTAAACTTAGATATACATTATAAAAATTATTAATGTTAATTTTATGATTTATAACCAGTTTCCTTTAGTTTTTTTGAATACCATAGATGTTTACATATGCTAATAGGCACAATATGTAGTTCAAATAAAAATGTTCACAATAAATAATTATTAAAATACACTATTGAATTTTAATTGTTTTTTTGAAGTTTCTATTTTGAAATAATTGTTATTATTTATATTGAATTTTCATCGTGTTTTTATTGTAGTTTATGTAACATTTGTTTCATTTCAAATATAATATATTCTTTTATTAAAACCCCATTATTTCTATTTATTTCCTTATACCAAAATTTATTTGGTCATGCTTCTAAAAATTTAATTTCTCAGGTTTTACTCTTCCTCAAAGTCAATTATTTTAAAAGTGTATTTCTATTGTTTAAATCTGAAATACATTAATTCATGGAAAGAATCCATATAACATGTCTGATAAAATGCATACTATATTTTTTAATGACTAAATTATAAAGTATTTTTAGAAATGAATTCATATAATATATAGTGATTTATATTTTAGTTTTTATCATGATTTTAAATAAATAGACCATGATTGGTTAAAATTATGGGTAATATTAGTTAGAAAGGAATAATGAATTTTTATTTTGTTTTATTTTTTTAGTTTTTTTAGTCAGATATCAAATGGAAATATTGACGTCCCTTTAAAATTTTCAACAGCAGTAAACTATATTTTATATGATTTAAAAATTATAAAAATATTCAATGTCATGCATTACCTTAACATTAATCCCAGAATTATGGCATAAGTGTAAAATTGATTTCTATTTTTAATGGGTTGAACATGGGTCATGGATATCATTATATTTTTTTAATTACCTTAATGTATTCTTCTATAATGTATGTTTAGAGGGGAGAGTTATTTATGTTTGTTATTTATTATTTCTATATGAATATGTTATAGAATTTCTCTATACACCTATATATTTTTAATTAAAAACAAAGGGTTTCTAGGAAGGATTTATAGGGATGATTTCTTTACTAGAGTATGATCATAATTTGGATAGTTTACACAAATTAGGAATTTTCTCTATATAAGGGATTTTTATGCTCACTATGTTTAGGAAGGGTAAAAATGATTGTTTAGTTGATAGAACATCTTGCGTACCAATTAGATGAGTTTCATTACCATGTTTTCCTAGATTATCTCTATGTACCATGATTATCACTTGATAATGTTTAATTTGTTTACTAGTTTTTCTTATCTTATTGATGCTTAATGCTACTAATATATAATCGTATATTATTTTCATCAATTTATAGATTATATTTATGCATGAATGTATATTTTTCATTATTAATGGATTTTTTTAATCCCTGAAGGATATTAATCACTTTATTAGTAATGTTTACTTTTTAAATAATGAATATCACATATAGTAGAGTTTGTCTCAAAAAATTTTGGCAACCCTTAAATATATTTCAATAAATATTTTTTTAAATAATTTTAATGTTTCCTAAAATGTTAAGGAATTTTGGGTATTTGTGAGGTAAAATTTTATTTTGGTTTCCCTAATTCTATACATAATTTTACCTTTATGTTAAAATATTAGGAGACTATTTTTAAGGTGTGTTATCTAGTTCATTTTAAATAATTGTTTTATTAAACCACGTTAGTTATTTTTATAGAAAAGAAATTAATATTTGGATACCATTAGTTCAAAATAGAATTTATTAGATTAGTATTTAATGGGGATGAATAGGGTATGGGTAGTATAACTACTCAAAAATTTATCTCCCACATATATTACATTTTTTGGTTCAGTACAGTTAACATTCGGACGAAATAGGTGTGTGGTAACCTTTGGGTTTGTGTGTATTTGAGGTGATTGGTAATTCATATTCACCAGTCACATGGAAAAGGTTTTCTTAGGGGATTCATTTTTTGAATTATTTCTTTTTGGTTTACCTTTTGTATTGAATCACGTAATCCTTCCATTTATTTTATCATTCTAGTTATATTACTTTATGTTAAAGATTTCTTATGAACATGTTGGGATGTGTGATTTGGGTTATTTATGGTCTTATGAATTTTTTACATGAGATTAATTTTTGAAAATAATGATTTATTATCTCTGATCCATTGACTTATGAAAAGTTCATGCAGAGATTCCTGGTGAATGTTTATTGTTTTTTCATTATATCATGAATAATTGTTTCTAGTGGTGGATTTTTTGATTCCATAACAAATTTTTCTAGAATGTGGTTATTGGAAATGTATCATGGGCCTTATGATAGGCTATATTAGGTGATGTTGTAGATAAAACTAGGCCGTTTTGTTAAAAAATGGTACCATATGTTAGTTTGGTCTTCTTTTATGTAGGGATTAATGGTCGATTAGATATAAGATCATTATAAATCATTAGGGATATATGAATAAGTTTTAGTCTAACACTTCTATTACTAAATCTTGATATTCTAGGGGATTTCAGGAAAGTGTAATTTAAACTTTGGGATTGACTTATCCTTCATTTTTGGCAAAATCCATGATTTGAATGACGTTGAATTTGAAAAAAGTATGTTACATAGGTAGTGTTCATGGGTTTAAAACTGTTTACTTATTTTTTTAATCTTGTAGGGGTGTTTTTATGGTGTTTTCCTTTATCAATAGATCATAGTAATTGATATTAACCGTTAATCATTATTTATGATCAATAGTGATGATCAATATATAATTTTAAATTTAAGTTTACCTATGTTTACTTTCAATTTGATATTAATTTATATTGATTTATATTAAGTGTTTTTATTAAATATTTATTCTAGGGACCATTCATTATTTTTTGATTATAGAGTTATTTTTAAAATATATTTTCTTTCCATTTTGGGATTTTGATTTACTAGAATATTATAAGAAGGATTCACATTAAATTGAAATAATATATTGTGTTTCATTAATAGTTTTAAATTTTAATGAGAAAAAAATATTTTAGAGTGATTTTTTTGGATAATGCTACAAATGCTACAAGATATTAAAGGTTAAAAAGACCAACAAAATGACACCTGTGAAAGATATAAAGCAATTAAAATTGGAAGACCAACTATGACAAATTTATATATTGATATTCGTAATATTTTTCAATGTGTAATGATATACCAATGACTAAGATAGGTAAATGGATGTGGGTGGATCTGGAGGGGTTGATGGATTACCAATTTTAACATTAAATGAGAATTAAATATTTTATCTCTCAAAACAACAAATGATAATTATTATATTTTGGAAGATTTATATATTTTTTCTATGGAAAAGGTATAATTAATGGCCTTAGAATCCATAAAAAATTTCCATCCCTTAATCAATTAATATAATTGAAAAATTATTCTTCCAATTTGTAATAAAAAAAATTTCAATACAGAATTGGTCCATGCATAGAATATTTGATCTCCTTAGGCAAGATATATATGTTTTCTCTAGTTATTTATGGGTGATCCTAAAAAGCATTCGATGTGATCTATTACAGATTACACTACTTCATAAATACAGTAGTTTTTCCTGAATTTGAAGTTTCTAGATTTCAGCATAGTGTAATTAGGGATATATTTTCTTTCAGACAATATATATTATTTTTATAGATGATTCGTCTAGCCAATCATGAATCATAACATTTTTTCATTTAATATTTCATTTATGTTAGTTTTAATTGTCTATATCTTCCACTGTTATTCTATTATAACAAACCAAGTAAGATTAATCAGCACTATAAAATAATGTTTAATGTGTGTTTTATAACACCATATAAAAAACATTGTATCCAAACAACTCACATCGAAGATCTCCTAACATGGTGTAAACCTACCATATTCACCTAAAATTATAACAATTCACCAACCTTATTAATTTTTACAAATCATGAGAAATATAATTCATTAATCAGAAAATACATATAGAGGATTAAAATTTTCCACCAATAAAATAATAATTAAAATTTAAATCATATAATTAAATTATGAAAATAAAAACTATATAAAATTAATATTGTTAATAAATGTGTGAAAATGAAATTTTATGTGTAAATTTAATAAATAAAATAATTGAAATATTAAAATTTAAAATAAAAATCATTTTTAATCTATTTTTAATGATGGATATTTATTTTAGGGAAATACAAAAAAGAATATTTTGTGTTTCCTCAGTTTTGAGCCTCCCAATGTTCAAATAAAAGTAAAAATTTATAATTATTTATAAATCATAATATATATATATTTTTAATGTGTGAAAAAAATCACATTATATTAATAATAATATCCCCCCTCGTTTGTCATTGGTAGAATACAAACACTCACATTCTGCATCCCTTCTTCTCACCTTGCTTCCCAAAACCCAAAAACCTATATATTACATTCCCAATGCTCTTAAACTGGTAGAATCCACATATTTTTTGTTTTTTATAGATCCAGGAGACCGAGTCCCATAAGATTTTGGTCAACTTCATCCTAAAATAATGCTTACCGGTGAAGTCTAATAATGCATTTCCCATGATTTATCTTGAGAACTACATGCATTTCCCAGGTTCCCAGTAGAGGAACACATTGGAAAATCAAAGAGGATATCAATGATTTGGTACATGTTATGATGTCTATAGTTCCCATGGTTCTAGAGGCATGGTCTAAGAAAAATTACAAAAAATACAACATTTCTCATAAATTTTTTTGGGTATTTTATTTTATTTTTTAAACTTTATTAAACCAAGTTTATTAATTTTTTTATACTTATGATGGTGTATTTTTATGATTATTGATAAGGTGAATAATAATTAATATGACTATTTAGCTTTAATTATGAGCTTATTTTCAGACATTGAGACATTAATTGGAAAATAATTTACAAAACGGAAGGAATAAGTGCTTATTCTTCTTGGTGTTATACACCTTGACTTTGTATTCCATAATAATAAACATAACCCACTTATAGCTCAATGTTTCCCTAAGGAAAAATCTAATTTAAAAAAGTGGGAGTAGTCTTGTCACATATCACATATGATTATCAAGGTATTAATAGAATTAGACATTCAATGAGGATTTATAGATTCTGATACTTCTGTAGATTCTGAAAAGGCTGAAGAATCTAAAAATGCTACGATCATCCACACGTTAGTGATGAAACGATTCCTAAACAATTCCGTAATTCATTCTACCACATTAATCATAAAAATATTCAAAATTAAGTAAAATGGTGAAAGTGGTGTTCATGGGATCATATTAAGCATTAATGATATGGCCTTTCAACTTAATGCCATGGACATTGTAACACCTTGATATTTTAAAATAAAACCTTATTTTGAATAAAATTAATAATAGGAAAAACCATACAGATAAGGGATATAATACAACAATACATTAAAAAAAAATTAATTGTTTAAATATATTGGATATATTTTTTATTTGTAATTTCATGGAACACCAAGATAACATGCATTATACATTGGAGCGTAATTTTTTGATGGCTTGTGTTACACGCATGACCGAGTTTTACCAAACAATATTATAATACTAAAAAATTATTATTTAATATAACAAAATATAAAATTTCCTTCGAATTATTAGTTATAAAAAGGTTTAATAAACATATTAAAATATCTGTTTTACAAATAAATAAATGAAATTAATAGGTTAACTATTAATTAGATATGAAAATATAAACCAAATGAATATATAAAAAATATTATTGTTTTTATACTCGTAAAGGAATATTTCATAATAAAAATTATTAATTTCTATTATTTAATTATATTAATGAAATATATATTTTATATATTTAATAAAATATTTTTTATAATCATCCAACAAATCTGAGATACATAATATATGAATTAACTCAATAATACATATAATAACATATATGTTTATTAATGCACTTTTACCACCTTGTAATTGAGAACCCATTTTAAATCAAATTTTTGACACTTTTATAAATTTAATATCTCAAAATAAAATTTTTACATGGAATTGAGAGATTAAAATAAGCTGAGGGTGATGTTTTTTAATTTTTCTATAATGTTTTATTTTTAAATGAATAAATTAAAATACTTAAATTTAATACAGAGAATATTTTTTAATTAATTTATTTATAAGGTTAAATTATTATTTTAATTTTTGATAATGTTTTTTTATATTATATTTTAATAAACTAATCCTATTTAGGTAATTGTAAAAAATATCACTTTGATATCGACTATAAAGACATAGAAAACTTTAGGATGTTTTTACTTTGAAACCCTGCTTTATTGTCCTGTTTGCGGGATTAATTTTAATTTAATTTCTTGAACATTTGTGACTTGAATTTTCAAAAATGGATTCCATATTTAGTATCATAATAATATATAATTTATAATTAGTTAAATTTGTTTTTTTACAAAAAAAATATTATTGAAGACAGTTAAAATTAATTACAATGATCAAGGTTAAATTAAGCTTAATAAGAGACTAAACCGTAACCCTACGGCCCAAATTGGCCTATAAAAATTCAATAAATACATTTTATATTAATATTTCAACCTTATACTTCCTTTATTTTTATTTGGGTATTTATTTATCAATATATTGAAAACAAAACGTGGGTGGGGTTCATTTCTTTTAAACTATTACAATGGTGTCACCCAGCCGCCATTATAAAACGTCTCCTTCTCTTACACATCCCCGCACCTCTAAAGCCACATGGGTTTAGAAAAAATCATCCATGATTACTAAAATACATAACTCTATAATATTTTATACTTTTTTATAATAATACAATCTATGGATTCCTTTTGGTAGAAACCAAAAAGAGTTGCCTAATTAAGAGTTTCATGTTTCCTAAAGCTCCTCAAATTTATTTCCATTATCCAATCCCATTATTATCATTATTAAATCAAAATAAATCATGTCCAATATCTTAAAAATACTATGATGAAGTTATTTCAAAGATTCTATCTACAGTTACACAGACATTCATCTAATTGGTAACACACATACTATTTATGTGTATCTAGACTATCACCTACCTAAAAGATGATTGTTCAGTTTTCCTTTACTACCTATCATGGTGTCAATTATGATGTAAAATAGTTTTTCAATATGTTACATATAATATTTATTATTAATTTAATCTTATATATTTATTTAAAACACATATCCTTATGCTTTCCAATTTGTGTAAAAAAGATAACATCATTTGTTGATGTGCATACTTCCACCCCTCTAAGAGATGTGATTCGTTCCTGATATACATAGACCATATTATAGATAATTTTAATAAACCAATAAAAATATATTAAATAGATATGATATTTTAAATATAATATTAATATGTATCATTTACTCTTCATTCATTTAACATGGAAATGAAATGAAGTAGTGTTCATGCATATGTATGGTCTACCGTATCCATGAACAGTGATTTTCATTAATTATCTCCAAAAAAATTATATATTATCCAAGATATATATACTGGATATATATGATAATCAGATCATGGTTTACATTCTTGAGATTATGATACAATGATAATAAAAATAAATAAAACATTAAAACATACTTGAAGAACTAAGCAATTAACACCAGATGTAATTAAATTAATGAAATATTGTTAACTAATGAGTAATGAGATATTATAAGAAGTTAATATCTTTTATTGTAAACATGGTTGTGGTGCGGGTATAAATAAGAAAAAAATTTAATCCAATATAAAACAAAAATAAATACCCCACAACACAAATAAGGATATGGTGAGAGAATTTCGCCTCAATTTACATCTCATTAAGTCATATATGTTATTAGGAACCAATTCATTTTTATTTGATGCATATACTGCCTTTTGACATATTATATAGAGAATATACTTAATATAATGATATTATATATTTCATTTTATATCATAAATTCTTTGGTAATATGTTTTAAATGTTTTAATAGGGTGTGAGACAGTATTTAATGTTTAAAGATTATTCCCCTTAACAATATTTGGAATTATTATCTTTGAAATCCTCACCACCTATTGTGATTGTTAAATTTCTCTTCAAACATTAACTTTATTATAATATTTTAACATAGTTATGTTACTTGAACATTCATATTCTAATAAAATGGATATTATTATTTCTTAAATCATATACCATTTTACATACGGTGTATAATTTTACAGTTATATGATTATTTGGGGGAATTATTGATAAATACATATTTCTCATTTGATAAAATTATTTGATATGTAATATTATTTATTTTGATTATTATATAGTATTAATTATTGTTACTAAAAATTATGGGTGGTGCCCAGAAATTATATAGCTCATTAATGGATCAAAAAGTTCTCATGAGATGAATAAATTGACCAAATTAAACAGGTTTCTTCCAATAGTATTAAACCATCTTGAAAAAGGTATTGATTGTAATAGGTTTACATTTTACTTTGAAATGACTACCATTCAAAATTTATTTCCCACATTTTGTTTCTATTTTTATTTTTATATTTAATTTTTCATTTGCATACCTATGTATGTTATCCATTTTAAGTTTGTTGATTTTTTGGATGTTTTTCAGTATCTTAATTCCCATATTATTCATTCCTTATATAGTTATGTAAATGTAAAGTGTTCTAATTTATTTACCACTATATATAGACTGATTCATTATTTATTCTCATTTATTTATTCTTATAAATCATTTGAGATCACCCTTATTATATTTTTTTCCCTAAGTTATGGAGAATAAAATTTCATATGTTTTAAAGGATGCAGTTTATTTCAATTTATTATGTAGTATGTTTTATATTTTTTTGGCAATGTTTCATGGGTATCGTGTATATATTATAGAATTACAATACTACTAAACTAAATGTTCCTTAAGGATTTTATTCATTAAAATCATGTCAATATTAAAAAATAATGCACTGGCTCCATGACTCTAGGGTCGTTGCATTACATTTGGTATCAATGGAAGTTTAACAGAAACCCTGGAAACTAGATTTATAATACCTAGGTTTGGAAAAAAATTAATATAGTAATATAGGATATGTATATAACAAAATCCTATAATTTTAGTGAAGAATATATTATGTGGGTATTTATAACAATACATCCAGGTCTGGATGCATCATGTGGACATGAATCAAGCACAGATTTATCTAGTAGAAATACCTACAACAAGGTGTTTCAGTATTGACTCGGGGTAACCTTGTACATGAAAATGATCCTTACTAAGCACTTGGTTTAAAGATCTTGTGGGAAATTATAATGATATTTTACATTCTCCATAACAACTTCAATGAAATATTTTTAAGTAAAGATTTCCCTAAGGAAACTAATGTTTATGGTTTAGGTATTTATGATGCATGATTTTATGTTATGTGTTATACCATGTTAGAGTTATATAATGTTTATAATTTTAGTATATAATCTAGTAAATGTAATTGTTTCGAAATGAATCCTAGTATAAGGAATGAGAACTCCACCACTGCATGTGACACGAAGAGTAATATAGACCATGTATTTCATGGTATTAATCCAAAATCTAGTAAAGAATTTTTCTCCCACTTATTCTCAACATTTCAGGAAAAAGTATTTTTTGTTAACAAGATAAATAAATAATTCCTTTGGTCATATTGTTATGAATAGAGGAATAAGTTGGTAGAGAAAAAGATGAATAAAGGTAATAAGGGAACGAATGTTTTTCCCACATGTGATAAATGTGGAATGAATCACCCTAGTAAAATTTTGAAGGGAATGCGAGATTATTATATGTTTTTAGAAAATGGACACCGTGTTCATGATTTCATGGGCATGAATTTTATTTCTAATGTACAATTCTTTAACTCTAATGAGATGAGAAACTATCTGAATCAACCTCCCAAGCATCAACGTAATATACCCCAAATGATGATATTGGATAATGGACATGTTATGATACTTTCGCAGATGAAGAGAAATGACTAATATGTCAATTTATAAATAATTCCATTTTAATATTTTATCAATAATTTAATGGTTATTAGAATTATGGAATATATGATGATTATACTTCATTACTTTTTCAATAATGATTAGATATTATATGATGAATGGTTCAAAGAAAATATATTTTGTAGAAAGTTATTTTTTTAGAAAACCAATGATTGTGGGAAAGATATCCCTTAATATGTAATGACCCATAAATTTCAAGGGAAATTTTTTCCTTAATTTTCTTTGTGATTTTAAAAGAACGCAGTTTCTGATGGCACTTGATTCCGAGGTCCGGTGTGCCTGGAATCAATTTCCGAAGTTTAGCTTGGGTATGTTCTGTGAACGAATGAGCGGGTTTTCCTAACTCTTGAACCATTTCTCGGAATCGAAATCTGAGGGCTACAATAAAACTGCAGCGCCAGTAATTGCATAGGAACACCTTTTCTGGAGTTGTGTTTTCACAATTGATGTTAATTAAAATTGTGGATGATAAAATAAAAATTTAACTGCAATTTTTATTTTCTAAGTTGTTCAAACCATTGGGTAGAAGTTGGGGGAAACCACCCAACATACCATGGGAGGTTATGAGAGGGGTGGGGCCCACACAAACCCCACCCCTTCATATTCTATAACTCCCTCAACTCACCATTAATTTGATAAATTATGTTATTTAATTAAGTGAGTTAAATGTGAATGTTTGAAATTCAAAAGCTTTGTTGAGTTAATAAAATAAGTGAGGTACTTATTTTATTTGGGGACGTGTTGCTTGAGAGGTTTGGGAGAAAATATAAGTGAGGCTATAGGATCTTCATCATCTTCGTCGAAGAACATGAATAACATGAAGAATGCATCGAACTCCGACGAAGAACGCCGATTCCTCGGAGACCGACTATGCGACCCTGTATACCGCGACGCCGACGACGTCTCTTTCCCCGACGGTTCCTCCACGACGAATTATCATTCAATGAACCTCCGTTCAAGCTACGCTCAAGGTAGGTAATCTAATTTGTTAATGTTAATGAACCCGTGTTTATTTCCTTCTAAAACAATGAATGTGGATCAACTAAATATTAATTTGATCCGTGGAGAGTATGTTTGCGGGATGGAAATTCTTGATTGCGGGGAAAATTGTAGGATTTATCTTTGTGGAATCCTTACCCGAATTGAATTTTCATGACGAACACGAATTAAATGAATTAATTCGCAGATCGAAAAACCATGGGTTGAATTAATCTCTTATTGTTTTTCATGATAATATCGAAGTATGATGAATATCTTTTTGTCAATTCCACATGTTATTGATTCTCAAAAACGATGGCCAAACCAAACATGGTCATCAATCCGTACACAAACCATTCCCTTTTCAATTTCTTTCTCCATGCGTTCATTGCGTGTTATTCATCACAAAATAATTAAGCGCATTAAAATTATTCAATGTCATGATGAGCACAGCATACGGACGCCAAGGTTTCGACCCAGGGATCACAAATCCGCGGTCACCACAAATTTTTGGGTTTAGAATGAAGGTGCAATGGCCCGCGAAAGGGGGTGTTGTGGCGGTGCGATTCTGACCAGGGCACGACAGTGGTCTGGGGCGTTTGTGGTAGGGTAAAGGGATTTGGTTCCAGGCGCAGCGGTGTGCGATGAGGACAATGAAGGTCGGGGGATGTACAGGTGGCTGACTGCGTTCGAGAAATAGGTTGTCCAATAAGGTGGAGGCGCAGCCGCACTTGCAGAAGGTTGTGGCGGAAGACATGGTCGTGCGGTATAAGGCCTGGTGATTGGGGGCGCCATTTGGGAGAACAAATCATGAGGGGGAATTTAGATTGGAGAGAGATGGAGTTTTCGGAAATAAAAAATAAAAGAAATAAATAAATATCAAAGGGACGTGATTGGCCATGCGTGAAGGAGTGAGGTGCCCAAAATAATTGGGGAGATGTGCGTGACCTTGGTTATTTGATGTAAACCAATTTTTTTTTAAAAAATAATAATATAATAATCATATTATTATTTTTGTTGATAAAAAATGTTTTCGACCGTACCTTATTCGTGGTACGTCGGTTTCATGAACCGTATGCGGCAGTGCGACCCAGATTCCAAGACAGACATTCCGAGTCCAATATTGGATGTCTTTTTTGGATTTTGGATTTAGTACTCGAAGCGGTCAGAAAATAATAGATTTAATATTTTTTTAAATCTTCGACCTGCTATAACTCATGCATGCGACGTCCGATTGACTTGTCGTCAGCGGCGACGTGACCCTGTCATTAAGACGGTTGATTCAAGCCTAATGTTGGTTACTAAATTATGGTTTCTGGCTCGGGCCCATGAAACACCGAATAATAATATTATTATTATTACGGGATCTTGTATCGGACATATGTATGTCATACAGTGTCAGAATGTCGAACCGTCTGCGAGGTTGCGACCCCGAAATTAAGACAGATGTTTCAAGACCAATGTTGGATATTTATGTTAAGGTCGAGGTGCAGGCCCCATGAGGCCCGGTTTGCGCGTGTTGTGGTGAAATACAACTTTTTCACCAACTATCCGTTTTGGACCAATGGGTAGTCCATATAGTGTGTTTTTTTCGTATGGATCGCAATGGTGTGACCGGTTTGGTTAACCAGTGTCATTCGAAGTACGGTCGGGTTGGTTTGAACACGAAACCAACCGGGCCCTCGGAGCGGAAACAGTTATAACTTGAGTTCCGGACGTCCGATTGACATGCCATCGACATTGCTGGATTCCTCGTGATGAGAGGGAACTTTTGGCATACTTCTACCGAGCATTGGTCACTGTTAAAGTATGGCTGGGTTGGATTGTACCCGAAATTCAACCGGGCCCCTGGAACAGAAAAACAGATATCATTAAGACCAGACATCCGTTTGATGAACCTTCAGCGGCATTGGTGATGAATTGTAAAACGGTTCCTATGAGTATATCCTATGGGAGTTCGGGGTATAGTTGAGATACGGCCGAGTTGGATCGCACATGAAACCAACCGGGCCCCTAAGAGGAAAAGGCTAATAACTCATAGATCGGGCGTCCGATTGACGCGCCGTATGTTGTGTTGAGACCCTTATGACGAGGAGGTCCTTTGAGTTACTTCTTCGTGGGACTTTGTGATACTTGGTGTATCGACCAGTAGCTCGTGGAGCGGACCCTCCCGGAGACGAGCGTACGAAGTACATAGACCGTGTAGCCGGATGAGACCTAACGACTGCTTGACCGATCGACTCGGTGTGTTTGGGATAGCCGAGTGGGGAGCGCTAGGTTGTAGCAGCAGACCCACTGTGAAGGAGCACTTGGTTGTAGTGACAGACCCGCGGTACTCAACAGAAGGACTACCTCTCGAGGCTATGAAGGGGAGCGCTTGGTTGTAGCGGCAGACCCATGGTGGGAAGCGCTTGGTTGTAGAAGTAGGCCCACAATACTCGATAGGAGGAGTACCTCAGCAGTCTTAGGTTAGTGAGAAGTACCTCGGAGTCATGACAAGATCACTGTACCCTCCCGAGACGGGGCTCTTCAGAAGTTACAGTTTCGATAATGAAAATCTTGGTTTGAGAGGAGTCTATGATCTTTGTGATTACCTCATTATTGAGATGGGTCAGTTGATAACTTAGGTATATGTATGGGCATATACCTGGGTAGTGGTTATCTGTTGATTTTGTAATCTTTTTGTTTCCTCATGATTGAGATAGATTACTTGATAACTTGGGTATATTTATGGGCATATACCTAGGTAGAGGTTATGTTTTGAGGTCTTCTTTGTGGTTGTCCTTGTTGTATTTATTGAGACCATGAGGGTCTCGGGGTCCCTATGAATATCGTTATACTCACCCCTGCACGGGCTATGCCTGCACCTCGTTGTGTTGGTTGCAGACAACGGGCAGTGCTGACGGAGGCCGAGTGTTCGAGGACTAGATGATACCCGGAGGTGGACTACACGATGAGTCCGTATCCGGAGGTGGACTTCACGGCAAGACGACACTCAGAGGAGGTTGACGGGCGAGAGCATTGTGGAGGCTATTTGTACCTACCCTTCAGGTAGGATCTGTGGTGGACGATCCAGGAGCTGCGCCATCTAAACATACCCTTCAGGTAGGATCCGAGGAGGATGACCCAGGAGCCTCTTCTGTTCTTCCAACTGTGGTCTTTTTCTATTGTACTTTTGTTCAGTTGTAGTTTTACTTTCAGTTGGGTTTGCATTCTGGCCCATTTACCTTTCATCACTTTCTTTTGTACTTAGTTTATTACTTCCGCTTGTATTCTGTGGTGTTTAGTTTACTCTTATAAAGGCAATGCATTCTCATTTATCGGGATTTACGCCTTTGGTTCTAGTCGTCATCCCCTGGCCTATGGAAGGCAGGCTTGGGGTAGTCACGGCACGGGCCCTGAGGAAGGGTCGTGAAAAATTGGTATCAGAGGAGTCGGTTCTACCGCAGGACTTATAACTTTGATAATTTTATTTTCTGTTAAGCAATAGTGTTAAGGGTAACGAGTGTGGTCTTTAGTTCCGGGAGTGCAGTGTTGGTGCAGCGGCCGACGTATCCGTAGACCAGGACCCTGACTACTGATTTCCGACTTTGTGCACGAAAACACTGATTGCATGTGTGTTTCCAAAATTTTTAAAGTCAGCTCATACCAGGTCAGCTCACCAGGTATAAATCGTTGACCGTGTCACATCTGTTCAGGATGTCTCCACGCAGATAGTCAGTTGGAGTTATGAGATAGTACACGATGACGGCCCACCGAGCGACAAGGATCCGGTACAGGGCCCATTATACTATGTTGGAACCCTCGGGTGGTGTACCAACTACACCACCACCTGTTGGCTAGCAGATGCCACCAACCATACTAGAGAACTGTGCACGTTGGCAGAGCGCGTTGCATGAGTTCCAGTAGCAGAGGCCTCTGAGTTTATGAGGCAGATTCCCAGACAGCAGAGGACTGGCTGGAGGTGATCGCTAGAGTTTTCCACCTAGCTAAGACATCAGTGGAGTGGATGGTGGAATTGGCCACTAGTGTTTTCTAGTAAATGACCATGAGGATGGTCTGCATAGTGTTGAGGCTTCGGTACGTGGACCAATGCCTGAGATAGTGCCTTCGGGTAGTGTTCCAGCTATACATCACTACCTGTTGGTCATTAGTTACAACCGGCGGTACCGGTAGGTGACACATGTAGGATTACTACCTTACACGTGTTCTAACATCATATACCCTCATGTTCCGAGGCGAACCTGACTCACAGGTGGCTGAGGACTAGCTCGAAGAGGTGCTAGAGAGTTTTTTTAGAGCTTATACAGCTTCGGCAGGATGACGTGTCGGTAGCTGAGAATTCATCGAGGCATACCGAACATTCTGGGTACTCGATGAATACATTTCGATCAGTGCTATAGAGCTTGGACCTCTGAGCATGGTGTGTTTACGGATATTCGATCCATCAGTTTTTCATCTATACATTCCTACTCACGTTAGGGTGCTAGAGAGAACCTTGATGAAATGTTAAGGATTGATAAATTTTTAGAGCATCATACGTGGAGGGAGAGCTTGGAGAGCATCATATGGTGGTGTACGTTTTAACATACTACAACCAACCTCCTTAGTTGTCCCCGCCAGGCTCAGGGAGCTGGAGGGTAGGGGAAGAGAGTAGCTGCTTGCGGTCAGGGATAGTGACCCAATGGCTCTAAGAATGATTCAAGGGATATTCTGTGTACACTACTAGCTGCCGTAGTAATAGTCGTTGATATGAATCATTCCTTCCTTCCACGAATCTTGTCTCATACCTAGAGTTTATGGTAAGCCGTGGACATGACCCTCACATCTGCAGATACCTTAGGTGGAGACTCTATAATCACACATATGCTGACGGTGTGGTCAGACCCTCGAGGCGAGAGTTTCGGTTGGAATCTCTTGGTGGAAGCATCGAGGCCTTACGACGTTGGTTTGAGTATGGACTGGGAAATCACAGTTCATACACAAAATGACGGTATTATGAAATAATTTTGTGGTTTAACTACGACGTCCGGATGGGTTTTCCTTGGTCGGAGGAAAAGAAAACCCCAGGCAGGATAGGATAAACTCATGCACATAAGGGTGTGACCGATCACTCTTGAGTCGGTCAACCTTACCCTCATGGCAGCAGTCATTTTGAGTTTCAGTTCTAACAGGAATTAATGACCTCTAGAGTTCGAGGATGACGATCACGTCCTTATACGGGTCTCACCTCAATGAGGTTTACGGAGATGTGGCCATGGCGGAAAGTTATCTCCGAGGTCCAGCGAATCTTCTTAGGTCCTCAGCTGGGTAGGCGTGGTGATTTACCGCTTGACCCATCCCCCTAAGTTGCACTTGGTGCACGACGATTTCCACGTATCTCAACTGAGGAGATACGTGCTCGACCCTTCGCATATCCTCGACCATGAGGAGCTGGACGTTGGCGATGGGGTGACATTCACGGAGGTTCTAGTGGGGATCGAGGAACCACAGGAGGGGATCCTATGAGGGCGGTCAATTCCTCGGTTGTGCTTTCACTAGCAGTACAGGAACCTCTATGTAAGCACAAGGGAGTAGAAGGTTCAGATGCGTGCTCAGTTCCATTTTTCTAACCCTAGTATGTGTTAATGTTTTACGAGGACGTAAAGCCCTGAGGTGGGTGTAATTTAAAGACCAGTAAAAATAAAAGGAAATTTTTTCCTTAATTTTATTTTTTATTTTACAAGAACGCAGTTTCTAACGGAACTTTATTCCGAGGAACTGTGTGCCCGGAATCAATTTCTGAAGTTTAGCTCGGGTACGTTTAGTTAATGAATGAGCGAGATTCCCTAACTTTTGAACTGGTGCTCGGAATCGAAATCTGAGGGCACCAATGAAACTGCATCGCCGGTAATTGCTTAGGAACACCTTTTCCGGAGTTGCGTTTTCACGATAGAAGTTGATATCCATTTAAAATAAAAGAAAAGAAACAATACATTAAAACCATTTCAAAATATCCATTTGGGATAATCTCATTCCATTCCAAAAATCCACACAAAAACCATACATAATACCATGGAGCTACCTGCACTCATGAGTAGTGATTCATCCTTTCACCAAGTCATCACTTGGTGAACTATTTTTATAGGGGAATGTTCACACATTTATCTATCCCCCATTTGAGGTGGAAACAAAATACCCTTAACTACCCCAAAATCATATGAACACACACACAAACCATTATTCCAAAAATCAATTCCAAACAAATCATTTCATGAATTTTAATAAAAAATTTCATTTAATAAAATCATTACCATCCAAAAACCTCCATGAATCAAAAAATTTTACATCTTGAAATCATCATTTTAAAATCCATTAAAAAGAAAATTACACCAAAACTAACTTTTATAATTTCAAAATCATCATTGATTATGGGGTCTACCAATATTTTCACTAGAATTTCACATTTAATTTCAATAAATTTATAAAATTTGGAAACAAGAATTCATGTTCTAATATGTAAGAACCCGGACCTTCCTTTCAGGTATGATTTCCTTTTCTGACTGTTTTTTAGAAAAAGAGAAGAATCTGAAAATTTTGTAAGTACACACCATGTACTTTACAAGTACATGCCATGTACATTCCTTCCACTCGAGGCCATGTGCTGGCCGTGTCTTGTCTAGTCACATGGGGTGTAGTGATGAGGTGGATCCCGATTAATACAACGTATGGAAAAGGGGACTACACGCCATGTACTCAAGAAGTACACATCGTGTGCTTTTCTTTTTATTTCATTAATCGGGCCGGGGTCATGCCTAATCCCCGTTTTTATCTTCTTCCTTTCCTAATTACATCTAGAGCGACCTACGGTACTGATTCTTCTCTAATCCACCAATTCTTCACTGGTTGTCCGAATCGAACGCCGTCAGGTGTAATAGAATCGCAGCGGTGAGTTCTCGGTTCTTATTTGTCCATGTTTCCGGATTCCTTCTATTATGAGAGTTATATGAGGTTGAAATTTTTAGACGTTTTTGTTGATTTACTCCATTCTAGGCCGATTCACTGGCCGAGGTTCAAGAATATCAATCTCTTAGGATTGAGGTAGGTGGTTTGTTTCTCTACGTTGAATGTCTTTGATTTTTTGGTGCAAAAGTGTCGGATACCCTTGTATCGGGTATCTCGGGTTAGGGTTTTGATCATGTTTTGTTATCTTCCTTATATTGGTTGTATTCTTGAGGTTATTAGATAATTAATAATTGCTTGTTAGCATGTTTGAGGATCACCACATGGTTGTTTCCCTTGTTTTGGATGTTGATTAACAATTTTCGCACGGTTTGCCTACGAGGAAACCCTTTTCGCACATTGCTAGTATGCTTGTTGACTTGATTGCATGTATTGCCTACTATTTATATGCTTGTGGATGCATTTTTAGCTATTAGCCAAGTATTTTCTGAACTTACTTAGGCTACTAACAGTCGATTACGCACGACTAAACTGATCAGGGATGAGTGAACCTGGTGTGGTGTACTAAAGGGGGAATTGACGGTTAGGGCCTCCCTAGAGAGTCTGTTATAATTACTATCGATCACAGGACCTATGGGAATGAGACTTTGTGCTTCCTTAGAGTTTCCTAAGTTACATTGAAATACTATAGGGGGAATTAGACGTAAGTGCTTCCTTATAGAGTCTATATCGTTCGTTGCAAGACCACATGGGAATTGATGGTTATAGCTTCTCAGAGTGTCTGTGACTTTGTACGTTTACATGACTAGAGGGGTTTTCTAGTAGGAGACACCCAGAGAGTCAGTGTTTTATTTATTGGTTGGTTGTGACGAGTACACCAAGCCAAAGAACATGCTTGGGTTTGTACTGCTTGTTGTTTAGGTAGACTCCTGAGTTACATGTTGTGATTACATTCTTTCCTTGGGAGTATAGAGCTATTGCTAGGCTCTTTGGATGATAGCTAAATGATTGTACTGAACTAATAAGTAAATGTGAATTAAGATTTGTAGGATTTTTTCTTTAGTGTACTTCTACTTCTCGGTTGCATTTTTTTTTTACTTTTTCTATATTACTCACTAATAGTAGGGAACAGAACTCGTGGTGATTGCCTACTTGGATTAGTCTCACACCCTATTTGGGTCCTACTTTTCAGCCCAAACAGGTTATATGGTTGCAGGTGTGGATAGGGATTATGGCCCTTCTACTTCAGGTACGTGATTACTAGTTGGAGCTGGAAAGCATATGACCGAGATTAGGTTTGCGATGCTACTAGAGTTGTTGTTTACTTTTGTACCTTGTTTTTAGTTGTATTTCAGCACGTTGTTGTGTTTGCTTCTTTCCCTTAGATACTTGAACCTTCTGCATCATTATCATTATCATTATATGTTCATTGCTTCTACTATTTAGTTTCAGTGTTTGTATGCTGTTTACTGCTTCCGCTATTGACTGTTGTTTTCTTGCCTTGTATACCTTACCAAATGAGGGAATAGTTTCCCCAATAACTTACCATGGCCCTCGTTGCTAGTCGGATGCCTCTGGTATTTGGGGAAATGCGCTTGAGGTCATGTGGCGAACCGAGTACGGGGCACCAATGGAAGGGCTCCCGATTCGGGTCTTTACAAAGTGGTATCAAAGGAGTTGTTTACTTTTATATTGACTTACTGTTTAGCAACATTAAACAGGGATATGACAGAATAGGTGAATGCTAAATAGTTGTGGCCGATTGTTATAGAACTTTCATATAGGGAAAAAGCCAGATTACCTCGGATATTAATAAATTTTTAGTTTTTCGAATGTTATAGTTTAATTGATTTCACTGTTGGTTGATGCACTTGTTTTTTCCTGTTACTGTTTATTTGATCACAATTGTATTTTGTTGCCACCCGATGAGATGAGGGTATGCCATCACATGCATCATATAGGCACATGTAAGAAGATCACATGCTAGGCATCTTGCCATGCCATCTACGTTTCATTAGAGATTACATGCTATTGTGATAGGATTTGTGAAAGACAATGCATGCTGTCGCGATAGCTGCTGTATTAGAATACCTGCTATGTTGATAGGGAATCGTTCTTTGGATCATTCTTATCATGAATGCCAAACTTTGATCTTAGAGGTGTTATGGGAACTCGAGGATCGGAATTTTGTGGTATGTGATTTCATATAATGTTTCCTTGTTATATGAACTGTTAGGATGCCAAGATTTGATTTGCGGGGAGTATAGGCCCCCACATATCTAAATTTGGCATCTTAACCTCCTTTTTTCTGTGTTTTCTGGGCTCTGGTGCAGTTCTGAGGCTACTTTCCGGAATAACCCAGAATACACGGCGTTTACTTTATAAATACACGACATGTAGTTTTTGTTCATGTCACTGACCGTGTGGATAGGGACATGGAGCTATAAATGGTTTTCAAGAGCACGCTGTGTACGGTAGGTACACACCGTGTAGAGGTTAACTAGAAGGCTGACTGTGTCACTAACAACACGGGCTAGTTAATGCATGTTTATTCCATGTCATGTTCGGTATGCACACGCCATGTATCTTTTCCCAAGTACCTGGACATGTCATGAAAAACACGGGTCGGTGTTATCTTCTCCTATACATGCCATGTTTGTTCGGAACACGCCATGTAAGGATTAGCCGAGTACCTGGCCATGTCACGAACAACACGGGCCGAGGTTTCCCTTCCTGTGCACTCTGTGTCTATTAGGAACATGTCGTGTACTGTCGACCGTGTTTCAGGTCATGTCGCTAACAAAATGGGCCAGGTAAGGCATGTCTAGTACACGCAGTGTCTTCCTTAAACACGATGTGTAGTCTTCGGCTCGGACAGTCCATGTGACTTAGTCGTGTAAGAGTAATCGGGCAGGGAGAAAATGGTCAGTACACGCCATGTAGTTTAAGAACATGCCGTGTAGTTGGGTTGTTTACGCATCCATGTATGGCCAAGGTACACGCCCAGGGTAGGATTTCTGGAAACACGACGTGTATCGTTATTACACGCCGTGTAGATATACTTCTCCCAGATATAAAGGTTTTTACCTCCTGTTCTATTTTACTCTCCAATGTTGCAACTGTGTTCTTCTTTAATGAAGATGTGTTTTGGTCTTTCAGAGATATGGCACCAAGACATCGTCATATTGCACGCCAGGAACCAGGAAGCCATCGTACGCCTGATACGACCAATCAGGGACTGCCAGTAGTTCCATCCATCGTTCTGGACATGGAACCTGCAGTGATTCAAGACACTGGTGCTGACGATCAGTTCAGAGAGGGTTTCATGAGATTCATGCAGACCTTTCAGGGAGTTCATCACCCTGCCCTGACTATGGAAGAGCTGACGCAGATCTTCCAGCAGCAGCATCCTCCCACTTTCACAGGGGATGGAGGACCTCAGGCTGCAGAGTCATTGCTGGAAGCCATGCTGTCCATCTTTGAGCATCTGGAGACACCTCTAGAGAGGATGGTGAATCATGCGACATATATGTTGTGATATTCCGCCAAGAGATGGTGGGATGTAGTCTCTCAGATGCGGCTCCAGTAGGATATGGCTTGGGATGAGTTTTAGCGTACGTTTAACGACTACTTCTACCCAGCGATACTGAGGGCTAACAGAGCGAGAGAATTCATGAGCCTGCAGTAGGGTACTCTCTCAGTTATGGAGTATTCCTCCCGCTTCACTGAGTTATAGTGATTCACTCCTGTTCTGGGGAATGACGAGCTATTTCTAGCAAGGAAGATTATGGATGGCCTCATACCATAGATCATATCATAGGTGAATGTCTTTCAGTTGACTTATATTACACTAATAGTCAACCAGGCACTCATCACGGAGTATAACCTGATGGATACTGGAACTATGGACCAAGGCAGTTCAACATTCAAGGTTGATTCCATCCAAGATGACACCAGGAAGCGCCACCTAGAGTCTACTTGAGGAGACCCATGGAAACGTGGTATTCCTTCTGGTAGACAAGATGCCCCTTCTGGAACCCATGTGGTGTGTTATTAGTGTGGGAGGAGTGGGAATACGAAGCTCCAGTTCCTGTGTGTCCCAGTGGAGTGCCGATCCTGCGGTAAGATGGGTCATTTGCAGCATTTCTACAAGGTTTCTCTTCCAGCGGCTAGTGAAGGAGGATCAGTTTTGACCATGCGTACAAAAGAAGGATTACCTGATCCATAGAAGATTGGGGATTTGAGTTCTTCATGATGTTCAGGTCAGGGTAGAGGTCGTGGTCGCAGTGTTTAGGCTCAGGGAGGAGCAGCTCAGGGTTTTCAGGCTGCTACACCAGGTCGCGATACCGGCCAAACCATTGCTGTAGAGAAGATTCATCAGGAGAAGGATCTCGGACCCTCTACAGTTCGAGGTATGATCTTAGTAGCCTCAATTTTATCTTTATCCCTTTTCGATATTGGTGCTTCACATAGCTTTATTTTTGTTGCTGTCATGGAAAGTCTTGAGCACTATGTGTTTTCGTCTACTGACATGATGACTCTTGACACGCCCTTGGGAACGAGGACATCTAGCGTACGTCAGTACAAGGGGTTCCCTCCCGAGGTTGTAGGGTATCGTTTCTTATGGCACCTCTATGTCCTGGAGATGATGTGTAACACTCCAATTTTTCGTAGTTTGTTATTTCTTCAAAATAGTTCAATAACCTGCGCTACACGCAACACCAAGTTCAAGCACACCATGACTTACCAAACAAGTCTTTCAAAAGAGGTTATGAATAGTATTAACAAAATTCTAAACATTATATAATCCTTATAATTTTAGAATCCATATTATGAGTTTTTTAGAGATAATGTAGGAACAAATTCATTTTCAGTATTGCACTTTTACCAACTTTTAATAGTGAACCATTTTTAAATCCAATATTTTAAACTTTTATATATTCAATTTGACTAAATAAATTTACTTTTTAGAATGGGGACATCAAAAAAAATTACAATGACACATCCCAAGATTTCACGGTATGCATTCCTTTGAATAATACAGTATTGTGTGTTGTACGCAACTTCGAGTTCTAACACACACCACATTCAATCAAACTAGCCATTATGAATTGTAATACCAACTTCTTAAAATTTTATATATTTTATCTCTCTAAATGGACTTCATTTTTGTATTCGGAATATCAAATTTAGTCTAAGGTGAAATTTTGGAACTTTTCGGATAACATTTATATTTTGATGAATAGTGAAATTTATTAAATTTTAATTAAAAACAACTTTTTTAATCGAAATAATTTATATTGATAAATTATTAATTTGAGTGGTTTTAAACAATATTTAGAATATATTTTTACCATTTAATACAATTTTGGTCATTTTACATAATTTCACAATTAAACCGAACATAAACAACTGTCAATCTTTTGATAGTTGTTATCTCTTAAAAACACGTTATTTGTTTTGAAGACGAGAATTAATTTTTTAATTAATTAATGAAAATGATATGTTTTTAATTTCACAAAAGAGACATAATTTTTGAATTCAATATATCGAATATATCTTAGGCCTAATTTTTGGTATTTTTCTAGAAACTTTCATTTTTTGGACGAATAGTAAAACCACCAAGTGGTAGTTAAAGAACTGAATTTTTCATAAAACTAAATTTTACCGCTTCTGTGAGTGGAATTTATAAAATTAGAGAGACCCAGTTAATATCAAGGAGTAAAATGTGGTTCAATGAGATGAAAATAATTTTTGGTGAATAGTAACTTTTTACTTTTATTTACGACGGTTAAAAGTGAATTGGGTAATTAAGGGTAAAATGATATTAATATTTCTCTAACACATATCCTAATTATATTGGACAAGTGTATCTCTACCAAAAACAACATTAGGAGTAAAATTTTATCATTTAGGTCCACTTGTATTAGATTAGTACATTTATTAATATTTAATTCAAAGAAGAGTTAAAAGAGTTAAAATCAATGTTTATTTACTAAAACATTTTTAATATAGGGTTATACATAAGATAAATTCGATTTTAAATATACATTAGAAAGATAATATGATTTCCTACATAATGTTATTTTATTTATAATTTTTAGACCTTATATAATCTAATTTATCTATGATAAAAAGGTGATGCAGTAATTACCTAATTAATGAAAAATTAGAATAATTGATATTATAAATACACAAATAAATGTAATTGGAGACTTTTTATAAATAGAAATTATTTTTTCGGTTAATATTACATTTTAGGATTGATTTAATTAAATTTTTTTTTCTAATTAATCATTCTTTTATGTTTTTTACAAAAATCAATTATTGAATAGTGTCAAAATTGACATAAAAGAGTTTTTAAGACAAATATTATATTATTAATTGATATTAAATTCACAAAAATCTAAGGTTAGACCAAGAGACTTATATAATTATAGTTGTATCATTAATGGACCACTTGGGGGTCTCTTAGATGTATATAGTATGTTTATTAACAATATAATATAAAAATACAAAGTGATATTGTAAAAGTGAATCTAATTAAGTAAGAGTTAATACTTAAAGATAAGGTTAATATAATAACCCAAACCTATCTAAATTCTATTAGTTTAGTGGTTTTCGACCCATCCCCACCTTAACCTTTAAATAATCCACATTGGAGCCTTTATAAACCGAATATGAATATATTATAAAATAATATTTCTAACTTTTACAAAGGTGCCCCTCACCCCTCTTATAAAAGGGCACTCCCCCTTCTCATTAATTCAAACCTTCAAAGCATTTTGGTTCGGCCAACCCCTGACCAAATTCTCTATCAACTTCCATAACTACAACTTAGAGGCCTTAGTTTTATCAGAAAGCCAACCTAAGGAGCCCTTTTGATCAAATCAAAAGGAATAACCCGAAGAAGAGGTAATGTTTTCACCACCGTTTTTCAAATTTAGTTCTTCTTCAACTTCTTAGTTCTTTGTTATTATCATTATAAAATAATGAATACAGTATCTCCTATATACTGTAATATTATTATAAATATGGTACAACCATATTCAGTATTCTATCAATCCTTTGAATGACATGTCACCAAACGTGCGTACGTACGACTTACCATGTCCACATCGTGGTGTAATTGTTATTCAATATATTATTTTTTGGATGAGTATAATAATGATGTGTAATTCTTGTAAATAATAAATATAACATGATAATTATTCTTTATATAAGATATACCATCCAATTAAATATTTTTTTAATATCAAAAGAATGATATTGTCGCTCATGTGTATGTACGGACTACCATCTCCACGAACGCAATGATATTAATTCTCCATCGTATCCATTCAAGAATAATTATCATTTGATGATTTAAAAATAATTTTTAAGGACATAATATAATTCTAGATATGATTACTATACAACCTATCCCTGAAAAATATGGCTTACAAAACAAAACATATTAATGATAATGAGTAAGTTACCACCCGAAACGACGATAATACTAAGATATTATAAACAATGCAATGTTAAAAGATTATATATGATAGCATAATAATGTATATGATACTTCTATAATTTAATAACAATTATTTCACCATTATAAAATAGGTTAACCTACCACCAACAAAGGAAAAGTACCAGGTAATGGGTTTTCATCTCACTTCTTGTTTCCGTGAGATTCATGCAATATTGCCACTATTACCTTTTGTGTGGTGTATGTACTGCCCATAATTGTATTATTTATGTAATAAACATTAATTTATATGTATTTACATATTAATTGTATGATACCTCTTTCATGGAGTGTATGTTTCGTATGTTACCAAATTGGTAAGGGTTTATTTCGCAATCTCTTCATTATCCGAGGTTGTTTATACGTGATTATCTACTGGGACCTCTTTGTCATCCACATCCATGTTTCTTAAAAATGTATTTCAAATCATTCCTAACAATTTAAAGACTATAGGATAACTTCATTTATACCCTTTTTGAATTTTATAAGTGGTTTATAAAGGAATCTTTCTGTCATTTTCCAAAAAAGTTTCTTTTTAACCTTTTCGACAGAATTATGGTATGAATGTTTTTTTAACATATACGGCAGGTGAGGCTATCTTCAGCAATTATAAAATCTTCAAATATTCCCTTAAAATCTTATAAAGAAATTTTCAAAGTAAATGTTTTATTTTATAATTTTGTGACTTTTAAATGTTTTCATGAAAATTAGATATTTCTCTCAAATATATGAAAATCTAGTCCAAATGTATAAATATTTAATGCAAGATTAAAAATGTTTTCAGAAAACCTTACTCTTGAGTGTGGTAGACAGGAAGGGATTTGGCGTGGACCCATCATGTCTTGTAATTAGTCGAGAAGTCGCAGAATTAATTATTTTGTTTTCCAAAGCTTGCATAATGTTTTCAAAAAACACTGGAGTATATTTGAGCAATTTTAAACGTAAGTATCTTCTAAAAAAATTGCATCGGTAGGTCTAATGAGACAAACTACTGTCTTAGCACAAGGCCTTTGCTATGTGGTTATGATAGTCTAGCATTATGCATTCCATCATTATGAAAGGGGTTATTGATATTGCATTTGATTATTCGATTAGTAGAATATCCATGTGAATAAGTAAATGGAATTATTTAATTTTATTTTTTCCATACTATGTTGAAGTTCATGTTTAAAAGGCTTTTTTAGTTATACATTGCGTTAAATGTTTATTATTATTTATGAATGTTTTTTCTATATTGTTATCCTTACAGGGCATTTGAGCTCACCCCTTTTTCTATGTTTTATTTTTCCCATGACGTGAAGAAGTATTTTATGAATGACCAGTAGGGATAGTATGAGGGGATATGAAGACAATATATTGTTGTAGTTTTTAACTTATTTATGTAATGTAAACTTTATGAATATATCTAGTATTTCCAAGGCTACTAAACTAATGGGTTTTCGAGACTTGATCTTTTGTGATCATGCCAATGTTATGTAATAATGCACCAACTCTGGGTAACTGGGGTCGGGATGTTACAGTTGATATCAGTGAAAGTATAGTACAAACCGTGGAAGCTAGATTTAGATAATCTATGAATAGAGCACATAGACCTAAGATGGACTTTGAGGATTAGTATATATGTGCTTCATATAATTTTTGTATTGTAGTGATTTTTTGAGTTTTCTGAGCAATACACCCCTGTTTGGATACGAGCATGTAGAGGAGGCTCTGGCACATATGTACCTAGGGGTAAAACCCAAAAACACCGCTTTGATCTAGACTCGTACGGGAACTGGTGCACGACAACGGGCCATGCTGCACTCTTGGTTACGACACTCCCGGGGGATATGCTTAGGATAATTCTCATTTTATTTACAAACCATTATGAAGGGTTTATGAGTACATACTACCACAAAGGAGACATTTTTATGATTATGGATTATATCCATAAACTATTTAATTTATGTTATCTGTTTTACATGTTTGGGATTAGGTATTGTTATTCATAAACTAATCTAGTTTATGCCATTGTTTAGAAATGGGGTCTAGTAGAAGGAATGAGAACTCAAGAAATGCACATGATCCAAAGAGAAAGAAGGATCATATCTTTCATGGTCTTAAGCCAGAATTTATAAGAGAAAAAGTCTCCCATGTATTATTATCATATGAATAAAATATATCATGTGTTGATAAGATAAGTAAAGAGTTTACTGAGTCCTATGGATTTGAAGGGAAGCAAGAGAAGAAAATGATGGAAGAGAGAAATATGGATAAAGGGTATAGGGAAAAGAATAATTTTCCCATATGTGATAACTGTGGGAAGAATCACCATGGAACATGCCTGAAAGGAATGGGAGTTTGTTATAAGTGTGGAGGAAAAGGGCACAAAGTACATGACTGCAAGGGTAAGAAAATGGTTTCAAATGTACAATGCTTCATTTTCAAGGAGTTTGGACACTACGTGAACCTATGTCCCAATCATCAGACTATGTAGAAAATGATGCTATTGGATAATAATCATGTTATGATACTACCACATAAGAAGATGAATGATTAGAGTTCTTATGTTGATTATGTCATTTTAGTGTTGTATCAACAATGTACTTGTAATAATAATTATGGAGTATATAAGGATTGTACTGCATTACTATTTCATTAAGGACTTGAGATTGTGTGGAACAACGACAAGTGACTCAGTAGACGGTTAATTTTTTTTCTAAATATATGGCTGAAAGAATGATAAACCATAATATGGTTCTGATACTGAGGTAGTGATTTTAGAATAATACATGATTGATTTGGTTATATTATATTGGATATTATTGACTACCTTGAAACTGATTAATGATTTGTATATTACATCGTTGTTGGTGTTTAAAACATTTTTGGATTGAAGGAGTATATCTATTATTCTTTAAGGAATAAGGAATCAGGAATGTAATCAATAAGGTTTTATGGTAATTCAGGATGTTACAGCGTTTGAAAAGAATACATGATGAAGGTGTTCAAATGTTATTACGTGGCAAAAAGGATCTTCACTGTGTTTACCTTCCTTGTAAATTTTGGACTGAAGTATTCTGGATAGTTCTAGTTTGGATTATTTTGGATTTCCATAAAAAGCATATCCCGGAGGTTGGGTGGAAACCCACCGTGTCTGGCAAGGCCGTGAGCCTTGAACCCACAACCTAAGGGTGACAATGGTTTATCACCTACCACTGACCCACGTGATGTCCTGGATTTAATAATTGCATATTTTTTAATGGTTCTGCTAGATGATTTATAAAATCAATTTTTTAACCATATACGAATAGGATAAATAGAATATTATTTTTAAGTTATATTATCATATAGAGTGAAAGATGAGTTTGTTGTAGAACATAGTTAAAGGATGAGACTCTACTTTTCAAGTATATATTTTTATTTTTCATTTTTTCAATGAATAAATTAATTCTTATACTTTAGTGAAGGGAACTGAAAACAAAAAAATGTGTTATCTGAATACCATATGTTTTGCTAAACCGATGGTATTTTAAATCATCATAGATTTATGAATTTAAGGCCCTCAATTTTTCACTTGTTTGTGATTGATGACCTCAATCACTCCCTATAAATATTTATGTTTTTCCTCCAATTATATGTCTCTAATTGCCACCAATGTTCTTCTAATAGAGATCATAATTTGGTGGTGACCATTTCAATTCTCTTTTCCTCTTATTAAGACTAAATTTTATTAACCCAATTTCTGATGTGGGTTTTCCCACAAAGATATTTTCTATATACAACCTTTTATTTTAGAAGAACAATTTCAAATTGCGAGGACGCAATTTATTGAAGGATGGGAGAATGTAACACCCCAATATTCCGTAGTGTGTTATTTCATCAAAATAATTCAATAAATTGCACTACACGAAACACCGAGTTGAAGCACATGATGACTTACTTAACAATCCATTAAAAAGAGGTTATGAATAGAATTAACTAAATTTTATACTTTATATAATCCTTATAATTTTAGATTCCATATTATGAGTTTCTTAGACATAATGTAAGAAGAAATTCATTTTGAGTATTGCACTTTTACCAACCTTTAACAGTGAACCATTTTTAAATCCAATATTTTAAACTTTTATATATTCAATTTGACTTAATAAATTTACTTTTTAGAATGGGGACATCAAAAAAATTATAATGAAACATCCCAAGCTTCCACAGTACACTTTCCTTTGAATAATACAGTAGTGTGTGTTGTATGCAACTTCGAGTTCTAACACACACCAAAACCAATCAAACTAGCCGTTATAAATAGTAATACCTAATTTTTTAAATTTAATAAATTTTATCTCTCAAAATGGACATCATTTTGGTATTCGGAATATCGAATTTAGCTTAAGGTGAAATTTTGGAACTTTTCGGATAACATTTATATTTTGATGAATAGTGAAAATTACTAAATTTTAATTAAAAATAGATTTTTTAATTGAAATAATTTATATTGATAAATTTTGAATTTGAGTGGTTTTAAAGTATATTTAGAAAGTATTTTTACAATTTAATACAATTTTGGTCATTGTACATAATTTGACAATTAAACTGGACCTAAATAAGTGTCAATCTTTTGATAGTTATTATCTCTTAAAAACATGCTATTTGTTTTGACGACGGGAATTAATTTTTAAATTAATTAATTCAACTGATATGTTTTGAATTTGTTAAAATAGAAATCATTTTTGAATTCATAATATCAAATATAGCATAGGCATAATTTTTGGTATTTTTCTGGAAACTTTCATTTTTTGATGAATAGTAAAACCACTAAGTGGTAGTTAAAGAACTGAATTTTTCATAAAACATAATTTTATCACTTCTCTGAGTGGAATCTTGAAAATCTGAGAGACACATTTAATATCAAGGAGTAAAATCTGGTTCATTGAGATGAAAATAATTTTTTGTGAATAGTAACATTTTACTTTTATTTACCACAGTTAAAAGTGAATAGGGAAATTAAGGGTAAAATGATATTAATATTACCCTAACACATGTCCTAATTATATTGGACAAGTGTATCTCGACCAAAAACAACCTTAGGAGTAAAATATTATCATTTAGGTCCACTATTATTAGATTTGGACATTTATTATTATTTAATTTAAAGAAGAGTAAAAAGAGTTAAAATCAAAGTTTATTTACTAAAACATTTTTAATGTAGGGTTATACATATGATAAATTCGATTTTAAATATTAATTAGAAATATAAAACTATTTCCTACATAATGGTATTATATTTATAATTTTTACACATTAAATAATATAATTTATTCATGACACAATGGTGATGTAGTAATTAACAAATTCATGAAAAATTAGAATAATTAATATTATAAATACCCAAATAAATGTAATTTGAGACTTTTTATAAATAAAAATAATTTCCTAGGTTAATATGACATGTTAGTATTGATTTAATTAACGTTTTTACGAAGTAATCATTCTTTTATGAGTTTTACAAAAACCAATTATTGAATAGGGACAAAATTGACATAAAATTGTTTTTAAAAAGAATATTATATTATTAATTGATATTAAATTCTTAAAAATATATGGTTCTTCCAAGAAACATATATCATGATAAATTTATCTTTAATGTACCACTTGGGTGACTCTTGGTTGTATATAGTATGTTTATTAACCATATAATATAAAAATACAAAGAGACATTGTAAAAGTGAAAGTAATTAACTAAGAGTTAATACTTAAAGATAAGGTTAATATAATAACTCAAACCTATCTAAATTCTATTGGTTGAGTTATTTTAGACCCATCCTTACCTTAAAAGTTAAATAATCCAGTTTGGAGCCATTATAAATTGAATATGAATTTATTATAAAATAATATTTCTAGCTTTTCCAAAGGTGCCCCTCACCCTCTTATAAAAGGTCACTCCCCCTTCTCATTAAATCACACATTCAAAGCCTTTGGGTTCATCCAAACCCTGACCAAATACTCTCTCAACTTCCCTCACTAAAACCTAGATGCCTATTTTTGATCATAAAGCCATCCTATGAAGCCCTTTTGATCATATCAGAAGGAAGAACCCGAAAAAGAGCTAATGTTTTCACCACCCTTTTTCAAATTCATTTCTTCTTCAACTTATTCTTTCATTGTTATTATCATTCTAAAATAATTAATCCATTATCTCCTATATATTGTAAAATTATTATAAATATGGTACAACCATATTTAGTATTCTATCCTTCCTTTTAATGACATGTTACCATACGTGCGTACGTACGGCTTACCGTCTCCACGTCGTGGTGTAGTTGTTATTCAATATATTATTATTTGGATGGGTATAATAATGATTTGTAATTCATGTAAATAATAAATATAACATAATAATTTTTCTTTATATAAGATATATCATCCAATTAAATGTTTTTTTTAATTTCAAAATAATGATATTGTTGCTCGTGCGTACGTACGGACTACCGTCTCCACGAACGCAGTGAGATTCATTCTCCATTGTATCCATTCAATTATAATTATCATTTTATGATTTAAAAATAATTTTTATGGACTTAATATCATTCTGGATATAAATAAGATACAACCTATCCAAGACAAACATTTATTACATAACAAAACATATAAAAGAAAACGAGTAAGTCAACACCAAAAATGACGATAATACTAAGATATTATAAACAAAGCAATGTTAAAAGATCATATATGATAACATAATAATTTATATGATTATTTTATAATTTAATAACAATTATTTCACCATTATACAGGAATTTAAACTACCCCCAACCAAGGAAAAGTACAGGGTAAGAGGTTTTCATCTCACTTGTTATTTCCGTGAGATTCATGCCATATTTCCACTATTACCTTTTGTGTGGTGTATGTACTGCCCATAATTGTATTATTTATGTAATAAACTTTAATTTATGTGTATTTACATATTAATTGTATGATACCTCTTTTATGGGGTGTATGTTTGGTTTGTTACCAAATTGGTGAGGGTTTATTTCGCAATCTCTTCATTATCCGAGGTTGTTTATTCGTGATTATCTACTGGAACATCATTATCATCAACATCCATGTTTCATAAAAATGTATTTCAAATCATTCTTACCATTTCAAAGACTATGGGATAAATTCATTTATACCATTTTTGACTTTTATAAGTTGTTTATAAAGGAAAATTTCCGCCATTTTCCAAACAAGGTCCTTTTTAACCTTTTCTGCATAATTAAGGTAAGAATGTTTTTTTAACTTATACGGAGGGTGCGGCTGTTTTCTGTCATAATAAAATCTTCGAAGCTTCCCTTAAAATCTTTTAATAAAATTTTCAAAGTAAATGTTTTATTTTATAATTATGCAACTTTTAAATGATTTCATGAAAAAGAGATATTTCTCTCAAATATTTGAAAATCTAGAGAAAATGTATACGTATTTAATGCAAGATTAAAAATGTTTTCAGAAAACATGACTCTCGAGTGTGGTAGACAGGAATGAATTCGGCATGGACCCATCATGGCTTGTAATTAGTCGACCAGTCTCAGAATTAGTTTTTTTTCAGAATCTTGTATAATGTTTTCAAAAAACACTGGAGTATATTTGAGCAATTTTAAACGTAAGTATCTTCTAAAAAAATTGCATCGGTAGGTCTCATGAGACAAACTAGTGTCTTGGCACAAGGCCTTGGAAAAATCTTATTTGTTGTCTTGGAACGAGGACTTGGCTATTTGGTTATGATAGTCTGCATAATGCATTCCATCATTATGAAATGGGTTATTGATATTGCATGTGATTATTCGATTATTAGAATATCCATGTGAATAAGTAAATGGAATTATTTCATTTTATTTTTTCCATACTATGTTAAATTCAAGTTTAAATGGATTATGGTTTAGTTATACATTTCCTTAAATGTTTATTCTTATTTATGAATGTTTCGGCAATATTGTTATCCTTACTAGGCATTTGAGCTCACTCATTTTTCTATTTTTTTATTTTTCCCAGGATGTGAAGAAATATTTTATGAATGACCTGTAGGGATAGTATGAGGGGATATGAAGACAATATATTGTTGTAGTTTTTCACTTATTGATGTAAGGTAAACTTTATGAATATATCTAGTGTTTCCAAAGATACTAAACTTATCGGTCTTTCGAGACTTGATCTTTTGTGATCATGCCAATGTTATTTAATACTGCACCAACTCTGGGAAACTGGGGTCGGGCCGTTACATGACAGGTTATGACGTCATTCTCGATATGGAATGGTTGGTTCCCTTCCAGGCAGTCATCGATTGCTATCGCCACAGGGTGAGTTTCATATCACCAGAGGCTGAATCCTTCCTTCATAAAGGTGATTGGGATGTTCTGGCGAGTCGAGACGGACTCGAGCATCATGGGATAAGAGGAGTTACATCCCAGATTGCAAGTCTTTATCTAGATGACCAGGGGACTTCTCAGTTAGATTTTCCTCCAGTGGTTGATCGCTTTCCAGATTTCTTTCTAGAAGACTTTTCAGGGTTGCCTCCGGAGCGTGAGGTAGATTTCTCTATTGAGCTCATTCCAAGAGCGGAACTGGTGTCCATTCCTCCTTATTAGATGGCTACAACAGACTTGTAGGAGCTCAAGAAACAGTTGGAGGAGTTGCAGGAAAAGGGTTTCATCCGACCCAGTACTTCTCCTTGGGGTTCGCCTATCCTATTCGCGAAGAAGGAAGACGGTACCCTTAGGCTTTGCGTGGATTATCGGAAGTTGAACCAGTTGACGGTCAAGAACCAATATCCCTTGCTGAGGATTTATGATCTCTTCGATCAGCTTCAAGGATCAAGGGTTTTCTCGAAGATCGATTTGAGGTCCGGTTATCATCAGTTGCACATTAGACCTTCAGATATACCTTTGACAACATTTAAGAGAAGGAATGGTCTCTACGAGTATACGGTTATGCCGTTCGGTCTTACGAATGCGCCAGCAGTTCTCATGGCACTGATGAACCTAGTGTTACATCCTTACTTGTATTCCTTTGTCATGGTCTTCGTGGATGATATCTTGATGTACTCTCACACTCGACACGACCATGCAACCCATCTTGAGATCGTTTTGAGTACACTGAGGGAGCATCAAATTTATGCTATGCTCTCAAAGAGCCACTTTGGGAAGGACGAGATTCACTTCCTAGGTCATGTCATCTCTGAGACAGGAGTATTAGTAGACCCAGAGAAGGTGAGAGCAGTAGTTACCTGGGAGCATCCGAAGAACATCTTCGAGGTACGGAGCTTCTTGGGGCTGGCCGGTTAATAGAGGCGGTTTATACAGGACTTCTCATTCCTAGAAGTACCGTTGATGGGCTTGACTAAAAAGGGGGTGATGTTTGTTTGGTCAGAGGCCTGTGACCCAGCCTTCCAAGAGCTGAAGGGGAGATTGACTTCAGCACTGATCCTAGTTTTTCCAGAGCTGGGCAAGAGCTATACAGTTTTCTGTGATGCATCTGGCATCGGACTTGGAGCAGCGCGTATGCAATAGGATCTAGTGGTTGCATATGGATCTCAAAATTTGAGGACTCGTGAGAGGAATTATCCTATGCACAGCATGGAGTTGGTTGTGGTTGTTCATGCTTTACGTTTTTGGAGACATTACCTTCTGGGAGAGCATTTTGTGGTATACACTAAGCACAAAAGTATCAAGTACATATTCACACAGCATGACCTGAATCTAAGACAGTGGAGGTGGGTTGAGTATCTCCAGTCATCCGATTTCAAGATTGCCTATATGCTTGGAAAAGGAAATGTAGTGGCTGATGGAATGAGCAGGAGAACTTAGATACGGGCAGTTCAGGAGGCCAACAGTGAGTGGCAACTGATGGCTCTTTTTTTGGAGATTCATTTGGAGGTGCACGATGGGATTGGGCATAAATTTCTATCTTCTATGGTTGTTACCTCTATACTTTTGTACTGAGTTCGAATGAGGCATCTAGAAGATTTAGAAGGGATAGTCCTATAGGAAAGCGTGTCAGTAGAGGACCCTCTTCCTGGGTGGACCATTGGTGAGGATGAGATCTTGCGTTTCCAGGGACGTGTATGGGTGCTGGCTGATATACGCGAGGAGCTGATGTGAGACTCCCAATCCTCAGTTTGGCCAGTTCATCCTGGCATCACCAAGAAGTATCGGGATCTTCATTGCCAATACTGGTGGCCAGGTATGAAGAAGGATGTTAGTAGATTCATCATGAGATGTTCTACTTGTCATTAGGTGAAAGAAGAGCATCAGTGACCATCAAGTCTTTTGCAGCAGTTACCCATTCCATAGTGGAAGTGGAATGACATTGCGATGGACATGCTGACTGGTTTGCCGAGATCGTCGAGAGGAAACAATGCGGTGTGGGTCATTGTCGACAGGCTTACAAAGGTTTCTCACATAATTCCAATCTAGGAGACGTTCAGTGTTAATGATCTGGGATGACTTTACAGATGGGAGATTGTTTGTCTGCATGGAGTTCCACACTCCATTGTTTCAGATAGGGATGCGCGCTTTACCTCTCGGTACTGGCAGGGACTCCAGAAGGCCTTGGGTACATAAGAAATTTTGAGTAAAGCATACCATCCCCAGACTGATGGCCAGTCCGAGCGCACGATACAGGTGCTTGAGGATATGATCCTAGTTTTCATCCTAGATTTTGGCGGTTCATGGGAGAAGCATATTCCTCTGGTGGTGTTCTCCTACAACAACAGTTTCCATGAGACCATTAAAATGGTTCCATACGAGGCCTTGTATGGTAGGCCATGCTGATCATCTTTATGCTAGCCGGAAGCAGGAGAGGCAGCATTGCTGGGACCTCGTCTTGTTCAGGAGACTTCAAAGTAGATATAGCTGATCCAGAAGAGGATTAATACTGCACATTCTCATCAGAAATATTATGCTGGCCAGTAGAGGCGACCTCTTCAGTTTGGGGTCGGAGACCAGGTTTTCCTACGTGTTACACCGAGGTTCGGACATAAGGGGAATAAGAGACATGGTAAGCTTTCACCGAGATATGTCAGACCGTTCGAGGTTCTGGAGAGAGTCGGGATAGATGCTTATAGCTTGCAGTTACCTCAGAGATATAAGGCTATGCACGGCGTCTATCATGTTCCTTAGCTTCGACACTATTTCTTAGACCCATCTCATGTTTTTCGACCTGAGGAGGTTGAGCTCGAGTAGGATGCATTGTTCGAGGAGCATCCTATCTGGATTGTTGATGGTAGCGCAAAAGTACTTAGTGGTCGGTCCGTTCCTCTAGTACGGGTGCTATGGCAGCAGTGTCGTGTGCAGGACGAGACTTCGGAGAGGGAGGCCGATATGCGATCATAGTGGATAGAGTTGTTTGAAGTTTCTTCTTCGCCACCTTTCTAGGGAAATTTAAGGATGAATTTCTTTAAGGAGGGAAGCTTTTAAGAACCCAGACCTTCCTTTAAAGTATTTTTTTCTTTTCAGGATGTTTTTGAGAAAAAGTGGAGAATCTGGAAATTTTGTAAGTACACGCCGTGTACTTTAAAAGTACATGCTGTGTACTTTTCTTCCGCTCGAGGCCGTGGGCTGGCCGTGTCCGGGCCAGTCACATGGGGTGTAGCGATGCGGTGGATCCCGATTAATACGACATACGGAAAAGGGGACTACACACCGTGTACTCAAGAAGTACACGCCATGTACTTTTATTTTCATTTCATTAATCGGACCGGGGTCTTGCCTAATCCCTATTTTTATCTTATTCTCCACCTAATTATGTCCAGAGCGACCTAGAGAGCCAAATCTTCACTGATCCACTGATTCTTCACCGGTTGTCCGAATCGAATGATGCCGGGTGAAATAGAATCACAGCGATGAGTTTTCAGTTCTTCTTTTTCCATGTTTCCAGATTCCTTATCTTTTGAGTGTTATCTGAGGTTGAACGTTTTAGAGGTTTTTGCAGATTTACTCAGTTCTAGGCCAATTCATAGGTCAAGGATCAATAATATCAATCTCCTATGATTGAGGTAGGTGGTTTTTTGCCCTACATTGAATGAATTTGAGTTTTTGGTGCAAAAGTGCTGGATACCAATGTATCGGGTATCTCGGGTTAGGGTTTTGATCCTGTTTTGTTATTTTCCTCAGATTTCTTGTATTATAGAGTTTATTAGATGATTAATAATTGCTTGTTAGCATGTTTTAAGATCACCCCATTGGTGTTTCCCATGTTTTGGCTGTTGATTGCCATTTGGAAAAGTTTTCCTACGAGGCAACCCTTTTTGCACATTGCTAGTATGCCTGTTGAGTTCATTGCATGTATTGCATCTTGTTTATATACTTGTGGATGCATTTTTAGATATTAACCAAGTAGTTTCTGAACATACATAGGCTGCTAACAGTCGATTACACATAACTAAACTGCTCAGGGCTGACTGAACCTGGTGTGGTAGACTAAAGGGGGAATTGACGATTAGGGCTTCCCTTGAGAGTCTGTTATAATTAGTATCGATCGCAGGACCTATGGGAATGGGACTTTGTGCTTCCTCGTATTTTCCTTAGTTACGTTGCGAGAATATAGGTGGAATCAGACGTTAGCGCTTCATCAGAGAGTCTATATCTTTCGTTGCAAGACCACTGGGGAATTGATGGTGAGAGCTTCCCAGAGTGTCTATGACTTTATACGTTTACTTGACTAGAGAGGCTTTCTATTATGAGCCACCCAGAGAGTCAGTGTTTTATTTATTGGTTGGTTGTGACGATTCCACCAAGCCAAAGAACAATCTTGGGTTTGTACTTCTTGTTATTTAGGTAGACTGCTGAGTTACCTGTTGTGATTACTTACTTTCCTTGGGAGTATAGAGCTGTTTCTAGGTTCCTTGGTTGATAGCTGAATGATTGTACTGAACTAATGAATAAATGTGAATGAAGATTTTTAGGATTGTTTCTTTAGTGTACTTCTGCTTTTCTGCTGCATTTATTTCTTTTACTTTTTCTATATTATCCACTGATAGTAGGGCACGGATCTCGTGGTGATTGCCTACTGGGATTAGTCTGACACCCTGTTTGGATCCTGCTTTTCGGCCCAAACAGGTTATACGGTTGTAGGTGTGGATAGGAATTGTGGCCCTTCTACTTCAGGTATGTGATTACTGGTTGGAGCTGGAGAGCATAGGAGCCAAACATAGGCTTGCGATGCTACTGGAGTTGCTATTTACTTTCGTACTTTGTTTTCAGTTGTATTTCGGCATGTTGTTGTGTTTACTACTTTCTCTTAGATACTTGTACATGCTGCATCATTATCATTATCATTATATGTTCATTGTTTCTGCTATATAGTTTCAGTGATTGTATGTTGTTTACTACTTCTGCTATTGAATTCAGTTTTCTTTCCCTGTATACCAAACCAAATGAGGGCATATTTTCCCCATTAACTTACCAAGTCCCTTGCTACTAGTCGGCAGCCTCTGGCATTTGGGGAAATGCGCTTGAGGTCATGTGGAAAACCGGGTACGGGGCACCAGTGGAAGGGCTCCAAATTCTGGTCATTACATAATAATATGATTTGGGATTTAAACCGGAAACCATGGAAATTATGGCCGAAATGAAGATGGAAAATTATTCTTCAAAAAACTGGGTTGAATCTTAAAGAATAGTTTGTGTATCCCAATCCCTAGAATTAAAAAATCATAATATACTTAGGATTTTCATCAACTATTATAGATCTACCCCCAATGGAAATATTCAATGATTAAAATAGAGGTAATAAGAAGTGATATGAAAATAACCACAATGAACATAGACTTACCATGAAATATACCCTTCAATTCACAATGACTTTCCAATGAATCACTCCCAAATTGAATGGTAGAGTCTCTATAAACATTAGGTGTAGATAAATCCGAATCAGTGTCTTAATAAAAGAAAATGACTGGTTAAGTAGAAAATCGAGATGAGATTCTGAAATTTCAGATCAGCCTTTTTAACCATGTCGGATTTAGGAACACAATTAGGAAAACCATGTGCAAACTATGTGCTATCCACTGGCTCCATACACCCATCACATGGTTGGAATTTTTTTTAGACAAACCATGCTACAACAATGTTATTACCTATATTCCACTTTTCACGGTTACACCGGGGTGGCCACAAGGTTTTGCCAATCTGTGCACCTAATTGTGTGCCTACTTAGAGCCCAATATCTACCTTTTCAGAGTATCATTAAGGTATTTCACGATTTCAACTAACCATGCTCAAATTTACACATTCAAAATAACCCGAAAAAATTTCAAATATCCTCCAAAACATGACAAACATAACCTAAAAAATCTATATATATAAAATAAATTATTAAAGGGATACTAACTTGAAACCGACGGTTCTAAAGTATTCTCACCATTTTCCTTTCAATCTATGTAATACAGAAAACTCTAATTAGCGGGAAAGAGCTCTGGATATTCCTCAACAATTTTTGTTTCCTCGTTTCAAGTCACTAACCGATTCTAAACATGATTCGACAAAACACACACTAGAATAATGATTTTATAATGTACAACTTCTTATTCCCCATCAACAATATATACCATATTATGAACCAACAAAGCATCCGGCTCTTGGTCCATGTGACCCCATAAAATCACATAGTCAGAATCAGGCTGATACATATATAATTGTGATACAATAAACACATTATGAATGAAACTCAACTGTGATGGAAAAACCAACCTATATTCCACCTCAAAAACCTATTCATGTATATCAAAAGGGAATAAGTATCATGGAGATAACATTCCATGCTTTCCAAAATGATAATGCCTAGTTCTTTTTGACATTCTTAGGAATACATGGTCACTCAGATCAAATGAAAATGGCCATAGATGATGATCCCCATATGATTTCTATTCACTTGGATCCATCTCCATACTTTTCCTAATCAACTGAATTTATCTATTGTCACTTGGAAAATCTGTTGTCCAACAAGTGATGGATTACCTATTTCCAAAGAAAAAATTATTTGAAAAAGGATATCCATATAATGATTCAAAATGATCCATATGTATTGATTCCTAATAAGATTTGTTATACCAAAACACCACTAACAATATGTGTTCCAACCATGAGCCCCGAAAATCTATTATACATACCTGATGTATCTCTTCCAAAAATTTTATTGTCCTTTCACATTTTCAATCTGTCTGAAGATGATACACCATTTTTATGGGAAACTGAATACCAAATTATTTCTACAAGGATTTATATAATTGAGACATGATCTTTAAATATCTGTATGATACTATTGAAACTGGTACACAATTCCTCTTTACAACTTCTTGGATATATATTTTTTACTAGTCTGACTCCACATAAAATTCATGAATTGGGATGAAATATAAAAACATTGTGATCAAATCCAATTCCATAAATGTGTTTTATTTTTTTAGAATAGTTATTGGGAAACCTATCACAAAATCCATAACTATTTGTTACCATTTACATATAAGAATAGGTAAGGACTTCAACATACCCACTGGTCTCCAGTGCTTTACCTTAACCAGTTGATGAGTAAGGCGTCTCATAAAAAAGTAAACCAATATTCTTCTCATTCATAAAAACTAAAAGTTTTCTTTCAATGCCTTATACATATTCCATATTATAGGATGAACAGAACATCGTAAATGGTGGAATACATGGAGATGTTGTTCCTGACATGCCAAATGTAACAATGTTCGACCTTGATACCACAATGAAGAACTCCAATCATGATTCCATCCCACAATGTTCTCCCCACCTTGACCATGGACCTCATAGAAGCACATTTTGATGCGTAGTTTTCTTCCACTTTATCTAACTACACCAAATATGGAACAAAGGAAACTATAATGTAAACTGCAACATCACCTATTTCTTGAAAATCCATGTGCCTGTCAGTTGTCACCTATATCAAATTCTACTTATTTGAAGCATCTTCTTCCAACTAATGGTATGAATTAATGGTTATTGAATCTTCCATACAGTTTCCTTTACCATTTTTATACATCAAGTTAAATTCAAATATTTGGAGATATTCCATCCATCATGTTTTGCTAAGATTAATGTCCCTTTGTGAGAAAAAGTGTTTCAAGATCTTATGATAGATAAACACCATAAATTTTTAACCGGATAATAAATAAATCCATGTTTTCAATGAAAGGAAAATATAAGATAACTCCAAATCATGTGTTGGGTAGTTCTTCTTGTGAAAGCATAAATAATGTGATCCATATGTTATAACATGATATCCTAACAAGAGAAAACAACCCAACCCAGTCCCAAAAGCATCACAATACACCACATACCCTTGTCCTGATTTTATAAAATCATCATCGATGTTGATGTAAGGGAAACATTGGGCTCTTTATAATTTTTAATCATTCCTTCTTCCATCGAAAAGGAACATTATTTCTTTTCAAAGATGTAATAGGTTAATATAGTCATCAAAAGTTATTAAAAAAATTTCATTAATACCCAACCAATCCAAGGTGTCTACAAATCTTAAAGAAATTATTTGGTAATTGTAGTGATTTAATATCTTATATCTATTATAGATAAAAAACATCTCTTTTAGAAGTAACATGTCAATTTTAATGTACCTCTTGTAACCAAAAATCACACATGGATAATTTTTCATATAGATAAATATCCTCTAAGTATCCCAACACTATTAGAAAATGTTAATCATGCTCATCCATAGTCCATGAATAATCAAATAGGGAATCCATAATCACAACCACAAATAATGCAGATATATTAAAAATATCTAAATCTTCAATTAAGTAAATTCAATTGTTGTATTATTAAGTAATAAAGGAATAACCACATACTCATAATAGACATATCTACTTTTGAAGGCTATTTTCATAATATCCACCATCATAACCCATAATTGGTAATATTTTGAAAGAAGATCAATTTTAAAACCCACTAGGATCCACTGAATTGATCAAAGAGAAAAAAACAATCTTGGAATTGGATAATAATTATTTATCGTAACTTGGTTAAGATAATGATAATACATTCATTACCGAATAGTTTCATCCACATTTTTTACAAAAAAAGACCAGTGCTTCCCATGATGACAAACTAGGCTGGATGAACCCTTTTCTTTCCAACACATGCAAGTGGACTTTCAACAACCTTAATTCAATTGGTTCCATTTGATATTACGAGAAGAAAACAGAACTAGTCTCTTATAGGGGATCAATCGTAAACTACACTTCTCTTGTGGGTGGTATCCCTGAAAAATTATTTTAGAAAAAACATCTAGAAATAGATCAAAAAATGATGGAAATGAATCTTCTAAATCTCTTCCATTGATGAAAGACTATAATCTGGAAACTGGTATGATAGTGTCTCAACCGCTGGTTCCAACAAGATTTTTGCACCTTTCTTACCATTCCTTTATCCTCTAAATTGATGCACGATGCCAACATTAGTTGTAAGAATATCCGATTTTTCATAATAATAAATGTGATCGTTGAACATCAATAACCAATCAAAACCAAATATTATGTCATAGAAATCCATCCCATGAATAAAGAAATCCCATATCATATAATGTTTATCAATAGATATAAAAATTAATTTTAAAAAGAAGGATCTACATTACCTTTGGCCAATATAAGATTGATGTTTTGAAATTGAGGGAATCATATCCACTTACACACCCTGATGATCAACTGAAAGAGAAGTAATAAAAGAATGGGATGAACCTATTTCAAAAAAGGCTTTAACATTGGTAGAATTGAAAAGAGTCATACATATTACTATTGATGGTCCATAATAATTTTCCAAAATCACTTTATTAGCTCCAGTTAATTGTTTACCCACTGGAATTTTCTCTCTGTTACCCTATTCAGACTGCCCTTGTTGAGGATTCAAGGAAATAATGGAATGGCTATGGTTGGATATGTTCTAATTAAGAGAGGTATTCTACTCACCTCGCCCTATATAAGTATATGACATTTATGAAACCTGATATGTGTTCCCAAAAAAAGCCTGGATGACTACAATAATAATTTTTTTGATTCCCCATCTCGTAGAAATTGTTCCATGTTTAGGTGTCTTGGTATAATATCACTTCATGTGATCAAAATATTCAGACTAAAAACATCCATTCTAATACTTAGACATAAGTGTAAGATTTCTCAATCTAGTTGTCTGATATTGAGTAATTCCTCTACCTTTGAAATATGTGTTCATATTACACTTCTTCCCATCATTATACATTCCACTATTCCTTGGAGGTATCAATATGCTTCATCCACCCATAGTTCCTGAGATTTCTCTTTCTACCACTATCTCTTTATTTACCATTTATGTACAATCTAGTGTACAATGTACAAAAATATTTGAGGGAATATCCTTCCTCAAAACTAATTAAAAAATACATGGTTTTAATGATGCACAATCAACAAAATAGTGTGAAAATCCAACTATGTTCATGAATTTATCAAGAAAACTCTATCCCTGAGATATTCTCCAACTTCAACAAAAACAAATTACATATTTTTAGAAATTATGAACAGGTGATGGTAGTATATTTTATTTATTTCTCCTAAGATCATTAATCCCACCACATTCATGGACAATCCTACTGCATGTATATTACCAACCTGACATTCATTTTTTTTGGTGTGGTTAGGAAATTGAAAACTCAATTAATAATATTCACCCACACCATGGATTTCTGGAGTTCCAAATCACCAATAAAATATGGGACAATTCTTCTGTTTTGAATAGAATGAAAATTAACCACTTTCCACGGTCCATCCCTTCATTTCACTCTCGCTAAATCTTGAAAATATTGGACAATACTCCGAACTAGTTGTTGGTTCATTTCTAGATTAGGTTCAACCACATTATAAGTAGTCTTTTTTGGTTGGTTTCATCTAGGCCTAACTGGTTCCATTTTATATAGTGAACAAATTCCATAAGTCACACTCTTTGGAAATCAATGTCTTAAAATTTAAAAATTCACAATGTAACACATCCCAATAATGCTTTCCAAAAATAAAATTTTTTCACATTCAAGTCAATTTTTATAATTCCACAATGCCTTTTAAAATAAAACTATATTCAAAATACTAATACGATGACTTTTGAAAATATCAAATTTTCAAAAAAACTATGAAATATTTTAAAAAATTAATACATTTAACTTTAAATTTTATTGAATTAGTCTAAATGAAATATGCACTCCGTGGGGTATCCATTTATATTATTTCATTTCATGATCTTATCATTGGATAAACCCTTTAGAATGAGGTAGTACACCCATAAGTGTCTCAAAAAACCAATATTCACAACTCCCTAGTAACTTTATGTTCATCGTAAATAGGTTATCAATGCATTTTTACTCTTTACATTTCATTTTAAGATATTTATACTAATTTATACCATTCAAACTGCTGAACTAATCAATAATTATTTTCCAACTCCAAAAAAAGCCAATTCTATTTTTTAAAAATAAAATGGAGTGGCCAAGACTAATACCATTGGTAATATCCTTCCCCACCTCATTAGTTTTATATGAGGTGTATATAATACCAGTTTTTAGGAGTCATCCACGAGTCACCCCATTTGGAAATAAATTCCTTGGGATTCATTTATTTTTGGCGATGATTTTACATTTTTCACATAATCCATACATACCATGATAATTATTAAAAAACCATATTAAGACCCATGATAAAAATGTAATATAACTCAATTTACAAACTAATTAAAAAGATTACAACCATAACTAAAAACCATATTAGAGTACAAGTGGAGACAAAAACCAACATTTGAGTATTAAGAAGAAGACCAAACCAACAACCCACCAGGAATCCAAAGACACCAACTCTAAAACCCCAATCTTCTTCAATTTACAACTCCAAAATCGATGAAATGTTTCATGATGAATCAATAAACAAATGAGACACTTTTACATTACTTATTTTTTAGTACATAATATTTACACACACCAATGTTCCCAAGCAGGGGGTCAATAATGAAACTCGGTAGGTTTTACTCAACTGGATTCCCATCTCTGGAACCTTGTTTATAACCTTATAGCACATTTATATACATAAAATTATATGAAACAATATAGAACAATTTATATTACATTATATCTCAATTTTAGTAGAAAAATATTTCTCCCAAACTAGATCCAGTTCCACATAAAGCAACAAAAAATACTTTTAAACCATTTCAAAACATTCATTTCGGCATAACCCACTCCATTCCATATATATGAACATCCAACCATGCCTGAAAACAATGAACTCCTTATATTCATGAGTTTTGAGTCTTCCTTTCACCAATCCTTTACTTGGGGAACCCTTTTTATAGGGGAAGTTCATAACCTTATCCATACCACATTTGATGGGGGAAGAATCATATAATTATCCACACTAAATGCACATGATCATACACAAACTATTATTACAATAATCAATTCCAAATAAACCATTTAATTTCATTTCAATAAATATTTCTTTTACTGAAAATACTACTATAAAATAACATAAACTAATAAAAAAACACGTTTTAAAATCATCATTCTACAATCGATAAACAAATCACTTGTCAAAACAACCATATTTCACAACTCTATAGACCATCACTAAATTGGGTTTCTGCCTAGATTCTCATAACAGATTAACAATGAATTTTTATGAATTGAATAAATTTGAAACTAAAACATAATTTTCAAATAAAATAACTTGAGAGTGAAGTAATCTACCATGGAAGCTAGGTGGAAAATTAACAATGAAAATTATTCTTCCAACCAGCTGGGTTGAAAATTCAAAAACCTGCAATAGATCTCATTACCTAACATAAAAAAGATAAAATTTCATTATTATTAGCATAAAATATTTTTTATCTATCCAAAATAGACTATATATATGAATAATATATATATATACATATGTATGAAAAAGTGGTATAATAAAAACCACAATGAACAATGACTTATTAAAGAAGTCGACATTAAACGCACCGTGATTTTCCAATGGATCACTCTTGGATCAATGGGAAGAGTCTCCAAAGCCATTATGATGAGTGAAAACCTTATTAGGGTTATAATAGAAAAAACCATATGTGTGAAGGTGAAAATCTGATTGAGATAGACAAAGCTTAGATAAAAAATTTTAACCATGCATCTTTTATGTACACAATTACGAAAAGTATGGAAAACATGGGCATAAGCCAATACCTAAAAACATCCTTTGAACAATTGGCTCCCATGATTTGAAAAAACATGCACCAAACATGTTTCCATCTATCCCATTGTTCATGGTTACTCTTGGATTACCACATGGTTTTACCCAACTGTGAAACTAATTGTGCTCCTACATAGAGTTCAATATCTTCCTTTTCACAATTTACAGAAGGTTTTACACAGTTTCTACTGACCAGAAAAAAATAGTTAACCTTTAGAAGGGCCCCAAAACATGATATAATTCATTCAAAACCACCCAATATTAACCAAAACATTTCAAATACATAATATTCATTAAGAATCCAATACTTACTAAAAATTGGAAATGATGTATTCTGGCTCCCATTGAGTAGGATTACTACCATATTATGATAAAGCATGAGGCACCCAACAGAGATAATATTACCATTCCAGCTAAGGCTTATCATGTGAGAGTAGTATATGCCTTGGTATAGGATCATAATTATTTCGAATAAAATTACACTGAAATAATGCAATGGATCCAAACTAGGTTCATGTCAATCCTCGAATTGGGGATCACCGAGTGAGAGCATGAAATTCTTCAAGGAAGGCTCATATCACGATTGAAAAAAATAGAAAACTACAATGGCATTGAAACAAGATCATATCCTCGATCCAAATGATTCTCACCAATTGATAATGACCCAAACCTCACTATAGGCTCATATCCCTATAAATAATATTAGTGGAATACTCCAATGAACCTATTCAGGCACATATTCATGATCCAACCAGGGCTCACCAAGTTAGAGCAACACATGGGTCAGGATAGACTTATATTCATAAAAATGGATGAATTCACTCTTTGAAGGAACACTATTAGGTTCAAATCCTTGATGCAACTGGGGATGACGAGATGAGGGAGCCACCCACCTAATGGTAGACACATATTCCTATTAGGGATGATGCATGGAATATTCATGTAGCTCATGGAAGCCCAAATCCCACCCAATAATTTTCAAATTAATGACTCCATCAGAAACCTTTATTAGTAATGATATATTAGTCTTATATCCCACCCCCATTACATTGGAGTATTTTTTTTATTTTGGCAGGGAGTCCATATTTTTTTGGGCCTGTATCCCTAATTCATCCAGGGTGGAAAGACATATTTCACCAACCATCCAAAGGATGGATTAAATTGTTTTCTTACAATAATGAAAATTGAAGACAAACTCATTTTTTTCTGGGTAATAGTATCATATTCGCATAAAAGTAGACAATTATCAACATATTCTAGAAGCCATTATACAATAGCCTCAAATCACTGTACGACCCCAAATGGTCAATCAGAATATTTTTTCTATCATGTAGAATGAGGATGAAATCCCTAATCCTATCAATTACAATGTCCTTAAGTTTGTATTAGATACATTTTGAAACCACCAATGGACTTCAGACTATTCAAATGTAGTTGAAGGCGATCATTACAACAATACGCCACCTTTTGTTAGTGTGGAGATGGATCCCAAAGATTCTACTACTAATATCATCTGAAGTAATCCTTTCGAGAATAATATCACCCAGTGATAAGTAAATTATACCCTTAACCAATAACCTATGCATTGAAAGATTCATAAAACTTTGGCAGATTCATTTGTAATGGTGCTCAAAACATTAGTGTCAACCACATATCGTTCCCGACCAAAACTAGAAAATCTACACCAAGACAAGAAGGTGGCCCTATGAAGTGGATTTTGTGGTCCAACTATGTGAGGATTGTATGTTTTATGAAGAGGAATCCAATATTGATATATAGAGAGTGTTAGTAGGATATAACCACCCAACCATGTTTTGTCCCCTACTTAACTCCTATTATGAGATCATAGATAATGAAGAGAAAGAGGGAATGTGATATCTATGAAAAAATATATTAGATACTCATCAACAATTGAAGTCTAGACATCTCCAATATATAGAATAAAAGTATCCCCTTCATAACATCAATGAAATATATTATTATATTGACATGGAGGCATTTTCTATATCCTAAAAACTTTTACAATTAGTTCATGTCAAACCAATTCATATTTCCTTTCTCCATATCATGAGGAATCCCCACTAACTGAGTTCTAGAGGATCTTTAGACATATGTATCCAAGGATGTGATCAAAATAGATAATTAAATTTCACTATACCCATAGGATAGTATAACACCCCAGACATGATGTCCTATAAATTTATAGCCCCTGATGAGATCAGGTGACTAGGTAATGTTCAAGATGTTTTGACACTACAGTATAATTTTCTCACTTTAACTATTCCAAGACTTCACAAATTGTGGGAGAAGGCTCTCAATAGATCATTACACTAGCCCCCTAAAAATAATGGGATAAAATTTCAAACATGAAATCTAATTTTTTGGCCAACCTAATAAGTATCTGTGGAAAATTACTCCGATAATAGGATTCCATGACTTGATTTCATATGTGAGAATAGTTCGACAAATTAGAAAGGTCGCAACAGCAGCTGCCATAGGATCCTTCAATAAGTGAACGCATCCCTCCAATATATGGTAATATATATAACCACCTCCACCCCTATAATCAAAAATATTAGTCCGGATTAAAAACACAAAAAATAGCTAAAATTAAACCCTAAAACACTTAACTAGGGTATTTTTATCTTAGTTACTATCATAGTATTCATTACCTCTTAAGAGGGTCTTATAGAAATCAGTGGTGGTTCGAGATCCAACCCATCCCACAAGACATGGGGTATTTATATCTCAATTCGGACCCCATGAGTCATCAAATCGACTACTAGAATCATTAAATCCTCAATAAAAAAATTAATAAATACCTATTATGGCCATGAATTTTCCACATACCTCAGGGATGAAAGAATTTTCTTCATCATCATTATTTATAAATAGGGAACTAGTCTTCTCCATGCTGGGAGTTTAATATCAACTATCAGCATCCCATACATTCCTCCCATTGTAATACAAACCCCTATTATTTAGTGAATATTCATAAAACATGTCTGTAAACTCCCTCAAGGTCACCTTTCATAGATCAATGTGGGATGAATGTACAGAGAATCATATCAAAGCCCTTATGATTTGTACGAAAAAGTTCCAATATAGAAAAGGGTTCTTGAAACAACCCTGATGTAATTAAATTAGAATAACCTTATTAAGTTTAGAGTAATGGGACAACTATCATTTCTCGATATACTTATTTTTATATAATTACCATCAAAACAACTAATATGGTAGACCAAGAGGATAATATAAGGGAATGTAGTAAAAAAACATACATTTCCAAAGAGGGTGATATAGATGCACAAAATGAGATGTTTGTTTATGAATAATGAAATTAGAATACTCACCCCAGAACATCCAAATATTTAGCTACCAACTCTACTCTACACCACTAATGAATATAAAAAAAAGGTTTTCTCTATATCGCAATCACCTTCAAGAAGATCCAAACATTATTCCTTAGTGGAACTAATGGAGCAACATAATAATGGGTTTTAGAGTATCAGAAAAATGAACATGAAGATACTCATGGGAAACATTCCCACTTGATTTCATATTTAGAAAAACATGAATATACTTCCTCCAATATATCAAGAAAGGGACAATCCTCCTACACGAGAGATATCTGAGTGTTAGGATGGCCTTAGATATAGGAAAATAGCCCATATAAATGAGGATGTTGAATATGACCATGAATTCTCTCCATTATTATGATATCCACTCCCCATTTTGGGTGATCATTCAGTATTAGCAAAGATACAAAATAAGGGGGACATTAAATCATAACAACCACATCAAGCCTCTCTTTCTCCCTACAGACGAGATGTGGATTAGCATAAATACCATTAGAATTGACCAATTCCTTTGAATCACTAACAAAATCAACGTAATCCAAGGAAGGGATACATGAACCTATACAACCTGAGAAGATTTTATATCCTAAATGGTTGGATGAAAGTTTCCCCTCCAACCAATTTCCACAATCCTACATTCTCAAACATTGATGACATTAGAGATCTATAACAACATCTCACTCACATAGTGTCCAAATGTGGTCTAATTATGGGCCCTAAAGATCAATAGAAGTAGAACAAGATGATTTATTTTATACAATCTCTAATAGTTTCTACCTCTGTTTCGTATAGAAATATTCCAGCTGGAAACATTACATTATAGGAATAACATCATCATTAGTTACATTATTAATACATATCTACTATGGAGGAAACAACAATTGTTCACATGAAAAATAACAAGAAGTGTTAAACTGGGAGGGTGTTTGACATTATGTAATTATGAAATGGTAGAACCTATTCACTCCATATCCATCTATCACATGAGAAATTGATTGAACTATATGGTGAGAATATCTACAATGATATGTTCAAACCTATGATCCTGATGAATTATCCAGGTGGGTTCCATGAATTTTTAGAAATTGAATAATGATGGAATGATTTCATTTAGGGGATCCAAACGAAATATTGTTGTATTCCATAAATAATGTGAGAAATCCATGGAATGCATAAACTGATATTTTTACACTCAAACCGGAAGTAGTGTCTCTACAAGTACCTAAGTAGGCTCAAATTTTCCCAAAAATAATTTCACATACCCATATTCTACTCAAGAGTTCCCCTATATTAGTTGGACACATGGCCTAATGTGCATCTCCCCAAACTCAAAAAGTTGATGACTTGTAATGAGGGCTTACATGTGACTATGGGGAGACCATTCCATAATAACCAAATTGTAGCACAATAGAAAAATAATAACAAATACATAGTGGAAGCTGTAATAAAAATTAGAGAATAGATAAACATAATGAATAAATAATGATATGAAAAGGAATCTCATATTCAATGATGATGATACATTTCACATGCCTCTTCTGAAAAGGAAAAATAGGTATTCATGGAAATGGTACAATACCTATAAAAAGTAAAAAAGATCCAAAAACAATCTACTATCATAATGAGTTTTTGATCGGCCATGTTCTCTACTTATGATAAGAAACAATCATTAATCTATATTTGGGAACATGCCCAAGTCTGTACCTACAATCATGTATTGTGTTCGGGTACAATAGGTGTCTGAATAGGATGTGAGACCTAATCTCAATAGGAATCCAGCCAAGGTCTATTTCCTTCCATTCAGTTAATATATAATTATAATATTTTTCATGATGTAATATAATATCCAAGGAAGTACTAAAATTAATCATCCTATAATGTCTAGGTTCCCATTTAATAACCAATTCATTTCATCAAACTCTTTTAGAATGATATTCTATAAATAATAGCATGGACTATGTAATTTATAATAAAATTCATTTAATTATCCAACATCATTTATTTAATAGTTCTATAAACCTGGTTTATATCCCTACACCCCTTAGTGATATGATGAAATATGCCAAAATAAGCCATCAATATGGCGTAAGAAAAAATACTAACTCAAAGCATGTACTTTGGCTTGGATGAAGCATCTTATATACCATTTCATTCCATATTCAATTCAAATCCAGATCCCATTTTAGGGATGAATTATTTAGAATCCAAGTATTGCTTCTAATCTAAAATAAACCTTCAACCAATAATCCCTTCCATGAAGATCCTCACTAGAACACATATATCACTCTAGATTTGAAATAACCACATAGACACTTGATTCCTTACAAGGAGTTACAATAAGGGACACCATGTGCCACCCATATAATATATGATCAAAATCCCTTTTAGTCCATCCTTGGAAAATCAAAATCAGTCCAAGTATCAAATGGCATATAATAGTCTGACCTCATGAGTTCTTCCTTGGTAGTCCATAGAAGGAGTCCATGTGTCACTCGAGCATAAGAAAGATATAAGAGGAATTATTCCATCCATTAAATTCATATAAGAAACCAAGTGTCACACAAGGAATATTCAAATTTGTTTAAAAAATATCATTTAATTAAATCAAGGTCATCAACTCATTTATTTCTGTCCAGTCTTACTACAAAAGGTGGTTTAAGGCATGACTAAGCTTAGAAGGATTAATAAGGTCAGGACCCGTCCCCCAGGGCTTATGCCGTGAGTACCCCAATCCCGCATTCCATATACCAAGGGAAGGCGACTAGCACTGAAGGCATGTTCCCTAAAACTGGGAAGGCATTTCTATTATAACCTACAAACACACGTAACCATGCACACAAAAAGATAAAAAACACCAAGTAAATCTGCATAACAAAAGAGATATGAAAGTTAGAAGGGGGCCAGAATAAAATCCTAACTAGAAAGTACAAGTACAACTGTGATACAATACAACTGATGAAAAAGGGAAACTCAGCCTCTGGGTCAACCTTCGAGGGTCATACCTAAAGGGTAGGTACAGATCACCTCCTCCGCTCTCTTCGTCCATCCATATTCTCTATGTACTGACTCATCATATGGTCCACCACCTGGTACTATCTAGTCCTAGTAACATCATCCTCAGTCAAGGTTTCACGTTGTCTTCATCCAACACTATAAGGTGTAGACATAGCCTGTGCATGGGTGATTATAACGAATCTCAGTTTTGACCTCACAAAATCCAACAAGGATTAAACAAAAAATTATGAAATCAATAGATACCCCTAATTATTTATATTCCCAACTATATTCCTATGTTATTAATTAACCCATATCAATCATGATGAAACCATAGATGTTCTGACTCAACTCACACCAATATTTATTCGAGGGGAAGTATCAAGTTACATTCATAACACAATTTCGAAAACCTTAGGTACTGGAGAACTCCTCCTATATCATATACAGTGGGAATTCCGCATCACAAAGAGACGCTTCCCACTAACCTTGGACTTATAAGGTACTCCTCCTATCGAGTACTGTGTTTCTTCCGCGTCACATAGAGTGGATCTCCACCGTGGGTCTACCGCGTCACATAGAGGCGCACCCCCTTGAGGCCTGCTGAGGTACTCCTCCTATCGAGTATAGTGGGTCTACCGAATCACCAAGGCGCTCCCCACCATGGGACTACCAAATCACCAAGGTGATCCACTCTAGGAAGGTCGAGTCACTCTGATTTGAAACGGTCAACAATAGTCATGTCTCAGCCAGCCACTAGGTCTTCACATTATGCTTGCTCGTCTCCAAGAGGATCTGCTTCACAAGATACTGGTGGATACTCCAACTGCCACAAAGACCCATGAAGAAGTATCTCAATTGTTTTCCACGTCATAGGGGTCTCAACATAACAGACGACCGATCAATCAGACGCCCGGTCTGTGAGTTATTATCCTTTTAGTCTCGGGGGCCCGGTTAGATTCATGTTCAATCCAACCTGACTGTTCCCCATCATTATCCAAAACATAGTAGGGTATCTTTCAAAGAGACCAACTCGCTCCAACGTTCCCAATGCCACGGACGGTTCGTCTAACGGACTTCTGGTGCCATAGTTATGGCCAAAAGAAAGAAAAAGGGGCATAGTGGGGCTGGGTCCAATCAGACCCGGTCAAGCCGACTCGGCCCCACCCGGGCCGACCCTCTGGGTCCGGCCGGGTCTGCTGGGTGGTACAACCAGTTGGGTTCGGCTTGATTTCTAGGAGGGTCCACTGAGGAAGATCGACCTCGGAGGGTGTCATGAGGGTGCCTCGGCCGCGGAACGACTCGGCCGTGGGATGGCTCGCATGTACCCGAAGAGCACGGTCAGGGCAGCTTGAAGGGCAGCGGTAAGGGCAGGACGACGGGGGTGGCACGGCTTGGCCTGAATAGTGGAATGGCACAGTGAACAGTGGCATGACTCAGGACGACCCGGACAGCGGTGTATCTCGGCGGACGGCGACGTGGCCCATCGGACGTCGGCAGCACGACGACGGGGCACAGCTGAGGGTGGCGGGGTGGAAGTTCAGCATGGAGGAAGGCGGCATGGAGGCTCAGCATGGCGGATTTCGGCGGTGCATCGGCTCGGTAGGGCGTTGGCACAGTGAGGGGGTTCGGCCCGGGGCAGCGTGACAGCTCGGTCAGGCTGCAGGGCGGTGCAGGTCGCTGAGGCCGCGGGTGATGGTATTTTTTCCTTCGTCATCTTCGTCGCCTTCCTCCATTTCAAAGAACACATTAATGAAGAACGGTGGAGGGGTCAGACCATGTTTTTTTGGCCTGAACCTTACACGTTTAGAGTAATAGAAATCGATTGACAATGAACGAAGCATGAATGTCTATGGAAGATATTTTAAAACATCATTTCCCACAACCCTCGTCAATCTCTATTCCCAAATCCCACAAAATAATTATAAGGGTAGAACATGGGAAGTGTTAATCAATAAACCCCTACCTCGTTCTCTTGATGACGTTGCCGCAAGAATATAGTACGATCGTCGATTCACCGTTGATGAGGACTTTCTATGTTAGAGAAGTCCCGAGGAAGAAGGTCGAAGTCGAGGTCGGCGTTCTTCATCGGTGGAGCATTCTTTATTGGAGATCTTTCTCCCAAGTTCCTCCTCTCCCCAATTCAATATGAAATAATTAGTAGCCCAAAATAACAGATAAAGTGTCCTATTGATTATGTTGTCATAAATTCAAATACTTTAATGAATTAATCGATGTGTTGGCTCAATTAATTAATGGGGAGGGATGGTAGAATTAATCTAGAGGAAGTCAAGAGGCTCCTCCACATTAATGAGGGGGTTGATGGGGTTTTCTCCATAATGAGGTGAGTTCGATAGGTTTAGGCCTCAGGTGGTCCCCACCACCATAACCTCTCATGGAAGGTTAGGTTCTGGTTGTCCCCCCCAGCAAAACCTCTCATTAGAGGTTAAGGTCATGCAGTCCCCACTTCTCATGTTCCACATGGAGGTTTTAGTATGGGTGGACCCCACCTCCCAACACCCACATGGGTTTTTCCAATAAAAATAAAATTTCCCACACTTTTATTTTTATTTTATTCTTACATGAAAAACCCAAAACTAACTTTCACCCTCAACTATCTACCGTCAAGGTGAAAATCTCCTTAATTGAATACCAATACTGCAAGTTCAACGATGCCCTCAGATTTCAATTCCAAGCACTGGTTTTAAAGTTATAAAAACCTGCTCCAACGTTTACTGAACGTACTTGAACAAAAGTTCATAAATTCATTCTTGGAACTCCAGGCCTCAGAATCACATGCCGTCAATTTTCATGTACTCTTAATATTACCATTTATTTAAAAAAATTACATGGAAATTCTGGGTCTTTAGATTCTCTCCACCTCAGGGATTTACATCCATGTAAGTCACAACTCATAACTAGGTAAACAGGTGGGGGTACATAGCAAGCATCCAAGCCTCCCTCTCCCATGTGCCCTCCTCGAGGTTGCCATGCTTCCAGAAAATTCGCATCAAAAGTATCGACCATCAACAAATGATCCTCTCCTGATGATCCTCAATCTCTACTGGAACCTCCGTAAAAGTCACCCCATCACCGACGTCCAGCTCTCCATGGTCGGTGATTTGAAGAAGGATGTGCACGTATCTCCTCAGCTAGGACAGGGGGAAGATGTCATGCACCGTGTGAAAATAAGGTGGAAGAGCTAAGTGGTAAGCCACATTACATACTCTGCCGGGGACATGAAAGGTTCTATTTAACCTCAGACATAACGTTCTGCCACTTCCAAATCTCTGCAAACCTCATCGAGGTGACCCCTATAGAAATATGTGGTTACCATATTCGAACTCCAGCGGTCTCCATATCCAGTCGGCATAAGACATATGCCTACTCTGTGCAGTCTTCATCCACTCATAGATGAGCTGAACATTCTCCGTGGAACCCCATACCATCTCTAGTCCCACTAGTGCTAACTCCCCTGGGTCATTCTATCACAAGGGTGATCTGCAAGGTCGCCCATACAATGCCACGAATGGTGCCATACCTATGGTGGAGTGATACCTATTGTTGAATGAAAACTCAACCAAAGGTAAATGATCCTTCTAGATGTGACCGAAGTCGAGGACACAAGAAAGAAGCCTATCCTTGAGGGTCTGAATGGTCTGATCAGTCTGACCATCCGTCTGATGATGGAAGCCGGTGTTCAAATGAAGCTACGTCCTAAAAGCCCCCTGCAACCCCTTCCATAGCCGGGAAATAAAACGTGCATCACAATCAGAGATAATTGTTGAAGGTACTCCATGTAGCAGTACAATATCATGCACATAGAGGCTTCCCATGCTCTCTACTGAACTCATCTCTCTAATCTGTTGGAAGCGGGATAACTTGGTGAGTCGGTCAACGATCACCCAAATTGAGTCATGTCCTTGGGATGGTGGTGGAAGTCCTATCATGAAGTCCATGGATATCCCATCCATCTTCCACTCTAGGACCTCTAATGGATGAACCAAGGCTACTGGTACCTGATGCTCCACCTTCACTTGTTGACTTGTGAGGCACCGAGAGACAACCTCTACTTCAAATTTCTTCATTCTCGGCCACTAGTGCTGTCTTCGAAGGTCCTGGTACATCTTCGCCACTCTTGGATGGAATTCTAGAGAGGATATGTGGATCTCCAACAACAAATCCTATTGATGTGGCACTGGTGCCATGGTACATCCTTTAAAAAGGATGACGTACTCCCCACTATCAAAAAATTCATCAGGTGCATGCCTTGTGGATATCTGAGTATATCGAGCCTCATTGTCAGCATCCCCATGCTGAACCTCCCTGACTCGCAGAAGATGTAGGGGAGTGTCTGTAAGAGACTGATGAAAAGATGCTCCATCATGTTCCATGAAGGATACCTGCAAATCAGTCGGCTACTTCATCGCTTATCCTAGCAGTTGTATACCAGACCTCCTGCCGAGTGCATCTACTACAACATTCCCAATCCCGAGAGTATAGACTATTTCAAAGTCATAGTCCTAGAAGAACTCAAGACAAAATCACTGTCTCTTGATCAGGACCCTCTAGGATAAGAAATACCTGAGTCTATTGTGACCAGCATACACTGAAAAACGTTCACCCATCAGATAGTGCCACCAAATTTTCAAGGTGACGACCATTACTGCTAACTCCAGATCATGGGTAGTGTAGTTCTTCTCATGGTGTCTCAGATGTCGATAAACATATATGATCACTTCTCTATCCTATATCAGGACACATCTGAGTCCAGTATCTGATGCGTCGTAGTAAACCACGTACCCTACGCCCTCTTCTCGAGGCCTCAATATGGAGGGCACTAGTCAGCCTTAGCCTCATCTCTAGAAAACTCTACTGGAATCTCTCCGAACACACGAAGTGTTTTCCCTTATTTATCAATGCTGATTGTGCTTCTGCATCTCTGGAAATTCTAGCACAATCCTCCTGTAGTAACCAACCAAACCCCGGAAACACCGTACCTTCATCACACACCTGGGTGGATCCCAAGCAAGTACCTCCTCAATCTTCGACGGATCCACTACAAATCCAGCCTCTGTTATGAAAATTCCCAGAAAGTGAACCTCTCGAATCCAGAACTGGCATATATAGAGCTAACCATAAATCTAGTGCTCTCAGAGTGTGTCCAGTACTACCTGGAAATTATAGGAATGCTCCTCCTTAGTTGTTGAGTAGATCAGAATGTCGTCGATGAAGAATACTACAAAGTGATTAAGATATGGATGAAAGATCATGTTAATGAGTCCCATAAACACTATTGAAGCATTGGTAATTCCAAATGGCATAACCAATAATTCATAATGTCCATAACGACATCTGAAGGTCGTCTTCTGCACATCATCATATCGTACTATAAGCTGGTGATAGCCTAATCTGAGCTCTATCTTCGAGAACCACAGTGCTTACTTTAGCTGATCAAAGAGGTTTTCAATTCTCAAGAGTGGGAACTTATTCTTCATGGTCACCTGGTTTAGGTTACGATATTCAACACCAAGTCTCAAGCACCCATCTACCTTCTTGGCCAACAAAATTGGGGGTGCCCAAGGTGAAACACTGTATCGGATGAAACCCTTCCACTGTAAGTCCTCCATCTGTACAAGAATCTCATGAAGCTCCATGAGAGCCATCCGATATGATGGTGTAGATATTGATGTTGTCATGGGGTACAATTAAATGTTAATGTCTACATATCTGTGAGGAGGTAGTCCCGAAACATCATTTGGGAACGAATCGGTGTACTGGTCCACCACTATAGGATAATTCGGACTCTCCACATAATCCTCCCCGAGGGTAAGGGTTGCCAACTTATTAGTGATCGGCTGCACTCTCCTCCAGGTAAGTCCATCATGTGCTGCATAGGCTCCCTTCTCGCTAGTGAAGGTACACCTGGTCCCATCTGTGTGGACACACCGCACTTTGAACCTAATAAATTCAATCATGGAATGGACTGCAGATTACCTATCCATACTCAAGAAGATGTTGTAAGGCCTCGACGCTACTACTAGGAGATCCCATCTGATGTTCTCACCACCTAGAGTTTGCTCACATTGCCGAAACCAGTGTGTAATTATCGAATCCACTCCCATATGAGTCTCTAGTCGTAAGGATCGAGCCAACTTCTCCGACGGAATCTCCGAGCTCTGAACGAGGGCAGTGGGTATAAAAGAGTGAGTGGTAACTATATATATATATAATTCTACTAAGGTGGAATATACATATATCATACCTCGTATAATCTTTGGAGCTCCATGATCATAAGCCTCAGCTACCTAGAGCTGAGCTCTCCCCTTCCCACCCGCACCCTGCAGTAGGGGTGACCTCCCAGTGGTGGTGGTTGTAACATCTCGAATCATCACCCACAGCCAGCCACATGACCAGCTCCTCTTCCACATATACCTACTCCCTACGAACCACCTATATCAAACCTTTGTCTCTACTTAGTTTGTCCTTAGAATATCTGTTGATCATCCGTATGATAGGTCGGACAGTCATGAGCCATGTGACCTTGCCCGCCGCATGAGTAACACTGCATGATCCTAGCCTGACTTCTTCTACCTCGGGTTCCCTAAAAAACGATCATGAGTTGAACAGTCCTCAACCTGTAGGTCTGGTCCTCTTGGACCACTTTGATGTCTATCTGGTACCAACTATAGAATACTCCTCTACTTGATTACTGGTGGTGGGTCTCACTCCTGGTGACTGCTCGGCAAGGAAACACTCTACCAAGATGGCTCTCTCTAACACCCCCACCTGCGTCAGGATGTTGAATGAGACCATCGAAGCCCTGATCTCCTGAGACCATGCTCAATGGTCCGAGAGCTGAAGAATGGGTGCCACACCATATCTGTGGAGTATCATGAGAGGTCAGTGAACCTCTCTGAGTACTGATGCATTGTCATGATGACCTGCTGCTGATGAAGGAGCTCCTATATGCGCACTGCGCGAAGAGTTGCTAGGACAAACTCTTCCCGAAACATGATCTTGAAGTCTTCCCAGGGAAGCGTAACCTCATCGTGAACCGAGAGCATCAAGCTCCACCATCTTCCAACTACTTCTTATATAAGGAATGCAGAATGGATCACCATGAGATTGTATGGTGTCCCTATGTGTCAGAAGACTCTCACCATACCCTCTAGCCATTCCTCAACCACATGTGGGTCCATCTCTCCCCCGAACCTTGGTGGAATCTTTCGTTGGAACTCGTGTAACACACTCAAGCGATGTGCACTCTCTACTGCTGGGGCTGGTGGCATCAGTGGCCAAACAGGTAATGGTACCGCTGGTGCCTCCACTTGCGCCTCTACTGAAAAAGGGTCATACACCATGGCCACATCACTCGGTGGGATATCAGTGCGTACAACTCTCAGAACCCTAGCTGGCTGTCTGTGTGGAGGTATCCTGAAAATAAACAGGTGTTCCATGGTCAAAATCAATACCTGGTGAGCTGAATGTTATACCTGGTGAGTTTACTCAAAATATCATAATGAAAACATTTGAAAACACACATGCAATCAGTGTTTTGTTGCACTGAGCCGGAAATCAGAAGTAAGGGTCATGGTGTATGGATACGTTAGCTACGGTACCAACACTGGACTCCCTGAACTGAAAATCACACTCATTTAACTTAAGACAATTGCTTCACAGAAATGATCTGAGTCATTGTTATTCGGCATAACCGACTCCTTTGATACCAATTTGTCATGACCCATCCCCCGGGGCCTGTGTCGTGACTACCCCAAGCCCACCTTCCATAGTCTAGGGCTGATGACAAGCACTAAAGGCATATTCCCAAAAAGTAGGAAGGAATTTCCTTTATAACCTACAAGCACTTGTCACCAGGCACACAACGAGATACGAAACACCAAGTAAAACTGTATAACATAAGATAGTTGAAAGTAAAAAGGGGGCCGGAATACAAGCCCAAATGGAAAGTACAAGTAAAACTGTGATACAATACAACTGAAGAAAATGGAAACTCAAACACTGGGTCATCCTCCAAGGTTCCTACCAAAAGGGTAGGTATAGATTGCTTCCTCAGAACTCATCGTCTGTCTGTCTCCTCTGTGTACCGACTCATCGTAAGGTCCACCACCAGGTACCGTCAAGTCCTGTTACCCTAATCCTCAGTCAACATTGTCTGTTTTCTACATCCAACACAACAATGTGCAGACATATACCATGCAAGGGTGAGTATAACGATACTCAGTAGGAACCCCAAGAACCTCTAGGTCTCACAAAATTAAACAAGGATTAAACAAATAGGTATGGAATCAATAGATAACTTTAATTAGGTATATGCACAATAATATACTTAAGTTATTAATTAATCCATCTCAATCATGAGAAAAACACAGAGGTTCTGACTCATGTAAAACAAAGATTTATTCTATGGGTAGTATCAAGAATCATTCCGAACACAATGTAAAACACCTCAACTAATAGAGAAATCCTCCCCTATCATGTATAGTGGGCATGCCACATTGCATAGAGGGGCTTCCCACTAACCTTGAAATGCTATGGTACTCCTCCTATCAAGTACTGTGTTTCTACCACGTCACATAGAGGTGCTCCCCACTGTGGGTCTACCGCGTCACACAGAGGTGCGCCCCCTTGAATCCTGCTGAGGTACTCCTCCTGTCGAGTACCATGGGTTTTTCGCACCATCAAGGCGCTCCTCGACGTGGGTCTGCCACGCCACCAAGACACTCCCCTCTATGATTGTCGAGTCACTCTGATTCGAAACGGTCTGCAATCGTCAAGTCTCGGCCATCCACTAGGTATTCACACTATGCTCACTCATCTCCGAGAGGATCCGCTCCACAAGATACTGGTCGATACTCCAACATCCACATAGTCCCATTAAGAAGTACCTCAAATGTTTGCCACGTCATATGGGTCTCAACGTAATAGACGACATGTCAATCAGATGCATGGTCTGTGAGTTATTAGCCTTTTTGTCTTATGAGCCCAGTTGGTTTCATGCTCGAGCCAACCCAACTGTTTCCCGTCATAATCCAAAACACAGTAGGGTATCTCTCAAAGGGACTGACTTGCTCTAAGGTTCGTAATACCACTAATGATTTGTCTAACAGATGTGTGGTGCCAATGTTATGGCCAAATGAAAGAAAAGGGGGTATAGTGGGGCATGGTACGGTCCAACACGGTCGGCCCGACTCGGTCCGACCGGGCCTGGGCCAACCTAGTTCAGGATGAACTGGCCTATTGGGTTTTGATCGAAGGTCCCGAGGGGCCGTGGAGGCGGCTCGGCCTCGGAGGGTGCCATGAGGGTGGCTCGGCCATGGGGCAGCTCAGCTCGGGGCAGCTTGGAAGGTTTTGACGAGAGAGGCTGAGGCAAATCGGGGGACCGCGGCGAGGGCATGGTGGCGGTGGTGGCTCAGCTCGGTCCGAACAACAATTCATCTCGGTGGACGGTGGTGCACCTCATCTCTGCCAGGACAGCAGCACGGCTCGGAGGACGGCGGCGTGACTCAGAGGATGGGGGAGGCACGACTGATCGGCACAGCGGAGGGCGGCAATGCGGTGGCTCGGCACAGCGTACGACGACACGGTGGTTCGACACGACAGACATCGGCGGCGCAGCGGCTCGGCCCGGTGACGACGTGGAGAGATAGTTCGGCCTGAGGTGGCACAACGGCTCAGTCCGGCCGCGGGTGGTGCAGCCGTGCGTGGGGCCAGTTTGGCTGAGGGGGTGAAGTGTCGTCGGACGATACGGGTCGCGAAGGCCATGGGTGATGGTGTCATTGCCTTCATTTTCTTTGTCGTCTTCCTACATTTATAAGAACACATTAAAGAATAACAACAGAGGGGTCGGGCCATGTTCGTTTGGCCCACACCATCTATGTTTAGAGTGATATAATGTGGTTCACAAAGAACAAAGCATGAATGTGTATGGAAGATATTTTAAAACATCATTTCACTCATCCCTCATCAATCTCTATTTCCCAATCCTGAAAAATAATTAGAAGGGGATAACATGGGATGTGTTAATCAATAACACCCTACCTCATTCGATTGATGACGTTGGCGAAAGATGATAGTACTTTCTTCGATTCACCGTAGATGAGGACGTCCCATGTCAGAAGAAGTCTTGAGGAAGAAGTTCGATGTTGAGGTCGTCATTCTTCATCTATGGAGTGTTCATAATTTGAGAGATTTCTCCCATGTTCCTCTTCTCATCGATTCCACAAAAAAGAATTTGTAGCACAAAATAATAGATTAAGTGTTATATTATGTTTGTTGGCATAAATTCAAATAGTTTAATTAATTAGTTGACTTGTTTTCTCAATTAATTAATGGGGAGGGTTGGCAGAATTAATTTGGATGAAGTCAAGAGTCTCCTCGACATTAATGAGGGTGGTTTAAGGGTTTTTCTCCATAATGAGCGGAGTTCAATTGGTTAAGGCCTTGGGAGGACCCCACCACCATATCCTCTCATGGGAGGTTAGGTTCGGGTGGTCCCCACCACCATAACCTCTCATGGGAGGTTATGGTCTAGCGATCCCCACTTCTCAACTTCCACATGGAGGTTTTTGTTCTGGTGGACCCCACCTCCCAACACCCACATTGGTGTTGCAAATAAAAATAAAATGTCACACACTTATATTTTTATTTTATTCTTACATGAAAAACCCAAAAACTAACTTTCACCCTCAACCATTTTCTATTGAGGTGAAAGTCTCCTTAAGGAAATATTTGAACTGTGAGTTCAACGATGCCTACTGATTTCAATTCCGAGCACTTGTTTAATAGTTATAAAAACCCAATTGCACGTTTACTGGACATACCCAAAAAAGGTCATAAATTCATTCCTGGCACTCTGGGCATCGGAATCACGTGTCGTCAATTTTCGTGAACTCATAAAATTAGCATTTATTTTAAAAAATATTTAACATGGAAATTCCGGGTTTTTAAAAATCATAAATTTAATCATGTTGGAATTTTATTATAACTAGAATATCACTATTATTTAAAAAATACAAGGAATGTGTATAGGGTCATCTCTTCCATTCCCTTGACATAATAAATCTTATTTACTTGTCAACTAAAAATTAAATAATAAATTGAAATAAAACTTCAATTAAAAAATTAAATCCCATATCAAGGTGAAAAAAGGAACACCCTACAACATCATAATTTAATATCCACCCTTGGTGGTACAATCAACTAAATAACACACCAAAGGGGTGGATCCATTTCAATGCTCCAAAACCATTAAATAGATTTCAAGGGGCCTCTATAATTACATAGGTAATTCCAATAAATATATTGCATGGATTAAAATTCATTTCAAGGGAAATGATTTGAGAATTAGGTGTGGGTCACAACAACATATATATAAACCCTTCAACATTTATTGAAAAGCACAATAACACCTACCATAGTGGATTGATCATCCAGTATCAACTCCATATTTGACTAAGATAAATTGTAAATAGAAGAACGAATGAAAACCCTAAAAATAAATATAATTATCATATACCTAAATTGAACATCCTATATAAAACCAAATGATAAATGATAGATAGAGAATTTAGATCTTACCAAGATGGATTCAATGAGATGAATTGCTCTAATTTCATGTTTTGATGGAAGATATATGAAACTTCCTACTTTAGGGGTCAAAACAAGGGCTCTTAAAGAGTGGTTGTATAGTATATGATGAAATGAAAATGAATTAGGGTGAATTATATTTAATTAGGTAAATTTTGGTAAATTCTGAAAACATTAGGTTGCACGGTTTGGCCACATGCTTGGCCAAATGATGCGCCAACCGTGTTCACTTTACTATATAAAAAGGGAATACCAAAAGATATCCTCACCTTGTTTTTGTAATCTTGGTAATTTTTTTTATAACTCCTATATCAAAACGAAACATATTCTCGAATGGGCGTGCACCCCAAATCACACAGTCTAAAAAACCATGTGACTTGTATAATTTATCTATCTAGATTAGTACCATTTTAATTAACAATGTGGCATTCCCCATACGACATCTATTAAATTTTTGCAATGCCTTTTCATCCCCAAAACTATGATTCATGCTTTGAACCATCTCGGAACTCCCCAGATACCTCTATAACATCAATGGGAATTCATATTAGGCTATATTTAAACATTTAACATAATAATTGATGAAAAAAAAAATTTTCCCATGAAACAACACGGATCTTACAAATTCAACATTCCCAAATAAATTGCTCCCCGTAAATTCCTCTCAAGGGGTTTCAATAATGTTTGAGAATAAATTCGGCCACAACAATCATACATCTGTCTTTCTTTCTTAGGTATCTTTATATTATCAATAGTACTTCCATTGATTCTATATTAATGGAACATACCATCCTTGGAGAACCTTCATTATATGGTTCAAAGTATATATAGTATTCTCTTAGAAGGATGAATCTACCTATAACTCAACCTACTTAGGATGAAAGGCACGATACAAGTCTGAATGATAGCATCATAACTAAGATACATGCTAGATGATGTGCTTGTCTTGGTAACTTTGAGGTAACTATAACCGATTGGTCTGTCCTAACCCTCACTAGAATATAGAATGGACTGACCTAATGTTTTGTATGATTTTTTTATATCATGATCCTCCTTCCAACTTTGGTGAAACATGCAAGAGAATTCATTCCCTAACCTTGAATTCTTGAGGTCGTCTATGGAGATCAAACTAGGACTTCTATTGAGACCACACAATATCCATCTACTTATGAATCAACATAACCCACTATGTGGTCTCTTGAATAAGATGTGGTCCAAGTATAATTATCTCTCTAATATCTATCAATCATAGGCGTGACCAGAATGGTCTACCATATGAAGAATCATATGGAATCATTTAAATAATTTCCTAAAATCTATTTTTAGTGGGGAATTAAACTAGTTGTATATGACTCTTCCAAAAGACATCAAAATCAGGGATTCATGCTCGCAGCATCCCTCTAGAACCTAAATCATGCACTCTAACTTGCCATCTATTTGGGTTATTATGATTTTCTCAGAAGCACGTGTCTACCTAATTCGCTCTTCAACAATTTCCAGAACCATGAACATATCTTGGAATCCCTATCATAAATGATAGTATTTGGAACAATATTATGTTATAATTTATCCCATATATACAACCTACTAATCTCTTTCACACTGAAGGTTTTCATGATCATTATAAAATGTGTAGACTTCCTTATCTTGTCAACTAAAAACTATTTGGCATAACTACCTCTATATAAATATGATAAACCTATTGCAAAGTGTATCATGACATAAAAACACTTCAACATTAGAATGGGTAACCACTATAATATTCCAACTAGTCACTGGTGTTCCACCATCATCTATTGTTAGGTGGATCAATCATGATAAAACTATCTACATCACTTCTTATACCTTTCCACCTGTATTGGTGATGTAAATCATGATACTTATTGGTATTTCTAGGACGCACTAACTAAAATGAAGCACGAAAGTATCACATAATCTCCTTGTATATGTTTTCTAAAACCCATATGTGACCATATACAGATCAATTGTTTCCTCGACCATGGTCCCACTTGAAGGTGGATTGTCACATGCTATAATCTCTTATAGGACTAGGATCTTGGAATTAAACAGCTTTCTTCATCCTCACTCTTTCTGAAAGGGTATATATAGAACCTATGGATGATAGATAAGTATTCCCTTTACTATCCTACACCACCAAGTGTATCTCAGTGAATAAAACGATAAGCTACCACTCACTAATGGCCCTCTATACTATCTTTATCTATGTCACCCTGGTCAGTGCATAGGCTAGGGAATTTCCCATACCATGCATATATGTAAGCATGAATTCAAAAGACACTAGATATTCAACCCAATTGTATTGTACCATATTTGAATCACACTATTTAAAAATTAACATGATTATTTTTTAGTTTTGGTACACCAAAAAACCATCTACAAGTAAGAAATGTCTCTAAAAGCATCATGCATGAATGACTATTGATACCTCAAGATCATGTGTCCTGAAATTTATCTCACTTGTCCTCAACTACTAGTACATGCATTCCATGACTCTATCTCCTAGAATAAGAACGGATCAAATCCTAATAACTGATTATTGTAGTTAATAATGGAACACTTGAGTGGCTCTTAACGAAATCATTATTCATGTTGCTCTCAATCCCCCTTTCATATCCTGAAAGGCCATATCACAGTAATCGTACCATATAAACTTCACAACACTCTTAGTCTATCTAATAAGAGTATCTTCTATGTCTGAGAAGTCCTTTATGAAATTTCAATAGTATCCATCTATCCCTATGAAACTATTTACCTCAAATAAGATCATGGGACTTTCCCAAAAAACTAAAAAACTCACAATACCAGTGTCAACTGATTTACCTATATCTACTATAATATCACCCAGTATGTGAATATGAGATATCTATCATTTGAATTTTCTTCTATTAGTGTATAGATGATTCTATTGTAGAGTATCCAATATGATCTCCTATTTTTTTGGCATTGTCACGTTGACTGTAAGAATACACCAAGATATCATTGATGAAAACAACTACAATCAAATCCAAATAAGGATGGAAAAATCAGTTCATCAGTTCCATGGAAACTTTTGGTGCATTCGTCATATCGAAAGACATAAACAAATAATCATATAGACCACACCTACTATGAAAAGTTGTGAATGGAATTCATGAAAGACTACCAGGAACCTGATGATAAATATATTGCAAATAAATCATAAAAAATACCTTATCCGCTCAGAGTTGGTAAAAGATATCATATATCCATGACATAAGATATAAATTCTTAGTCCTCATTTGGTTCAATCATTAGTAATCCAGACATAACCTGAGGGTCCCTTCTAACTTTTTCACAAAAAAGGACTGGTGATACCCCTAGAGAACCCTTGGTTCACAAAAACCACATAGCCTCTAAATCCTCAAGCTACCCCTTAAGCACTCTCATCTCAGTAGTATCCATTCAATAAAGAGGAATGTATATCGGTGGATCTCCCAGCACTCTCCTGATAGGTAACTCTTCCTATGTAACTGGAGGTTATCTTGGAATGTTATGTGGGAAAACATCCCTATAATGATCATCTACAGAGGTTAAATCAATCTAGATTGTTCTAATATCATCTAGATATAAACTCGCAATCCAGGATGTAATCCTGCCTAACCCATGATGCTCGAGTACATATCCACTCACTGAGACTACCCTTACCCCTGTGAATAAACTCACCACCGTATGGTGATGTGAAAGTCAACATTTAGTGTTAGAAATCAATTATATAATGAAAAAGAACCAACCAACCCATCCCATGGATGATTTAAAAATCTCTCAACTCAAAGAAAAATAGGTCCCATATGAAGTGACTCCCACCAACCACTAGGGGGAGCTCCCTACACTTATGTATATCTTGTTTTCATACCCCAAATGTAGTGTCAATCATTATAACAACATCAAAACATTAAACACTGATTCCCTGTCACTCCAAAACCGGAATAATGATAAATCTATGAGAATCCCTAGTATTAAAAAAATTAAATTCTAAATTAGAGGATAGTAGAATAGTACCTATAGTAGTTGATGTTTTGAGATTATACTCCTCAATGGTCATTTATAGTGGATTTATCCAACCTTATCCAAATACCTTTGATAATGAATGGATACACTGAGCATATATTCCCTACTATCGCTAAAAGTCATGGGGCTAACTATGATAGCCATGACTACTTCCTTAGCCTGATTGGGGGGATACACTCTAACTACCTACATGATGAGAATATTATTACCATTCTTCTATAGGATTAGTTGATTCATACCCCTCTCACTAGATGTCAAAGAAAAATCATTTCATATGTGTTGTAGATGGCTCATCCTACTACATGATCGTCACATGGCTGGGTCACATGTATTCTGGGGTCTCATATGTCACAGTATACCGCAAGGTTTTCCCCTTACATAACTACTGAAGTATGTGTTATGGATGTTAATTTCACCGCATGGAATCGCCATATGATGACTCATACTACTTATTTATGTATCACCATATCTAGATTAGGAACTACCCGGAATCGCACCTCTATCCTCTCTCAGGTAACACTCGATGATGTGCTCCTGATTCACTATTCTATAAATGGTATACAGTAAAAATACATTTACATATAATTGGATATCATTCATAAGAATATCCTCATATTATATATCTTTATAAAACTCATCACCAACCAGAATAGGTGTGAATCATTGGATCTATATAATTTGATCTGAACAATCCATCACTGATAAGGTTCCTCGCTCCTTGTGCATGAACTCTTATGATCTATTTGCTTACATTGTATTGTGCTAGATGTTTCCATTTAAGGCAATATGAGGATCCATCCCAGCCATCTCAAAATGATGATGTAATTTAGTAATGACATCCATAAATTTATTTTCAAAATCACACAAAATATACAAATAGATCTATAACATCCTTTAAAGATGAATCTCAAGATGTTCGATGATAGGTAACATTTCCTCCGTCTAGGACTCTGTTGCTTCGGTTATTCCATGCCTTAGAAACATGGGCATATGCTACTATTGGAACTCACATGTCAACTCTGCCCTAGTTGATGCACATTGTGTTGCTCCCAAAATGGACTACAAGAATCAAAAGAATCAGTCACTGACCTATACCTCAAATAATGGGTCATGAATTACTAATTGTTCCACAACTAGAACTAAATGATGGTCCACCAGTATTCCATGACCTACCACCTCTAGATTGTGGTTGTCTCCACCCTTATGTTGTATGGTTGGGGGTCATCGTGGTGGAATGAAACTTCAATTACAAACACACACCTCCAATAACATCATGATTAGTGTTCACCACTTATATGTGCAGATATTAGAAATTTGATAGGAACAACCCTTCATATATAAGAAACACACCCCGCTTATTATTTATTGAGTCGAGTTTGGCTATCATAAATATTATTTAAATGAAATAGACACCTTATATTTCACACTTATGAGGCTGGGTGTAGGTCATTTTCTGGGATATAAGTAACTCAGTTTCAAATTCATTTTAATATGGTGTAACCAATGATTTACTAATTTCTTATCTATTAGGTTCTATATATGTTGTAAATCAAAATGTGGTTCCCACATAATCAACACCTGAACACATTCTATAATACATATAAAAATTTTAGGTACATATATCATGAAAACTATCCCAAAAACATGAGACAATTAGTGCATCCTAAATGGAATGTCATAATGCATGGAATAATGTATGGCATGTGATTCCTCTAAGTAGCCTAATATGATGCATTATATGGAATAACCTTATCTCGTCGGGTTTCAATAAAACAGAACCGCTAATCATATCAATAATAAGATCAAAATTCATTAACTTCACACAACATTAGAATCGAATAAACTGGAATAGAGAAAAATCTATAAATGATAATTTTAGTAGTTGAAAATTGTATTTTTCTTGTATATGGGATAAATACACTGAGGGACATTTTTTTACCAAATTAATACTCCTTAATATCCATTTCTATTATCCCCAAATAAGAAATAATAAATTAAAAGGCCATTGATACTACTTTGTAACATCCCAAACACTAATTCCACCCAATAGTGACCAAATACTAGTTGGAAACAAGGGAAAAGGAGCATCACCCCAGAAACCAAATTCTATTTACTAGTAGTGAGGGCCTATGTGTCTATGTGGGGAGACAATTCCCCCATCACTAGTGTGTATAACAGAGGAAATATCATAAAAAATATGTAGTGGAAGTAGTAATAACAATCCAAAAGTAGATAAATATTAGTTGTAGATAATGACATCAAAAGGAAGATCATATACAATGATGATGAAAAATGTCACATGTCTATACAAAATATCCAAAATAGGTAGGCATGGAATCGGTGAAATACATATAACCAAAGATAAAAAACCCAAAAAATATCCACTAGCATCATGAGCCTCAATTCAGTCTTATGCTCCCCTACTCCAATGCAGCATCTAGGAACCTATAGCATTGAATTTTCCCTTATCCATACATACAATCATATAGTCCGTTAAGCTTCTATAAGCGTCCCAAATAGAGTGTGAGAACTAATACAATTAATAAACTTCTTATGTTCAAGTAACATCTAGTCTAGTGACTGTATAATAATGATTTTGTGTAGGCTGTAATAGAATATCAAATTACAATCTATAATTGAACATCCTATATAGTTCATGTTCTCATTTGATAACCAAATCAATTCATCACATTCATTTAGAAGGCTGGTATCTATATTTTATCTACGGAATGTTTCATTCATAATGAAATTCATTTAAATATTCAACCTCATATAATTAATTATTATAGGGACCATGCACGTAGCCCATCAACCCCTATAGTGATATGATCCAAGAAACATAAATATTCATTCTACAAGGTGTAATTAAATGACCAACTCCACGCTTGTGCTTTGTCTTTTCAAACATATATAATTAACCATTTCATTCATTATTCAACTTAGAACCTGAGGTCGTACATGGAATTACTCATTTGGAATCTAGGTATCTCATTGGGTATATTATAAACCTATACAATGACAATTCATACGTAAATATCCTCACAAGAACCCATGTATCTCTCTAGGTGTGGTGTAACATCATAGCCAATCGACCCCAACCTAGGCGGCCCACTAAGAGAGCCCATGTATCACCAATGGTATATATGATCAACTACCCTTGGAGTCCATCCTTATAAAACCATAAGCAATCCTATATCACATTACGTATAGTAGTCATCCCCACATTATTCCATCCTTAGTAGTTCATATAAGGTTTCCAAGTTCCACTTAGAAAAATGTAAGATAGAAGCCAAATGAGTCTTCTAATGGCATTTTTATAAGAACACATGTTTCACCCAAGGATTATTAATAATCATTTAAAAAATATAATATAATAATATCATGGTCATTACTTCATTCATTATAATTCAATATAACCTAAAAATGGTGCTCCAGGAATTACTAATCTTAGAAGGATTAGTCTTAAATTTACTCTAGTTAGAATTTCATTATAATAATCATCTTATTCTTAATAAACCAATAGATGGAATGTTTCCAGGGACAAGGATTCTATTTTATTTACATAATAAATAAAAAATACAGATCAACTCATAATTAAATCATGAATTAAACTTATACATCATTTCAAAAGTCACATTCCATAGAAAGGGGTAAAAATGCACACCTAAAGGCATCCAAAATCAATAGACATCCATGGTGGTACAGTTAACTAAACACCACACACATGGGGTGGTTTCATATTAAGTATCCTATCCATTTTATCATAGTTCAACATGACTCTTTAATTAAATAGGGTATTCCTATCAATATAATTTAAGGATTGAAATTCATTTTAAGGGATGTTCTTTGCGAATTGGGTGTGCGACACAAAGATTTATATATAAATAATTTTAATTTTATAGAAAATAACAAGACCCCCTACCGTAGGTCTGTAGTGGATAGGTCATCCAATATCAGATCATGATTCAACTCAGATCCAGAGAAAATCAAAAAATGGATGAGATCCCTTAAAAGGGGAAATTAGAATAAAACCAAATAGAGTAGCTAATAATAATCCAAATGAAAAATGACACAAAAGTAATCAATATCATATTGATTTGGATCCAATGAGATGAATGAATATTGATTCAATTTTTAAACAGAAGAGATATTTAAATTCCTAAATTGGGAGTCAAAAAGGGATATCTCAAAGGGAGGTTGTCAAACATAAGAAGAAATGAGAAATAATTGGGATGAAATAGCTTTATTTTTGGATAATTTGGTAAATTCACCAAAACATTGGTTTAAATTGTTTTCAAACACAGTTAGAAAAATTTCCTTCCAATAGTGCGCCTGTTACTGTAGGAAAGGGGATCATTGCACAGTCTCCTCACATTGCTTTTAAAATAATGATAATTCCATGAAAAAAGTACTCTTTCAAAACTGTAGACATTCTCGAAATGTAATGAACCCAAAATTGAAATTATTAACAAACAGTTCAGACTATATCATTCTACTATCTAGCATATCATGGTTAGAAGTAACCATACCGCCTGCCCGCCACTATTTCTAATAACTGTGCATAAGGAATTTTTCAAACCAAAATCTGGGGTTTGGTCTCTAAAAAATATTTAAAAACCTCCCATACCTCTATGAAATCAAACGAAATTCACATTACGCCATATCAAAACATTTAACATGAAAATTAATGTAACTAAAGGATTATATAACTCGTGAATGAACCTATATCTTAACTATACACCTTCTATCAAGTATATGTAATAGAAATATCTCCCTCAACTAGAAGAAAAAATAGATCAAGGTTTCCCAGATATTTGCATAATAGATGAAAAAATTATAATCCATCCAAAATGAGAAATCCCCTAATAATTTTTTTATAGTCATCTAAATGAATTACTGAAGCTCAATCCACCCATGAATCCCAATGAGGTTACCATCACAAATTATCCAAAATATTACCATTTTTATTGAAGGATGGATCAAAACATCTAGGATCTCATTGTATTCAAATAATTCTTTAATGCACGGTCGATTTGAGATAAGAGATTTTATAAAACTACATGATAAATGTGACTTATGTAACTATTTCCCAAGAAAACGAATAAGGTGATTTGAAAGATGTTATGTCCATGTTTGGGTATAATTTCAATAATTTGATGACTCAAAAAAGATATCACATATCCCATGAACCCCTAATATCATTGCACTAAAAACCTGTAATGGATCCTTCATTTATGGGGGTGACATTATATACACATCCTACATGTGGATGAAAACATAACCCATAACAAGATATAGAAGAGGAAGATTCATATAAATTTATGACACATTCTCTAACTTGTCCAAATATATTTACTACAACATTGGGAGAATGTGACACACACAAAAAAAACAAAACCCATATTGAATTAATAGATCCAATTTGGTACTTTTTAACATGATGAACTCATTAGAATCCTTCTCTTATGTTGAATAAGTATCCAAATGTGGTTTTACAATACCTGACTGGGGAGATGAGTGTCGAAGGCCCAAGATCCTTGGATATAATGGACATCATAGGAATGGTCTAATCCAATATCCTGAACAAATACCTATAGAGTACATATATTTAGTCCAAACCCCTAGGAAATAACTCTGGTGATCATAGTAGAAACACTAATATTCCACTGATCCCTCCAAACGTTTCCCTAGACCATTCTTATTACAAAAGATCCTGGTGGAGAATCAATTTGCCAATCAACCTAAGAATTTGGGGAAGGATAACATAAACTATTACACATGAATAATATACTCCCCATATCTTTTCAAAGTCATCGGTTCTTTGCACATAAAATTCCTTAGCTTCTAAGCAGTATAATAAGGGTCAAACTCAACTTGTGATGTGTCGATGAGTAGACAAAAAAAGACTTTATGAAATAGTCTTATGCTATCCCATACAGAACAACAATCATTTATACTATTAATCATTTAAAATAACTCATAGAGGCACTGCTCTAAGCCCTCATAAGCCTTTAGGAATTCCTAATCAAAGTCACTAAATTCAAGGTCAATCATATTGAAACTATTCCATCATAATTCCATATCTCCATCTAATTGACATAGGATAATTAGGAAGAGGTCATCCAAGGACACATTCAAAACCTATATTTTTTATGAATAATCCACAATGTTCATATCCAAAGGGATATGATTGAAAATGGTTTTGGGATCATCCTCATCTAGGTTCAGACCATTTGAAATTTTGGATACGAAGAATGGGACTAATCTGATATAAGTCTAACCATTCAAGAGTATGATAATTGTGATAAAATAATTCTCTGGAAGATCAAACTCAGAGAAAAATTTATGGATCTCTCATCTAACTCCGAGTTAATGGTTATCTAGCTAGGGCCATTATATAACAACTTGCTCGGATGGTCATGAATTCATATCCATTAGGTGGTACCTTCAACGTTTCACTAGTTTTTGAAATACCCAATCGATTTGAAGGTCAACACACAACATGTTGAAAATGCTCCCATCGATTCTTGTGAAGAAATAGATATTGAGGCATGGTTTTATAAAAGGATGTTAAAATAACCTAATATAGATGAAAATATATATGTTACAACCCATAATTACTTGGAGACCACTCTTATGAATCTATACAATATTCTCGACAGATATTATGTTCTTACCATAAATATAATTTAGGTAGTTGACGAATTCCTATATGTAAACAATCCTTTTGTCCTTAATTACAATATGGATAAAAATCAGTCAAAAATACCTCTACAATGAATCTAGAAAATGGGATGAAAGTCTATATTACCATGGACTCTGTCATTCTAAAAGTGATCGAGATAACCCAATATTTCTAGCCACACTTGAAAATTCACCCACATTATCAGAGGAGGAAGAAAAGGAAGTGGAATCCCTCAAATAACTCTCCTCTAGTGTTTCAGGAAGACATCTCCACCACCATTGATGATATTAGGATGAAAATCATGAAAAAAGAAGATTCACACCCTATATTGATTAACTCCACCATGCCTCTTGAGGATAAATAAATTTACATTTAAATTCAAAATATATATATATATAATATCATGGAATTAAAAAAATTACAAACTGAACACTGATGTAGATATGCCCTATCTAGGATTATGTGATGACCATTGAGGTTTCATGAAGTCATTCAGGGGGATTCATCCCTCTTATTCTACTAAAATAGAATTGGATGTTGAAAAATTGATCAAATATAAATTTTTCAGGGAAGTGAAATACCCTTGATTGGTCACCAAAATCATCCATGTCAAGAAAAGAAATGGTTAGATTTCTATCTGCATCGATTTCATAGACCACTGTCAACACTTCTCAAAGTCCGATTTCCCATTTCCCATAAAATCAATTTTGATCAATGAAACTTCAATAATCCATTCCCTTTCCTTCATGGATATGTATTTAGGGTATAATAAATTAATGATAGCCCCAAAAGATGAGGAATCCACTAGCAAGATAAAACCCCTAGGGTTCTTTTACTATGAGGTCATGGCCTTTGGTTTTAACGAATTTTGTGGTACTTAGAAATGTTACATTCAATTTATAGTTAAAATCTTCCTGTAATGAATAATGAAATTTTATGTAGATGAATTGTTGTTAATATCCTAATAGTAATTTGATCACATAAGGCATATTCAAATAGTCTTTGAAAAATTTCGATATCACAGTCTGATGCTAAATCATTTGAAATGTGATTTTGGGGTAACATCTAAAAAATTCCCCAGATATATTATCATTCACTATGAAATTATGTTTTATCCTGAAATTATGAGTGAAATTATAAAAATGTACCCCTGAGAATATGAATAAAATGACAGGACTCCAATGTCTCCTCACCTATATTTAGAATTTCAATTAAAACATGGAAAAAAATTATCTCCACTTAACCAAGAAAATTTAGAGGGTAATCCCTTTCTTATAGTACGAGGGATACCATGAAGCCTTCAAGAGTCTCATGAAGTACATACTTCACCCACTTGTACAAATTCTATCGGTGGCGGGAAATACACTCATCTTATATGTTTCTACAGTGAAACAATCACATGGAACCCTCCTCACAAAGAAAAATAATATGGGGAATGAAAAAATTATCTTCTACCTAAGTTGAATAATTCAATGTACTGAGAACCGACGTTTTTATGTTGAGAAGAACTACCTCATACTCATCATTGTAGTGAAAACTATAAGGATTTACATTTACCACCACTATGTCCACTTTGTATCCCATATTAACCCACTCAAGTATATCCTTAGCCTTCTTATGGTGATCATGAATTTGGAAAAGTTGTTTTTTATTCAGTAGTAATATAATATCCAATTTGTGTCACATAAACTAGTGAAAGGGAATACCTAGGATGTTTTCTTGGTCGTACACCCTACCCTATAAATTACACCAAACGATCCAAAATTTATATATTAGGAGTTTTTATATTCCCATGACACACCCAAGACATGAGATCTATGTTATGATGTATCCACCAAATGACCTATCAATAGGAGAATAGAAAACCTAAAAATCATTCGGTTTTTAATAGAGATTGTATATGTTTCTCTAGAGAAATAATTTTCCCTACTATTTAATTTTGTGTGAAGGGTTCAGGAAAAGCAAGGCAGAATACTAATCCATTGTCACTAGTATGGAACAAGCCCTATCATTGTAGATACCCTACCAAAACATCACAGGGGATTCAAAGCTAGTAATAAAGTAGATCAATGGAGAATATGACATCAAAAGAAATAATTTTCCCCACTAACCAGATATGTTAAAGGGTTGATTGAAGAGTCCCATATTTCACACACATTACATCATGTATCCCAATTATAGAATTCTAGCACTGAAATTATGGCCAATGAAGCCATAGTCTTGGAAAAACCTGATCACATTGAGGTAGTCTTCTACAAAATACATAGAATGATGGTCTCATCATTCACCATCTGATGCATAGAAAAAATCAATTAATTAAATACTTACCCATATCACGATGAGTTTATATCCACCAATTCAAGAATGGAGACCATAATTTGTTATATCCAAAATGGGGATATCCTAATTGATTGATTTGGAATGGACCAAATTATGTACTGAGTAGAGGAAATTACCCTTCGATATGGTCCAACTAAGAAAAAATAACTCTAAAAATAAGAATTCAATAGAATCATATTTAGATTCATATAAAAAAGTGTGAATCCCACAATAATAGATGATTACATTATAGATCATGTGCTTATAATAAATATTGGACTAGGATCTCCCATCAAATATGGAGTCTTGGTTACTGCTGGAAAACAATGATACAAGATTTCAAATAGTTCATTAAGAAATTTCATGCATATTGGATCCTTTAAAAATTCATCCATCAACCCAAAGAAGTTATCCATGAAGGAAAATATTTTTGCTTATTTCTTCTATGGAGAGTGGGTGTTATGGGAACATATCCCCCATCCACAACCAGGAAGGTTAGGTATATCCATAAAACTAATGGATTCTTATCTAAATGGGATGAGAAACTAACCCTAATGGAAGCTGAGATAAATAATATCATATAATTTGTGAAGACCAATATCATCAGTTGGTTCAGAGTCCCTCAAATGTTATAAAAGAACAATAAATTGAATTTCTTTTCTAAAAAGTTTATAAAATTGCAATAGGAGAACAAAATAAATTCCAAAAATTTATCCCACTATCATGTAGCTAAAAATGGAAAAATATAAGATTTAAATAAAACACTATCATATATACTACATCATATGATATGTATGGATAATAATCCCCAAACGGAAAAAATCATTTATTCTTTATGGGCCTCTTATACAAACATGTGTAATTCTACAAGAGAAACTCCATATTAATTTGTGTATGGAACTGGGGTAGTGTTTCCCCAAGAGGTCTGGTTTCCCTCACGTTGATTAGGAATATACAATCAACCATTAGATGAAATGATATCACAAAATTAGTGGGGTGAATTAGAAATTATTGACTAGAAATGGTTGTGTAAATTGCACGACCTTTATGTATACTATAGTGGAATCACACGACCTTTAATAAAGAGGTCTTCCTCTATTCATTACATAAAGAGGAACTGGTATTAGCTATCAAACCCCCCATGATACTAGGTATTAATCCTATAATATTTGAATTCAAATTAGATGGGAATTTTTCATACATGTGATGAATCCTAATGGAGCTTACTCACTTGCCACGATGGATAGGGAACACATTATACACCAACAAATGTGAGGTTTTTTAAGAAATTTTTTTCATAAATTCCATCATGAATTATTATTTTCCTCATTTAATGGTGGTAATATTCAAAAATTATTCATCACCACAAGTTTCTAAAATACATATAAATGTTATTGGATATAAGACATTAAGATGTATAGTGACTCACGCCCTGACCACACGATGTGAAACTGTAACAGAACACATTCTCAACTTTAGACATTAAACTGAATTGGAGGTGACTTCACATCATGAATTTAAAATACATTGGAATCATTTTATCAATGATGATTCAATGCAAAAGATATAGATATATGAAAAATAGAAATTAATGGTCTTCATCCTTGTGTGTGATCCATAACGACAGTGGGAATTACCCATCCAATAACTATGCATGGATTGATTTTTGGTATCACATGATATGAAGTGAAACCCAAATCCAAAATTATGGTCCAAAATAGATTTTAATCGTCCTAGTCATAAGGCATCGTACTATAAGAGGATATTCAATCACAATTTTTTCATGTGAGGTTACCATCACCAGTACCGTATGAAATTGAACTACATGGATAGTCTCTATTCATGAACATTGGGTGGCATTATTACTACCATTATTGAATATATAGTAAATCCCAAATCTCTATTATTGGGTCTAGAAATGATATCTCTTCACAATGAATAACCTTCATCCTTACTACATATCATTAAACTACATGGATGATATCCTCAGAAAATGACAATAAATGAAATAGTTTTTTAAACAATGTGTAGCTTTATTGTCATTACAAAGAGGTATGTAGGGATTCCTAGATCATATATCTCATCCCAAACACCACATAACACTAAATACCCTTATCATTTTCTTTGGTCATCAATATGTGGCAAATAGAACCGTTTCCATTTCTTTTTTCTCACATTGAGCGTATGCTGCGTAAGATTATGATCTCTGGTAAAGGCTTCCCAACACAATAAAGACCTATATATTCATGTTTGGGTTTCCATAGTCCTTGATGCAATACCCTAAAAAGTTAACCATGAGTATTTTCCACGTGACATTAAACTGTCAGGATGATATCCATTAAAAGACATGAAACTGTGCATTACCCTTGACCTCACCGAAGAAGGTCATATTCCATGGTGTTGGTATCCTACTACTCATCCATTAAATAACTAAGTTTGAATCAATTCCTTCAATCACAAGATACATAGTGACACCCAAATCTCAATTCTTTAGTCCAAATGTAATATTTTCATTCCTAATCAGGAAACATATATCCATGTGATATGAAATCAAATTACGTGTTATCTCCCTAACTATGTGTCGATTGATTACTGTCATCACATGATACATAGTGATTGTAACATCCCAGATAAATAAATAATATGATATTTTCATATTTATTTATATTTGGGAATTAAATATTAAATTTACTTTAATGGGGATGCTATTTTTGATGGAGAACCCGACACGCAACAATGGTTTTCACAAAAATCTCATGTTTCACACAATTCAGAGTCATACAAGAAAAAATATAACAATATAATATTATTTTAATTTGTAGTTAATGCCAAACCATTGTATTATAGGCAATGAACAGAACTGACTACAATATGATTATAAAATTTTTCATTTTTTTACATTTATCCAATAAATGATAGATGATTAAAATGAGAATGGATACAATTTTCGGCATAAATACTGTAATATTCTTTAAAACGATGATTTTCCACCTTTTGATGTATAACCCTTAAAAATCTACATTTTTGTCACCTTTATATTTCATATTTGAAAAAAAATAAAATTCTTCTTTAGAATCGGGACATCAAAATTTAATTTGGATGAAATTTTGGTATTTCCGACATCCTAGTATTTTATTTATAATTGTTATACATCATATAAATAATTTTATGTATGACACAATGATGATGTAATGTTTAACTCATTAATGAATGTTTTAAATAAATGAGATTATAAATTTTAAAATAAATTTATTTTGAAACTTTTTATGCCATAAAAAAATTTTATGGATGATTATATCATTTTATCTTTGAATTAATGTTTCTTGTTTGAAATAATAATGTTTTTATTTATTTTTTAATGCCTTGAAAGGAATAGTTTATAAATTGACTTAAATGCATTTTTAAAATGAATACTATTTTATTAAATGAATAACTAATCCTAAAAATATAACATTTCTCCAAATGACATATGTGATGTTAAAATTTTCATTAATGATATATTTTTGGGTTGATTGTCATTATATAGTTAATATATTAATCATATATTAAGAACATATAAGAGGATGTGGTAAAGGATAAATATGTTAACATAGGGTTAAATAAAAAATATAAGGATTAAACAAATAGCCAAAACCTGTCCAATTACTATTGGATGATTTTATTTATACATATATAAACCTTATCTTCTAATTAAAATTTTTTGGACCTTTTTAAAACTAAAATCATTTTATAATAAAATAATAATTTCAAACTATTTTAAAGAGCCCCTCATCCCCCTTATAAAAATCCATCACCTCTAACTCTTACTCACACCTTTAAAAACCCCATTACTCATAAAACCTCATCCCTAATAACCTCATAATATCCCTCCCTTCAACATAGAAGTATTAACATAGTAATAAGGCACTTCAAAAAATACGTTTGGTTCAAACCAAGGAGAGTTACCCAATTTAATGTTAACGTCTTCTCTCAAGTTCTTTTCTTTTATTTTCATTCTCCAACCACCTAAACTCTGTTTATTCCAATATTCTATAATAAAAATTTTATATTCAATATTCTAGGATGTTTTTATGAGAATTATTCATACTACACATCCATACACCTCCATCAAGTTGATACAGACATACTCTTTCTATGGACGAAGAACAACAACCTCACGAAACGATGATAGTTCAATTATCTCCTACCACCTCTCATGGGGGATATTTATATGTAACATTAATTATGTGTTATATATGTTATATTAATATTTCCTCTCGGCTTTTTTATTTTTAAATTACAAAACAACATTATGGATTCCATAATGGGTTAATATGATAATTTAATTTGGGGAACTGCGGACTACTACCCCCTCAAAGTGATATGAAACGTTCATGCCATATGTGGAACATATAAAGGATGGAGTTACTGAAATTATATATGATATTATATAGTAAACCAAATATACCTATGTATCATTATGTTTTCATTACATTAAGTATGTAATATAAATGAAAGTAGCGTTCTTGCATATGTACGACTTACCGTCTCCCAGAACGGTGCATTTCATTTCTTATCTACAATTGTTATGTACTATTATAAATAAATATATATATATATATATATATATTGGATATATATGATATATATGATATATATATCAAGAATATCATTCTGGAGATTGTGGAATTTTGATGACATGGAAAACTTGTAATAAAAAAAAGTTCATTTTTGACTGAAGTACAAAATATTGAAAAAATGACCCATATTAAATTAAATGATTATATAATGTTTATAACCTATTAATAAGTGATATAAATGGAATAATAAACTTTTAAAAGGTTCATAAGCCATTATAAATCAACTTTAGCTTATTATTCAGGAGATTAAATAATGAACGAGTCAAGTTGGACATGAGTTAAAAGACTTCATCTCAATATCCTTTCATGGAGGCATATTTTGATTTATACACGACGTTATTTTATATGGTGTATACCCATTTGAATTACATTTCATTCAAAGGGAAATTTGTTTCCTATGAAACGTTTTAATAAATGAAAAACAGATTGTTTTTTTAACGTGCGCATTGACAATGACCTTTCCATTACCACGAGCATTATTTGATATTTGGTTTCCTTGACATGCCGCAATGTTTTTTAAAATGGAAAATAAATACCATATACGTTTTATATGTATTTTGGTATTGAAAATGGTTTTTGAGTGTGGATTTATTCTGTCAATATATTGAAATGATATATTGTGATATCAATGTGGAAATGTTTTCTTTCCTTTATGGTTATGTTATGTGTTATGATTATGTTATGGTTCTTTGGAATTGTTAACGTATACGGGTGGTTCCATGATAAACCTAGTCCGGGTGAGCCCAAGATAGCTCCTCAATGCATTGGTTATCATGACGGAGGTAAATGTTAATGTTTATCCTAAAAGATCTAAGGAATATACTGTTATGGGTATTTCTAATGTAACTCCCCACGTAGTTGTGAACGCTACAACGTATGTATGTTATAGATACGACAAGTTACATTTATGATTTGTGATTACTATGTGTTATTCAAAAATCTAATGATTTCAGGTGGTATGTTAAAGAGATTATGTTTTGTATGTAATGATATACTATGGTTTCTTGTATTTATTTTATAACCTTTACAAATCTTTTTATGCTCATCCCATGTTATAGAAATGTATTTCACAGGATATAAGGCCTGTTAAGATAATGGAAGCATTAAAGAAGATTTATATCAAGAAAAGAATCCTTTTTTTATTTTAAGAGTTTATATTTTACAAAAAATGGATACTTTGTTGAAGTGTATAATTTGTAATATTTGAGATGTAATGTAATAGTTTTCCCCTAATTCTCTAAAACACTAAACCTAAAAAGATCCTCAACATGTATTATTAACATAATTCATGATTATGTATTATTTAAGGATGAGGCCTTACAGTTGGCATCAGAGGTCATTTTAGATAACATTAAGAGTTAGGATATTGTTAAATTAATATCCATAAATTAATTTATGGTATAATTGAAATGATATAGAATTTAAAGATTACCATGTTTCTTTTCCTTAGTATTTCTATATTCAGAATGGTTTTCCGCTGAGGAAAACAATAAACTATTATGAAATGACATCAGTAGGAAATATCCTTCTAAATCAGCAACCTGAGATGGTCAGAATCAGAACTAAATAGTTTTTTGCAGTGATGGCACAATTGATTCGGGCTATAAATGGTGGTGGTATCCATGAATGAAATCTTCCAGATCTTCTATAAAGGAACATGTTAGTATTGAAGCATTTCATGAGGTAGTATCCCCAATCATTCTGAGGATCATCTGACCATGTGCTAACTAAAGGGTGGATCAAAGCACTTGATAAGTTTTTTGATGTCATGGGGTGTTTAGAACATCAAAAGGATAGTGTTGTTGTTTACCATTTTAAAGGTGAAGTTGATCAGTAGTGGTTAATGGTGAAAATATCAAGGATAGTGAGGAGATTTATGCTCTTTATTGGGATGAATTAAAAAGTATTTTTCTTGAGAAATATTTTCCTAAGGTGGTTTGTATTAGTATGGAAAAAGAATTCCCGGAATTGAGGAAGGAGGAAGACTCAGTGGATGCTTACGTAACTAAATACCCTCAACTAGAAAGTTATGCACTAAATTTCATAAGAGATATTAATAGTAAAATAAACCATCTTTACTCAGGATGAAATCCAAATAATCAAAGTTCATTATCTTCTCACGAGTTCCAAAGTTCTGAAAAACATGGTTGATGTGTGGAGAAGGTTGAAATTTAGATTGCTGATGATCATGTGTTCTTAAAAAAAACAAAATAAGAGGTAAATGTGGCATAAGAAAGGTAATAACTCTTCCAAAAGGTCTAATGGTAAGAAACATAAGTTTACATTTTGTAAATTTTTGGTAAAAATCCTGATGTGGAATGTATTTTGAATTCTATTAAGTGTTGCTAATGTACTAAAATGGGGGCATAAGGCTCATAATTGCACTGAAAAAGATTAGGTTAATGGTAATAATAAATCTAATTTACAGTCAGTAAAATGATTTATGTGCAATGAAATGAATCATTATGAAAATGTGTGTCCAAAGAAGAACTCAACTAAGGGAATTAAACTAGACCACAAGTAGAAAGAGGTGGTGAAATCATTTTCAACTACATCTGCAAAAGTTGGGCCATCGAATGATGTAGTATCAATTACATTTTTTATTTATTCTGATTATGCCAATGTATTGTTTGATTTTGGGTCTATAAATTCTTTTATTTATGAGAAATTTTTTAGTAAATTGGGAATTCCATATTAGGATATGAATCCTGATCTTATGGTAAAATCATCGGGAGAAAATGTTGAGACAAAAAGAATTTATAATAACATTCATGTCCTTGTTTGTAGAGAGAATCTACCTGCAAACCTTATTGTTTTTCCTCTAGTATATTTTGATGTTATTTTGGGGGTGCATTAGCTTTCTATTTATCAATCTGAGATTTATTGTAGAGATAAAGAAGTTTCTTTTTAGAATGAATTTCATTTTCTGTTCATGAATGAACACATAATTTTGATAACATATAAAAAAGTTGAGAAACAAGTAAAATATATAAATGAATGTTACCTTGAACATATTTCTAAAAACAAAGGAACTATTCAGATTAACAATGTTATAGTGGTAAATGAGTATCAGGATGTTTTTCATGATGAGTTTCTTGTTATAATACATGATCTAAAAGTTGAATTTATAGTTTACTTAGTTCATGATGTTAATCCAATTTCAAAGACCCCTTATCAAATGTATAAAAATGATCTTTTATAGTTAAGTAAGCAATTAAAGGAGTTATTAGATAAAGGATTCATTTGACCTATCACATCACCATGTATTTCTCCTGTATTTTTTGTTAAAAATATAGATTGTTCAATGAGACTTTTCCTTGATTATAGAGCATTGAGTAACATCACTGTTAAGAAAAAGTATCCTTTTCCTCATATTGATGATTTTTTTGATCATCTCCAGAGAGCTCAGTATTTTTAGAAAAATTAATTGAGTTCAGGGTACCATATGTTGAATGTAAAGGAATAATACATTATGAAGACTTAATTTCATTATAGATATGGGCATTATGAATTTGTAGTTATGCCTTTTGGGTTAACCAATGCACCTGCTGTATTCACGGATCTTATGAATAGAATTTTCCGTGAGTTCTTGAATAATTTTTTGGTTATTTTTATTGATGATATTTCGTTTACTCCAAATGTAATGAAGAACATGAATGCAGATTATGGGTTGTCATGAAGACCTTAAAAGAAAATAAACTATATTGGATATTCAGTAAGTGTGATAATTGGTTAATAAAATTAATTCCTTGACAACATTGTCTAAAAAGATGGCCTAACTATTGATCTTTCTAAAACAAAATTTGTTGAAGAATGGACAAGACCCACAAATATAACTGAGATTTTTAGTTTTCTTGGTTTATCAGGTTATTACAAGAGGATTGCAGAAAAGTTTTCACGGTTATCTATCCCATTGACTATGTTAACTCAAAAAGGTGTTAAGTTCATTTGGAAAAAATAATTTGATGGTTTTTTCAAGAATTTAAAAGAATTTTTGGTGAATGATCCAGTTTGGAACAACCTTCTATAAACGGAATCCTTGTTATCTATAGGGATGATTCGTTGAAAGGACATGGTTGTGTCTTAATAAATAATTATTGGGTAATTTCATATGCTTAATGTTAGTTGAAACGTCATGAGTTAAATTACCTTATACTTGATTTTAAATTATCTACTTTTACTTTTCTTTAAAAATTCATAGGAATCATATGTATGGAGTAAAATGTGAAATATATACTGACCACAAATGTTTGACGTATATATTTAATCAGAAAAAATAGAACATTATACAGAGTAGATGGTTGTAACTACTCAAGGATAATGCTTTCAAAATTCATTACCATCTTGGAAAGGAAAATAAAGTGTCTAATGATTTGAGTCAAAAAATAAATGCTACATTAACCATGTTACGTTTAGAATAAGATAGTTTGATTGAAGTTTTGTTGAAATTTGGAATAGAATTTGTTGGTACAGGAGATTCCTCTGTTTTGTTTCAGGTGTCAGTGAAATCATCTCTATGAGACAGAATTATGTAATCCCATAAGGAAGACACTGATTTGTAGAAAATGGTAGAGTTGGTTTAGAAGGGTATGTTACATGATATTAACATTGACACTGATAGTATTTTGATATTTGAGAAGTGATTATATGTGCCTTGTGATTCACAATTGAAGAATGAGTTGTTATGTGAAGCTCATAGTTCCCTGTTTTCAGTTCATCCTGGCTGTACAAAGATAAACAGAGATCTTTAGGAGTATTTCAAGTGTGATGGAATGAAATGGGATATTGCTGACTTTTCTATGAATTGTTTGACTTTTCTACAAGTTAAAGTAGGGTGATAGTTACCAAAAGGGATGATTCATCATTTACCGGTGCCAGAGTCGAAATTGGAAAATGTGTTTGTGTATTTTTTCATGGGAACACCATAGACATCATGAGGTAATAATCCAATCTGGGTTATTTATGACTTATTGAATAAATTTTCTCATTTCCTTCCTATTCAAGATACATTGTCTCCATATCAAGTTTCTCGGTTTTCTGTTAATGAGATATTGAGGTTTCATGGAGTTCCCCTCTCTATTTTATGTGATCGTGGTCCAATTTTTTCTTCAAACATTTGGAATGGCATTCATAAATCATTGGGTACTGAATTAAATTTTAGTACAGATTTTTTAATGCCTCGACCTCAGTTACCCAGAGTCGGTGCATTATTACATAACATTGGCATGATCTCAAGAAAGATCAAGTCTCGAAAGACCGATTAGTTTAGTAGCTTTGGAATAACTAGATACATTAATAATGTTTACATTACATCATAAAATGAAAACTAAATCAATATAGTCTCCATAGACCACACTCTTATCCCCTCATACTATCCCTGCAGGTAATTAATAAATTACATCTTCACATCATGGGAAAAATAAAACATAGAAAAGGGGTGAGCTCAAATGCCAAGTAAGGATAACAATATAACGGAAACATTCATAAATAAGAATAAACATTTAAGGCAATGTATAACTAAAACAAAAGACTTTTAAACTTTAACTTCAACATTGTATGGAAAAAATAAAATGAAATAATTCCATTTAGTTATTCCCACAGATATTCTACTAATCGAATAATCACATGAAATATCAATAACCACTTTCATAATGATGTAATGCATAATGCCAGAATATCATAACCACATATACAAGGCCTCATTCCAAGACTACTAATAAGATTTTGTCAAGGCCTTGTTCCAAGACACTAGTTTGTCTCATGAGACCAACGGCTGCATCGAGGAGCTATAGCGGGCTCCACCCGTCACATATTAAGTCCAATCCATTTTCATATGAAAAGGATTAAACATAACATAAACATTCGTAATAAAACTAGCATACGAAATGAAAATACATCATCCATAAACCATGAATTTTATAAAAATAACACATCCACATTCAAACATATCAAAAAACCTTCAATAAAATATAGAAGTTTTGTATCATAATAAATAAACACCAATAAGCGTAAAATCCATCAAAGGATGTTGACATAGATGAAATAAAAACTCTTTTTATAGAAATATCTTTTTCTATTTTGAAATAATTTAAGATTAATGTAACACCCTGTGCTTCCACAATACGCTTCTCTTTCAATAATGCAATAGCTTGCATTGTACGCAAGTTCGAGATTCAAACGCACTGCAACCAATCAAAATAGCCATTGTGAATAGTAATACCCACTTTTTGAAATTATATATATTTTATATTTCAAAACGGACTTCATTATTGGAATCAGAATATCGAAATTAGCCTATGATGAATTTTTGGTATTTATCTGAGAACATCAAATTTTTTATGAATAGTGAAAAATACTTAAAACAAATTTTTTAATAAAAATAATTTGTAGTGATAAATTATATTATTGAGTGGTTTTAATGTTTAATTAGAATAAATTTTTACCATTTTATCCAATGGTGTTCATTAGAATTAATTTCACTTTGAAATTGGACATAAACAATTGTCAATCATTTAATATATATTGTTTCTTAAAAACACGCTATTTGTTGTGACAGCGGGAATTAATTATAAAATTAATTAATGAAACATATATATATGGAATTTTTTAAAATAGACATCATTTTTGAATTTGTAATATCAATTATAGCTTAGGGTGAGATTTTGGAATTGTTCTGAAAGACTTCAATTTTTTATGAATAGTGAAACCACTAAGTGGTAGTACAAAAACTGATTTTTCGTTTAAATGAAACATTACCACTTCTATGATTTGATTTTCAAAAATCCGACACACATGTCTGTCATTAGGATGTAAAAGGTTGTTCGATGGGATTAAAATAATTTTTTGGAGAATAGTAACTTTTAAGTTTTATTAATCGCGATTAAAGGTAATTAGTGAAATTTAATGTAAAAATGATATTACAAAAATATGAAAATAACATTACACTCACCCTACCATTATTGGATGAGTCATGGGCGACCATGAAAATCCATGGGTATACTTGGGGACCCCATTGAGCAGCTTTGGTAGGAAAATGACATTAAAAACTTTTTATTTAATGTTAAAATAAAAATGTCACAAACATGAGTTGTTTTACTAAAACAATTATTAAATGGGGTTATAGAAGTCATATTTTTAACTATAAATACTCATTAGAAATATAAAGGGATTTCCTACATCATTATATATTTTTATAATTTTTAGACATTAAATAAATTAAATTATTTATGACACCATGATGATGTAATGATTACCTCATTATTTAACCATTTAAATAAAATGAAAAGATAATGTAAAATATAAGACCTACACATGTCCAAAACCTATTGGATGGGTGGATTTAGAACCCTTATCACCTTAGACTCGAAATATATATGTTTGGGACCTTTAAAATCCAAAACTCATTATATAATAAAGTAACATTTTATTATATTCCAAGAGTGCCCCTACTCTCCTCTTATAAAAGGCCCCCACCACTACCACCATATTCACACCATCCAAGCCATTTGCCTCGGCCAAAATCTGCCCAAATACTCTCTCAAAATCCCTATATTACTCCTAGAATCCTTAATTAGGGGATAATTCTTCCCATAGGAGCCTTTGGCTCAAATAAAAACTGAGTTACCCGATTTTAAGGTAATGTCTTCTCCTGTGTTCTTTTGTTTTATTTTTCTTCTCTAACCCCCTAAAATCTTTTTATTACATTATTTTGTAACAACACCAGTATCCTAAATATAATTGGATATTTTTATGATAAGGATTTATTTTTTCACTTACACACACCTTCGTCTAATGGTTAAAGAACATACTATTTCTGTGGTTGGCAAATTTCTGCCTCACGAAACGTTGATTGTTCAATCTTCTTTTAACACCTCTCATGGTGGCCATTATGATGACAGTATTTTTATATATGATATATATTATGTTTTTTCTTATGATTCTGTATTTTTCATTTATGGAATACCTTTACTTTTTCCATTATGGGTAAACGCGATAATTTCATTTTAGGAAGTGCGGACTACCACCCCCTGAAAGTGATTTGAATCGTTAATGTCATATGTGGGATGTATAATGGATGGAGTAAATGATATTATACATGATATTATACTGGAATTATATTATACCTTTATATAATTATAATTTCATACCATTAAATATGAAATAGAATGATAGTAGCGTTCATGCGTACGTACGACTTACCATCTCCATGAATAGTGCATTTCATTTCTTACCTATAAATGTTATGTAATATTATAAATGAATGTATATACTAGATATATATGATATATATGATATATACATCATGATTATAATTTTGGAGATAATGGATATTCTACCACACAAACAACTTGTAATTATCAGATGTTTATTGTTGAATCAAGTACCAAAGATCGACAAAACGACCGTTATTAACTTAAATGACTACAAAATTTTCGTAACATTGTAATAAGTGATATAAAAGGGATAATGAACTTGAAAAAAGTTCTTAAAAAAGTATATATTAACTCTAGTTTATTATTTAGGAGGATAAAGAGTGGTCGAGTCAAGTTAGACATGAGGTAAAGGAATTTCTTAACCCAATTTCCAATCATTGGGTTAATCTCCTACTTTCAAATTATGTCATGATATTATTATGTCCTATCTTGTATTTGTACTTTCTTTCTGTTTACATATAGTAAATACTCATAATATATCTATTTTATTTAAAAATGATATTTGTAAGGACTTCGTCTCAATCTCCTTTCACTGAGTCTTATTTGGTTTTATACACAACTTTCATTTATATAGTGTATAAACCCCATTGAATTTTAATTTTATTCAAAAGGAATAATTTTATACGAAGTGTTTTTACTAAATGACAAAAGGAATTTTTATTCTTACATATGCGGTGACAACGACTTCCCCACCGCGGTGACCATTATTTGAGTTTCGGCTTCCTCTACAAGCCTTAACTCTTTCTTAAAAAAATAAATATCAAGATATAATTTTCTTTTATTTTGGTATTGAAAATGGTTTTGAATGTTTTTTTTATTATATCAATGTGTTGTATTGATATCTTGTGATTGAAATGTGGAAATGTTATGTTTCCTTTGTGCATATTTTATGTGATATGATTATGTTATGGTCTATGAAATGTTTAAACCTGTTCATATGAGAAATTCATTGGAATTAATAAGTGACGGGTGGAGCACGCTATAGCTCCTCGATGCATCAGTAGGTCTCTTGAGACGAAATAGTGTCTTTCCATGAGGCCTTGACAAAATCTTATTTTTAGTCTTGGCACGAGGCCTTGGATACGTGGATATGATAGTCTGGAATTATGTATTCTACCATTATAAAAGTGGTTATTGATATTTCATGTGATTATTCGACTAGTAGAATATCCATGTGAGTAAGTAAATTGCATTATTTTATTTTATTTTTGCCATATTATGCTGAAGTTCAAGTGTAAAAAGGATTTTGTTTGAGTTATACATTGCCTTAAATGTTAATGTTTTTTTACGAAAGCTTCCACAATATTGTTATCCTTACTGAGCATCTGATCTCACTGCTTTCAATGTTTTAATATTTTCAAGGATATGAAGAAGTATTTTATGAATGACCTGCAGGGATAGTCAGAAGAGGATATGAGTGTGGAATATGGAGACTTTGTTATTGTATTTTTTCACTTTATGATGTAATGTAACATTTATGAATGTATCTAGTGTTTCCAAAGCTACTAAACTAATCGGTCTTTTGAGACATGATCTTTTGTGATCATGCCAATGTTACGCAATAATGCACCGTCTCTGGGTAACTGGGGTCGGGGTGTTACAGTTGGTATCAGAGGCAGTTTAGTACTAACCTTGGAAGCTATATTTAGATAAACTCTAATTATATCACAGTGCCCGAAGATAGACTTTGAGGATTAGTATAGAAAAACTTCCAAAAATTTTGGTATTATAGAGATTTTGTGAGTTTTCCGAGCAATACATCTGTGTATAGATACGAGAAGGTAGAGGCGGCTCTGGCACATATGTACCTAGGGGTAAAACCTGAAAACACCGCTTTGAGCTAGACTCAAACGGGAACTTGTGCATGACAACGGGCCTTGCTGCACTCTTGGTTACGACACTCCCAGGGGATATGCTTAGGATAATTATCATTTTCATTAAAAACCATTATGAAGGGCTTATGAGTACATATTTCCTAAAAGAAAACATTTTTATGATTATGGATTATATCCATAAATAGTTCAATTTATGATAAGTGTTTTAAAATTATGGAATTATGTATTTTAATTCATAAACTAATCTAGTTTATGACATTGTTTAGAAATGGCGCCTAGTGGGAGGAATGGAATCAGTATCAATGCATGCACTTCGTGTAGGGATTTCCCTCCTACTCAAGATAATTATTGTGGTGTTGGAGATACAACTGGTGCTGATCAACTTATCACCATACTAGGACAACTCACTCAAGTTATGAATAGTAACCTTACTCGTATGGAGCACACTGATCTGCAACGTGGAGGATCAATGTCAGACCACTTCATAAGGCAACAACCGCCAAAATTTAATAGGGGTAAAAATCCATTAGTAGCTAAGAAATGGATAAACTCCGTAGAGAAAATATTCCACGCCTTGGGGTGTAGTGGAAGGGAGAAAGTTGTCATGGAAGTTTACCGCCTTACTAGAGATGTCAATCAATGGTGGTCGCTGATTCAAAACACAAGGGATGATTCAGAAATATCAAGTATAAAATGGAGGGAGTTTAAGGGAATTTTCTTAGAAAAATACATTCCTAAAAACCATCGAGAAGATATGGAAAGGAAATTTCGGAGTTTTAGACAAAAGGAGGATGAGAATGTCGCAAAGTGTGAGGATAACTTTACAAGGTTAACAAGGCATGCAGTAGATTATATACCTATTCCAAGAAGTAAGATTGATCGTTTCATTGATGGATTAAAACCATTTCTCCGTCGAGCCTTAGTCTCACAATCTTTCTCGTCCGACGAAGATATAGTCTCGTGTGCTATCAAGATAGAAAAATAATTCTCTAAATCTTATGACAATAAAGTAACACAAGAGAAGAAGAGAACGGTGGAACAAGAGATAGATAAAGGGAAAAAGGGAAAAAAGGATTTTCCATTATGCGATAATTGTGGGATGAATCACCCCGGTACTTGGCTACATGTAATGGGAGTTTTTTATAAATGTGGAGAAAAAGGTAACTAGGCTTGTGATTGCAAGGGAAAGAAAGAGGCTATCAATGTTGAATGATACAATTGTAGTGAAATGGGGCATTATGAAAATGAATGTCCTAAGCGTCAAGGAAACTTACCTCAAAAAAGGCCAAGGGATCAAGGACAATCTTATGCTGTTACTATAGTTGAAGTGGAATAATTAATGTATTGGTGCTTTTGGAAACAAGGATTATATTATGGTTATAAGAATAATGTGATATATATAAGGATTGAACTGAAGTAATTTTTGTTTTCATTAAGGTTTTAATATGATGAGGGTAATCATATTTTTAGTATGTTATAATAAGAGAAACATTACTTTGTTTGGGGAATCAAATGTTACAATTGATTTTGGGATTTTAGAACCTTTTATAGAAAGTCTGGACGGAGTTATTTTGGATCACTATAAAGGTTGGAATGGATTATGTTGAACTTTGGATAGTATTGTGTAAGGTTAAAAAATTTCTGAAGATTACTTTTGAAATATTATAATACTATATTATAGGAAAAGGACAACCTACAGGTTGGGGGATAACACGTCGTGTCAGACAAAGCTGTAGGAATTGAACCCACAACAATAGTTTGACATGCCTTTATTACCTACCAATACCCTACAGGATGTCCCTAGTTATTACAAAATATTTTTACTAATCTAAATGGTATGTGATAACATTTGGAACCTCATACAATTAGGATAAATAGAATATTTTTGAGTTCTATTACCTTTTAGAGTGAAAGATGGGTTTGTGGTAAAAATTTATTAAAGAATGAAAGTCTACATGACAAGTATGTATATTCCTTTACGTTCTTAGTAAATCCCCTAAATAAATTCCTCAACTTTATAAAAGGTAACTTTTAACAAAAACGTTGTCATTTAACTTTTCTAACTAGGGATTAAATGACCATTTAGCCAATCGCTAGTTTTTGATTTTCTTGTGGTTAACTTTCTCCTAATCCAGTTTTCTAAAACTCTACATCAGACCTTGATGGTTTGTTTTTCTTCCATATCCATATTTTCATAGAATCCTAGAATGGGCTATCTCGGGTGACCTTTGTACTTATCTTTGTTTCCATTAAAGTTATATTTATATTAACCTTATTTCCGATGTGGGATTTACACAAAGGTATTTCCTATTTTCAACCATTTATTTTGAAAGAAAATTTTCAAATTGTGAGGAAGAAATTTATTGAAGGAGGTGAGAATGTAACACCCCAAGCTTCCATAATACACTTCTCTTTAAATAATGCAGTAGCTTGCATTGTACGCAAGTTCAAGATTTTAACACACTACGACCAATAAAAGTTGCCATTATAAATAGTAATACCCAATTTTTGAAATTATATATATTTTATATTTCAAAATGGACTTCATTTTTGGATTCGGAATATCGAAATTAGCCTATGTTGAATTTTTGGTATATTTCTGAGGACTTACAATTTTTTATGAATAGTGAAAAATACTTAAAACAACTTTTTTAATCAAAATAATTTATAGTGATAAATTATATTATTGAGTCGTTTTAATGTTTAATTATATTATATTTTTACCATTTTATCCAATGGTGTTCATTATAATTAATTTCAATTTGAAATTGGACATAAACAATTGTCAATCTTTTAATATATATTATTTCATAAAAACCCGCTATTTGTTGTGATAGCGGGAATTAATTATAAAATTAATTAATGCAACCTATATGTTTGGAATTTTGTAAAATAGACATCATTTATGAATTTGGAATATCAATTATAGCTTAGGGTGAGATTTTGGCATTGTTCTGAAAAACATTAATTTTTGATGAATAGTGAAACCATTAAGTGGTTGTTAAAAAAATGATTTTTCGTTTAAATGAAACTTTACCGCTTCTGTGATTTGATTTTCAAAAATATGACATACATGGTTGTCATTAGGAAGTAAAATGTGGTTCAATGGGATTTAAATAATTTTTTTGGTGAATAGTAACTTTTAAGTTTAATTAATCACGATTAAAGGTAATTAGTGAAATTTAAGGTAAAAATGATATAATAAAAATATGAAAATACCATTACACTTGTCCTACCCTTATTGGATGAGTCATTGCCGACCAAGAAAATCCATGGGTCAACTTGGGGACCCCATTGAGCCACTTTTGAAGGAAAATGACATTAAAAACTTTTTATTTAATGTTAAAATAAAAATGTCACAAACCTGAGTTGTTTTACTAAAACAATTTTTAAATGGGGTTATACAAGTCATATTTTTTACTATAAATATTAATTAGAAATATAAAAATATTTCCTATATCATGACATTTTTCTATAATTTTTAGACATTAAATAAATTAAATTATTTATGACACCATGATGATGCAGTGATTACCTCATTATTAAACGATTTAAATAAAATGAAACGATAATGTAAAATATAAGACCTACACATGTCAAAAACCTATTGGATGGTGTATTTATAACCCTTATCACCTTATCCTTGAAATATCTAAGTGTGGGACCTTTAAAATCCAAAACTCATTATATAATAAAGTAACATTTTATTACTTTCCAAGAGTGCCACTCCTCTCCTCTTATAAAAGGCCCCCGCCACTACCACCTTATTCACACCTTCCAAGCCATTTGGCTTGGCCAACCTCGGCCCAAATACTCTCTCAACTTCACTATATTACTCCTAGAATCCTCACATTGGGCAGAATTCTTCCCAAGGAAGCCTTTGGCTCAAATAAAAAAAAGAGTACGTGATTTTAAGGTAATGTCTTCTCTTATGTTATTTTGTTTTACTTTTCTTCACCAACCCCCTAAAATATATTTATTACATTATTTTGTAACAAAAACAGTATCCTAAATATACTTTTATATTTTTATTAGAAGTAATTTATTGACACTTACACACACCTTCGTCTAATGGTTAAAGAACATACTGTTTCTGTGGTGGGCAAATTTCTGCCTCACGAAACGATGATTGTTCAATCTTCTTTTAACACCTCTCATGGTGGCCATTATGATGACAATATTTTTATATATGATATATATTATGTTTTTTTATTATGATTTTTTATTTTTAATTTATGGAATACCTTTACGATTTCCATTATGGGTAAACGTGATAATTTCATTTTAGGAAGTGAGGACTACCGCCCCCTCAAAGTTATTTGAATCGTTAATGCCATATGTGGGATGTATAAAGGATGGAGTAAATTGTATTATACATGATATTATACTGGAATTATATTATAACTTTATATAATTTTAATTTCATTCCATTAAATATGAAATAGAATGAAAGTAGAGATCATGCTTATGTACGGATTACAGTCTCCATGAACGGTGCATTTCATTTCTTACCTCTAAATGTTATGTAATATTATAAATGAATGTATATAATTGATATATATGATATATATGATATCTAAATCATGAATATAATTCTGTAGATAATGGATATTCAACCACATAAACAACTTGTAATTATCAGAAGTTTATTGTTGACTCAAGTACCAAAGATCGACAAAATGACCATTATTAACATAAATGACTACATAATTTTAGTAACATTGTAATAAGTGATATAAAAGGGATAATGAACTTGAAAAAGTTTTTAAGAAAGTAGATATTAACTCTAGTTTATTATTTATGAGGTTAAAGAGTGGTCGAGTCAATTCGGACACGAGGTAAGGGAATTTCTTAACCCAATTTCCAATATTTGGGTTAATCTCTTACTTTCAAATTATGTCATGATATTATTATGTCCTATCTTTTATTTGTACTTTCTTTATGTGTACTTATATTAAATACTCCTAATATATATATTTTATTTAAAAATTATCTTTGTAAGGACTTTGTCTCAATCTCCTTTCATTGAGGCATTTTTGGTTTTATAAACAACTTTCATTTATACAGTGTATAAACCCCTTTGACTTTTACTTTTATTCAAAAGGAATCTTTTTATACAATGCATTTTTACTAAAAGACAAAATGAATGTTTTTTTATTACATATGCAGCAACAACAACTTCCATGCCACAGTGACCATTATTTGAGTTTCGGCTTCCTCTACAAGCCTTAACTTTTTTAAAAAAAATGAAAAAATAAATATCAAGTTTTAATTTTCTATTATTTTTGTATTGAAAGTGGTTTTGAAAGTGTTATTATTATATCAATGTGTTGTATTAATATCTTGTGATTGAAATGTGGAAATGCTATGTTTCCTTTATTAATATTTTATGTGATATGATTATGTTATGGTTTATGATATGTTTAAACCTGTTCATATGAGGAATGCAATGGACTTAATAAGTGACGGGTGGAGCCTGCTATAGCTCCTCGATGCATCGGTAGGGTTCATGAGACAAACTAGTGTCTCGGCACGAGGCCTTGAAAAAATCTTATTTGTAGTCTTGGCACGAGTCCTTGGCTACGTGGTTATGATAATCTGGAATTATGCATTCCATTATTATGAAAGTGGTTATTGATATTGCATGTGATTATTCGACTAGTAGAATATACATGTGAGTAAGTAAATGGCATTATTTAATTTAATTTTTTCTATATTATGCTGAAGTTCAAGAGTAAAATGGATTGTGTTTTAGTTATACATTGCCTTAAATGTTAATGTTTATTTATGAAATCTTACAAAATATTTTTATCCATACTAAGCATCTGAGCTCACCCCTTTCAAAATTTTAATATTTTCTAGGATGTGAGGAAGTATTTTATGAATGACCTGCAAGGATAGTCAGAAGAGGATATGAGTGTGGACTATAGAGACTTTTTTATTGTATTTTTTCACTTTATGATGTAATTTAACATTTATGAATGTATTTAGTGATTCCAAGGCAACTAAACTAATCGGTCTTTCGAGACTTGATCTTTTGTGATCATTCCAATGTTACACAATAATGCACCAACACTGGGTAATTGGGGTCGGGGCATTACAGTAATATATAAAATAAAACATTTTATTTAAAAATATTCTTATAAGATTGTAAGAGAATCATTGATGATTTTTTAATGGTGGAAAATAGCCGCACCCGCCGTATAAGTTAAAAAAACATTCTTACCTTAATTCTGTCGAAATGGTTAAAAGGACCTTGTTTGGAAAATCATGGAAAGATTCCTTTATAAACAACTTATAAAAGTCAAAAAGGGTATAAATGAATTTTACACATATTATAGTAAATAGTAAAAATGATTTGAAATACTTTTTTATGAAACATGGATGTGGATGGCAAAGAAGTCCTAGTAGATTATTACGTATAAACAACCTTAGATAATGAATAAATTGCAAAATAAACCCTTACCTAGTACTTTTCCTTTTTTGGGGTAGGATAACCTCCTATATAATGGTGAAACAATAGTTATTAAATTATACAAGAATCATATTTATTAATATGATATCATATATGATCTTTTAACATTGCTTTGTTAATAATTTATTAGAATTATTGTCGTTTCGGGTGTTAACTATTCATTTTCTTTTATATGTTTTGGTATATAAGACATATTTGTTATGGATAGGTTGTTTATTATTCATATCCAGAATGATATTATGTCCTTAAACAATATTATTAATCATCAAATGAGAATTAGACTTGAATGGATACGATGGAGAATGAATCTCATCATATTCGTGGAGACGGTAAGCCGTACGTACGCACATGTGATGACATGTCATTCAAAGGATAGATAGAATACTGAAATATGGTTGTACCATGTTTATAATAACATCAAATTATATATAATATACTAGAGTTATTATTTTATAATGGTAACAAAAAATATAGAAGAAGTGGAAGAAGAAAGGAACTTGAAAAGTGGTGGTGAAATAATTACCTCTTATTCGGGTTCTTCCTTTTGATTTGATAAAAAGGGCTCATTAGGTTTGCTTTATGACGAATGGAATGCCTTTTGGAATAATTGAGGGATGTTGAGAGAGTATTTGGTCCGGGGTTGTCCAAACCAAAAGGCTTTCATGGTGTGAATTAATGAGAAGGGGGAGTGCCCTTTTTTAAGAAGGGTGAGGGGCACCTTTGGAAAAGCTAGAAATATTATATTATAATAAATTCATATTCCTTTTCTAATGGCTCCAAAGTGGATTATTTAGAGTTTAAGGTGGGGAGGGGTTGAAAAACACTTATCCAATATAATTTAGATAGGTTTGGGTCATTATGTTAACCTTATCTTTTTGTTTTAACTCTTAATTAATTAGTTTGACACATCCCATGTGACTTTGTATTTTTATATTATATAGTTGATAAACATACTATATACCTCCAAGATACACCCAAGTGGTCCATTAATGATACACCTACCATGATATAAGTCTCCTGGTAGATCCTTATATTTTTAGAAATTGAATATCAATTAATAATATAATATATGTTTTAAAAACACTTTTCTGTTAATTTTGACACTATTTAAAAAATTGATTTTTTGAAAATCATAACAGAATTATTACTTAGAAAAAAGTTAATTAAATAATTCCTAACATGTCATATTAACTATTAAAATTAGTTTCATTAATAAAAAGTTTCAAATTATATTTATTTGGGTATTTATAATATTAATTATTTTAATTTTTCACTATTATGGTAATTACTGCATCATCATTGTGTCATAAATAAATTAAATTATTTAATGTATAAAAAGTATAAATAAAATATCCTTACGTAGGAAATATATTTAGCTTTCTGATGAATATTTATAATCAAATTTATCTTATTTGTAACTTTATATTGAAAATGTTTTAGTAAGTAAACCTTGATTTTAACTCTTTTAACTCTTCGTTGAATTAAATAATAAGTAATGTCCTAATCTAATACAAGTGGACCTAAATGATAATATTTTATTCCTAAGGTTGTTTTTGGTCGTCATACACTTGTCCAATAGAATTAGGACATGTTTTAGGGTAATATTAATATCATATTTACCCTTTATTACCATATTTACTTTTAACCATGGTAAATAAAAGTAAAAAGTTACAATTCACCAAAAATTATTTTCATCTCATTGAACCACATTTTACTCCTTGATATTAACCGTGTCTCTCGGATTTTCAAAATTCCACTCACAGAAGCGGTAAAATTAAATTTTATGAAAAATTCAGTTTTTTTATCTACAACTTTGTGGTTTCACTATTCATCAAAAAATGATGTTTTCCAGAAAAATACCAAAAATTCACCCTAGGATAATTTCAATATTCCTAATCCAAAAATTAAGTCCATTTCGAGAAATACAATTTATAAATTTCAAAAAGTGGGTATTACTATTCATAACGGCTAGTTTGATTAGTTGTGGTGTGTTAGAACTCGATGTTCCGTACAACACACGCTATTGCATTATTCAAAGAGAAGCATACCGTAGATGCTTGGGGTGTTACATTCTCCCCTCCTTCAAATAATTTCGTCCTCGAAATTTCTAGAATACTACCACATGAAATGAATCGGGCGGTTCTTCATCATATGTTCCTCAGGTTCCCAAGTTGCCTCTTTCATCTTATAGTTTCTCCACAAGACTTTTACCAGAAGAGTCGTCCTGTTTCTCAGTACTTGTTCTCTCGAATCAATAATTTTGATGGGATTTTCGCAATAAGATAGATCGGGTTCCAGTTCTAATTCCTCATAGGTGAGTACGTGCGTTGGGTCAGGCATGTATTTCCTCAATAGTGATACGTGGAACACAACGTGAATTGGAGAGATTTGGCGGCATTTCCAAATGGTAAGCTATAGCCCAAATTCGTTCTAGAATTTTGAAAGGTCCGATGTACCTGGGACTCAATTTACCTTTCTTACCCAAACGTATAACTTCCTTCCATGGAGATACCTTCAGGAAAACATGATCACTAACTTTAAATTCCAAATCCTTCCATAGATTATCGGCATATCTCTTCTGACTACTATGAGCTGCTTTGATATGGTTTTGGATTACCTTCACATTTTCCATCATTTCCTCCACCAGTTCTGGGCCTCTATGTTTTCTTTCACCAACGTCATCCCAACAGGTTGGTGTGCGACATCTCTTTCTGTATAACACTTGATATGGTGCCATATGAATACTCGAATAGAATCTATTGTTATAGGAAATTTTCCAGAGGTAAATATTGATCCCACATACCCTGAATGTCAAGTGAGCAGGATCTCAACATGTCTTCTAAGGTTTGAATAGTTTGTTCTGATTTTCCATCTATTTGAGGGTGGTAAGTAGTGTTCAAATGAAGTTCAGTATCCAAGGCTTTATAAAGACTTTTCTAGAATCTTGAAGTAAAATGTGGATCAAGATCAGAGACAATCGATAGGCGTACTCCATGAAGTCTCCCAACATCATCAATATATAGTCCTTCTAGACGCTCTAGTGGTAGATCTTCTCTTATAGAAAAAAAATTTGCTGACATGGTAAGACGATCAACAATAACCCATATTGCATCATTCCTTCTAGGATTCTTTGGTATCCCCATGACAAAGTCCATCATAATAGTGTCCCATTTCCAATCCAGTATGGGAAGAGGTTTCATGAATCCTCCAGGCTATTGCCTTCCAGCTTTCACTTGTTTACAAACCATACATCATGATCCAAAATCAGCAATCTCCCTCTTCATGTTGTCCCACCAAAAATGTTCCTTCAAGTCTCTATAAATTTTGGCGCTCCTATGGTGTATAGAGAAATTGGAACTATGAGCATCATCCATCAATTCTCTTTTTAGATCAGGTATATCGGGAACACAAATCCCTTTCCCAAATTTCAAAATTCCATCTTCATACACAGATTCTCTCAATTTCCCATCATTCACAGCTCTAATATTCTTTTGAAATTCTTCATCATCAGTCTGATAGCTTTTAATCCTTTCTAGTAAAGATGGTTTGGCAACCATTTGAAAAAGCATTGATGTTTCACCTTCCCTGGTTATTCCCATGTCGATCTTCGCTAGATCCATGAAAATTGGATCCCTTTCAATTCTCATATTGTTCAAAACTCCATGGTCCGTTCTTCTCAAAGCATATGTCACCTTGTTTGCATTCCCTAGGTGGTATTGTATCGTACAATCATAATCCATGAGTAATTCAATCCATCTCCTTTGCCTCATGTTGAGTTCTTTTTGTGAGAAAATATACTTCAAACTCTTGTGATCAGTATAAATCTAACATTTTTCACCATAGAGGTAGTGCCTCCATATCATCAATGAAATGATCACAGCTGCTAACTCGAGGTCATGTTTAGGATAGTTTTTTTCATGAATTTTCAACTGTCATGATGCATAGGAAATAACCCTATCATTCTGCATAAGGACACAACCAAGTCCTTTCTTCGATGCATCACTATAAATAACGAACCCATCATTCCCAGATGGTAGAGTCAATATAGGAGCACTAACTAATCATCTTTTCAGTTCTTAGAAACATTATTCACACTCTTTTGTCATAAAAAATTTAACCCCTTTACCTGTGACCTTTGTTAATGGGTTAGCCAACCGGGCTAAATTCTGGATGAAACATCGATAATAACCTGATAAACCAATAAAACTACACACCTCAGTTATACTCGTTGGTGCAGGACATTCTTGGATTGCCTTGGTCGTAGAAGGATCAACAGAGATCCCATCATTACAGACAATATGGCCAAGAAATGAAATCTCCTGAATCCAAAATTCACACTTGCTAAACTTCCCATATAATTTTTGTCTTCTCAGAGTCTTCATGATAATGCACCAGTGATTATCATGATATTCGTAGCTTTTGGAGTATACCAAGATATCATCAATAAATACCACCACAAATTCATCAATTTATTCCTTGAAAACTCTATTCATCAGATCCATGAATATAGAGGGTGCATTAGTTAATCCAAAAGGCATTACTGTAAACTCGTAATGCTCGTACTTGGTTTGAAATGCTGTCTTCGGAATGTCTTCCTTCTTTACACACAACTGATGGTATCCAGATCGAAGGTCAATCTTTGAAAATTATTGAGCTCCATGCAATTGGTCAAATAAATCATCAATGCGAGGTAGGGGATATTTGTTCTTTATTGTTATAGCATTTATTTCCCTATAGTCAATACAAAACCTCATAGATCCATCTTTCTTCTTAACAGAAAGGACAGGGGATCCCCATGGAGAAACACTAGGTTGAATAAATCCTTTATTACTCAATTCCTATAGTTGTTTCTTTAGTTCAACTAATTCCACAGTGGCCATTATATAAGGGGTTTTCGATATAGGACTTGATCTAGGAATTAAATCAATGGAAAACTCAACTTGTCGTTCTAGAGGATGTCTAGGTAAATGTTCCAGAAACACATCTACATATTCTTTCACAACAGGTACATACTCTAGTTGAACATTATTTTCCTCACCCATAGTCATTTCATTCACTTCCTCACCAATAAATTAATTTAGTTGAGCTACTGGGGGTGGATCTAGATTAGAATTAGGTGGTGACGATTCTACTCTAAAGATAAGGTGTTCCTTATCATCATCATCAAAAATAGCAACCTCCTTCTTCTTATAATAAATATTCACATCATGGTCTGAAAAACAATCCACACCAAGGATTATATCAAACTCAATCATAGGGATGATGATGATATCAGTAGATAAAAAACATTTATGTGCTCTAATGGGGACTAATTCACAAAACCTTGTTGCAATGATACTTCCCGTAGGAGTTTAACTAACAACTCCTATGTTAAACCAAATTGGAAATATCTAATTTTCATAGAAAACTGGGATGATATGAAATAATGTGATGATCCAGAATCAAATAATGCATTTTCTAAACTTGAAGAAACCATTAAGTTACCTTCCACCATGTCTTTCAGAGCTTCTACATCAGCAGTAGTGATAGCATAAGCTTGGCCTTGATCCCTTGGCCTTTTCTGAGTTAAGTTCCCCTGACGCTTAGGACATTCATTTTTATAATGTCCCATCTCCCTGTAATTGTAGCACTGAACATTGGTAGCTTCCTTCTTCCCATTGCAATCACGAGCTTGGTGGCCTTTTTCACCACACTTGTAATAGACACCCATTCCCTTCAAGAAAGTACACGGGTGTTTCTTCCCACATTTACCACAGGACGGATATTAAAACATTCCCTTGTTCCCCTTATTTCAATTACCATATTGATCAGCAGATCTCTTATTCTCTTGCTTTTATTTAACGTGATAAGACTTAGAGAATCCCTTTTCTGTCTTGATAGCACATGAGACAATGCCTTTGTACGATGACAAGGATTGTGATACTAATTCTCAACAGAGAAATGGTTTTAACCCATCAAATAAATGATCAATCTTACTTTTGGGTTACGTATATAATCTCCAGCATACCTTGCTAACTTGTAATGTTAGCCTTTTACTTTGCAAAATTCTCATCTTCATTTTGTCTCAGACTCAGAAATTGCCTTTCCATATCTGCTCGATGATCATGAGGAATGTATATTTCTAAAAATAGATCTTTGAACTCCCTCCATTCCATATTTGATACATTATCATCTTCCTTCATGTTTTTAATCAATGTCAACCATTGATCAGTATCTCCAGTGAGGCGGTAAACTGCCATGATAACTTTTTCCCATTCACTACATCCCAAAGCCTGAAATATTTTCTCTAGGGAACTTATCCATTTCTCAGCTACCAATGGATTTGTACTCCCAATGAACATTGCTGGTTGTTGCCTCATGAAGCGATCTAACATTGATCCTCCACGCTGCGGACCAGGGTGCTCTATACGGGTATGGTTATTATTCATAACCTGAGTGAGTTGTCCCAGTATGGTGATTAGCTTATCGGCACTAGTTGCATCACCAGATCCACTATAATTATCTTGAGCAGGAGGGAAATCCCTACATGGAGTGCGTGCATTGATACAGTTTCCATTTTTTCTACTAGGTGCCATTTCAAAACATTGGTATAAACTAGATCAGTTTATGAATCAAAATACATAATTTCATACTTATAAAACACATAACATAAATTGAACTATTTATGTATATAATCCATAATCATAAAAATGTTTTTTTAAATGATTTATATACTCAGAAACCCTTCATAATGATTTGTAAAGAAAATGAGATTTATCCTAATCATATCCCCTGGGAGTGTCGTAACTATGAGTGCAGCAAGGCCCGTTGTCGTGCACCAGTTCCCGTTCGAGTCTAGATCAAAGCGGTGTTTTCGGGTTTTACCCCAAGGTACATCTGTGCCAGAGCCACCTCTACCTGCTCGTATCCAGACAGGGGTTTATTGCTCGGAAAACTCACAAAATCTCTACAATATCAAAATTCTAGGATGTTCTTATATACTAATCCTCAAAGTCCATCTTAGGTCTTTGTGCTCTAATCAGAGTTTATCTAAATATAGCTTCCAAGGTTTGTACTAAACTTCCTTTTATACCAACTGTAATGCCCCGACCCCAGTTACCCAGAGTCGGTGCAATATTAAATAACATTTTCATGATCACATGAAAGATCAAGTCTCAAAAGACCGATTAGTTTAGTTTCCTTAGAATAACTAGATAAATTAATAAATTTACATGACATCATAAAATGAAAACTACAACAATATAGTCTCCATAGTCCACACTCTAATCCCCTCATACTATCACTGCAGGTCATTCATAAATTACTTCTTCACATCCTGGGAAAAATAAAACATAGAAAAGGGGTGAGCTCAAATGCCCAGTAAGGATAACAATATAGCGGAAACTTTTATAAATAAGAATAAACATTTAATGCAACGTATAACTGACACAAAATCTGTAACACAACAAGCTTCTATGGTACGCTTCTCTTTAAATAATTCAATAGCATGTGTTGTATGCAACATCGAGTTTTAACACACACCACAACTGATCAAACTAGCCGTTTTGAATATTAATGCCTACTTATTAAAATTTTATAAATTTTATCTCTCAAATGGACTTCATTTTTGGATTCATAGTATTGAATTTAGCCTAAGGTGAAATTTTGGTACTTTTCAGACAACTTTAATATTATGATCAATAGTGAAAATTACTAAATTTTAATTAATAACTACTTTTTTTAATCAAAATAATTAATAGTCATAAATTAAGAATATGAGTGGTTTTAAAGTATATTTAGAATATATTTTTACCATTTAAAACAATGTTGGTCATTTTACATAATTTCACAATTAAACAGAACATAAACAAGTACCAATCTTCTGATAGTTATTATATCTTAAAAACACGGTTTTTGTTTTGATAGTGGGAATTAATTTTAAATTAATTTCATCCACTTCTAGGTTTTGAATTTGAAAAAATGGATTCAATATTTTGAATCAGTATGTACAAATTGTGTAAATAGGTAACTATTATTTTTAGACATATTGAATAATTACTTCGGTAAAAATTTTATTTACCATGGTTAAAGGGTAAATCTGGTAAATAAGGGTTAACAAAAAATATTATAATATTACTAAATTACCCTAAAACGTGTTCTAACCTTATTGGTGGATACGTGTCGGACCATGGGCATCTTTGGGTCGATTTTGGGACCCCATGGAGCCACTTGTAGGTGATAGGGACACTTTGTTTTAATTAAGTTAAAATAAATACATAAATGACATATGAATATATCTTTTAGAAAAACATTTTGAAAAAGGGTTATATATGTTGAATTTTAAACTATAAATATTCATTAAAAAGAAAAAAAAGATTTCCTACATAATTTTATTTTATTTATAATTTTTAGATATTAAATAAGTTAATTTATTTATGACACAATGATGATTTGTAATTACCATAATGGTGAAAAATTAGAATAATTGATATTATAAATACCCAAATATATATAATTTGAGACTTTTAATGAATTAAAATAATTATCAAGGATAATATGAAATATTAGAATTTATTTAATTGACTTTTTTTGGAGTAATCATTCTGTTATGATTTTCACAAAAATCAATTTTCCAAATTGTGTAAAAATTGACATAAAAGAGTTTTTAAAACAAATATTATATTATTAATTGTTATTCAATTTCTAAAAATATATTTTTCTGAAAATATACTTATATAATGATATTTGTATCATTAATAGACCACTTTTGGGTCTCTTGGATGTATATAGTAAGTTTATTAACCATATAATATAAAAATAATAAGAGACATTGTAAAAGTGAAACTAATTAACTAAGAGTTAATACTTAAAGATAATGTTAATATAGTAACCCAAAACTTTATTAATCCTTTTGGATGAGTTTTAGTCGACCTATCCCCACCTTAAACTTTAAATAATCCACTTTTTAGCCATCAGAAACCGAATTTTAATGTATTATAAAATAGTATTTCAAGCTTTTCCAAAGGTGCCCCTCACCCCTCTTATAAAAGGGCACTCCCCCTTCTCATTAAATAACACCTTCAAAGCCCTTTGGTTCCGCCAAAAACTGCCCAAATACTCTCTCAAATTCCCTAAATTAATCTTAGAGGCCTTCCTTTAGTCAGAAAGCCAACCTATGGAGCCCTTTTGATCAAATCATATGGAAGAACCCGATGAAGAGGTAATGATTTCACCACCCTTTTTCAAGTTCCTTTCTTCTTCCACATATTATTTTTTTGTTATTACCATTCTAAAATACTAACTCCAGTATATTATATATACTTTGATGTTATTATAAACATTGTACAACCATATTTCTGTATTCTATCAATCCTTTGAATGACATGTCACCATACGTGCGTACGTACGGCTTACCGTCTCCACCTCGTGGTGTAATTGTTATTCAAAACATTATTATTTGGATGGGTATAATAATGATTTTTAATTCATTTAAATAATAAATATAACATGATAATTATTCTTTATATATGATATACCATCCAATTATATAATATTTTAATATCAAAATAAGAATATTGTCGCTCGTGCGTACGTACGGACTACTGTCTCCATGAACACGATGAGATTCATTCTCCATCGTATCCATTGAAGTATAATTATCATTTGATCATTTAAAAATAATGTTTATGGACTTGATATCATTTTGGATATGAATAATATACAACCTATCCATGACAAACATTTCTTACATAACAAAACATATAAAATAAAACGGGTAAGTTAACACCCAAAACGACGATAATACTAAGATATTATTAACAAAGAAATGTTAAAAGATCATATATGATAATATATTAATGTATATTATTCTTGTATAATTTAATAAAAATTATTTCACCATTATACAGGAGGTTATCCTACCACCAACTAAGGAAAATTACAAGGTAAGGGTTTATTTCATAATGTCTTCATTATCCGAGGTTGTTTATACATAATTTTCTACTGGGATCTCTTTATCATCCACATCCATTTTTCTTTAAAATGTATTTCAAAACATTATTACTATTTACAAGAGTATGGGTTAAAGTAATTTATAACCTTGTTTGAATTTTTATAAGAGGTTTATAAAGAAATATTTCCATCGTTTTCCAAACAAGGTGCTTTTTAATCTTTTCGACAGAATAAAGGAAAGAATGTTTTTTTAACTTATACAGTGGGTGCAGCTATTTTATGCCGTTATAAAATCGTCGAAGTTTCCCTTACAAGCTTATAAGAATATTTTCAATGAAAATGTTTTATTTTATAAATATATGACTCTTAAATGATTTCAAAATAGAAAGAGATATTTCTCTTAAAAGTGTTTTGATTTTATCTATGTCAACATCCTTTTATGGATTTTACGCTTATTTGAAGTTGACTTATTATGATACAAAACTTATATATCGTATTGAAGTTTTTTGATATGTTTGACTGTGTATGTGTTATTTTTATACCATTCATGGTTTATGGATGATGTATTTACATTTCGTATGCCAGTTTTGATACGAATGTTTATGTTATGTTTAAACCTTTTAATATGGGAATACATTGTACGTAATATGTGATGGGTGGAGCCCGCTATATCTCCTCGATGAATCGGTAGGTCACATGAGACAAACTAGTGTCTTGGCACAAGGCCTTGGAAAAATCTTACTTGTAGTCTTGGCACGAGGCCTTGGCTATGTGGTTATGATAGTCTGGAATTATGCATTCCATCATTATTAAATTGTTTATTGATATTGCATGTGAATATTAGATTAGTAGAATATACATTTGAATAATTAAATGGAATTATTTAATTTTATATTTTCCATACTATGTTGATGTTCATGTTTAAAAGGATTTTGTTTTAGTTATACATTGCCTTTAATGTTTATTATTATTTATGAAGGTTTCCGCTATATTGTTATCCTTACTGGGAATTTGAGCTCACCCCTTTTCTATGTTTTATTTTTCCCAGGATGCGAATAAGTAATTTATGAATGACCTGATGGGATAGTATGAGGGGATAATAGTGTGGACTATGGAGACTATATAGTTTTAGTTTTCATTTTATGATGTAATGTAAACTTTATTAATGTATCTAGTTATTCCAAGGCTACTAAACTAATCGGTCTATTGATACTTGATCTTTCTTGTGATCAAGCCAATGATATGTAATAATGCACCGACTCTGGGTAACTGGGGTCAGGGTGTTACAGTTGATATTAGAGGAAGTTTAGTACAAACCTTGGAAGCTAGATTTAGATAAACATTGATTATAGCACATAGACCTAAGATGAACTTTGAGGATTAGTATAGAAGAACTTCCTAGAATTTTGGTATTGTTGATATTTTGTGAGTGTTCCGAGGGGATATGCTTAGGATAACTCTCATTTTCATTACAAATCATTATGAAGGGTTTATGAGCATATTCTTCCTCAAAGAATTTTTTTTTCGATTACGGATTATATCAATAAATAGTTCAATTTATGTTAAGTGTTTTATAAGTATGAAATTATGTATTTTGATTCATAAACTGATCTAGTTTATGCAATTATTTAGAAATGGTTCCTAGTGTAAGAAATGGAAACCGTATCAATGCACACACTCCATGTAGGGATTTCCCTCCTGCTCAAGATAATTATAGTGGAGCTAGTGATGCAACTGGTGCCGATCAGCTAATCACTATACTGGGACATCTCACTCAGGTTATGAATAATAACCTTACCTGTGTGGAGCACCATGATCCGCAGCATGGAGGATCAATGTTAGATCACTTCATGAGGCAACAACCACCAACGTTAAATGGGATTACAAATCCATTGGTAGCTGAGCAATGGATAAGTTACCTAGAGAAAATATTTTAGGCTTTGGGATGTAGTGAAAGGGAAAAAGTTATCATGGAAGAATAACGCCTCACTGGAGATGCTGATAAATGTTGGTCATTGATTCAAAACATGAATTATGATGAAGAAGTATCAAATTTGGAATGGAGGGAGTTCAATGATCTGTTTTTAGAAAAATACATTCCACGTGAGCATCGAACAGATATGGAAAGTCAATTTCTGAGTCTATGACAAAAGGAGGATGAGAATGTCGCAAAGTATGAGGCTAAATTTACAAGGTTATCAAGGTATGTTAGAGATTATATACGTAACCCAAGATGTAATACTGATTGTTTATTTTATGGGTTAAAATCATTTCTCCATCGAGCATTAGTCTCAAAATCATTTTCATCGTACAACGACATTGTCTAATGTGATATCAAGACAGAAAAGGAATTATCTAAGTCTTATGACTTTAAAGCAAAGAAAGAGAAGAAGAGATCTACTGATCAATATGGGAATGGAAATAAGGGGAAGAAGGGAAAGGTTGAATATCCATCTTGTGGAAAATGTGGGAAGAAAAACCCTGGTACCTGCTTGAAGGGAATGTGTGTATGTTACATGTGTGGTGAAAAAGGCCACCAAGATCGTGATTGCAATGGGAAGAAGGAAGCTACCAATGTTTAGTGCTACAATTGAAGGGAGATGGGACTTTATGAAAATGAATTTCCTAAGTGTCAGGGAAACTTACCTCAGAAAAGGAAAAGGGATCAAGGCCAAGCTTATGCTATCACTACTGCTGAGGTAGAAGCTCTGAAATACATGGTGGCAGGTAATTTAATGGTTTGCTCATGTTTAGGAAATGCATTATTTGATTCTAGACCCTCGCATTGTTTCATATCTTCCCAGTTTTCTAGGAAAATTAGATTTTTCCAATTTGATTTAACAAAGGATTTGTCAGTTAAAACTCCTAAGGGAAGTATCATTGCAACAATGTTTTGTGAATCAGTCCCCATTATAGCACATAAATGTTCTTTATTCACTTATCTCATTGTAATACATATGATCGAGTTTGATATAATCCTTGGCATGGATTGGATTTCAGACCATGATGTGAAGATTTATTTGAAGAAGAAGGAGGTTACGAATTTTGATGATGATGATAAAGAACACCATATCTTTAGAGCAGAATCGTCGCCACCTAATTTTTATCTAGATCTACCCCAGTAGCTCAACTAAATTCAATTATTGGGGATCAATAGGATGAAATTATAGTGGGTGAGGAATGGAATGTTCAAATAGAGGATGTACCTATTTTGAAAGAATATGTAGATGTGTTTCCGAAAGATTTACTTAGACGTCCTCCAGAGCGAGAAGTTGAGTTTTCCATTGATTTAATTCCTAGATCAAGGCCTAAATCAAAGACCCCTTATAGAATGGTAACTGTAGAATTAGTTTATCTAAAGAAACAACTAGAGGATTTGAGTAATAATGGATTTATTCGCCCTAGTGTTTCTCCATGGGGAGCCCATGTTATTTTTGTTAAAAACATGATGGATCTATGAGGTTATGTATCGACTACAAGGAGATCAATGCTATAAAAATAAAGAACAAGTATCCCCTACCTCGCATTGATGATTTATTTGACCAAATACATGGAGCTCAATAATTTTCAAAGATTGACCTTCGATATGGATACCATATGTTGTGTGTGAAGAAGGAAGACATTCCGAAGATAGCATTTCTATCCAGGTATGGGCATTATGAGTTTTCAGTAATGCCTTTGGATAATGTGATGGATGTATAAGTTAAATTTTATCTTAAGAGATTTATGGAATATAATATGTTGGGAATTCCAAATGTAACTCCCTACATAGATGTGAAAGCTATAATGTAAGTATGTTAGGGATGCCACAAGTTACCTTTATGATTTGTGATTACAATGTGTTATTCATAAAACATATGTCTTCGTGAGGTTTTTTAAAGAGATTATGTTTTGTATGTGATGATATACTAATGTTTCCTTCCTTTATTTTATAACCCATAATGACCTTTTTATGCTCATCCTATGTTTTGGAAATGTTTTTCACCGGAAATAAGGTAGGGTAAAAGAAAGGAATAATTAGAGAACATTTCTATAAAGAAAATAATTCTTTTTTTTCTTTCAATATTATTTATTTTATAAAAAAAATTGATACAAAGTATAAGTGTCTACTTTGTAATATTGGAGATGTAATGTAATTGTTTTGGCCAAATTATTTAAAACACTAAACCTAAAAATAAACCTCAATGTAAATTATTACCTTAATTCATGGTCATGTAATGTTTAAGGATGGGGCCTTATAGTGATGCTTGGATCTATAATTATACGAACAGGTACCACAATCAATAAGATAATTCCCCCTATGTGTATGGGTTAGACTTGTGTGGAGTTTGTTTCATTCAAGGACTACATGTATCTCGATTCATATCATCATAGTATAAATATTTATCATGTATCTCCAATATTGAGCCTTTCTACCACAGTCAATTGAAATAATTCGACCACATTGTGTATGGATCTGAACTAAGTAGAGATATTCCCATTCATGAACAATATTTGTATTTATTATTAATCCCAAATGATATATTCTGACTTAGAAATATTCAATTTTTTATAGCCATAATAAAAAATTTATATCCCCCATCCCTGCGTAATGGTTTGACGTACGTAGGGTAATTTTTGACAAGAGCTATATACGTATTGATTCCTGACATCCCCAGACATGTAAAGACACATGAATCATAAATCATGGGTTCATCCACAAAATAAAAAATGATAAAATTTGACCTCTAATTGAATAAGGGATGAAACTATGAAGTGGAATATCTAAGAACCAGTCATGCATGAATTAGTAGATTTCTATGTTCCCCCTACTTCTTACACAAAACATTGATCATGTTATATATGGAGAGGGATAAAATCACCTTGCATGATGTGAATTGGGAATATTTCATATCAGGTACCATTTCTTAACAACATTAATTTGAATTGCATGTTACATTGACATCCTTATCATATGACATTAAACCAAATGGAAACAAACCTCACTATACACCTTTATACTAAAAGGAAAAGTTCTTTGTTGTAGTACATTAAGATACATGATAGATAATTACCCACTAAATGATGTAAAAATTTGAATCCCATCATTAATATTAATTGATTGTTTATGAAAAATATGAAAATGATCCCAATCAACCATATAACTAGGTGTTGACGTCATGTTTTAAGCCCCTCATCCCATATATCAAAATTCGTGCTTTGAGTACCTCAGGTTACCCCAAACATTTCATAGACCTTGGAAATGGAAATAAATATCTCTTTTTTATGATGATAATAATTTTTAATGGCCAATAACGACCAACCATATGGGATTTCTGATCATTGTGATCATGATGTCACCATTTCAGAACTCAATGCATGTGAGTGTTCTGACCAATTGCCCATATGATGGTCCCACATAATTAAAAATGATGTAAAAATATTGAGACATTATTTACAAAACATTCGTCGTCCAATTGATTTTTTTATAATCCTTGATCATGGGTATATAAATTAGTATCTTCTATAACATTCCCTCATTACCAGGTTCATATGATTCACAAACATAAACTGCATGGACATAGGATAATGTTTTAGAAACACAAACATTACCCTCTGATAATCTTAATGGAATGACCCAAAAATAAAAGTGAAAGAGACACAAAACATGTAAGGTTGAAAACCTATAAAGGGATTCCATGTAGAATTAAAATCGCCACATGCTAAACTATATATATAGAGTTTCATAAAATATTAGAGCATAAATAAACATGGCATAAATATTGTATGGATAACATTGTGGCCCTAGTAAAATATAATCCATGCTCACTAGGCCACCTGCTCAATAAAAATGTTACAATAATGATTTTTCATATATCCTCACAGTGATAACATGTTCATTTGGTGAAGACATATGTTTAGGGTTATCGAACCGTCCTTGAATATTATATTTCCATAACTACCACTTTATGGCGTGAGATCCTCAGATCGTGCAAACCATATATGTCCCTTGGAAAATGAAACATGGTTTCAAGTGGAACATTATTTTACTATGAATATATGACTAAAGATTCTGTATATGCCCATATTTTCATCAATTAAATGCATCATAACTTCTAAAAATGGATTTCTAACCCTTGTTATTGCTGACATCACCATGGGGGAATGCAGCCCCTTAGGGTGTTTTGGGTCATCCCCATCATGATTCTCCCTTACCATCCCCATGATTACAGAGCTTTAGGCTATGATTTACAATCCCATTGACTAATCAATTCTAACATATTTCACATTATTGATGTTATTCCATCTTGTTTTGTACCCTTTATCAAAGTAGGAATGTTATACTCTAATCCCTAACCTTTTGATAGCCCACAACACATAATTAGAAACCACATAGTGTAGGTGTAAACACCGAATATTTTTATATTATATTATTATTTAAATAATTTTAATTCTCTAATAGCTTGTGTTTCACACAAATGAGTGCTCACAAAAACCATGAGACACTATTAGTATTAAAAGAACCATTATAACCCAACCGTAAAATTGGAAGTAACAAATATTAACAACCAAATTATGAAATATAATTCTTTAACTCAATATGAATTTTTTATATGTTCTTAATCACCCAATTTTAATAAAATCACTTTATACATCTACTTCAAAAAATAATTTCTTTCTTATTCTATAAAAATTGGTTGAAAAAAAATTAATTTTTTAATTGCTCAGGTTAAAATTATTATAAGATTATTTCTTAAAAAACAATATTTCTTATGGAATAGTGAAAATACAAATTTTTCATTGAAAACATAAATTTTTAAGTATTTTTAAGGTCAAATTATGTTTTGGATTAGTTTTAAATTTTAATTAGTTCATTTTTATTTAACACATAGAAATTAATTATTAATATGATTTTATACATGATCATATTTTAAAATCATTTGATGTTTTAAAATAGTATTTTTCCAGAAAAAAAAGTTTCTAATAGATAATAATTGGAAATATATTAAAATAATGTTTGGTAATTAAAGTTTTTGTATTTTAAAAAATAGATATAATTTTTAGATTCAGAAGGATTCAATTTTTTAGTTATGTCACTTTTATTTTCATCCTAATATAAATAGTAAACAGAGTAAAAACATAGCTACTATAAAGAGAAAATTATGTAATTTAGGTGAAAAATAAATTGATAATGACTAGAAAATGACCATAAAAAATGAAAGAGTTTAATTGGATTAATGAAATTAAACCCTTAACACTTAAGTATCATAATTCAGTCCTTTAATTAACACCTTTCTATTAAAATGACATATATAATATTTAAATGAGAAAAATACTCAAAATGTCATTTTATTTATCTTTAATATGTCTTCTATGTCCAATTGAAAAATTGAATGGTATGAAATAACATAAATGAGATTTTTTAACTTAATAAATATATTTTCATGATATAAATTTAATTTTATATATTTTGAGCTACTGAAATGAAATATATAATTGTTATATTAAATTATTTAATAAAAAATTAATGATGTAACATTTATTTTTTAATTAATATGTCATTTTTAATATAGGGATACTACATAAATATATTAGAACATAAATATTATTCTGAAATATAGAAGATATATATTCATCATTGTCATTTATTATTAATTTTTAGTGAATGAAAAATTTTATTAAATAATTAATCAAAACTAATGTAGTAAATATTTTATTAAATGAAATATTACATAAAGGTAATTTAGAAAATTAAAATTAAATAAATTTTAGATAATTGTTGTATAAAAAGAATTTTCTAGATAATCCTCACAATTTAGGGATACACTATAATATTTTTATCAATGTTAACTAGTTATCATGATATATTTTAAATTACATGGAATAAATAGTTTCAAAATTTTTACTATTGAAATTTTATCAAAATAATTTATTATGAAAATATTTAAAAATAATAAAACATATTTTAAAATTACAAATAATTATAATATGGTATAAAATGTTCTAAAATATTCATTATAGTCTAATTTACATCACATAAGTAAAAATTTTAACAATTTATTATTGAAAAATTTTCCAGATTAGTTAAAATTAAAATAGCTTAACTAGGGGTTAATAAAAATGATATTGTTTAAAACAATACCAAATGACCTAAAAAATATATGTTTTGATGATACGAAAACGTTATCTCATATTATCTTGGAACGCATGGAATTTTGGAGTTATTTGGATTGAGATTGAATTTATTATAAATTAATATTTCCAGAAATTCAAAAGGTCCCCCACACCTCAGTTATAAAATGGAACCCCTTCCCTCACGACTTCACATCACATTGAAGCTTCATCATAGACTATACAATTAATATTTCCCTTTTAAACATACCATGTAACATTCAATAGGTTCTAGTTTTCTAAAAAGACCAAATCTAGTGTCCCTAAGGAGTGATATAGAGGGATCTCACCAAAGACGAGGTAATCTCCTTTAACGACTCTTTTAAGACTATTTATTCTCAACATACACTTCATGTATTGTTTACATTATAATGTAATAACTCAATTATAAAATATATTATGAGATGTTATTGTTATTATTGAATATCTATTTATAATCTTTTTTCCATCCTATTAAAAATAAAAGCACCACACATGTGAACATACGTCTTATAGTCTCCACACCGTCTTGTAATCTGTTTCTCATCCCCAATTTATTTGGATTGGTATAATGATCAAAATTATATATATATATATATAATTATTCTAAAATGATATTTATTCTTGGAAAAATAATATACTACACAAATCCTTACCTTTTTACTATTAGGGAATGATAACATCACTCGCGCGTACGCCCAGCCTACCGTCATCACGATGTGATGTGATTCATTTTCCATATTAAAAAATCTTGAATGATTATATAAATGTATATAATATATAAATATGAAATATAAAATACATTAATATCATTCCAGAAATTATGGACCTATATCTTATCAATAAAAATTGGTACTTATTTGAAAAAACAAGAATATGAAAATGAACCTGTTAATAGCTGAGAGAAGGCCAATACCAAACTATTATTAACAACCAAGTGATAATATGAGAATATTTGATATAATAAATAGTAATATAGTTCTATAATGAGTTGATTAAAATATTTAATCTTAAATAAATGACTTTAAAATACATAAAAGGAAATGAAAAATATGTTAAGGGTTAATTTCACAATCTCATTTTTTCAGAGATTATTTATATTTATGTATTTACAGGGGGAAAATTTATCACCCATGTCAATCATTATTAAATTAGTTTTATTTAATTTTTTTACTATTATTATAAAATTTTTAAAATTTATTTTTACCCATGTAAACTATTTTTCTAAACATCATGATAGGAATATTGTTACGTATTCTTGATGAGGCACTTTATAAATTTTTTGACAGAAGTACTGGGTGAATGTGTTATAATAATTTATATGAGATAAAAGTATTTTTATGTTTTTATGATTCTATAATAAATTGAACCATCATTTATAATCCTAAACAATTATTTTCAATAAAAATTATTTATTTTAAAATTTCATCAAATATTACGAAAAGAAAATAACTTCAAAACATAAAAGTTATATTCTTTATGAGTTATTTTAAATTATTATATAAAAATTATTTTACATATAATAAAATATTATTTATGTCACATTTAAAATAATAGAGATATATTTTCATTGGAATTATCCTTATTATTCATATGGTTGGATTATGATTATGATGAATGATATTTATGAAACCAATTTCTTTTCCATAGGCTAGGATATTATTGGATGATGTTTTTGAAAACCATTTCATCCCATTGATTATGTTATGATGAATGTATTATTCTTTTTTAGAACATAAATAAATGGGATTCATTAGGTAATGGTTATGACCTATATCTCCCTCTAATTCATTGGGTAAAAATTTATTTATCATGAAACTGATAGGACTGGAATGGGAAATGATCTTGGTTTAGTAATAAAGATCTAGAATAGGAAGAAAACATGTTTCAGTATCCTAGGGCTAGAATGAGGAATAAACGAGGTTTAATAATTGAAATTTTCTAGTACAATCATCTTGGAAATGATAATTTACTAATATGGAAATGATTTTATATTTTAATGCGTATGACACAATTTTATGTCTTATAATATGCTCCCAAGAAATATTTTCTTCATAACCTTCTTCAATTTGTCCAATGAAATTATATCATGCTCTTTGATATGCATGAGATATTTTTCAAATGATTTTCATAAATAATTATGTACCATGATTATAATATGATTTATATCTCCACTTGTACCATTATTTTTGATCTGATCTTACCCTTTTATCTGTTTCATTTCCCAAAGTATGTGAAGAAGTGTATTGAGTAATATTTGTCAAAAGGGGTTCAAGTTATAAAATAATAAGCGGGGGATGATATAGATATTTTATAAACATGATTTTTAGGATTCTAAGTATCTAGATACACTAATCTTACAATGTCCTGGAATGGTTATTTACGTTATCTAATTAATATTCCTCTATTTTTATGTAATATGTTTGTTTGAATAGTATGGTCCATTATTGTTAGTATCATAGAATTCTTTAGTTAACCTTTAGAAACCAGGATAGGAAAACCCTTGTAAGGACTATATAGATATTTATATGGATGGGTTATAATCTTATACTATTTGTTATTATCATATATAACCTACGATAAATCATATGGTGTAATAAATTAAAATTTTATAAGAAATTTACCTAATTATATTGTTTTTACATTACAATTATTGATTCTCACACAATTATTCATTATTTTAGTCAATTGATTGAACTCAAAGGAACTATGTTAATTCTAAATTCAATGGGAAATGCAATTATTTTTATCTTGAGTATCCAAATGTTATGAGAGAACGAACAGAAAGTGATGTTGTTATTCTCGCACAACTATCTCATGCCATGAATCATTTAAGACATATTAATGTGGAAATGAGGGAACAACATTCTATTGAATCCTTAATGAGGAAGAATCCACATTTTTTCAGGGGGGTGTTTTGATACGCCCATGGAAGAACACTATATATGTACCAATGAAGTGATATTTTTAGTTATCCAATGTTCATAACAATAGAAAGTAAGCTGTTAATTCTATCATTTGAAGGTGAAGTAGATCAATGGTTGTATATTATCAAAAATACGATGCAAAAAGATGAAATTTACTCTATACAATTAGATAATTTCAAGAAATTATTTTCCAATAAGTACTTTACTCATATTAATTTTATCAATATAGTTATGTAGTTTCTTGAGATAAAGAAAATGATGATGAATCAGTTGGTACATATGATGAAAAATTTACAATATATGAAAGGTATGACTCTTGAATAACATTCTAACTGAGAATAATATTTATCGATTTTTTAGTTTCTTAACACCAAGTCATAGAAGGTCATTATCCATAAAGGAATTCAATATCTATGATAAAATCAATCAATGTTCTCTCAAAGATGAGATGAAGATTAGAGTCTCCCATAAATCTTATGAGGATGAAAAGAAGTGAAAAAAGAAAGTTAAGGGTAATTCCAAAAACCCTAGTTAAAAGAAGATGGACCTTCCCTTACAATCAATGCGTTGAAAGAAACATGGTGTAAAATATCATAAGGGGACTGGTAAATGTTTTATGTGGTAGAAATATGGTCATCAGATATTTGACTACTGATGTGATGAGGATATGATTACTAATGATGCGAATAGTGATATGGATACTTAAAATAAACCTCACAAAAATTAATGTTATAGGTTTATGGAAAATTTCCATTATGCTAACCACTGTATTAATGAAAGGATTATTGATGATGATCAACATCCAAAACCTCCTAAAGCCAAATATGAAGAAAAATAACATGTGATCACTTTTGAAAATGTGGAGTATAATAATGAAGTTGTGAAAGGTACACTTACCATCCACACTAATGAATCGAATGTTTTATTTGATTATGGACCCACATACTAATTTATTTATAAATATTTCTAAAATATTATCACCATAATACCTCAAAAATTAGATGTTGAGTTATATATGAAAACTTTTAATGGAACAATGGTCGTATAAAAAGTTTATTATTATTCTCTGTTTTAAATTTATAGGAAAATGAATCATGGAAATGTAATGATAATTACATTAGTTAAATTCAATTCAATTCATGGAATGGATTTTTTTCTCTATATGGAGATCTTATCAATTTCAATGGAAGGGAAGTGAAATTTCATATTATGAATGAATCTATGATCATCTATCAATGCAAGGATGAATCTAGACATCTAGAGTAAATTAATTCCATATTATGTATTCTAATTCCTATAACGGTAGTATATCTACCTTATATAGTTGGAGAGAAACATTCCATTAAAGACACACCTATTGTAAGGGATTTTTTTGATGTTATTCTAGAAAACTTGGCAATCCTTCCACCAAATCGTGAAGTTGAGTCTTCAATAGATGTAATATCATGTGTTATACCTATTTAAAAGAATACATATAAAATATCCCCAATCTAGTTGAATGAATTTAAGAATAAACTATAATATAATCTTTACAAGGGATTCTTATTCACTTGTTCATTACCTTGGGGTGAACCTATTATATTTTTTAAGAAAAAAGACGGATAAATTAGACTCTGCATTGATTATTGATAAAATAACAAGATCACTATCAAGAAAAAATATCCTCTTACACATATTGATGAATTATATAATGATCTACATGAAGATTAATAATTTTTAAAGATTTATTTTCATTATAGATATCATCAATTAAGTGTTAATAAGAAGTAAGTACTAAATATTTCATTCCATACAATGTATGGACACTAAGAATTTATAGTGATGTTTTTTGGTATTATTAATTCCTCTGATATAATCATGGATTTAATGAATAGAGTATTTAGATATTATCCTAATCAGTATTTTTTATCCTGTGTAAATTATATACATATATTTCTTAATAGAATGAAATAACATGGAGGTCACTTGAGGATAGAATTTAATACCTTGATAAAGGTGAATATATAAGAATAATTTATCTACATTGAACTTTAGATTTAGAAATATTCAATTTTCGGTCACATAATCTCAACAGAGGTGTTATTTATAGATCCAAAAATGACAGATGTTGTTGAACATTGTAATAGATTAAAAAAATAACAAAAATCTGAAATTTTCTTTGTTTGGATGGGTAATACAAAAATTTTGTGAAATATTTCTCACAATTATCTAATCCACTCAACAGGTTGACTTTGAAAGGATTTAACTTCATATGGATGGAAGAATGTTATGAACATTTCATGGAGTTGAAATGAAGTTTAGTTATTGCAGTCACACTATAATTGACCTATATTGTAGAATGGTTTGTGATCGATAGTGATGAGTCTAAGAAGGGTCTTGTAAGTTTTATAATGAAAATTTATATGGTGAAAACGTATGCCCCAAAATAATTTAAAATCCAGAAAAAATTTACCCGAATCATGATTTTGAATTAACATTGGTAATAATTGTATTAAATATTTGAATTATTTATTTTTATGGAGAAAGATGTGTTATATATACTAATAATAAAATTTTAAACTATATTTTCACTCAAAATGACATGACTATGCACCACCAGGGATGTTTGGAGTTGATTAGTTATTTTCACAACTCAATACATTACAAGCTTAGGGTAGCGAACAATGTGGTAGATTCATTGAGTTGAAAAAAACATGCAAGACTCTCTACGATGAGGATCCCAAATGATCTAATATTTATGGACCTAAAAAGGATGGATTAAGAAATCACACATGAATGGTGATAAAACTTATATTTATTAAATGAATTTTCAACCTTCTATATACATGGAGTATAATGAGTTCAAAAATAATGATTTAGATATAAAAAATAATGTGGGATGTTTTTAGGAGTTCAAATTTGATTTTGATGGAATAATAAGGTTGATAAAAATTTATTTTACTCCTCACATACCTATGTTAATGAAGGAGAGGCTAAAAAATTCATAAATCTCTATTAATCATGGATGTAAAAAGTTTTATGGATAACTAATAGAGTATTTTTGTTATGATGGAATGATAAATGATATTATAGAATATGTTCCTAAATGTTTTTTTTTCAAAGAGTTGTGGTTGATATACAAAATTATAAGGGTATTTCACAACCATTACCCATACCAGATTGGAAATTGGAAAACATCACTATGGACTTTGTCGTTGTACTTACAAAAATAGCTACGTCCGTAATGTTATATGGGTCATAGTTGATCTACTTAAAAATTTAGTACACTTTTTAATGTTAGAGAGTATTTATATCTTGATCATGTTTCTAGGATATATATAAAGAAACATGAATGATTACATAGAGTACCACTTTCAAATATATCTGATCGGGATCTGAGGTTCACTTCAATGTTTTGGTTAAGTCTTCAGAAGAATTTGTATAATGTGTAATGTTTTGTCACTAATTATAATTCTCAAAGTGATTATCTATCTCAGAGGGAAATTAAAAATATAGAAGACATGTTGAAATCGTGATCAATTGATTTTAATGGTGGTTTGGATCAGCACCTAACTATTTTATAATCTTCATACAATAATAGCTCTCACTATAGTATTCACATGGCTCCTTATGAATCCCTCTTCGGTGAGAAGAGCATGAATCCAACATGTTGGAGTAATGTTTGGGAATGAAATATTTTTGGGCCTTATCTTGTTAAGGAAATGATAGATAAGGTCAGGTCTACTCAAAAACACATATGGGAATCTCAGATCTGAAAAAAAGTTATGCTAACAACCAAAGAAATGATCTAGTAATTGATGTTGGTGAAATGGTATTTATATGAATATCTACCTAACATAGGGTAATGAGATTTGGAAATATTGAAAGCTAAGACCTATGTATATCATTTCGTTTAATGTTCTGGATCGTATTGAGAAGGTATCTTATCAATTGTTAATTACACACAATCCATCTCAAGTGTAGGATATGTTCCATGTGCCTTTCCTATGAAATTACATACCTGATTATTCACATGTACTAAAATGAAAAATAATACCACTCGAGAAAGATCTTTCTTATGAAGAAAATCCAATAGAGTTTCTAAATCATTGAGGAAGGGTTCAATGAAATATGACCACATGCTTGGTTAATGATTTTCAGTGGAACCACCAATTTGAGGATGCTATGATGCAACCTGAGTATGTGTTGAAGAAGCGGTATCCTCATCTATTTGTATCCATGTGATAAATTTTGAGGGTAAATTTCATTTTAAGGGGGGTACATTGTAACACGTGAATATTTTAATGAAATATTACTCTTTATATAATTTAAATTTCTCAATATCTAGTGTTCCATGAAAACATGAGTTTAAATGAACCCAGAGACACTAATAGTACAAATTGACCCGTATAACATATCTACTAAACTGGAGAGAATAAATAAGTAAAACTAACTTATCGAATATAAATCTTCAACTCAATATGAATTTATTTTTATGTTCTTAATCACACAAGTTTTATTAATAATAATTCATAAATAATGGTCAAAAATGATTTTTTCTCACTCAATAATATTCATTAAAAAATGTTAATTATTTTAAAATTCAGTATGTCAAAATTATCTTAAAATTATTTTTGTATGAAATCATTAATTGTTTAAAGGAATAGTGAAAAAATTGATTCTAACTGAATACAATATATTATTAGAGTCATTACAATGTAAAATAAGTTTTTCTAATTCATTTATAAAATTAACTAGTTCATTTTGTTTTAAAATAAACCAAATAAGTATGTTTGAAATTGAATTTAATAAAAAATTATTTATAAAAAACATTTTATGTTTTGAAAGGGAATATGTCTAAAAATAGTATTTTATGGAAATTTACCCTCTTTATATAAATTTAAATTCAGAATCATATGGGTTGAATTTTGAAAAATAGTGGTCAAAAAAAGATTAAAAAGGACAATCTTTAGTAATTTGCTCCCTTCGATTTTTCTGTCCAATGTGAATATTAACCATGGTTGTTTTTAATACTAAGGTAAAGGGTAAATTATGAAATTTATGTTAAAAATATATTTATAAGGTCTTTAAAATGACCCATTCAACTGCCAAAAACTTTATTTGATTCATTAAATTAGCCACATAACACGTAATGATCTAAATTAAGCCATTTAATAGAAACTATAACATGAAAATGTCTTATAAAATATTTAAATCAATGAAAGACATAAGATGCCATTTTCCTTGTCATTAATATCTCTTTTCTACTCACATGTGGTCAAATGAATTTTTTGGATGAATATAAATTAAAAATTAAAAATTATATATTATATATTAATGATATTTTTTTTACTTTTTTAGTTACAAGGTTGAAATCATGATATTTATAATATTTTATTTAATAATAATTTAAATATGTCACGTTCATGTTTTAAATTATATATTGTTTTAATATAGGGATACACAATAGTTATATTCCACTATAAATATTATTATAAAATAATATATATATATATATTCATTATATTAATTTATTATTAAATTTTAGAAAATAAATAAATATATTAAATAATTACATAACACTAATTTTGTAATTATTTTATAAATAGAAATATTAACGAAATATTATTAAAAATATTATAGTAAATAAAATAATAAATATTTAATGTGGAAATTTATTCTAGATTAACATCAACTTTTACGGATTTAGAAAAATTCCTATGTTGAAGATATCTTTATATCATTATATTTTTAAAATTCAGTGAAATAAATTATGTTAAACTTGAAACTATTGATATTTCATCAAAATATTGTTCTATTAAATTATCTAAAAATAAATAAAACAAATTTGAAAATAAAAAATAATTATAATTTAGTTTGATATGTTATAATTTATTAATTTATATTCTAATGTAAATCACAAAAGTAAATTATACATCCATTCAATTTTGAAAAAAAAATTGTTACCCGTGTCAGAAAATAAATTGGTTGACTGTTGTATTATCAATATGATATGGTTTAAAAAATACCAAAACTTGTCAAAAATTAACTGGTTGGTAATATTACTACATTTTATCATACTATATTTTAATCCATTTTCTTTTAGATGTATTTGGTTTGATATATAATTTTTTATAAATTCATATTTTTTGAAATTCCAAAAGTGTTCCTCATCTAAATTTAAAAGGCGAACCCCATTACTCACTTATTCACATCACATAGATTCATAAATATCAATAATACCCTTATAATTTCACTTATAAACATTCTTAGTAAAATTTTTATGGTTTTGGTATTCCTAAAAGGCCAAATCTAGTATCCAGAAGTGGAAATCTAGAGGGAGGTTGCCGAAGAAGAGGTATTCTACATCACCATCTCTTTCAAGATTGTTTATTCATCCTCTTACACTACATGTGTTGATTCCATTAAAAAGTAATATACATAGAGAAAACAATTTTATTAGATGTTTTTATGATTATGTAACCACTATAGTCCCCCCTACATACATCCTACAAAAAACTAATGTACCACACATGTGTACGTACGACTATCTTTCTCCACGCCATTGTGTATCTTTTTTTCATCACTATGTTATTTGGATTGGTATAATAATGGAAAAAATATATGTTATATACTTATTATAACATTATATTTATTCTATATAAAAATTTATACCATTCACTTCCCTTCCTTTTTACTTTTAAGGGAATTATAGTATCACTCATGTGTACGTACGACCTTCCATCTCCACGACAGGATGCGATTCATTTTATATATTCATCATTAAATAATGATTATATAAATGTAAATAATTAATAGATATTACATATATTAAATAAATATAATTTAATAAAATATGGAATTATATTTTTTGAAAAGAAATTGGGTCTTATATGATGAAACATGCATATAAAAATCAAGCAGTTAACACCAGAAATAAGAGTAATAATTAAATATTATCAAACAAACGTGTGATGATATGGTCATATATGATATCATAAATATGATATGGTTATGTAATAAAATAATTACATTATTTAATCAATTATAAATTATTTTCTGCAACATAAAATGGAATTCAAACCAAGGATAAGGATTAATTTCAAAATGGCATTTTTTTCAATATTGTTTATATGTATGTATTTATTGGGGGAAATTTATCATCCATGTCCGTCTTTCTACAATAAAATATCTAAAATATCATTAATATTCTTCTAAAATTATTTAAAATATGTTTTACCATTTAATTAAATTTTAATAAACAGCATGAAAGGAATATTTTTGTTGTATTCCTAATGAGGTACGTTGTGACAAATCCAAAAAAGTAAGAGGTGAATGCTTTATTTTAACTTATATGGAATGGAAAGATTTTCAAAATTCTATAAAACCTTAATTCCTTGATCCTTTATTTAAAATATTACATGTTTATCTAAAAATAAAATGTTTGGTAATGAAATTGTGAAGAATTTTAATGAATGAAAGCATTTTCAAAACAGAAAGGATATTTTCTTAAAGAAAGTTATTCAAGTGTTCAATAAAAAATATTTTCATTATAAAATATCATTTCTTATGTTTCTTATACATTAGTGGGTATTTTTCATGGTTATAATCATTTTTATTCTAGCGGACAATTTATGTTGATGATGGAAAGATATTTTTGAAAACCATTTCTTATCCATGCATTTTGATAAGATTGAATGATTTTATGAATCCCATTCTGTTCCTTGGGTTCTTTTATGAATATTGATTTAGGTTTTGAGAAAAACAAATGTGTGGTTTTCATTATGTGATGGGTGAGACCTATATATCCCTCTAATACATTAGGTATGTATTTAAATCTCATGATATGGATAGTAATGGAATTTTAAATGATATTGGTTCGGTAATACATGGCTAGAACAAGAAGAAAACCTTGTTTAGTAACACAGATCTAGAATTAGAAGAGAAATCAGTTTCGTAAAAGACTTTTTCCACTATTATGGTCATCAAAATAAGTGTTGAATAATATGGAAATTATTTCCATGGCATATATGTATGCAAAAATTTTATATCTTATGTTATGATATCATGAAATATGATCCTTATGAACATGTATGGTTTGTCCCATGACATTAATTAATGATCCTTAATATGAAAGATATACTTTTCAAATGTTTTTCATACGATCTTATGTACACTGATTTTGATATGATTTATATCTCCCATGTTTAACCATACTAAGAATATGATCTCACCCTTTCTTATTTTCCTCTTCTCTATGTTATGAAGTATGGTATAAAGAAAGATGAGTCAAAAGGGGGTTATAGCTATGAAGAAATAAGTTGGAGGTGATATGAACAAGATGTTTTTGTTTCCCAGTAACTAATGATAATAAACTTATATATCCCTTGTATTGTATTGTTATGTAATGTAATTAATATTCTTTTATATAGAATTATTATATCTGTTTGAAACATAAGGGGTATTGTTGTAGGAACTGTTCTTCTCCGTAAAATTGTAATATGCTATTAGGTTCTAAAAATCATCCTGGATAGCTTTCGTCCATATCTAACTTCATCACTTAGACATTTGAGTCTTCAAAAATCTATAACGGCACTTCCAAAAGAGATGCAATCATATTTTATTTAACATAAATGTAAGCCCTATTATATCATTCATAATTAATTTGATATAATGACTAATGAAATATCCTCCTTAAAAGAAAAGAAACTCATATCCTCATGAGCTCCGATAATTCCATGTTGGATCCTAGAACCTTAGGGTGTTATGGGTCATCTCTGGTCTATTTTATAATGAACCTGATCTCGATTTCACATTATTTCATGCTTTATTAAATATGGTTACACTTAATACATCCTGGATGATTATGAATTACAGTTTCATTGGGAATTAGTCGCATTACATAACAAGTTGAAACATGAAAAACAACATCTTTATTGAATACTTCCTTAACATTCATGAGTTCAAAACTACATGGGATAACCTAAGGACATACGTAAAAAGGGATGTGATATAAATCCCCGTGAGGGAATAAACATGGAATAACATTAAGAGAGTAATACAAGTTATACAATTTTCATATCAAAGGGTAATAAAAAGAGTTTGAATAAAATAATAATAATGAGAAATGATATATAATTATAATCATAAAGGAAACTTGTGAAATGTGTAAATAACTAAAAATAGTATATCATAACATTTTTTCAAGGATAAGTACAAAGAATTTATGATCGAAAAAGTCTTATAAAGGATCCATGATTACTCTATTTTACCACATTACATCTCATGAAGCTAAAAATTACCCAATGAATTGGAGATCTATATGATTTGGGGAGCACCCATCATGTTCATTTCATTCTCATTCTTAATTGGGATAAAGAGATCATAAAAAATGGATTCATTCATAACCACATTTGATTCCACAATGATGGATTTTAGAAGAAATACATGTAATACCAATGTGAAATAAATATAAGTGTATAATGTTGAATAACATTGATATGAAATTGGTATGGTATTCAATACACAATTGTTTTCTCATGGAAAATCGTATTAAAATTTCCTTAGTGTAATGAAGTGACTTAAAAATTCATAAAATGATTTCATGATATAAAAAATGGTATTTCATAATTTTGAAATAATATGGGAAGAATAGGCTCATGGAATAACATATCCCAATAATATGATTTGGAAATATACGACATAAGTTAAAAAAGAAACCTGAATACAGAAGAGAAGGTAATGATCTTTTTCTAGGGTTTGTGACTCTAAATGTCTACAAGGTTATTATTGAGAGCTTGGGGGAACATTGGCAGGACTTTAGAGAGGGGGGGGATAGTAGGGTCAATATAATGTATTTTTATTGAATTGAAATGTGATCTTGGTTGGGTTTATACATGAAATGAGTGGGGACATTTTTGTATTTCTCAAACAAAGGTTTTGGAATCTATATAATAAAATAAAGAAAACCACAAAATTTCCCATGTTATCCAACAGTTTCTATTAAATGGGAGTGGATATTATTATTTTATAAGGCCAGGGTCTGAGATTAGTAAAATAAAACAATTTTTTATGTTGAAGTGAGTCGTAATCTTAATGAATTTCTTTTATAATCAAAACAATATTGCTATGGTTTTTGAGGATTCACAAAGGATTTATAAAATTAATAAAATAAACATAAAATCAAATAAATTATAAATAGAAACATTGATTTCTTTATGGATTACCTTTATAGTATTTATTGTACCACTCTTCGGTCATTATGATGTTATAATACAAACATTATATTTAAACCATATTAAATATATTACTCCAAAATTCAACTATCTTAGAAAATTTTGAAAATTTAATTTTTTGGATAATATAAAAATTCTGATTCCTATAATAATATTAATTTAATTAATTATTTTTTTAAATATGTGTATTTTCACTTATAAAATAAAAATCAACATTTATTGTGAATTTTTTTAATAACAGTTTTTAACCCTTATAAAACATACATTCGACTTCATAAAAATTATATAGTTATTTATATATGATAGAAAATATTTGATGATATTATTTTATTAAAAGTTAAATTTATTTCAAAAATCCATTAATTCATCAATATATATTCCTTAATTGAATTCGAATATGAAAAATAAATATTAATTTTGTTTTATTATACCATACTAAAAATCATTTATATAGTAACAATAATAATATAAAAAATAAATAATTATTATATAAAAAACATTGTAAATACTCATATTTCAAGGGTCTTGATGCATATACCTTTAATACACTAGAAACCCCATATGATTATGGTGAGTGGCTATGATACTTTCATGGGGTGGTTCACCAAAAATTGATTGGGTTATTATTTTGATGATCTTGAACATTTCAGGTAAATGGTTTCGTTGCTGGTTATGTTGTAGGATCCTTGGCTGGTGTTAGTCAAGGGAAAATCCTAGTGATTCTACCTCCCTTAGAGGCTCCAATAATCGGGCTTCATAAGATATGATATTACTGGTGGAGGATATCACATCATTTATATCTATCAGTGGGATTTGTAAAAATATAATATTTATAAGAATCATATGATCATAATTTAGAATATATATTATCAATTTTTATGATGCTAAATGGTCATTTAAACTTTATAGGATATGATAAAACAACATAAGTGAATGTTTTCTATATATACATATTACATAACAAGATATTAAATCAAAAGAATTGGGGGAGATTAATTTATAATAGATTAGGTCATTACAATCATCCCTCCTTAAGAAATTTCCACTTTGAAATTTTCATTTACCAAACTAAAATATTTGCTGGTAATTATGATTTACCGCATCATTGGGTTCCCACATCGAGTAATCAAAATTGTGGTTTATCTAAATCACTTAAACCAAGTGAATTGTATTATTTCATATAATTTTTTCTCTACGATCTAATATCATCACCATCAAATTGTCATAGGAATGGTAAATCATCATTAGTACCACCTCTGGATTGAGTACATGTTAGGGGTATGGTATGCACTTCCTCAAAATTGATACATCAGATATATCATGTACTTGAGATATGTTAGTTGGTGTTCTAGGTCATAGGCCACCACTCTGATGCGATCATAGATCTTAAAGGGGACAATATACCTTGGGATGATATTTTTCTTATTTATAAATCTCATGAAATTCTATAAAAAAGTTATTCATTTTAAAATAATTTCTCAAAAATAAAACAGAAGGTCTCATCAACGATTATAAGAATATCACTTTTTTTTAATCTCGACAACCTTGATGTGTTGTTGAATGGTCTTGATATTTTTCACATTTCCTCAACCATTTCAGGACCTATCTATTTTCATACACCAAAATCACCCCCACATGTAGGTGTTCTTCATAGGGATCCATATGGATTATAGAGTAGAAACTGTTATTGTGTGTGAACTCAACCACATGAACATGTTGATTCCATCCTCCATTGAAGTCTATAGAACATGATCTAAACCTGTCTTGTAATGTCATAATATTATGTTCAGATAGTCCATCAGTGTGAGGATGATAGTCCATCATAAAATTCATCTCAGTGTTTAGAGAATGTTGCAGAAATTTCAATAACATGGAGGTGAATCGAGGATCTCAATATGATATAATTGATAGTATAACTCCATAAATCCTCACTGCTTCTATGATTCATATCCATTAAATATTATCTTGTGAAATGTATTCACTAATAACAAATATATATATATATATATATTATTTGTTAGAAAATATTCCATAATCCAGATAAAATGGATTCCTCTGAATTTCTTCATAAGTCCACCAACTATTTCTATGTTGATGTCTTCGAATTTCCATGTTTGTGTGTGTAATGGTTGAATTATCCCATTAGTTACTTTCCTTAAATCCTTAACTTGCTATAATAAAAGAAATCTTGATGTAAATTTCATGATTTTCATCTTTATACTGTCCAAAAAATAGTGTTCTTGAAGATCTCAATACATATTTTTTTTAACAAGATTGATAGAGATGGTTGATTTATGTAAATCAAGATATAGTTTTTTCCATTGAACCAACATATTTATAGTTTATTATAAACTATTATTATTTGTTTTTAATATTAATAAAATCATTATGACATCATGGTTGGTATTCTACGTAACATTGAATATTATAATTTCCTAAGAGTAGCTATCACACTAAAAGATCATAGAAGTTCCTAGTTATGATGAGATCGTGAAAGTTCTATGATAGTATTCTTGAATATATGTTCTATATCTGGATGATATCATTTAGTGGACACAAATTATATAGACTACATTGGTTGAAGAATCATAAATCATTTAGGAACCTTCTCATTGTGTATGGCCTTGGTAATTTCTAAAATGGATATTATGAGAACGATAACCACCTATTGGAAATCCACACTTCTATATGTCATTGAATGTTCCTATATAAGGATGTTTGTATTGTCCCAAGGACATAAATATTATTATTAATGAGTATTATGAGTCCTTGAAATATATGTATTGCTGAAAATCGTGATGAAATGTCTTCGTAGTGAGGTAGGGTATGTTTTGTGTGTCATGAGTAATATTGCATTAATGAGTAATATAAGAAATGATTTTTCCCATATGTTATTTAATGGGAGTAGATATCTTAGTCCATTTTTTGTAAATGATATATCCTAAATAAATTGATGGCCATGTCAATCTGTACACAATTTCTATTTCTATAAATTCAAAGAATAAAATATTGAGAATATTGGTTTATGGAACTGGTATACAGCCTACTTAATATGTGATATTGCGATAAAAGGATTATATTACACAGTAAGAATTCATATGAGGTGAGATATTGTTGCAAAATTAACTTATTTCTCTATTTTTTTGGTGACATGTAGCTAGAATCTAACATTGGAATTTAGGATGCTTCATATTATGGCATTGAGAAATAGGCCTAGTGGGTCACACAATTTGTATATCCAGAATCTTAGTCAAACAATATATTTTAATACTATATATAATAAGTTGAATAATTATTATCATTTTACATGGTTCAATAATTATTCTTGTATTATTGATTCCATATAAATATTTATTTTATCTTTTGTAAATATAACATTTATTTATTTATTATCCAATAATGCAGTGATATTTATTCAATAAATAAATAGAAAATATTCAAGGTCTGAGAAATATTGAAGTGGAATTAAGGAATGAGTATAATAGTCCAGTGAGAAATAATAATATTGAATATTATTTGATTACATAATATTTAACTATAATTTTGATGTTAAGAATATGTCAGGAAATAATAATATTAGTATTATTATTTTACATGAGGACTTCCTAAGATTTAATAAATAATAAACGACACTTATGTGATTATTTTATTTCAACCATAGTAATATTAATACCTATTTATGTTGTTTTCTGATGATCTAATTCCATTTTTTGGTTGTTCACAATAGTCTTGGAGAATAATCTCGATCCTAGAGTTATCCCTTCTCCAAGAATTCTCCCACGAACAATGAGAAATCCCGCTCCACTCGATAAATGAGAACAGATTGGAAATAATTATTGAAGATATTAATGCAGATGACCCCTGTGAAAGGATCCTATGTGATAGAATCTAGAGACTACTTTCGGGACATATGGAGATTCCTAGAACATGTGTGGTTCAATTATAGAGTAAATCAACAATTGGTCTCCAGAATGAAAATATTGTGCATCACAGATCTATGACCAGATTCATCAACAAAGAATGAATTCCTTAGAGGTATTTTTTATTTAATTAAATTGATTATAAATAATATAGTATTATCCTCTCTATATATGGTTCCTTCATAATTAATCATTTCAATATTTGATTAAATTCAATTTATCATGGAAATTAAACATTATATAGATGATGGGTTGATGATCGTTCATGAAAAAAACGTAATGTTGGACACCACCATCGCATGCTTCTGTATCACCCGGAACCCACACATAATCCAATTTCTACTTCTTTGACTATGTATTTGATGGTACACATAGTATTGAACCAAATAATAAAAACCTTCTTCATTAGAATTTAACTATGAGGATTTACCTTTTCTTATATAATCCACTTTCTTGTTAATTCAAACACCATCTGTTTGGGAAATTTAAACCTTTCTATAAGGGATGGTTGATAAATCACTTCTAAATGTATTGATGATGTTACCTCCAATATGAATCCCATTTCCATCCTTTTAAAATATAAAAAATCCGAATCCTTTTATATTATCATCAGTCATAAAATTGTTGTATCCTTTCAACATATAACATCTTTTTCATTATTCTATTTTCAAGGATGATAGTGAATTGATAAGACAAATTAAATGATAATATCTTACCATATTTGTTGATGCATCTTCATCTCATTCTAAATGAATATATAAATTAGTATATTGTGATTTACATATATATATTTCACACTTCTCCTCAAGATAATGCCATAATATTTTCAAAGATAGTGTCACTTGATCCTACTCTAATTCAAGCAGTAGTTAGTTCGGTTCATGAACATTAAACTTCCTTGAAGCATAGGCTACTACTTTTCCATTCTATATTAACACACATCCTAATCCCTTCATCGAGGAATCGGTTAATACTATGAAAATTTATCCAATTTTGGGAAGTGTGAGTATAGGTATACTAACAAGACTCTTTTTCAACTCCATGATTCTCTCTACATATTAATCATTCCATGAAATATTAACACCCTTCTGAGTTATCTTCATAGAGGATTTGAATATTGTGTTAAATTTATGACAAATCCATGATAATTCCCAAACCATCCATGGAATCTATATATATATATATCATAGATATTGTCTTCATACATTCTTCAATTACATATTTAATTGAAGGTCCCATAGATATCCCACTACTTTTGATAATATTTCTCACAAATGGGACTTCCTGAAACCAGGACTCGCATTTGATGTATTCACATAATGATTATCATTTATCAAGGTCTTTATCATAGTTATTATATTTATATCATGCTCCTCCTTGGATTTTTAGAATATTAGAGTTAATCTATCAAGACTACCAAAAAATTTTCAATGTAATCTACAAATACTATATTGATCAAATATAAGAACATTACTAGAGAATTAACCAGCACAAATGGAATTACTATGAACTCATAGTGGTTGTACGTTGTAAAAAACGTTTTCATGGGAATATATTCCTTATTCATCCTATCCTGGTAATATATTGATTGTAGATCCAATATGGATATTTACCGTGCTCCATGTAGTTGATCAAAAAATTCATAAATTCATGGAATATGATACTCGTAATTTATTGTGATCTTATTGATCTCATGACAATCAATACAGAGGAAAATTGACCCATTCTTCACCTTATTGAATAATTATGTTGCACCCCAAAGAGATGAACTTGTTCATATAAAACCTTTATCTAGATTCTTAGTATTTATTTCATCAGATCCTTAAGTTCCAAAAATCAATTCTATATGGAGTCTTGGATAATGGTAACACCCAAGGTATATGCTCGGTTAAAGATTCAACCTATCATCTTGGAGGAAGACCATGAAATTCTTCTGGATACCCATCAGCATATTCCCTCATATTTTGAATGACTTAAAGATTATATTTTTCATAGATTCAATAATATTATCAATATATTCATTATTACAAGAAAATAATATCCATTAATGAGATTTAGGTACTAAGGATGATTCATCACCCACTTGAAATTGTACAGAACCATATGATGATTTGAGATATAGAGAGAGATTTCATTTACATGGAATGTTACGCTGGATCTAGGTAGGTAAATCCAATACATACCAAAAATTGTAATAAATTACACAAAAGGGAGTACAACATGGTTCATTATAAAGTTCAACCTAAAAATAATGATAGGGGATGAGTAATAAAATAGGGATGAAACAGTTTCCAGATTTTTTTCCCCAATCACTCAGCTTCCATGATTTTTGATGGTGTTTGAATAGTTATACTTAAAATGAGTGATATGAAATAATTCATAGAACCAAAATCAAAAGGTGTGTTCATTATTCTTGAATAAGTAATTAGCTTACCTTTAACAAATTTGTATTTGGAATCAACCTCATTAGTTGTGATGGAAAAATATCTCCCTTTCAACCTTGGTGGGTGTTGTTTGTGTCAAAAATAATTATATTTGGGAATTGACTTGGAAAATAACCTATTTCATTCATGATGAATCAATTAACAATGCATCATGGGTTTACTAGAGGTTTCATTTTCTCCATCAAATTGGTTGGTTTCTTCTATCAGCAATCGATAACTATGTGCCCTTACTTCCTTCACTAAAATAATTTCATCATCCCCAAAATTAAATTGTTGATGTACTTATTTCCATTCCTTTGACATGTGGGATGATGACATTTTATGGAAATTTTAGATTTCTCTATCAAAATTCCAAAATCAATCACCATTTTTTGGTTTTTATTCTGATGATACCCTTGGGATTCATCGATTTCCATTTTAACATTGAGGGAGACATAATAAAATTTCATCATTATTATAAATCTCTCAGATCATGAGGTACATTTAATAAACAATATTTTATACCACCAAAGAAGAGGTAAATATTACATTCAGGGGTAACGATAAAGTTGGAGGTGTATTATGCACGTCTTTTTATGTTTTGATCTTACAACCTGATATATTCGTCATTGTTTTTGCATGTGGGTAAGGAAATTCCATTCCATTTTAAGTCGGATAGGGCAAGGAAAACATTAATCCATTTTTTTATGGAATCCCTTCCACCCCATCACCTTAATCTACTCCTCATCATTCATATCCTTGATAAAATTTTACCACTTATTGGATTCACCCTCGAGATGATAAACATATAGTAGAACCTTATCATGCTCAAAAAATTGATGTATTGGGAATATATTATCAATGGAGTTGATAAATGTTTCCCTAAATAAGGGATAATATGTTCTATTAAAAGGTGGAGGAATTTTTTGCATAATGATCTCAATTACAATTTGTTATTTTTTAGGGGGATTATGGAACTCATCTTGATCCAGGATTCAACTCATAAGTTGAGTCAACTAAGAGAGTATTGTAAAATATTTTGTGATTCCATCTGCCATTGGGATGGGCACCCATATGGTAAGTAATCACATTTCAGTTCAGTTTTATATTTTACAAAATTTATCATATTTATGGCCATCATCTATAATGGATATATAATTTGGGATTATTATATTTAAACTATTAAACACATAGAAGGTTGACAAATGAAATTCAAGAGATAAATTATAAATTTAATTTAATTTAATAACTTGTGAATTTCATGGATTCATTATATTTTGGCCTGACCTATTTCCGACAGTGACCCTTATGGTAATTTTTAGTACATTAATAATGGTACATAATGAGATTATGAGTTTACCAAATCATATCCCTCAGATGTTTTAAACCATTATTGTAGTAAGACCAATTTTCTTGATCTAGTTCCCTTCAGATTCTATATCATTGATGTGTTCTCTTGTTCCACCTCTATGTACATTTGTTCCATAGTCCAATCCACTTGAATTTTCCAGAATGGGTTTTATTTTCATCCAAAACACTTACTCTATCCTATGAAAAATTTATTAATGTTTTTTTTCTAATTATTCTTACCCATAAGTCATTCACTAACATTTTATAATCTGAATCGAAAAAATAACTAAACATTTCCTTCAATATCAACTATAACATCCCTTCTCTTCATTTCAAATTATATGATTATTTATTAAATAAGTATATATATAAAATAACATGTAACATACCGAAGTATAGTGTCTTTGGGAATTAGGTAAATTACATTACAACTTAAAAAGGAAAAAAATATTATTATCTGAAACCTCCTCAACATGATCACACATAAATGTGAATGGGATAACCTGAGGACATACATAATAATGAGAGGAGCTATAAAGACCAATAAGTGAATAAAAATTAAAAAAAGGAAGGCAATAATATATTTTAGAAATTAGGAATATCAATGGGAAATAAAATTATGTAGGAATCATAACATGAATAATGAGACAAGATATAACATGATAATCATAAAGGAAACATGGGAAGTGTAGAAACAACTAAAATAACTACACTATGAAAATAGTTCAACGTTAAAAGAAAAAAATTGTGATGTAAAATTAACTATAAAGTAATTAGGTTTAATATTTATCCCAACTTAATGTATCAAGAGACTAAACATTTCTCAATACATTGGAGCGCTATATAATTTAGGGAACACACATCACTTTAATTTTATTCTCATGCTTCTGTGTTTGAAATGGATCATAAAAAATGGATTCATGCATAATAATATTTTATTCCATGATCTCAGATTATAAAATACCTAAATATAATCCCAATTAAAATACGTATAATTTTATAAAGGTGAACACCTTTGATTGGAATTGGTTATGGTATTCAATACATATTTTTTGGCATGGAACATCATGGTTGAATTTTGGCAGAATAACGACGTCACATAAAAATGTAAAAAATTGTTATCCAAAGAGAAAGGAGTTTTTATTAATTTTAATATCAATTGGAAAGTAATATGGACATAGAAAGTAATATCCCATCAATAAGAGTTGGAAATATAAGTAATAATATAATGAATATACCTGAATAAAGAAGAGAAGGTGAGGATCCCTTACTTGATTATGTGAATCCAAATTCATGGAAGGAGCTTCTTGAGAGGTTGTGGGAACCTTTGGAGGACACTAGAGTGGGGACCGTAGAGTATGGAAATGGTCCAAGTTTTTTGAGTGATAATAAAAAGGATTTTTTTGGGTTTATATATGGAATTATTTTAGATTTCATTATTATTTCTCAAGCATAGATTTTTGACTCTATATAATAAAATACCAAAACCAAAAAAGGTCTCTTGTTTTTTCCCATGGTTTCTGAATAATGGAAGTAATTTTAATTATTATATAATGGGGAGGTCTGAGCTTAATTAAATATTTCCCTTGTTTGTTTAGAATTGATCCATACTCTTATAGAAATGAATTTAAAACTGTGAAATATATTAATGGTTTTTGAGGGATCACTATGTATTTATAAAATTAATAAAATAAAAATAAAATCACATTTTTTTAAATGTAAAATAATTTTTTGGTCATGAATACCTTTTATTGTGTTTGTTACATCACTTTTGATTCATTATGTTGTCATACTACACATTGTATATTTATAATGTATTTAATTTCTTACAAAAAAATTATCATTTCTCAGAAAAGTTTAAAAAATTCACATTTGGATAATATAAACATTTTGATTTCAAAAAAATATTTATTTCATTTAATTTTTATATAAATATGTGGATTCTAACATTTAAATTATGAATCTAGATTTATTGGTAAATTCTAGGATTTTGAAAATAAGTTTTTTTGAACCCTCATAAAAATTACATTTGAATTCATAAATATTATATGATCATTTATAATTTAAAAAAATTATTTAATAATAATATTTTTAAAAAAATTATATTTATTTCCAAAATCCATTAATTTATCACAAAAATTATTTAATTGAATTTAAATATTGTCCCAAATACTATTTTTGTTTTATTGTTTCAAAATAAAAACCATTTATAATATAACAATAAGTGGATGAAAAAATATTTATTATTATTTATAAAATTATTTACAAAGTCATATTGTTAAGGTCATGACACATATCCCCATAAAACATAAGAAAACTCCATAACAGTACGGTGTGTGACAATGAGATATTCTTGGTACGGTTCGACGTATGTGGTTAGGGTCGTGATCTCGATGATCTTAAAATTATATAGTAAACTGTTTCAATCAATCTTATGTTTATGGATTTCATCTTGGGATTAGTCAAGGGAAAATCCAAATGAGGTTGTCTTCATCGGTAGCTCTGATAATTGGTCTTCATAGGGTACAATCCAAATGTTTGAGGCCATTAGATCATTTTTTCTATGACAATTGGATTTGATAAAATGCTATATTTATAGTAAATATATGATCAATGTACAACAACTATATATATCATTAGTTATAATTCATAATGGAATTTTCAATTCAATTAGATATAATAAAACCAAATAAGTGTATCTATTTTATATAAACATATAACAAAATTTTACATTTAATTAAAACAGAAGGTGAAATTTTATTTATAATTTTTTTTGTCTTTACATGTTTTCCCCCTCCTATATTAATTGATTCAAACTTTTGGTTTATGAATTACACCTCAAATATTTGAATTATCCAAGTGGACATGACTTCCCTAACTTTTTTCCCTCATTAATTTATATCCCCATAAATCTTTAAAGAACTATTTAAAAGAGTAGGAACACCTCTATTTTAACATTATATCAATGCATAAGGGCATTGAACTATCAACCAGACGCATCTAATCCCAACATGAAATAATGTCTGATCTTTATGGGCCTTGGAATCAATGTATCATATCATGTCACGTCAAGGTGTTTTATTAAATCATTGGCATTTCAGAACCATCTTATATTCATCAATCTTTTCTAGGATGAAACAATTTAATAAACTTTTTATTTAAATTATTGACTGTAATTATTCAAGCTACATGGTATATTTGATGTCCTTACTTCATGATGTTAAAATAAATGGAATATTTACATACAACATTTCATTAACACTGAATGGTGGAAATTATTACGGTATTACATAAAACTATATAAAGTGTTCTATTATGGAGATTGTAAATTACCAAAAAAAGAACGTATGACTAAAAATACCCTAAAAACAACAACATAATTTATGAGAGAAATGTCCTAAAACTAAAAAAATAGAATGTATGATATCTAATTCCCTAAACAAAAACAACACACTTGTCTAGATTTCAAGACAAAAATAGAACCAATGCTAACTGGGATGAATACATGATAAAGGAATCCTTGTAAGAAGTTGAGTCTCTAGTCACTGGACACACACTTTGTGTGATTCAAGAAATGTTGACCTCTCTTAAATGGAAGACGAATATGAAATTTTCATTCAAGAATCCGTAAAAGGGTAGACTAAGAAACTTTTTAGTATTCACCCTCTAAGCCATACCCAGTATGAATATTATAAAACTAATGAGGAAATATTAATAAAAATATATAAATCTGGTAGGGATAATCATTTTTCCTAAGAAAAATTCATTTTATTATTTCTATGCCCAATGGATTTTGAAAATATTTTAGCATTATCTCTTAGGGAAATATATCCTTCACAAATTATACATTTGTACAGTAGTTATTCGTAAGAAATCATGCTATGGAACATCAATGATGAATAACATGTTTTTGGGATTTCATGATCATTTCTCAAGAAAATCCATTCTGATTTAATAATTCAAATCTATATGTTTAGATATGAATGGTATTATACAAAGGATGTCTATCATTGATTTTTGATGCAACATATGATCATTGAAATTTCATCAAAATCATGAATGAAATATAAATGGATTGCAATATTTGATGATTAGAAGATTAATTTATTGATAAGGTAAACCCAAATAAAGTGGAATCCACATTTTCAGTATCTTCTCAAAGGAATCAATGAAAAAAATTGGTGATTAGACTACAATATTATTTGTTTGGATGAATTTTTCAATTCAATGAGTTTTTAATGAGAATCATCAATTGAGAACCTAAGCACTTCATTCCATGATCATTATACATCTTCCTAAGGATGGATAGTCTCAATAAGAGAAGATAGATCCCAATCTATTTTCTATATAGCTTTTAATGAGGATTGTGACTCTGAATGACTATACATTGAGTGGAAACAAATAACTTCATGTCTTGCTATCTATACGGTCAAAACATCCAATTGGGTATGCAGTTGATATATTAGCAGATGACTATCTGGAATTGACTCAAAATCATCACTCACTAGTTTTTTCAAGGGATTACCATCATCAATATTACATAAGAACCTCACACTATTATAAAACTATTAAACATTGTGAAAAATATGGTGCACAATTTCATATAATGGCTGGCCTTAAAATACTTCCACCATAAATCTTGAATGAATCATAAAAGGTGTTCTTCATTAACATGAAATGATTTTAGGGGATTATTTGTGATCAAATTGTGATCTTGATACCAGATTTTCCCACAAAATGCATGATAATAACAATATCCAGGAGTGGTTATGTCCTAAGGGGGTGTAATTGGATGATCTGATGAAGACATAAGAGAGGAAGCTACATGATCTCTTTTACCAATTAATTCACCATTTGTAACTCGAACTGATGGGGGAGATTCCTTGAAAATTTTAGACACACTAATGGGATGGTCATCACAAGGGTGGGGATGCTTCCTCCAAGCCCCTAATAAGTCTTAAATGAAAATTATTGTTTCTTTCAACAAGGGGATAGTGAAGAACATTGTTTTTTCATCTACCATACCATCCAATACAACACATCAACTGGGTAGGAATCAATCAAATCATGGGAATAATTATATGATAAGTTGTTTTGGGATCTAATATAGGGATGAATAGAATCATCATTTATAGATTGACATTTGAATATCATCCAAAATTTGTGGATAATCCCAGTATACCATTCTCCCTTCATTCTAGATAAAGGGATGAAATAAACAATTTTTTAATGAAACAGAATTAGGGGGAAAAAAATTAGTTCTGTATGGTTCTTAAATGAGCGGCTCATCAAAATGAGTTGTGAGAAGCTCATTCTAAAGAGACATTTGGTATGACCACTCATTGAGAAATCTACTACCATTATGAACAATTACATCCGAAAACACAAGGTAACAAATACAGTTGAAATGATTCTGATGATTTATAATGATGTAATCCTCTATTGGGCTTAAAAAAAATTTCTCTACCCAATAAATGTTTAGCAGACAGGGGAGGAATGATGCACCAGGAATCTAAATAGTGTTTTGGTATTTATGACATAAATTTTTCCACAATTCAACTGAATGAATACTTTATGGTGGATCCAATACTGTACGATACATATCCTTATTGGATATATCCCAAGAGAAGGTAGATGTGAGAAAGATTCAATATAGCTAGATCTAGAGGCCTTCTCTCTTCTATTCAAGCTTCCATCAAAAGCAGGAAAACATAGGTTCCTAAGCATGTGTCCCCATCTAGGGAAAACCACCCATTCAAGAACATGGAATATAAACTTGCGAACTTTAGAATTGATGATATGTAATGTCTCACTATAAATCCCCTAGTTTCAAATTATGTGGGCTTAAGAATTGCCCAATCATAGCCCACAATAATCTGAATCTACCAAGGATCTCACTGATAAGGGTGTACAAATGCTGACTGAACATCGTTGTGGTAGATTAAGAAGATGAGAAAATATTTAAAGGAAATGGGTGCACATATATTCATCTCATTCCACAACTTATATTTTTTTATTTTCCATTTCAAAATTGATGATTGTGTAGGATCATTAGAGACATCAATATCTAGAACGAACTCATCACACATTTCACCAAGGGGTGATATCCTCCCGGGTCAGTAAATATACCAAAGGATTACTATTAGTTCACCTTGGTATTAATGGATAGAGTTAGTGACCACGCACTAGTGTACAATAAACACCTTGATTATATCTTCTTAGTGTTAGATGATAAACTAAGAAACCTGCACTTCATCATAATGGTGAATGGTGTGTAACCGATCTAGAAATTATAAGCAGCCATCCCTAATGATAAATGGTCATGAACAATCATACAATAAATTTCTATCTATACATAATATATATTTTGAAATCTAAATTTTTTTCTAGTTGTTAAGAGATGATATAAACATGGTCAATTAACATTGGGTGATTGGATCATGGAAACAATAGGAATCATGTCGACCATAAGATGAGTTTCCTAGAACCTAAGACATCCAGTGGAACTGTGATAAAACAAGTTTAAAATCATAAAAAATAATCATTTTAATTCATTCAAGGGAATATCAAAACTAGAATGATAGAATATTTTCATTAGGAGAGGGAATGGAAAAATCATCCAGCAACCAGAATCGATACAAGGGATGTCAGTTTGATAAAGGATAGCTCTCATGTTTAGATGTGAGATGTTTCTTTAGAACGTCATTGTGAAATTACATGAGATACCAGGGATTATTATTTGTATTTCCTCAAATATTGGCCATTTGGCAAGTCATATTTTATTGTTCCTAATATTTGGAATCGCTATATATAAATGAAAAAATAATATTTTTTTGGAAGAATATGATGCCACCAAAAGAGATGTACCATCATGGAAACAACTTGTGAATCACGAGAAAAATGAAGGAACTCATGAATTCCAGACCATATATAGGTATTGTGACCCGTACGAACCATGAAGGCCTCCAAAATAGAATAACCTATCACGTATCATACATAATATAATCTGATACGAGACTTATAATCGATTTAACATGAAAGGGTCATTTGAGATGCATGAGGGTCAAGAGATCATGTGATCAAACCAATGCATGTTGAGAAACACGAAAATGAAACATGGTGAAAAATATACACTTCAATGTCCAATAAGTTAATGAGTATTGATTAATGATTTTTTGAAGTGAGAACTAAGGAAAAATTGTCTGGCAGAATGAGCATGTATTCCAAACATACAAACAATTCTAAAAAAATGTTTTATAAAATATATATGATGATCAATTCATATAATGAGGTTTTTCCAAATGGATTTTGAAATGAGGACATGAGAAATAGTCATTTGATGGGAGTGATTGAAATTTCTGAAGAGAGTTGAAGTAGTCAGTGAAATGAGTTACACCATTTACCCATATTAAAATCGAAATCCAAAAAATACCAACGGTCACCTAGAAGGCCAGTGATTTCTGAAGGAACAGGTTACCGAAAACCCCAATGTCTTAGGCGGGAATTTACATTCCTCATATGGTATTACTTATACCTATATATGTAACTCCAATGAGGGGAATTTATCAAACCCCGCCAAATATGTATTCCAAAATGTAAAATAGAATAAATACTTGATTCATGGGTATTTTTTTATCTGTAAAACAATGAAAGAGACGGAGGTCAAATTATGTGGATTTCATAAACTGTAGAAGAAATTACATTAGAATGGTCCTCAAAAGATCAAAAGAATGAGTCATTCATAGTTCATGGTCTTTTAATAATCATATATTAACCCATTGAAAATCCATCTTGTTCTTCCGAAGCAACCCAGAAAATGGTTGATAATCGCACGAAGGCTTATGGATAAGATCTACAGATCACACAACCTATCAACCAGCAAACTAATTTAATCATAAAAAAACCTCCTAATATAATGGATGAAAATATTATTAATGTGAGGACATTTTGAGGACATTTATTTTGATGTGAAAATAATAGATGGTTTACACGACCCTAGTAATCCCTTGGAGACATGTCCACCTTATTTCACAGAAGAATTTTGGCATGTAAAACTCATCATATGATGTGTCTCAGACATTTCTAGTCAATTAAGCACAACCTATCTAGCCCCATAGTAGAGGTACTATCCATGAAAATTCATGTTCATTACCACAATACCCATTATTAGTCACATGTATCATCATAGAAAAGAAGATTTATTTTCGTAGATGTCCATCACAATGTTGGGTGAGATCTCTTATTCTTTTATAATAATGAAGGAAATAAAAATTTTAAGGGCATAAGATTCTTGAAAATATAAGATATTTTATTGTTTACAGGAATGGTTTCATACACATAAGGAGATCAAAATTGATTACGTGAGGCCCCCTTGACAAGCCATCATAATCTTGCGAGGGAGTTTAGGAATGTTATCCAGATACTCAGAAAGACCTATTAAAAAGAATCTTTTTTCCTTGTGAAAGACCCCAAAAAAATCCATATTCGATCCTGATAAAGCCCTCCAACTAGAATTTTGATCTCATGAATATTTCAATAAAAGTTTAACTAGCCATATAAATAATTTTTGGAACATAAACAGGGCCAGGATAAAACAATTTGATTGGAAGGATTCCAATAAATATGTAAATGGTGGAGTATTATCGAATTATATTAATATCATAAGACACCATGGATGATCGGCAATAGAGTCATGTGAAATTTATTACACAGAAGTCCCTACAATAATTATACCTCACATATATGTGATAAAATCCAAGAATGGTAGTATACATCTAGGGTGTAAAAGCCTATAAATCCCTCCCCCCTCAAAATAAAAATCGTTGCCATAACCCATTGATGATGTTATACTAGTACATAGGAGCACATGAGCATAATTCTAGGTCCATTCATTCAAGCGAACGAAATGGTATTTAACTAAGTAAATCCTAGGGAATGTCTTAATGGATTATAAAAAATCCATAGGAACTTCACATGATCAATATTTAGATCATGAAAATGATTTTTGTTTTTTCAACTTGATTATGGGATGGTGGCCCCACATATCAAATGGGTCATGTGAATCCTAAAATTAGATTCCAATGGAAAAACATTGAGATCATATGCAATAAACGATGTAATAAAGGCTGAGAATGATGGTAGGCATATGTATATATAGTTTCTTTTATCTTATTGTGATTTTAATGATCCACTCTAATCCTGGAACAACACTATGACTTGTCATTCAAGTCACATGATGCTCCCTCGATATGCCTTTTGGATCATGTGATGTCCTTCAAACATGTTGGGCATGTTGTGTGTTGATTTATTGGTATCCCACTCGAGACTCATGATGTCCTCTTATCAAGATGACCTAATATTGTGATGTCCTCAAGATATATTTCCCTATTAATATAGTGACACTATGAAATCTCATCTAGGTCGCACGATGTTACTATGACAAGTAAGCTAGGTTATGCAGCACCCTCCATACATATTGTTCCTGGATCATGTAATTATATTTAGATATGTCCTATAGACACAATTACATGTCTTTAAATCCCCTAAAAGGACATGAAACACCCTTGAAAAATGTCAATCATGTCTTGAAACACCATCCAGACATTCAATACAACTCATGCTACGTGCAATGGTTAAGTTAAATTGATAATTAAACAATATTCGGTATTATGAAGCCAGAAAACATGACATGTCAAGACATCCTCATGCGTGTCACACTGACACCCCAGATATGTGATGATGAAATTCGAGTTGTTTTAAGAAGTCATCCTGAGGCATGATAACCGTGTATGATGAATAAAATTAAGAATAATATTTACATAACATTGATTACTGTAATTTCTTCCATAAATAGGATAGGTAGGGTGAATTTATAAGGCCTAAGATCCAATGAGAATCCACCTAGGTATAATCCCATCCATGTCTTTAACTTTCTGACCATCAGGACCCCATCTCTTCAATAGAATTATCATTCTTCTACATCCACTAGAAAATTGAAAAGTTAATAAACTAATATAAACCTAATTAATTCCAAATATAGTGTATGTTGGACTCCACCTTATGTTTCATGCCCTATATCCATCATTTAAAGGATTTCACAAGTGTATATGTCCTGCAACCATATGCAGTGATCAAATTAAAGGTTTCCGATTATTTCTCACACCAATAATATCTTATACATACATAGGGATCTTCAATCATCATATCATTCAATTCTTTTACAAAAACCATCCATATAAAAAGTTGGGAAGATACCCTAATTAGTGTCACAATATGAATTCCCTTATACATGGGAATCCACCTTACGGTAAGTCATATGGGAATGACTAAACTATGGTGAATCTAATTCCTTGAATAATCATAATACATTAGATGCATTACTATGGCTAATGATCAATACCCAATTTCAAATTTATTTTATATATTTTCATTCATAATGACATTAAAAAAATTGCGTTCAATAAAATTTGTAGTATTTGATTCATGTAACAAGTATGAGACATATGATGCCTCATAATGGTTTAATCTAAAAATTGAATCTTCAATCCACTACCTAGTTGAAAGTAAACACTGGAGTGGTTGGTTATTGGGATTTTAAATATAATAAGCCTCCCATTACTAGGAGATGGATGAATAAAAACGGATACGTATATATGTGATCATTAATAGGCACAACCCTACACTTGAAAGTGTTCAATAGTTAATAATTTTATTAGTTTAACGGCTCTCAAATCCATAATATGAATATATTAAAATACATATCATAAATATATAAAATGATACTAGATTATGAAGTCCACCACCTCAAAATTGTGTGATGAGAATGACCAACTATCCTCTCGACCAATGCGAGTTCTTAAGTGTCATTGGTTCTAAAAATCCAATTGACTTTCTACCCCTGGAAAGTGTGTTTGTACTCATTTATGGATTTCATAACTATTGGGGGATTATATCGAAGGAAGAAAATGGTGAACCTAATGTTAATAATTGTAATGATATTCAACCCACTACAATATGACCATTGGGAGAAACAATCTTTCATTTCCCCATGATACAAATTTTTTGAATCCAATTTGAAACATTTAACTGTTGAATCCCCTTCAAAGGATGAAAAGGATAGACTGACTAGTTGTCATGGGACCATTTATTTCCTACAAATCATGATAAATTTCTATGATATAAAGATGAAAAAAAGAAACATTTAACTGTATAGTCTTCATTATATGTTAAAAAGGATAGAATTAAATGTTCTTTTCAGAATATTTTTTCCTACCAAGTGTGATACCTTGATATAAAATTGTATCAGAAATGTTTTAGTTTCCTTTGTATGTTATGATGGGAAAAATTCAGCAAGGAACCTTCAGATAAGACTACGTATTGAAAAAAATCCTACGTTAAAGAAATAAAATGAGTGTGGTTCATATCTGTGAAGATACAACAAGTGTAGTGGTTTTCTAACAGATGCACATAAGGTTAAAAACCCCAAAAATAGTTTAATGGGTATATATTAATGGAATGAAACCTCCTTACTAATAAATGTGATTGAAAATAAACAAATTGATAAAAGATATGGAGTAGAAATCCATTTGATTATACCTTATCATCAATGTTGTTATATGATTAATAATCCCAGCTTGGGTGAGTTTTCCAACAAACCTAGTAAGATAAGAATGGAATTTAAAAATACTAGGTAGGAAAAGATATTAATCTTCCTACATGTTTAAATTTTGGGAATAAGAACCTAGGGAAATGTCACAAATAAGTGAGAATATTATTTATGTGTGGAAGAAAACATAATAAAGATTCTAATTCCCATGAAAATATGATGACATCAATGGAGGAAAATTAAATTCATATAATTTCACCACAACTAGGTAAATATATAACATATTTAAAACATGGTTTTTATCCCATTCAATTCCAGAATTCAAGGTCTAAATAATAGACCATGGTAAGTATTATACTCCATATATCATTGGAGTGAATCACGATAATTAAGGAGCACTCTCAAGTTGTGGTTTCATGTAGATTTTTATATGAATGTACCCTATTTAAACCTTATTCGTCATACATTAGTAGAATCTTAAGTAATTTTATGAATATATTAGCTTCATCTATGTAGATCCCTTATAAAGATCTTGAGTATATAAGTCAAATAAGACATTATGAAATAATCTATTATTTTATATTAGTGATTGAAAAATATGAGCTTCTAATGAAAATTACAATGGATTTATGTGTCATGGTTCAAATTCAAATTGGGTACATAAATTAGATGGGATGGGAGAAACTCAAAAATAATAATATTCTAATTTTAAAAGTGTTTTTGATGTATTTCTAGAATATTTTCATAGTCTTCCAATAAATTGTGAAAATGGGTTTTTAATAAAACCCATACTTGGTGCTACACCTATTTTAATGAATATATATAGAATGGAATCAAATGAGTTGTGGGAATTGAAGGAGAAACTATATGTGAATATTTCTAAGGTATTAATTCATCCAATTTCATCACCATTGGGGATTATTGGGGCTTTTTAGAAAAATTATTGATCAATTCCACTCTGTATTGAATATTAGTAACATAATAGTATCATGATCAAGAAAAAGCATGACATGACCTATATTTATTTTTTTTAGATCAATTATATGTAGATAAATATTTTTGAATGGTTTACAATGAATCTTGATGAAATCAATTTTGGGTAAAAAGAGAATACTTACCCAATATATTCTTTCTTTTATGGTATAGAAATTTTTAATATGTAGTGATTTAATTTGGTTTTACTTATTCCCCCCTTATATTTATGGATTAAATGAATAGAGTCTTTATTAATCCTCTTCATAATTTTGTGATAATAAATATAAAATATATTCCTACCTATTACAAGAGAAATTACGATCATGAGGATATCCTAAGGATTGTATTGAAGAGCCCAAGGAAGGGGATGTTTTATGAGAAATTTTTCCTCTTTAAATTTGTGTTATAGGATATTTCAATTTAGAGTCATTTAATCTTATGATAGGGTATATCTAGGGATATTTCAAAGAAAAATTTCATTAAACATCAATCAATTCCAATCATTGTGATTTATATCCATATTTTTATAAGAATTGAAATATATTATCAATTCATTGTGAAGGATTTCTCAAGACAATAAAATCCACTCACCAAGTTAATTTAAATGGGAGTTAAGTTCAATTAGCATAATGAAAGTGAAGAATATTTTAATGAACTAAAGAGAAAGAAGTTCTGTGAACTACTGATTATTTTACCCTATAGTGGAGAAGCGATTTTAATTTACATTGATACATTTAAGTAGATAATGTTGTGTGTTCTTATAGAGAATGATATGGTGATATCTTATGAATCATTCCAATTGAAGGAACATGAAAAAAATTTCCAGACTCATGATTTAGAATTTGCAGCGTTAATAATTTCATTATTGATTTGGATTCATTATCTTTACCAAAAAAAGGTGTGACATATATAATCATATAAAATATTAAAGTATATATTCAACCATAAATATTTTAATATTCAATAGACGAGTTAGTTTTAGATGATTAATTATTATGAATTCTCAATGCATAATTTTCTAGGGGATGTAGAAATTGTGGCTAATTATTACAGTCAAAAGGATTGTGTTATCATATCTATGATTAGAATCACATGACATCCACTGTTTATGAATTTTTACTATAAGGACCATGAAATGTTGAAGTAAAGTGATAAATATAATCTTTCGCCAATGAGTGTTCACCAATCTATACATTTGAAGATTAAAGAGGCAGAAATGGTTGATATAGAGATAAAAAATATGCTACAATATATTCTGGATATCAATATAGATTGTAATGGAATGATCGCGTTCAAAAATATAGTATGTGTCTGATAAATACCATACATGAATAAGGAGATGTTTGAATAATCTTATATCACATCATTCTCTATTAATCTTGTAAGTATGAAGATATATAGAGATCTAAAAGCGTACATTTTATGGCGAAAAATAAAGAGATATACTTCATAATTTGTATCTCAGTTCCTAGAATTTTTACAAGATATGTCTTTGAGAAATAAGTCTATGTAGATGTTATAACCACTAACTACACCAAAATGGAAATTGGGAGACATCACTGTGGATTTCATCACATGACTCCCTAAAAGTTCTAAAATATATAATTCTATATTGTATATAGTCGACCACCTTATGATGTCATTACAAATTATTTATATCAATAATGTTTTTTTCTCTTGATCATATTTAAAGGATATATATTATGTATATAGTATGGTTTCAAGGATTTTCGTACTCTATTATAATATATTGAGATTAAACGATTACCACGAATTTCTAGAGAAGTCTTTCTCAAGCTCTGGATTTATGGTTTTGTTTCCATGATGATAATCATCCTTAGAGAAAGGTTAAGTCTGATAGTAATATGGAAACCATTGGTGGTATTTTTATATCATTTTTCATATATTTCAGTGGATTTTTGTATGTATCCTATCCCCTAGACAATTTTCATACAAAATAGATATCCCTCAATAATTCATATGGCTCCATATGATGTCCTTGATAGAAATACATGATGAAAACAAACATATTGGAATCTATTTATAGATAAAATCATATATAGACATGATATAAATTTATAAATGGACTAAAAGGATTGATAAATTTAGAATAACATCATGTAAACTCAAATTCGACATAAGATTTATGAAACAATTTCTAGTGAGAACTAGAATTTGATGATGTCAAGAAGGTAATCGTGTGAATTTCCTTATGGACCAGGGTTACAATATTGATAAACAATGGTATGATAAGTCTCATGTATACCACCCATTTTGAGATCCATTATCAGATTAGGGATGTTTCCTGTCACATAGATCTCCCACCAAACCTCTTTGAAGTTAACAATGTGTTCCATTTATCTATATTGAGGATGTACATAAATAATCCTTCATATATATTTTCAACTTATATGTTTCGCATGTGGGAATGATCATTTCTACTAATATTATAGAATATAATTCATGGATCTTAGAGATAATTTTATATGGAAGAATACAAATCCATTGGTTAATGTTCATTAATGGATTCAGAAATTTGAGGAAACTATATAGGAACATGAGGTGATAATGAAAAACATATATCCTCATTCTTTTATTAAAGTGATGAAATTATAAATGGAAATGTAATTTTATTATTTTAAAGTGTTACATAAAATTTTTTACAAGTATTTCTATTTATAAAAACATGTGGTATTTAATAAATTTTTAAATGAATATATAATTACATTTGAACCATGAAATAAAATTTATTTATAACCTATCCATTAAATTGGATGGTATGAATAGTTATAAACATATTATATTTCTTTATAAAATAAATAAAACATGAGAATGTGTTGATTAATTCATAATAAATAAGTACTGAATTTTCATTACATTAATTTTATGTTTACATTTTTTTTCCTTCAAAAATAGTTTATAATAAATTTTTTACGTAAGAAAAGTCTAATTAATTTATCATATTTTTAAATAATTAATTTAAATAAATTATTCAATTTTTGGAATTCATCATATAAATATCAACATGCGGTGATGGTTTAGAAATTTTCTAAAAAGTTTTATTTTTCATTAAATAGTGTTAAATAACGATTTTTTGAACTCTGTGACTTATTTTTGAGTAAATGTAACATTATTTGTTAGTTTTATCTTAAATTATAGTAACTATAATTATATTTGAAACAATATAATTAATTATCTAGTAATAAAAATTATATATGTTTTTGATATACGTTCATTTTTTGGCTTAAAAATAGAATTTTTTCTTCTAGAAGCTATTTTTATGGGTGTAATGTGATTTTATCAAAAATAAATGATAATATTATATATTTAATATTTTTAAAAAGAATTTATAGATTATATATTAAATCATATAATTCACCATTCATATTAATTTTTTATAATGTGGGGAATGAAAGTCAATACAGTTTTATGCTAATACAAATTTTATTCTAAAATGGGTTTTCATTACAGCTTAAAAAGTTAATTAAATTTAAATTGTATAAGTAACAAAAAAAATATTAAAATAGATTCCATATTTTTAACCTTCATAATTCATAAAATTTAATATGGTTAACTTAATTTTTAACATAATGAATAAAATAATTGTAAAATTTATAACCACGAGTAAGTATAGACCGAGTTCACAAAGAGTGATAAACAAATATATAAGTGTAGAAATGCCACCCAAACTAGTATAATTATAATGTGATGAATATATTTCTGACTTATATTATCATTAATTTTAATAAATGGCCATTTATATCTGCATTATCATGAACATGAACTTATGTCATTGAAATGTTTTAGGAAATTCTTTATGTGTTTCCACTGTCACTTATAAAAGGGGGCACATTCTACTCCATTAAAAAAATTCAATATAGAATTTTTGATACATACTCAAGAAATATACTTGATTACTTACCTTCATCTCATTTCTTATGGTCATCTTTGAAGACCCATATTTCAAGTCATAATTTTTAATCCAAAGGATGTCTCTCAAAGAAGAGGTATAAATCTTAAATGATATTATACAATTTTATATATTATTATAAATTCTAAAAACATGTTATGTCATTGATAACATGATGAAACCAGTATTATAGATATAATTATAGTTTATTTTGGGTATTTAACAACCATTTTTACACATTCCCCATAATATTATATATTAATGTATTGGTCGTGCATTCACGTGGATGACCACTTAAACATAACAATTTGATTCATTTTCCATCACCAAATATTATGGTTGGTGATTATGAGGGATTTATTTTTTATCTTAAATATTAGTAGAATATTTATTATTGTGTAATAATAATTATCTTATTTTAATTCTTACCATTTATTCCATTGGAAAATGATAACACCAGTCATATATATATTTGGACCACTAAATCCCTGAATAGGTGGCATTCATTTTTTGTTTATATTTTAATAGGATTGTAATAAGTGTATAATTAATGTATATATATGAAATTTATGATATAATAAATATTCCTACAAGTTAAATGACCATATATCATTCTTTTCATTCATCTGTTGAAAAGTGGAAATCATCACTCGTACATACGTAAAGTATACAATATCCATACAGGGATGTAATTTATTTTTCATAAAATTTTTATATGAATGATTACAAATATGTAATTAATTTATTTATATATAAGATATTTATATTATGATTAAAAAAATTTATACTAACTAACAATTATTTAAATGAAATAACCTAACAGTATAACAAAATCACATATGAGAAACATTGTAGTTAACACCCAATATGATAATGATAATGAATGATTATTAATAGGTGAGTGATAAAACGGTATAAGAAATTATATTTTATTTTTATAGGTATGAATATCTATATTTTATATAATTATAATAATTTCTAACTCATTAAATAGGATATTATGGAACTTTTGACCTAAGATGAACCTGAGGTAAGTGTTTTATGCTACAATCTTACTTTTATCAAGATTGATTATGCATAAAATTTTGATGATGAAATTATTTATTACATATCTAAAAAATATTATATATTTTATACCAATTTCTTAATTTCATTAGATTGATTTTTTTCTTTTCAATTTTCTATGTTGGTGTACTCAATAGACAGAAATAATTCTTTTATGGAAAACTAACTTCTTTTCTCTCTTCTGTCTAGAATATTTTCTACCATGTATGTATTTTCCATAAAATATATTCATGAATGTTTTAAAATCATTGAAAAAACATATTAAATTCATTTTTACCGTTGTTTAAATTTATATAAATCTATATTAAATTAATCTTCTTATCATTTTTTGAAGGAGGTACTTTTTTCTTTTAACTGAAATTCTGAAAATAATTTTTCTATTGCACACCACATGAATAATTTTATTTTTCCACTATCCTGAACATCTCAAAATTCTAATATTACTTTAAAAGTTTACATGTTTGAATTATTTTAAATTTTTTCTATAATAGTTTTTAAATTTTTTGATTTTATATAATTGATTTAAAATGATATGGTTATTTTCCTCAAGAAATTTTCTAGGGATAATTTGAAATTACTTTCATATATAACAACATCCTCTTATGATTATTTTTATTTAATGAATATATGACCAAAAATTTCGCTATTTATTCTTTTTTTATGTGGATTATGGTTATGATGGTGAAATATTTATGAAAATCATATAATTTCCATGATATATGATATATCATTAAGATTAATGTATTATGATCTCGTGGAATAAAAATGCTTGGCTTCTATTATGATATTGGTGTGACAAGAATTTTATATCCCTCTAATGCATTAGGTAAATAGGGGTAAATCATATGAAAATAATTAATTCAATTTGGAGTGAATCCATTCTCATAATGGACTTTCTCTAATAATATGTGAGATGGTATGTGAGTATGATATACTATATAATACCAAATGTAGTATCAAATATTTAAACATGAGATGCTCAAATACAAGAGGGGGGGGGGGGTGAATTGTACTTTTAAAAATATCTTTGGAACTTTTAAACTAGATAATACAGAAGACCTATATATTCTATTAACTTGCTTGATTATGAAAAAGTTATTCCAGAAATTAAGCTTAACAAAAGTTTACAACAACTATCATTCTACATTAAAGCGCAAAGAATCTAACTAAATCAGAGTACATGTATAAGGAAGTATGAGAAAGATATACAGTACTCAATAATACAAATGAAACAGAAATCTTGAAACAAAACACGTAACAAGTAGTAAATATTTTAACCGAAAGAGAAGGGAATCCAATAACTTTGGATAAAGGTCCCATGATTTATATTTTTCAATAATTTATATCTTACCCACTCCAGGGTAAGCCCTCGATTCGAAGATCAGAGTCTGTCTTGCTATCCCCGCAAGCCCTCAATTATCAGGTAGTCGACACCTCTGTCTTCCTATCCCCGGAAGACCTTGTTTTTAGAAAACAACATTTGGGGTTTCACGAAGCAAATATGCATGAAGAATAGTTTGAAGAAGATGTTCAAACATTCTACCCAAATCTTGAGTGTTTATAAGAGCCTCTATCTCTATAAATCACTTCAACAACATGTAAGCATGGTTGTCCAAGATGTTTTCAAGTGTTCTTGTCAGGTGTTCTGAACTCTTTAAAATGAGCTCCTATTTATAGGCACAACTCCAACGGTCGGCTCCCTCCTCCAACGATCATATTCTTCCTTGAATTTCGGAGGGACTTGTACACATCTCACTAAAACAATGGTTATGTGATAACTGAAAGCATGTCATTGTTTTGTTACTAAACAAGTGAAAGCATAACCAAAATCTGATATACCGAATGTAAGTAAATGAATGTTTGGAGTCTAACCAAAAAAAATTCGGAGTCTATAATACAAGGATATTCGGATTCTGTTTTAATGGAATTTGGAACCTGAATTCTATAGATTTCCACAGACTGAATTTCACAGAAATTAGGAATCTGGATTCATAAGAATTCAGAACCATAAATTACAATGTTTGGAGTCAGTGTTCATGAGTATTCAGAGTCAGAACACATAAGAGTTTGGATTCTGAATTCAAATACCTCGGAGTCATAACTCAGAGATGGTCATATCTAGAATTCGTAATCAAAATTTAGAGTTAGAACTTTGAAGAGTTCATATTCATAATTCATAATCATAATTCGGAGTAAGAACACATAAGAGTTTGTAACTAGAATTATGATTCAGAATTTGGAGTCAGAACTCAGAAGAGTTCGTAACTAGAATTCTGATTCAGAATTCTGATTCAGAACTTTGAAGAGTACATAACTAGAATTTTGATTCATTATTCAGATCCTAAAATAGAATGCTTCATATCTCATTAATTTTTGGATTGTGAGGTTTTGGTTTCTATCCAAGTTTTACACTTAGAAAATTTATGATATGAACAATGAAATCTAGGTAGGGGTAAATTTACTTGGGTAAGAAAACTTTCCTTAAAGATGTCAAATAGGGGGTAAAATGATATTTTCCTTGAAATAAGGTGTTTCTGATTTTAAAAACAAGAAGGAATGGTAAAGTCATAAGGATACCTTATGGGCTTGACAATCTCCCCCAAGTATGAAGGAATGGATATTTCATAAGGAAAACCTTATTAACTGATCAATATCCCCCATTTTGGAAAGCACAATCATCCTTATGAAAATGAATATAAGGACTTATCAAAACATTTCATGACATAGAAAAGAAAACTTATCTCCTTTTTCACATTGGCAAATATGAATACGACTAACTCCCACTTAGGCTTTGGAACTCTATGGATCATATTCTATATTTCTGGAATCAGATTTTCATTATCTTGGGAATGGAAATATTCGTAATGTGAAACTTTCCCTTAGAGAAACACCCTCTTACTTAGGGATATTCCATTAATAACTATAAATCATTTTCCTTATTTTTTTTAGAATTATTTTTCCTTCTCCCCTTTGTGATTTTAAAAAAGTGTTTGAGGAAATGGAAAAAAAACATGGTACCTCAAATATTAGTATAGACATCCAAACAAAACAGGAAACCAAATATCATTATGATTGAAAGAATTAGTACAAGGAAAAAAATACAACAAAAGATCTGATTTGGGTCTATTTTGTTTATTTTACCTTGGGCATCATCTTCTTCATGATTGTCATCAGTTTTTTCTGCTCTTTGTGATCCTCATTTTCTTGCTTTTCCAAGGTTGTGATCCTATCGTCATGAGCCCTTAGGGCCTCTTCTTGAGACTTCAGCAATTCATCTTTCTTTACAATCTTTTCATCCATCTCGGTCTGGATATCCCTACCCATTTTCAATCTTTGGACAACATAACTCAACATTCTATTCAGATATTTGATATCCTGAATCCGAGAATTTTGTTCAAGATTTAGCTTTTCCTGAAAGCTGTTTGTAAGATCCTTGATTTTGGTGTCTTCGGTGTCAAAATCTTCCTTGACATCTTCTTGAAATTGATCAAGCTCTTCCAAATCGTCAATGATTTTCTTTGACCATATAGTCATTTTCTTGCAAGATTTTATGTTGTCTTCATTATTGATAAAGAAATTATTTTTTTCGACCAAAATCATAACACATCTATCCATCACCATGGATACAGAGTCAAATTTATGATTCATGCTATGCTAAAGCTTCTGGCATCTAGAATCAATTGTGTGAAAAATCGGAATGGTATCCACAAGCTTCGTATGGGACTAAACAACAAATCTATGCCCTAAAGCCGATGACTCCGAATCTGAAATTTTTCTTGGTGATGGTTCTTCCTCTTGTTATACCCACTTCTTCTTAGAGGATCCTATAGCTTCATTCTTCCTCAATAAATCATTGAATGGGGTATCAACAACCACATGTTTCCCCTTGTTGATTTCCAGAAGAGCTTCTTCAACAAAATATTCTTTCTCACTTCCGGATATCTGTACAACCTTATCTTCATCAAATTTCTCTTTTTCCGCACCTGCCTTAATTTCTTTAGGAATAAAAAAGTCATGATTATGACTCTATTCTTCAGATAATTTGTTTACTTCATCTTCACCTTTTACATCCATTTCCAGAGTTTCAAGTTTTGTTGATCTGTCTTGAGACGTCTAGAGTTAAAAATTTTCAGAAGCACTTTCCTTTTCATGATAATATTCAATATTCTTAATCACATCATTAGAGACACCACTAGTCTCCACTTGTTGTACTTCTTATATAGCTTTGTTCTATTCCAAAATCTTCTCTTGTGGGTTTTTAGGAGTCATGAACCTCTTACCTAGAGTCATAGGTAATGGTTCCAACAGGAAAGACTTCGGAACTGGGATATTTTTAGATGAAATTTAAGTATCCCTGAGAAGGGATTGAGAAATTTCAGCCTCTGGCATCTTCTTATTTTGCTTCCACTATTTGGCTTGCTTCTCAATCTCTTTAGAAGCCTTTTCTTTCAGTGCATTGGCCTCTATAGGGTCCAAGCCAAACTATGGCTCCCATTATTTCTTGTTTTTATTATCCTCTCTCGATTTGGAAACCACTTCATCCAGATAAGCTTTCTGCTTTTTGGTCTTAGGAGGTGCAGATTGAGATTCTTTGGCCTTAGAGGTTTTTTCTGTTACTTCCACTTCCTCTAATTTTCTCTTTTTTCCAAATTTCTTTGAATGTTCAGCTTCTTCAATATTTTTCGGAACATCTTTTTCCTCATCCACAGGTAGATCATAAAACTCACTTGACTACTTTGAAAACCCCACTTTCATCTTCTTGAGGGTATCATCACTGATAAGAATTACTTTTCAATTACTCATCTGGGAACTGCAGGGGATCTTAAAAGATTCAAGACACCAAACAATGAGCTTGGAGAGAATGGCAGGATACATTATAATCTGAGCTCTCAGATTCCCAATCTTGATGTTCTCAATCGTAATGAGAATGTTCTTCCGAAGGTTCTCCTTCCTTAGGTTTACCAAAGAATCCAAGATGTACATGTCACTTTTCTTAAGGGTGTCCTTATCACCCTTCCTCGGTAAGATATAACCCTGAACACATAGTTGTAGGATAAAATTATTGGTAGTTAGATGGGAAATATATACTATCTTGATATATTTAAGCCCAAGGGATTCCATATCCTTTGCCTTAATGAAACATCCTTGAACGTCAGGCAGTTTGTGTGAATAGTAATCAGATTCCCCTTTATAGGACAGTCCCACCAAGCAAGCAGACTTGGTGTAAGAGAGTGCATAAGTCTTTCGATAACTTTTAAAGGAAATCATTTCTCTATTTTCCTGAAAATAATAAAAAGTTAGACTTTTGGAATCCAAACTTTCTTGGATCCGGAATTGTTAGAAAACCAAATTTTTGGTATCCACATTTGTTTCTAAAAATAAGCTATATAAAACCCAAGAGATTGAACTTTATTCCAGGAGAAATTTTTTATCCTATGCCGACCACTATGACATTTTGTGCAAAAAGGTGCTCTATAAGAAAAAAAATTGTTGTTTCTAAAACTGGTTTTTGGGTAGTATAACCTACACTGGTAGTGTTTCATTGAGGTTTAATTTAATAATACATAATGTCAAAAGTCTCCTTCCCAGAGTTGAGGTTTGAAAGAAGATTCTTAAGAGAAAATATTTAAAATTTTAGTCTTATAACTAAATTCCTATCCTCAGGAATCATTTCCATATAGTTATCTTCTTCCACAAAAACTTTTATCTCTAAAATAGCATTCTTAAGATCTTTAGAAAGTTCTTCTTTAATAGAATTATTTTTCTCATGTTCTTTATAAAGTTTTCCTAAAAGATCTTCTTTATCTCTAAGATCTCTAGAAAGATATGAAATCTCCTTTGTAAGAATTTATTCCATAGTATTTGACTTATATAATTTCTTTAAAATTTTACATATTATTAGCTTCAGGTAACGTGGAAATATAGAAACTTCGTCATATAAAGGTAATTATTGATTTTCTGGGGATGAGGTATCTTTATTAGAAGTACTATTTTCAGAATAGTAACTCTTATCAAGAGATAAATTTGTAAAAGACTTGGTAGAGCATACCTTGGACATAAGACATGTATTGGGGAATGATGTAGTAACAATCAATCCCATATTAATCTATGATGGTGAATCATATTTTGAGGATTCACTTTATGAAGAATCTCCATAGCTAGCACTCCAAGTATCATTAGCTTTGAGGATTTTCTTGTTCTTTGATCGATAGAATTTCTTCTTGTTCCTTTCTGAATTCCTTTCCTTCTTTTCCTTATTTTTCAACAAATGACAATCATGTATGATATGACTAGTTCTTTTACATTAATAACGCGTAACTTCTCCATATTTCTTATGTCTGTAGTATTTCTTCTTGTACTTATTCTGATGGTTCTTTTGAGCTACAATCTTGTTCATTCTACGAGAAAGATTAGCTAATTTATTCTCATACTTTTCTATGTCACTGTATTCTGACTGAATAATTACATTCTTTGTCTTTGATCTAGATACTCTTTCTAGGGTCCTGGATTTCATATATTTAGAAGTAGTTGTAAAATCAACTCGTCTATTACCATTCTTCTTCTGAGTGACTTTCGTTTTCTAATCTATAGTTTCCGTCTTGGACTCCCATTCATTTGTCATGATATCTATGATCTTATCTACAAGAGCCTCGTCATCAAAACCTTTTTCTCCCATATATTGTAAGATATTCACGATATTCATAAACCTTTGATGTACTTTTCTTATAGGTTCCCCATAAGGAACGTTACATCTATGTTATTTAGCTCTCAACATTGCTCTTCTTGTCTCTATGACTTTAGATGAACCGAAATGTGTAACCTCTTGTTTCATCTAGATATTGTTTACATCTTCACACGATGATATTTGACTACAGATTTTCATAGTCATGAAACATAACAAAGGATTTCTGACTCTGTAGTTTTCTTGATATTATAATTTCTCCTTATTCTTAAAGGCTCACAATTATTTATCTAGAATATTATAATCATTAATCAGAATTAAATAGTTATCTACTCCAGTAATGATAAAAATAGTCTTCATCCTATCTCTCTAGTACTCATAGTCATTTCCATCGAAAACAGGAGGTCTGGTAGGATTTATATTATCAATAGAACCAACATTTAAATCTGCAATCCTTAAGATAATCTTTGGCACACAATATTTTTCATAGTATGAGTCTGTAAATAAGAAAAAACATCCTATGTAAAGAAAAATATAGAACAAAATTATCTTTAAGCAAAAAAAGAATCCGAACATTTTGATTCCAAAAAAAATATTATTAAAAAAGATGAATCCGGATTTTCAATTCCGAATATTCAATTCCAAAAGTAATGAGAAGAAAAATTATCTTCTGAATATAATCGTGAGATTAATTTAGATTGAACCAATTCCTCTTATACAAAGTGTGATATGGTATGTGAGTATGATATACTCCATAATACCAAATTTAGGATCAAATATTTAAACATTAGATGCTCAAATACAGGAGGGGGTGAAATGTACTATTAAAAATTTCATTGGAACTTTTATACAAGATAATACACAAGACCTATCAGTTCTAATAACATGCTTGATTATGGAAAATTGATTCCAGAAATGAATCTTAACAAAAGTTTACAACAACTAAGATTCCACCTTAAAAGGTATAGAATCTATCTAAATCAGTGTACAAGTATAAGGAAGTTTAAGAACGTTATACTTTCTTCAACAATAAAAATGCAGTGTAAAATTTGAAACAAAACAAGTCACAAGTAGAAAATATTTTAAGCCAAAGAGAAGGGTATCCAACAACCATGGATAAAGGTCCCTTTATTTATACTTTAAAGAAATTATGTCTTCCCACAAAAGGGTAAGCCCTCGATACCAAGATCAGTGTCTACCTTTCTATCCACGCAATCCCTCAACTATAAGCTAGTCGGCACCTCTATCTTCCTATCACTGGAAGCCCTCAATTATACATAGCAACAATCAGAGTCGCACAATGAAAATATGTACCAATCAATGTTTGAACAAGCCATTAAAACGTTATGCACAAAGAATGAGAGTTAATAAGAGCCTCTCTCTATAAATCACTTCAACAACATATAAGAACGGTTGCCAATGATATTGTCAAGTTTTCTTGTCAAGTGTACTGAAATATTTAATATGATATTTTATTTATAGGCACAGCTCCAACGGTCGGCTCCCTCCTCCAATGGTCATATTCTTCCTTGAATTTTGGAGGGACTAGTACACGTGTCACTCAAACAATAGTTAGTTGATAACTAAAAGAATGAAATAATTTTATTACTTAACAAGTGAATGAATAACCAAAATCTGATATTAGGAAAGTATGTAAATGAATTTTCGGAGTCTAACCAAAAATGAAATCGGATTCTATAATACAAGGATATTCAGATTCTGTTTTCTATGAATTTGGAACCTGAATTCTATAGAAATCTAGAGTCTAAATTTCATGGAAAATCAGAATTTGGATTCATAAGAATTTGGAACCATAACATAAAAATTTCAGAGTCAGAGTTCATGAAAATTCAGAGTTAGAACTCAAGGATGTTTTTATCCAGAATTCGTTATAAGAATTCGGAGTTTGAACTTTGAAGAGTACGTATTCAAAATTAGTATTAAGAATTCAGAGTCAGAACACCGAAGAGTTTGTAACCAGAATTTTGATTCGGAATTCAGAGTTAGAACTCAGAAGAGTTCATAACCAGAATTCTGATTCAGAATTCGAAGTCAGAATGTTGAAGTGTTCGTAACCGGAATTCAGATTCTGAATTCAGAGTCAAGAATTAAGAAGAGTTTGTAACCAGAATTCTTCTTCATAACTCAAATCCTAAAACAAAATGCTTCAAATAAAGGTAATTATAGGATTACAAGGTTTTTGTTTCAATCCATGTTTTACACATAGAAAATTTATGATATGAACAATGAAATCTAGGTTTGGGTAAATTTCCTTAGGTAAGGAAATTTTCCTTCAGGTAGTAAAACAAGGGGTAAAATGAGATTTTCCTTGAAATAAGTTGTTTGAGATTTTCAAAAAAAGAAGAATAATTAAAGTCATAAGGATACCTTATAGACTTAACAACCTGCCCAAAGTATGAAGGAATGGAAATGTTATAAGGATAACCATTTTTACTCAACATAATATACTCTTGAGAGTGAAACTTGAATATAGAAATGAAAGAATGAGGGTGAATGTTGTCCACTATGATAGTCTTGGTAGGGATCCTTCACCAAGAAAATTAGTTTCTAGGGTTATGATAATGCCAAAGACTTATTACTCGTTCTTATGTTACATTACAAATGAAAATGATTGATTATTGATCATTCCAAACTCTAATGACTTATGTATTTTTTTATTTCCAAGTCGTATGACTTGATTCATTATTAATGGTCATTGACTAATTGGGTTTGACATTTTTATATTATGGGAATGTTATCTTTACCATATTATTTTCTTATTCTCATTTAATCATCAATTTACACCTACTTTTTTTATCCTTTCTATGAATCTGATCTGACCCTTTCTTATGATTCATTTAATTAGATTAGGAATAATCGTTCTATGTATGATATTCCTAATAATGGTGGAAGTTGTGATGAAATTAATAGGAAATAATTTAGTTCCTTTATGTAATAATATTAATGAATTCATGTATCCAAATATGGTAAACCATTATAGTTTTTTCATGGATTGTAACAATATTTATTGAATATTAATTTGATGAGATTTTATATTTATGTATAATAGTATCTGTCGCTATAATTTATATAGATAATGTTAACATCATGTTCCCATGTAATGTATGGGTAAAAATAATGACATAATAATTTAGATGAAAATCAAGAATCAAGTTGAATTTTAAATTAAAAAATTTCAAGAGATATATAAAAATACGAAAAACATTGGAGGGATATATAATTTCAGTCAATCCCCTTATAACCTAATGTGAAAGTAATCATGAATGCCACATGGAAAGGAATATATTAAAATAATTGATATAAAATATACCCATGTAAAGAAATGGATTTGATAAATATTTCATAAAAATATTAATGAATTACATTTGGGGTTCTCAAATAACTAAATGAAATCCTATTTTTTAATAAAAGATCATCATTCTTTAAGAAAATAGTAAAACATTCAAGAGAAGTGAATTAGATGTTTTAGGAAATAAAATATCAGTTAATATAAATTATAATTTGATTATAAATATTTTAAAATAGTTAGATTATATATATCTCAAATAATAAGAGGTAAAAAAGTTAATGTACATTTCAAGTGAATTAGAGAATAAATCATTCTGAAAATGAAGTGAAACATGAGATAACAGGCAAGGAAAATCCATGGTTTGGGAATACCCTTAAAATAAATACTGATTTATTAGAATACATTTTTCCTATTTTTTAATATAATTATGTTTACTAAAACATAAAACCATTCGTAAATGTTGTTCAATTTTTTAGTCTCGATCATTGGACTATATTTGTTAATTATCATTGAAAAATGTGTGATGTTTTTTTTATATTTTTATTTAAATATCCCTTCATGTTAAGATCGCAAGATATTTTTATATTGGTACATCTAAATTATAAATATTAACACCAAAATTATATATATTAATATATTAATATATTTATATATTGAATTTTTTTGTTATAATTGTCTTTAATTTTGGTGATATGTTGAGAGTCAGTAACACCATTGTAGGTGTTTAACAGATGATTAATGATAAATTTATAAAATAGGATTTGAGATATTAATAACATATAAATATATTATAAATATTTTTTTATTAAGTTAATAAATTTTATGGAAATATAATATTAAATTTAGTTTCATTTGGAGTTTTTTTCATTCATGAGAATGGATTTATTAATGAAGAGAATAGGAAAATAAAAGGAAAATATGAAAGAGTCTTACCTCTTGTTTAGTGTTTTTCCTTTTGTACAAGGACTAAATCCATGAAATCAATCATATATATGAATAAATAACGTACCTAAAGATTATAATGGGATAACTTGGTGATATTTTTGTACTTTGTTGTTTATAAGTTTTGCATGGGAAGTGATTTTTCTAGAAGATGGAGAGGGTATATTTATACTTAATGAGATTGGTATTATTGAGTCAAAATATTAAAGAAAATATAAAATCCAAGGTTAACCTTACAATAATGATATTTTTAAAATATTAATTACATTTTATTAAAAAAATGTATTATGACATTTAAAGCATTGTAAAAAATTAAATTAGTTTACTTAGAAGGAAAGTGAAAAAATGATGAATTCTTTTTAATTGAAAAATTTATACATTGGATGATGAAAAATGAGGTCTGGGTCTCAAATATTAATTTCAATAATTATGTATCCTCTTACAATGTTTTTTTAGTCTTTAGTAAAATTATAAAATCAGTTAAGTCATTATTACTACATGAATGATGTAATTATATCATTTCCATTTCGTAAAAAACAGTATTTTATGGTACACCTAAAGTTTATTTTTTTTAAGAAAATTACCGAAAAACAACCCTTTAGAAAATTTATTTGTTGATAAATTTTTATCAAAATAATTTTCTAACATAGGGTATGTTAAATATTAAACTCAAATTTAGGATTTTTATAGAATAAATTAAAATATGATTTATCTAAAAAATGTTCTTATAATTTATTTGGGTTTCTAATCCTGATATTTATTTTATAAAATTAGAATATTCTTATTTTAATAAATTACTCTTGATAAATATTATATAAATGACATATTTTTGTTTTCATGTTGGTTTGCAGTTCCAACAGTCATGTTTATTTTATCAATCATCATGTAATTATTCCTAATAAACATATTACTATTCTCTCTATCATATTGTATACTTTGAATACACATTAATCACTTTATTCATCATTCACCACATTCTTATTCAAGTTACTACATTTTTCATTTTTTAAATTTCGGTTGGATTACTAATTCTATGTGTCATTATAATAGTTATATGTGTGACTATGATAATTATAAGAGGTCACTATGATAAACATTACCTAGTTCAACTTATTTTATATGTTTCCTGATTATTTCCCCATTTTAATTTTATCAATTCTATTATATATATATATATCAATTTTATGATTATAATTTCCAATATTAAACAAATAAATTGCTTATTATTTTTATTAGGTCATGCAAGTGTCTATACATTACTCTAAATTATTTATGGAAAACATTATTTATTTATAAGGAAAAGGGAATTTAATTTTTTTTAAGTTGTTATAGTTCAAACTTATACATTTTTAATTTTTTTAAAAAATATAGAAGATATTTTTTCACACAAAACATAACAATATCCAACTTGAGATATAATTTCTATTACTTATCAAAGTCCATGGACACTTATGAACATTCATTGTTCTCTTCTAGTTGCTTCTCCCATGGTCTTTTGAGCACCAAATAACCCAAGCTACACCAAAACACAAAAACACATTATACATTATCAAACTATGAATTTTTTATATTTTACATAAAATTATTACCCCCAACAATATTTTTCAATATCATTTCCATTTCCTCTAAAAATTTATAAAGGGTGTGGTAGTTTAATTGATTGTGTTTCTTGTTATAAATGAAAAATATGAATATTATCAATATGAATTCCTATAGGTTATCATATATAAATATTCATATTCATCATACTATTTTACGGTCCTCTAATAAAATCATCCATACTAACTCCTTCCCTACATTCATAACTACAAAACAATCAGATTATATAATAAACTATGTAATTAAAGGTTATATTCATGACTTCAGACACGTGGAAAATTATCTATAATTAAACAACTATACATTGATACTATTTTATAAGTATGGGTCTCATATAAATTCCACGATCTAAAACCCTATTGATTGGAAATTTATTCTGAAATAGAGTTTCAGATCCCTCAAAAAGATTAGATACATAAGAATGATCTTAACAACCTCATAGATTATCTTTGTTATGTTTTAAATGAATATTTTAAATATTCTAATTATATTCGTGACATTATGTATTGTGAAATGCATGGAATACATCAAACATACAAATTATAATTCATATGGATCTATTTTTATATACCTAACCTCAGTGATCATTTTTGTGGCATCTATCCTTGGATAACTGATTGTTTTTTATTAGGGTGAATCAAAGGCATGCACACATTCATTAAAGTTATCTAAAACATTTGTACTCTCTCATAGATAGGAAAGACAATATAGACTTTATGTCCCTTATTATATTCATAACCATCATCCATAATAGGAAACCAAAATTAATTACTTGGAATATTTTTAAAAATATCGTCTTTATCACTTATATCTTTAATTTAACAGTCTACCAAAGAAAATATTATCCATTTATAGAATAAGAATGATATAAATCCCATTTCAAAACACTTTGTGAGATATAATGATCATAATTTCATTATAATAAATTTCATTCTTCCTTAATGAAATTAGACATCCTATATTATATCCATTGTGCTTGATTAATCCCATACAATCATCATTTGGTCTTCTACACCAGACCATCCATTATATTTTTAATGAAAAAGTTTAACTAAACCATTAAAATATCTTCCTCCATGTCACCATGAAGGACCAAATTTTTGACAGAAAGGTTCTAAATAAACTTACCTTCCTTATCTACAATACTATGAACCATCTGAATCACCATGAGATTTAAAATCATTGTAATAATTTCATTATAATATACTCCTTTCGATTGTTAAATTCAATTTATAACTATTCATGTATTAAACCATTTCCATAGATACACTTCTTATTTTAGATGATATATTTAATGAATCGATATTTCAATATATGATATCTAGAAGTAAATAATATATTAAATAGTGTGTTTCACATACTATACTAAACATATCTTAAAAACCTTTATATATTTTGAATATTAATAATGAATATTAAAACATAGTCATTATGAATGACATCATTAAGTAAATAAACCATATCGCAAAATCAATAAAGAATGAATAAGGAAATGAAATCCAAGAGAATGTGTATTCCTTAAGAATTCCATTTCCCTATGATCTATATAGAGGTATATTTCATAGGGTTTGAATTTGACCAATCCTTGGGAAAACTCACGATATTATGGTATGATAAAAACCACAAATATAACAATTTCAAACTAATACATATTTCTATAAGATACATAAAAGGTGAACTGTCACATGAAGCTAGAAAAAGTGATTATTTGATATATAGGCCATACAAATAGATCACAAGAGGTTCTAAAATTAAAATTTAGTATTATATCCACATGTAATAAAATACTTATATATTTAAATATATCCTGAATTTTTATCCTTTTGAGAGGTTATTTTTATCTCATTTAACATTACATTAAACAAATAAATTTTATAAAATTGTAATTTTATTTCAAGGAACTATGTTTAATATGATTTAATTATAATAAAAATAGAATCATTCTATTAATAATAAGTTAACACCACAAAAATTAGTATTTTATAGGAAAATAATTAATTAATACACAAAAAGTCATTTTCCTACGAAAATTAAATTTATCAATATTTATTGTTTTTAATATTAATTAAAATTTATAAAAATTAGGATTTCAATATGAAAATATAGAATAATTTTTAGATTTATCATGGAAATATTATCTTAGGATTATCTTTTTACATTTTTCTATATTTTTTAAGTGAATAGATCCAAATATATATATAGTTTATTAATACATTGAATTTATATGTCAATATTAATATATAAGTATGCCATAATTTTGATTTTATTATATATTGAAAAAATATATTTTTAGATAAATGTTTATATTTTAAAAAATTGATAATATTTTACACACCTAGGATTGTTGTTTTGAAACTTATAAAATATTTTTCTCAAAAATTATATTAATACATTGTATATTTATTATATTGAAAATAATTTTTAAAACATTTATTAATTGAATCAAGAAGAATTTATTTCAAATAATACATCAATATAAACATATTATATAATATGTTTAATTTCAACATTGTAAAAAATGTATGATTAAGAAGATTAAAATTAATGATCATGATAATGCCAACTATAGTATAATCATTGAGAATTTTTATTATCATTGCACAATTTTATAACTAATAAATTATATTAATATATTAAAAATTATTAAGATAATATTATCGTTAAGACAATATAATATTATATTTGAATATATTTAATTTATATCTACTGATAAATATGATTAAGAACACATAACTTTAGTGACAACATTTTTCAACAAAAACTATTACAAATATATATATATATGATGTTTTAATATAAAATATTATTTTATATTATTTATAAATTTAGTAATAAAAAATAAAGTTAAAATTTAGATTCATTACACATAAAATTCATAGAATGGTTTATTTTATATTTTTCAGTAAAACATAAATTACATAGTTTAAGAATAGTTACAATGGTAAAAACAGAAATAGGTGAGAGAAGAAACATAAAAATAAATCACATATAATATATTTTAAAAAAATATGGAAAATAAAATTTTCAGACATTTTCAACCCAATATAGTCCAAAATTATATTACTACTAAAATTTTGTAATCATTTACCCTTCAATTGTACAATGATACCATTAAAAAGGAAAGGGTGTTCTAAAAAGATCAATTTTCTTCACTTATAAAAGGGGACACATACACACCTTCTATCCCAACCTATTACATATAATTACATTCTAAAAATATTACTATTTTTATCAACATATAATCCCATTTCAGGTTAATAATAATATGGTCACAATTATTGGTCTTTATCCATTTATTTACAGTGATAAAATAATAATAGATTTCAATATACTAGATTGAGTATTACCCACACCATACCATTGCTTCTTAATTATTATTATATAAAACTAAAATAAATATTTGAATATTATATCCAAATTATCATTATTATACTGATGTTTTTTATATAAATTCTATAAATTATTTACTCATTTCTATCCACTAATAAAAAAATATCATTAACCATACATTGTGCTCATTGCCCGTCCCTAAATTAACATTGGTTTTTCAGTTTTAATTTTATATTGCATTAAATATGAACACAAATTAATATTTTAATAACTATCATAGAAAAATATAAAATATATCATTATTATAATTTTATAATAATAAAATAAACTTCTGTAACCATACTCACCCCTCGAGATATAGTGTGTTCTTGTTCTGGGTCAGTTTAACAACCCAGTTGAATAATTATATAATGATTTATCAAGGATAATGATGGGAAATTAAAACAAATTCCCATTATTTAATATAAAATTAAATAAACATTTTTAGTTAATGAATGTTTATATTATTCATTTAACTCATTAATAAAAAATTAGTTTTGATTGCTAAAATTCAAAAAATAAGGTAACACAGATTTTTCTTTAATGAAAACATAAGAAAAAACTATATATTAAGTAAATATAATATGATTTTTTTATAATATAGTATATAATTAGTAATATGTTTCTTAAGAAATGATATAATAAAAACATTATTATCCATGAATATACGCCCTTGAAAAAAATGAATCTGGAACAATGTAAGGGTTTTCATCTCAAAATTACTCCCATTAAGACATGTTCATTATTATTCAGCTATACCTATTTACATGATTTATTAAGAATATATTTTTAAATTATAAATCATAGAATAAATTTTATTCATGGTAATTTATATTCAATTTAATTTTCTCCCTTGTCTACAAATTTTAAGGGGTTTTCTTGCCTAAATTTTTTTCATAGCCCATATTCACCCCACATTGATTATAATATTTTATGATTTATTTATCTAAAGTTAGAAGATGTTTTATTTTATTTTATATTATTTTATTGTGAAATAATGATTAACTCTGAAGCATTCTCTCTATAAGTATCTATTTATTTTTTGAGAATAATTCTTGTCTATTTTAATGGATTTCTTTCTCATTGTCCGTAATTTTACATCCCCCAAAAGATCCAAATTGTAGATGGAAACCTAATTATGTGTTATATATGATAAGCTTAATATTTAGATTTTATTTTTTAAAAAAGGTGTTTTGGTTAATATTTTATGATCTGGGGCTTCAATAATGTTATTTTATTTGTTTAATTGGATTTTTTTCCCTTTGAAAATTGTATTGTCTATCTTCCACAGAAATTTCCATTTTGATTGAAATTTTATATTTTAAATCCCAATTATATAATATTATTATAAAAAGTAAAATATTTCATTCCTTTTTCATCATAAAATTCTAAAAAATGAACTTTCAATGTTACTATTACTTCATATTTTACTCTAAATATATATATATTTAAATATTTTATGATTTCACCACAATATTATTCGTTATCAATAAAGGATTTAATTATTTGCAAATTATTATTATTAAACACTTCATCAGTGTTCTTAATAAGAAATATATTAGGTTGATTAAATATTGGGTACCATCTATTTAGATGATTGAGTTTATTTTTAGTTATATGAACTTGAAGTGCAGTGAAATCTATTATTCATTTATATGGGTTATCTGTGATGTGTAATATGAATCCCATTTTATTTCTATTGTATTTTAATGATATATTGAATTATATGAATTTTATTTCACTCATATGCATGGATGATAATTGGGGGTTTATATATCAACCTACCATGGAATGGTTTATGTTTATGTATCATGACTTTTAAAGGCTAAAAATGGGATTTATCCTACAAAAAAGGGTACACATGAGGATTTAACCTAAGACACAGATTACATAAGAGTACTTATCCCATGAAACATGGTATATATGATAATTTATCCCAAGCACAAAGGGGTATATGTGAGGTCATACAACAATCACAATTTTAAATTAGAGGATTATACCAAGCCAATATTAGTATATAGGTGGTTAGGACAATCCTAAAATGTGATGAATATATTGATGGGTATCCTTGACATATGGTAACTATATATTCATATTTTAAATCATTTTAAATTATCATGTGCCTATAATTATACTCTATATCTCATGTTTAATGTCTCATGATTCCACACACATTATATATGGTATAAGTTTGGAAATTTGAGATCACAAATCCTTTTATCATAATGTGTAGAAAACAATAATTCTTCCATGTAATTTTTAATATGAAATTCCTTCCCACTCCATGTATTATAAAATTCTCATGATATATCCCTTGAAAAAAATTTGATATGTTTTTTCATATCAATAATTTGAGATATTTCATTTCTTATATTTTTCATTCCATATTTTATAAAGATAAGTGTAACTTTTGTAAATTATATATCATTTTATAGTGTATTTTTATAATGGAGAAATGACTAAGGATTAAGATGTATATGTACCTATTCTCCAAGTAATTAATATATTAGGTCATTAGGTTGGACAATTTTTTTGAGATGAAATATCAAAATCATGAAATTATTGTATTAATTATGTTATATTTAGCTTGGATAACCATATATGATATCAAATGGGAATGATTAATTACAATAGATAATTTTTTTATTTATTTTGGGGATTATTTAAAATTTCATTAGGGAGAAACCTAGGGCAATGTATAAGGGAAATTCCTATGTGTAGGATTATATATCAATGTTTTTTAATGTAGAAGTTATGTTGTTTTATTTACAATACATACCGATATTGATAATGAAAAGAGAATATAGTTTTTTCATAGATGCACCTTAAGATAATCAAGTCAAGAAGGGTCAGGTGAGCATTGATGCAATAATCACCCTAATGTATGATGAGAGGTCCAAATATTTCATTCATTTTCAGTGACTCTGATGGGATATGTTTTTGTTGATAATATTATATTTATAAAATCGTATAAAGGATTTATTTTATAGTTAATCTAAGGAAATTTGTGGATAAATATAATATAACATATCCAAAATTATCCTAGGTTAATCTAATATTGATATATATTACCCAAATTCAATTATAACCCAATATGATAATATAAATTAAAAAGATATTTTAGGGTAAATACCCTTTAATTAATGTGATAATTCCCCCATAATGTTGATGTATCATCACTCATGTCAACCCAATTTTTTATTAACGGATAGAACTAGAAATAACCAAAGGTGTGGGAGAAAATTTATATATTACCTCAATGAACAAAACATAAAAATGTGAGTTGGAGTGACACACCCAGTGATTATTACTAAAATATATGATGAAATAAGTTAAATTTTTTTAAACATGTCTAATGTCACAAAAACTCCAAACATGATATGGAATAAGTCTCGTGAAAGACCATGTGATAAAAATATTATTGGATAAAATGATCAATTTTTTATATATAATAAATGTGGAAATAAGCACTAAAGGAATCGTATAAATGGGACTGGAAAATGACTTAACTCTAGAATAATGTGTCATTGAGCATAAAAATGTCTAGTAAAAATGATAATTTATTTTATCATAATAATATTAAACATAATTCATCAAAAAATTTAATTTAAAATTATATTTATTATGTCTTGGGAACATGGGAACTATCCATGTCAATTCCTTAACATAAGGACCATCCCAGATGATGATCATCACCAACCTCCCAGACTACGAGGGGAATAGAGTTCCAATGAAAAAACTAATCTCAAATTTCATCTTGATATTTAAGGTACGCATACTATAGAACCATGAGATTCAATAAAAATTTTACCATTAAATAATTATACTTCTTTTATAGCATGTTTTACAGGAAATATAGATGTTAAAAGAACCACAATAGAATATTACAATAATATTATGTGATAGTTATCACCTAGAAATTGTTTTTTTGGTTATGAATAAGTAAAAATAAATTATAAAAAATAAAAGTGTATATATGTAAGAAATGAATTAATTATTTTTTAATTAATTTTAAATAAAAAATATATTCTTTCTGGGAAATAGTTTTTTGAGTGAAGTCTATTTTTATCATCATAAATTAAATTAATAGGTATTAATTAATTATTTTAATGAAATTTATATATTCTATATTCAATAATTTGTTTCAGCCATTATTGAATATTTTTTCTTGGAATGGGTTAATAATTAACCATTATTAATACTTAAAAATATATTTTCTTGAAATGTTGTTCTTGTCGTAGATTACATTCTTAATTCCTAAAATTAATTTATATAATTTGTAGAAATAGAATCATGGAAAATGGATTACATATTTGGAATTAGTGGGAAAAATTTATTCAATGGGACCCATTTAATTTTATGCATTGTTATTAGTAACTATGGTAAAATTCAACAAATATGTAAAGGGTAAATCATGTGATTTTTTTAAACTCTCTGTTATGGGAAAAATTTTTCATTTAAATTCATCTTAGTTGAATGAAAGTTTAACCTTATCACTTTAGGATAGAAATAAATTTTTAATGGGATAATTATACATTAAAATTACATATATAATATTTTATTTAATGAATGTTACAAAGTTTCACTCTCTTAGTTTTATAAATATCTTATGAGTTCTCAAATTTACAAAATAATGGTATGAATGAATTTAATGTTTATATTCAGAATACTGAAATTATTTTTGTGGAATAAATTAATTTATAATTTTTAAATTTTTTTAACTATATTAAATTCTTATGAAACACCAAATAAATATAATTTTAATTAATAAATAATTTAAATAAAATTTTTTCTAATATGACTATAATATAATTTAAATTAGTTATAATGATTGATGAGTTTTTTGATAAATATTATATATTTATTATGTTTAAAATGATTATATTTTAATTTCATCTTTTTATATCGGTCTGCAATGTCAAATTAAATGAGTACATCCAGAATTGATTTTAATGATATTTTATAATAAAAAATAATTCATTAAGTGATGTAAAATCCATAGAGAAATTATCATCAAATATTGAAAGGAATATGAATTATCACATCATCTATGGTCCATTTATGAGTCATTTTTTCAATTTTTGATTCAATCTTATCCTTTTATGTTTAAAATAGTTGTTATATTAGTTAAGGTAAAAAACCCACAATTGGATAAATGATAATTATATGGTTTAAAATGACACAAAAGACAATATAAATTTCTTTTGATGAATTCATTTAATCCCTGAAAACTATTTCTTAAATTATTTCCCCAGTTTTAATATTAATTAATGAGGATTATTATATTATATTTTAATCTTTTAAAAAATTTCTGGTGTGTCCTGTCCCTCCCATATAAAAGGAAACCCCTCCTCCACCATTACAACAAAAAATTGTTCCATATAAATAAAAAAATAAATAATACCTTCTGAACATCTTTATATAAATTTTATAGTTTATGGTCTTCCAAAAAGTCTCTCCCTATGATCATTATGAGAAGATATAATGGAGTTACTTCAAAAATAGGTAATAAACTTAACCGATAAATTTCATTTTAATACTTATTTTCCTCTCCGAAATCTATTATATTATTCATAAAATAAATAATTCATAACAATAAACAATATTTTATTTTATTGATGTTAGGATACCACCTTTATTCTCCCACTCACCATCAAATGGGAATTTTAAGTATCTCACATTTGTACATACAACTTACCATATCCATGTAACAATACAATTTATTTTCCATCACCATATATCAGAGATTGTTATTATGATTGGTTTAAAGTTAATATGTAACATTTATGAAGTATCAATTTTTATTTAATTGTAATTTCATTTTTTATGAAATTCCAATCTAATGTAAAATGATAATGTTTCTTGTGCATACGTGTAAACTACCCCCTCCATGAAGCGATGTGATTTTTTTTCATTTTATATTTTCATGGATGGAAAGAAGGATTCATTTAATGAATATATATGTAATATATAGTTTAATAATGATTTTTAAAATGATACTTCAAATTTAACATTCATTAGTTCCTCCCATGGAATTGTAAAAACAATTTTTATGCATAAATATGGACTACCATCTCTATGAACAATGTAATTAATTTTTCTATATTTGTATTTAATGAACGATTATAATTGATATACATGATGTTTATATTATGATTAAATTAAAAAATATGATTCCTCCAAGTTCAAATTACAAGGACTGAAAATAATGAAAAAACACTCATTATAAATGTAATAATTAACACCAAAAAATGAAATATTAAATAAGTAATTAATAATAAATTGATATTTTACTGTTATTAAGAGATCATATATGATATAATAAGTGTGTAAATGATTCTAGTATAGAATATTAAGAAATTTAAATTTATTATACACGATTTTAGAGAACTTTGAAAAAATTTCTATCTTGAGTTAATGGATTATCATCTCAAATTATATACGTTCGAAAATATTGTATGTTATGAAATTATTTTATTTTATGATGTTTATAAACATACTTTTGACATGTTATGTTTTTTTATCATTATTCCTGATATTTAATGTTTTTTTGATGTTATTTTAGCATGGGGATTAAAATTCAAATGTTAAAGATGTGGTAAGTGTTATATATTACAATCTCGCTATTTATCAATACTTTTTATAGTTATGTTTTCAATGATAAAATTCAAGATATACCTCTCAATAATCTAATTAATTTTTCGTAAATAATTTCTGACCATCATGAACACTCAATATTATAATGATTCTTTTATATTATTCAATGCTATTTTATAGAAAATTATTTTTACAATATTTTTTGATTTTGTTGTATTTTATAATTTATTTTTAATATGAGAAATCATATTTTCCTCAAGAATTTTTAATCATATTTTAATATAAATTCAATTCAATAATTAAAATAACCATTGATTTCAGTTATTAATTTTTGAGGATATGATACATGGGTACCATCCTAATTTATTCTCTAGATAGTTCATGTTTATGATGAAAGTATTTTTGGGAAACTCATTGATTTCCTATGAGTAATGAAATGATGAAATGTATATGATACTTATATATTTTCCATGGGTAATTATATGATAAAATTTCTATTAAAACCATTTCTTTTTACGGGTTCACTTATGATGAATATATTACGATCCTTTGGTACACATATATATTATATTCATTATATGATGGGTGTGACTAAAGTTATATAGCCCTTTAATGAAATGGGTAATGATAGATAACTCATGAGATAAACATGACTGGAATAGGTATAGATCCATGTTTATTTAAGGACTATATCATCTATTAGTATTGGGAGAAAACCTTTTCTACTATGATAGTTTGGTATGTTAAGCCAATCCACTATGATAGTCTTGGAAGTATTCCATGACTGTTAAAGAAAAGATTTTTAATTCTTAACTGTATGTCAAAAATCTAACACTTATTGTAATGTTACGATCTTATAGATTATTTAAAATTATTACATTATGATTCATGTTTTAATAAATACCAAAATTTATATTATTAATCAATATTTTTTTCTTTTTTATACAGGGTATGGTTTTCAAATGTTAAGATCATGTTCTCCTTTCATTATCTTCTTGTTATGTTAATGTGGTCATTTATATCTTCCTTGATTACCCTTACTAAGAATATATAGCCACATTTTTCTTCTATTTCATTTCACTAATTTATGACTAAAGGAGTTGGGTTTGGTTTGTCTATGAAGGGTGGTTGTTATGATAAACATAGTGAGAGATTGTGTGATTTACTTAAGACCAACATGTTTATGTGTCTATGATTACAAATTTATTAGAACTATATGATTCTAGGAGGGTTCATTAAATTATTCAATTAATATTAATCTTATAATATTGAATATCTATATTTTAAAAAATATTGGTTATTATAGTGGAATTAGACTATGTTTTAGTCACCATTGTAATAAATGATAAGAATACATTATTAAGAACAAAATAAATAATTATAAGTATAGGATACCAGCCTACTTCTTTTTAATGACTATATATGACTTTGTTTAAACCAATGGTGTCACATATTGAAAAAAATCTGTCTTCATTTAGATAACCAATGACCAATTTTTCGGGATTATGTTCTGTTCTACTAATATTATAATATCACACGAAATTATTGTTGGTTTTAGTCAATGTATGGAAACCCATGGAATCATGTTACTGCTGAATGTGATGGAAAATAAAATTATTTTTCATTGGGGAAACCAGTGGTTTTGTGAGATAAAATTAGAAATATGGTTTTTATTCTTTTGTAATGTTTTCAAACTATGAATCATGTCATAATTTAAATCAATACAAGGAGGGAAGAATGGTCTGGTGAATTTTTCATGAGGTAATATCTAACATCTTTTAGTGGGTATATTGAACTAATAGTTATTGAAAAAAGGTTTGGTACCATTGAAATAAATTTTCTAGTCACTACTATTTAAATAATGGAAAATTATTTTTTTATATCTATCATTTGGAAGGATAAGCAGATCAATGGGAGAATCTTATCAAGAATACGAGGAAATATTGATAAATTGACATCATATAGTGGGGTGATTTAAATATTTTATTTATCAATATGTATATTCTATATATTCATAATATGAAAAAGTATAATTAACTTCTTGAGATAAAAAATAAGGATAATTAATTTGTTGGTACTAATGAGGAATCTTTTATTTGACTTCGAAGTTATGATTTTAGTAATATCATCCATCCTTAAATTAATGGTGAATCTTTTTTTGTGTCTTAAAACCAATATTAAATATTTTTTACAATAAAATATTTTATTAGCGATAATGAACTAATTTGATATTTTGTCAAGGTGGAAATAGAGATTGGATTTATGATTCCATCTCATAGTTTTTATAATAAAATAAATATTAAATTAAATAGAAATTCATAAAATCATGGATTGAAGAAGTTTATCATCCCATTTTTTTCAATGTGTGTAAGTAATAAAGGAAGAAATTTTATTAATGAGATTGGTAATTTTTTTATGTTTTGAAAGGAAGGTTATGGGGGAATCAAATTCTAATTTTATAAGAACAATATTAATAATGATGTGAATAGAGTTAAATATCCCCAGAATAGACCACCCACACTTTGGTGTTTAAAATGTAAGGAGTTCTATAATTTAAATAATAAGTTCTCAATTTTTATTGTTAATGATAATAATCCACGTATGAAATCTTTTATGCTGAGATATAAAGGGAATTTTCGTGAAATCCATCCTTTTGATGATGTGTATGATAACAACATGGTGAAAGGTACACATACCCTCAAATATGAAACACATAACATCTTATTTATGTATGGAATCATAAAATAATTTATATATGAAGAATTTTAAAAGGTTATTGAAATCCAACCCCATTGATTAGATATTAAATTATAAACGAAGACCCTAATTTTATGATGATTGAATCAAAATTATATTATTCTTATATAATTGAAGACATTTGTAATGTCCTCCCTAAAAATATAGGATTCATCCTTTTCTATAATTTCTTAGTATTTTTTGGATATAATTTCATTTGATTACCTAATAACCACATTAATTGACATGGTAGGGAATAGTAATTGATATTACAAACTATACTATGATTATATCAATTTTTGATGAGAAATATGAACTTTGAATGGAAACAACAACAACTATATTGGTCTCTATTCCTATTCCAAAGTGTTTATTATCAATGTTGTTTAGGGAGAAAATAAAAAATAAAAAATAAAATTTTTTTGTTGGAGTCTGTGGATTGATTTTGGGAAGAATATATAGGCTGTACATGAAATCATGATGTTGTGTTATCAATAGAACTCATACATAGTTCAATATGTATTTCAAAGACTCTATACAGAATGGCCCTCATTGAGTGGAAATAATTTTAAATTTAAGTCCCTGTGAATTTTAAAATATTATTTATTCAAACAAATAAGTCAACATAGGGTGAACTTGTTCATAAAATTAATAATAATTATGGATCAACGTGACTCAATATTGATTATCAATAACGTAACAAGATCCCAATCATGAATATGTATTTGATACCCCAAAGTGATGACTTGTATTATCAAATTCATGGATCTATATACATTTATAACATTGAAATTCATTCTTGATATCATCAATTGAGTTTTAAGAAAGAGGGTATACCCAATACAACATTAATATAATGAATGGAAAGTACAAACTCACAGTGATACCATTTGGTCATAAAAATTACCCTACCCTCATCATATATATAATAAATAGAGCCTATAGGTATTTCCTTGGTTATTTTTTGGTAATATTTGTATATTATAACCTTATATATTCAATGAAAATAGATAATAGGGGGAGAATTTGGGAATTTGGATAAAGACCCTAATGCAAGAGAAGTAGTATGAAAAATTTAACAACAATGAATGTTTTCTTGTAAAAGTTTTATTTTTATATCATATAATCTCATGTGATGGTATATTAGAAGATCATTCAAAAATAAGTGTTGGTGAATGTTAGTTGAAACTAACCACTATGACTGAGATCAATAGTTTTCCGGGTTGTGTTGGATATTATCAGTAGTTTATAGAGAATTTTTCATTTGTATCTAATCCAAAAACCGTATTATCATGGAATGTAGCTATGATTTTTTAAAGACGGATGTGAAGAAAATTTCAGGGAACTAATGGGAAATATTGTTAGTGAACTTATGCATACATTACCATTTTTTTAAAGAGGTCTTTAAATATATAGGGATGTATAAAAGAATGTATTTGGATAACATTACACAAAAAATGATAAGGTGATATCTTACTCATCATTCCAATTTAGGGTCCATGAGAAATGTTACCTATCTCATGATTTGGAGTTCGACGTGATAATTTTTTCATTAATGATTCAGAGGAATTATCTTTATAGTGAATGGTGAGATATATACGTTGAACACAAAAGCTTAAAGTATATATTCATTTAGAAATATTTTCATATGTTTAATAAATGATGAATGTAGTTGAATAATCAATATTACTATTCAATACCTTACCACCATGAGAAATATTGATGGAGGTGGAGGAATATTTTTTTCCTCAAATTATTGTTCAACCATCTATCAATTTGAGGATTAATGATGTGATTAATGAAAATGTAGATATAATGATGAAGATGAGAAGTGTTCCTCAGTATAACCTTGATTGTGATGGATCGAAAGATTTAATGAAATATGTATGTGTAATATCAATACTATATTAGATGAATGATCTAATGAATGGGGCTCATAATTCATTATTCCCTATTCATCATAGAAGTATGAACGTGTATTGAGATCAAATATTGTATTCATGGTGGGAAAATATAAAAAGGATGTTATAGAGTATGTATATCATTTAATAGTATGTCAGAAAGATATGTATGAGAGGAATAAGTATAAGGGGATTTTAAAACCATTACCAGTACTTGAAAAATAATTGGAAAACATCACCAAGTACTTTTTCATCGGACTCTCCAAAACATCTAAGAAACATAATGGAATTTAGGTTGTAGTGGACTGCCTTATGAAAACAGAAAATATAATATATATATATAAGAATTATTTTGCCATGAAAATATTTCTAGAATATACATTAAGGTGGTGGTAAGGGTACGTATATCACAACATTCTATTATATTTGATCGTGATTGAATTATTACCTTGATATTCTGGTGAAGTGTTTGACATGCTTTAGATATTGAGTTGAGTATCCATATGGCGTATCATGATCAGATAGAAAACTATTATGAGAGATATATTAAAAAATATTAGATATATTGAGATATTGTTCTATGGATTTCATACATGTTTGGGATTTACATTTTCCTCTACTGTAGTTTTCTGTCAATAATTTCTTTCAGTAAAGCATTAAAATTGATTAATATGAATCCTTATATGGAAATATATCTATAATTTTAACATAATATGATGAATTTTTATAAAAAACTATTGGTACCTGATCTAGATGAGGAAATTAAATAGAAATCTAGTTCCATTTAGTTTCACATCAAGGTAGCTTAGAGCTGGAAGAAAAATTATAATAGAAATAAATGGTGTGATTTGGAAATTATATTTTGTGGGAAGGATTTTCTATGAATTTTTTACATGGATTAATTTTATGATATATGGAAGGAAGGGAAATATGATAAATATGCATATTGGGATTTCAGAGATACATGATCGATTATAGATGGTTTCTTATCAATTGGTACTCCCACCTAACCTCTCTGAAGTTCACAATGTGATTTATGTATTTCTCCCGAGGAATTTCATAGATGATACATCATGGAACAAATTGTGAGGTGATAATAATATTGAATAATCTATATTATGAATAAAAATAAGTACAAATAATGGATCATAGAGATAATTCGATACAAAACAATAACATTCAATTAGTTATTGTTCTATAGAGAAATTAGAAATTAAAAATAGCTATTTGTTAACCATAGGATGCAATGAAACAATAATATCATGATTTTTGATATCAGAGTGATGAATTTCAATGGATTGATTGATTTTCATGGATTATGATGTGACAACTAGATACATTTGTGTAATTCTTTTTTTAAATAATTTTATTTCATTGATTATTTCTGTTACATTATACACTGAGTTTAAAAAATGAATTAAATACTATTAAAATATTATTATCTGATGGTTATCACTTATGTAAAACCTAGTTTTCCACACAGTAGGGAACCTTTAATATTCAGTCTAAATCATTACAATAGACCTAATATGTATTTCCAATGCATTATAAAAGCTCTTAGGGGTGTCTTAGGAATGTTGGGAGCCCGTAACCATACTTTTTGGGAGAACTAGACCTGTCACATTGTTATCACACAGTTTGGATCATCGTGCAGAGTGATATTCCCCAATAAAACCTCTTTGAATGGTTTGTGCATTGTTGTCCAGCCTAACCGTGAAATGATCCCTTGTACACAGAAAACCTAGCATGGCATTTCCACTGTTTTTTAAACCATGCCGAAAAAACCAACACATTCCATATTAATGGGTAATTTTAAAAACATTCCCTTAATGATCTATTAACATCCCCCCATCTTCCCTAATCCGAGATTATGCATGATTAACTTATATCTCTCTCAATTTGGAGGATTTTGAAGGTCCAACATTGGAATCAAGAGATATCCTTCATCTGTGATCTGATCGATATACCCTTCATTATGTTGAATGCACAATGTTTTGTACTCGAGTCCTCTTCAGTCTTTATACTTTTCATTTTCTCTCAACCAAGATATCAGGGTATGGGGGTTTTTCTATTTTCTTATATCTACTCTGATCCAAGAAAAATCAAGGGCCAATAATAAAGGAAGTGAGTTGTACAAGCCTAAGGTGGGTGGTTTGTAGCTCATCACTAAAAATCATTGATTATGGAATTGTCATGTGGGCCTCACCGATTTCATCGGGTGTCATTTATAGAATTTATATGCCATGTTTATAATCATTTGAATATTATTGTTATAGTATTACCGAATATTTTATTATTTTTAAGTGATAACACCCACAAATTAGTCTCTTTCATGTCAAAGGTTATGCCATTATTTTCTTTTTAGTTTTTTGACACGTTTGATCTTCCATTAGGGTGTGACTCGTCTTGAAATAAATAAGGGTAAGAATTTCTGTATTAATTGTATTGATTTATTTTGTGAATTGAATTATGGAATGTGTCATGTGTGGGTACCACTTGACATGCCTAAGGTAAGTTATTCCAATTGATAATTATATGTGAATGATTAAGTGGTTTCATATCTGTAACAACCGTTACCACATTAAAGGAAGGTACCAGAATAATCATTGAATATGGAGTATTCCTTAAATGGATTAATTGGTTCATGCCACTTTTTGTTTCCACAATAATGAAAGGTAATGATTGAAAAAAATTAATTGATACAAATTCTACAGGCTACATGACCTTATCACACTAATGAAAGGAAATGATTGAACAAAATGAAGTACTACATAACTTCATAATAAAATAATAATGGCCTATCTCGAGCTCACCTTGGATTCTGATTGATGAATTCCATGAGCATTCGAGAACCCCCTTCTAACTCAAGGATACAAATTTCTTAGTTTGAAACCCACCTAGATCCAGATCCTTGTCCATTCTTAGATCCCCTGATTGATACCATATGTTCCCCGCATATTATCACTAGATATACCATATACACCCCTTGGATCTAGCATTCATATGTAGCTTCTATGGTTATATCCCATATTGCCCTATCAATACATAACCCCATTTTTCCATGGTTTATCACCTTGGATTCAATAGGCACCTAATTGTGGACTTCCTTGGAACATGCTCCTTGGATTAGAATCTTACCCACGTCAAGGTATAGTTATTACTAAGTTGGAAACCCTTGAGGTCAACTCACCTTGGTTGTTACATTGGGGATTCACTATTAAAGATCTTTACTGTTTTCCTTGTTACATCTTGGAAACATGGATATTATTAACATATGGATTATTTACAAACTAGTAATAACGAAATAATGAATTGTTGACATGTTTAGACACCATCTAAGGGTTGATACATGTACTTGGGTATTTAGTTACATTGTACTACATTAATTTACTTATACATGGTTGAAAAATGTTACATAGTCATTACATGTGTCAAATGTTATAGGCACTATTGGTGGTGGCCCACTAAGATTTATCTCACACCCTATCCAGTCACTATTTAGAACCCAGGGCAGATTAGATGGTTGCAGGTGTTGAAAAAGAGATGCATTTTGCTTAAATCATAAGATCTCACACTATTTAGGATGGTGGATGATAGCAGATGACCGATCTAGAGAACGTGATTCTTGGGATATTATTTTATTCACATTACACTATTTTGGAACATGTTATTCCTTAATTCATGTATCTATGTTTTCTATTTATCTAGTAAATTTCATATCATTATATGTTGATATATTTTATTCTATTCGTATCAGTTATTATTGTTGTTATTCTTATTTTTATTTTGTGAATTCTATTTAGTTGTATTGCTTCTTCTATTTACCTATGTTTATATCTCCTATAACGCTATACATTGGTATCGAGGGCATAGTATCCCCACAGATACCCTAGTACCTCGCTACTAGTCAACAACCTCTAGAATTCGGGGATATGTTCTTGAGGCCATGTCGACCAATAGGATTGGGGCACCGATCAAGTGGAATCCGGGTCTGGGACAACAAAATTCCGTATCAGAGGTGGTTTCATTTCTTGTTTTAGTATTTTAAAATTATATATTGGTGATTGGTAATGATTGGGACTTGTTTATAAGATGTTCTTGGGCATCAGAAACCCATGTTTGAGGAAAAAGGAATGTTATCCAAAATTTAAGTGTTGTTCTACTTTTTCCTCGTATAATTGATATTATTTAACCTTTGGGTGATGCACATGTTTTGTGGTGTAGTTTATTATTACATTTTATAATGATTTTAATTCATCCTTATAATGATGTTGTGAGGGAAAATAGAATAATTATATAAATCATTATATGAACCTAGAATTCACATGTCATGCATATTTCCATGCCCAATAGGTGGATTTGAATTATTTTCATTAGTTGATGTGGTTGTGATTGTTGAGTGATTCCGTGATAGGTACTTGTAAATATATTTCTAATGGATGTTATAGAATGACTTCCTATCTCAATTCATGAGGTGTATGGGTCCTCATGGGTTGGGATGAGTAATTTATCATGTCGATCCATTATGCTATAAATTAGTGGGGGTCATTTCTAGTGATAGGTGTATGGGATCTGATTCATCGAAAATGGTTATGCATTATAAAGTGAATCAAGAAATATAAAATTAATTGGTTTTACATATTTATCCAAACTATACATGTTAATTAATGGTAATAAAGTGATTATGGAAATTAAATGAAAATTAAAAAGAAAGATATACATGAGAACTTACTAATTTCTGGCCATAAATGTGGGTAGTTGGGGTAATATTCCTTGGGTAGTGAGTTTTATTACAATCAGCTTCCACTAGTGATGATATTATTATAATTATGCTTAATTTTAGGCATGTACATGGAAATTTCTTACCAATTCCACCATGACGCCCCAATATCATACTCTAGGAAGGTGGTGATGATCATGATTCAGATGTGGTGGGCCTTGAGCTACTAGTCTTACCTCTATGAGTTCCACTTGAGGAACCACCTATTGTACCTGATTTGAGAATTGATTCCCAGTTAAATAATATTTCCTACATCTATTATAGTCTATTCATGTTTCTATATTGAGTGAACCTAGGATGTTTGATCTGACTCGTGAGTTCAAGCAGCAACATCCTCCTACCATTTTAGGGGATGGAGGTTCGCAGGATACTAACTCTTGGCTAGAATATACCCAATCTATCTCTCAGTGTCTATAAACTCCTCCAGTGTAGAGAGTAAAGCATGCTACACACATGCTTTGGGGTTTTTCTATGAATTGGTGGGATGTGATTTCCCAAGCTGGTCATCATTAGGGCATGTAATGATTTTTTTAGACTGCCTTCTATGATAAGTTATTTCCATAGATGCTAGGAGAAAACAGATACATAGCGTTCATGCTTCTTGAATAAGGTTCTATGTCAGTTATGGCATATTCATATTGTTTCACAGATTTGCAGCCATTTTTCCCACTTCTAGTCAGTGGTGATCTTTTTTGTTCTAGATGCTTAGAAGAAGGGCTCTGGTATTCCATCCATATGTCTGTCAATGTCTTTCATCTAAATAAATTTTCTTCTATAGTCAATTAGGATCGTATCACCAAACGAAACCTAAGGGAATTTAATAATATTGGTTATAGGGCACCAGTTCCACATCAGGACAGAATTTATTTTGGCGGTAGGAGGTGTTCTTGGGATGTTTCTCATCAGAGCAATGAAAATCATAGTTCCCATTTTGATAACACCTTGGTGTGTCGTCAATGTGAATGAAAAGGTAACATGATGCCTCAATATGATAGAGACCCAATGGATTTCCACGGTTGTGGCTATATAGGTAATCTCTAGTTTTTTTATAGGAACTTTCCACCAACCATGAGTGGAAAAGGATCCGCATGAGCTCCACCATCAGTAGGGGGTTCCTTTACACCGCATCTTCTGGGGATTTAGAATAACACTAGTAGGTCTATCATAAGAGAAGTTCATGGTCATGGTATCTAGACCCCTTATCACAGGTAGCACCAAAAAAGCAGTTTTGATCATGGTAGTCCATCTGTTGCACATTGTTGTGGATTAGGTCAATTTCACGAACAATAGAAAATACCATAGGATCAGGCTATGGGACTATCTATAGTACGAGGTACTATTCTAGTAGCCTATACAATAATAAATTCATTACCTGATATAGGTGCTTCAAAATATTTTATTTTTTTATATATTCTAGAGAGTCTCAAGATATATATACATTATTATTGTGGTGTAATGAACCCATATACATTGTTAGGGGTATGAACATAGGAAATACGCCAGTTCAGGGACTTCCATCCTGAGGTATCCAGTTACAATTTCTTATTGATCCTCTAAATTATGAAGATGATAGGGTTTTATATTATTATATTGATAGACTAGTTGGTTCACTATCAATCTTTTTTAGACTACTACCACCACAGGGTATCGTTTACTTCACCATAAGGTGGATGTTATCTATATAAAGGAGAGTGAGGTGTCCAACTAGTAGATATGGACTAGAGCATTATGGGCTAGGTGGAGTGATCACCCAGATTTCAAAATTCTTCAAGGAGGATCCAGGTTTACATTTGTTTGGTTTCCCACTTGTAGTGGATCGTTTCAGGGATTTATTTCCAAATGATTTTTTTCTAGATTACCTCCTGAGATGGAGGTAGAGATTATAAATGATCTAGTCGCAAGAGAATATTTAGTGTCTAGTCCTCTTTATAGGATGAAACCTATAGAAAATTAGGATATCAAGAGGTAGTTAAGGAATTTAGAGACCAAAGGATTTATATGGCCCAATAAATTCTTTTGGGGTTCTAAAATGACTTTTTTCGATATAGTATATAGAACATTAAATATATGCGTGGTTTAAAAAAATTGATCTAGCTTATGATAAACAACAAATATCCACTTACTTGAATAGAATTACTCGTTGACTATCTATGAGGAGAAAATCTCTTCTCTAAGATCATCCTGATATCAGGTTATCATCATGTGAATTTACGAATATGAATCATACCTCATACAACTATCCATAATAGGTATGGTTTGAATGAGTACCTTGTTATGCCATTCGATCTTATGAACACGCTCTCCATTTTTATGTCTTTGATGAATAAGTTTTTCCACCCCTATTTGGATTATTTTGTAATGGTATTTGTGTAAGGAATCTTTATGTATTCTCACACTCATTGTGACCATTCCAAACACCATGATATCTTTGTTAGTAAACTGAGAGACAAACATATTTATATAATGATTGCTAAGTGACACATCTGGATTGACAATGTCCACTAATTAGGTCATATAATATCAGAATCAGGTGTATATGTTGACCTAGAATAGGTTAGTGTTGTAGTTTCTTGGTATAATCCCACGAATGTGTCAGATATATAGAGTTTATTGAGGCTAGATAGATATTATAGGTGTTTCATACAAGACATTTCATTCCTTTCTTTACCTTTTACTAGTTTGAAAAATAATGGTGTCAGGTTTTTATGGTCATAAGAATGTGAGAAATCCTTTCTGGAGATCAAAGAGTGGATGGTATCATTAGATTTTCTGACTCTTCTGTAGACATGTATAGGTTATAAGGTCTTATTTTATTCATCAAACATCGGCCCATGAGAAGTGCTGATGCAGAAGGAAAACGTTGCTGTGTATATATCTCAGTAGTTGAGGCCTCAAAATAGTAATTACCCAATGAACGACCTTGACCTAGCAGCAGATGTTCATGCCTTACGTTGTTGGAGACATTATCTAATGGTTGAGCACCTTGTGTGGTACACAAACCTAAATAGCCTCAAATATATGTTTTTTTGCATGACATGATCCTCATACAGAGAAGATCGGTCAATTACCTACAAGCCTTTGATTTTGAGATTTCATATATGCATGGGAAGGGAAATGTTATTACAGATGCACTGATTCGGAAAACTCAAACATAAGTAGTTTGTGAATCCAATGATGAATGGATGTTAATGACCCAATTTTCTGAGCTAGATCTAGAGTTTCATGACAGTCAAGAAAAATCTTATATCTCATCCTTGAAGGTTACATATTCCCTCCTTGAGATGGTGAAGAGTAGAGAATTTTCAGATCCTAAAGGCTTGGTTATCCATTAGAGTATATTAGAATATAATCCACTTAGGGATTGTTATGTGGAAATCGGGGACATCCTATGTTTATATAGACGTATCAGGGTTCCTACATATATGAGATAGGATTTGATGAAATATTTCCATGCCACTAAGTGGTCATCTCATCTTGGAATCTCCAAGATGTATAGAAATATGTGGCTCCTGTATTGGTGGACAAGGATGAATATATAGATTGAAGGCTTTATCTCTAAGTGTTCAATGTGTCTGCAGGTGAATGTGGAGCACTAGAGACCTGCAGGCTTGCTACAACCACTTCTAGTCTCAAAATTGAAATCGGATGATGTTTCCATAGATTTCATAATTGGATTACATAGGTCGCTAAAGGGTAGCGATGATATCTTGGAAGTCATTGACAAACTAACAAAATCATCCGTACTCATTTGTATATGGGATAATTTCTCCGTTGATGATCTAGGAAGTCTGTATGTCTGTAAGAGCATATGACTATACATGAACCAATTTAATATCATTTCAGATTTGGACTCTTATTTCATATAACATTTTTGGTAGGGATTGAAAAATGCTATAAGAACACAGGTGCTTCTTTGAATATATTTTCACCCTTAGACCGACGGTTAATTATAACAGACAATATTGGGTCTAGAGGATATTATTCGTTCATGTTAAAATGATTTTGGCAGGTCATGGTATAATCATATCCTTCTTGTCATGTTCACCTATAATTATAGCCTTCAAGGGACAATTACAATAGCTCATTTTGAGGCCTTATATTGTAGGCCGTGTCTTTCACCCTTGTGTTGGATAGAGACCGATGATATAGCTCTACTAGGTCCTCATCTCATTCATGAGACTTGATGTTATATTCATGTATACATAAAGCATATGAATATTACTCCGTACATAGAAATGTTATGTCGGTGACCATTAATGACCTCTGGTTTTTAGGATGGAGATCTTCTTTTTATTTGAGTATCATCGAGGCTAGGTCAAATATGGTTTAGAAGTAGGGGATGTTTTCTTCTTATTCTGTATGGACTTCTGAAATTCTGAAGAGAGTCGGGATGGTAGCCTATCAGTTGTTATTACCTCAGAGGTATCATTCCACACACAATTTCTTTCTTTTCTCACAACTTCTCTAGTGTTATGTTGATATGTCTCATAACTCTGATCCCGAGGAATTTGAGTTAAATGCCTATGGAAACATTGAGGAGTACGCATTACACATCATTGATAAGAGAACAAAGTCTTTTTGAGGTCGGTCTATCCCCCTAGTAGAGGTGTTGTGGTCGTACAGTCTGGTGGAGGTGATCCATGGGAGAGGAAACCTGACATATATGCTCAATGGACGGAATTTTTCACAAATATTGTTTCTCAACCCTTAGAAGGTTAACATGGGGACATGATCATTTAATGGGGGAAAATTGTAAGAACATTATTTTTCACTCAGTTATGCATCCTTGAATTTCAATGTAAATCTTTACTTTGGACCCAATATGGATGCCCAATGAGCTATAAAAGTTATAGGGGGTGTACAAGGAATGTTCGGATCTAGAAACGCTTATTTTTAAGAAAATTGGATAGTTCGCACGGTTATCGTATGATTGGTGCATGGTTTAGCTAAACATGTAGATTGAAAATTCCAGATAGAACCACTTCGCATGGTTTTTACATGGTCATGAAGTCTAACTATGAAATGTTACCTTCTACACAGAAATCCTCGCATGGTTTGTGCACGGTTTTTCAAACCATTCACATTCGATTTTCATTGAAAATTTACAAAATTTTTCTTAATGATACTTTAACCACCCTCCATCTTCCCTAATCTGAGATTATGAAAGATTAACATATTTCTATATCAATTCGGAGATTTTTAATGATCTAACATTGGAATAAATATATATCATTCATCTGTGATCTAAACGAGCTTCCATTCTTCATGTTGGATGTGAAATGGCAATTTCTCGAGTCCTCTTGAGCTGTTGTACTCCTCTATTTCTATTGACTGAGATATCAAGGTATGAGAGTATTTCTCTTTTTCTTCGAACTACTATGATTCAATCCAAATCAATAGACAATATCAGAGGAGGAGAATCATTAAACACTAAGGTGGGTGGCCTATAACTCATCACTAAAGTTTGTTGATTTTGGAATTATCATATGGGGATCACCGATTTTATCTGGTTCTATTTATAGAATTTATATGACTTATTTATAGTCATGTGAACTGTGTGGTTATTATATTTCCAAATATGTGATTTTTTGTTAGTGGTTACACCCAAAATTCAATCCCTTCAATGTTGATTCTTATGCCATAATTTTTGTTTTAGTGTTTTGACTCATTTGATCCACCGTTCCGGTGTGCCTTCGCATGACCTACCAAAAGGTAATTATTTCTATATAAGATGGAATTATTTATATTTCTAAATAAATAATGGAATGTACCATGTGTGTGTACCACTTGACCACCCAAAGGTAATTTCTTCAAATTGATAATTAAATGTGAATGATTAATTGATTGCTTATCTGTAACACCCCTTACAACATTAACAAAAAGGTAGTCGAATGAAACCTGAATTTGTAATTTGCATTAAATCTATTAAATGGTTGCATGAAACTTCTCATAATCACACTAATAAATTGAAAATCCCTAACCAAAGGATTTGATAAAAAAGTTTCATGCTACTTGAACATATAACACTAAATAAAGGTGAGGCTTGAACTGAATGAAATATTAATTGAATTCATAATCAAATAATAATGGTCTGACTTGATCTCACCTTGGATTCAGATTGGATAATTCCATGAGCACTCAATAACCCCATTATGATTTAAATATATGGTTTTCTTTGGTTGAAACAAACATAGATCTTGATCTTTGTCTGTTCATGGATGCCAGGTATGACACAGTAGGATCCCTTCAAATTATCAAAGAATTCCTCATATACGCTTTTTGGATCCATCATTGAAAATTAGTTTCCATGGTTACTTCCCGTAGGGACCTATCTTAGCTTATCCCCATTTTACCTTGTATAATCACCTGGGATTCAGTAGGAACCAAATAGTGGAATGCCTTGGAACATGCTCCTACCCATGCCATGCAACCGTTATTGCTGTGTTGGGAACCATTGAGGACTACCTCACCTTGGTTGTTACCTTATAACACCACTATTAAATATCATTATAGAATTCCTTTTAACTTATTGGATACTTCACTATTATTAACATGTGACTTATTTACACACTAATAATAATGAGGGAATTAATTGTTGACATGTTCATACACTAGATGAGGGTTGAATTAGGTACAAAGGTATTTAGATACATTGTACTAATATTACTTATATACGCATATTTCACACTGTTTCATTTCCATAACACTTGCCGAATGTTATAGACTCCATTAGTGGTGGCACACAATGATTTTTCTCACACCTCCCCCAGTTTTTTTTTGTACCCAGGGTAGATTAAATGGTTCCCAGTGCTGAAAAAGAAAAGCATAAAGCTTCAAACACTTGATTTCATGCTGTTTAGGATGGAGCATCAAAGTAAAAGTTTGAGCAAGATCTTGGGATGCTTGGGATAGTATTTTATTTTCTTTACACTATTTTGGAAAATTTTATTCTTGAATTCTTGTATCCATCTTTTCTAGTTATCTAGTACATGACATATCATCATATCTTCATGATTTTTATTCTAGTTGGTTGACTTATTATTACTATTTTTCCTATTTTTCCCTTGTTCCTTGTGTTTACTTAGGATTATTCCACTATTTACCAATGTTTACATCCACCCTTTATGCCACACATTGGTACGAAGGGCATAATCTCCCCCCAGATAGCCTAGGCCCTTACTTCCAGTTGGAAGCTTATGGCATTTAAGAAGATGTATTTGAGGACATGTGGCCCACCAGGCATAAGGCAACTATCAAGTGAAATCCATGTCTAAGTCATCACAATATAGGCATTGGGATAGATTTTATGAATTTGAAGAAAATAAATAATGAAAACTTTATGGTTACAAATGGGTAAATTAATTTATTGGTAATTAATTAATTATAAATTAAAATTAAAATTTATTGTATATTAAAAAAATGTTTTTATTGGAAAATAATTTCTACAACTGAAATGCAATTTTTCATAATAAATTTTATTAATAACTATTATTGAATTCTTTAAATTAAAATTATATATTACATAATCATTTTAATTTTTTAATATTTAGTTAATATTTTTTATACGAATGGGATAATAACAAACGATGTTTTATGCTTCAAAATTTCTCTTTATGGAAAGTAGTTTTGGGAGACTTTTGCATAAATATTTTTAAAATTAATTTCCAACATTTATATAAATAGAATCAATAAAATAAAATAACTTTTTTTGGAATAAGTACTTTCAATTTGTTTTAAATATTTCACATTATTTTGGTCATTTTGAATAGTAACTATTGAAAAATTTATCAACTCAATAAATTTTAAATCTAGGTAATATATGTTAGAACTAATTGTTAAAGATGCCTTTTTTCAACTAAATTTTTATTAGATAATCCAAAATTTAACCTCATTATCTATTTTTCAAGACATAATTATTTAAGGGAAAATTTTTATTAGAATTGACCTATAATGTGTTTAAATCAATGAAAGTCACCAAGTGTCACTCTCTTAGTATTTAATATCTTTTATGTGTCCCAATAGGGATAATATTATTTTATTAATTAATATAAAATTATATTTTGATTATAATGAAATTATTTTTATTATATAAATTTATTTATATTTTTTGAAATTATTTAATTACCTTTTTTCCTATGCAACGCCGATGCAATATTACTTCAATTAATAGAAATGTAGAATAAATTATTTAAAAAATTAAAATTATTATTATTTGAGAAAGATTAAATGTACCATGAAATTTCCAACAAAAAATATTATTGATGTATAAAAGGAACATATTCAAATGTTTTCTTTTTAGACTCTTTAAGGTCAACTTAAACAAATAGTTCCAAAAATAACATTAATGATATTTTAAAAAAAATTAATAAATGATTTCAAAATAATCATTAAATTGTCATTATCATTTTGAAGTATTATGGTTTACCACATCATACATGGTCAATGTATGAGTTACATTTCGTTTTGTTGTAAAATTATTAATACTTTATTTTTAAAATTATTGTAACTATGGTTATGGTAAAAAATAATTAATAATGTGATTAATACAAAAAAAATGTTCAAAATGACACAAAAAACCTTCCCAAATGTCATCGGAATATTTTTTAAGCCATATGATTTTTTTATAATTTATATCAATTTGAATGCATTTGGATTTAGAATTTTCTTAGTAAATTTCCATATTTCATTAAATTCTACTTGTGTCTTCCCCCTCCCATATAAAAGGACACCAATCCTTTCTCTTCCTCAAAAAAGATTGATCCATCTGGCTCAACAATAAACAACCCAAATAATTTAAATTTTACTTTTCAACATTATATAGTTTAAGGTATTCCAAAAATAAAAACACTATGATCATTAAGAGAAGATCTAAAGGATTTATTTTGAATAAGTATTAATCACTATGATAGATAATTTATTTTCAATTATTATTTTAATACATAATTTTTTTTTTAATATAATTTATTAAGGATAATAAATATATTTAAACCCTATTATTTTTATAAAATATCAATTATTCACCATATTTCTATTAAATGGGAAGTAAAAGTATCACTGGTGCATAAGTACGACTAATCATCTCCACATAGCAATACATTTCATTTCCCATCACCATATATTATGTATTGTTATTATGTTGGGTTTAAATTCTAAAAATAATATATATTAAATATCTATTCATATTTATTGTTAATAACATATCTACCTTCTTACCATACATTCCATCATAAATGATAACTTTGCTTTTGCGTATGTCTGGACTAAGACATCAATGGAGAGATTTTATTTGTTTTTCATATATATATATATATATTAGTTATATGATAGGTTTAATGAATATATAGAATATATATTAAATTATATTTTTCTTGAAAGGGGATTTATTATTTATGTTCTTTTTTTACACCATTCGAAAAGTGAAAACAATGTTCATGTATACGTATGACCTACCGTCACTATGAACTCGATACTTCATTTTTATATTAACATCCTTTATGAATGATTATATATTGATATAATAAAAATATATGAGATTTATATCAGTATTAAAATTCTAGAGATCCTGGAACCATGATCCATGTTCACAAATTATAAATCCAAAGAGAAAATTCTTATGACCAATGAAACAATTAACACATATAAATGATGATATTAATAAGAATTATTGATAAAAAAGTGTATAAATGTTATAAAGTTATAATATATGATATTATTATTATTTAATAGATTCTTATGTATAATTTTAATAAATTTAAATTTATTGTACATGAGCCTTGAGAAATTTTAAACCAAAGGAAAATATAGGTATAGTTTATTATCTGAAATTGTCTTCTTTGGGAGGCTAGAGTACATTCAATCAGAATTTTTCTAATGATTTTGTAATAATATTTATATCACACATTAATTATTGAGGATATGATCCAAGGGTATCATAATTATTTTTTCTATGGATGGTTTATGTTTTTGAAGATAAGATTTTTATGAGAATTGTTCTGTTACCACATGTTATGCGATGATAAATCGATTAAATGTTTATGAAACCTATTTATTTTACATATGATATTAATTAATTAAATGTATATGAAATACATTTCATTTCATTGGTTTTGATAGGATGAATGTTTTTTTGAGCTTTTGAACACTCATTTTTTATCTTAATTATGTAATGGGTGGGCCCATAAGTATATAGCTCTCCAATGTATTACGTAATGATAGATATCTCATTGGATAAACATGATAGTAATGGGGATTTAACTTTGGCCACTAATGGACTCTATTTAAAATGATAGTATTGGTAGTAAACCCTGACTACTATGATGGTTTAGGGAGTGAACCCAATCCACTACTATAGTTTTGGATGTGATGCTTGAAAAAAAAAATATATATATATTTTTCTCTTATTTTATGTATGTTGGTAATATAAGTCTTCTGATAATGTAATTCTTTTAAGAATAATGTTATTTGATTCCTGTATAATTAATGTTTTATGAACTGCTATACTATTTACAAACAATCAATATAATGGTAATTGATATACATTGTTCATTTTTAAATGTTATGATCATGTTCTCATACCCTTATATTAATGTTTTGCAATGTGACCACTAATATCTTCATTGATTACAGTTACTACATATTTGATCTCACCCTCTTCTATTGATTCCATCCCCCATATTATTTTTAAATTTTTTAATTATGACATTTTTATGAAGGGTTCTTGTTTTTAATAACATGGTGGGAGATAATGTAGCTCACTTATCGACACATTGTTTATGCATCCTTATTTCCAAATATAATAAATATTTATGGATTTGGAAGGGTATTTCATGTTATATAATGAATATATATCCAATCGTATGTAATATCATTATATGAAAAAGTATGTGTCACTATATGTACTATATGTACATGGCATTAAAACCTAACATAATCTTGAAATAAATGGATTATTCACATTGAGGATATTTTATGCTTTGGTGTTTTAGAAAATTAGGACATAAGTATTATATTACATATCAAATATTACATTGTAGACACTTCTACTCAGTATCGATTTTTTTATAAAAATATTATAAAAAAAGAGTCATGTCTAGTTCATTATTTTAGACATAATTACCTTTCCACGATCCCATCATTGACCCTATTCATCATAATGTCGTGTGAAAAACATTTCAAAACATGTAATAAGCATAAAAACCTCAGTTAGGGAAATATAAAGAAGAAAAAATGTTAGTTTTTCAAAACAAAAAGTAAACCATGAATAGTTTATCATAAGTAATACATTTCACCTTTATGAAGTACTTAATACTATTCACTAAATAAAAGATCATTTCATACCATTTTTTAAACCAAATATTACCTGAAACCCCATACAAATAATACATAACATATAAAGGTTACTTGGGACATAAGCATAATTAAATGGACTAACTATATTGTCGACTTCCACACATATCACTAAATAGAATAGCCATAATGCTGACTTCCAAACCCAATTCAATGGAGGTTATAACGTAACCACCCAACCTGGATTATCACCGCACCACCTGTCATTTAGTTTATCATGTAACCAACCATAAAATGTCCAAGTACCATTATAAAATCATAACAAATAAAATATTTCAAATATAAATATTTCACTAATAATAGTTCATCTGCAGTCAAAATAAATCATTTCTTGATATTGATATAATAAATCAATTTCAAAAAAAAAAATTTAGCACACAAACTCCCAAAAACAGAATAAGGGATTTTTTTCATTTTGAAACCATTAAGGCTTATAGAGGAAGCCAACTAATGACTACGGTGGTAGAGAGGTCATTGTCTCCAAAAACGTTAAAAAAATTCCTTTTTTCATTTATTAAAACTCTTCATATAACAAATAATTCATTTGAATGAAATTAATTGTCAAAGGGTTTTATTATATGCCGTATAATATAAATTTGTGTATAAATCAAAGTATGCCTCAATGAAAGGATATTGAGACGAAGCCCCTTACCTCTTGTCTGACTTGACATGTTCTTTCTTTAATTTCCTGACTAATAATCATAAGTTAATTTATACCTTCGTAAGATCCATTTTCTTGTTTGTTATTCCTTTTATATCACTTATTACATTTCTATAACAATTAGTTTATTATTTGAGTTCTTATTAGACATTTTTTTGATGATCAGAACATGAGTTAAAAATGAACTAGTTATAATTATAAATTTTCCTTGTTGTCAAAATTATATTATCTCTAGTGTGATAATAATTATTTAGATATCATATATATCATATATATCTACTATATATATGTATTTATAATAGCTCAAAATATTTGGAGGTAAGAAATGAAATGCCCCGTTCATGGAGACAGTTAGTCGTACGAACGCATGGATGCTAATTTCATTTCTATTTCATATTTAATAGAATGAAATATTAGTGATACATAGGTATATTATAATTATAGTATAATATTATTTATATTAGTTTATTAACTCCAACTTTTATACATCCCATGTATGGAATGAATGAGTCATATCACCTTGAGGGTGTGGTACTCCACAATCCTCAAATGAAATTTTTGCATTTACCCATAATGAAAACCATAATGGTATGATATAAATGAAAAATAAAGAAGCCTAGAGACAATTTAAATATAATATATATCAATTCTAAAAATAGTTCCATCATAATGACCACCATGAGAGGCATTTGGAGAGAATTGAACAGTCATCATTTCGTGAGGCAATAGTTCACCATCTACCGAAATAGATTGTTCTTTACCCATTAAATGGAGGTGCGTGTAACTGTTTTTCAAATACTTCTCATAAAATAAACCTAGTATACTGAGTATAATTTTTTTTCTATAATATAAAAGAAAAAAAAGTGTTTAGGGGGTTGGATAAGGAAAATAAAACAAATGAACTTAAGAGAAAACATTACCTTTAAATCGGGTAACTCTCTTTGGTTTGGACCAAAAATATTAATTGAAGTGCCTTATAAGGAATGTAAGGCTTATAAGTGGAATATAGGGATCTAGGGAGATTATTTAGGTAGAGTTTGGAAGATCCAAGTTGCTTGAGAGGTATAAAGAATGTGTTATAAGTGAGGGATTTTAATAAGGTTGAGGAGGGGCTCTTTAGGAATGTTTGAAAATATTGTTTTATTATATAATGATTTTTGGTTTATAAAGTTTAAAAACTCATCAATGTCAAAGATATAATGACTCATGTTCAATGTAAAATCATCCAATAATAATTGGATAGCTATTGGATGATTTTTTAATTCTTATGATCTTATTTATTTAAATCATTCATTAATTAGGTAAACACTACATCATTATTCTGCAATAACTTTTTTTATTTAATTTCTATAAATTATAAAAAAATATCATGACTTAGGAAATAGATTTATATTTAAAATTAATATTTATAGATAAATATATCAATTATATAACCCCATATTAAAATTGTTTTAGAAAAACAACATAAGTTTATAATATTGTTATTTTTACATTAAATAAATAGTTATTAATATAATTATCGTACCCATGTGGATTTCAAAGACCAAAAAACTCACCAAATGATTTTATTGGTCAGAAAGTAATTATAAAATAAAGTCTGTACGAGTGGTTAGTTAATTTTATATTATTATTGTATTTGTTTTACCTTAAATAACCCTATTTACCATTAACTGCGGAAAATAAAATTCAAAAGCTAATAATCATAACAAATTAATTTCATATTATTGAAAAATATTTTATTTAATAATAACTGACATGTGTTTCATATTTTTTAAATTCAATTCCCAGAAATGGTAAAATTTCATTTAAATTAAAAATTCAGTTTCTTAATTACTACTTTCTATTATCACTATTCAAAAAAATATATGTTTTTCAGAAAAAATACCAAATATTTAGCCTAATATAGATTTGATATTATGAATTACAAAATTATATCTATTTTACCAAATTCAAAAAATATAATATGGATAAATTAATTTAAAATTAATTCATATTTTCAAAAGAAAAAGCATGTTTTTAATACATAATAACTATCAAAATATTAACACATGTGTATGTTGAATTTCAAATTGAAATTACTTCCAATGACCAAAATTGGATTAAATGGTAAAAATATAATCTATTTATAGTATAAAACCAATTAAAAAGATAATCTATCCATATAAAGAAATTATATTAATAGGATGTTTTTAATTAAAATACATTATTTTTCCCTATTAATTAAAAATTAATTTTGACATAAAAATACCAAAAATTAACCCAAATTAAATTTTGATGTCCGGAATCTAAATAAGAAATATTTTTTGTCAAATAAAAAATATAAAATGGTCCAAAACTATATTCAATGTGGTTTCACCATCAAAAGATGGTAAATCAACCATTTAATGAATATTATAGTATTTATGCCTAATATCGGAATCTTTATTGGTTTATTTCTCTAAAATTTGTTGGATAAATGTAAAAAAAATTTACCAACATATATATTAATAATTTTGATATTTATTTCCATTCTCTCTAATACAATTACTAGGCGTTAACTATCATTTAAAATATTATTATATCATTAGTTTATAGTATCCCCCAAAATTGAGTGGAACATAAAATTTCAAAGAAACCCATTGTTGAGTATAAGGTATACCATTGAGCCTTGCATCACATTTAAATTAAAATTAATATTTATATCAGAAATATTAAAAAATATGAAAATATATACTCTATATTTACCTGGGATGCTGCATCCTTCAACACTTTTGGAAATTATGTTCTTGAAATTTTATTCACTTATCAAATAAATGGTAGTATTTATCCCTCATAACATTTTTAGATTCCCATGTTTCCACCTCAACCATATGGTTTTTCCTCCAAACCATTACCTAATTAATTACATTATTCCGCTACATATTCTCTCATTAGTCCAGAATCTAGACTGGTTGTTCCTCATAAGAGAGATTCTCAATCAACTGAACTTCCTCTGCGATCAAAACACGAGATGGATCCGATATATACTTTCTCCACAATGAATGAAGAAAAAAATTCTGTACCTGGGATAAACATTGAGGTAAAGCCACTTCGCACGCAACTGAAATAAGTTTCTCTGGGATTTCATATGGTCCAATAAACCTTGGACTCAACATTCCCTTCTTCCCAAAATGCATCACACTATTCCATGGATAATCTTTGAGAAAGACAATATCAGCTACCTCAAATAAAAGATCCTTCCTCCGGTTATCCGCATAACATTTCTGCATACTCTGAGCTGTTATCATGTGATTCTAAATCAACTAAACTTTTTCTGCCATCTCTTCTACCAATTCTGGTCCAATCATCTTCTTTTCACCTACATTATCCCATAAAAGATGGAGTTCGTCATTGTTTCCCATATAATGCCTCAAATAGAGCCATCTGTATACTGGAATGAAAACTGTTATTATAAGAAAACTCAAGAAAAGAAAGATGTTATTCATAACTTCCCTTTAAACTAGTAGAAACCCACATAGAATATTCTCCAAGGTCTAAATTGTTCATTCTAACTAACCATCTGATTGTGGATGAAAATTTGATCTAAAATTTTATTCAGTTCCAAATGACTTCTAAAGGAATTTTAAAAAGTTAGAAGCAAACCTGTGATAACGATCAGATACAATGGATAAGGGAACACCATGAATCTTGACTATCACTTTAACATAAAATAGAAAATGTTGATCTAGATACAAAGTATCTCAAATAAGAAGGAAATGAGCAGACTTTTTCAATTTATCAACAGTAAGCTAGATTGAATTATTACCTCGAGATGTCTTTATTAATCCCACAACAAAGTCCAGGGATATATTTTTCCATTTCCACATTGGCACTAGTAAAGACTAAAGCATCCCTTTTGGTAACAACTTCTCTTCTTTAACCTATTGACAAGTTAAACACTTCATATTAATGTGAGAAATATCTATCATTATTCCAACCCACCTGTAATACTCATGAAGATCTATGTATATCTTAGTACTGCTAGGATGAACCGAAAATGGAGAACTACGAGCTTCACATAACAACTCATTCTTAAACTATTAATCAAAAGGCATGCATAATATCTTTCCAATTCTAAAAACACAATCATTATCAATGTGGAAATAAGTAAACATACCCGTCTAAACCAACTCTACCTTTTTCTGTAACTCACATTCATTATTCTGTACTTGATTAATTTTGTATGATAGAGATGATTTTACTAACACCTGAAAAAAATAGAAGAATTTTTTCACCAATAACATCTATGCCAAAGTTTATCAAATCAAAAACCAAAGTATCTTGTTCCAAAGGGATAATGATTAATGAAGAATTACTTTTTCGACTTAAATCATCAGCCTCATTATTTTTTTCCCTGGATTGTAATGGTTCATGGAATTATAATCCTTAATTAATTCCATCCATCTCCTCTATCTCATGTTTAATTATTTCTGAGTGAATAAATACTTTAAAATACTGTTGTCAATGAATATTTCACAATTTTCCCCATATAGATTATGCCTACAAATTTAGAAAAAACTCCCTCTAATTCCAAATCATGTGTAGGGTAATTTAACTCATGATGTTTCAATTGACATAAAGCTTAAGCAATTACATGATAATTTTCCATAAGGAAACATCCAAGTCCTTACAATGAAGAGTCACTATAGATAACAAAATCATCATTTTTGGAAGGCAGTTCCAAAACTAGAGCATTCACCAATCATAATTTCAATTATTGAAAACAATCATCACATTCTTTAGTCCAAATGAGAATAAAACCTTTTTGAGTTAACGTAGACATCATGCAAGATAACCGTGAAACATTTTTATCAATCCTCATGTAATAACCATCTAAACCAAGAAAACTATGAATCGAAATTATTTTTTTGGGTATTGGCCAATCTTCAACAATTTTTCTTTTATCAGGATCAACTATTAGGCCATTTTTTGAAACAATGTGACCATGGAATGAAATTTTTTGTTACCAAATCCCACACTAGCTGAATTTACAAAATAATTTCTTTTTATTTTTGGTATTAAAGACAAACCATAAATGAACATCATGGTACTATATAATTTTTGAATAATCCAACATATCCTCTATAAACAGAACCTCCATTTAACACCTAATTCAACTAAGCCATCACTACTACAAATAGTTCAATTCTGATTCTGACCATCTCAGGATGCTGATTCTGAATTTCATTTCTCTTTTTATGCCTTCCCATCACAACTACCCCATTTTCTCTATAAAAAACCATTCTCAACAAATAAATATCTTAGGTGAAGCAACATGGTAATCTTTAAATGCTATATCATTTCAATCATAACTTAAATTATTAATTTAACAATATCTTAACTCCTAAATTTGTCTAAACCGTCCATTGATACAAAATATAAGGACCTGACCATAAAAAAATCAAAATATTGAATTAAATGGATAATTCATATTGACGATATTTTCATGTTTAGAGTTTTAGTGAATAATGCCATTATTATTACATTTCATCTCAAATATTACAATGTAGACACTTCTACTCGGTATCAATTTTCTTAATGAAATAAAATATCTAAAAAAGAGTCATGTGTAGTTCCATATTTTTGACTTCATTACTTTTCCTTGACCCCATATTTGACCCTATTAATCATTATGCCTTTTGATAAACATTTCAAAAATTGGGACGAGCCTAAAAATCTCAGTAAGGGGTACAACAAGAAAAAAACTATTAGTTTTTCAAAACAACATGTAAATGATGAATACATCATCATAAGTAGTAATTTTCGCCATTATAAGGTAGTAAATAATATTATCTTAATAAAAGATCATTTCATTTCAATTTTTAAATTAAATTACTACCATAAAACCCATATAAATAACACATAACATATAAAGATAACATGGGACATAAAAATACTTAAATGGAATAACCATATGGTCAACTTCCACAAATATCACTAAATGGAATAGCCATATGGCCGACTTACATAAACAATGCATTAGATGTTATAATTTAACCACATTTCCTAGTTTATCATGACACCACCCACCATTTGGTTTATCATGTAACCACCCATACCATTACAATATCATAACAAATAAAATATTGGAAATATAAATATTTCACTAATAAAATATCATTTGCAATAAAAATAAATCATTTCAAGATATTGAAATAAAAAATTAATTTAAAAAAACATTTTCAATACCAAAACACCCAAAAATAGAATACGTTGTTTCTTTTTAATTTAAAAAACATTACGTATTATAGAGGAAGACACCAAACGGTTACGGCGGTGAAGAGGTTATTGTCACCGCAAACATTAGAAACATTCCTTATGTCATTTAGTAAAATGATTCGAAGAAAAGTGATTCCATTTGAATTAAATTAAAATTCAATGGGTTTTATAATATATTGTATAAATGAAAGTAATTTATAAATCATAGTATGCCTCAATGAAAAGAGATTGAGACGAAGTCCATTATCTCATGTCCAACTTGACCCATTCGTTATTTAATTTAATTAATAATAATCTTAAGTAAATTTATACTTTCATAAGATACATATTCAAGTTTATTATTCCTTCAATATCACTTATCAAGTTACTATAACAGTTAGTCAATTATTTGAGTTCATATCGGACATTTTGACGATGTTCATAACATGAGTTAAAAATGAACTTGTTATAATTATAAACTTTCCATGTGGTAAAATTTCCATTATCTCATTAATGATATTCATGATTTAGATATCATATATATCATATATATCCAGTATATATATGTATTTATAATAGTACATACCATTTTTAGGTAATAAATGAAATGCACCGTTCATTGAGACGGAAAGCCGTACGTACTCATGAATGCTACTTTCATTTCTATTTTATATTTAATGCAATGAAAAACTAATGATACATAGGTATATTATATTACCAGTATAATATCATATAAATAATTTCAGTAACTCGTTCCCTTGTATTCCCCATGTATGGCATGAATGAGTAATATCATGTTGAGGGGACGATAATCCGCAATTCCTCAAATGAAATTATCAAGTTTACCCATAATGGAAACCATAAAGGTATAATATAAAAGAAAAATAAAGAATAATAGAGACAATATAAATATAATATATATCACATATAAATATAGTTCTATCATAATTTACACCATGAGAGGTGGTTGGTTATTATTGAACAATGATCGTTTCATGAGACAGTAGTTCATCATCCAGAGAAACAATATGTTCTTTACCTATTAGATGGAGGTGTGTGTATGTGTAGTTAAAATAAATCTCATAACAACAACCCATTATATTTATGATATTGATGTTTCTATAAAATAAAGGAATATATATATTTTACGGGGTTCTAGAATGAAAATAGAACAAAACAACTTAGAAGAAGATGTTACCATCAAATCGGGTAACTCCATTTTCTTTGAACCAAATGGATTTCTTGAAAGGACTTCTACCTATGGTAAGGTTTCTAAGTGGAATATTCTGATGTAGGAAGATTATTTAGATTGTGGTTTCAATAGACAAGGGGCTTGAGAGGTGTGAGGGGTGGGATAGAAGTGATGGCTTTTTATAAGGGGTAGGAGGGGCTCTTTAAGAAGGTTTGGAAATATTATTTTATTATATAATAATTTTCGGTTTCTAAAGATCCAAAACTCATTAATGTCAATGATATGATGACTTATTTTTGAAATAAAATAATCCATTAAGAATTCGATAGGTTTTGGATATTTTATTAATTTTTATAATCATATTTATTTAAATCATTCATTAATGAGGTAAACACTAGATCGTTATTGTGTCATAAATAAATTTATTTATTTGATGTCTAAAAATTATAACAAAATAAAGTGATGTAAGAAATATTTTTTTGTTCTAATTAATATTTATATTTAAATATATCAATTATATAATCACATAATAATATAGATTTATCAAATCAATACATGTTTATCAATGTTTTATTATTACTCTAAATAAAAAGTTATTAATATCATTATCTTACACAAATACTTTTCAAAGGACAAATTTCTCACCCAAGGATCTTCATGGTCATATATTACTTATATAAGAAGGTTAGGAAAAGTGTTAAGGTAATTTTATATTAATATAATATTATTTTTACTTTGAATTTCCCAATTTACCATAAACCGCAGTAAATAAAAGTCAAAAGTTACAATTCACCAAAAATTATTTTCATCTTATTTAACCACATTTTAATAACTAATAACAACCAAACATGTTGAATTTTCGAAATTCAATTCACTGAAGTGGTAAAATTTCATTTAAATGAAAAATTAGGGGTTTTAACTACAACTTAGTGTTTTCACTATTCATAAAAAATTGATGTTTCTCTATAAAATTCAAAAAAATCAGCCTCAGAAATATTTGAAATTATGAATTAAATAATTATCTATATTTTAAGGAATTTAAAAAATATATGTTTTATTAATTAATTTAAAATTAATTCCCATTCTCAAAACAATAGGCGTGTTTTTAAGAAATAATAACTATCAAAATATTGACACTTGTTTATGACTAATTTCAATAGGAAATTACGTTAAATGAACAAAATTGGGTTAAGTGGTTAAAATTTAATCTTATTGAAGATCAAAACCAATTAAAATTATATTATAACTATATTAATAAATTAGATTAAAAGGATGTTTTGAATTAAAATACATAATTTTTCACTATTCATTGAAAAATGAATTTTATCAGAAAATACCAAATATTTACCCAAATTAAATTTTCTTGTCCCAAATCTATAAAAGAATTTTATTTTGTCAAATAAAACATATAAAAGTTAAAAAGACTATATTTAAAGTGGTTTATCCATCAAAACACAATAAATCGTCCATTTAATGAATATAAGAGTATTTAAGCTTAAAATCAGATTCATTCATAATTGAAGCCTCTAAAATTTATTCGATAAATGTAAAATCATTTATCAAACATTTATATTAATAATTTAGTTATTTCTTTCCATTCCCTCCAATACAACGTTTAGGCTATAAATATTATTTAAAATAATATTATATTATTAGTTTTCAGTATGACACAATGTTGTATGAAACATAAGATTTTAAAGAAACCCATTGTTGTGTATCAGGTACAACATCGAACATAGCATCACATTTAAATTAAAAATTAATATTTTAATCACAAATATAAATAAATATTAAAATATATTACTCTTTATTTACCTGGGATTTTACATGCACCTTCCAATCTAATGATTAAATTTCTTATTGGAATTGGATTTTGTGAATACTAGTATGTATAGGATCATTTCAATGATAATTAAATTACAAAACTTATGATTTTATTACTAAATAAATATTATTTTGGTTTTAGTATTGTATTCAAAGTGGATATTTATTGGAATTCACTGTGTTGAAATATTATTATCCTTCCATTATATAAATTTAAATTTATTTTAATGATGTATTGGTTTATTCCAATTCGAGGAATATTCGTATACTATAAGGAAAATGTATTTAATATTATACTATGATATTTTATCAGTAAAATGATAACAATAAACACAATCATGAGAAAAATTATAAATTGGGTGATTTTTTACCAAATATTGGTAGAGTGTTAGCCCAAATCTCTAGCGAAAAATTCAATATTAGTGATAAGGAAATGTCAAAGAATGATATATTTCTCCCAATACTATAAGGTTTATACATCTCTTTAAATTATATATTGAGTCATCTCTATAATTTATTTTCTAATAAATATTTCTATTTTTATTTGATAATTGTAATTATGACGACATAATTTATTTTAGGGGGAGTATATAAAGACCTAACATTTCACAATATATTCTCCATAAATAAATAATATAATATATAACACGATACTCACACAATAAAAAACATAACTGAATAAAATAAAATTTTTTGATTTCTAAATATTATTCTTTAAAAATAGTCATTAAATTATCTTCTATAAATTTAAGTAACCTATATTGAAAAGAAATAAATAATTTAAGAAAAATGGAATCCAAAATTGTAAGTCTGACAATGACCATTTTTTTATATGAGAAGGGAGGAATCTTTGAATGTTTTTTCCTTGATCAATATCAATATGATAAAATGAAATTACAATTTGATAAAAAAACATATACAGAATATATTTAAGCTCGTAGAGATTGCCACAGTATCCATGCTAACTGAACCACCACTCAAAAATAAAACAAGATTTTATCATATGTAAGTCCTACATGGAGATCATAAGAGGCTATTAAAGTAAAAAAATTAATATTATATCAACATTAATGGTATTATTTATATGTATAAAAACATCATGAATATTTATAGTTTTCTAAATTTCTTTTTTCCGAATTTACATATATTTAAAATTAATTTTTTTTGAGTCTCACATTTTATTTGATAGATACAATATTACTAAGATTGAATAAAAACATTATATATTGATTTTATGAATAATAAGTTGAAAATGTATTAATTATTATTTTAAGATAAAAATAATTGACGATACACTGAAATTATTTTTTCTATAAAAATTGTATGTACTATATTAAACATTATTAAATAAAATTAAAACTTACAGTTTTTATGATTTCAATTTTGGAAAATAAAATTTGTAGGGATTTTTCTTATTAATATTAACTTAACATAAATTTTTTGATATATTTTAAAAAAATAGATTTTGTGTTGAATAATGAAATATACAATTTTACTAATATTATGCCTTTTATTTATTTATTTGTTTATAATTATGGATTATAAATATATGAAACTATATTCTTCAAAAAAAAAATATCTTATAATGAAAATTTTTCTTTTTAAAAAAAATATTATAATTTAAAAATATATTAATCATATTCTAGAACAAAGGAAATATTTTTCACAAAATTAATTTAATACATTATATATTTATTATATTAAAATAAATTTTTAAAATATTTTTAAATTAAAATAGAAATAATTTATTTTTTATTTTTAGTTTGTTTTTATCATAATATTTTATAATCTGAATTGAAATTTTGGTCATAAAATTTGGATTACTAGTATAAAAATAATCACCATGAGAAAAGTGAAACTATTATTTTTAATTAATTATTTAAGTAATTTTTAATAATTTATAATATAATAAATTATTTTGGTATATTTTGAATTAGGACCCTAATATTATTTTTAAAAACATTTATAATTATATAAAGACTCATTTAATTGGGGTCCAATTTTAAATAAAATTAAGAAAAATTAGTGGTTAACACCATTTTTCTACAAAAAAATGTATTCTCTATAAATTTGATGTTTTAATTTAAATTGTATTTTTTATTTGTTATAAATTGAGTTATATTTAATTAATATTAAATTTAAATTCATCGTACCCAATTTTTGTTGGGATGTGTCATTTCATACATTTTAGAGAAACAAAAATTATTTTGTTAAAATCAATCGACGAAGATAAAAATGTAAAAGTAAAAACCAAAGAGAAAATGACATCAAAAATAATAAAAAATTTGTGTATAAATACAACATCGAGTTTTTAGAAACCCAATATGACAAAGAAATACCTTATTTTTCATTTTTAAATATTTTAAGCTTGAATAGTTTAATGATATATAAGAAGGTTAAATAGTGTGCTCAAAAGTACCATTTTATTCACTTATAAAAGGAGACATTTACACCCCAGATTGAAACACCCATTAAATTGAATTACCTCCTAAAAATATAATTTATTATCCTCTTTTAACCTATTAAAAATTTAATTACAATCATGTATCAATTTTTTAGCTTAATCACTTCTTTTCAAATGAGTCTTTCAATTGAAATTACAAGGTACAAAAGATAGTATTACCTATTCCATACAGTTTATTCAAAATATTTCTCTTCAAAGACAAAATGAACAGTTTCAATATGATAAAATTTATTTTATTATAATACAAAAGTGTTAATATATTAATTTATAAACCATTATTTATTTATTTCCATCCACATAAAAAATCAAATTAACGTGAACTATGCATTGTGGGGACCACCACCTCTATAAAATAACTTTTCTTCAATTTTCATATATATATATTATTTATAAAAAACAAATAAAATATAATTAAACACTATAAAAATACATAAATAATATCATTAATATTATCTAAAATAATTAAATTATAAACTTCCGTTACCATTCTCTCCCATCTACATATAACACGTTCATGTTTGGGGTTAGTTTAACAACATACCTGAACAATGATTTATATAACTCTATGATGAATGACTATTGGAACTAAAATAATAATATTATAATATGTTAATAAATAATTTATTATATGGTTTTTATGTAATTCTTATACCTGGTATTTTAATTCTTAGTAAAATATCATCTTCAACCTTAAAATTACCAAAATAAGGCAACAATTATTAAATTTTCATACAGACATAAGAAAAAACTACATAATAAATAAATATAATATTATATTAAATGGTCTATATTAAATTATATAAAAATGAATAAGATTCTTAATAAGGTTTCTAATAAATTTATTTTGATTATACCATATGTTTCGTGCATGTGAAGGTCATATCTGGAACTAGGTAAGGGTTTTTTCATCCCAAAGTTCCTCCCGTAATGATTTTTTTAATATGCACATAATTTAATTTATTTATTTTATATTATACATATATAGGATATTATATCATGATATTTTTAATTTATAATAATTTATACCAATTTTAAATATCACTCTTTCTGTAATTTTAATTTTAATTTTCCTTGGGTTGTAAGAAGTTTTTATTAAATCGAATCATTTTGTTGATTCATAATAACCCCACATAGATTATTATAATTCAATATTGAATAATACTATGTTATTGTGAATTATTATTTTATTTTCTAATTCCTTTATAGGGATTTCTTCTTTCACACTAATTTATTCTTTCTTGATGAATCAATTATTTTATTAAGAATGACTCCAATATCATTTAATGGATTAATCTCTACAAGTCCAAAATTTTCATCCTCACCCAAATTGTAATTTTTAATTGAGAAACTAATTATACTTTATCCCATGTGAACTTGTGTTTTTAATTTTACACTATTTAAAATATATTTTTTGATACTCTTTTATAATGTGGTTTTTCAACATTGTTATTTAAAATGTTTTAATGGGTTTTTGAATCTTTGAAAATTGATGGTCATATCTTCCACTGCACATTAATTTTAGATATATTTAATTTATATTAAATGAAATATTATTGAACACACTTTTTTAATGGAATGTATTCTAAATATTTTTCAATAAACCTTTTAAAAAATTTAATTTTCAATTTTACTGTAACTTTTTATTTTATGCCAATGAAAAATGTATTTTCTAAAAACCAATTTTTTGATTTCACCACAATTTTCATCTTTATATAAAAAGGATTTAATTATTTATAAATTATTTTTGAATAAAGAAATTATACATTTCCTTATGAACTACTCTATTTGGGTAATTTAATATGTGTACCAGTTACATTCATTATTAAGTTAAAAATCAACGATATTATATTAAACTACTGTGAAACCCATTTTTATTTTCCTTGGGTTCTTTATAATGTAATTAATAGAGATATTTTCATTTACTGTGGGTTTTCATGACATTTGGAATGATTTGAATCATATGGAAGTCATATGTATGGACGATTATTGGTAGGGTCCTCTATCACCCTCAAGTGCATTAGTTTATATTTATGTCTTATAAGATCAAAATGGCATACGAGGGGATTTTTTCTAAAAAAGATTGTACATAAGAGGTTATATCCTAGGCCATATGATATATATAGTATTTATACAAGGAAATAGGAACATGAGTAGATTTATCCTAATCCAACGGGGAACAAAAGATGATTTATCCAAAGCCCAATGGTAAATGCTATGATTATCCCAATCCCAAAAAGGTACAAATGTGGTTAGAACAAACCAAATATGTTATAAATATCATTTAGGATACCATGAAATTTGGATTCTATGATAAATTTTATGAAATAATATTATTTCATTATATTGTTAAAATAAGTACACTCCTTTAATAATGTTTATTTTTTTATGAATAGACATACTTTTTCCATAGTATTTTTTTGTTCATTTGAGATTACATGTCATTATGTCATCATTTGTGGACATCACTTATTGTTCAATGATCTTTTTAACAAAAAATTTCTCTCTTGTACATTTTTTTCATATATTATTATTATTTAATACATGATTACATTTTGAATAATTTTCCATTGTAGGGAATTTGCGGTCACCCCATTCATTTATTTAAATTCACCATAGGTTATGAAGATTGGAATCACTTTTTTTAAACATATAAGGGATACTATTAGTGTTCGATTATAGAGAAATGATTATATATTAGGATTTTTACATGGATAATGTGTAATACACTAATATTTTTAGTACGTTAGTTGTGTATGTTTTTCTTCAGATTAAATACCTAAATCATGAAATTAATTTATGACTTACGTTAGGATTAGCTCAGTTAACTACAATAAACCCATCTATTATCCTATGATCTTTTCATAATTGGAAATTAGTTTCTCTCTGATATCTCAAAAACATGTAGGGAGTGGAAATCCTCATTTCCTCAAAAATCCCTCTTATATGATATTAGATATATTCTCACATACTTAATCCTACAATATTTTCCATCATATTGTAGTATAAAAAAATGCATTCCCAAGTGAAAGGTATTAAATTTTATTTTTACCATCGTATTCCACATCAGTACGTAAGAACCAAATACTTATTGAACCTAATATTCAAAACAATCTCAAATATTCCAAATTCAATGATCATTTTACTTAATTAAAAGACGAAACATATAATTCTTGATCAATATCCAAAACTTTGATAATTACATGCAACTATCAGAATTCTTTACTAGAAAAAATTATAGAGACATAAACGTTTTTGATGATCCAACATGACATTCATTTTTTATTTTCTCCTAACTCTATATTTAGACCATTTTTTATTATTAAAATAAATCTCAATATCTAAAAGAAAATTATATCTTATGATAAACATCTGTTAATTTTTATCATAGAGTAAAAATACCATTATTATATTATCATACCCAAAAGATAAATGTATTTTAGTGTTATATTCCAATTTCTCTAACAATATTGAATCAATGTAGAAACAAAAATTACATCCTAAAGGTGATACAAGTCAACTATCATCCCATTCATGATTTCCCTCAAAAGTTTCTACCTCATTCAATTAGAAGGAATCTAATCCACAAGATTCGATGATAAGTGAACAACCATCACCTCAAAATAAATTTTCAAATCGTACTGAAGACTAATGATCACATATTTCCCATTTAATGTTTGATTCATGCATTCTGCCACTCCATTATAATTTATTATCCTCTATATATTCTTCTCCATCAGGATTCAACTAATTAAATAAGAAATCTTATTAACAAAACATACATACTCACTATTATTTTCTAAAATAGATCATGTAAACTTAATTATGATCTTACTATAATAAATTGATATCTATATAAAAAATGATTCAAAATACATGGACTTCTGTTTAAGGAAATAATCAAAAATAATAATTTTGAAATTGATGATGAATGTGAAATTATATAGTGAACTCCATGATATAAAACAATTATTGGACCCTATACATGAATATGTATTAACCCAATAATTTATTCTTTGGTTTATTTTCCATTAATGTGAAGACACCATGTTTTACTTCAAGAGGATAGTCTATTAACTTTTTCCATACTCTACGTGGTCATGATCCACTATTCATACAAAATATATAGTTCAAAAATATTACCCACAAATTATCCCAAGAATGTTTTTTCATAAATAAATTTTTTTGTAATCTGTTACTCTAGCATGTGTTACACCTTCTAAATTCCCATTAAGTTGTATTGTCCTATCCTTAACACCACAAGACACCACTATCAAGAATTGTGTAATATAATAAATTACACTACTAAAAATCCTATAGAAACACACATCATCCAATTTTAAATATGATATTATTGACTTCTATAATGTTGGTCTGTGGTAAACTCACAAAAATCATATATTCATTTATTCATTGTCCATAAATTTACACAAAATTTTCCAATTACCTAAACAGATAATATACATTTTGGATAATACTATCTGAATCATTTTGAAGAATAATAATATATGAACCCTTTTTTCAGACATTGAGTTTAATGATTCCCTAGAGTTAAGTGTGGTAGTTAAAATCAACGTTTCATATTCCTCGTCATAAAATTTTATAGAAGAACATGAACCTTGATTTCTAAAATATTCTCATATCTCATGAAAATATCTCTAAAATCCCCATTTTTTTCATTATGCCAATACAATAAATAAATTGGGATATTATATTTATCTTATATTTACAATATGTTATCATCCTTCTTCCAACTTTATATTTTCCTCCAAATGTATCATCCCCTTCCTTTAACATTATGCTTGATTTTCGTAGCACTAGAGAGTTCCATCCTTTGAACTCGTTTATTCAAAACCAAATCCTTACATTACTCATAACCAAATAAATTATTTCTATTATATTTTCCAAAAAAATAATAATGACATCCCATGATTTTATAAGTGAAGGAATAGTATCAAGTCACATACTACACCATGAATCTTCCAACCAAAAGACACTAGATTACTATATATTTTATTGTATTAATTCATATAATCAACCACCAAAATACCATTGGAAATATTAATACAAATAGTCACCAAATGTTAATTTTTTTAATGGTGATATTGTTATACATACTCAGAGGTGTAAGAATTAATCCAACATTATTCTTCACCTCAAAAATTTGGAAGTCCATATCTGAAGGCAAAATCATCAGAATCACAGTGTCACATTCTAATATATTTTTTTACCATTCTTCCTTTGACATTGAGTTTGGATTAACACCTATCAAAATAAGATCATTATATCTATAGAATTGAAAATTCTCTAACATCATCATCCATAATATTAATTCTACCTCCCTGAACTTTTCTTCCACATTTTTACATCTTCCAATGACATCCATTAGAATTAGAAAACTCACACTGAAAAAGAAAAACATGTAGCATATGAAATACCACATTTTATTACTAACTATAATGAATAAACTAGGATATATTATAAACTACTTGGTATTCCACAATTCACAGAATGCATGATTGATTTGGAACCTTAAATGAGTAACAATGATTCATATGTAAACAAATGTTACAAAACCATAAAATAGTTTATTCTAATAAAGAGGCCTCATACCATAACCACACAATAAATCATTATAGGTGAAATTCACCACATACACAGAAAATAGAACAAGATAAATAGAAGAAGTCACTCAAAAAAGTTTACAAAATTTTTACATGATTTAGATCATTTCTTATATGATTGAAACATTATTATTTTTATAGAACTTGAGAAAAAACATTGAGTTACAAGAACCCCATGCATTTAAATTACCAAGTAGAAAAAAAACATGACCTTATTAAAAATTCAGAGGCTTAGAGAATAGATTTTAAATAATCAAAATATAATCCCTTGAGGCTTGTACCTTTGATATATATTTATAAATGAGTTACCAAAAATTCTACACAAACCTGTCAGTTCTACCTTGATCTGATGATTGCAGATTACCCTCAATAGATAAAAAAAATTCCACAACTTGTTAAATGTATCAACATTACCGTTAAATTCAATGAATAATAAATATATCTGGAACACATATTACTATGAAAATTCAAATAACTAGTAGTATTTACATTCTAGAACATTGGTTCTACATGTATGGGTTTTTAACATTGATTCAAAATCCCTCATTCAAATAATTATTTAAAAAATTATGAAATTGGTTGTAACAACATGATCAAAATAAAACTACTTTAATAAGAGGTAGTAATGTTTTATTGGATAAAAATTTGAGTTAATTGAATATATTTCTTGTTATGAGTTTAATGGTGTGAGTTCATAAGTATACAAGGGATTGAACTGTTGTTTTATGAAACAATTTGGTAGAAAGACATGGATAATTCCATGAATAAAATCCTTCGTTGGAAGAAAAAATATTTTTAAAAAATTTGTGACAGATTAATCTATTATCTTTAATATCTATGTGAGATGAAGTCATTATAAAGTGGGTTTCTCACACTACAACAATGTTATGTGTGATAAGACTTTCTAAACAACATGAGTTTTACAAAATAGGCATGTATGATTTGAGAGTGATGATAAATGTTATGATGGAACGAATATATTGTATATAATTACATCATTCCATGATATAAAAATTGTATTATGAATAACGATATGGTTCCATTATAAATAAACTATGAAATTTTTTAATCTAACAAAATTAAACCAATTTTGTTTAGAAAGATAAATTATTATACCATGAAAAACCATATCACACCATAATTAATCTTGTATTTTGATTAAATTGATAAAGAAAATGATATGTTCCACTATATGAAAATATTTCACATGGTGATTAGTAAAATTTCAATAATTGGAATAGAATTTATGTTGTGTAACTGTCAATTTATTTTATTGGGTTTTAGTATTAGAATTCACTAACCATATATATGTCTATTGGGAATAATTCCCTCATAAAAATTAATCGGATTTGTTAGGGGAAAAGGATGATGAAGTTTTTCAATAAATTTGAATTAGAGTTTTAATTTTAAATAGATGGGTCATTAAGTAAAGAATACCTATTATATATGTAATGATAGAATATAGAGGATAAATTATAAATGAATAAAATTATAATAAAGAATAAGAGGCTATAGTTGATATTGATTATTTGGAATCGTGAATTGAGCTTCGAATTTAATATATTTTATTAATAAAAGGTTTTGAAAGTGAAGATTCACTACATATATTAGTTAAAATTAGTAATGGTATAAGTTAATTATATTGAAAACCAATTAATTTTTGGTATTATATTTTTTTTGTTATTTCTATGATTTTTGATGTTTTTTGATACAATATTCTTATATAACCCTTTTGATAGGAAATGATTTAAAGAGTGTAAGAGGTTACAAACTTTGGATGAGGTGTGATTTTCCATAAATATTGTAATCAAATACTATTCGAGTAGTTTTTATTGGGATATAAAAAATTGTTTATATTTTCCCCATGTATGTTTCTTAATATGGTTAAAATAAGTAAAAATGTCATTATTCATGATAATTAATCATTTACATTTGGCCCAGCCTTGTTTGATTGTTTTGGTAAACTCAATGCGTCTATAAAAAATTATTATATAAAAGTATTAGTTTGAGAAAAAAATTAATATAGAAAATCTTATTTCTCCCTTATCCGGGTGTATATCTAGGCCTCTTGTAATATGTAGTGGTATCAAAGCCACATGATATTTATGAATCAATATGTTAGTAAATATTGTCAATGTGGAGAAAACTGTGCATGAAAAGCGAGTGCCCTTATTTTCAAACTATCATTTTTATTCCTGGAAGTATAGAATGAGATTTAATTTGTGGTTTATTTTTCTTGATGTTTACTCAAAAATATTTTATGAAACAAAATTAATTGAATTTACAAAAATGTGAATGATTAACGGAGACAAGAAGCTATTTAATTGTGATGAAAAGGATAATAATTTATTATATAGATTATTTTCATGTATGATACACATGAATGTGATGAATTTTAATACAAGTAATAGGCCCTTGAGTGAGATTTATGATATCAATTATGGTGGTAGAAAATATAAATAGGTAAAGTTTTTGGTGATTTATAAAATATTTGATGATTTAATAATGAGTTGAAGGTAAAATATTTATAGATTATTTAACCATCTCATCAATGATGTTTTGTCTATTTTGTGTATAGTATTAAGATGGAATATTTATATATTGTGGTAAAAATATTATTAAAATCACAACATATTTATAAAAGAAATATGATATCTCTTGAAGAAGTTAATCTTAGGTAAACATACATTGATCATCTTTAAAAAAATAGTTTCATATTAAATATGAGAAAGCTATAAAATTATTTTTTAAATTAAAGAAAATTAATTAAAATAAAATGTTTTGGGAATCATGAGATTCATGATACGTAAAATGAAGAACAATATTTTAAGATTAGAAAATCTAGTTTTGAGGGTATGTCACTCTCTGAATTTTTTAATTATAGAATGTTTGGGAACATCATTTAATGATGTTTAAGAATATATTTTTTAGAGGAATATAAATTTTTATACATTAAAAAATCCAAAAAATATGTTCTACACTAAAATGAATATAAATTCGACAAATTAAATAATAAAAATGTTTTTTGGAATGTTACTATAATGTATAAAAGGAATATGTTTTTGAATAAGGTCATTTAGATGGTTTTGAATCTGATTTAATCATAGACATTGTAGATTTTATAAATACAATATTGGAGAAATAAAATAAAAATTACAGGAGTATAATCAACTAGAGGGATTATTTATCTCAATGTTGAATTGGATAGATATTTGGATGATATTTACCAATAATGATATAATAATAGGAATATTGGATTATTTTTTAAGTAATCTTCATGTTATATAAATAATCAAGATGTAAAAATTAATAGAATTGAAAAAATTGTGGTGTAACTAGAAAAAAATCAAGTGAATCATCAAGAATAAATTATTTCTATGTTATATATTAATGAGTATGAAATGATCATTGATGATCATTATATGTTCAATAATGAGAAATCTTATAATAATAACACTCTTAAATATAATTTTCTATCATTGATAATGAATCTTTTGTCTGATAAAATGATTTATGGCTCATGGAATAAGTTTTAATTTTGAATAAACTTTGTTAATTTTTTATGAAATGAGTTGACAGTTGATAAAAAGACTTCATGATTTGTTAAGAATGAAAATATACAATTACATGTATAATATCAAGCTTGTAAGTAGTTCTAAATCATCATGAAATAAATAAAAGAAAAGAAATTATCATTTTGTCATGTTGAAGAAGAAATTCTCAATCATCAAGAACATATTACCAACAAAGGGGTTAATCATAAATAAGGGATATGTGTAGATATGAAAGATATAAGATATTTTATACCGTCACAAAAATTATGTTTTAAATAATACTATTCTTGATCACATTATTAACACGCATGACTGATCATTAAGTGAACTATGATATATTACAAAAACATTATTATTTGAATGTGATAATTATACTCATGTAGTTAAATAAGTTTAATGAACATGAAAAATAAAATAATGAGAAATATTCATAATGTTATTATATAAAAAAAATTTATTTATAAATACATAATAAAAATTTACTATATATTTAATTAAATCAATTTCTCCATTAGAAATATGTTTTTCTCAAAAATGTATTTATTACTTTTTGTTCATGAAATTATTAATATTGTATTCCATTTTTTATATTTATTTTATGTAAATAATTTCATTTTTCAAATCCTCCTATCAATATTATCATTTGGATAATTTTATAATTTTTTTAAAAAGATTTAATTTTTAGTGAATTGTGAAATATACCGATTTATGTAAAATAATAAATTATTTTCTTAAAATCAAGTAATTTAAAATTCAAAATAGGTTTTATATTTGGTTTTAAAGTAACATAATGTGAATTTAATAATAAAAAATAAAATTAATTCAACTATAATCCTATTATATTTTATTTTGGTATAATATCGTTTCTATTATTAAACGAAAAATTTTCCAGAAACTATTTTATTTTTGTTTTAAATTTTTTTTGAAATTGATTTATGGAAATTATAGTAATTTAATACTTAAAAACGGATTAAAATTTTTTTATTAGTATCTTCAAATTTGGTAATTAGGACCCTTCAATTTATAGCCATTGTGAATAGTAATCATTCTAAATATTCGTCTCCCAAATAAGGGTTAAACATGGTTATAATCCTGAGATAAGGAATAAAAATATCACTAAAACTTGTATTTACCATATTAGATGAGTTAGTTTTTTTAAAATGAAAGTCATATAAAAGACAATTTGATGATTTATATCCACTTTCCTTTGATTATAATATTTATATTGTTTTATTATATGTTTAAATTCAAATTATCATTTTCTTGTTTTAATTTATATTATATATTTTCATATGCATTAAAGTAATTTACTAATAAATATAAATATATAGTTTGTTCATAAATACTTAATTTTAATTTTTTAATTTTTCTAGTTTTTTCTGATATATAATAAACTTAAATTCATATGAATGATTGATAAAATTGTAGTGCAAGAATTAAAATAACAACGTAAATGATTTTAAAAATAAAAAAATTATACGTTTATAATGACTTTTGTTATTACAAGTTTTTATAGTTTATTATAAAGTGTAATAAATTTTAAATATAATTTTATTAAAATTCAATTTATTTAATTATGTCCTTGAAATAAAATTAAATTTACTATCAAAAAAAATTAGTTGATCATATTTTATAATAACAATATTTAACTAAATGAAATAAAAAAATATTTATATTGGAATATTGGAAATGGGAATGGTATAAAATTTAATCTATGTACTTTTTTTCAATTTTTATCCTTATAATTAAATTCATGTACTTCATCATTAAAAAATGTGTTACCAAGGTTAACGTTAAAAGGGTTAATTAGTGGTTAACCCTAACGATATGGTCAAAAATGTAACTAATATATGTGTAAATATTATCAATTGAATGGATTTATATATTATATTTCAATACCGTCTAAATTATGTCAATTTGTATCAACTTGAAAACATTATTATATATATTATATTTGAATGTTTTAGGTAATTCCATCTATCTAATTTCCTTCACATATAAAAGGCAATCCCCTATTATCATTATTAAAAATGATTGAGAGATATATATTATAAAATACCTACCATAATTCCTTTTTATAATCATTATCAATTTCATAGATATTTTAGTATTCTCCTAACAAAATCTTATTAAGGCATAAGGTGAACTCCAAAGAAGTTCCCTCAATGATGTGGTAATTATCTTACCCGACTCTTTTAAAGATCACATTTTTATAATTCCTCTAAATATATTATTAAAATATCCAAAAAATTATTCTAGTATCATACATAATAAAATATTTTCTAATTATTCTTATTTAATAAAATTTCCACCTCATTCCTATCAAATATGAAATGAAAGTGTCGCCCATGTATTGGTTTGGAATACAACTTCCATGTAGTGAAACACTTCATCTTCCAAAAAAATTTCATAATTTTTTTTATGATAGGTTTATTAAATATATATCATTTTAATGAAATAATTATTGTTATCAAAATTTTATATATTTTTTCTTCTTTTCCTTTCCACCCATTACAAAATGATAATTTCAGTCAAACGTACAAGTAAATTACCCCTTCCATAATGCTATTTGAATTTATATTCATGAATAAAATTAATGATGAATATTAAATTTTGTTTAATTTATAAAAATGATAATTATAACATAATTAATATTCTATAGAATATATAACCATGAACCCTAAACTGAGGCCAACTTACCAAAGTTGGTCTGCGATTATGAACCAAACATCTACAATACATCGATGATAAACTTCAATTATTTAATAAAAAATTATGGAATAGTATTATATGAAATTAAAACGATAATAATAAGGTAATAATATGGATAAGTGTTATCAATAAATTATAAAATTAAAATAATTTTATAATATATGAGATAAAGAATGTACGCGACGATTCAAACTTGAGGAAATGTGTTTCTTGACACAACTTCAATTCATTGGGATATATTACTTGTTCATTATCTATGTTATTATATTAATATTTTTTTAATAACATATTAATATTTTATTTTTTACTTCAATTTTTTTTACATGAATTTCATTTGTTACAAATATTTAGTTCAATGATTCATTCTGACATCAATGTTATGATCATTGTGAGGGGTTTTCTTCTCATTTTTTTCTATGTCACATATTCCCAATCCATAAAATTTATATATTATTTGTTTTTTATATTATAAAATTGATATTAAATATCATGAAAATCCTTGAATTTTTTTTAATTAAAAATTTCCTTTCCATGAGGGTTATGATTCAAAATTTAAAAAAGTGGTAAAATTTTAACTTTCAACTCGTCTTTTTTTTTTCAGGATTGTTTATGTTTAAGTTTTCATTGGTGTAATTTTAAGCTAATTATATTTTAAATGAAATAATTTATTATTATCCTCAGGTTATATATGGAAATAATTATTCTTCCTTTTATTGTCCAATCTATAAGTACTCAATATTTAAAAAGAATGTCTTTTAAGAACAAGACTGTTTTCAACTATTCAGTCGGATGTCATTTTCTTCAATGTCCATTGATTCTATTAAATGATTTCAATAATGATTTCAACATTCAACAATAACTGATTAAATCAGTTTTCCAATTATTACATTCTATAAATAGGTTTATAAAGAAACATATTATCATATTTAGAATGAGTAACTTTTTTCTGAATGTGTGAAAAGAATATATGTTTAAACATATACTACATGAATGCAATTTTACAAAAAAGTATATACTATATTAATAGAGTATTACATTAATGGTTAAGTAATTTTTTTCTAAACAATATTTTTTTCTTATACATTAGAAAATTTTAAATTTTAAATAAATGATCTAATAATGACAAGGTTATATTCCCCATGAAATGTTTCATTGGTCTTTTAAAATGTATTTTATATTATGTCAAAGTAGATAATTGAATCTTATGATTTACTGTGGATATACCCTAATGATACCATCCACTATATTTCTATGGATGGGTTGTTATAATTTTGAATGAGTAAATTACTTGAATTCTATATGATAGTTCTTATAATATATATAGTTATTTATTATTAAGGAATATTTATTTGGTTATAATTTTTATCCACATGTTAAATTCATTAGACTTTTTATATTATAGATGGGTCCAGATTATATATGGACCTTGATAAACTTACATGAATCATGTGTCAAACAATATTTTGGGTATTTAACATAGTCCATACAAACTAATATATGATTTCCTTATATGAGGCCTCACTAGTAGGATTAAGATATCCTACATTATGTATAATATCAATATGAATTGATTTATTAATTTCCATGTGATAATTTATATCATATTGATATCAATGGTTTATTTTGAATCACGAGTGATAATTTGGGTAACATTATTTAATCATAATTTATTATTACTATAATATTATGTCCTTATTTATTCTATGATAGTGTCCATTATATGCAGTCTCTTGATGAGTGTGTGAAATTAGCCTTATGATTTTACCGATTTCCCTAGGTTGTAAAGAATAATAAATTAATTTATATGAATTGATGTACTGGGTGAAATAATAACGTTTTCAATGAAAATTTTATGTTTTATATAACATTTTAAAATATAATATAGGATTAAATCATGTTTCTATTTTGAAGGACTACTATACTATTTTATCATTTGAGATTTGATCCCCTATTTATTATTAGAATGTAGTAAAATGACCATCAAATCTGGGACACCGTAGTGAAGGTGTTACATCTTTTATAAGTGGATGTTCATTAATACCCATGAGAACTATATTTAAGAATATATAGACATGTGAACATAACCCTATCAAATATTATACGGACACATCTAATTATAAGTAAATAATATAAATTGTGGATAATGTAGATATTATGAGGGTTTACTAGATAATAAATCCATATATGGATACTGGAGAGTAGATACAATGGTGGAATGGATGCACCTAGGGGTAAAAAAATTAATTGTGAGGATTGGGTAATGACTCGTTCATCACCAGTGCATGATGATTGGAATAAACATTGTAGACATGGCTAGACAGTCTCAAGGGATATACATTGTTTACAACATATTTATATTAAAAACCATTATAATGAATGACATAATGAATCCTATGGAAACCATAGATATTTCATTGTGATATGGGATAAGCTTAATGTGTGATCAGTTGAAAGGAATATGGTTTATAACATGGATAAAGTCTTAGATAACTAATTTGAGATTTTCTGTGATGGGACAACAAGATTATTATAAATATTTTGGGAAATATTTTTCAGAATTTACCCCTTTGGTTTGGTATATGTTATAATGATAATGATATTTTAGGATGTGAGGTTTTATAAAATTTGGACATAATATGAAAGGATTCTGTAATCATTAGTTTTTATATGTTATTTGATGATAATATGTATAATAAATAGAAATGTTTTATCATAGTTTAGGGACATACATATTATCATATTGATAACCATGAGGTAAATAATGGATTTCGATACTAAGTGTTTAATGATATTTTTTAAGAAGTAAACTATATTTTGAACATTATATGATTAAGGTATGCATAATTTTTGTAAATAATATTGAGGTAATTTATGGAAGAATATATCATTTTATTGATATTTTATTGTAATTTAAGGTATTTTGGGAATTGAAGACCATGTTTTAATATAATTTTTGTTCATGGTAGTCACATGTTTAGTACATGACATTAGGATCCACATCATGTTTTTTTGGGTTAAATGTTAATGTTGACCATGCAAAAAAATATGAAGACATCTTTTAGATTTTTGGGTTTTGAATTTGTAAAAGCATGTTTTAGAGGTGTATTATTGGTAACTATTTATGGAGTGTATTATATTGATCATTGTGTGTTATCTTTGTGATTTAAGTGATAAATGTATTACATATGGAATGAATATTTATCCATATTGGATAATATTTGCTAAGAATTTTTTTTGTTAAATATGATAAGATAGATGTAATAAATTGTAGTTCATTTATGAGTTTTAGTATCTATTAAAATTAATTATCGTTATTCAAGCATGAGAAAAGAATCCTTATTGTTTATTTCATTGGGTAAGAGATGAAATGAATGTGGATATTGATAAAATAATAACTTAAAGATGAAACTATTCTAATGAAATGGAAATAAATAAAGTATGATTGTTTTATCATCATCTCTATCTTGATAGTAAAATTAAACTAAATTATAGGAAAAAAATATTGAAATAAAAATCTCATTCTTTTACCTCAATTTTTTATGAATTGATAAACCCTTTAACAATAAGTGATTTTCGGTTCGTTGTTCATTATTTTTATCATAATCAATTTATCCATCACCCTCTATTATTTATAGAACATTATTCTTCAACAATATTTACATATTTTAACTTATTTATAATTTTATCCGTATATTGGATCCATATTATGTGTTATATTATGTAACCTTTAAGTTTCCCACATCAACTTATCAAATGATTTTTTAATATCCTCTAGTATAATGTGAATTTTCCACAAAGGTGGTTTAAATTATAGGAATTTTTATTACCAAGATTAAAAAATTGAGTATTAAATGTTATTCAAGGGATAGAGTGTAATAGCCCAGGTAAATAAAGAATATGAAATTTTCATATTTATCCATATTTGTGAATAAACTATTAATATGACTTTAAAGGGGACGCTATGCTCGATGGCGTACCCAACACGCAACAATGAGTTTCTTGGGAATCTTACGTTGCACTTTAATAATAAAATAATATTATTTTAAATGGTAGTTAACATGTAGCAGTTGTATTTGCGGGAATGGATATAAATAACTAAAATATGATTATATATGTTTTTAAATGTTTTTACATTTATCCAATAAAAGATAAAGGCTTAAAATACAGAAAGAATTCAATTTTAGGCGTATATGGCCCAGTTTTCACTAAAGGTTCACTTATCGCCTTTTGATGGCGAACCATCATTAAATATAGTTTTGTTCACTCTTATACATTCTATTGGACAAAATAAAACTCTTCTTATGAATTGGGACATCAAAATTTACTTTGTGTAAATTTTTGGTATCTTTCTGATAAAGTTCATTTTTTAAATGAATAGTGTAAAATTGTGTATTTTAATTCAAAACCACTTTTTAATATAATTTATTTATATGATTATATTATATTATGAATTGGTTTTAAAGTGAAATTATAATATATTATTGCCATTAAATCCAATAGTGGTCGTTGGAATTAATTTCACTTTGAAATCAAACATAAACTAGTGTCAATCATTTTATACTTATTGTTTCATAAAAACACGATATTTGCTCTGACAGCGGGAATTAATTATTAAATTAATTAATGTGACTTATATGTTTTGAATTTTTTAAAATAGACTTCATTTTTGAATTTGTAATATAAAATATAGCTTAGGGTGAATTTTTGGGATATTTATGAAAAACTTCAATTTTTGATGAATAGTCAAACAACTAAGTGGTACTTATAAAAACCGATTTTTTCCGTTTAAATGAAAATTTTCCATCTTTGTGTTTTGAATTTCAAAAATCTGACAAAAATGGTTGTCATTAAGAAGTAAAATGTGGTTCAATGGGATAAAAATAATTTTTGGTGAACAATAACTTATTAAGTTTTTAATCGCAATTAGAGGTAATTAGTGTAGTTTGTGGTAAGAATAAAGTTTTAATAAAATTAAATGACCTAGAAACATGTCCTAACCTCATTGGATGTGTCATGGAGGACCAATAAAATCCATGGGTCAACTTGGGTACTGCATGGAGCCACTTTGGTTGGAAAATGACATAAATATCTTTTTATTTAATGTTAAACTAAAAATGACACAAACATGATATGTTTTACTAAACCAATTTTTACATGGGGTTATAAAAGACATATTTTTGACTATAAAAAATCATTGGAAACCTAAAAAGATTTTATACATCATAGTATTTTTTTATAATTTTTATACATTATATATATTAAATTATTTATGACATCATGATGATGCAGCGATGACCTCATTATTTAACAATTTAAATAAAATGGAATGATAATGTAATATATAAGACCTACACATGTCCAAAACCAATTGGATGAGTCAATTTCGAACCATTATCACCTTATCCTAGAAATACATCAATGTGGGACCTTTAAATCTGAAACAATTTTGAAAATAAAGTAACATTTTGTAACTTTACAAGAGTGCCCCTCCTCTCCTCTTATAAAAGGCCCCCACCTCTACCTCCTTACCCACACGCCCAAAGCCTTTGGCTCGTCCAAACCCTGCCCATTTTGTCTCTCCACTTTCCTCTCTTACTCCATGAAGACTCACTTTGGACAGATGTCTTCCCATGGAATCCTTTGAGCTCAAACCAAAGGGAGTTACCCGATTTTAAGGAATATAAAGAAACGAACAAGATAAGTTGGACTTGAGGTAAGGGATCCTACTCCACTCTTTCTTTTTTAAGTACACTCTTTTATGTCATTCCTTTTAAAGCTCATATTTCTTTTTATTGGGATGTTATTTTATATTAATCTTACTGTAATTTTTATGTTCATGTGATGAGAGACCCTATTCTCTCTCATCAATCCATTTTGGATGTTTTGAGTGGCGTCGTTAGGCTGCCAGATTTTCGTAAGAGATCTAACCTCTCTCTTTCTTTTTAAGTACTCTCCTTTATGTCACTTCTTTTAAGATCATCTTTTTTATGTTGGGGGATGTTCTTTTATATTCATATTTCTATAAACATTAAGTTAATATGATGAGATACCCTATTTGATCTCATCAATCCATTTTTGTAAGTTTTATGTTGCGTCGTTAGGCTGTAGAGTTTTCGTAATGGATTTTTCATCTCACTTTTATTCCCATTAGATTTATGCTACATTTTCCACAATTTCCTTTGAGTGTTATATGTACTGACCATTATTTTACTCATTGTGTAATATTCTTTCATTTATGAGTATTAACATCAATGTTGTATTGTCCGTCTTTCACGGGGTGTATGTCTCGAAAGATACCCTTGTCGGTAAGGGAAACTTTCACCCTCCTTTTTTTAAAAGGCTTATTTTTTTTATGTCTTTTAATTCACATAATATTATTTTGGGATATGTTCTTATATATCCTTATTGATGTAAATTTTATGTCCAAGTGATGAGATACCCTTTTTATCTCTCATCAACTCTTTTTTTGAATTTTGAAGTGACGCCGTTAGGCTGTCGAATTTTTGCAAGGTAATTTCTTAACCCAATTTCGATTCGTTGGGATAAACTTGTACACCTTGAATATGTCGTTCTTTTATTATGTGTGAATTTACTCTTATTTTTTACAGTTAATACCCACTTATATTTTGTGTATTTGTTTGTCACACATAGTTATGTAACTGATTTATCCTTAATCCAAGGATACCGTCTTTGTATGGGACTTCATCTCAATCCCCTTTCATTAAGGCATATATTGTTTTATACACAACCTTCTTTTATATGGTGTATAAACCCCTTTGACTTTTCCGTTTATTCAAAATGAATCTTTTTTATACGAAGCGTTTACTAAATGACAAAAGGGAATGTTTTTGTTGTATGTATGCGGCGGCAAGGACTTCTCTACCACCGTGACCATTATTTGAGTTTCGGCTTCCTCTACAAGTCATACCTTCTTTTTAAAAGAAAAATAAATACCATGTTTTACTTTTCTATTATTTTGGTATTGAAAATGGTTTTCATAATGTTTTTATATCAATGTGTTGTATTGATATCTTGTGATTGAAAGGTGGGAATGATATGTTTCCTTTATGCATGTTTTGTGTGATACGATTATGTTGAGGTTCATGGGAATTATTATGAAGATGGGTGGTTCCATGATAAAATAAGGGCGGGTGAGCCTGATATAGCTCTCCAATGCATTGGTTAACGCGAAGGAGTGAAACGTTAAGGTTTCTCCGAAGAGATTTAGGGAATATACTATGGTGGGTATTCCAAACGTAACCAAGAGGGTTACTCCCTACATTAGAATGTTATGAATGCCTCAAGTTACCTTTTATGTCTTATGATTTCTATTATTTCTTCATGAGTTTATGAGGTATGTTGAAGTGCCTATGTTTTATGGGTAAAGTATGATTTCATTCTTATGTATATATGAACTCATGTTTCCTTTCCATATTTTTATAACCCTTACTGAGCTTTTTATGCTCATCCCATGTTTTTGAAATGTTTTTCAAAGGTCAAGGGAAAGGTATATGATGTGATGATAGTTTCAAGGATGTGTCAAGAAATAAACCATGTTTTATTTTAAATATGATTCTGTTGATGGGAAGAATGAATATTTTCTTTTAGGTAACCACTTTGTTTAAATGTGGAATGTAATGAAAGTTTCATGATCTACTTCTCTAAAACTCTAAACCTGAAAAGATCCTAAATGTGTAATCTTGTAATAACTCAAGATTAAGTAATGTTTAAGTCTGGGGCCTTATAGTTGGTATCAAAGGTCGTTTTAGATAACTTTAGAGGTTAGGGTATTCTTTAAGCATAAGCGGCATTACCATAATGGTTATGATTTCACAAAGAGTCCTAGTTTTAGATAAAGTGAATGAGTAAGTATATCATAGTGTTTATCTTCCTCATTGGTACATGATGGTTTTTTTGATATACTCACACTGACCTTTTTGGTTTTAGTAAATGGATGGATCTAGCAGGCACCATAGTAACAGTGGATGTGAAGGAAACTGTGACAGTTTTTTGAGCAAGCAACTGAATGATATGGGAGCTGCAATGAGAACTCTTGTGATTATCCTCAACCAACTATCTGGAGTCATGATTGACCACCTATACCTTGGTGATTTCTCTAAGGCATCATATATGCGAGAAACAAATCCCTACAGAAGTACAGGTAATAATCATAATGGTAAGTGTGTTAAAAACCTATGTGTCAAATATGTGGAAAGAAACACCTAGGAAAATGTTTCAAAGGGACACAAATATTCTATATATGTGGAAATAAATGTCATAAAGCAAGAACCTGCCATGGAAAAAGGAATCATCCAGTTGACTCGAGGAAAGGTAAAGAAGTTCTTTCTGAGGGATCAATTGAATGTTTTAAATATGGTGTGCATGGTCATTATGCAAGCACATGTCCTATGAGTAAGTTTCGTGAATGGGATCACCATGAGTGTACAAATTTTCGTTTACCAATACCTAATGCCATTCCGATTGAGGATGAAGAAACTGACAATGACCAATCAAAGGTATGTATTATTTCATGACTATTGTTTTCCTATTTTGGAGTCTTAGGATATGATTCATGATTTTTTTTGTAGGAAAGAGTTATTTCAGAATAATTTGGAAAAGAATGGTTAATAGATCATGAAAAATTTTGAATGAGTATGATGTCAACATATAAGGTCTTCAAGAGTTATGGTGAATTTCTTAAGAGTATTAAGACCCTTTTGATGATGGGGTTACAATAGAAGACTTTTTATATTATGTGTAACCCTGATGCTTAATATATGCAAATTTTATTCAAGGAATAGTTATCTTTTCTTTTGTGGACATAGTTATAAAGAACCATTTGGGTTTATATGATACTTACTTTTGAGGTAATTATGGGTTACTATATGTTATGATTGAAGTGAAAGGCATGAGATAAAATTGAGGTTAAATTATGTTATGGTTATTTTTTATGATTTTATCACTTTTTGAAGAATTATTTGAGAATTATATGGTTTTGGAAATAGGACAACACGCAGACCATGTGACTACCCATCGCGTCGGACAAAGCTACGAGAATCGAACCCACAACTAAAGTGTGACTGGTATATATCGCCTACCACTAGACTACGTGATGTCCCTGGTTATTTTGACTGATTCTTTTTAGTTATATGATTTTATGAATTAATATTAAGTTGATTTTGTGTTATTTATGAAAATGATTAACCTATCATGGATGATATGTGATTAGGTTAATTACTTTTCAATACGAGACTTTAGGAGCAACTGATGTTGTATGAAGATAAATGTTACGATTTAACATGGAAGACTATGTGACTAAATCATTCAAATATTTGGGTTTCAATCTTAGATTGGTTTACTTTGAATAATTTTATGGATAAATTGTTTATCGGATGGTCCTCGTTGATCTTTGGGTTTTGTTGGACAAATTTTGGAGATTAAGCATAGATTTTCCTTTTAAAGGGTTATCCTTTTCTGGATTATCTGACCTTGTACTAACCTTTTTGGTTTTGGTTTTGGTTAAAGCATAATGACATGAGAAGTATATAGTTCTCTTTGGTGTATTAGGTGATTCTCTAGATGTTGATTATAGTACTCTTAATATGTACAAGTCTCCCTAAATACTCGTCTTTTGGAAAAAATATGAGTTTGATTAAGGAATCTAGTAAAAGTTGAAAGTCAACATGATAAGTGATTATGTTTCTTTATGAATAAATTACTCAATAAAATGTAACATAAAACAAAAAAAATTCTATTAATTTTTCCTACTGTGGAATCGAATACCGTTTAACCCATCACAAGTTTGTGATTTTCTTATGGTTAACTTTCTCCTAGACTTGTTTACAATCACTCTCCCTCAAGAACATGACCCTTTTCTTTTTATTTCATGTCCATGTTTTTCTAAATGGAATACTAGTATGGGTTAACTTGGGTGACCTCTGTTCTTATCTTCCATTATTTTAAAGTTATTGTTTTACCGACTCGTGTTTCGATGTGGGACTTTCAAGGATGTTTCCAAGCTCAATTTTAAAAATTGCGAGGACACAATTCCCAAAAGGGGGGAGGATGTAACACCCCAGGTAAACAAAGAATGTGACATTTTCATATTTATCCATATTTGTGAATAAAATATTAATATGACTTTAAAGGGGATGCTATGCTCGATGGCGTACCCAACACGCAACAACGAGTTTCTTGAGAATCTTACGTTGCACTCTAATAATAAAATAGTATTATTTTAAATGGTAGTTAATATGTAGTCATTGTATTGGCGGGAATGGATAGAAATAACTAAAATATTATTATATATGTTTTTAAATGTTTTTACATTTATCCAATAAAATATAAAGGCTTAAAATACTGAAATAATTCAATTTTAGGCGTATATGCCCCAGTTTTCACTAAAGGTTCACTTATCGCCTTTTGATGGAGAAGCGTTATTAAATATAGTTTTGTTCACTCTTATACATTATATTTTACCAAATAAAACTCTTCTTAATAGTTGGGACATCAAAATTTACTTTGTGTAAATTTTTGGTATCTTTCCGATAAAGTTCATTTTTTAATGAATAGTGTAAAATGTTGTATTTTAATTCAAAACCAATTTTTAATATAATTTATTTATATGATTAGATTATATTTTGAATTGTTTTTAAAGTGAAATTAGAATATATTTTTTCCATTAAATCCAATAGTGGTTGTTGGAATTAATTTCACTTTGAAACCAGACTTAAACTAGTGTCAATCTTTTGATACTTATTGTTTCATAAAAACACCCTATTTGCTCTGACAGCGGGAATTAATTATTAAATTAATTAATCTGACTTATATGTTTTGAATTTTTTAAAATAGAATTCATTTTTGAATTTGGAATATCAAATATATCTTAGGGTGAATTTTTGGGATTTTTCTGAAAAACTTCATTTTTTTATGAATAGTGAAACCACTAAGTGATACTTATAAAAACTGATTTTTCCGTTTAAATGAAATTTTGCCATCTTTATGTTTTGAATTTCAAAAATCTGACATAAATGGTTGTCATTAAGAAGTAAAATGTGGTTTAATGGGATAAAAATAATTTTTTGGTGAATAGTAACTTATTAAGTTTTTAATCGCGATTAGAGGTAATTTGTGTAGTTTATGGTAAGAATAATGTTTTAAGAGAATGAAATGACCTAGACACATGTCATAACCTCATTGGATGTGTCATGGCCGACCAATACAATCCATGGGTCAACTTGGGGACCCCATGGAGCCACATTGGTTGGAAAATGACTTAAATATCTATTTTATTTAATGTTAAAGTAAAAATTACACAAACATGAAATGTTTTACTAAAACAATTTTTACATGTGGATATAAAAGTCATAGGTTTGACTATAAATAGTCATTCGAAATCTAAAAAGATTTACTACATCATAGAATTTTATTATAATTTTTAGACATTATATAAATTAAATTATTTTTGACATCATGATGATGCAGTGATGACCTCATTATTTAATGATTTAAATAAAATGGAATGATAATGTAATATCTAAGACCTAAACATGTCCAAAACATATTGGATGAGAGTATTTCAAACCCTTATCACCTTATCCACTAAATACATGAATTTGTGATCTTTAAAATCCGATACTCTTTTGAAAATAAAGTAACATTTTGTAACATTACAAGAGTGCCCATCCTCTCCTCTTATAAAAGGCCCCCACCTCTACCTCCTTACCCACACTCCCAAAGCCTTTGGCTCGGACAACCCCTACCCATTTTGTCTCTCCTCTTCCCTCTATTACTCCTTGAAGCCTCACTGTTGGGCATAAGTCTTCCCAGGGAAGCCTTTGGGCTCAAACCAAAGGGAGTTACCCGATTGTAAGGAATATAAAGAAACGAACAAGATAAGTTGGACTTGAGGTAAGGGATCCTACTCCACTCTTTCTTTTTATGTACACTCTTTTATGTCATTCCTTTTAAAGCTAATCTTTCTTATTATTGGGATATTCTTTTATATTAATCTTACTGTAATTTTTATGTTCATGTGAGGAGAGACCCTATTCTCTCTCATCAATCCATTTTGGAAGTTTTGAGTGGCGCCGTTAGGCTGGCAAATTTTCGCAAGAGATCTAACCCCTTTCATTCTTTTTAAGTACTCTCCTTTATGTAACTTCTTTTAAGATCCTATTTTTTATGTTGGGGGATGTTCTTTCATATTCATATTTCTATGAACTTTAAGTAAATATGATGAGATACCCTATATGATCTCATCAATCCATTTTTGTAAGTTTTATGTTGCGTCGTTAGGCTGCCGAGTTTTCGTAAGGGATTTTTCATCTCACTTTTATTCCCATGAGATTTATGCTACATTTCCCACAATTTAGTTTCAGTGGTGTATGTACGGACCATTATTTTACTCATTGTGTAATATTCTTTCATTTATGAGTATTTACATAAATGTTGTATTGTCCTTCTTTCGCGGGGCGTATGTCTCGAATGATAACCATGTCGGTAAGGGAACCTTTCACCCTCATTTTTTTAAAGACTTATTTTGTTATGTCTTCTAATTCACATAATATTATTTTGGGATATGTTCTTCTATATACTTATTGATGTAAATTTTATGTCCAAGTGATGAGATACCGTTTTTATCTCTCATCAACTCTTTTTCTGAATTTTGAAGTGACGCCGTTAGGCTGTCGAATTTTTGCAAGGGAACTTCTTAACCCAATTTTGATTCCTTGGGATAAACTTGTACACCTTTAATATTTCGTTATATTATTTTGTGTGAATTTTCTCTGATTGTTTTAAACATAATACCCACTTATATTTCGTGTATTCGTTTTTTCACACAAAGTTATGTAACTGATTTATCCTTAATCTAAGGATACCGTCTTTGTATGGGACTTCGTCTCAATCTCCTTTCATTGAGACATATTTTGTTTTATACACAACCTTCTTTTATATTTTTTATAAACCCCTTTTACTTTTACATTTATTCAAAATGAATCTTTTTTATACGAAGCGTTTACTAAACGACAAAAGGAAATGTTTTTGTCGTACGTATGCGACGACAACGACTTCTCCGCCGCCGTGACCATTATTTGCGTTACGGCTTCCTCTACAAGCCATAACTTCTTTTTGAAAGAAAAATAAATACCATGTTTTAATTTTCTTTTATTTTGGTATTTAAAATGGTTTTCATAATGTTTTTATATCAATGTGTTGTATTGATATCTTGTGATTGAAAGGTGGGAATGTTATGTTTCCTTTATGCATGTTTTATGTGATACGACTATGTTGAGGTTCTTGGGAATTTTTATGAAGACAGGTGGTTCCGTGGTAAACTAATGGCGGGTGAGATCAATATATCTCTCCAATGAATTGGGTAACGCGAAGGAGTGGAACGTTAAGGTTTCTCCGAAGAGATTTAGGGAATATACAGTGGTGGGTATTCCAAACGTAACCAAGAGGGTTACTCCCTACATAAAAATGTTATGAATTCCTCAAGTTACCTTTTATGTCTTATGATTTATATGATTTATTCATGATTTTATAAGGTATGTTAAAGTGCCTATGTTTTATGGATAAAGTATGATTTCATTATTATGTATATATGAACTCATGTTTCCTTTCCATATTTTTATAACACTTACTGAGCTTTTTATGCCCATACCAAGTTTTTGAAATGTTTTTCACAGGTCAAGGGAAAGGTACATGATGTGATTATAGTGTCAAGGATGTGTTAAGAAAGAATCCATGTTTTATTTTAAATATATTTCCGTTGATGGAAAGAATGAATACTGTCTTTTATGTAACTACTTTGTTTAAATGTGTAATGTAATGCATGTTTCATGATCTAATTCTCTAAAACTCTAAACCTGAAAAGATCCTAAATGTGTATTCTTATAATAACTCAAGATTAAGTAATGTTTAAGGATGGGGCCTTATAGTTGGTATCAAAGGTCGGTTTAGATAACTTTAGAGGTTAGGGTATTCTTTAAGCATAAGTGGCATTACCATATTGGTAAAGATTTCATTAAGAGTCCTAGTTTTAGATAAATTGAATGAGTAAGTATATCCTAGTGTTTTTCTTCCTCATTAATACATGATGGTTTTTTTGATATACTCACACTGACCTTTTTGGTTTTAGTAAATGGCTGGATCTAGCAGGCACCATAGTAACAGTAGATGTGAAGGAAACTGTGACAGTTTTTTGAGCAAGAAACTGAATGATATGGGAGCTGCAATGAGAACTCTTGTGATTATCCTCAACCAACTATCTGGAGTCATGATTGACCACCTATACCTTGGTGATTTCTCTAAGGCATCATATATGCGAGAAACAAATCCCTACAGAAGTACAGGTAATAATCATAAAGGTAAGTGTGTTAAAAAACCTATGTGTCAAAGATGTGGAAAGAAACACCTAGTAAAATGTTTCAAAGGGACACAAATATTCTATATATGTGGAAATAAAGGTCATAAAGCAAGAACCTTCCATGGAAAAAGGAAGCATCCAGTTGACTCGAGGAAAGGGAAAGAATTTCTTTCTGAGGGATCAATTGAATGTTTTAAATGTGGTGTGCATGATCATTATGCAAACACATGTCCTATGAAGAAGTTTCGTGAATGGGATCACCATGAGCGTACAAATGTTCGTTTACCAATACCTAATGCCATTCCGATTGAGGATGAAGAAACTGACAATGACCAATCAAATGTATGTATTATTTCATGACTATTGTTTTCCTATTTTGGAGTCTTAGGATATGATTCATGATTTTGTTTGTAGGAAGGAGTTATTTCGGAATAATTTTAAAAATAATGGTTAATGGATCATGAAGAATGTTGAATGAGTATGGTGTCAACATATAAGGTCTTCAAGAGTTATGGTGAAATTCTTAAGAGTATTAAGACCCTTTTGATGATGGGGTTACAATAAAAGACTTTTTATATTATGTGTAACCCTGATGCTTAATATATGAAAATTTTATTCAAGAAATAGTTATCTTTTCTTTTGTGGACATAGTTATAAAGAACCATTGGGGGTTATATGATACTTACTTTTGAGGTAATTATGGGTTACTATATGTTATGATTGAAATGAAAGATATGAGATAAAATTGAGGTTAAATTATGTTATGGTTATTTTTTATGATTTTATCCCTTTTTGAAGAATGATTTGAGAATTATATAGCTTTGGAAAAAGGACAACACGCAGATCGTGTGACTACCCGTCGCGTCGGACAAAGCTGCGGGAATCGAACCCACAACCAAAGTGCAACTGGTATTTATCGCCTACCACTGGACTACGTGATGTCCCTGGTTAGTTTGACTGATTCTTTTTAGTTATATGATTTTATGAATTAAGATTAAGTTGATTTTGTGTTATTTATGAAAATGATTAACCTATCACAGATGATATGTGATTAGTTTATTTACTTTTCAATACGAGACTTTAGGTGCAACTGATGTTGTTTGGAGATAAATGTTATGATTTAACTTGGAAGACTATGTGACTAAATCATTCAAATATTTGGGTTTCAATCTTAGATTGGTTTACTTTGAAGCATTTTATGGACAAATTGTTTATCGGATGGTCCTCGTTGATCTTTGGGATTTGTTGGACAAATTTTGGAGATTAAGCATTGATTTTCCTTTTAAAGGGTTATCCTTTTCTGGATTATCTGACCTTGTACTAACCTTTTTGGTTTTGGTTTTGGTTAAAGTATAAAGACATGAGAAGTATATAGTTCTCTTTGGTGGATTAGGTGATTCTCTAGAAGTTGATTATAGTACTCTTAATATGAACAAGTCTCCCTAAATACTCGTCTTTTGGAAAAAATATGAGTTTTATTAAGGAATGTAGTAAAAGTTGAAAGTCAATATGATAAGTGATTATGTTTCCTTATGAATAAATTCCTCAATAAAAAGTAACATAAAACAAAAATTTTGTCTATTAATTTTGCCTACTGTGGAATCGAATACCGTTTAACCCATCACAAGTTTGTGATTTTCTTATGGTTCACTTTCTCCTAGACATGTTTACTATCACTCTCCCTCAAGAACATGACCCTTTTCTTTTTCTTTCATGTCCATGTTTTTCTACATGGAATTCTAGTATGGGTTAACTCGGGTGACCTCTGTACTTATCTTCCTTTATTTTAAAGTTATTGTTTTACCGACTCGTGTTCCGATGTGGGACTTTCAAGGATGTTTCCAAGCTCAATTTTAAAAATTGCGAGGACACAATTCCCAAAAGGGGGGAAGGATGTAACACCCCAGGTAAATAAAGAATATGAAATTTTCATATTTATCCATATTTGTGAATAAATTATTAATATGACTTTAAAGGGGATGCTATGCTCGATGGCGTACCCAACATGCAACAACGAGTTTCTTGAAAATCTTACGTTGCACTCTAATAATAAAATAATATTATTTTAAATAGTAGTTTATATGTAAACGTTGTATTGGAGGGAATGGATAGAAATAACTAAAATATGATTATATATGTTTTTAAATGTTTTTACATTTATCCAATAAAATATAAAGGCTTAAAATACTGAAAGAATTCAATTTTAGGCGAATATGCCCCAGTTTTCACAAAAGGTTCACATATCACCTTTTGATGGAGAAGCGTTATTAAATATAGTTCTGTTCACTCTTATACATTATATTGTACCAAATAAAACTATTCTTAATATTTGGGACATCAAAATTTACTTTGTGTAAATTTTTGGTATCTTTCCGATAAAGTTCATTTTTTTAATGAATTGTGTAAAATGTTGTCTTTTAATTCAAAACCACTTTTTAATCTAATTTATTTATATGATTAGATTATATTTTGAATTATTTTTAAAGTGAAATTAGAATATATTTTTACCATTAAATCCAATAGTGGTCGTTGGAATTAATTTCACCTTGAAATCAGACTTAAACTAGTGTCAATCTTTTGATACTTATTGTTTCATAAAAACACGCTATTTTCTCTGACAGCGGGAATTAATTATTAAATTAATTAATGTGACTTATATGTTTTGAATTTTTTAAAATATACTTCATTTTTGAATTTGGAATATCAAATATAGCTTAGGGTGAATTTTTGGGATTTTTCTGACAAACTTCAATTTTTTATGAATAGTGAAAACACTAAGTGGTACTTATAAAAACTGATTTTTCCGTTTAAATGAAATTTTTCCATATTTCTATTTTGAATTTAAAAAATCCGACGTACATGGTTGTCATTATGAAGTAAAATGTGGTTTAATGGGATAAAAATAATTTTTTGGTGAATAGTAACTTATTAAGTTTTTAATCGCGATTAGAGGTAATTTGTGTAGTTTATGGTAAGAATAATGTTTTAATAAAATTAAATGACCTAGACACATGTCATAACCTCATTGGATGTGTCATGTCCGACCAAGACAATCCATGGTTCAACTTGGGGACCCCATGGAGCCATATTGGTTGGAAAATGACTTAAATATCTTTTTTATTTAATGTTAAAGTAAAAATGACACAAACATGAAATGTTTTAGTAAAACAATTTTTACATGTGGTTATAGAAGTCATAGGTTTGACTATAAATAGTAATTTGAAAGCTAAAAATATTTAATACATCATTGTATTTTTTTTATAATTTTTAGACATTATATAAATTAAATTATCTATGACATCATGATGATGCAGCGAAGACCTCATTATTTAACGATTTAAATAAAATGGAAAGATAATGTAATATCTAAGACCTACATATGTCCAAAACCTATTGGATGAGTGGATTTCAAACCCTTATCACCTTATCCACTAAATACATCAATTTGGGATCTTTAAAATCTGATACTCTTTTGAAAATAAAGTAAAATTTTGTAACATTACAAGAGTGCCCCTCCTCTCCTCTTATAAAAGGCCCCCACATCAACCTCCATACCCACACTCCCAAAGCCTTTGGCTCGGCCAACCCCTACCCATTTTGTCTCTCCACTTCCCTCTCTTACTCCTTGAAGCCTCACTTTGGGCATAAGTCTTCCCAGGGAAGCCTTTGGGCTCAAACCAAAGGGAGTTACCCGATTTTAAGGAATATAAAGAAACGAACAAGATAAGTTGGACTTGAGGTAAGGGATCCTACTCCACTCTTTCTTTTCAAGTACACTATTTTATGTCATTCCTTTTAAAGCTCATATTTCTTATTATTGGGATATTCTTTTATATTAATCTTACTGTAATTTTTATGTTCATGTGATGAGAGACCCTATTCTCTCTCATCAATCCATTTTGGAAGTTTTGAGTGGCGCCGTTAGGCTGCCAAATTTTCGTTAGAGATCTAACCTCTCTCTTTCTTTTTAAGTACTCTCCTTTATGTAACTTCTTTTAAGATCCTCTTTTTTATGTTGGGGGAAGTTCTTTTATATTCATATTTCTATAAAAATTAAGTAAATATGATGAGATACCCTATATGATCTCATCAATCCATTTTTGTAAGTTTTATGTTGCGTCGTTAGGCTGCCGAGTTTTCGTAAGGGATTTTTCATCTCGCTTTTATTCCCGTGAGATTTATTCTACATTGGCAACAATTTCCTTTGAGTGGTGTATGTACTGACCATTATTTTACTCATTGTGTAATATTATTTCATTTATGAGTATTTACATCAATGGTGTATTGTCCTTCTTTCACGGGGCGTATGTCTCGAATGATACCCATGTCGGTAAGAGAACCTTTCACCCTTATTTTTTTTAAAGACATATTTTGTTATGTCTTTTAATTCACATAATATTATTTTGGGATATGTTCTTCTATATACTTATTGATGTAAATTTTATGTCCAAGTGATGAGATACCGTTTTTATCTCTCATCAACTCTTTTTCTGAATTTTGAAGTGACACCGTTAGGCTGTCGAATTTTTGAAAGGGAACATCATAACCCAATTTCGATTCCTTGGGATAAACTTTTACACCTTTAATATGTCGTTATATGATTAGGTGTGAATGTCCTCTGATTGTTTTACACTTAATACCCACTTATATTTCGTGTATTCATTTGTCACACAAAGTTATGTAACTGATTTATCCTTAATCTAAGGATACCATCTTTGTATGGGACTTCGTCTCAATCTCCTTTCATTGAGGCATATTTTGTTTTATACACAACCTTGTTTTATATGGTGTATAAACCCCTTTTACTTTTACATTTATTCAAAATGAATCTTTTTTATACGAAGCATTTACTAAACGACAAAAGGAAATTTTTATGTCGTACGTATGCGACGACAACGACTTCTCCGCCGCCGTGACCATTATTTGTGTTACGGCTTCCTCTACATTCCACAACTTCTTTTTGAAAGAAAAATAAATACCATGTTTTAATTTTCTTTTATTTTGGTATTTAAAATGTTTTTCATAATGTGTTTATATCAATGTGTTGTATTGATATCTTGTGATTGAAAGGTGGGAATGTTATGTTTCCTTTATGCATGTTTTATCTGATACGATTATGTTGAGGTTCTTGGGCATTATTATGAAGACGGGTGGTTCCCTGGTAAACTAAGGGCGGGTGAGATCAATATATCTCTCCAATGAATTGGGTAACGCGAAGGAGTGGAATGTTAAGGTTTTCTCCGAAGAGATTTAGGGAATATACTGTGGTGGGTATTCCAAACGTAACCAAGAGGGTTACTCCCTACATAAGAATGTTATGAATGCCTCAAGTTACCTTTTATGTCTTATGATTTCTATGATTTATTCATGATTTTATGAGGTATGTTAAAGTGCCTATGTTTTATGGATAAAGTATGATTTCATTCTTATGTATATATGAACTCATGTTTCCTTTCTATATTTTTATCACCCTTACTGAGATTTTTATGCCCAATCCATGTTTTTGAAATGTTTTTCATAGGTCAAGGGAAAGGTACATTATGTGATGATAGTGTCAAAGATGTGTAAAGAAAGAATCCATGTTTTATTTTAAATATGTTTCAGTTGATGGAAAGAATGAATACTGTCTTTTATGTGACCACTTTGTTTAAATGTGTAATGTAATGCATGTTTCATGATCTAATTCTCTAAAACTTTAAACATGAAATGATCCTCAATGTGTAATCTTGTAATAACTCAATATTAAGTAATGTTTAAGGCTGGGGCCTTATAGTTGGTATCAAAGGTCAGTTTAGATAACTTTAGAGGTTAGGGTATTTTTTAAGCATAAGTGGCATTACCATAATGGTGAAGATTTCATAAAGAGTCCTAGTTTTAGATAAAGTGAATGAGTAAGTATATTATAGTGTTTTTCTTACTCATTACTACATGATGGTTTTTTATATACTCACACTGACCTTTTTGGTTTTAGTAAATGGTTGGATCTAGAAGGCACCATAGTAACCGTGGATGTGAAGGAAACTGTGACAGTTTTTTGAGCAAAAAACTGAATGATATGTGAGATGCAATGAGAACTCTTATGATTATCCTCAACCAACTATCTGGAGTCTTGATTAACCACCTATACCTTGGTGATTTCTCTAAGGCATCATATATGCGAGAAACAAATCCCTACAGAAGTACATGTAATAATCATAAAGGTAAGTGTGTTAAAAAACCTATGTGTCAAAGATGTGGAAAGAAACACCTAGGAAAATGTTTCAAAGGGACACAAATATGATATATATGTGGAAATAAAGGTCATAAAGAAAGAACCTGCCATGGAAAAAGGAAGCATCCAGTTGACTCGAGGAAAGGGAAAAAAGTAATTTCTGAGGGATCAATTGAATGTTTTAAATGTGGTGTGCATGGTCATTATGCAAACACATGTCCTATGAAGAAGTTTTGTGAATGGGATCACCATGAGCGTACAAATGTTCATTTACCAATACCTAATTCCATCCCGATTGAGGATGAAGAAACTGACAATGACCAATCAAATGTATGTATTATTTCATGACTATTGTTTTCCTATTTTGGAGTCTTAGGATATGATTCATGATTTTGTTTGTAGGAAAGGGTTATTTCGGAATAATTTGGAAAAGAATGGTTAATGGATCATGAAGAATGTTGAATGAGTATGATGTCAACATATAAGGTCTTCAAGAGTTATGGTGAAATTCTTAAGAGTATTAAGACCCTTTTGATGATGGGGTTACAATAGAAGACTTTTTATATTATGTGTAACCCTGATGCTTAATATATGCAAATTTTATTCAAGGAATAGTTATCTTTTCTTTTGTGGACATAGTTATAAAGAACCATTTGGGTTTATATGATACTTACTTTTGAGGTAATTATGGGTTACTATATGTTATGATTGAAGTGAAAGGCATGAGATAAAATTGAGGTTAAATTATGTTATGGTTATTTTTTATGATTTTATCCCTTTTTGAACAATGATTTGAGAATTATATAGTTTTGGAAAAAGGACAACACGCAGACCGTGTGACTACCCGTCGCGTCAGACAAAGCTGCAGGAATCAAACCCACAACCAATGTGCGACTGGTATTTATCACCTACCACTGGACTACGTGATGTCCCTGGTTAGTTTGACTGATTATTTTTAGTTATATGATTTTATGAATTCCAAGTAAGTTGATTTTGTGTTATTTATGAAAATTATTAACCTATCATGGATGATATGTGATTAGGTTAATTACTTTTCAATACGAGACTTTAGGAGCAACTGATGTTGTTTGGAGATAAATGTTACGATTTAACTTGGAAGACTATGTGACTAAATCATTCAAATATTTGGGTTTCAATCTTAGAGTGGTTTACTTTGAATAATTTTATGGACAAATTGTTTATCGGATGGTCCTCGTTGATCTTTGGGTTTTGTTGGACAAATTTTGGAGATTAAGCATAGATTTTCCTTTTAAAGGGTTATCCTTTTCTGGATTATCTGACCTTGTACTAACCTTTTTGGTTTTGGTTTTGGTTAAAGCATAAAGTCATGAGATGTATATAGTTCTCTTTGGTGGATTAGGTGATTATCTAGAAGTTGATTATAGTACTCTTAATATGAACAAGTCTCCCTAAATACTCGTCTTTTTGAAAAGATATGAGTTTGATTAAGGAATCTAGTAAAAGTTGAAAGTCAATATGATAAGTGATTTTGTTTCTTTATGAATAAATTCCTCAATAAAAAGTAACATAAAACAAAAAATTTGTCTATTAATTTTTCCTACTGTGGAATCGAATACCGTTTAACCCATCACAAGTTTGTGATTTTCTTATGGTTACCTTTCTCCTAGACATGTTTACTATCACTCTCCCTCAAGAACATGACCCTTTTCTTTTTCATTCATGTCCATGTTTTTCTACATGGAATCCTAGTATGGGTTAACATGGGTGAACTCTGTACTTATCTTCCTTTATTTTAAAGTTATTGTTTTACCGACTCGTGTTCCGATGTGGGAGTTTCAAGGATGTTTCCAAGCTCAATTTTAAAAATTGCGAGGACACAATTCCCAAAAGGGGGGAAGGATGTAACACCCCAGGTAAATAAAGAATATGAAATTTTCATATTTATCAATATTTGTGAATAAAATATTAATATGACTTTAAAGGGGACGCTATGCTCGATGGAGTACCCAACACGCAACAACGAGTTTCTCTAGAATCTTACGTTGCACTCTAATAACAAAATAATATTATTTTAAATGGTAGTTAATATGTAGCCGTTGTATTGGCAGGAATGGATAGAAATAACTAAAATATGATTATATATGTTTTTAAATGTTTTTACATTTATCCAATAAAATATAAAGGCTTAAAATACTGAAAGATTTCAATTTTAGGCGTATATGCCCCAGTTTTCACTAAAGGATCACTTATCATCTTTTGATGGAGAAGCATTATTAAATATAGTTTTGTTCACTCTTATACATTATATTTTACCAAATAAAACTCTTCTTAATAGTTGGGATATCAAAATTTACATTGTGTAAATTTTTGGTATCTTTCCGATAAAGTTCATTTTTTAATGAATAGTGTAAAATGTTGTATTTTAATTCAAAACCACTTTTTAATCTAATTTATTTATATGATTAGATTATATTTTTAATTGTTTTTAAAGTAAAATTAGAATTTATTTTTACCATTAAATCCAATAGTGGTCGTTGGAATTAATTTCACTTTGAAATCAGACTTAAACTAGTGTCAATCTTTTGATACTAATTATTTCATAAAAACACGCTATTTGCTCTGACAGCGGGAATTAATTATTAAATTAATTAATGTGACTTATATGTTTTTAATTTTTTAAAATAGACTTCATTTTTGAATTTGGAATATCAAATATAGCTTAGGGTGAATTTTTGGGATTTTTCTGAAAAACTTCAATTGTTTATGAATAGTGAAACCACTAAGTGGTACTTATAAAAACTGATTTTTCCGTTTAAATGAAATTTTGACATCCTTCTGTTTTGAATTTCAAAAATCCGACATACATGGTTGTCATTAAGAAGTAAAATGCGGTTCAATGGGATAAAAATAATTTTTTGGTGAATAATAACTTATTAAGTTTTTAATCGCGATTAGAGGTAATTTATGTAGTATATGGTAAGAATAATGTTTTAAGAAAATGAAATGACCTAGACACTTGTCATAACCTCATTGGATGTGTCATGGCTGACCAAGACAATCCATGGGTCAACTTGGGGACCCCATGGAGCCACATTGGTTGGAAAATGACTTAAATATCTTTTTTATTTAATGTTAAAGTAAAAATGACACAAACATGAAATGTTTTACTAAAACAATTTTTACATGTGGTTATACAAGTCATAGGTTTGACTATAAATAGTCATTTGAAAGCTAAAACTATTTACTACATCATAGTATTTTTTTATAATTTTTAGACATTATATAAATTAAATTATTTATGACATCATGATGATGCAGCGATGACCTCATTATTTAACGATTTAAATAAAATGGAATGATAATGTAACATCTAAGACCTACACATGTCGAAAACCTATTGGATGAGTGGATTTCAAACCCTTATCACCTTATCCACTAAATACATCAATTTGGGATCTTTAAAATCCGATACTTTTTTGAAAATAAAGTAACATTTTGTAACATTACAAGAGTGCCCCTCCTCTCCTCTTATGAAAGGCCCCCACCTCTACCTCCTTACCCACACTCCCAAAGCCTTTGGCTCTGCCAAACCCTACCCATTTTTTCTCTCCACTTCCCTCTCTTACTCCTTGAAGCCTCACTTTGGGCATAAGTCTTCCCAAGGAAGCCTTTGGGCTCAAACCAAAGGGAGTTACCCGATTTTAAAGAATATAAAGAAACGAACAAGACAAGTTGGACTTGAGGTAAGGGATCCTAATCCATTCTTTCTTTTTAAGTACACTCTTTTATGTAATTCCTTTTAAAGCTCATCTTTCTTATTATTGGGTTATTCTTTTATATTAATCTTACTGTAATTTTTATGTTCATGTGATGAGAGACCCTATTCTCTCTCATCAATGTTGTATTGTCCTTCCTTCACGGGGCGTATGTCTCGAATGATACCCATGTCGGTAAGGGAACCTTTCACCCTCATTTTTTTAAAGACATATTTTTTTATGTCTTTTAATTCACATAATATTATTTTGGGATATGTTCTTCTATATACTTATTGATGTAAATTTTATGTCCAAGTGATGAGATACCGTTTTTATCTCTCATCAACTATTTTTCTGAATTTTCAAGTGACGCTGTTAGGCTGTCGAATTTTTGCAAGGGAACTTCTTAACCCAATTTAGATTCCTTGGGATAAACTTCTACACCTTGAATATTTCTTTATATGATTATGTGCGAATGTCCTCTGATTGTTTTACACTTAATACCCACTTATATTTCGTGTATTTGTTTTTCACACAAAGTTATGTAACTGATTTATCCTTAATCTAAGGATATCGTCTTCTTATGGGACTTCTTCTCAATCTCCTTTCATTGAGACATATTTTGTTTTATACACAACCTTCTTTTATATGGTGTATAAACCCCTTTTACTTTTACATTTATCCAAAATGAATCTTTTTTATACGAAGCGTTTACTAAACGACAAAAGGACATGTTTTTGTCATACGTATGAGACGACAACGACTTCTCCGCCACCGTGACCATTATTTGCGTTACGGCTTCCTCTACAAGCCATAACTTCTTTTTGAAAGAAAAATAAATACCATGTTTTAATTTTCTTTTATTTTGATATTTAAAATGGTTTTCATAATGTTTTTATATCAATGTGTTGTATTGATATCTTGTGATTGAATGGTGGGAATGTTATGTTTCCTTTATGCATGTTTTATGTGATACGATTATGTTGAAGTTATTGGACATTATTATGAAGACGGGTGGTTCTGTGGTAAACTAAGGGCGGGTGAGATCAATATATCTCTCCAATGAATTGGGTAACGTGAAGGAGTGGAACGTTAAGGTTTCTCCGAAGAGATTTAGGGAATATACTGTGGTGGGTATTCCAAACGTTACCAAGAGGGTTACTCCCTACATAAGAATGTTATGAATGCCTCAAGTTACATTTTATGTCTTATGATTTCTATGATTTAATCATGATTTTATGAGGTACATTAAAGTGCCTATGTTTTATGGATAAAGAATGATTTCATTCTTATGTATATATGAACTCATGTTTCATTTCCATATTTTTATAACCCTTACTAAGATTTTTATGCCCATCCCAAGTTTTTGAAATGTTTTTCACAGGTCAAGGGAAAGGTAAATGATGTGATGATAGTGTCAAGGATGTGTCAAGAATGAATCCATGTTTTATTTTAAATATGTTTCCGTTTATGGAAAGAATGAATACTGTCTTTTATGTAACCACTTTGGTTAAATGTGTAATGTAATGCATGTTTCATGATCTATTTCTATAAAACTCTAAACCTAAAAAGATCCCCAATGTGTAATCTTGTAATAACTCAAGATTAAGTAATGTTTAAGGCTGGGGCCTTATAGTTGGTATCAAAGGTCGGTTTAGATAACTTTAGAGGTTAGGGTAGTCTTTAAGCATAAGTGGCATTACCATAATGGTAAGGATTTCATAAAGAGTCCTAGTTTTAGATAAAGTGAATGAGTAAGTATATCCTAGTGTTTTTCCTCCTCATTACTACATGATGGTTTTTTTGATATACTCACACTAACCTTTTTAGTTTTAGTAAATGGATGGATCTAGCAGGCAACATAGTAACCGTGGATGTGAAGGAAATTATGACAGTTTTTTGAGCAAGAAACTGAATGATATGGGAGCTGCAATGAGAACTCTTGTGATTATCCTCAACTAACTATCTAGAGTCATGATTGGCCACCTAAACCTTGGTGATATCTCTATGGAATCATATATGTGAGAAACAAATTCCTATATAAGTACAGGTAATAATCATAAAGGTGAGTGTGTTCAAAAACCAATGTGTCAATGATGTGGAAAGAAACACCTAGGAAAATTTTTCAAAGGGACATAAATATGCAATAGATGTGGAAATGAAGGTCATTAAGCAAGAACCTGCCATGGAAAAAAGAAGCATCCAATTGACTCGAGGAAAGGGAAGGGAGTTCTTTCTAAGGGATCAATTGACTGTTTTAAATGTGGTGTGCATGATCATTATTCAAACACATGTCCTATGAAGATGTTTAGTGAATGGGATCCCCAAGAGCGTACAACTGTTTGTTTACCAATACCTAATGCCATTCCGATTGAGGATGAAGAAACTGACAATGACCAATCAAAGATATGTATTATTTCAAGACTATTGTTTTACTATTTTGGAATCTTAGTATATGATTCATGATTTTGTTTGTAGGAAAGAGTTATTTCGGAATAAGTTGGAAAAGAATGGTTAATGTATCATGAAGAATGTTGAATGAGTAAGATGTCAACATATAAGGGCTTCAAGAGTTATGGTGAAATTATTAAGAGTATTAAGTCCCTTTTGATGATGGGGTTACATTAGAAGACTTTTTATATTATGTGTAACCCTGATGTTTAATATATGAAAATTTTATTCAAGGAATAGTTATATCTACTTTTGTGGACATAGTTATAAAGGACCATTTGGGTTTATATGATCCTTACTTTTGAGGTAATTATGGGTTACTATATGTTATGATTGATGTGAAATGAATGAGATAAAATTGAGGTTAAATTATGTTATGGTTATTTTATGACGATTTTATCACTTTTTGGGGAATGATTTGAGAATTATATAGTTTTGTAAGAAGGACAACACGCAGACCGTGTGACTACCCGTCGCGTCGGACAAAGCTGCGGGAATCGAACCCACAACTAAAGTGCGACTGGTATTTATCGCCTACCACTGTACTATGTGAAGTCCCTGGTTAGTTTGATTGATTCGTTTTAGTTATATGATTTTATTAATTAAGAGTAAGTTTATTTTGGGTTATTTATGGAAATGATTAACCTATCATGGAGGATATGTGATTAGGTTAATTACTTTTCAATACGAGACTTTAGGAACAACTCATGATGTTTGGAGATAAATGTTACGATTTAACTTGGAAGACTATGTGACTAAATCCTTAAAATATTTGGGATTCAATATTAGATTGGTTTACTTTGAATAATTTTATGGACAAATTGTTTATTGGATGGTCCTCGTTGAACTTCAGGTTTTGTTGGACAAATTTTGGAGATTAAGCATAGATTTTCTTTTTAAAGGCTTATCCTTTTCTGGATTATCTGAACTTGTACTAACTTTATTAGTTTTGGTTTTTGTTAAAGCCTAAAGACATGGGAAGTATGTAGTTCTCTTTAGTGGATTAGGTGATTCTATAGAAGATGATCATAGTACTCTTAATACGAACAAGTCTCCCTAAATACTTGTCTTTTGGAAAAAAATATGAGTTTGATTAAGGAATCTAGTAAAAGTTGAAAGTCAACATGATTAGTGATTATTTTTCCTTATGAATATATTCCTCAATAAAAAGTAACTTAAAAAAAAATTTGTCTATTAAATTTTCCTACAGTGGAATCGAATACCGTTTAACCCATCACAATTTTGTGATTTTCTTATGGTTAACTTTCTCCTAGACATATTTACTATCACTCTCCCTCAAGAACATGACCCTTTTATTTTTCTTCCATGTCCATGTTTTTATACATGGAATCCTAGTACGGGTTAACTCGGGTGACCTCTATACTTATCTTCCTTCATTTTAAAGTTATTGTTTTACCGACTCTTGTTCTGATGTGGGACTTTCAAGGATGTTTCCAAGCTCAATTTTAAAAATTGCAAGGACGCAATTCCCAAAAGGGGGGAAGGATGTAACACACTAGGTAAATATAGAATATTACATTTTCATATTTATCAATATTTTTGAATAAAATATTAATATTACTTTAAAGGGGACGCTATGCTCGATGGCGTACCCAATACGCAACAACGAGTTTCTTTGGAATCTTACGTTGCACTCTAATAACAAAATAATATTATTTTAAATGGTAGTTAACATGTAGCCATTGTATTGGAGGGAATGGATCGAAATAACCAATATATGATTATATATGTTTTTAAATGTTTTTACTTTTATCCAATAAAAGATAAAGGCTTAAAATACGGAAAGAATTCAATTTTAGGCATATATGCCCCAGTTTTCACTAAAGGTTCACTAATCGCCTTTTGATGGAGAACCGTCATTAAATATAGTTTTGTTCACTCTTATACATTCTATTGGACCAAATAAAACAATTTTTAAGAATTGGGACATCAAAATTTACTTTGTGTAAATTTTTGGTATCTTTCCGATAAAGTTCATTTTTTTAATAAATAGTGTAAAATGTTGTATTTTAATTCAAATCCACTTTTGAATCTTATTTATTTATATGATTAGATTATCTTTTGATTGGTTTTAAAGTGAAATTAGAATATATTTTTACCATTAAATCCAATAGTGGTCGTTGGAATTAATTTCACTTTGAAATCAGACTTAAACTAGTGTCAATCTTTTGATACTTATTGTTTCATAAAAACACGCTATTTGCTCTAACAGCGGGAATTAATTATTAAATTAATTAATGTGACTTATATGTTTTGAATTTTGTAAAATAGACTTCATTTTTGAATTCATAATATCAAATATAGCTTTGGGTGAATTTTGTGGATTTCTCTGAAAAACTTCAATTTTTGATGAATAGTGAAACCACTAAGTCGTACTTATTAAAACTGATTTTTCCATTTATATGAAAATTTTCCATATTTGTGGTTTTAATTTCAAAAATCCGACATACATGGTTGTCATTAAAATGTAAAATGTGGTTCAATGGGAGAAAAATAATTTTTTGGTGAATAACAACTTATTAAGTTTTTAATTGCGATTAGAGGTAATTAGTGTAGTTTATGGTAAGAATAATGTTTTAATAAAATGAAATGACCTAGACACATATATTACCCTCATTGGATGTGTCTTGGCCGACCAAGGCAATCCATGGGTCAACTTGGGGACCTTATGGAGCCCCTTTGGTTGGAAAATGACATAAATACCTTTTTATTTAATGTTAAAGTAAAAATGACACATACATGAGATGTTTTACTAAAACAATTTTTATATGGGGTTATACAAGTCATATTTTTTACTATAAATAGTCATTGGGAAGCTAAAAATATTTTCTACATCATAGTATTTTTTTATAATTTTAATACATTAAATGTTTTAAATTATTTATGACATCATGATGATGCAGCGATGACATCATTATTTAATGATTTAAATAAAATGGAATGATAATGTAATATCTAAGACCTACACATGTCCAAAACCTATTGTATGAGTGTATTGCGAACCCTTATAATCTTATCCTCGAAATAAATCAATGTGGGACCTTTAAAATCTGAAACACTTTTGAAAATATAGTAACATTTTGTAACTTTACAAGAGTGCCCCTCCTCTCCTCTTATAAAAAGCCCCCACCTCTACCTCCTTACCCACACTCCCAAAGCCTTTGGCTCGGTCAACCCCTGACGATTTTGTCTCTACACTTACCTCTCTTACTCCTTGAAGCCTCACTTTGGGCAGAAGTCTTCCAAGGAAGCCTTTGAGCTCAAACCAAATGGAGTTACCCTATTTTAAGCAATATAAAGAAACGAACAAGATAAGTTGGACTTGAGGTAAGGGACCCTACTACACTCTTTCATTTTAAGTACACTCTTTTATGTAATTCCTTTTGAAGCTCATATTTACTGTTATTGGGATGTTCTTTTATATTAATCTTACTCTAATTTTTATGTTTATGTGATGTGAGACCCTATTCTCTCTCATCAATCCATTTTGGAAGTTTTGAGTGGCGCCGTTAGGCTGCCAAATTTTTGTAAGAGATCTAACCTCTCTCTTTATTTTAAAGTACTATACATTATGTAACTTCTTTTAAGATCCTATATTTTATGTTGGGGTATGTTATTTTATATTCCTTTTTCTATAATCTTTAAGTTAATATGATGAGATACCCTATTTGATCTCATCAATCCATTTTTGTAAGTTTTATGTGGCGTTGTTAGGCTGTTGAGTTTACGTAAGGGATTTTTCATCTCACTTTTATTCCTGTGATATTTATGATAAATTTGTCACAATTTCCTTTGAGTGGTGTATGTACTGACCATTATTTTACTCATTGTGTAATATTCTCTCATTTATGAGTATTGACATCATTTTTGTATTGTCCTTCTTTCACGGGGCGTATGTCTCGAAAGATACCCATGTCTGTAAGGGAACCTTTCACCCTCCTTTTTTTAAAAGAATTATTTTGTTATTTCTTTTAATTCACATAATATTATTTTGGGATATGTTCTTCTATATCCTTATTGATGTAAATTTTATGTCCAAGTGATGAGATACCCTTTTTATCTCTCATCAACTATTTTTCTGAATTTTGAAGTGACGCCGTTAAGCTCTCGAATTTTTTCAAGGGAAATTCTTAACCCAATTTCGATTCTTTGGGATAAACTTGTACACCTTGAATATGTCGTTCTATGATTATGTGTGAATGTCCTCTGATTTTTTTACACTTAATACCCACTTATATTTTGTGTATTTTTTTGTCACACATAGTTATGTAACTGATTTATCATTAATCCAAGGATACCGTCTTTGTATGCGACTTCGTCTCAATATCCTTTCATTGAGGCATATTTTGTTTTATACACAACCTTATTTTATATGGTGTATAAACCCCTTTTACTTTTACGTTTATTCAAAATAAATCTTTTTTATACGAAGCGTTTACTAAACGAAAAAAGGGAATGTTTTTTTCATACATATGCGGCGACAACGACTTCTCTACCGCCGTGACCATTATTTGAGTTTTGGATTCCTCTACAAGACATAACTTCTTTTTAAAATAAAAATAAATACCATGTTTTACTTTTCTTTTATTTTGGTATTTTAAATGGTTTTCATAATGTTTTTATATCGATGTGTTGTATTGATATCTTGTGATTGAAAGGTGGGAATGTTATGTTTCCTGTATTCATGTTTTATGTGATACGATTATGTTGAGGTTCTTGGGAATTATTAGGAAGACGAGTGGTTCCATGATATACTAAGGGCGGGTGAGACCGATATAGCTCTCCAATGTATTGGGTAACGCGAAGGAGTGAAATGTTATGGTTTCTCCGAAGAAATTTAGGGAATATACTATGGTGGGTATTTCAAACATAACCAAGAGGGTTACTCCCTACGTAAGAATGTTATGAATGCCTCAAGTTAACTTTTATGTCTTATGATTTCATTGATTTATTCATGATTTGATGAGGTATGTTAAAGTGCCTATTTTTTATGGGTAAAGTATGATTTCCTTCTTATGTATATATGAACTCATGTTTCCTTTAAATATTTTTATAACCCTTACTGAGTTTTTTATGCTCATCCAATGTTTTTGAAATGTTTTTCACAGGTCAAGGGAAAGGTACATGATGTGATGATAGTGTCAAGGATGTGTCAAGAAAGAATCCATGTTTTATTTTAAATATGTTTCCGTTGATGGGAATAATGAATACTCTCTTTTATGTAACCACTTTGTTTAAATGTGGAATGTAATGTAAGTTTCATGATCTAATTCTCTAAAACTCTATCCCTGAAAAGATCCTCAATGTGTATTCTTGTAATAACTCAAGATTAAATAAGGTTTAAGGATGGGGACTTATATAGAGTTTAACACAAATTTATTTTCTGTTAAAGAAAAATTAATTCTACAAATCATTATTCGCATAAAACACCCCTAATTAAGTGTGCATTAACATATGAAAAAAATTTATTATTTATATACGATCACAAATTTTTTTTTATTAAATTGGTGGCATGAGTAAGAATATTCAAATGATAAAAATACGTATAATTTTGTATATTACATAATATATTTTTTTAATTCACAATAAATATGTACTCAATTTTCAACTAATTCATTTAATACTTAAAAATATTTTTAATTAAAAAGGGGGTTTCTTTATTTTGTGCGTAGATATAATAAAATCATTGTAACATTTTAAGAAATTAATTTTTCTGTAATGAATATATTTTTCAAAATAATAATTTAAATATTATTATATTTTATTTATTTGGGTTTTTTTAAGGATTCTTTATTTTTTAGTTAATATTGATAATACAATTTTTTTTTCAAAATTGTCATTTATTTTTTTCATATAAGTTAATTTAAAAGAAAAATAATATTTTGTTTTTGGTTTTAAATAAACATAAGATCCATTTTATTAATCATGTTATAAATAATTCCATAGTAATCTACATTATATTTTATTTTGGTATAACATCATTATTATGCTTAAAAAAATAATTTTCTGAATACATTTTCTCATTGTGTTTTACGCATTTATATTAAAATTGATAATTAATAATTCAAGAAATTAAATAAAAGTTTAATCCAAATTTAGAATTAGTAGGTTCAAAATTTGAAAATAGATCACCTTTATTTTTATTCATTAATAATAGTAAATATGGTAAATATTTGTCACCACGGTTAAAGTACAACGATAATAAAACTATGAGATAAATCCTTAATGTATTTCTATTACCTGATTTTATCGTATTATATGAGATTATTTTGGAAAAATAAATCATATAATTGAAAATATTAAAATTTCAAGCCACATAACATTCACTATAACATTTATATTATTTTATGGAAAAATTCAATAAAGAAATTATATTTTTTATTTTTATATCACTTATATGATTTAATATTGGAAAAAATATGATGTGATTTAATAAATAAGATTATTTTTAACATAAATAATATAATTTTGTGATATTAATTTATTTTTAATTTTTAATGATTATATAATTACATTAAACACTTACAAATCACTTATACAATGCTTTTGCATCCTGTATAAAAATTAAGGTAAATGTTTTTAATAAATAACAAATTAATAAGTTTTGTATGAATTATTGTATTAAATGAATATAATAGGAAATTATAATGTATAAATAGTAAAAAAATTATTATAATTTTTGTTCTTGATATATTGGAATTCTAATTAAATAAGTAGTCTCAAATATGGAATTTATGATATTTTCTGATATAAAATATAAAATTATATTATATGCATATAACTATTTTTAATTATGAAAATTGTGATGAGAAATAATAAAACATTTCAATAAACCATTATAAATCCACCTGTCACATAGGATGTAAAATTATGACCCCGAAAAATCAAAAAAAAAATTCTACCATGATTAAGGTTAAAAGTGTTAATGAGGGGTTAAACAAAAAATAATCATTAAAATTTAACTAATATATATATATTTCATTATTTGATCTTATTCCAACCTTATGATGTTCTAAAATATAAATTATAGCATTTTGGTTCTAGTTAACCTGATCAAGATACATGTTATATTTAAATATTATAAGTATTTCCAGGCATTTTCTTTCCCACACTTATAAAATGGAACGTACTATTCCCCTTAATTCAGAATGTTAAAACAGACTACCAAATAATGTCTATAGCCTAATACCATACTAGATTCATTCTCCACTTCTTAAATCTTTTATTATTCTCATAATACCTTCCTATAAAGGATTATGAAGTCATCCAAAGGAGGACCCTCAAAGAAGTTGTAATCTTCTAAAATGACCCTCTAAATGATTATTTTCTCTTATAATCCTTATAAATATATAACATCATCCGTAAAAATAATTTATCAAGTTTCTTTAATATACTAAAAACTTATTACAATTATTGGAAAAACCATTTCCACCTCCATTCATATCACATGAGAAATGAAAGAATTGCTTGTACACACATATTGTCTACCACCTCCATATAAAGATATGATTTATTTTCCTTCACTATTATTAAATGATAGTTTTTATGATGAATTTCAGGAATATATATGATATTCATGACATATTTCTTATGACCCCAATAGTTTTTAAATAAAAAAACTATGTTCAATATGGAATGAGATACACCATATGATTTTTTGAATATGACCATTTTAGCATTCCAATAATTTGGTTGATATAAATAGTATTAAAAAGTAATATATATATATATATATATATATGTACTCCCCAAATATATTGTAAATTCTTAGTAAATAATCTATCAAAATTGGTAATGTTTTTTTTCTTTAAAAATTATTTTTGATTTTGTTTATAAAAAATATTATAATTATTTAATAGAACATTTAGGAAATTAAATTTAAAAAATTATCCCCATTTTTGTATCATCATATAAATATTATCATATAGTGAAATTTAAGGAATTTTGGAAAATATATATTTTCCAATTAATAGTGAAAATATTATTTTTATGATAAATTTCCATATCGTTGATAATTAAACTTACTTAAAAGTCTAATTAATTTTTTATGTAGATTCAAGTATATGAAAACTATTCATTACATATGTTTAATTAAATTAGTTTCATTTAAAACACATTTATACTGCACTTTTGTATAAGTTTTCTTTTTGGATTTAAATTATTTTCCAGAAAATTATATTAAAACTAATAGTGTAATTATTAATTAAAAACCCTTAATTAGAATTTTTATAAATATTATGTTAATATTATATATCAATATTTATGAAATTAATTTTATATAATAAATATTTCTACTTATAGATTTAGTAAAATTAACTTTTCTTTAATATAATTTTTTTGAAAACCACCTTCCAACATTATTAAGGATTTTATATTATATTAAAACATTTCTCCACTAAATATTTTATAATAAAATGTAATCCATGTTTTCAATCATCATAATTATTATTCGGTAATTATTTATACTTAATTTTTTAGCAACATGAATAGTTACCATAATAAATATTTATTACTATCATGGTTTCTTTCGAATTAAAAAATATTTTAATACAATATTACTATGAATTAATTTTATCAAATATAAATGATCTTATAAAATTTATGATGTCATATCTAATTTAAATAAGATTTTGAAAAGTATTATTGTCAAAAAACCATGAATTTCTTAATAAATGTCAATTTAATTTTAAAATTGAAAATGAAAATTTTTATAAAATAATTTTGATAAAATGAATATTATTTTTGGAAGTATAATATCAAAATTATCTATTACTGAATTTTATATAATTTTCTGAGACAATAGAGATTTTTTTAAAATTAAATATCAAAGAAATATAGAATGTGTTTTATGACGAAATAATGACATAATAGTGACTTCCTATTTACTATAAATGAAACGTATTACCAAATAAATTTATTATATTTAAAATAATGTTATTTTAGGTTTATTTATTTATTTGGTAAATCCATTATGAATCCCCCAAAAGCTATAATATTTTTTACTACTTTGAAATCATTTATCGAATAGTGTGACTCACCTCCAAATTAGTAATTTAATTATTTTAATACCTCAGGACATTGGGCTTATAGATTAATAAAAACTACTCCAATTTTTATGAATCCCCAGGAAATGACCATTGTATTGTTTTTTTGGATATCTTATTATGGAGAGTCCCAAACCTAAATATTAAAGAAGGCCACATCATTCCCTATATAAACCCACCAAATATCTCATTTCTCTTCACTAAAACTACTTTTAGAACATAAATAATCTGTAATACACTATATAGAGTCCTCCCAAGGATCACACAAGCTCTTAATAAGACCATACCCTAATTATGGATTCACACACTCATGTAATGGATCTTCTACTTTCCTTTTTTATTCCAGAACTTATTTAATGTTATGATTAATATTTTATATTTATTCATGATTGTATGTGTTCTTCCATATCCCAAATATTGTCCTTTTTATTTATAGATGATATTATAACTATTTTTTAGTCATTAAACATCCTAGGAACCTTTATATACACCTATTTACATGAAGAAATTTTGTGAATTATTTCCCTTTTCAAATTTCCAATCACAATCATTTTTGTGTAATGTCTCCTAAATTTCAATTTCAAATGATAGAATAAGTTCATAAACATTAAACATTAATATAATGTTTAAATAATTATCTCCCATTTCACTATCATTATTACTCCCATGATCCTATATGTAGACCCATTACTATGGAAAAATATAGTTAGGATTCTTCCGTCTATTCATGTTTTTTATTACCTTATTCCTTACATTTCCAAATTTATAATGTTTTAATTTGATTTTCCATGTCTCTATTACTATTAAATTGGTTTCTTTGTGATAAGATACCCCTATATCTCTTATTTACAGTTTTTATGAATATTTAATTGATGATCTTATGCTACAAAAAATTTACTACAATCTTCTATAGAAAACCAATTTTTTATTGAATACCATACGAATTTCCTATCAAGGGAGTTTACGTTTATACATGAATAATTGTTTATTTGCGTCTTACACATATGTATTCAACACTCATTAAATATGTAATAAGTTATGAAGATTAATTAATCCATATTTTATGTTAAATATTTCACAGGTTATCTTGAAAATGAACATAATATGATGGGCGCGCCTAGATAACGCTTCAATGAATTAGGTGATGTTTAGTATCAAGATACATCATGTTGCGATATATAGAGATATTAATTAATGTATGGTACATTATCCACCATTATTTCTTTTTGGTTTATTTATGACCTAGGTTTATGATTAAATTTTTTAAGCAATTTCGACATTTCCCATGTTTTGATTATCAAGTTATATCTTGTGTCATTTATAATGTGTATAATTCCTACAGATTATATGCCCCATTGATATTCCTATTGTGTAACATGTATTTTAATATTCCATTTTAACTCTATTACTGAGGTTTATAGCTCACCCCTTTCTTATTTACATCCCTAGGTTATCCCATTTAGTTTTAAAATAAATTGAATTTCTTAATCATGTTAGGGATATTTTGAAAAATGTCTTCATATATAATGTTCATGATGTTATTCAATGTAACTAATTCCAAAGGGCACTAGAAAATATCTATATTTTTTATTTTGTTAAGTTCTATTTTTTTAATAACTAATGTACTAATGTATTATAATGATAATGGTATTTATTGTTTTTATAATAGAAAATAGTTTTTTATTTTACGGATTATGATTAGAAAATTCATGAAAATTACATAGGAATTAGATGATGTATACAAAAACATATCTAAATTGGGATAATATAGTGTAGGAGGTTTATCAAGAAAATAAATCCCTGTCTGGATACTACATGTGGATGTTTTTCTAGCAGAGATGTAAATAGTATTAAGTAATCCGACAGGGTGCCCTGGGCCTGACATAGGGTAACATTGTACATGAATATGGGCCTTACTACACACCTGGTTGGAAAATATTAAGTGATATTCTTTGGAAAATTAATAATCTAATTAAGAACCATTATTAAGTGAACAAAAGGGCCACATGTGTCTCTATAAGAAAACAGATCATGGATAACATATGTTGTAGCATAAAAATTCATACGTTAAGGAATAAATTTCATCTATAAGTTGTCTCATTATTTTTATGTGTTATATTTTTATGTGTATAAAAATATACAAGTACTCGTAACTAAGTTTCCATTCATTCCATCTAATGTAAGGAAATTAGAGGAACTCATTAAACAATCAAACTTAACCGATATGTGGTGACTTCCCAAATGAGATGCATAACATGATAGGACATCATGTAGTAAACCATGTGATATTACAAAGTAGTTATCCAAAATAAAAATTAAAATTTGGTCCATTATTGAATTCCCAAGTACATAAAATAAGAGGACGATGAAATATAATGTTTTTTCATAAGGTAAAAGTGATAATGTTAGGACGACATGATTTCTTTTGTGTATCTACTGTAGAATGATTCATCAATAGAAATGCCATAAATGAAATGGGAGATGTTTTATGTGTGGGATGATAGAGAATAAAGTATCAAATTTCTATTAAATAATGGATAATGTGATGGATGGAAACAATGTTCAATTCGAGGTAGAATATATTATTATATGTCAAAAATGTGGTGAAGTTGGTAATTATCGGAGATAATGATCTTTTTCAAGGGTTTAAAATCATGATGAGCATAAAAAATCTCATGGATTGAGGGAACAAGGAATATAATATTCATATATTAATCATGATAAATAAAGTACATGTTGTGTATGTAATGTATTATTTCAATTAATTCCATACGAGTATTCATTAATGTTTTTCAAGAACATCAACTGATCACCTGAAATGATTTCGAAAAAATAATAAATTATTATGTATAACATGATGATGTTCAGTGGAATTTTCTTCTTGAAAATTTTTATCAATATTCCAATAGTGAAATTTGATTTTATCTTATATATATAATGGTTATCCTTTTATGAGGCCAATATAAATCTATTTGATAAGGAGCTCAACCTCAATACCGTGAATCACATTTTGATTCAATAAAATTACATGGAGGAGGATGAATCTTATTATTGTGGACTCTATTTCACATTAAGAATGTGTATATATCCAAACATTTTGGCACTAAATAAGGACATATGCTATAGAAATCATTGAAGTGTAAACATTAAATTTTTTTTGTATAGTTATTTGAGAGTTATGTTGTATAATTTATATATCAATGAAATTATAGATATATGAATCATGAATTATAAAAGGATTATTCCATAGTCTTGTTTTCCATTAAGGACAATAAATTTATATTTAATTTTACATATAATTTTCTAAATTGACATAGTGATAAAGTGATAATTTATAAAACACATGATTGGTGGATTGATAACCCATAATATGAGATTGATTTTGTAAAAAAACCATACTAGTCATGGGATGAAATTTCTAAGGATAATATCATGTTTAAATGAATTGACACAACTTTTGATGTATAATATGATAGAATTTTTTATTATATTTTTTAAACATAATATGAGACATAATCAAATTGATTTTGAGGTGTTTCATAATAATTGGGGAGTTGTTTTATTTGGTTATGGTATATATAAACCCATTAGGATTACCCGAGAAGAGTGATATTATGATTTTGAAGGGTATGACACAACCATTAGGGTTTAATGAATCATTAATTTGGATTATATTTTTGTTATATATGAGTATTTATTTATGGAATGATATATATTATTATTTGGTGACTATTTTTAAATTTTATAGATAAATACTGTTATGAATTATCCTGAATTACAATAACAATTTTGTATTTAGAAATTTAGGGGAAGAATATATTGTTATTATTTGGTGTATTTTATGATCTGTAATAAATTCATAGTGATTTACACTTAAACAATTGATCTTGAGTTCTCAAAAATTGGAGAAAATATGAGATTATAGTGCTAATTAATTATAATTTTAGAGAATGTATATTTCTTTATATTCCTGTTCATGATGAAAATATAATTCCTTAACCATAAGAAAATAATATTGAAATAAATGTTTTCATATTATGGTTATTTCTGATGAATTAATGGTTATTTCATCTATTAGTGATTTGTTGTATTGTTATCATTGGCCTTCTCCTGGTCGTGTTCTCAATCAATAACAAATAGTTTTTTGGTTTTAGTTTTCTCTTCCATGTCTATGGTTTCACTTCCCACTAAGGATCTCTTACATGGAAACCTAGTCATTTGATGACCTTCATATGTCCCACTTACACAATTCATAAGGTTGTTTTATTAATCATTTTTATGATGTGGATTTTCAATAAAGATTTATTCATATGTCAAAACATTTATTACAATTTTATGTTTAAATTTTTTGGATTAAATTTATAATATATAGGAACAATAAGGCACCTCGAGTTTTTATAATGGAAAACTATTTTCAATAGTGAATGCAATAAAAACAATGATTGTTTGAATATGACCATCTTAACATTGCCCTAATGTTTTTGGATATAAATAGGATTAACCAAATTATAACATATATGTATATATATTTCCAAATATATTGATAAATGAATCATAAATAATCAATCAAATTTTGAAATGTCTTTTTGTTCATCAAAATATGCTTTCTTCAAAAAGGATATTTTTATCTTTATAAAAAATAATATTATAGTTATATTCTATAATATTTAGTAAATTAATTTTATAAAATATCCCTATTTTTATATCATCCTTTCAATATTAATGTATAGTGAAATTTTAGGGTTTATGGAAAGTATAGATTTTCCAGTGAATAGTGAAAATACAATTTTTATGTGAAATTGTAATTTCATTGATAATTCAATTAAAATAAAACTATAACTATTATTTAAATATTATAAAAAGTTTGGACAAATAAGAATCAAAAATATTTAATTAAACTAATTTCATTTATATCATCTTTATACTAGATTTTTTTATGAGTTTGTATTTTGGATTAAAAACTCATTTTCCTAAAAACTGTTATAAAATGAATAATATTATAATTAATTAAAATAAATCATAATTAAAAAAGGCCTAAATTAAAAATTTTATTATATATAAATATTTACTAATTAATTTTTATATAATAAATATTTCTAGATATAGAGTTAAACTAAGGTCATAACTTCCTTAATTTTTTTAGAAACTAATTTCCTTAATGCCTGACGGTTTTATATCAAATTAAATTCAACAAACTATGAAAACTGATTATGATAAAAATGTATTCTATATTTTTAATAATAATAATTAATATTAGGTAATAATTTCTACTTAATTTTTTAGCAATATGAATAGTAACTATAGTAAATATTCATTACCATGGTAAAAAGAATATTTGTTGATTAAGGGTGAATATAATTTAAATAAGACTAGAAAAAAATTATCCTTAACATCATGAATATTTATATTTCATTTTAATTTAAATATTTATTATAATTAATACTTATTTATTTTAATTTTTAAATTAATAGTTAACCAGTTTAATAAAAAATATATTTTGATACAACAAAACACATGTAGTATTTTTTCCTAATATTAGAATAAAATTAAAGACTTTATATTGAAAAAGTGATGAACTTTTTAATTAAATTATATTTTATTAAAATATTATTTTTAAAGAATTTTTATCAAATGTAAATGATCATATATTTTTTATAATGTCAAAAGTAATTTCTATAAGGGTTCAAAAACTGTTATTGTCAAAAAAACACACCATTACATAATAAATTTAAATTTTGTAAAAAATGGGAATTTAGCTTATTTTAAATTACGTAGATAAAATCAATATTAATATTGAAATAATAATGTTAATATTATCCAATGGGAAAATTTTCAAAATTTTCTCAGACATTTGATTTTTTATGTAAAAATTAAATATCTTGGTAATATAATTTGAGTATTAGGACATTAAAATGACCCAAAAGTGATGTAATAATTAATATATATGGTATTAAAGACTATATCAATGGATTCACTCTAAAATAATTATATTTTAAGCTTAATTAATTTTTTTTAAAATCAATTATAAATCCTCCAAAACATATAATATATTTTACAGTTATAAAATCATATATTTAGAAGTGTGACTCCCCTCCAGATCAGAAAGGGAATTATTTTAATAATTCATTTCTTGTACTCTTAAAATAATAAAAAAACACATATTTTACAGAAACTAATAGAAAAACCATTTTATGGTTTGTGGTTTTGGATATTTTATTATGTAGAATCTGAAACCTAAATAATAAAACCCCCTCATTTCGTATATATACCCACCCATGCTCTAATTAATCATCAGTAAAACACCTTGTTTAATGTCCACACTCTGTCATATACTCTCTATAGTCCTCCCAAGGGTCCCAATGATCTATAAAAATCCCTTATCAAGATTATCAATTCACACTCTCAAGTAATGGTTATTCCACTATCGTTTTTTCCAGCACTTATTCTATGTATTGATTTATAAATTTAATTTGTTCAAGTAGTGATATGTTATTTCATATCCCACAAACTGTGGTTTGTATTTCTACATGATTAGAGTCCCCATTCAATCTCATTAATCCTACATTGATTCTTTATGTACAGTAGTTACCATGATGAAACTTCATATCAGATTTCTCTCTTCTTATTTCCATTCAATATATTATTTTATGTTAAGAATATTAAATTCCATTTTATTATTATGGAATATGTTCTTAAATATTCCAATTACTATCCATCTAATTTTTAAGTGATTATATCACTATTCCCTTTTATTAATCATCCTATGAGTTTTTATATACAACTTTTACCATGTCAAAATATAGTTAGGATTGTTTTCTCTATTCAAGATTCTTCATTATATTATGCCTTATAAATCAAAATTTCTAATGTGGGAATATAGTTTTTAGGTATTTATTACTGCACATTTAATTTCTATTTGAGGATATACAATTTTCTACCTCCTCAATCCAATTTTACGAATCTTTATGTGACATTGTTATGCTGCCGAAATATCACTGCAATCTTCTACTGAAAAATAATTTTGTAGTGAATATCATATTGATTTTCAATCAATGGGATTCAAATTTATGATATATAATTTTTTATTATTTACTTACACATAAATAATCGAAACTCTTTAATCATTGAATATATTATGAATATCAACGAATACCAGTTTAATGATCAATGTGGAATAGTTAAGCATGGAAAAGAAATGATTATGATGGGTAAACCCAGACAACACTATAATGTATTGCGGAATGTTTAATATCATTATACATCGCATTGCAATAGAAAGTGAAATGGATTCAATGATGGAACTTTTTCCACCATTATTTCATGGTGGGTTTATACTTGACCTATGTTTATGATTCAGTGTTTTAAGTTGTTTTCACAATTCCAATGTTATGATTATCATTCTATATTGTGTCTCATTTTAAATGATTATGATTCCTACTGATTATGTGAACCATTGATTTGGATATTGTTTAAAATGTATTTCTATATTCCATGTTCACTCCCTTAATGGGATTTATTGCTCAACACTTTTTTGTGTAGGTCCCTGGGTTATCCCATGTTGTTTCAAAATCCATTGAATTTTATAAGAAATTTAAAGATGTTTTTAATAATGTTTTCATATCCCATGTTTATGATGTTTTGAAATATACCAAACAAAGAAAGAAACAACACTTATCAATATTTTGGATGATATAATGTATTTTTTTATGTACTAAATATTTAATAATGTGTAATAAAGATAAAAATCTTTATTTTTAGGATTTTGGAAATATATTGTTTTATATACATTCTTAACCATCTAGTAGTTAAAAAATGTAACATCACACATTAATATGTTTGGAATACCACCTTTATGATTCATAAGTGATTATTTAGTACACTCAAAACATGGATAATAAAAAATAGTGTTTTTATATAAGTGATAACTATTTAATGATTAATATTTTGTAAATGACCGAAACATGAAATCTTTTACCATTGTTAACCGACCAAAGTTGTTATGTGATTATGAACCTAACATAATAAAAACATATAAAATTAACTTATATGATTTAATAAGTTTATAATTAATGAAAAAGAATGAAAAAATGGATAATAATACGTAAATATAACTAAAAACTGTTCTAATTAAATTATAAAATTTAAATATTTTTATTTTATATTACATAAAGTATATATGTGTCGATTTAAACATGAGGTAATAGATTTATTAATGTAATATATATTTAGTATGTTATATTATTTCATCACTATCAATGCCATGAAAAGATTATATGTTAATTGAAATCTGATAATTTTATTTTATATTACAATTTTTTATTTTAATTTTTATTTCATACACATTATAACATCAGTTATTAATTATCAAATCAATGTTGTGCTCTTTTTAACGATTTCTTACCTCAGTTTTGTTACATTCATACGTGATCCATATTCACAATTTGGTTATATTCTGATGTTTTTTAATACTACATTGATATTTTAAATGACATATATATTTATATACATGGTATTTAAATTTTCATTATTTATTAATTTTAAGGGGTTATGATTCAATTGTTACCCATGTGGTTAGGGGTTATTTAATTCTAAATGGAGATTATTTATGTTTAAATTTACATTAAGGGATGTATATGATCATTATATATTAATACCCTTCTCTTTTATTATTATCTTGTTATTTATATAGATTATTAATTTTCATTTTATTTTAATCTCTCTAATTACTCAATGGTTTGAAATATATTTTTCAGTGAAATTGTATTTGTTTTTATATTCTATCCAGAATCTTAACGTCTATATCCATATAATCGTTAAAATGGTTTTATGAAACTTTTTACTATTATATAGTGATTATTTAAATTTATTTTTTTTCCATTCATTACAATATACAAAATGATAAAAATATATTTTCTCATTATTTTGCAATTAATGAACTTTTTACTAATGTTGTTATTGTTTAAAAATTTCCTGATATTTTGGACATTTTTGTATTTTTAATATGTAATTTAAAAATGGAAAGGTTATTTTCCACATGAAATGTTCTGGTTCCATTTTAAAATTTTTTCCATATTTTTCAACATAATTTGATGAGTTTTATACCTTAATTAGGGTATAACATGAGGACACAATCCGCCATATAACTTATGATGGATTATTGCCATTTTACCGGTGAAATTATTGAAATTTAATTATCTATTTCTTCCAATACATATATTAATTTTATATTATGACATGATGATTTAATTTTATTATCTGTTTATATGAGTAATTCATTAGAATTCATAAGTGATTAGTTGGTCCTAGTTATAGACATCCCCTCAAACCATCAGTAGGCCTCTTGAGACAAAAAAAGTTGGGTTTCAGAATATGCCATACCCATTAATTTATGATTTCCTTTCATATAGTCTGGACAATAATTTTTATATGTCTAGAATTATGTATTCAATCATTCATGAATTAGTGATTCATGTATATTTTATTATTCGTATCATAAAGACATTCATTCATAAATATTAAGCCAATAATATTTTTTAATATATTTATTTGATCATCATATATTATTCAATAATATTAAATATTTATTTACTCTATTATAGATTCCATGGTACACATTCCCTTATTGAGCATATAATATAAGAATTTTATTTTTCCCCTTTCCCTAGGAATCCAAAATGTTTACTATAATTTATATATTTGTATATGTTGTTATGAATAATAATGTTCTCAAAGAAAATTTTATGTGTCATTTTACTTTATAAAATGTAATGTGAGAGTCCAAAATTTATACATTTTTCAAATAAAAATATTTTATTCAATCCATTGGGATGATATCTCTTGTATCTTACTCCAATGTAGTGAAATAACAACTGGATATAGGTTACTATAGTCTGGGTTTTGCATTTTGTGTCAAAGAAGGATTATTCAATCCATTGGGATGATATGTATATGGTTTTATAATAATGATTTTTTTACTAGATATTCTATACATTTCAATTATAAATCCCTATTTGGATACCAGAATGTAGAAGTGGCTAAGAAACAAATTCACTGAGGGGTAAAAAAATATGAGTGTGAGAGATTGGTTATTAACTTGATTATCATGAAAGCATGATGAGTGGGCCTAAAACTGAACTACTAGATAAATACTACAAGGTTATATGCTTTTGTATATTTATGTTTTCATTATAAACCACTATGATGAATAAGGTGGCTGAACATATAGAAACTAATGACAGTCCATAGTGATATGGGATAAAACTATATTGTTTTGGGTTGATATTTCTAGGATTAATAAAATGATTAATGTATAAGTTTCCCATTTTTAGGATTTATGTTATTTGAGTTTAAGATGATTAAGGATATTTTTGGAGACAATTATGGGAAAACAAAAGTGCGGTTTAGTACTAGTTTGAGTCAAAATGTTATTTAATGATGGATAATTTTATATTTTGTTGACATAATTTGATATTTATTGATTATATTTTGGTGTAATATTATGTTTTATGTTCATATATTTAATTTTGATAAAATTTCTATCATATTTTGGGAACGTATATTTTCTCAAATAGATAAATATAATATTGAAAATTGATTATCATTATTTGTCAAGAAGTACAATATATTGATAACATTATATGATTATGGTAAAAATAATTTTTTTTAAAGATGACTGTGTTAATTTAAGGATGAATATATGATTTCATTATTGTTTTACACTGATTTGGTTCAATTTAGAAATGAACATCAATTTTATGAGAGTATTTTATAATGGTGTTTATGTGTTTGATATCCGACGTTAATAGAAACCTTATATATTTTGGGATAAATATTAAAGATAATCCCAAGAATAATTATGTGATAAAATGTTTCAAAATGTTTGGTTTTTAATTTATTTAGGATTATTTTATATGATTCTTAATTTTAAGATCATATGTAATTGTTTATCCTTATATTTGGGTTCTATTTTTTGGATTTTATAGATTGATGTTTTATTTCATCATAAAAATAATTTTCCATAATATATAACTTATTCTAACCATTTTAGTTTTGGTAAATATCATGAGATACAATGAATGAATTTTTATTATTTTATCAATGTAATAATTCATCAAATGTAATTTTTAGTGATTCATTTAAAACAACACATCCTAAATATTTTTTTTATTGAAAATGAGAAGTTATAAAACTTGAAGTTGATTGTAGCACAAATTGAGTATAATATTGTGCTTAGGAATTGAATATAAATTATGTAAGTATATTTTTTCATGGTCTCTATAGTGGTACTAAAATAATCTATCTTTATATTTACTGTTTCTTGAAATAATAATTTATTCCATTCACCCTCATTTTTATGTATTTATGGTATTATTTATCCATAATGATTGATGGTTTTGTTCTATATAAAAGTATTATGATCACTTTATACATTACTATCTATTATTATTATACCATTATTTTTATCTTCCATGTACATATTTCGTCTTCCTTCTAATTTTCTCCTCATGAAGGAACCTTATTATATGTTATTTATATTAACCATTACATGTAATAATCAAATTTTAATTGAAATTTTCTATACATTTATATGATGTGGGTTTTTAGAAAATTTATTATTAAATACGAATTCATTTATTCTAGAGATTAAAATTATTCGAATTCTAGTTTTTTATACAAAAGAGAATTTAGAACCATGAAAATAATTTAAACGGCATACATGAATGATGGATTCGCTAACACACAACACCAAGAATTATGTGATTTGGTATATTCCTAGAAAATATAATTATTTATATGTTAATATAATGACATTTTCATTAAATTTTATGTATGAATAGGAATAAAAAGTAAAGAAAAACATGTATTTTGGTTTTATATAATTATTTTTTAATAATTTGTAATGAATATGTACTCATTTTTCATCGAAGACATTTTTTGCTTCAAAAATATTTTATCTTAAATTATAAGTTTTATTATATTGTGTGTGGTTTAATTATGATAAATTTTTAACTTTTTTAATAATTTTTTAGGGACCATATATATGTTTTCGAATCTTCATGTCAATACTAGGTAAGGAAGTGTTTTTAGGATTTTTTTAGAAAATTTATTTTTCCATGAATATTGTGAAATACAGATTTTCTTAACCTTATCATTTCATCACATCAAATAAAGTAACTTAAAATTGTCAAATTTTCGTGTATTTTAATTAAACGTTACATATAATCCATTTTATTAATGATAATGTAAATAATTCATTATTAGTGAGTAATATAATTTAAATTCTCATCATTTATTTTTATGAAAAAAAACACAATTTTATAAAGACAATTTTCTATTCATTTTACTTATTTAAATTAAAAGTGATTTATTAAAATTGTAAAAAAAAATTTATTTGAAGGATGGTTCCATTTTGAAATCAGGTGGTTAAAATTTTTTAATTAGGCCATTTCTATTTTTATTCATTTTGAATTGAGACCATGAAATATATTTATGATATTGGTAATTATACAATTGGAAAAACATGGTTAGAACTATGTGAAGAGGAATAATAATCTCCCTAATTCCTATTTGATGATTGGTGTTCTACAAAACATTACCCATATTTGAAAATATAGCAATTCTATTCCATTTTCCATTGATCAGAACATTTATATAATTTTATGAAATGAATAAATAAAAAAATTTCCAATTTCATGATTTCAATTTCTAATATATGTTTTCAAAGGGATAAAAATACTTTAAAATTTAATATAATTTTTTTAATACAAATAAATATTTTTTTAATATTAATTATTATTTAATTTTTAGTGATTCTATAATTACATTAAATTCTAATTAAAAGTTAATACATTTCTCAAGTAATTATTTTAACTATCATGTTAATGAATTTATAATATATAAAACTAAAATATTTTGGAGGAATTGTGTTGTTACAAAAATTCATTACTACGAATGTTAATTTTTTTTTAAAATTCCAACTCCATTTCTTAATTTATGTCAACTAAGTAAAATTAAATTGATAATTTGAGAAATGAGTTTAATTAATTATACGATAAAAATTATATAAATGGATGTTTTAATTTTTTTTAAATATGACATGATTCATGTTCAATGGTATAAAATTTAATAAACCAAATATTTTTTAACCACATTACACCATTGAAGTAAATTTATGACCCATAATGTCTAAAAATTGTGTTACCACTATTGAGGTTTAAAATGGTAAATGTGGCAGTTAAACAAAAAAAGTAATGTTTAAAATGTGACAAATACATTTCAAAATTTTATTAATTTAAGATAATATAACCTTATAATGGTTTAACTTATAAATTATTATCATATTCTCACATGAAAATTAAGATATATATTATATTTAAATATTTTACCTAATTACAAATTTTTCCTTTACCTCACCTATAAAATTGAACCTAATCCTCTCAATTATTAAAATGTTTTGAGCACTCTATCTCGTCCAATTCATAAAAAAATAACTATATATATTTCTTATGCAATTCCTATAAATTGTTTTGTCCTATGTTCATACTGGTATGTCTTTTTTTTAATCCAAAGGCGGTCTTTCAAAGAAGAGGTAATCATCTTACTCGTCTCTTTAAATGATTATTTATTCTTAAACTTATTAATATTTATCGTATCAAACCTAAAATAATTAATCCATTATAATCAATATACTTATATGTTATTATGATTATTGTATAACCATTTTCTTTATCCTTTAAAAAATATGTGAAATGAAAGTATCGGTCTTCCATACATGTGGACTACCACCTCTAAGTAAAGAAAAGATTCTTTTTTGATCACCATCATTCATGGATGGTTATTATGATTGATTTAGTGAATATATTTAGTATTACGAAATTATTATTAATTTATAAATATATTATATTACTCACATTATTACCATTCCTATGGATAAAAAAAATGAAAACTTCTCTTGATTGTATGTGTGGACTACCCTTCCCACGAGGTGATGTGATTGATTTTTCATGTATAAAATTATTTAATGCATCTAAAATTATGTTCAATATTTTAAAATTATAATTAATTCATGATTATCATTATGTATATGATAGGATGAATACCCCTTTGATGATGGTCAACCAACTAAATTTATTATATGATTATAAACCGAATTTCCTCTAAACATTTTATATAAGCTTAACTAATTTGATAAATATACAAGGAAATGTAAAAAATAAAATAAAGAGGATAATGTTGAACCCAAATTGTATGAAATGTTTTTATTTTTCTTGATATTTAGTTAATGTGGAGTATTCATTAAAGTTGATATGTGGTTGTGGACTACCCATTCATGTTAAAGAAGAGTTATAGTATATATTAGAAAATCTGATAGTGAATAATTCATGCCAAGTATGTTTCTTCCTATCTCTATGTTTTTCAGGACTGAAAGATATATCTTGTATTCTAGGTTAGTTTCTGGGTTCGATGTTCTATCATATGTTGTACATAATATATTGAATGAAAAAGAGAGTTGATGATTTAGTGTTCCATGGATTTGATCATCATATATCTATGAAGTAGTATAATGATGGTGATACATCCATATTTATTGAATAGAGAAGTCTTTGAATGAATATTTCAATAAAATAATATAACAACCCATACTTTACATACATTGTTAATACTTCAAAATTGAAGCACACTTATTACAACATATGACAAAACCACAAAGGACCGTATAGGTATAGTGTCTTTAGAAACTGGGAAACATAAACAACTGGTTCATAAATCTTCTACAGTGTCTACCATTTATTTCATCATATCTAGGGTCCCTTTTAGCATATTCTACTTAATATCCATCTTCCTGACCTGGGGAAAAGAAAACATAAAAGGGTGAGCTCAAATGCTCAGCAAGGGCAAATAAAGGAAATAAAAATCATATCATATCTTTTTGAAAATCAAAACCTGCAAAAGAGATCATAATATCTTAACATGGAATAAATCATAGAAGTGAAAATGAGATCCCCATAATCATAACATAAAACTTGAAACTTTGTGTCATGCACACATAATCATGGAAAATCATTTCTTGTTAGTCATGACTCATTGCCATGACTATCTTAGTGGACAAAGTCCCTTTCTGAACCGAGTTCACTCCTCGTTTCAGTCCGGTATCACTGAACCGAAATAACCTTCCGTTCCAGCCATGTCTATCTCATGAGATATAAAATCTTTACCCAATGCATTGGAGGGAGATATAGGTCCCACCCATCTTATAATGAATCCTTTCTTATGTGTTCCACATAATCATAAATCTTACATCATCACATAACCCATGTAATAAAAATGGGATTCTTAAACAACATGACATCATAAAACAATTCATATAAGATAAAGGAATTCATAAAAATAATTCCATCACAACATGATCAAATCAATTTAATAATAGGGATAAAAAACAGAACCCTTTATTATCTTAGATGGAAAATAATTTTGATAAAACACTTGAACTCCATTCTTGAGGAAAATATCCTTTTTACTTCAAAAACATTTTTCCTTTCATAACATGTCATACGACTTTAAAATAAAAGAAGTTGATTAAAAATAAACTTGAAAACATGTAAAGGAAGATTCTTGGAAATAATGTTTTAAAAATCCATTCATGCCGTATAAGTAAAAAAAACATTCTTCGTACTTTTGTCGAAAAGGTCATAAAGTACCTCGTACGGAAAACGACAAAAGATTCCTTTCATTTCTTTTACTAAAAACTCAACAAAGGGTAAAATTGGATTTAAACAATTGTAGTTGGATGGAAATAATATCACATATTTATGAAACAAGGATGTGGATGATAAAATACACCCCAGTAAATACTTACGAATAAACAATCTCGGATAAAAATGAGATTGTGATATTTCCTTTACCTTAGGTCCAATTTGCCTTGTATGTGTCCGAAGCTCCTGTATAATGGTTTAAATAATGTTATTGACTTATTCCAGAATCATACATATTGATATGATATCATATATGGTCATATTCTTAGCTTCTTGTTAGTAATATTTCATTGTTACTTGTTACTCGGGTCTTTATTGCCTTTTGTTCTTACGCGTGTTTTGCCGAATAAATTCTTATTCTTATTTCAAGGTTATAGATACCTTATATCCAGAATGGTATTAGTGTAACATATATCATATTTATTCATTCAATTAATTTATATAATTACTATGTAATGATGATCATGTAGAACGAGTCGCATCACATCGTGGAGACGGTATTCCGTACGTACGCACGAGTGATGATATCGTTCCTATGATCGTGGAAATGTATTGGAGTATATATATATTATTTCAGTATCAATATTACTTTATAATATTCATAAATAGTTACTCATTACACCATTATACCCATCCTTGTAAAGTGATGGTGGAAAAATAGATTACACCACGGCGTGGAGACGATATTCCGTACGTACGCACGCGCGGTGATTTCATTTTTCCGTAGGATGGATAGAAGGTGAATTAGGGTTGTTTCATATTTATAATAACATATCAGTATGTAAGTAATACTGATGTTATTACTTCATCATGAAACAACTAAAGAATAAGAAGTTGAAGAAGAAAGAAATTGAAAAGATCGGTAATGGATATTACCTCTTCTTTGGAACGCCTCTTTGAATCCTCCACTTAAGGAACTAAGAGTGGTCTTTGGAGAAGAACAGGACCTCTAGGACTATTCTAGGGAAGTGGAGAGGAGAAAATGGCAGGGGTTGGCCGAGCTTGAGTGCTCAATTTGGTGTGAGGAGGAGGGGGAGGAGGTGCCCTTTTATAAGGGAGGAGAGGGGCACCTTAGGAATATCTCAAAATATTATTTTATATTAAAGTCAAAATCGGTTTATAATGGTTTCAAAGGGTCTTATTTCGAAGATAAAGTGGGGAAGGGTCGAAATCCTATCAACCAATAGGATTTAGACAAGTTTAGGGTATTATTTTAACTTTATCAATTAGATTTAACTCTAAGTTAATTAATTTAACTTTTACCGTGTCTTTTTGTTTTCTTTCACTATATGGTTAATACACTTACTATAACATGCCAAACGAACCCCAAATTGTTTATTATTAATATATATATCCTTATCTAAGTCATTTGGCCGATCCTTAGATTTTTAGGAATAAAATAACAATTAATAATATAATATTTGATTTAAAAACTATTTTGTGTCAATTTTGACACTATTTGATATATGATTTTTGTAAAAGTCATAACAGAATTATATGTTCGAACAAAGTTGATTAAATCAACATTAATATATCATAGTGACCTAGAAAATTAGTGGAATTCATAAAAAGTCTTAAATTACATTTATTTTGGTGTTTATAACATCAATTATGTCAATATTTCATTAATAAGATAATTACTGCATCATCATTGTGTCATAAATAAATTAAATTATTTAAAGTCTAAAAATTACAAATAAAATACCATTATGTAGGAAATCTTTTTATATTTCTAATGAATATTTATAATCTAAATTCCAACATATATAACCCTATGTAACAATTGTTTTGCTAAAAGATATATGCTTGTGTCATTTTTGTATTCATTATAACTTAATTAAAATAAAGTGTCATTATCACTTACAAGTGGATCAATGGGGTCCCAAAATAGACCCAAAGATGCCCATGGTCGACCATGTATCAACCAATAGGTTTAAGACACGTTTTAGGGTAATTTAATATTATTATAATATTATTTTAGAACCCTTATTTACCGGATTTACCCTTAACCATGGTAAATAAAATATTTACCGCAGTAATTATTCAAAAATAAAAGTTACCTATTTACACAATTTGAACATCTTGATTCAAAACATGAAATCCATTTTTCTAAATTCAAAACACAGAAGTGGCAGAAATTAATTTAAAATTAATTCCCGCTGTCAAAACAAAAAGCGTGTTTTTAAGAGATAATAACTATCAAAAGATTGACACTTGTTTATGTTCGGTTTAATTGTAACATTGTGTCCAATGACCAACATTATATTAAGTGGTAAAAATATATTCTAAATATACTTTAAAACCACTCAAATTCATAATTTATCACTATTAAATGTTTTGATTAAAAAAGTTGTTTTTAATTAAAATTTAGTAATTTTCACTATTCATCAAAATATTAAAGTTATCCGAAAAGTACCAAAATTTCACCTTAGGCTAAATTTGATATTCTGAGTCCAAAAATGAAGTCCATTTTGAAAAATAAAATTTATAAAATATCAAAAAGTGGTTATTACTATTCATAACGGCTAGTTTTAATAGCATATTGTTATTTAGTGAAACTCGGTATTGCGTACGACGAAAGCTATCGAGGAAGGTCGCGATTGCGTGTAAAGCAAGCCAAGAAAGTGTTGTGTAGAAAAAGATTCCTTTGATGATTTATATAACATAAAAGTCTCGGGTGTTACATTCTACCCCCCTTAAAAAGAATTTCGCCCTCGAAATTCGTCACTTTGTAACAAACAGATGAGGATACTTCTCCCTCATCATATCCTCAAGCTCCCAAGTAGCTTCTTCAAGTTGGTGGTTCCTCCATAAAACTTTCACCAATCGAGTGGTCTTGTTTCGTAGAGATTTTTCGCTACGATCCAGAATCTCTATCGGCTGTTCTTCATAAAAAAGATCTTGCTCCAGCGGTACAACTTCTGAGCTGAGTACATGTGAAGGATCAGGTATGTACTTTCTCAAGAGAGATACATGGAACACGTCGTGAACTTGAGAGTGATTCGGTGGATGCGCCAATCGGTAAGCTACCTTCCCAACACGATCCAGTATTTCGAAAGGACCGATATATAAAGGGCTCAACTTCCCCTTCTTTCCAAATCTCATAACCCTCTTCCAGGGAGATATTCGTAAGAACACTTTATCACCCACTTCAAACTCTAGGTCTTTTCTTCGGTTGTCGACATAACTTTTCTGTCGACTCTGAGCTGCTCTTATGTTTTGTTGAATAGATCTGACCTTTTCTGCCATTTCATCAATGAGATCAGGTCCTAATAGCTTTCTTTCCCCAACTTCTTCCCAGCAAGTTGGAGTCCTGCATTTCTTTCCATAGAGAGCTTCATAAGGAGCCATCTGAATACTGGAGTGAAAGCTATTATTATAAGAAAATTCCACCAAAGGTAGGTGTTGATCCCAACCTCCTTTGAAATCCATAGAGCAAGATCTCAACATATATTCTAGGGTTTGAATTGTTCTCTCAGACTGACCGTCTGTCTGGGGATGATAAGCAGTGCTGAAACTCAACTCTGTATCCAGATTATGCTGAAGACTTCGCCAGAACTTCGAGGTAAATCTCGGATCCCGATCAGATATAATAGAAAGTGGTACTCCATGCAATCTTACCACTTCCTTTACATATATCCTGGCAAGCTGATCTAGAGAGAAATCCTCTCTAATAGGAATGAAGTGTGCAGACATTGTAAGACGATCAACTATGACCCAGATAGCATTAATGCCTTTGGATGTTTTAGGAAGTCCTGTGACAAAGTCCATAGTGATGTTTTCCCATTTCCATTCGGGTATGGGTAATGGTTGTAACATCCCCTTAGACTTCTGTCTCTCAGCTTTAACTTGTTGACAAACCAAGCATCAAGAGACATATTCAGCAACATCTCTTTTCATGCCATCCCACCAGAAGTACTCTTTCAGGTCCCTATACATCTTCGTGCTTCCAGGATGAATAGAGAATGAAGAACTATGAGCCTCATCCAGCAGCTCCTTCTTTAATTCGGGGATGGAAGGAACACAAACCTGATTCCTGAACTTTATTATCCCATCATAATCAAGGTTGAATTCAGGAACATTTCTCACCTTCTTTTGTAACTCGACATCTTCTTTCTGTGCCTCTTTAATCTTCACATGTATAGATGGTTGAACATTCATTTGAGAAAGATAAGATTTTCCCCTTCCATTATAATTCCAAGATCCATCCTTTGTAAATCCATAAATATTGGATCTTTTGTGATCCTCATCATGGATAAACTAGCATGGTCTTGTCGACTTAATGCATCTGCCACCTTGTTTGCTTTCCCAGGGTGGTAATGGATTGAGCAGTCATAATCCTTAACCAGCTCCAACCATCTTCTTTGACGCATATTCAACTCCTTTTGTGTGAAAATATACTTTAAACTTTTATGATCAGTATAAATATCACACCTTTCACCATAAAGGTAATGCCTCCAAATCTTTAATGCAAATATTACCGTATCCAACTCCAAATCATGTGTTGGGTAATTTTGCTCATGGATTTTCAACTGTCGTGAGGCATAAGCTATCACCATATCATTTTGCATAAGAACACACCCCAATCCCTTCTTGGATGCATCACTGTAGATCACAAACCTTTCTCCACTACAAGGCAGTGTGAGCACAGGTGCACTGGATAACCTTCTTTTCAACTCCATGAAATTCTCTTTACATTCCTCTGTCCAGACAAACTTAACTCCTTTCCGAGTCAACTTGGTGATTGGATTAGATAATCGTGAAAAAACTTTTACAAAACGTCGATAATATCCAGCCAAACCAAGAAAACTTCGGATCTCAGTTACTGTTGTTGGTCTCGACCATCTTTTGATAACCTCTGTTTTTGCTGGATCCACAGATATCCCCTATTTTGAGATTATGTGACCCAAAAATGCAACTTTTTGAAGCCAAAATTCACACTTGGTAAATTTGGCATAAAGCTTCTCCTTTCTCAGGGTCTTCAATATAATTCTCAAGTGATCTTCATGTTCTTCCTTTCGCTTTGAATAGACAAGAATATCGTCTATAAAGACTACCACAAATTGATCAAGATAGTCTCTAAAGACTCTATTCATTAGATCCATGAAGATAACAGGGGCATTAGTAAGACCAAATGGCATCACTATAAATTCATAGTGTCCATACCTTGTACGAAAAGCCGTCTTTGGTATATCCTCCCTTTTGACCCTTAATTGATGATACCCTGAACGAAGATCAATCTTGGAAAAGTATTGAGCTCCGCGTAGTTGGTCAAACAAGTCATCAATGCGTGGGAGAGGATATTTGTTCTTGATAGTGATCTTGTTAAGTTCTCGATAATCAATGCAGAGTCTCATTGATCCATCTTTCTTCTTAACAAATAGAACAGGTGTTCCCCAAGGTGACGCACTAGGGCGTATGAATCCCTTATCAAGATTCTCTTGGAGTTGCTTCTTCAATTCCTGCAACTCTATTGGGGCCATTCTATAAGGTATCTTTGAAATAGGCAAAGCACCCGGTATGAGTTCTATTGAAAACTCAACTTCACGATTTGGTGGAAGACCTGGTAATTCCTCCGGAAAGACATCATCAAACTCTCGTACAATGGGCATATTCTTAATCATAAGTTTCTCTCCAACCATTTGAGATAAATAAACTTCATTTAGTGGAATCATGACCCATAAGATGGAAGGAATTTCCACTGGAAGGTTATGTTCATCCTTGCATTGATAGACGATCGTAGATTGATCTGGAATATGAAATGTGACTTCCCTTCTTTGGCAATTGATATGAGCTCCATGTAGAGAAATCCAATCCATGCTAAGAATCACATCAAATTCCACTAAAGGAAGGATCACAAGATTTGCAGGAAGCACTTTCCCACAAACTTCGATCGGAGAAGAATTATAAACTTTTGATGCGAATGATGTGCCATTAGGTGTTGTCACAGCTAACTCAACATCTAATTGTTGAGGTAATACGATGATGCCCTTAGAAAATTCTTCAGAAATAAAAGAGTGGGTGGATCCAGAATCAAATAAAACATTTGCTACTTTAGAGTGGATGGTAAGTGTACCTTTCACCACTTCGTTATCGTACTCCACATCGCTGATAGAAATTGCATGTGACTTTCCTTTGTCTTTAGCCTTAAGATTTTGTTGACGTCGACCATCATCATCAACCATTGGATTTGGGAATTGATTGGCATAATGCCCCATCTCCTTGCACTTGAAACATTGAAGTGTAGTAGGTTCATTCTGTGTATCCCTTCCTTTGTTTGCGTCATTAGACATCTTCTTCCCATTATCACGGCATTCAAATGCCCGATGACCTTCCTTTCCACATTTAAAACATTTACTTGTCCCTTTAAGACAACTCCCTCCATGTTTCTTTCCACACTTTGAGCATAAGGGAAAGTTCATCTTCTTTTCAGTGTGCTCTTTAGAGTTTCCTTTGAATTCCATCTTCCTCTTCTTATCAAACCCATGTGACTGATGGGTTACTCCAATCTCCATCTCGACTTTGAGAGCACATCGAACGATTTCCTCGTAGTTATTGAAGTCCTTTATGGCTAACGCCCTTCGAAGACTTGGTTTTAAGCGACTAAAGAATCGATCGATCTTACTCTCAGGTTGGATAATAATACCAGAAGCGTACCTTGCAAGTCTTGTAAAATTTGCTTCATAGGTACTAACAGATTCATCATCCCTTTGCTTCAGTTCAAGGAACTCTTTCTCCATCTTTGTTCGGAGAATACGAGGGAAGTACTTATTGAAAAATAAGTTCTTGAACTCGTCCCATTCCATAGACTCAATTTCATCCCTTTGCCTCGTATTCTTAATAAGATTCCACCATTGATCAGCATCTCCTTCCAAACGATACACTGCTAGGATGACTTTATCATGTTCAGAACATTGAAGAACTGAAAATATCTTTTCAGTTGTACTAATCCATTGTTCAGCAACTAATGGATCAGTAGACCCACTGAAAGAAGGTGGATGCTGCCTCATGAAGGATTCAACAGAATGTTGCTCCTTCCTTTGCTCGTTTGGAAGTCCTGCATGATTCATAGCTTGAGAAAGTTGTGTGAGCATGGCTACAAGATTTTTCATTCCAGCTCCCATATCGTTTGGTTGCTCATGGGGACAATCATTGCATTGCCCATCGCATTCCACATTAACACGGTTCCTTCGGGTTCCAGCCATTGACTAAAACCAAGAAGAATAGTGTGAGCAACACTAATTATAATAGGAAAACCACATAATTCAAGAATAATATTTTTATGCTTAAGGTCTTATCCTAGGTTATTCAAGGACATTTCTAAAACACTAATATTGTGTTCTATTCTTAGACTTATCCTTAGTGTTCTTACTAAGGCTTTCACATCCTAGTTTCCAAAGGTTGACTATACCTTTCCTTTGATACCAACTATAACGACCCATACTTTACATACATTGTTAATACTTCAAAATTGAAGCACATTTATTACAACATATGACAAAACCACAAAGGACCGTATAGGTATAGTGTCTTTAGAAACTGGGAAACATTAACAACTGGTTCATAAATCTTATACAGTGTCTCCCGTTTATTTCATCATATCTAGGGTCCCTTTTAGCATATTCTACTTAATATCCATCTTCCTGACCTGGGGAAAAGAAAACATAAAAGGGTGAGCTCAAATGCTCAGCAAGGGCAAATAGAGGAAATAAAAATCATATCATATCTTTTTGAAAATCAAAACCAGCAAAAGAGATCATAATATCTTAACATGGAATAAATCATAGAAGTGAAAATGAGATCCCCATAATCATAACATAAAACTTGAAACTTTGTGGCATGCACACATAATCATGGAAAATCATTTCTTGTTAGTCATGACTCATTTCCAAGACTATCTTAGTGGACAAAGTCCCTTTCTGAACCGAGTTCACTCCTCGTTTCAGTCATGTATCACTGAACCGAAATAACCTTCCGTTCCAGCCATGTCTATCTCATGAGATATAAAATCTTTACCCAATGCATTGGAGGGAGATATAGGTCCCACCCATCTTATAATGAATCCTTTCTTATGTGTGCCACATAATCATAAATCTTACATCATCACATAACCCATGTAATAAAAATGGGATTCTTAAACAACATGACATCATAAAACAATTCATATAAGATAAAGGAATTCATAAAAATAATTCCATCACAACATGATCAAATCAATTTAATAATATGGATAAAAAACAGAACCCTTTATTATCTTAGATGGAAAATAATTTTGATAAAACACTTGAACTCCATTCTTGAGGAAAATATCCTTTTTACTTCAAAAACATTTTTCCTTTCATAACATGTCATACGACTTTAAAATAAAAGAAGTTGATTAAAAATAAACTTGAAAACATGTAAATGAAGATTCTTGGAAATAATGTTTTAAAAATCCATTCATGCCGTATAAGTAAAAAAAACATTCTTCGTACTTTTGTCGAAAAGGTCAAAAAGTACCTCGTACGGAAAATGACAAAAGATTCCTTTCATTTATTTTACTAAAAACTCAACAAAGGGTAAAATTGGATTTAAAAAATTGTAGTTGGATGGAAATAATATTACATATTTATGAAACAAGGATGTGGATGATAAAATACACCCCAGTAAATACTTACGAATAAACAATCTCGGATAAAAATGAGATTGTGATATTTCCCTTACCTTAGGTCCAATTTGCCTTGTATGTGTGCGAAGCTCCTGTATAATGGTTTAAATAATGTTATTGACTTATTCCAGAATCATACATATTGATATGATATCATATATGGTCATATTCTTAGCTTCTTGTTAGTAATATTTCATTGTTACTTGTTACTCGGGTCTTTATTGCCTTTTGTTCTTACGCGTGTTTTGCCGAATAAATTCGTATTCTTATTTCAAGGTTATAGATACATTATATCCAGAATGGTATTAGTGTAACATATATCATATTTATTCATTCAATTCATTTATATAATTACTATGTAATGATGATCATGTAGAACGAGTCGCATCACATCGTGGAGACGGTATTCTGTACGTACGCACGAGTGATGATATCGTTCCTATGATCGTGGAAATGTATTGGAGTATATATATATTATTTCAGTATCAATATTACTTTATAATAATCATAAATAGTTACTCATTACACCATTATACCCATCCTTGTAAAGTGATGGTGGAAAAATAGATTACACCACGGCGTGGAGACGGTATTCCGTACGTACGCACGCGCGGTGATTTCATTTTTCCGTAGGATGGATAGAAGGTGAATTAGGGTTGTTTCATATTTATAATAACATATCAGTATGTAAGTAATACTGATGTTATTACTTCATCATGAAACAACTAAAGATGAAGAAGTTGAAGAAGAAAGAAATTGAAAAGATCGGAAATGGATATTACCTCTTCTTTGGAACGCCTCTTTGAATCCTCCACTTAAGGAACTAAGAGTGGTCTTTGGAGAATAACAGGACCTCTAGGACTATTCTAGGGAAGTTGAGAGAGAAAATGGCAGGGGTTGGCCGAGCTTGAGTGCTCAATTTGGTGTGAGGAGGAGGGGGAGGAGGTTCCCTTTTATAAGGGAGGAGAGGGGCACCTTAGGAATATCTCAAAATATTATTTTATATTAAAGTCAAAATCGGTTTATAATGGTTCCAAAGGGTCTTATTTCGAAGATAAAGTGGGGAAGGGTAGAAATCCTATCAACCAATAGGATTTAGACAAGTTTAGGGTATTATTTTAACCTTATCAATTAGATTTAACTCTAAGTTAATTAATTTAACTTTTACCGTGTCTTTTGGTTTTCTTTCACTATATGGTTAATACAATTACTATAACATGCCAAACGAACCCCAAATTGTTTATTATTAATATATATATCTTTATCTATGTCATTTGGCCGAACCTTAGATTTTTAGGAATAAAATAACAATTAATAATATAATATTTGATTTAAAATCTATTTTGTGTCAATTTTGACACTATTTGATATATGATTTTTGTGAAAGTAATAACAGAATTATATGTTCGACCAAAGTTGATTAAATCAACATTAATATATCATAGTAACCTAGAAAATTAGTGGAATTCATAAAAAGTCTTAAATTACATTTATTTTGTTGTTTATAACATCAATTATGTCAATATTTCATTAATAAGATAATTACTGCATCATCATTGTGTCATAAATAAATTAAATTATTTAAAGTCTAAAAATTACAAATAAAATACCATTATGTAGGAAATCTTTTTATATTTCTAATGAATATTTATAATCTAACTTCCAACATATATAACCCTATGTAACAATTGTTTTTCTAAAAGATATATGCTTGTGTCATTTTTGTATTCATTTTAACTTAATTAAAATAAAGTGCCATTATCACTTACAAGTGGATCAATGGGGTCCCAAAATCGACCCAAATATGCCCATGGTCGACCATGTATCAACCAATAGGTTTAAGACACGTTTTAGGGTAATTTAATATTATTATAATATTATTTTTTAACCCTTATTTACCAGATTTACCCTTAACCATGGTAAATAAAATATTTACCGCAGTAATTATTCAAAAATAAAAGTTACCTATTTACACAATTTGAACATCCTGATTCAAAATATGGAATCCATTTTTCTAAATTCAAAACACAGAAGTGGCAGAAATTAATTTAAAATTAATTCCCGCTGTCAAAACAAAAAGCGTGTTTTTAAGAGATAATAACTATCAAAAGATTGACACTTGTTTATGTTCGGTTTAATTGTAACATTGTGTCCAATGACCAACATTATATTAAGTGGTAAAAATATATTCTAAATATACTTTAAAACCACTCAAATTCATAATTTATCACTATTAAATGTTTTGATTAAAAAAGTTGTTTTCAATTAAAATTTAGTAATTTTCACTATTCATCAAAATATTAAAGTTATCCGAAAAGTACCAAAATTTCACCTTAGGCTAAATTTGATATTCTGAGTCCAAAAATGAAGTCCATTTTGAAAAATAAAATTTATAAAATTTCAAAAAGTGGTTATTACTATTCATAACGGCTAGTTTTAATAGCATATTGTTATTTAGTGAAACTCGGTATTGCGTACGACGAAAGCTATCGAGGAAGGTCGCGATTGCGTGTAAAGCAAGCCAAGCAAGTGTTGTGTAGAAAAAGATTCCTTTGATGATTTATATAACATAAAAGTCTCGGGTGTTACAAATAAGATGATGTAATGTGATTTTTAATTAATTCCTATATATCCTGAAACAAATTAATGATATAAAAATAATTGAAGGATAAAATAGAGTTAAAAAAATTGGTGGATCATGACACATTAAAAGTTGGATGACATAATATTAGTTATCACAATGAAAAATGTGTATCTATGTATAATTGGTGTCCACAAAAGCGATACTAATGATGATACTAAATTGTTGATATATCCATATATCGTAGTTCATCATGAATTGGATACAAAATGAAATCCAACTGGGTTATCCATCCAAGCTGTCTTGACATCCCAAATGTGGGAAAAATCATGAACATGTAATGGAATAAGAAAAGAAAAGAAGATAGGGAGGAAATAGGAAGGTATGAAATCATGCACATGAGTCGACATGGACATGTGAGAAGATGTCCATAATGCATGGTGACACCATGGAGGAGGCCAGTATTGGACCCCCTTAATCACATTTTCTAGGAAAAAGGAATGAGATAGATTATATGTCACAAGAATTATGAAGGAATTTATGATTTTGGAATCAGGTAATTGTGATTACACTATAGACAAGTGATCTGCAACACAGATTATAGGATAGAATAAATTCGGTGGCTCTGGTGTTTTTTTACTTCCACACAGTTGTAGCTAGAACATTAATTTATGAACTAGAAGACAAATTTAAATGGTTCAGAAAATCACAGGGACTATTAACTATAGAATCTATACTATACCATATTTATGGTTATGGATGATAACTATGGTATATGAAATCAGTCCACACATAATAGGTTGGTGTTGTTGATTTTAGTGGTTTCAGAATTTATGAGAATACCAGGACGTAAAACCCCAGCCACATTAGTGTTGTGTGAGGAGGATGTGTAGAAAATTTCCAAAAATTATAGGGGACACTATTATCCCCAACACTATGACAGAAAAGTTGATTATGGGAAGATATGAAGTAGATTGTTGACTTGGATTCATCTGAGAACTTGGCGATTATTTGAGTAAATAATAACTCCATAATTTAATTGGATGGTAATTATCTTTTCGGAATAATATTCAACGGAAAATATTAATGAATTTATTGATTTTTTTGAATTTATATTTAAAATTCAATAATAGGGAATTGGATTGCTGTTGTGAAAATGACTATATACACAACAGTATTGAATAGGTGAAATAATGTGTAGATTTGACTTCATAGAGAATTAGTTAAACATATATGAATACATAGGAGTGGTTTTTTGTGATATACATATATTAGTGAAGAAATATTGAAGGATGGTTATATGAGAATAATATTTCATTGTAATTTCTATGTGATGATGTTAGTGAATATATCTAGTGTGATTTAGTGATGAAATGATGTTAAACAATATTGAAACAGAAGAAAAGGTGTAGCAAAAATAGGATTTAAAATAATAAAGAAGAAAACTTTATTATATGAAATAAATATAGTGAAAAACTACTTATGTGACTGACTTGTGTGCATTTTTTTTAATTTCAAAATAAAAGGAAGAAATCCTTACATGTGGTTTTGTAAGTTAGATAGAATAATAAGTAGGGAAGAATCCCATATAAAACAGGTTATATGTCTAAATAGGTATCATTATTTATTTTTGGTATTTTAAATTGTATTACATTATATGAATGAAAATATATTGAATCTATGTGATTTTTTAGATTTATATATTCACTAAAATTATGTATAAGGATACACCCTTAAAAATGTTATCCACATGTTGTTACATATGGATTGTATTATCTTGGAGGAATCCACATAATACTATGGACTATTATTTTGTTTTAAAAGGTGAAACTTATAAATATTCATTTCACTTTTGTGTGTGTATGTTCAAATTGGATGATTGAATGTATATAAATGATAGAATGGAAAGGAGAATTATGGAATCATCACCTAACTATTATATATGTAAATGTTAGAAAGGGGATTGAAAAATTTCTAAATTGATACATTCAATGATTCACCCACATATATAAGTTGGAAATATCAAAACTGATCATCCATAAGTAGTATCAGAATGATTAAAATATTAATTACATTATCAATAATTTTTAGATCATATAGTTTCACCTATGAATATATTCTCATACTAATATAGTTCTCTTTGAGGAATTTATCTTTCATTCCTGAAATTTTAATCAATTTCAGTTTTGGGGAAGTTAATTTTGTTTTAGAGAAATTTTTTTTTTCCAAAACCTTATTGAATAGAAAGATGATGGAGAATAAGAGGATGAATAATTTCCATAAAATTTTAAAATGGGAATAAGATTCATTTGTTACGAGAAAGGAAGATAGGACATCATAGATTGAGAAGAAAATTTGGTTCAATATTCCATAAATGATATAGAAATTATTTCTATATCAGGTCAATTAATGCAGAAAATTTATCCTATGTTTTGAAAAGAAACATGGTTAATTATTTTATAGGATGAAGTTTCGTGTTCTTGTGATCATATTTCAAATTATTCATCTATCGATTCATTAATGTACATGAAGCATGGATCACCCAATGAAATATATTATTTATTTATTTTTTGGATTTTTAAAAGTTAAATGGAATAAATAACACTTTTTGAAGGTGATAACTATAACATGGAAGAGACTTTGATAGAATAAGAAATAACTTGAATTGAGCTCCTAAAACACATTATTATAATTGAAGTTGATAATAAGGAGATCTCAGAAAGGTGTTCAAAATTTCATATTAATTAGCTTAATAAAATATAACAGAAATATGAGGGAACTAAATATTTTGAAACTAGGATCCATTCATTTAGTGAATATAAGAATAAAAACATTTATATCAAGAATAATTTTTTTGAAAATTAATTAAAATGGATCCTAGATCTTGATATATTACTTTAAGGAAATAGTTGAATTCATGATAAAAGTGAATAGAAATGATTAAGGAATGTTAATTTAGAATTGAATTTACATTAATATCTGAATAATGCTCTCAATATGATGTTTCTAGAGATGAAAATAAAATTAATAAATTTACAAATGGGTAAATTGAATTGTCACAATGAAATAACTGCATGAATTTTATCATAAAATATTATTAGGAGGATTCATCCAAACAAATTAATTTTTAATGTGACCCTAAAATCATGAAATAATTTTTATATATTCCAAATAAAGGTCAAAAAAATTATACAATCCATATTTTCCATTCATGAAATTTCTGAATCTATTTATTCATAAATTACATGGTATAAATATATATTTGTACAGTTGTGGATGGGAATAAGTGAAGGAAAACTTCTATTACATAAATTATAGATGAAATAAGAATTGTGCTTATGATTTCCCAAGATCACTATAACATGCAGTGGAAATTTATATAAAAAATTATTCAGTCATAAACATGGAATTTGTAGATTATATGAAATTGAAATGAAAAGATCATTGTACTTTGGGAAATGTGGGTGGTGAAACTGAATTGGGAATTGTAAAATGTATTTTTTGGAAAAATAATTTTGTCACAAATGAAAAATGATGTATATATCACATGGTTGGAAGATGTGGAAGAATCAGCATCCACGGTGTCATAAATACATTTTTATCTCTCACAGGATTGAGAATCATGAGGATTTTTTGGGTAATTTATGTGGTAGTGGTCCCAATAGTAGTTTAAAATTTTCTCAACATGAATTAAATGAACATTATTAGACAATATTAAAAATTAAATAAGATTGAACCTTGAATAAAATTTGATGAAGTAAAAAAAATTATCCAATGAATCCTAAGAAGATAATACGACGATACCATGATAATGAGTTGAAATCAAGAAAATTTCAAAACAAGATTTTGAAGGTTAGAAGCAGTGTAACATCTAAAACGAATGATGTGAAAAAACATTGTTGTAACTCATTGGGATAACCCAATCAATATTTTTACATTTCTAAAACATATGATTGGTTAGGCTAGATGATTTATAGAAGGAAAAATAGTTTATGTTGATGAATTAAAATTTTATGTTAAAATAAAAATGGATGTATCTAGAAGAAGAAGAAAAATATAATAAGATGTTTTCATAAATTGAAAACTATTGTGCTCAAAAATTCCTTGTGAGATATATATTAAATTTTAACATAGTTCCTTGGGTTTTCTAAACACATTGGTATCATAATAATAGTCTTTAATGAAAATGAAAATTTTATAATGATATGCATATACTTTGATACCTAAAAAGGATGAAGAACCTCACCCAATGAATTAAAAGAAATTATTAGATACATGCTATAAATAAAAAATAATATGTGATAATCACATGTGAAAATAAAAAGACTATATCAAATGGAGTATAATGATTGGGAAAATATCAACCTTGACATTTATGTTAATGGTCGTGGAGATACACCTTATTCCATAAACAGACGTGTAATATATCAATACTAACAATTCAAGGAATTGATGGTTAAAATGTACTCTGGGGATAACCTATTAAAGTTACCATTCTATAAATTATAGAAATAAATTATTAAGAAGTATCCATCAATGAATGATTCATCATGGGATATTTATTTGATGGAGATCATATTAGATGTTTTCAAAATTGGGAAAAAATAATATAATGTTCCCATCCAAGATTTACTTCAAAATTCTATATTCTAATGAATGTATGTTTAAGTGAGTATCCAAGATGATGATTCATAAGTATTCAACAATGGACATCTTCAAGAGGAATTCAATTTTTCTGTATTCCCATATTTGAACATATTGGAATTTATCCTTGAAGATATTCACCATTATGAAGTCACTGAGGAGTGTTTTCATTTTAGGGGGAGACATGTGAAGTTTTATGAAGAAGCATCCTAAAAATATTCATTCATGAAAATAGGTTTTTTGTGGTATTTTATTGATGATGGATTAATTTTAAAATTTATTTAATCATAATTCCTAATCCTTGATAAACATCATATTATAACCTAAAGGTGGAGAATTTTAATCAGTGGACAATAGTGCAGATTTAAATAAATTATAATTACATTCATTCATGTTATTTATAAATTAAATGTTTTAACATTTTTGTTGAAATGAGTTTTGTAAATTCATGTTGGTTAGAATTTTCAGAAATGTGTATAAAAATTGGTATCTCAAGCGATATCATAGAATATATCAACATATAATTATTGAACATCTCTTGAAATTTTTTTATGTGTTTTAATTTCTTATTGGTATAAATTTTTATTTATTATGTATATCTTAGTAATCTAAATCAAAAAATACTATTTTTTGCACCAGCCAAGGTTTAGTAGAATTAGAGTGGAAATGTTTATTGATGTTTTCAATGTTTAAATTTATATCCTTTAACAAATCTATCATATTTTTTATAAATAATATATGGGTAGTAAAATGAATAAATTTTATGAAAATATTAGGGGACAATAAAATAAAAAATGGCCCGACCAGGGGATTCAAATATCATGAAAAATATGTGAGTAGAAATTGTTGAAACCTCATTTTAAATTAATATTTAAAATAAATAAAATTGGGGAGTTTTTTGGGTTCACATTTTATTATTTTTATTTATTTTCAATGAGAATCAATGAATAACGAGAACACATTGATTTTAATATATTTTTTTAAGAAATTCCAAACATATTCAAGAAGAGTTAATGTATAACTTGGAATGTTTGATAATGGATATGTGGTTCCACACACACACACACATATATATATATATATATATCTTACTGTCTCTATCTATTTTAATATTGGAAGATATATCTTGTATGATTGATTTGGAAGTTTTTTTGATGTTATTTCATTGGAATTATATGATTTATTTAAGAAAAAAGTGAATTTATGATTTGGTGTTCCATGGAATTGATCATAATATATCAATGAAGAAGTGGTATGGAGTAGATCTATCAATTTTCATTATATAGAAAATTCATTTTATGATTCCTTTGATAAAATTTGATGATGTTATATGATGTTCTCATAGTGCCCGTATATCATGAATAAAAAACAAGATGAAAGAAAAATTTAAGGGGAAAGTGGAGTTGGAAATAAGTGATGGACCAAGATATAGTACATTTACAAGATCTTAATATCTGATACCATAGATCAAAATCTGTTTCTATATCATAGTGGTGGTCCTAGAGGTGATAATGAATATTTGACTATATAGTATCATCTATCACTATGCCATAGTGAATCCATCATTGGATGAAAAAACAATGCTAACCAAGCTAGCCAACTAATCCAGATAAACCCTATATGTGTGGGATCCAACATGATCATTCAGGAGAACCATCAAATCCAAAAATATAGAGAAGAAATTGGAATGTAGACAGGCATACACATGGTTTGTAATGTGTATAAGAGAAGATGTTTATGATGTAGGTAAACACAATGGAATAAGAAGGTATAGAACATTGTTATTGGAATATCCTAAGTAAATGGAATGAGATAGGTTATATACCATAGAAATTCAAGAGGAATGTATGATGTGGGACCCAAGGATTAATAGTACACTATATCCAAATGAACCATGGTTTTAAATATTTGGATGATGGAATTTTATGGAACTAGAGTTTTTGGAACTTCCTCTTCATAGTTGGGAGACCACATCACATATTTTTAATGAATAATTTTCATAGTTCTATTAATTTGGGACCTCCTCCCTCTAGATTATGGAGTATTCTATAATCAATATGATGGAGGATGACTACACTAGTGGAATGAACATGAGACTTTAGAGGTAGGATCCATCAATTTTTGTGCTTTTTTGAAATTTTGATACATCCAAAACAAGTCTCCTGGCCCAGAAAAAAATATGTGTGGATTTTGTGTGAAAACCAAAAAAACAGATAGGATGTACTATAAGCCGATACACCGCACTATAGACATTATATCTAGGAAGAATCAGGGACACTTGTTATCTTGGATACATATGAAGACATTGATGACTATTTCAGACTAAAACAACTACCAATTTTAATTATAATGATCAAGATCTATATGGAAAAAGGTCCCAAGGAGAATTCTTAAAAATTTATTAATATTTTGATTTTTAAATTCAAATTAAAACTAGTATAATTTGAGTTTTGTTATGAAGAACTGATATATAAATATATAATTTAACAGAAGAAAAAATTTATATCAAGGACTACGAAAAAAATCTATTCAATGTCGCTGATTCATAAAATTATGTCTCTACGATATAAATTGAATATATAAGAAATATAAAAGGAGGTATTAAAAATTAATCTATCGGATGAATTCATATGTGTAGAAGCTACTAAATAAAATAAGTGTAATTTAGTGATGCTTTGACGATGAAGAAGAATGAAAGAGAATAAGGGGTACTTTAAAAATATACTATACTATAAAGAAGAAGAATATTTCTTACATCTAAAGAATAATGGATGTCAAAAATTTTCTTATTAAATATGAGCATTTAATTATGTTTTCAAAAAATGAAGAAGAGGAAATCCTTTCATGCTTCTTGTAAGTGAAAGCAGTTGAATTAGAAAGGAATAAAGCACATCTCAAACTTTTAAGGATTCTAAACTTGTATTATAATTTATTGTTTTCTGTCCACTTATTTGTACCCTATTATGATGATAATATAATGAATTAGTGAGATTCTATAGAGTGTTGGATATGAGAAACAATAGTGAAAGGGAAAATTCAATTCATCTATATCCTAGGTGGATACAAATGGATTGTCTTATCAAAGAGGAATCAATATCATACCATGGAATAGAATTTTATTTTAAAAGGTGATCCTTTTAAATATAAATATATATTTCATTTGTGTGTGTCCATTTATCCTTCACAATTGAATTAGTTTTATGAGATATACAATGAAAAAAATAACTATCATTTGATAGAGAATGGTTAAAAGTGAGAAGAATAGATTGAAAATTATCTATCTATATATTTACATTGACTGATCCACTCATAGTGTATAATACATACCAAGAAATAATCAATATATAACAATATTGTAATTCAATTTAAAACGGTTATTAGTACGTGATAAAAGTAATAAAATTTTATTTTACCAGACCAAAAGTTAGTACATTTTTAGTAAAACATGAGTGAAGGGGTTTTTTGAAATAATTTCAAATCAAGGGGTTATATTACATTGTCATTATCTATGATATTTCATGATTATGTGTATAGTTACCTGTGAATATTATTATTTATTTATAATAATTTTTATGTGGATTTACATTTTATATGTTAAATTATATCACATATTAATTTGAACATCAAAGTTACATTATTTTTATGGAGGTATCCAACATGATATTTTCTCTCAAGAGTCCCATTCTTGGGTTTTTGATTGATTTTAGTTACAAAAATGGTTTCTTAATCATTATCTTGTAATGAATTTGGAATTCTATATAAAGGATTATTGTCTCTGTGAAGGATTCAGGCATTCTTGTAATAATTATTCACATTTGTGTCAATAGGATTGAAGGAATATAGTATTCGATATAGGATGTCATATTGGCGATGATTGCTTCAATGTCATCATATCATCTCGAACCCTCCTATATTTTTCCTTTTTTTCTGCCATATTCTCCTATACACATGAATCTTGGATTGGCATTCCAACTTCCCCCAATGTCATTTTTTCATAGATATCATTTCAATCTATTGTTTTTTACCAAATCAGATCAGAAGAGTGGCAATTTCACGGCCATTACATCAATGTTTGGTGAGGCGAGACTCCATTCTTATCTTAGGCTGGTCGTGACTACTGATTATGGGGTAAAATGGAGTCTAGGTTTGTCCTAGTGTTTAATGGACTTGTTCAAAGGGGTTTGATAGAAATAAGAACAGAAAATGTCTCTAAAATTCTACATCATGGTGGTGGGATACATTATTTCAAAATTATAGTCTTAGAGAGGTGGCCCATGATAGGGGTGGGTGGAGATAAACAAGAAATTTTTTTGGTTTTTTTATGTGTATATGGTGATGATAATTATTTTTAGGGGTTATGTGGTAGTAGTGTTCAAGTAATTTTTTCAAAATCAATGTGGATGGTACTATTGTCATAGAGGCTTCACGAAGGTGGTGGTCGAGGATGGGTGGTGACAACAGTGAGGTATTGCTGGATGGATTTCATCTTCCATGTGATCAATATATTTTGGTTTTGGGAATTTGGGATATTGTTTGGACGTCAGGCCTTAGAAACTCAGAGTAACATTTCTTGGATACTCACAACATGATTTAAAAAAATGAATTTGATTATTAGGTTGTAATTTCAGTGACATTTATTGGAGGACATCCATGATTTGAGGGATGTGTGTATTGACACTCATCATCCAACCTTACATACCCATTTATGTATTGTGGTCTCCTAGGACATGTTTCATTTTCACTATATTTTTTTATGATGAAGCATTCCAATAGGCATGTGATTCAAGATTGAAAACACATGATTCCTCAAGTTGGTGGCTCGAGTGGGAGAAGAGTGAAAAAGAATCCATCACCAACCCTCCTTCTACATAGTGAATGGACGAAGTTGTTCTTTTGACCCATATTGTTTTTTGGCCACAATAATTATAGTAATTCATGTTAAATAAGGGTTGACTCTCGACCCTATTTAAAAGTGAACTAGCTTTCTTAGTTTGTTTAATAGAACATGTCATGACTGCAACCTTTTCATTCTTTTGAAACCATAGTTAATTATTCTCATATAATTTTTATATTGATAAATATTCCATATTTACCCATTATTTATTTTATAGTGTTCTTATACCTCACATTAGATATTTTTAATCATGAATATATTTATGTCCATTTTATAAAATGTTTCAACTGATGTTATTTTTCTCAAGGGGTTTATGATTGAAAAGTTAACAATATGTGAAGGCTTTATTCTACAATATCATCCTTTTTTAGGATTGATTATGTTTATGTTTCCATTGGAGGAATTTCATGATTTTTCAATTTAAAACCCCATATGTTTTCCTTTATATTGTTCATTTTTCAAAATTACTTGTTTTAATTTAATTTTCTTCACACTATATACTCAAAAGTTTAAAATAATTTAGTTATAGAGAACCTCAAAATAATTCTATTCATTTTTGGAATATATTTATTATATCCTAATTTATTCTTCAAAATGTTTTATAAAATGTTTTCAATATTATAAAATAATTGAATACGGTAATTTTTACACACGTTTTACATTATATAAAACTATTTTAAATGAATATTATATATTTTCAAATGGGTATATTTTTAACAAAGATGGTAACAGAATATTTTTTTTAACATAAACCACGTGAAAATATTTTCCTACTTCCATGAGTAATATTTTACTTAATCATTACATTACAAGTTCTATTATTCTTTACAATGTATTTTTCCTATGAGTTTTAAAATGTTTGGATTTTAAATAAGTGATTTCACAATGAATATGTTATTTTCCTCATTAAATACAATTGTATTAATTGTAACTTTATTTTCACCTACTTAAATATATTTTGAGGAATCTAATTCTTTAATAGAGATATTCTCTAAGGATGTTGTCCACCATATCTCTATGGATGGATCATTATAAATTTAAATGGTGAAATTACTGACATGATATATAATATATATTCATATATAAATAGAACTTGATTATAAATGTATGTTAATTATGTTTTATTATCTGTTCATATAATGAACAGTGCAGAATTATTAAGTGAAGGGTGGGTCCCAATTATAGATATCTCCTTGATGCATTTCTATATATCATGAGATAAAATATTTTGGGTATTCGGAATAAACCTTATGAATTTATGTAAAATATCATTTAATGTGGTCATGTCATTATGTTTAAGATAACCATGATTATACATTCCATCATTATGAAATCATATATATTTTTCCATGGGATTATTCAAATAGTTATGATATCCATGGACATGTTTCATGTTTTATGATTAATTATTTTGAATTATTTTATCATCAATTAATCATTCCTTATTATTCATTCCTTATTTATTCTTTCAAATATTCCATTATACACACTACCTTACTGTTCATTTATGCTAAATCTTTTATTTTTTTTCCTTTCCGTAGTATAAAATTAACAATTCAATGATATATATAGAAGAATATAATAAAGTTAATAATATTTTTATCAATGAAAATAATTTTTTTTCTACATTTTAAACTTTTATGGGAGATTCAAGCATGTATATTGTTATTCAATATCACCAAATCATTCTATATTTTACGATGAGATCCCATGTATAAAATTTTAATGTAGTAAAATAATTGTTGACTTCGTGTTATTAGTGTTAGGTGGGTATATAATTCCTGCAACAAAATTTATAATTTTTCCCTCTTTTAGTCACATAATGTCTAATTGTGATGAGTATAAATGTTATTTTTAATGGAAAAGGGATTAAAAGTAAATAATGGAGAATCAATGCATATCCTTCATCTGGAAATGGATATATTTTAAATATTATTCTGATTAAAATAATTTTTAACTTGAAGATGATAAATAATTATATATAAGTTGATGCATTTTCTATTGAACTTAATGAACAAGAGATACAGGTTAATCCAATTCCATCAATTTGGGAAATTGATTTTACTCATTTATTAATAAAAGAACATGAATTGACATCATGTGTTGAGAAATGTGGGGGAAACCCTGTTTTCTAGCATATAATTCAATTTAGTACAAAGATAGTAGGCTAAACAAATGTGAGAAAACTACCATTTTTTAGATATACTTTGAATATTTGATGAATAATAGCATATTATTTATTGATAGTTCATGCTCATCCCACATGATAGGAAAAATGAATATTTAATGTTTTTTTTTGAAAAAGTTGATTGAATAATTTTTAATTGAAATGATCGATATTTAAAGTATAAAAGATGTAGTAAAAAATAATTTAATGGGATGAATAGAATAATACTAAATTAACATATGTTGATGTTCTCTAACCCCATTTTTTACTGTGATTTAATTATGTTCCTAGAATTATGCGTCACATTTAAAAAAAATAGGAAGTTTTATCATGGAAATGATTGAAAAATACCTTATGAAAAGATTTAGAATAAATTAAAAATTATATTATTTAGGAACAATATTAGAAGAGAATAGTTTTCCACATCGAAGTCTAAGAGACATTCTTATGATGAGTACAAAGAATAAATATTTGTTGAAATATATTTTTTGATTATTTTTTCAAGTAGGAAATAGAGAAATGTTGTGTGATATATGTTTTTGGGAAAAAAATGTGAAAAATACTATTATATAAAGAACAATAAAGTATAAAATCCTCTAAATGTTTTCCATAACGAAGCATGTGGTCCCATCAAATAATTAGAAACACGAGGTGAAACCTATTTATTCTTATTTTTTGATTGAAATAATATGATAATATGTATAATTTTTATGAAATGTTCTAGTGGATAATTGATATATATAAATATAACATATTAATTAAAACGTTTTCAATATTTATCCAATATATTTTTATGCATAATATAAGATCAGACTCAATATTACAAATAAAAAAGCAATATTTTTTTAAAGGACCTTTTTCTGCCATTTAAGGGAAAACTATATTAAATAAACATTTATAAATTTTATAAGTCAAAATAATATAATTTATTTAAGTATGAAAAAAATAAAATTCGGGTTTTTTGGTATTTTTATGGAATGTCACAATTCTGATGTATAGTTAAGGATACTAAATTTAAATTCAAAACAACATTTTCATATAATATGTTATAATGAATAATTTATTATAATTGGTTTTAAATTAAAATAATATCAATGATAATTAAAATAATTCAGTATAGACCATTATATATAATTTCACTTCGAAATTGGATATAAAAACTTATCAGAATTATGAACATTTATACTTTAAAAATCCACTTTTTCATCTCATTTGTGGGATTAGTTTTAAATTCACTATTTCCACTTATGTGATTGTAATTCCTCAAAATACTATCCATATTTTTAATCATAATAGTTCAAAAATTATTATTATTGTAAAATAAATTCTCGATAAAAAATATTTTGGAATTTAACTAAAATTCATTAAAGTGCTTTTGAGAAAAAATTGTTTAACAAGGGACTAATCATTAAACTTAAAGGGGAAAAGATATAAAAATGTGACTAAAATCCACTGGATTGAAATATTTAGACCTTATACTCACATGGTTCAAATTTTTACCACTATTGGATCTATTTGACAAGGGAAAACATCGGTGGAATTCCTTATTAAAAAATTTTCATTAAAGCCCCACCTCATCCACTATAAAAATGACAATGTCCCCTCCCACTTACTTACACATATCAAGACACATTGTATTAACAAAATATCTTAAAAAATATCTCATAATAATCTCCCCTTATCCCATAAGACTCATCTTTCTAGGTTTTCAACTGAGCAATATTTTTTTTTGTATAAACCAAAAATAGTTACCCAAAGAAGAGGTAACATTCTTCCTATAGAACACTTGTTTTATTTTCATTCTCCAACCCCAGTAATATTCTTCCAAAATTATTTTATAATTAAATAAGTGTCCAAAATATACGAAGATGTTATTATGTCAAGGTTTCTACATACACCTAAACACACTTCTATTAATTGGGTAATGAACTTACCGTTTGTGTACAACAAACTACTGCCTCATGAAATCATATCAATCATTTTTCCTTTATCACCATTCATTATTGAAAATTATGATTAAAATTATATTTATATATTATATACATTATATTAATAATTTTTTTATTATTATTTAATTAGTATATTGAACATACATTTATTCATTCAATTTTGTTGGAATACGATAACATCATTTTTAGAAGTGTTGAATACCGCATCCCTGAAGCGGTGTGATTCTCTCATGATATACATTGAATGTCTAAAAGATGTTTTTAATAAGAAATATATGGAATAAATTAAATTTATATAATATTAATGATATAATTATCTTTATTGAAATATAATTTATCATTATCTTTATTAGCCTTCTCACACACTAAAATCTGATAACGTCGGTCGTGGTTGTGTGGACTACTAGCTCCTTGAAACGATGTGATATCTTTTACATACTAGTAATTATATATATAATTATATATGAATAAAATAAATTTTATTTATTATATACATATCATATGAGAGTGATATAAGTTTTTTTAACTTTTTACCTTAATGGTCCTAGAAAAATCGGAACATTACTCATGTGTACATATAGTCTACTGTCTCCATGATTATAACATTTGATAATTTTACATAACCATAATTCATGATTGTATTTAAATGTATTATTTATGTTTGAATATGATAATTATTTCATGATTATTATTTTTTATATGTTTATATAAAGGCTTCTATGACTATTGTTGACCAACCAAATTTGTTTTAACACATGAACCAAATTTGGTCAAAACAACGAATGTAAACTTAATTGTTTATTTAGTTGTATAAAACATTATAATAGGGTAAGGGAATGTAACAATAAACATGAAAAATATTTTTAAACAATTAATTAATTTAAATAGTTGTATTATTCCATAATATAAATACACATGTGACTCTTCAGACATATGTTAATGGATTCTTGTCTCACATTTTCATTCATGAGTCATACTTCTTAATAACCATTTATTTATTTATGTGGTTAATATACAATAAATTTTCAAATATTATCATGATTTATTAATGATATTTATTTCATTACATTGAATTGTCTCATCCAATGTGTTTTACTTTAAAATTACCATTTTGTAAAATTTGTCCTTGCAATATCATTTTCTATTATGATTGACAACTTTCTTTGGAACAATCATCTCATTGTGATAAAATTTCTTTTAAATTAAATTTATTTTGAATATATATATTATCATGAAATTTATATTTTTTCTTATACCATATATCATTTTTACATACAGTTATCACATTGACAACTATTTGACTTCCAGAGGAAATATTGGAAAATTCATATATATTTTTCAATAACAATATTTTATAAGGAATGGTTTTCGTTAATTAAATTAATTATATCATATATTAGCAATAAATTGGAAAGTGAATACATGGGTTTAAGACATTTTAATGAAATCCCTATAGGTTTAGGGATTGTTAATGTAATCCCCTCAATGCATTGGAATACTCATGTGTTAAATCAGTTGGCCAAATCAGAAAAGTTTAAACTATATTATCTCTATTTTTAAAGGTGTCAGGTTCCTAGGAAAAATGATGTCCAATAATTAAGAAATTTTTTATTGAGAATTTATTTTTAATTATTATCCATTATATTATTATGACTCCATATCTATAAATGAATTTCATTCATAGTAACTTGATTAAATAGAATGCATTTTTATTTCTCACCATATCATATTGATTATGCGTAATCTAGATATTTGAATAGAATATTTTATTAGATATTTATTTTTTATTTTTTATTTAATAATATAAATTCATTATTTATTCTGCTTTACTTTCCATTACTGACAATTTGAGATCACTCTTAATTTTTTCCTTTCCCCAGGTTATATAGAAGAAATATTTGAATATGATTTCAATGATGATGTTTATATAAATTTATTATGTATAATATTTTATATTCTATTTACCAATGTATTATGTGTATCATGTATGTAATATTGTTTTCTAAAATAGTGAAATTTTTCTATATTATAGGATTCAAATGTGGTATCAATTCTAATATAATAAATTAATGAAACAGCTACATGGTTACTATGGTTGGGGCATTACAAATGGTCACCACAAATATAGGATTTCAAATAAGTCAAAATTAGTGAAAACAAGGACATGGATGAGAAATATAACTATCATGTTTTGGTGGAGAGTGATAAATAAAATGTTCATAAAATGTTTTTTTACCACAAATTCATATTCTATATTTGAAAATTATGGTAACTAATATTATTTAAATTTATGATATTAGAAAAAAAAATCATGACACTTGTCCTATATATTTAGAGTTATTTCACTCGATAATATTATAATGAAATATATTATTACTTGATATGTATCTATTTCATAATCACAATATTATAATTTGGTTATGGCATGAAATATTTATACTTTATAAATTACCAGAGGATGCATCATATGATGATGTAATACATCAAGTACTAAAACCTTTTACAAATAATAATATAAACACTTTCCTAAATAGTTAACCATATGACACATACATGTATTATTATCCAAAAAATTAGAGTTAATTCCAATGATGTTATCAATATCCAACTTAAATTATCAATAAAAATTATTTCTTTATCCAAGAAACATTTTATAAAAATTATGAGAATATTAAAAGATGTTGTTCCATAAATAATGTCTATTCCAAAAATTTTGTCTTCATACTAAATCATTTTTATTATTACCATTAAAAATATTATCTAAAATAATTAATTAAATATAACTAATGATTAATCCTTATATATTTAATAATTCTTATAACCAAAATAGAATTGAAAAAAAATACAACATTACTCAAGTATATAAATACATTTGAACAGTAATCATTCTATTTCACCTGTATCAATAAAATAATCTTGTCCAAGATCACTTGGATTAATCATAGGTATATTCCCTTGAAGATGATATATCAATTCAGAAGATGGTAGAATGCGAGGGTGCACTAGGCACGAAAAGTAGCTCGGGTGATTTGGATCCGGGTGAGCTAGATGGGTGGTTATATATATGCGAAAAGGTGGTGGATGATTACATTAGTCTTAAATATCTCTTTAGTCTTTGTGATAATAAAAAATATGATGTTATTAGTGATGAAAATGGATACAAAATGATCTTCACAAATGCTATCAAACGTTGGGAAAAATCATCATTCCTTGAATGTGATGCCATATCTTCTAGAAAGATCAGACAAAAAAGGCAGATTTCCCATGTTTCTACAAACCAGAATGTAGTGGAAAAATGAATTAAGCTCTATAGATACTTGATAATATCTCGAGTTGTTATTATTAAGGGAGTGAAGCCTTAAAATTCAAGGACCTCATTGGAAGATGGTTGATATTTGGTGTTTTTCTAACAGGATGATGACATCGATGGGCCGTGGGTTTTACCATGTTGTATTTCCTTCAGATAGGAAGAAGCGGCATTCTTGGAGCTATGGTTCGGTTCCCTTAAATCCAATATTTCTCAGAATTCATGAATTGGACCAAAACATTGATCCCAATTATTTTACGAACACATTTGTGCAGCATTGGATACATGATTATAACCTAAACTAGCTGTACTGGAACCCCCAATTCCTCTGGGATATTGTCCCAATGGTTGTTAATCTTATAAGGCCAGATAAACATATTGAGAACCCCACTTTAAGGCATTATGTGAGAATTCTTGTCGAGGATGCCATGTCGGAAATCCTGGTGGAGGATGTGGTATTGACCACTCATGGTGACAGTCTCACTCTAGGTATCTATTATGAAATAAAACCCATGTTTTTCCTAAATTGTCATCTCTTTGGCCATGTTGCCTCATATTTCACAAGAAATAAGATTTGAAATATATACAAATCTCATGGTCGTGATGAGGATGGTTGCAGGTGATGTAAGGGGAATAAACTGGCCATGTCTGGCTCTGATCCTAATGTAATTAATGGAGCTTCTAAGGATGGGTTCATTGTGAATTAGGAATACTTGGATTGGGTGGCTCTAGCAGTTACAATGATACCACCCACAAAAAATCATGATAGTTGGTGATGAGTAGGTAGCGAGTCCTACTTGTGCAATGAGTTCTGACTCTCTAGGGTCTACTGAAATGGTACATCTTCTTGGAGTGAATCTGATGGCATCCATGGATCAGAATGCAGATCAATGTCTGGCCTCGTGATTGTTGGATACTGTCCCAATCATGGACCTAGACATCCCAGCCAATTTACCAGACAAAATTGTGGCAGATCCTACTAAGGATCATGATGTTCTTGTTCAATTTTATACATGGAATGATTAATTATTGCATATACAGGTTTCCAAGGCAGCTAAATGAAAGCTACCTGCTATCCTGATCTCCTATCAAGTTGACTCGACTAACAGATTCTCCTTGGAAAATGTCAAGGATTCCATTGGGGAGGAGGATAAATCTAAATCAGTTGATCTCTTGATAGGTAATTCTAAAGATACTAATGGTGTCTCAGTAGGTAAGGAAATTTCTATAATCAATGATGGGCCTAACATAAGGCTCTGATATAAAAAATGAAAATCTTATTTTGGAATTGTCAAGGGATTGTGAATTCTACAATGGCCAGGACACATAGACATCTTATTATGACCCATAGTCCCATGTTAGTTGGTATTTATGAAACAAAATAGAAATATTAAATTTGTAGTGGATTCAAATGGGATTTTTTTAGGATACTCCTTTGTTGCAATAAACATTTTTCATTGAAATCACAAATCCTTATGGTTTGTTCAAGCACGACAACATCACTATCAACACTATTCTGGCTGACTTCAAATATATCACCATATCTTTTTATAGTTATACTAACTCTATTGTTGTTACATTTGTTTATGCCTTTAACCTTTACGCAAGAATAAGACATTTGTGGAATAATTTGGTTATTATTTCTGAGGGCATGAATACAAGATGGGTTATTCTTGGTGATTGTAATACTATAATAAATTTTAATGAAAAAACTTTGTATTTTTTCATGTTTCAGTAGCTGATCATATATCTTGAATTTATAATTGTGGTCTCCCTGAGGTCTCCATCGTTGGTGCTGATTATACGTGGGGAAAGTTCACTGTGAATGGGATGTAGGCAAGTAAATTGGATAGGTGCTTTGTGAAAGTGGATGGAAGGAATGAGGGAATTGATGTGTCTGGGATGACTCTTACAAGACTACACTCTGACAATAACCCTATCTTGGTTGATATAAATTTCAATAGAATAAGGTCAAAACTGCTTCCCTTTATGATTAAAAAATCATGGTTTATTATACCTGGCTATAGATAGATTATTGTTGACCCTTAGAAAAAGTTTCATTTGGGGGTTGCTTCTCACATATTATTCTTGTAAACAAAAGTTTGTCAACGAATGGCTAAAAATTTGGAGTTGTGATTCCATTTCATCCTTGGATGGTGAGATCAAGGTGGCTGAAAATGTCTTGGCAGTGTATGAATCCAACCGTACGTGTTAGGATTTTCCCTCTCAGGAGGAAATTTGGGCTGCTTCAAATCTGGATAAACTGCTAATTATGAAATAGAAATAATCTCAGAACCAATTTAACATAAAATTGATCAATGAAGGGGAAAACACATGATTATTTAAATTCATGAATTTTTTAAAGAAGATAAATAGGATTCACAAAAATATGAGTATTTATGGTACCGTTTTTTCTTCCAAAGATGAAATTGTAGAAGTTGCGATGACATATTCTGAGATTATATATTAAGATTATGGTAATGAAATTACTGAGAAAATCATACAGTGATTTGAGCCTCCCATATTAGTTGATCAAAAAAAGAGACTTGTTGACATTCCCAATGAAATGGAGGTACATGATGCACTATTTTAATTGAATATTGATTGTTCTGCGAGTCCAGCTGGCTTCACCAATACATTCCTTATGTTTTACTAAAACGTTGTCTGTATTGATGTTAGAAATGATGTGGTAGTTATTTAAATAAACATACATTCCATTTGGGATGAAAACCAATTTCATTGCATTCATCCATAAGAAGGGAAATGTCCTTGACATTAAGGATTTTAGGCATGTTGCAACTGGGAATGAAATTCCAAATGTGAAAAGTAAAATTATGACTCAATAGTCGGGTGAGGATACCAAGGGTCTTAAATCAAGTAACTAGTTTGGTTTTTCCCATGATGGAATATACATACTTGTCATTTCACTACTTCTGAATGTGTGAATGCAAAGAAGAAAAATGTGAAGGATGGAAACCTGGCTTCAAAAATTGAAATTTTAAAATCATTTGACACTGTCATATTCCATTTTCTTTTTTACATTCATAAAATGCATGGATTCTCTCAAGATTTCCTTGATCACGATGGGTCTATTATCACCAGGGCTAGGATATCCATTCTAGTCAATGGATCCCGTAGTGTATTTTTCCAATGCTCAAGAGGGGTTAGACAGGGTGAGCATCTCTCGGGTATTCTATTTTCAATTGATGGAGACTATCTTGGTGGGTGCCTAAATGATATGGTCATATTTGGTTCGTATCAAAAGATGATAATAATAATGGATTTGTGTGCTCCTTCACAATTATTTTATGTTTATGAAATCTTTCTCATTGGAATAGTTGACAAAGGTACAATATCCTACATAAAATTAATTTCATCGCTCTTTGAAGAGGTTTTAGGGAAATTCATTAGTTGGGGAAAATCACATGTCTTATTGGGTGAAGGGATTACAATATCTAGGAAAAACGGAATTTCCAGAAGTCTTGGAGTTTGAAGGGTGTATCTCCCTTTCAATTAACATGGTGTTCCACTATTCTGCAGAAAAGTCAAAATATTACATTTCGATTGTAGAACCTTAAAAATTACTTATTAGTTGGAAGGATGGAAAGGGAAAGATATTTCCCTGGCACGGAGAATATGTCTTGTCAATTCAGTCATCACTTCAATGTTTGTGTAATCCTTTTCTTTGTACGGATGGCCCAAAATTCGGTTTATGGAGTTAAGTAGCCAGATCTGAAATTTGGTTTGGACTAGTTCTATTCTTGAGAGAAAGATGGTGATGGTTTCTTAGAAGTATTGTATTAAACCAGCCCAAATGAGTGGGATGAGTATTTAAGATATCAAATTTTTCAATGATACTTTGATCAAAAAATTCAATAGGAATATTATATCAGACCTAGATACATACATGGATTTCCTAGGAACTATATTTGTTGAGAAATGGCAGACTGGATACACCAGTTATCTCAAATCCTTTGGTTGGCCTGCTTTTATGTTGGCCTTCTCTGGACTCATGGTCTAATCAAAATGGGTGGTCTTCAAATAGTCAAATATAAACTGTTGGACCACCCATTGTATTTATCGACCAATCTGTGATGAAATTATAATTCCTTCTTCTTTAAATATTGCAACGATTGCAGACTTTTATGAAAATACAATAGTCCTGGAAATTCTTCCCAACCATCATTACTTTGAGGACTTTCGATACCATTTTAATGCTTATAATGTGTTAGTTTGGATGCATAATGAGAATTGATGATTCCCAAAAAAAGAGTATTATTGTTATCATTGTTCCAATAATTCATTGTGCCATCCTCCATTGGATGAAGAGATCAACAATCCTTCATACTTCCATCTCAATCGTTGTTGGTCTGGAGGATTTGGAAAGGATGACTACCCTTACAGTGCATGATGAAGCATTGTGCTTTACATCTTTCTACAGCCTGAAACATCTGTTTGGCAGTGGGTGAAACAATTATTTACAATTTTATCTCTTGTACCCTTGCTTGTAGGTTGTGGGCCTATATACTGAGAATTTTCAAATTTCATCTTTCCAGTCGGTCTGTGGAGGAGTTACAACTTTCTGTTTGCAGTGATGAATGCAGTGAACATGTCTTTTATATCCTATTGATAGTGGCAGTTGCGACTCTAGATTTCATCTGGAAGTTTAGGAAGGCCTTGATATTCAGAAACACAATTCCCACTTTCAATGCAGGTGTTATTTATATTCACCATGCCATCCGAACTTCTTATAGCATTCAAACTGGTTCTACGAGAAACGATGTCTCTGATCTTGTTATTTTGAGGTCTCTTGGTGTTAATGAATGGATAAATAAGCCTCTGAATATGATGTATGTTTGATGGATACCGCCCCTCCCATGCTTGATAAATGTAAATATTGATTGAGCAACACCGGGTTCTCCTGGTCCATCTGAATGTGGTGGTCTATTCCGTACCTATAGGGGATTTTTTAATGGGTTCTTTCTTCATTTCATTGGTAAAGGACTATCCAATTTACTGGTGCTTTGGGCTATAATAAAATTGATAAGGTATGTTGTCCATTTCGGGTGGCATGAATTATGCAGAATCATACTCTTCTATTGTAGTTAAAATTCTCAAAGATCACTCAATGAATGAACCATGGAAGATGTTACTAGGCGGGACTGAATGTATTTGACTCATTGGTTCACATTCCCTAGATGTCTTGAACACTTACTGTGAGGGAAATCAAGTTCTGGATGATCTCTTGAAGGATGAAATTTCTAGGTGTTGTTTTGATAGGTCCTTTGTCTTGCCTGAATATTGTGAGTGTCTTTCTAATGCATATTATAGTGGTGAGGTGTACACTCGTCTTTGTAGAGAAACTCTGTAATGTATTGTAGAATATTTTTTTTATCATTTTAATTTATTTTACTCATAGGATGTTCACCTAACTCCGAATCTTCTTGTTATATTCCCTTGATGTTTCGGGTATTCATTTTCTTAGTGCATAGTCACTTTATAGTTGATTCATTTTACATTCACATTTTCCTTATTTACCCCAAATTCAAGAATTTGGGGGCCTTTTTTACACACATATTGCAAACACTTATTCCATTATCGAATGTTTCATGGTGTTCATTTCTATAATTACTTCTTTCATGAAAATAATTATTTCACTTCATCTATTTATATATCATTTTCACTTTCATCTTCTTTTTCTCTTTCATACATTTAAGTGCATAAAACATTTATAATTCTTTCTGTATCTTGTTAGCACATTATACTATTACCTCGTGTGATGAGAATATTTGGGAGACTAGATCCCCTAAAAATATTCTCTTGAGATTATAAAATTAATGACCCATTTTAATCATTGGATTATGTTCATTGGTGAGGATAATATTTATTGTGATTAGTGACATTTCTAAAACATGACATTGATTAAATGAGGTATTATCATTTATAATCCCAATACTAGTGAAATAAATTTCATAAATATAGATATTTATGCATAGATAATCATATAATCAAAAACATGGTTTTATTGGTACATTATTGTATACATATTCTCAATGTCTAGTATCAGGTTATGTTCTACAATCTATGTTTTCATAAATCTAGTTTCCAAGGTTTCTACTAACCATTTGTTGAAACTAACTATAAATCCCAACCAAGAATACTAGATCTGATGTTATACATTATTACATTGGCATGATTGCATGGAATAAATCCAAAAGGACCTAACATTTTATCATCTTTGGAAAGATGAAAACATACATGGATCCCATTTTAGATTTAGAATAATAAAACATTATAAATAATAAAATAAAACTCTATTCATCCTTAAAAGTCATTCCAAGAATTTATCTTTATACCGGGGGGAAAAGAAACCAAATAAGTGTGATCTCAAGGGCTTAGTTTTGGAAATGTAAATCAGAAGTAATAATTAATAATGTGTCACAATCAATATGGAATGGTAAAATAAATGAAAACACATACATTTAATCAATAAATTGAGAATAAAATTCATCAATATTTTTTTCCTTATATTGAGAATACTATGGATAATAATAAAATAGATGGAGGAAATATATAATTATCTGACATCATGTTTCCTAGGTAAACAATAGCATTACCATCAATACCATTCAAAATATTCTAGAAAACATATTGGCTAAAATTAAATTTTTATTAGCTAACCATAACTATAATTACAATACCATTCACACGATATTCTAAAACATACATGTTAGATTCTCGAAGGATTTTTCCAAATTAATTCATCCCATGAGACTACCAATTCATATAAGGGCTTACATCAACCAATATCCAAACCATATCATGTATTTACAAATAATTCCTCATATAATGAAACCATAAATTTAAATTATAAAGAATGTGTCTTATAAAATATTCATATTAAATAAAATATATTGATTTATCAATAATTAGACAGTTATTCAAATAACTATCATACTTTACACCATATGTAAAAAAGGTATATGGTTTAATAAATAATAATACCAATTACATTTTAATATTTATATTTTTGATAAATGTAATCTATAATAAAAATGATAATAATGAAATAATTTTTTCATGGAAATTTTAACAATCACAAAATTAAGTGGAATAAAAAATATAACTTTTAACACATGGTAATATTGAAGTTAAAACCCAATGGGTAAAATAATTCAATTTGAGAATTTAAATAACAAGAAGATAAAGATAATATTGATATAATCAATAAATATGGGATTTATATACACAACACAAAAAAATTAAGTGGTGAATATGACATATATCTCATTCATGTAAAAAGTGATATAAAAATCACTTAACAAGAGTCTCACCAGACACGTGTCTTATTATTTTCCCTAATAATAATATTATGTTAATTGTATAATTACATTGTAAATTTTTAATGTTTATTTTTTACTTCAATTTCAATTATTACAATGTTCATTATAACATATTAAAATATTAATTTCATATTGAGTGTTTTGACCAAATTCGGTAAATGCATCAAAACAAATTTTGGTAGGTTTATTATGGTTAGATGGTTCATTATATAATCATATAGAAAATAATAATTCAGAATTAATTATCTTATTTATATATAGATTATTATTCCGAAATAAATCATGAAATATGTAAATGTAAAATGAACCATCGTTATAACTATAGAGATGGTTGGCCATACATACACTTGATTAACATTCGTATTTGTAAATGATCATTATGGAAAAGTTGTAAAGTAACATTTGTTCATTATATGAACATAATTATATCATAAATAAAATGTAATTTAATCATATATACATATATATACAATTATTGTGATATAAAATGAATCACATCACATGGAGGAGGCGATATTCCACACATCCATGAAGGACGTTATCACATTTTTATTCCTTGAAAAGGGTAATAAAAAATGATATATTATATATTAATTGTGGTTATTATTTCATTATTATCATATATATTTAATGTAATTGTTATTTTAATTAAACCCATCCATAATAATGGACATCTAATGTGTGAATGCATCACATCTCTTTGAGGAGGTAATATTCCACAAGTCCACAAAAGATGTTATCATATTTTAAAAAATGCAAGAAATGAATTTATATGTAATATTAAAATCTAAAAAGTATTATGAAAACAAAAATATCATAAAAATCATATAAAAATATGGTTTTTATCATAAATTCCATCAATTAGTGGTGGTAAAGTAAAATGAAATACATCATTTCATGAGATAGTAGTCCGCTGTACGCACAAATGGCAATTTTTTAGCCATTTGATAGACGTGTGAAAACGTGTAGGTCAAACCCTTAACATAACAAAATATATTTATATTAAGGATGCTAATTTTATTATAACATCATGTATTTAGATTAATTTAATGGTTTTAGAGAAAAAATTAAACCAAAGTGATTATTGAATATTGTTACATCATTTTCGGGTAAATCAATTTGGTTTTCACAATAGGACTACCATGCAATTATTTAATCCAAAATTAATGATTCTAGGATGAGGGGATGGATGGTTGGAGCTTATTTGGTTTGGATGTGGAATATAATAATGGATTATTGGAGTGATGATATAAGGACACAACCATAAAAATTATATAATCCCGAGTTAAGCAAATAATTCACATTGAGGATATTTTTAGAATTATAGTTTTAGATAATTAGTATGTGTCTATTACATAATAGCCCCAGACTTTACATTTGGATAGTTTCACTCTGTATCCACATTTTTCACTAATGGAATACCTTTAAAAAACATGATGTCATTTTCTTGATTGAATTCTTCATAACTTATTCCTTCCTCTTATCCAACCTTATACCCAGTGGAAAAGATTTCAAAAAAAAAGGGATGAGTATAAAATGATCAGTAAGGGACATAAAATAAGGAATGAAAACATTAGTACATGAATACATACAAATCAATGAAATCATAATTTTTAATAATAATATATTTCCTCATTAATATACCTCATGAAATATTAATATTTATTAATCATTCGTATAAATCATAAAGGTAAATTGGGGAGTCCATAACATACTTATATTTTAGATTTAATATCTATATATGGTTCAAAATTCATGTCTACATTTGGAAAACCAATCACATTATATTTCCTAAACCTATGAAGAGAAATCTTAATGTTTTCCTCTACCACATATCCCTATACATTGGAGAGCTATCACAGGCTCACACCCCCTTGATTTATCATTGAACCACCAATATAAATAAGAAATTCCCAATAACCATTACATAATGATAAAACATTAACAAGAATAAAAGAGAAATAACATCTCCATAATGTAATTCCAATATATCATTTCATTATATTGGCATAGTCAATCCATTATTGAAACAATATTAAAACATTTAAAAATATGGTTTTCTGGATCAAGGTGTCACATACCACATTGAAAATGTTTAAAGGAGTTGAAATAAAAAAAAATTCATATCCATATAAATAGTTCCTTAAAATAATTTTGGAAACATAGACATGGGAGGGAAGTATTAATAATATTAAATCATTGAAAATTTTAAAAGTATGTTTTAGTTAAAGAGTCCCTTACCACATCCAAAAATGCATGAATAAAAATAATTAAAGAATAATATTAAACATAACAAATAACATCATGAGAATAATGATAACCATGATATTATATGTCAAAGGTAAGTATACACACTATATAAATTTGAATTGGTGTATAATAACAAATAAATCTCAATGTATCATAAATTGAGACGAAATCTTTTTCGAAGATCATATCATGTGATTAAAGATTAATAAATCAAATAATTATTGAGAAAAATATAAATAAGTAAAATATAATTGGATATGTGTAGAAAAATCATAGTCCATTAAAAAATATTCTTTTATAATCAAAACCAATGACATGGATATTTAACTAAATGAAATGAGATAATGTTATGATTTCCCGTAAATGGTTTGAATAAATGACATAAGAATTTATAAATGGGGTGATTATGTGTAGAAACATAATATCACCCACTATATTAAGTTGAAATTACAACATAAATTATTAGAAAATGATTCCACACACAATCCTTCAATAATATAGTCAATGAAGTATGCATAAAACTAAATAATGGGAAATTGAGTTTAGAAATTCCATTACAAAGATCATTTTGTTAGATATATTGATTGATAATGTTTATTCACTATAAATATAAATAAATAATTTAAAAATAAATTATTCTTATCAAAATATATATATCACAAAATCATATCATTACATATTCGAGAATTAGAATATTAACCCAATGAATGGAATTGGGCTAAGAAGTTCCCTTACCTCAAATCTGATATGCATCATTCATTCTTTATATTCCTCAATAATAAAAATACGACCATTTATACAGTCATGATAACCCTTTTTCTATTTTTTAATTCTTTTATATCACTTATTACAATTTTATAGAAATTTCATAATTATTTATATTAATATTGGTCGTATTATCGATATTCAGTACTTGAGTCGAAAATTAACTTATTTGATGTAAATTCTCAATGTGGTAAAAATTAAATCATATCTAGAATATTATTCATAATTTAAATATAATATATATCCATTATATCATTATTTATAATAGTCCATAACATTTGGTGGTAATAAATGATATCCACCATTCATGGAGATGGTAGACCGTACGTATGCATGAACGCTACTTTTATTTCATTGTCATATTAATGGAATGTAAACTAAATGATAACAAGGTATATTATAATTCTAGTATAATATATATGTTATATATGTAATATATTTTTATTAACTTCACCCTTTATACATTCCATGTAGGGAATGAATGATTCAAATCACTTTGAGGGGGTGGTAGTCCACACTTTCTCAAATGAAATTACCGTATCAACATGTTATGGAAAGTATAAAGGTATACTGTAAATAAAAATGATATAATAATATAGTAAATATAAATCTAATATATATCATGTTTATTTATTCCCTTAATGTATATATTTTTTTAATTAATATCATTTAGAGTAAATCACATCGTATCGTGGAGACAGTAGGTCGTACGTACGCACGAGTGATGATATCATTCTATTAATGGTTAAACAATTTAGAATTGGATAGAATATTAATAATAAATAATAAATATCATATTATATTCATTATTTAAATAAATTATACTCATCGTTAAAACCTTAAAAATATATTCATGTTGAATAACAAATTACACAATGGCGTGGAGACGGTATGTCGTACGTACACAGGCTCGGTGATATTATTATTCATAGAATGGATAAAAGAGGTATAAGGTTGTATGATAATTATTATAACATATCATAATGTATAATATACTGGATTTATTACTTTAGTTTGGAAAATACATTAGAAAAGTAATTAGAAAATAAAATAATTCTGAAATAGGTGATACGAAATTCCCCTTTTTCGGGTATCTTTTTTTGATTTTTAAAATAGGTATCCTTAGAGTGGATTTATACCCAATGATTTGATTATAGGAAGAAGGGAGGGATTTTGGGATACTATTTGAGCATATTTTTGGAGACCTAATTTCATTTATAGGTGTGACTATGTTTTTTGAGGTGGTGTACTTTTATAAGAGGGTGGATGGGCACATTAATAAAGTCATGAAATATTATATTATTATAAATTATATTTTGAATTCTAGCAGTTTGAAAGTGATAAATTTTAGGATAATTTGAGGATGGGTCTATATCCTATATTAAAATAGGTTCTAGACAGGTTTAGTAGACAAAAAAACCATATCTTTTAGTTGTAACTCTAATTAAAAACATTAACTCTTACCATTTCTTCTTGTATTTTCATAATATATGTTTACTATAGTTACTATAAAATGTCAATAAAACCAAAATTGGAACATTAATAAACTTTTTACCAATATATAATTCTTTATTAATAATCATAGATTGTTAAGAGTATAATTTTTTTTAATAAATTATTATGTGTTTTTAAAAACCTAGTTCTGTTAAATTTTTCACTATTTAGTAATTAATTTTTGTTAAATTCATAGAAAATTGATTACATCGAACAAAAAGGAATTAAATCAGCCATAATATGTCAAATATGTCTATAAAGTTTTCGTATGGCATCAAAATGTTCAAATATCATTTGGTTTAATATTTTTAAATTTATTTATTTGAATCTTTCTTTAATAAGTTAATAACTTCATCATTATTGTGTCATAAATAATTAAATTTATTTAATTTATAAAAATTATAAATAAAATATGATGATGTATTAAATATTTTTATTTTTCTAATTTCTATTAATATTTATAGAAACTAGTTATATAACCCATGATTAAAATTTATTTTGTAAAAGATACATGTTTATGTTATATTTCCCTTTCCTGAAAATTAAATATTATAAAATATCATTTTCACAGCCTAGTGGCTCCCATATTCCAAAATTCAAGCCAAACGATGCTCATGGTTAAAAATATCTAATTTTATAAGATTATAATATGATTTAGGGTAGTCTTATATTATTATAATAAATTTTGATTACCCTTATTTATCAGATTTACCCTTTAACCAAGGTAAATAAAAACAATTATTGATGGTAGTATTCATAATGATTAAAAATAAAAGGTACCAATTTAAAACATGATGAAATTTTTATTAAAAATTTAGAAACTAATTTTTTAAAATCAAAACACAATAATTTTAGTAATTAATATAAAATTAATTCCAGTTTTGAAAACTTGAAAGTATGTTTTTAGGATGTTAAAAGTCTCAAAAGACTAACATGTGTTCATGTCAAATTTAAATGTGAAATTACATCGAATGAACATCATTGTATTAAATTATAAAAACATAATCCAACTAAATTTTAAACATATTAAAAAGGAAAATATAACTACATAAATTAATTATATTAAAAGTCAGTTTTGAATTAAGATGCAGTATTTTTCACTATTCAATAAAATATATATATTTATCATAAAAATAACAAAATCTCAAAAAAAATTAAATTTTGATGTCATGATTCTAAATAAGAAGTTAATTTTGTCAAATAGAACATAAAAGATGACAAAAATAATATTTAAAAAGGGTTTTCTGTCAAAAGGAGGTAAAGAAATAATTCTGAAATATTAGAGTATTTTATGCTTAAAATTGGATTTGTTATTATTTTAATTATCTAAAATTTTCTAGATAAATGTAAAATCATATAAAAAACATGTGTAATATTATTATAGTTAGTTATTTTCATTCCCACCAATACAATGGTAATTCATTAACTGAAATTTAAATTTAAAATATTATTGTTTTATTATTTTTCAGTATAACTCATTTTCATGTACAACATAAGATTTCAATGAAACCCGTTGTTGTGTGTTGGGTAAGATATCAAACATAGTGTTCCATTTAATATAAATTTAAAATTAAATTCAAAAATATCAACTTACATGAAAATGTTTTACTTTATAAATACTTTGGGTGTTACATCATTCCCCCCTTTAGAAATTGGATCCATACAATTTTAAAATTTGGCCTGGAAACTTCAATGAGAATCCAACTCCGAAAAAAGAGATAATAAAACTATCAATTTAAATTAAATAAAGAGAAGTAAAAAGGACTCCCAAGATAAAACATACTAGGATTATATATATGATAACGTGGATATGTAAGGGAGACTGACCATCCTGTTCTAATAGAGAGTGATAGAAAACATGATTAAGAGAAAGTTAACAACTAGAAAACCATAAACATGTGACGAGTTAAATACTATTTTAAATCCATGTAAGAAAATAAAATGAAAAAAACTGTTGTTTTAAGGTCATTTTCATAAATCTGACAAAATTTATTAATGTGTGTTACTAATAACAGAATAAATATACTTACTTGTCATGTATAGATTTATCCGTTAAAAAATATCTTCCACAACACATCTTTTTTCTTAAGGATCAGTATTCAAGATTTCGTGATCACACCTAAAGCACTGGAATCTTCATCTAGAGAATCACATAACCCAAAAAATATTAAATATCTATTCATCCTATGATAAAAAATTATGTAAAACCAAAATAAATACAACAAGATCAAATATTCCCCCAAAAAATAATTATCTTATATAAAAAGAAGTACTACTCTTAATCTATAAAATTCATCAAACAATACCCAATGTTAAACAAAGACCATTCAATAAATAATTTTCCATAAAATTACACAAAATAATCCAAACTAATATTCAATCCCAGAATTAATAAGGATTTTATCACATAGTCTTCCAATATTAGTTATAATAAGTATCTCCCAATATAATCGATCACTCATAAAATATCATACCAAAAATTAATTACCCTAATCACATATTCCCTAAAATAGGTTAATCAATTCCATTTATTACTTGAATCGCCATAAGTATACAATAAAAATATATATTCTTCCAAAAATAAATGTCAACCATTACACTGTTTAAATCCCATAGTGTACTATTTACCTTAATCATATACAATTTGCAAACCTGTGAACGTATTACGAAATAATTATTATCACTTAATCACCAAATCATTCTAATATAAGAACGGTATAAATTTTATAAAAAATATCTAAAAAAAATTATTCATTATCCATAATATCATTTAACTAAAATTAATAAGTCATAATAACTAGGAACTTCACGCAGTCTAGTGGTAGGTGATAAATACAATTCATATTTTGGTTTTGGATGCGATTCCCGCAGCTTTGTCCAGCGCAACTGGTTGTCAGAAGGTCTATGTGTTTTCTATTTTCAAAAACTATATTACTTTATAAAATTAGAAAAAATGATATAAAATACTCAAAAATAAGCATAAAAAATTTTAACCTCGAAGAATATTCTATAACTATCATTTTTCATCCCCAAAAGTAATAACCCTTAACTACCTAAAAAATACATGCATCTTAATATACAGTTAATTACCTCGGGATTTCCTTACATAAGCCTTAAAATGGGTTTCTAAGACATTGAACATACGGTCCACCTTAAAATTATAAACCCGTGATGATATCCATAAATCATAAGAGAACATCCTATACTCCAAAGTTTCCTAAACTATCGTATGATACCAACTATAAGGCCACAACCTTAAACATTACATAATCTTGAGATTAGTCAATAATTCATATTTTGGATCTTTCTATGTTTATAGTATTAGATAATTTAGCCTTAACTATTACATAACATACCTATAAATTACATGTCGATAGTTAACGAATGTATCTGATTCTTCCAACAAGGGGATCCCTTTAGAAAATACAAGATGCCTTTTTTCAGGATAAAAATATTCTTGAATTCTTCATTTCTATTTACCATCCTTATTCCCTATTGAAATAATTTCAAAAACATTCGATGTGAATAAAAATATTTGTATGGAATATAAAATAAGGGAATAAAATATTAGTCCATGAATACATAAAAATCAATGAAATAATACTTTTTACACATAAAAATAAGCTCTTTAACATACATAATGAAATAATAAGATTTATGAATAATTCATAGAAATCAAAGATCATAAATGAATCTTTTTGCATCCATAAAATAAATACATTATAGCTTTTATAGCTACATATGGATTAACCTTCATTTTTATATTTGGAATACCCATCATAGTATATTCCCTAAATCTCTTATGATGAATCTTAATGTTTACCTCTATCACGTTACCTAATGCATTAGAGATATATCATGAGATCACACACCCACGATTTATCACGAAACAATCCATATACATAAGCAACACTCAAGAACCTCAACATAATCAAAACACATTAACAATCATAAATGAAAAAAAAATATTTACACATTGTAATAACAAAATATAATTTCATGATATTGACACAATCGATACATTTTTAAAACAGAAATAAACATCTAAAAAGTTGTTTTTTTATAAAATAGTCTCGTACCAATTTGAAACAATTGAAGGGAGTAAACATCATTAAAAAAATATTATCCCTATAAATACTTCCTTGAAATAATTTTGAAAACATGGACATGAAAGAGAATGATTTAGAATATTAAACCTTTAAAAAATTTAAAAAGATGTTTTTGTTAATGTGTCAATTAGAACATGATAAAATACTGGAATAAAAATAATTAAATAATAACATGAAGGAAAACATATAATTTGATGATAATAATGAGAATAATGAAATAATATATCAAATTTTAGAATATACACCATATAAAAGTGAATCAGTGAATAAATAAAAATAAGTCTTAATATAATGCAAATTGAGATGAAATCCCTTCCAAAGATCGTTTCATTAGATTAGAGATAAATCAATTAGATAATTTTGTGTAAAAAATATAAATACACCCAATATAAATGGATTTTAATTGTAAAAAAATTATAGGTCATTCACATATATTCTTGTAAAAACAAAACCAATGACATGGAATTTAACGCAATTAAATGAGTTTGAGTTAAGATTTTCCTTAAAATGTTCGTACAAATGACGTAATAATTTATCAATGGGGTGATTATTTGTATAAATAGTATATACAAAAAAGGTATTTGTACATTAAAACACAAATAAATTGTGATTACAAACAAATTCATGGCATAATATAATCAATGAAGTATGCGTAAAGCCCAAGGAGTTGAAATTGAGTTTAGAGATTCCCAAACAAAGATCTTTTTCTTAATAAATTAGATCGATTATGTGTATTAAATATATATAATAATAAATCATTTATAAATAAATGATAGGATATCAATATTTATTTCTCACATATCATAGAACGACATAATCCAAAAGTATAAGATTAACCCAAAGAATGGAAATTGGGTTAAGAATTCCCCTTACCTCAAATATGACATGTCTCGTTTGTTATTTATAATCTAGAATAATAAAATTATTTAAATTTATAATATCTCTAGAACCTTTATATTGGTCATTTTATTTTTATATCAGTTGTTATGATGTTAAAAAATTACATAATTATTTAAGTTCATATTGAATATATTATCAGTATTCGGTACTTAAGTCGACAATGAACTTGTTTGATGTAAATTTTCAATGTGTCAAAAGGTAAATAATATCGAAAATATTATTCATGATTTAAAATTATATATAACTAGTATGTATATATGTTTATAATAGTCTATAACATTTAGAGATAATAAATTAAATGCACCACTCATGTAGATGGTAGGTCGTACGTAGGCAAGAATACTACTTTCATTTCATTGTCAAATTAATAGAATGAAAATTTAATGATACATAGGTATATTATAACTATATAATAATATGGATATCATATAGGTTAGATAATTTTATTATATCCATCATTTAAACGTTCGATGTATGGAATGAACGAGTCATATCACACTGAGGTGTTGGTAGTCCACACTTCCACTAAGGAAATTATCATATTTTCACATTATGGAAAGCATAATGGTTTGTTTTAAATAAAAATTAAAGAATCATAGATTAAATATGAATATAATATATATCATATTTAATCACTCCATTCATGTATATTATTTTGGATTAAAAAAGATCATGTAAAATAAATCGCATCACATCGTGGAAATGGTATGTCGTACGTACGCACGAGCGATGATATCATTCACTTGATGGCTAAACTATTTATAATATGATGGTATAAAAATTTCATAGAGATATTAATTATTTAAATAAATTATAATCATCATTAAACACATCCAAATTTTTTCTTTTTGAATAAAAAAATACACCATTATGTGGAGATGGTAAGCTATACGTACGTCCACATGATGATATTGTTATTCGTAGGATGGATGAAAAAGGTATAAGGTTGTCCCATAATTTTAATAACATATTAGGACACATAAGATATTGGATTTGTTACTTTAGTATGGAAATTACATCAGAATAGGAAGTAAAAGATGAAATTATTTTGAAATTGTTGATAAAACAAATACACGTTTCTCGAGTATCTCCTTTTAATTTTTTAAAAATGGAACTTTATGATGGATTTCGAAAATAATTTTTTCCTCGAGTAGAAATAAGTGGATATTGGGAGATTAATTAAGTAGAATATGTTTGATCCAAGAGGATTTAGAGGTGAGAGTAAGTTTGTAGATGTGGTGGCCTTTTATGAGAGGAAGGCAGGGAACATTAAGAAAGTATTGAAATATTATTTTATTATATATTTATTTTAGAATTATAGAAGTTCAAAAGTAATAAATTTATAGGATAAGATGAGGATGGATCGAAATCATCTCAACCAATAGGTTTTATACAATTTTATGTCAAAAATTAACCTTATCCGGTATCTTTAACCCATAGTTAAAAACATTAACTCTTACCATGTTTTAATTTATTTTAATAATATATGGTTACTAAAGTTACTATAAAATAAAAATAGAACAAAAATTGGATCATTAATGAATGTTTTAACGTTATATAAATCAATTTTTTGAATATTTGATTTTTAGGACTATTATATTTGATAATAAACTAGAATTTTTTAAACTCATTTATGACAATTTTGACACAATTTATTAATGGATTTTTGTTAAAGTTGTGACAACATGATTACTTCTAACCAAAAGCTTTAAATCTTCCCTTATATGTCATTTTCAACCAGATAACCTTCTAATAGAATGAATATGTAAAAATAAAATTTATTATGATATTTATGAATTCATTTATTTGAATCATTCATTAATAATGTAATCACTACATCAGTATTGTTTCATAAATAAATATATTTATTTAAATTCTAAAAAATATAAATAAAATACCATGATGTATTAAATATTTTAATATTTATAACAATTATTTATAGTCATTGATATTAGTTATATAACCCTATATTAAAATTTATTTAGTAAAAGATATATGTTTATGTTTATTTCCTTTTTATTGAATTGAAATATTATAAAATGTCATTTCCACAACCATGGGGCTCCCAAAGGCCATCATTTCTGCCTTAGGATTCTCATGGTCGGACATATATCATACAATAGGATTAGGAAACATTTTAGGATAGAATTTTATTATTATTATATTATTTTGTTACCCTCATTTACCTGCTTTAACCTTCAACCCTGGTAAAAAATAAATAAATACTAAAGCTATTATTCATAATGTCCAAAAATAAAAGGTTCCTATTTAAAAAATTATTACCTTCTTATTAAAAATATTGAAACCATTTTAATACATTCAAAACAATTAAATTTTAGTAATTAATTTAAAAATATATCTCGTTTTCAGAATAAGAAAGGTGGTATTTAAGATGTAAAAACTATCAAAAAATTGATATGTGTTAATGTCTAATTTAAATATGTCATTACATAAAATGAACATCATTGGATTAAAAGATAAAAAATTATTCCAATTACTCATTAAAACTAAATAAAATGACAATCTAACTATATAAATAATTTATATGAAAATTGAATTTTGAAATAAGATGCAGTATGTTTCACTAATCATTAAATTATATATTTAATTAGAAAAATACCAAAATTTAAGCAGATGTAAATTTTTATGTCTTGATTTTAAAGAATAATTTTATTCTTTTCAATAGAACATGTAAAAGTGAAATAAAGAATATTTAAAAAATGTTCTCCATCCGAAAGAGGTAAAATGAGTTTTTAAAAATACTAGATTATTTTATACTTAAAATTCAATTCCTTCCCATTTTGAGCCTCTAAAATTCATTGGATAAATGTAAAAACATTTTTATAAATGTGTAATTATTTTTTAGTTCATTCTGTACATTCCCACTAATACAACGACTAGAAGTAAACTATCATTTAGAATAATAATATAACTATAGTATTATTTTTTTGGTATAACTCGGTGTTGTGTATAATGTAAGATTTCAGAAAAACACATTGTTTCATGTCGGGTATGCTATCATACATTGTGTCCCCTTTAAAGTAAAATAATTTTAAATTCAGAAATATTAATATATATGAAAATTTATTATTCAATAAATACCTTGGATGTTATAGATGAATTTGGAGTGGTGAGTGCCTTTTATAGTTGAAGGGGAGTGGAATTATTGTAAATATAAAAAAGAAAAACCTATTAATAGGTCTCCCTAACCACATGTTCCAGAAAAATTGATACATAATGTAGTAAATTGAACTAATTGTTTAGTAAAACATCACGCCATAAAATAATAGTTCAATTTTTATAATTTTTTCTATAACATCTATGTTTCCCAACATTTACTATTCTGGTCTTTTAGTAATGTAACTAATTTTATAAACATAATAATTTAACCATTATGACAAAAATTAATTGAGGTTTATTATAAAATAATTTACCAATTAATTAATAATGTAATATCTAATATAAAAAATAATCACCTTATGTGTGATAGAAATTAGTTTTATTAGAAGCGCATGTAATGTGAAAAAACAATGCTTTATCCCAAACCATAAAAGAACGTTCTGACTATTTAGGGGCATATATGTTCATTATAAAAGAAAAATATTTCTATAAATATACCATAATTGTAATTTATATCATTTAGAATTTAATTTTCAATTGATATTATTTTTTTGTAATTTAAAATATAATAATATAATATTATTTATTATAAAATAAAATAAACGTCAATTTTGAAATTATTTACTTAATTTTAATTTAAATATAAATATATATATATATATTTATGGAATAAAAATATTTTAATTTAATATCTATTTAACATGAATTATTAATCATAAAAATAAGTTAACCTAATAATTATTTCAATTTACTTTACTTTTAATATTTTTCATATAATTAATTTAATTTAATTATGAACTAAATGTTCTCATTGTTTTATTTTATTAAGAATTTAAATTAACTAATTCATCCATAAAATGTAATGATAAATTATGATGATAAAAAACTTATTATTATTTTTAAAAGATATGTATAACTCAAACAATTATTTGTTTTCTAAATATGAGGTCTTTATAAATGTTATAGGTATGGTATGTTTCTTTATTTGTCTTTAAATTTAAGTTACATATTATATAGATCAAATTCATGGAATTTTATCCCATAAACCCAAAATATTATAACCAAGAGGGTATATTATATAAATATTTGTAGATAATGGGTCATGGACAAATTTCTAGGTCATTTATTCTATTAATAATAATCTTTAACCACTAAGTAAACAAATTTTTAAATTAATCACTTTAATTAAATTTAATTACATTGATTAATACTTTTGGAAGAGAATTAAAATGTGATTATTATACTATTAATATTATAAATATTCTAACTTTGTATATTAATTTTTCCAAATTAAATTCACATTATTTGAAAAATGAAATTTAATGCTAATTCCGCGGGCATTTTGAGAAATAGTGTTTTTAAAGTTAAAATGATCAAAATTTCATTAATCATTTCTATCCAAATTTAAAATAAATATGATTATGAAAGAATAAATAAGGTTAATATATATATATATAATTGATCAATTTCTGCTTTAAATAATAATTATCATATAATTTTACTTTAATAATTATTTAAACGAAGATGTCGTTTCAACAAAAATGAAATATTTTTTTAATATTCATCTTAAATTGAAAATTTTTATAAAAATACACAAAATATACCATAATATAAATTAGAAATTAAAAATTCAAGAGTATTATTTCTATTTAGAATTTTATTTCAGATAATGTTCTGTATTTATTTTCAAATTAGGATTTCTATTAAAGGTGAAAAAACATGGTCTTACATGTAACACAAGCTAACTCTTTGTTGCGTGTAAATTAATATTAAAATGGTGGTACATATAATGAAGTATAGTTGATTTTTTTCAATGATGAAAATATTTTAATGTCTTTTAGTGTTACATTTATCATCATAATATTTTTATGAATAATTTTTGTTATTTGTTTCTAAAAAGGGCGTCTTTTAATGGATAGTATGAAATACCGTTTTTAAAAATAAAGTGCATTTTATTAATTTTTATATATATAAATTTTTATTTTAAATTAATATATCATATTATAATACTATATATTTATTTTATATTCGAATTTATAATTTTAATTTTTTTAAATTAACAAACCTGTAACATCAATTTTTGAAAAAAAAATATTTTAAGAAAATAAATAAATAAATTTTACACTATTTTTTTTAAATTATTTTTATCAAATTTATATATTGAATAAAATGAAATTTATTTTTAATTTTGAATATTTTCATCCAAATAATGTAATAAGGATTCTTTTGGGGAATGATGGCTAAATTACATGGGAAAACCTAGTCACTATGTTGAAAACCAAAATGTCAAAAACAAGCATCATGAAAGGCAAGGAGCCAAAAAACATAAAAAATGTTTTTAATTGAGTTAATAAGGTGAATATTGAACTTATATTTTCTCTAATAAATTATTTATCAATTTTTTAGTGACATTACCAGAGAGTGATTTTCCATTATTCAAAACCATTGGGTATTTATAAAAATATTATTGCATTTCACTTATAAAAGTTGCACTACTATCCTCACGATCCTTCTCACCAAACCCCCATATTTCATAAAAAAAATATTACCAAACCTATATTAATCTCTCTTATACTCCATAATGTGGTATTTTATTCCCGTAATCACATCACTCAATGTTTGAACCCTTTCAAAAAAAGATTTTCCATGTAGTAAGGTACAAATTTCATTCCACTCCACCCTTTTTTATTTCTCTATATGAATGTATTCCTCATAAAATATAATTTCACCGTATTAAAGATAAATGATAAATAAAATTATTTTAATGGTCTGTCATTATAAATATGGTAAAATAATCAATCACCCCTCCCTTTTCAATTAATAAAAACAAATTTTTTATTTTAGAGTAGTGAGGACTTTCGTCTTAATGGAAGAACACGTTTCATTTTCTATAACCCAGTAAAAAGGATTTATTTAATATATAATTTAATATATAATAATGATATTTATCACATATCTTATGATCTGAAATGATAAACCATATTACACTTTTTTTCTATTCTATGGAAAAGGAAATCATCATCCATTTGTAAGTGTGAACTACAACCTCCATCGAATGGTATATTATATTTTTTATTATCACATTTCACAGATGGATAAATGTTTGGGATTAAAGTTTAAAAATGTTTTCTGACATTGTTAATTTTATGATATTAGAAATTATAGAACCAATTAATTATATGGTCAATAAATCAATAACATTAATTTAATTGTTTAAAATAAGCGTACTACGAGGAAAATGATCTCATCATTCTATGTAATGACATTATATAAATTATCTTATCTTTATAATTATTTAAAATTAAGATATATCAGTTTAATATTAACTAAATAAAATCTTTATTCTTTGGTTATTAATATATTACAACTAAAAAAATCATAATCACCCATTAATCATTGAAGGTTTAGGTTTGGGCTATTTTAATTGCCTAGATGAGAAACAATGAGAAGTAATTTAATATAATAAAATGATATAAAGAAGAAAATTATTTTTTTTAATGGTAAATGTATTATTATATTAAATTAAATAATAATTAAATCAAACATCATTAATTATGAAACCAAAAAACAATCTCATTTCTTATTTTTACCTCATAGATCCTAACAAAATGTACCATGATATGATATGAAGGGTTTCTAAAATATATTTGATAAAATATTAATGTCAATAAATTTATAAAATGATAAACAAATATTAGAAAATTATTGATTCCAAAACCTTATTTATGAAACTAGTTCCATTTGATGAAATTACATACACCTATTGTCGAAAATAGGTAGAAACTAAAAAATGTTTTTGTGTACGAAACGATTATAAATGATGTGTATAAATTGATATTGTTATAAATATGGTTATTTTTTATATATTTAATTACATTAAATAAATTATTATGGATGTTTTTTGTATGTGTACAATAAACTAGGGTTGGTTTAATATTTTTCATTTTGAAAGTCTTATCTTTGAGACATGACCGGTATTCTGAACCTAATTTCATTTCTGTTGCTTATATACTACCTATATTAGAAATAATATCATTAAATATTTCTAAATAATGTTATTTTATGTCCAATTTAAATAACCCTATTTGGATAGGATGTAATTAATTTGTTACTCTAGCTGCAAGGATATGCTTGTTCTCAATTATGATTCTTTGTGACATGTTACATGTTATACAGCATGTTTTCATTTTGAGTATTTTTAATCTACTATCCCATTTATATTATGTAATTTATTTTCTTTTGATACATTTAATAAAGTATGAATATTCTTGTACATTTCTTTAATTTTATTTTGAGTCACTTGTTACGCCAATGGAAAGTGTTTTTAGTTACACAGTTTTTGGTACTTTACTTTTTATCGATCACATAAAATTATTTTATATAAGTTTTGAAAATTTCTCCCATTGATGGTATTATGTGGTATTCAACAATTTTTTAAACATTTAACCAAAAAATATCTTTCCCAATGTTTCATTCTTCATGTTGTTTGATTCCATAAGTGATACTGATAAGTAAAAACATCTTTATTTGAGTTATAATGTGTTATATTGATCTATTATTTTTCATTATTCGGTTATTACAACCTAATATTATATTATATATTATTTCATATTCCAATTTTTTAAAATAATATTTTTTTTACAAATGACTGTTTTGTTACTAATCTTATGTAATGATCAGACCCGACCTCATTCGCCACCCAACATTTGACCTAATTCTCCATAAGGCCCCAGTGGTGTTCCTCATACCCTTTGGATGGATAAAATAACATGGGAATCATAGTAACACGTTAGGGAATAGTTTTTCCCAAATCAAAGATAAAAAAATGAATAAATAAATACATAAGACAAAACAGTAAAATTTCATTCCGAATAGTTTATAAAAAATATCATGATCCCACCCATTTGTGTTTGGATGGTCAAAAACGAAACAAAAAGGTAAAAATAGAAATAAAAGAAACTAATGCAACTATAAACCAATAATCTATATCAATCCTTGAAATTTACTCCAGGAATCCTTTGTTTTATCGAAACCACATATCCCACTTCACATTATCCATAATGATCTAGATGGATCAAACTGATAATATATAACCTAAAATTATTTGGTGAGAACAAAATATCCTATAATATCCCCACAAACTAATGAAGTTATGAAATTCATTTCATTAGTAAAATTACATATCATATATAAAAAATATTGGTAGAATAAAAAGAATTATTTACTTAAATTTTATTTAAATCAAAATCAAATTTCAAAAAATGATCCCTTTTTTCCTAAAATTGAACACTGAAATTATAGAAATTATGTCACTTGGAAAATTTATTTCAAAAATACCATCATCATTACCATTTCTCAATAATATCCCTCACATATTTTATCAAAATGAAAAAAAATCATTGAACAATATCACCAACTGAAGAAATACTTAAAACCCCAAAACCATTTTTAAAATTCCCATAATATATCATGCATGGGTCTTTAATTTCCAAATGGCACTCCAAACAAAATTAAAAACTCATTTTGTAAGTTAAAAACCCATCTTACATGGGTTACGAACAAAAATCAAGAACATAAAATATATTACATGGCATATAAAAATGAAACATTAGAATATAAAGTTACATATAAATGTAAATTGTTTAAATGACACAATCAATCACTTGATAAAACTACCCACATTCAATAATTCATCAAGAAAATAATGTTTCAAGGTCCTACCCAACCCTACTAACATTCTAATAATATAACTGTATAAGGATCTAACCACATGAACAAGTCGCAAGAATATAATAAGTCCAAACCTTAATCCAACTATCCCATAGAAGATTCATTGATATGGATACCATCCACCTTTCCCTTATGCCTAGCATGACTACTGCGAAACTGGTGGATGATGAATGAACATTAGGAACAATATAAATCATTCACATAGTAACTGAAATCCCATTACCATTAATGGAAGGGAGTCATAGAGTAAACAAGACATATCTACCAAGATGGAATAACCATAACTACACTCACCCGTAGATCGAAATTATAAAAATCCCCTAACACCTAACATGTACATAATGAATAATAAGAACATACCCATAAAATGGTTAAATTAAGATTTTCCTAGTGATATGAAACCTAAAAAAGGTTTATTCATGTAAGTGGAAATCAAGGGGTTTATGTAAAAAATACCAATTATAATACATGGTGGAAAAAATCCATTTACAGAAAAATATTTAAATTAATTCCAATTCCATTAAAATTTCATAAAATAAATTTAAAACATCGTTTGTAATATAATAAAAAACATCAAACCATTTAAAAAATTTAATTGTCACCCCTACACAAGGGACCTTTTCTTTGAAATTATGAAACATTTGAAAATATCCTATTTCAATAAAAAAAATTCACCTAAATATTTTAATATACTTAAAGATACAACCAAATTCTTTTAAAATTATTTAAATCTACATTTCAACAAGGGTATTATTCATTTAAAAAAATTACCAGGCTTGAGGGATTACCATTTACCATAAAACTATTTAAAATAAGCCTATGTGGAATTCCAAAGATGTTAATCCATGAACACATTTCAAATAACCATTTGGAATACATTAAAATATCCATTTATAAATCAATTTGAGGTCTACTCATAATTTCAAAACAAAATTTCAATTAAATCATTTTCATTCACTCACTAAAATGCAAAATTGAGTTAAAATACTTTCCACCCCAAGAATACCATTTAAAATAAAATATGGAACTTCAAAGAGATGTAGAATAAAAATAATTTCCATTTTAAACAATAAAAAATGGAATTATCATACAATTGTATTTATGTAAATATAAAAATCAAATAAATGGTTCCAAATCATCACAAAGATACCATGTCCAATTATGATTTAATAATAAGAAAATTTTTAAAGTGTAATAATTCTTATATTTCTAAAATGAAACAATTTCTTAAACACACCAAACTCAAAGAAGCAAGAACCAAGATGAGGCTTCCGAATCCTGACACCTTCAATGATGAGCACCCCTAGAGGAAATGAAACGGTTTCTACAACCCGTAGAGACCAAAATAAATATAATTTGTCCCACTATTGAACACTAATGTGAATCCACATGATTATTAGAGTTCATGGTTGATGCAATGATGAAGGGAAAATAGGGATAGATGGATGGGGGAGTGAAAACCGTAAAAATATCACCTCAAATCCACATAGAAAGCACTAAAGGAAGCTAAGACTCTATGGGGAAGAAAAAATGATGCTCCACTAAGATTAATTTTATTAAAAAATGTATGGGAATATAAATTCATGTGAAATCCCTTCATATAGAGAGGGGTATATCTAAAAAAATCCCAAATATTAAATATCTAGACAGATCACACAATTTGGCCACATTATTAGACAAACTGTGCACTAACCAAGGGGGTTTCATTTCCTCCAAAAAAAACATTATCCGAAGTGGTACTCCAAAGAGGATGGATGATTAATAAACCAAGAAACTCATTCCAAAACTAGTATAATCCCCAAAAAAATCTAGAGGAACCCCGTATAGTTTTCCAAACCTTGAGGAATCCATGAAAATGGCTACATCAAAAATCACAAAGCATTCAACATGATTTCTGAATGGTTTATTTATCCCTGTGAAATACACATGCCACATTTGAGACACATCATGGATCCCACACAATTTTTCATAGGCGGAAAACTATTAAACATAACCATATAAAACCCCTTCTATGAAACCATGTCTAGATCAAAATCAATTGGAATGGATCCTTGTGAATGGAGTTTACATGGTGTCTCCCTAACTATTCTTGTTAACCATGATCTAATGGAAAATTCCAAAATTTTTCAATTTTCTATGAAAAAATTCTAGGGAAACACAATTTTCATCTCCAATTATTAAAGGAACATTATAATAACATCGTTGTTATATGAGGGTGGCATGAAATCACCACCATGACACTTTATACACCAAAAGACCCAATATAATAGAATGAAAAGGGAAAATGGATGATCATAATAAGACATAAATAATAGACTACTCAACATAACCCTACCTCAAGGAAAACAACCAAGATTCTCCTAAAAATGAAATAAATCGATTAAAAAATCCAAATGTATCCTAAAATAACATAGATAAGAACCTAAAATAGGAATCACTATAATGTAAGAGGGATCTAGCATGGAATATACACCATTTAGTGTACTATAACCTGCTGGAACAAAATAAAAACTACTGAGAATCTCATCATTGAACAAAAAACCAATGGGAGAATCATTATTTTAACCACAAGTTCTTCTAATATTGATTGATGGAAGAATACCTATAATATATATGAAATAATTAAAATATCACATATATTGGGGCGTTGAAAATTTTCATAATCTTGGTCCACACCATGGATAACAATCACGTGATGCGTCTAACAGAATGCCCATAAACCCACACTTGTAAATATACCACAATCATGTGGTCAAAGAAACGCCCTTATTACCCAATCTTACATCTAATGTCATCTATCAAGTCCAAAAAAGAGATTCATAAGGCTCAATGAAAATAAAATGCTTAGTCACTATCAACTAGAGAGACATCCCAAACAATTATTTTCACAATCTATTATTCACATCCCAGCCAAAAAACACCAAATAAGGTGGATGTTGGGTTAATGATTCCTCAATGGAATAAAACAAACCAAAAAATAGCATTCAAAACGTCAATCAAAACATCCATAAGGGAATATTATACTATAAAAATCACCAAAAAGGAAAAAACATCCAAAAAAACAACACACAATTGATGAGTATCATGAAACAATGAATACAAAAAATAACTTCCTCAATAGGAAAGGAACAAAGAGAATTAAGGATCACACCAATCTCTTACAACCCTCTAATTTATTCAAAACATAATGACAGTTCCACATCAACCACTCATCCTTGATTCCAAGTAGGGAATGAAGATAGAGAAATTTTTTGACCATTAAGGGGACAATAATATTGGTTTCATGAACAAAATCGTGACATGACCCTAAACGAGAACCGATAAATTCCTTTAAATTCAAGGAATAAAATCCACTAAAAACCCTCAAAAAAGGAATTGAAAAACACATAAAATAGAAATATTCATTTTAAAACTATCAGTTCCATGAGGAATTTTATAATATATTCTACTAATGAAATAATTTGAAGACCCAAAAAACTAAAGGATTAATAAAAACCATCTTGGTAGAACACACACATTTCTCAAAAAATTAATGTCACAAATTATCTTTTTAAGGATTCCACCTCATTTAAAAAAATATATATATTAAATTAACATAAAATTATATCACATCATGGAAACACCATCAATAGGGGAAAATAACCATTTTGAAAAAAATTCATTAGACCCACGAAATTCAACATTACCCAATTTTACAAGAACAAAAATATTAATATGAATATTTCAAAAAATCCCCTCATATTCAAAAACTATGTTTTTGATCTAGTTACACAAAAAGTACCACACATGCAGTAAAAAAAATTTCAGGAACTGCAACATAAAATGGAAACTAGACACTCTGTCTCACTAATAAGTGAAAACCAATTTTTGGGGTAATCTAGAATCATGTGGAGTCCTAATATGATACCTAGGGAGATATAGTGTTATGCATACCTTAAAAACCATGGCTTGGGTGACCACATATAAACATTGAAACACAACATGAAAAAGGTAAAAATTATAGTTAGCATGGGTTGTCATTAAAATATATAAAATAATTTTAGATGAGTATTATTTACATTTTAAAAACACAAACATGAGGATTATAAAGGTACAGTTCCATTGAAAACAAGGACACATAATCAACATGTCCATAAGTGATATATGTCATCTTCCACAATGTTTGTAATTACTATAAACCTTCATAGACATATCATACATAAAACAATTATTCATATCTTGTGATAAGAGATATAATAAATGGTTCGATAATATAATTATTATTATAATAAAATGGAGATACAAAATAATGACATGAACATAATTATATTAAAACATGGGTGTAACATTTGAAATACCAGACACAGCATATCACAGATCGTAATATGAAGTAATAGGATTGTGATTTGTAGTTCATAAGACATGGATCATAATCAAATCAAGGAATGTGATCCATGAGAGGATAAAATTGGCCCAGTTGTGAAATAACAAAATCATAGAAAATATTATTTCAAGAACACGGACCAAGATACAAAATTTATGTTAGGATTTGCATAACAACATGTGTACCAACAATAGGAGTGTGATAACCTCTCATATATATTTTTTATGGGTTGTGATAAACACTTGGTTACCCTCTATTGTTCTAGGGAAAACCCCTCTTACAACCTTTGAGATCATATAAAATTATTAATAATACAAAAAATTAGAGGGAGATACAGGTCCCGCAGAACTTTGGTTATAACAAAACCACATTCACATAATAAAAATATTTTATATATGTTACATAATATTATAAATCATTCATCATATTATAATCCATTAATATAATTTTTGTTTAATAAACATTTCATCATTTCCAAAAAGTGTAACCCATGGAAAAATAAGCAGGTTTCAAAATCATTGTATCATGGTATAACCTATGATGGATAAACATGTTTCATAAAAATATTATAATCATAGATATAAGCATTCAAATAAAATATAATATTGGTTTCCTTGGATAATATGTCCAATAAATCATAATTAACAGTGAAGGATATCAACATAGAAGGAAAATGATTTTGAAAAAAATACCTTGGAACATCCATTGAGTGTACTATTTGATATTTTAAAATAATCTTTTTAATATTTTAAATATAGAAAATATTTTCCAAATCCATTTCATTTAATATAATCTTGAAAACATATATATAATATTTATAAATAAATAAAAATAATTCCCTTAGAAAATATCCTTCTTACTTTGAAAAATAAATTTTTTAACATAAAAGATTATGAAAATAAATTATTTTAAAATATCCAAGTAAATTTATAATGGTGGATAAAATGAATATAATGGTCATGATTGTAGGAAATTATATTCATGTCATGCGTGTTAAATTAAATATTCATTTCATATTTTAACAAAAAGGAAATTAGTATTTGTTTGGAAAAATAAATGAAGATTCAGTTCAATTTTTCATCTAAAAGATAAAACCTGGGTAAAAATTAATTTGATATATGATCATAATAATATTTAAAATATTTTAAAATTATTTTTATAAACCATGTTTTTGGAATGAAAAGTATTTTTGATAGATGAGAGAAATAAATTCAATTTTTCTTTAAAACATAATTTTGACATCTTGTCTACATAATGATTAAAAAAATGAATGAAAATAATATAGTCTCATGAAATAAAATGAGTATAATAAAAATAATTATTTTATTTAGAGATGGAACAATAATATTTCATCATCGATAGAATAAAATTAAATAATCCTAATAAACAATAAGATTTTAACATCAAATCATTACCTTCATAAAATCATTTCAATCATCGGCCCCATTAAAGAATAAAATATTTTGAAAAATTTAATATAATTAATATATAAATATTAATGATTTAAAATTTTAAATGGGAAGTATATAAACCTCATAGAAGAAGATATGTGTATATTATAACTTATGTCCCAATGAAGGGATATTGAGACAAAAAACCCATAACGATATAATAATATTCGATCTTTAATCACTGTAAAAGAGAGACCCTAAAATGAATATAAACATTAAAATAAATATAATAATATTCATCATAAAATACATTCATGGTAGTTATATACACCACATTAAATAATCACATGGTCAAAATGTCATGTGTCTCATTGAAAATAAAAGCTTTTCAAAAAAACCTTAACATTATTATAGAATTAATTTGTATAAATTCTGACCTCATGAAAAATAAATACAAGATTAATATATATATATATTATATATCCATAAATATATATCATACATTTTATAATTTACTTTTGACTTTTTATTAACAATTTATTATGAATTTCATCTTAATGCCATGTTTTGGGCAGTAACATCTTAGTTTTTTGTGTATGTTTTAATTTGTTATTTATAGTCTTCATATATTGTTTTTGGTTCCGTAGTATATAAACTTTTAACTATTATATATATATATATATAATCAATTGTTTTATAAATTTATTTATTTTTATCATTAATGCTTCAAATATAAAATGAAATACACTATTTATGGAGACAGTTGAACGTACGTACACATAAACATTGTTTTTATGTTCCCAAAGAAAGAAACTAATGAATGTTAAATAATATATTCTCACTTACTAATCTTAATTATATCATATATAAAACATATTTTTACTAACACAATCATTTTTACATTTTTATTATGTTTGAATTAATTACTTTGATTCGTGAGGCTATTACCCCCGATAGAACTAAGTGACGATGTCATATTCAAACAAAATGGAATGTAAATATTTTTGTGATATAATAACACAATAAATATCAAATTATTATTAATATCATATATAAACATATAATCTATCAATATATTTAGATATGAGAGTTAGAAAGGGAAAAGCGGATTATATAGATAAATGAGGCGGTAGTCCTCCATTAACAAGAATGATGATTTCGTATCCTATTTGATGGATGAGGAGATGTTTGTAGAAAATTATCTAAACATAACAACATATAATTATATATAATATACTAATTTCATCACATCATCATGTTTTAATAATAATTTAATGATGTGGATGAAAAAATAATATAAAATTCCTGATTTGGGATTTTACCTCCTCTTTGGACAACGTGTTTGGGATTACACCCAAAAGCTTCATAGGATGGATTTATGACCAAAATACGGATTATATGAAGATATAATGGATGTATGTAATTGATCTTGGTAGGCCATGAAAAAATGGCTTAAAATTTTAAAGATGAGAGGAAAGGGGGAGGGCTTTTATAAGTGATATGAGTCATATAGTTGTACTTTTTTTTCAAAAAGGACTACCAAGATATTTAATATGTCAAAATTATATGAAATATGAGATTTTCAAAAATAGAATATATATGGTCATATATTATTATAAAATGTGGGTTGGGAATGTTTTTGGTCATTTGTGACCCTTATCTTTTCAGTTTAATTCCCTTGTAAATGAATTTGTATATTTAACAGTGGTAAATAATTTTTATTGAAGTTAATATTCAATATCGTATGAAATTATATGGAAATTATTAAATAATATAAATTATGATAATTAAAAATATAAAACCCATTTTTACAAATTCAATTAAGATAATGGTTAAATTTTAATTTAAAATTTATCTAGTAGGTGAGATGAGAGATAGGTTATCAAAGAGAAAATAGTAAAATGTACAAAAATATTTTATATGAGAATTCAGTATGAAATTTATTTTATTTAAATAAATGGTTTTAATAAAAATATAATTTAACAAATTTTTATTTTAAAACAAAATAGACAACCATTATTATGTTATTAAAATAAATAATATAAATGAAAATTATTAATATAAACAAGTATGTTTCCATATTCATTAGTAAAAACATCTTATATGAAAATCCTAAAAACTCACTATATGATAATTTCAAAATGATGATTTAAAATATAATATTTATATTGTCTAATTATTTTTCTAAAATTTTAAAATTTATTTTAATTTATGTGTAAAAAGTCTATAAAACTAAATTTTATAAAATGGATTTTTGAAGCATAAAATGTGATTTATTCTTATCTATTATCTAGAAAACAAGTAAGATGAATGTTAAACCTTGAATTGAAAATATATTTTATAAATTTCATGAAAATTGTTCACATAAAGTTAATTGTTTTATTAATTGATGAATAAAACATTTGTACACATAAAAATCAATTTTTTAGAAAATTAGTTCGTTTATTTTCATATTGTTATTATTTTCATTCCAAATGAATTGGCCACTGAAGAATTTATTTGATAATAATTTTGAAACTATATCTTTTTATAATTCAGTTAATCTTATTCATACCCTCCATTATAATATATAATTTATTACTATAATATTAAATTTTAATATTATAATTCTATGCCATGTTTCATTTGAACTCAATGTGTATAACTCAAGAAACATTATGTTTTGTGTGAAACATAAGATAAAATCATCGTTCTATGAAACAAAAGATAAACATGGTATTGAATTTAATGAAAAAAATTGAAAATATTAAATTTATTTTGAAAAAAAGAAATATTTTAAAAAATCTTGTGGTGTTACAATATTCATATATACAAGCACCACATGGTTTCACAAGCCAAGTGAGCTACTAGTTATATAAAGTTCCCCTCCACCCTGAAACCAATGAGTGGTCCCCAATATTATTCAGTAGTCAAATTGGACCAATTACTTTCTATCACTTCAAAAACCACCATAAATAGATAAAAGAAACCTTACATTTAAAATTTAAAGAACAACAACCCATGGAAGCTTGAGGTTTGGGATATGTTCGAGCTACCTTGAAACTCCCCACCATGTCCTCCCAGGAAATAATAGACTTAATTTCATGGTATAGTCCAAACAACAATCATTATATTATTGTATTTTGGCCTTGCCCACACAATTTTAATTTCCCTGGTCTCCATCCCATAGTCATCCATCATTAAAGGGCCTCATGATGGGAGAAGTATCTGTACCTCCTTATGAAGGGGTGCTTCTTGGTCCCCCTCATTAGATGTGGTATTTCCATAATAATATCCCTAGAAGGGGAAATCATCTTCTCCGGAACAATGAATGTACATTGACTCTAATATAAATTTTGATTCCACAGTCCATCCCGCAATAATGATATTATCCTATTTGAGCCTACTCCCCATATTGTTTCTTTCATGGGCTCTGGCCCTCATTAATCCCTTACGAAAAGGACTCAATATATTAGAGGTAACAACACCATCTTATAAATCTGATATTTTTTCTCCTCCTCCTTCGATGTTTGATTTACAAAATCTATAGACCTTTGGATTGTTCATATTGTGATTAGGTTTTCATAATGGATTCATTCTATTTGGGTCATTGATAGCTTTGGAGGAAAGTGAATATTTCTCCTCATTTTGGGGTACATTTTGAGGTAATTTAACAGGTGGTTAATGTTTCTTATCGTATAAAACTACCACCACAATAGATATTGATAAATAGCATGTTCAATGTATCACAAAAGAGAAATTATCTTTCTGAACTATCTCACATTTTGTTCTATAGTGGTATTGAGATTGATCTAGATTTATCTGCAACTGAATGACTACTCAGGGTTGTTGAGTCTTATACCAATGTACTTTATGAGAGGATAATACCTCTTCACCATGTCTTATGGATGCATGGTTGTGTTTAAAATGTGATTTGGGAGTGTGAGGCACTGATGAGAGAGCATTGGACTCATAATTTTGATGTGGAGGATTTTTCATAGGCTTTCTTGGGACAGAATATTCTTATGGTAGGAAGGTTTTAATATCCTGTTGCTATTTTCATGTATTCATAACCCTATTTTATAAAATTATTAATATCATTAGTGGGAAAATGATTAATAAATGAAATAATTTGATAAATTTCTTAGGGGAATTGAATTACTATAAACATATTGGAATATTCATTTTTTTGCAGTTTGAAACTGTGTTGTTGTGAGATTATGAGGTCCATAATTTCTTGGTGAATTGTGAATAATAAAATTAAATATAATCTATTCATAGCACACTTTTAATCCAAAATAATTGAATATATCTCAAATGGTGAATCATATGTGATATATGAGATGAATGTTGGGTCTGGAATATGGGGTTTACTCCAGACATTGTGCAATTTAAATATTTAATTTTTCATTTCCTAGGTCACCAAATAAATTAATATATTTGATATTTGTGTATAAAAATATATATTTTTAATTAAATTAAAATATATTTGGTCGCCTTCAACAACCTTTATCCTAATGCACATACACCATTTTTTCACAATGAACCATGTCAAACCATCAAAATTCAAATGTTTTAGGAGGAAATCATAGAAAATCATTAACCTAAAAGATTTAAACATTACGTCAAAAATTTTTGGGCGAAATGGGGTTTAAAATAGACTTTTTAATTTGAGGGTTTCATTTCATCTATTGTTTGGAGTTTATGTACATAAACAATTTTCTTTTGTTCTCATTCGATCGCATTGTGCCCAAAAAACATAGAATCCTCATTGTGCATGATTGATCGTGTACCCACCCATTATATGGATGTTTCAATCAGACCGGTGTGGTGTTCACCATCCATATTAGGCACAATATATCAGATTTGTTTAATTTTTTTTCTATTTTTTACTTTCTAAAATTCTGAAAAAATGATGATTAAAAATGATGATTAAAATTATTGATTAAAATAAACGATAATATAATGATAAAATATCAAAGTTATCAATGGAAAATATTGGAGAATCAAAAATATGATAAATTCAATTAATTATAAAAAATATATTTGTAAACAATTGTTAGAAGATAATTTTAGTTTTATGAAATGATAATCACCTATGATTACCAATTTGTAATTAAATTAAATTGTAAAATGATAATTGCACTGATTTATCAAAATATAGTTTTTTAAAATTATTAATGGGTATCTATACGATAACATGTGGTGATAATTTCACAGGATTAGTGGAAGGTAATTATAAAGAAAATTATTAAATGATAATTTCATTAAATTATCTAACGAAAACTATAATTATATATCAAAGGACAATTTCATGAATTTTTCTAAATAATTTTATTCAAAATTTTTATCTGATAATTATAACATAATTATCACATGAAAAGATCATTAAAGTTATCATAGAATATTTATTTAAATTTTTAAAAGGTAATTATTAAAATAAATATAAAGGATAATTTATGGAAAAAATTATCAATGAAATTATAACAGAATTTTTTTAATAAAATTATCAATAGATGATTATAGAAGATAATCTATAGTAAATTATCAGTGATAATTATAAATAGTTAATATTATAGGAAATTATGAAAAGATAGTCATATTTTTTCTTAGGTAGAATATAATGAGCACATGTATTGACCCAAAATATATTTTATAAATTAATCAAGAGAGAGAAATTATAATTGAATTTGATATTTTGTTTCATTTGGATATAAAATCATGGGATTTGGATTTAGGAACCGATTATAAACGTCAAGCATTAGTGTGTCAATGCTTATGATGATAAGGCTGTAAGGATGTGTATTAAACCACACTGGGAGGTTTATCATTACTACTGGCATTGATGACCTTGTGGTAGGTGGTTCTATCCCAATTACCCAAAATGATTAACCTCGAATTCCTTGCTTTTTTAACTATTTATTTAAATTCAATTGATCAAACTTTCATTAAATGGATTTGATAAAACCCAAATCCTTTGGATTGGGAGAGTTGAAATTGTTTTTAATGGAAATTGGGAAAACCCAAATTCTATTGAATTCTACGGTGTTTATTGAAATAGGTTGATTTAAACTATTGAATTTAAATTATAGATTTGATAGAAATAATTTCAATTAAATTATTGAATTTAATTTTGGAATTAATAATTGAAATAATGGAATTGGTTTTTCATGGATTTAAAACATGTGAGAATGGATTACAATGTTTTGATAGAAACCCATTGGTTTTATCATGTTAAAGATCCATGTTTTCTACTAAAACCTATTTTGGTTCTAAATGGAAAATAGGAATTTAAGTAGAAGTATGGGATTTAATTGTATTTTAACCAGTCTTAAAATAAATCCCCCATCATTGATTGTGTAAGAGAACATGGATTCCTCAGTTAAAATATGATTTATTTAGACAAACTCTAAAATTATAAAATGCTCTAAAACATAAATATATGAGGTCGCATCCCTTAGGTTCTGGTGATAAGTTTTCTCTAAACAATGTCTTGAGGACATATGTGTACACATATTTCTATGATAACTTATAGAGTGAGGAGTCTTATAGTTAAGAGCTTTCATTCCTATTTGGAAATTGAGCTCGTTGCTCTCCATTTTATATTTGTGATATAACTAAATGCCAATTTTTTTAAACTATGTTAAATGAAATTTTTGATTTTATATAAATAATTTAAAATAACAAGTTTTATTTATGCCATGGTTTTAGAAATATTCCATCACTTGTAATTAAAATCCTATGCATAATGTATTTTCCATCATTTAAATTGTATAACATGATTTTTTTTAAATATTATTTGAGATTCCAAATATGTTTCATCAATAATTAAAATCATTCCTTTAGTCAATCAATTACTAGAATCAGTTATAGAGTCTTTAGTGAAATCCTATACGGAATTGGCTCACTCCCTACATTTTCTTTTATGTGTTTTTATAATTTCTCCATCCAGGTTCCCAGGAAAAGGATCTATTGGAGGTTGATCCAAATATTTAAAACAGGTCTTGGTGATTTGTATCCTTATGTACCATGAGTTGTTTTTCTTTGTTTTGGTACATTGGATGTTGTACATTGGGCTTTTTTCCCTTGCTTTTTTTGGTACTTTGCACCCAGTGAAGTTTCTTTTTATACACATACTTATTTTTTTTTTCACTTCCACACTGTTAGTAGAAATATCATCACCACTTTTGGATTTTATGATGTGATGTTCTACATGATGAATATTGGTGATCAGAAATACATTTCGATCTATGTTATGGATGGCTCGACTATTAGGTTACCAGGTCTCACGGTTGGTTTGTGACACTGAATCACCATTTTAATTGGACATACCCAAATAAATAGTTCTTCAAAATAATTTTAGGTTCTTACTAATGGAAAACCTAAAGCCTATGATACCATTTTTAATGAACATGTCTGAGATTCCATCCTATATGGAACCTAACTTGATTCCCCACAAAGCCCGAATGGAATTACCAATCCCCATGAGTTGAAGACAAGCTCTTATAAATAACATGAACTCCATTTAGATTAGTATTTCATAAATACAAGACAAAATATAAAAATATAAAATAAAAAAAAATCTAAAAGAGATTATCTACATGTCAAAAAGGTCACAACGGAGTATCATTATCTAACCCATTTGTGAATAAAATGCCGACAACTATAATAAAAGATACAACTAGGATGAAAATAAAATAAAACATCTACAATAAAGCAACTCAAGCTGATAAAAAAACTAATCCATTTAAATAGAAGTTGATCACCATTACACAACTCGCCCGAAATTTTCCATGATAAACAAGAATGATCAATCCACAAAACCACAACCTGAAATATTGTTGGCAAGAGCAAAGAACACTAAAAGTTCACCAAAACCAGCAGAAACATTGATTTTTTTGGTAATACAATTCAGCAGTTGTAGTTTTAAAATAATTTAAGTAGGTAGTATTTACTCACCCAAAATTCATGGAAATCAATACAATTTCAAAATCCACTTCGAAAATTATTTCGCTTCATTCCCAAAACCGAAAATATGATTTGTTTAAAACAATACATCTACTAATAATCATTTAAAAAAATTATCACATCCCTAAAATTTCATTGAAAAAACACACACTTATTTTATATGATTGATAATAGATATTTAAAACATCTCACCATAAAATTTAATATTTACAACACAAAACCCATGTTGAAGTTCACTACAATATCTCATAGAATAGTAATTCATTTCAAAACATCATCCCAAACTCTTTGAAAATGCTGTTTTAGACGAAAAAAACTCACATAGGTTAAAAAACTAGAAGGAACAACATATATATCATGAGGTATATAAAAATGATACATAAAAAAGTAATTCCCTATATAAAATAAAATAGTGGAAATGATACAATCAAGCACTAAATAAAACTCCCCTATTTCAATATCTCATGGATAAAAAATGTGCCATAGTCCAACACAAATTCAATAACATTCCAAGAATCTTAAAGTATATTAGTTTAAGAACATGATATTTCTAATGGTATATGATATTATATTCCATTATCCAATTATCCTACAAAATCATCATTGTAATGAAAACCCCCTAACTAGGCTATGTGCCAAAGAGGACTGTTGGGGAAATAGTAGAGTGTGAACCAACTTGAGGAAGAAGCTTGATATTTGACGTAGTACCAATAATCCGATGAACAGTAAATGAAGTTTTTCATAGTGAAAACATTCCAATTATACCCATGATTCATAGAAATAACTACCCTAACCCATCAAACCCAGTGATGAAGTTACCCATACACATAACATGCACATAAGTTATAAAAATAACATTAACACACCAGGGGATCCACAAGCATGATGTAGAGATAAAAAAATTCACAATGGTTAAAAAAGGATAAATAAGGTGGTTTATTTAATAAATTATATTTACAATCCAAGGTTTTTTTACCAAGTTTATAAAATGATGAATAAAAGATAAAAATCATGTCAACGATGAACATAATGCGACAACATTGGAAGGAGAACACTAACGAACACAAAAAAACATCACTGTTAATTAAAAATAGGTATTAAAATCTAAAAATTGAAATATAAAAACACCTATCTAGAAGAAGAATAACTACAACCATAACTAATTGGATCTCCAACACTGGAATTCAAAAAAGTAACCCTAACCTTTAATTAACCCCATCAACAACATTGTTCATACCATTGTCAAAACTCCATTGCTAGATCAACTCCCTTGACAAGCCTAATTTAGGTCTCAACACACTCACCTAGGATCCATGTGGCCATTATTGGAATTGGCTCAATGCCCTCATGCGTGACCGCCTCTCCGGCTTGCGACCAACCCCGAAAACCCCACAATCCAAGGTTACAAACATGAATTTACCACCAAAAAATTTCTTTTATTCATTAACCATTCTAATTTCAGAAAATAATATCCAAGGACTATTCAGAAGATTATGGAACATACATAATAATTTAAAATATTCCAATCTATCCCCTTCACACGATATATATTCATTGAAATTATAAAAAATGGTAAAAGAACATATTTCCATTAAACATTTCAAAAAAAACAATTGAAACATTTTTTGAGGTCTAAATAAATCGATACTATATTTTAAAAAGTTTTAACCCTACCTTTAAATTTGTGTAATCCTTTATGGAAACCATGATATGGCCAATGTTTCAGCATTTTTCCATAAAAAAATTAACAGAATCCATCATGTAATTATGAAAAGGGATTATATACAGATACATATTTCAAATCAACATTTGTAATACATTAAATCACCACTTTATAATTCATTTTCATGTCAATACCTCAATTAAAAACCAAATTCTCTTTAAAACATATTTATTCACTAATTGATAACCAAAATAATGTTAGAGTTTCTTTAACATCATTAAAACCATTTGAACAATTCCTAATTCAATTAAAAATGATACTAGTATATAAAAACATTCAATTTTAAATAATAAAAATGTAATTGATATATAAAAACAATTATACAAAGAATAAAACTGAACAAAATTGTTCCAAACCCTCACAAGGATACCATATAATATTTTTTTCAAAAAAATGGAATTTAAAATTATTTATGATTTATATAATTCAAAAAAGAAATAATATAATAGTAACACCTACCTTAATGTTTTGGGAACCGTGCATAAATGTCTCGAAACCTGTCACCTTTAATAGAGACCACACCTATGAGAGAAGAAAATGTTTCTAAAAACCCTATAATCCAAAATACCTATCATTAAACCCAAATATAACACTAAAATGTATCAATATGATAGATAATATTCATGTGGGAATCCAAATCCATGTTATAATATGTATTTAAGGTACATGTAGGGAGAATGAGGAATATGTGACCTCAATTACACTAGAAAAACACTAATGGATGCTCTGAATCCTTGGGGAGAAATTAAATGGAGCTAATTCCTCGAATAATAAGGTCATACAACATTTTGGAATAGATTTGGAGGGAAACCCATAAGAATAAATATGGGAAAACGTGGAAAATTATTAAACACACATACAACTCACACATTTTAGACACACCACACGATAACTGTTTGGGTTCCACTAACTCCTAATGAACCTTAGGCTTCACGGTTACTCATGAAATTTTGTATATTAATAAAATAAAGTTCCTTATCCTGATACCAAATTCTTCTTAAAAACTCTTCCTGGATTACCCCCAACTAGTTTGGAAAACTATGTGGATGTTATGAAATTCATTATATATAAAATAATAGAGCGTGCCTTAATATTTCCACATGGTTTATCAAACCATGTAATAGTCATGTGCCACATCATAGGGACAGTAAGGATACAACATATTTTCTCCAAAGGGAGGCATTTTATAGGATTAACATTTCCTAGCTCATGCTGAAAAACATCTCATAGTTCTAAATGAGCTAAAATTGATCTTTGAGATTGGAGGCCATGAAATTGTCCAATAACCTTTCACCAAAACCATTCACAGAAATAAAAACCTAACTAATTTCTATGTTCCAATACAAAAATTTGAAGAAATGAAACCCAAACCTCCAATTCTGAAAATACAATAAAAAAACCATGGTGACATAGGATGCGTAACACCAAACAATGTGAATTTTGAACAATTTTATTTTTAAAATAATAAAAGGCAGATTCCATTCAGTTTATAGGTGTTGTATTATGATATTCGTTTATACAACATTAATATTAGTTATTATCAAAAAAAATTACTAAAAATACATTTTTAATGTCACTTTTTTTAATTTCATTCACATCACCCTTTCAAAATTTACCTATGAAAGATACATGTAAATTCGTTTTATGTGATTGATATTATTTTTCAAATGACACGTTTTTGTTTTCTATTTCATTTACTTTATCATGTTCAAGATTATTTTTCATAATTGGGTTTATATTTAATGATTTATGCTCTAATATATATATATATTATCATTTTTTCTATTTAACTCTTGCAATCAAACAATTCGATTATTGATACCTTCTTATTTTAGACCTTCAGAGCGTTATAATTGAAAGGGTGTCATTAATTTATATTGATTACCATATTTGTTTCCTTGGATACAGTAGGGATATTTTATTATGAAAATTTTGACCTTCTTTCATTGGATGTCTTATGATCATGTTATTATAGAATTAGATTAACCATAAAATCATTACCTAATACAATATGATCACCACATTTGAAATAATTTTTATTGATTGTGAAAAAATGTCATTATATTATCATGGTGAAACTTATTGCCATTATATAGGCTGTTATTCCAATATGGATGAATATTTTCATGTAGACAATGTCTTATTTATCCATCCACCATCTTTCAATTTATGGGTTATGGATATTTTATCCCTTTTATTAACATAGAGAAATGTAATTTCATTAAATAACATTATTCACTACATATTTTAGTTTTCTATGTATTCTAATTATATATAATTAATTATGTGAATTACCAAGTATTTATTTTAATAGACGTTTCATTGGGAATGGAATGAAATATATTATTCAGTCTTATAGAGAATGAATTCATTTAACAACCTAAGATTTTATGAAATATTTTTTGAAATAAATTTAATTCATTTGATAACATATATTATATGTTAAAATTAGTTTCAATGTGCCATGTTACTCTATTAATATTATTTTAAAATAACCATTATAATCATTCCATTAGACTTATGTGATAATAATTTTAATAACCAATAATTTAATATAAATAAAAATTGTTATATATATAGAATCCTTATACCCAGAATCATGGAGACGGTTCAATACATCATTATATTGACATAATATATATGTAATATCATTATGATGGAATATGTTGTTTACTAGTCTTTATAAACTATATTGATAAATGGGTCTCATATTATATTTTAACAAAAAAAATTCAACATCTATGTTTTTTAGAATATCATTTAAAAATTTAGAAAATCCATGTATATTAGTCATAATAAACATAATGGAATCATAGATAAAGGGAAAAAATAAGGGTGAGCTCCATTCTTCAATAATGACCAAGTAAAACTGAATATATCAAGAATCAATAGCCATAATAAATATGAAATGGTAAAAAATCAACCCAAAATCCATATAAATAACATGATTGTCTTGATAAGATAACAAATAGTCATTACATATCGGTAAATAATAGAAAACAAATACCATTTAACCAATATAATAATAGTGAAATGCATACATTGATAATGTCAAAGAAAAGATCACATGGACAATGAAAAATGAACATCAATTTATCAAACACATAATTATCTATTGTCATGTTTCCAAATCACATAACACTTTTACCGCTATGACATTATAGAAAATCGTTTTTCATAAAACACTCAAAACTTTTCACATGATAGTATAAATCATACTACTTACCAATAAATATGGTTTATCCAACTTATTTCATCTCATGAGACTACCGTAGTATTTATGATATTTCATTTAGCAGTCCCCAAATACTTTATTTCATGTATAAATAATTCATCATGTATAAAATCATCCATTTAAATCATATTAATTTTTCAATAACAAATATTTATATTGATTAATGGATATAATTTATTTACATTTCCCTAGTTAATAAATTACATTCAATGTAAACATTGTATGTGAAAATGTTATACATTTCATGATGAAATTTTATCCAATATTAATGAAATTTATTTTTAGGGGAAATTTAATGTCCATGATAAATTAAATATTTAAAGTAACGTTAATGACAATAAAAACGAGTCATGGATGTGAATTACAAAACATTTATTTGTCAAAGGAAACCGAAAACCTCAAGAGGATGATTATAAATATTATCAAAAAAACATATTCTAAATAGCCTATGAATAAAGGGTTGTTTTCATTGTCTAATATAAATACCATAAAATATCTTTAAAAACATTTTCAATGAAAATATCATATTCATTTTAAAAAAACATATAAAATATCCATTTAATTGACAATTATTTTTTTAAAAACAAAAACTAGAAAAAATTTGAAATATATTTTATTTGAATGTATCCATTGAAAAATATATAATATTCTTTAAAATATTTTTGTCGTATTGAGGATTATAAACTATATTCATGTTGTACACCTGAATAAAAGTTTCCACTAACTTTTTTGGTAAAAACTAAATGATCATTGTCTTAAAATGAAATAAATATTCCTTGTAAAAAATTGTAGTAAAGTGTAAATATGGTTGAAAATTATTTTAAAAAATTATTTTTAAATTGTTTAGTAATTTTTTATTACATTTTTAGATAACACGGTTTTGGAAGAGGATATATTTCTGACTAATGATAATAATAATGTCATATTTTCATAAAAAATGTTTTCAAAAACACCAACAAAAGTGAAAACAGTTTCTATTAAATGAAAGGGTTCCTTAACAACTGAAAAATAAAATAATTAAAGGGTTTATTGTAAATATATTATGTAATTTATTTCTACTGATATTTCACAGTAAACAATCCTAATTAGAATGAGACTGTGGAATAAACCCGATCATAAAATTAAAGTGAAAATTTGTATATGAATGAATTATGTTTATAAAAATTATATAAAAAAGTGGAAATATAATTTTTCATAATAAAAATTAAATAAAAATGTAATCTTATGAAGAAATAATTAATGAAGTATATGTTTACCCCAATATATTTAAATTGAGTAATGAAATCCCATACCTCAGATGTCTTTTTGGTTGAACATGACTTAACCTCTTGTATAGTGGTTAGAAAAATGTTAATAATTTATTCCAAAACCACAAAAATATTTAAAATATAATATATGATCCTTATAAAATATATTATCACCTATTCCATAATGTGATTTTATTTTATTTTATTTGTTTCGAGTTTTAGTTGTCTGGATTTCTCATGCATGTTTTTTTTGAAAGATCTAGTTATTTCAAATACTATATAATAATACAATATACATAATAATAATAGTTAAATAATTAAATTATTTATACTTCCATTATAATTTCAAATCAAATTATTACATATGGTTATGAAAAACGTAGTATGTTACGATCATAGAAAGGGTAGGATGTAAGTACACATGAATAGCGAATCCATTTTTAGTGATCGTTATGGAAAGGAAAATTGAAACATTTTACATTTAAAAAATGATTAAAATATAATTAATAAAATAGTATAAACATATATATAATATTCATGTGATTTGGTGATGAAAATAGAGCCACATCGCTTCATGAAGGCTGTAGTCCACATGTACATGAATGATGATATTGTATTTCATTTAGTTAAAAAGTAAGCAATGTAAATAGTATACTGAAATTAAATAATAGTTAATATGTCATTAATATCATAATTATGTCATTTATGTCACATATAATACTTAAAAATATTATGTATCTCGTACCATGTAAACTTTTAGTGAATGATAAATTACATTTCATCGTGAGGCAGTAGTCTTATGCACTCACAACTGAAGTTATCGGGTCTTCTACGAAATGGAATGTAATATTTTATATATTTTATATTGAATAAAAAGGTATAATAATGTTATATATGTTTTATATATATATATAATCTATCATAATACCCAACATTTGGAGGATGTAATGGAAAAAATAATGACATCAGTTCGGGAGGCGGTAGCCCTCCTTAAACATAAATGATAATTTCATAAAGAATTTGATGTAAGTAGTGATGGTTTTAATTTATTAAAATATTATTAAAAAAATAAACGTATATTTAATAATATTATCATTTAATATCATCATGTTTTTAATAAAATTTAAGGAGGTGGGTAAAGAAGTAAAATAGAGACGCTCGTTGAAGAAAATTACCTCTTCTTCATGTATTCTAATTTAGTTTGAACTAAAACAATTATTCAATGTATATATATAAAAAATAAGGCATTTTGGATGAGTATATGGAATTTGGAGAGTTATTTAGGTCGGTATTTTATGAACCAACTATTATTTAACATGAAAATATGGGGAGATATTTATCTCTTTTTATTGTTGTGAAGGCGTGACATTCCTATAAATACTCAAAATTATTCACTCTTTGGAGGGATCTCATTCCTAATATTCCACAAAAGATGAATAATAATTAATGTTTGTGAGAGGATAATGTTTTCAAGACTCACCTCTACAAAAAAGAACAAGTTTTCACTTATTTTCATTATATTAATGTTTTCCTTCTTTAACCATTTAATTTTCTAACCTAGGTTATTTATCTAGAAATAATAAATTAAATTGATATTTTTATGTAATTTAGACAGATTATTTATATATATTATATCTAAATTTTAAAATAAAATCATAAATTTCGTGGGAAATTATTTTTAACAGAATAGCATGTAACGAGCAAAAAAACAGTACTTGAACCCAAACCATTCTACAGAATTTTTACTATTTAGTGGTCAATATGATCATTATAAAATATAATTTCGACCATTAATGGATAATGTATGGTCTTTTTAAAAAAATAAAAAACACATGGTAGAAGATATTGTTTTTAGTAATTTTAAATCATTTAGTAAAATGTCATTTATTTTAAAATAACCTCACTGTCAATTTGGACAATATTTAATCAATTTAAATTTTAAAAATATAAATGTAACGATAGAACATAAATATATTATGTTAAAACATTTTTATCAGTATTTATTCATATAATAAATAAATTATACAGATTATTCATTCAATTTATATCACCTTAAATATTTTTATTATAATTTTTTTCCATTATGTATTACGCGCCTAGGTACTACATTGGAATTTCATACGCATTTTATGTAAATATTTCATCTTTAAAATAAAATATTATTATGATAGACCAAACTAATATATCACTCATAATAAATATCATAACCAAACAAATTTTTTCTCTTATCCCAATGCTTTATAGATATTATAGGTACAAACACTTACTTTTTTGAATTTTTCATTACATAAATTATTATATAGGTGAATTTCACTGAATAGTATCCCAATAACCAATAAAAATACACTATATAGTTATACATATAAATATACTTTAATCTAAAGTGTTTCTGAAACGTTTTTATGTCATTTTACCATTATTTATAATGTTTACTTCATAGATAAATTCAAATTTACCTTAATAAGGGTAATTAATTTAACAGTTTTTGCAAATAATTATAGAAAAAAAATTATCTTTAGGTTGTTAGATAATATTAATTGTAACTATTTAAAATTTTGAGTATATTTATCAAAATTAAACTCAATGAATTTGTAGAATTTAATTAAATTTATTCTTATAGACACGATGAAAATGTGGGTTTTTAAAGTGAGTGTTTTTAAATATTTACAATGATTTTCTATCAAAATTAAACATGAATGTTATTTGAATGAACTAAAATGTGTAATTAAATATAATTTTTAATTATGTTTAATTTTAAAACAATTAATAATATAATTTAATCTAATAAATTATTTAAAGGAAAATGTAGTTTTAAATTAAAATTCTGTAATTTTCACCATTCATAAAAAATGAATCATCATTGAAAAATTACGAAAATTACAGTAAGATAATTATAAAATTAATTATTACAAAATGATTATTATTGTTTCAATTAAATATTATTACATTGGTAAATTTTAATTTTAAAATATTTTCCCATTCAGGATTAAATAACCTTTATGAAAATCAAATTTTTCAAGAAATATTTGTTTTTATTTAAAATGAATCTTTTTTTATATAACAAATAAGGAGATAATACGTAGGAACTATAGAAGGATACTGTAGTAGGGAATAATTTCTGGGCACTGTAGTGGGGAAAAATTTTCCTGCACTATTGTAGCAGTCTAGCAGGGCACTATAGTAGTACTCTAACATCCACATAATGTAGCTGTGATGCCAATGTAGTAGTGGATGTACCGTAGAAATAAATGTAGTGACCCGACTACTGTAGTAGTACTGTTCATTGAAGGTCCCATTTAGAAAGAAATGTGATTTTCAGCCCTATATTCAGGCCAGTTGGCCTTGGGCCTTCAGACTATGTAATGGGTCTCCCTCTACCCAATCAAAAGAGTTCTTTTATTTAATAATAAAATGAGGCTTTGGACCTGACCATTAAAAATAGATAATGCACATGTATAAAATATATATATACCTATGATAGTTGATCATATTTATACCTTTGATTTCAAAATATAGGATATAACCATCATATTACAAAATAATATTACTATTATATTGATTTTTTATAGGAAAAACTTGATCTTGGATGCCATAGAAGATAACATATTTTTGTGTGGACCACATTCTAATCTCAATTTTATACATCACATTATCTATTGAATAAAATTTTATTCATTTAGAATTTTCAGTTTGTTTCATTCTACCCACCATAAATAAATATCACCATAACAATTTAAACATGATATTAGAAATAAATGGTTTTACATACCTTTATTTAAAAATACTCTTCGTAAAAAATTTAATAAAATACCCTCTTAAAAAATAAATCCATATGAAATGGTCATATTGAATAACATATAACTAGGTTTATACATATGATAAGGATGGGGGTAGGTGAATATGTGGATTTGGAGGAATAGATTATATAAATGTAGAGAGTTATTGTGGTCATTGATCACTCGTAATTTAATGATAAATGGAATGTTAAGGGGATAAAAATCAAAAAATGTGATGAATTAAAAAATGATACAATTGAACTAATTTGAATATAATAATATAATTTTTTTAATAACCTCTCCCTAATATTGATTAATTCTTTTATTGATCAGTAATATTAATAAATATTCTAACTTGATACGTTTCTAATATATACACACTCATCCTTTGGTTGCATGGAACATGTTTCCTCATATATTCAATTAATAAATTAATCTCATAATTCATTTCAAAATATCATCTTTAGACATTTTAGAAATTTTTTAAACATCCAAAAGATTATGATACAATACTTTAAAAAAGAAGGCCACCAAATAAAAATTTATGTAGCCTTTAATCATCACATACCAAAAAATGGGAATACCTTCATAATGTGTTTTCTTGAAACATGGTAATAAGAATAATTACCATAAAAATGATTAAAATCATGCATGATTACTTATTCATACCATATATTATGGGATATATTCTATAAATCCAAAAATATTGTAGTCTCCATCAATTATTACATAAATAACATTTTCAACAAACCATTAAACAATTCCTAGGTTTTCAGTATTACCTAGTTAACCTATATCAATCACCTCATTATCCTATCATTTATTTATAAATATTAGAAACATATTAAAGTTTATCATTATATTAATGACGTTTTTTCCTCGAAAAAAAATCTGAAATAGCGTTTCTTTTCCTTGTACAATTTAGCGCATTATTAAAAATCCCTCATGAAATAGTACTACATTACAATCCCTATACAATTAATTATTCTAATTCTAAGAATATATCTAATAATATAATTTAACAATACATTTCATAGATCTAAATATAGAAGAATATTAATCAATCAAATTATTTTTTATCCATAACATAAGCTTGATTTTGATCTAATAAATTTTTTTAGGTATATTCTATTGAAGATTGGGAAATTTATTTCAATAGTTCCCCATTAAAGTATAGTTTAATCAATAAATATTATTTTCTTTCTTTATTCCCTTTACATTATTTTTTCGACCTACCCATTTTCTCTATATTTATTAGAAACTCCCAACCACTTCAATCATTTCCCTTGGAGAATCATTGAAAAAGTATATCACATGAGAACATCATTAGTTCTCTTCTTTCCTTTAACAACATATTAGATATTTTTCCTCCTATTATGACTCTTATATCTAAATCCACAATAAATAGGTACTTATTTCTCTGAATTTTTAGAACAAGATATTATGTCCTCAAATGATGTGAATATTTTAGAGAAATGTTAGCTTAAATATACTGTCTTAAACCCATAAAATAAAGAATCATTCTTACTCTTTTGATTTCAGGCTTTGATTTGGTTCTCATTATTTCTAGTAAGTGTAATTTATAAATAGGGGATCACACAATATTTGATCATGTCATTAAGAATCACAATGTATAATATCAAAACATCAGTATGTTCTCCTAAATATATCCTCAATTTCTTTCATGGGGTAATATTCCATAATCTATGTTTTCCTAAATATTTATCCAATTGTTTCTACTAAAATTTATATGATACAAACATTTGAAACATCGACCCTATAAGCATTTATATGGTGCCAAGATTAATTACATTATCATAAGATATAATGAATCACACACCAAATGATTTATTTGTTTAGTAGTTTGGGTAAACTATATATATATATATATATGATTTACACATTACATTGGAATAAAAAATAATAACAATTTTTTTAAAAAATACCATTATTTCATCTACTGTATCCTTATGTATCATTCATATTAATCCTCATGGAATCCTAGATAAATGAAGAAAATAAGTTTCATAAAAAATGTTCATTAATGGTTTAGTAAAATAGATGCTACTATGAATCAATAAGAATAAACAATATAGAATGTTAAATATCTAAACAAACATGCCACTTAAATAAAATCAGTAACATATACTATAGTTATGAATCAATATGGAAATGTAAATAACTAAAAACACATTCCACATAATCAATAACAAAGAATGATGATAATCCATAGATAATTCTATAGTGTAAATATCACAGATAGTGAAAAATACATCTAAATGAAGGAAATGATTAATTATAAGACTTCATGTTTCATATTCACATGATATATTTACACTCATGATATTCAACAATACTTTTTTCAGGATATTTTCAAGATCATTCTCAATAATGCCTAAAACAAACTGGTTACAAACCCCTAGGTATTTTCATACCAATTTCATCTCTTGAGAATACTAATGTATCAAGGGTTTTCATTATCAAGTCCCCTAAAATTTTATTTCATGTCCAAAGAATTCCTCATACACTGAATAAATGATTTAACTCAAAAAAATGTTCCATGAAAAATCATGGTATTGAGTAATATATACAAATTTATCAAACTTTTTCTTGTTAATCTATATCTATAAAAGTAAATACCATATATAAATATGTTATACAGTTAAAGAAATTATTGTATCCAAGATCAATAATATAGAAATTTTTATGAAAATTTAATGTTTACTAGAATTTGAACAATTTAAGTTAAAGTTAGTGATAAAAAATATGGATCAAGGAAGTAAATATCAATACTTTCCTTTGTCAAAGTTATCATCAACCATCCAATGATAGATTAAGGATTTTTTTAGAAAAATAAATTCCCATTCGGGAAAAATTAAGGGATGTCTCAATTGATGAATTGGTATAAAATAAAATATCATCAAAAACAATATTTAGGGGAATATACTTTTCATTTTGAAAAAAACATTTTGAAAATCCTAATCTTTGACGAACAGTTTATAAAAAATATTTCAGACAACCGTTTTGAAAATAATTTTCTTTGAAAAATCATTTAGAATATAAACAATAATATTGAAAATATTTTTGTTGTAATTATGGATAATAATTCAATTCATTCCTTATAGATTATAATACTGTTTCCTTTCACTTTTTCCAGTAAAATGAAATGGAGAGTTATTATGAAAACAAAATAAATATGAATTTTATTTATTTTAATCATTAAGAAATTGAGAATATTATTTTATAGATTTACATTGAAAAGTTTAAAACATTTTTAGGAAATATTATAGGAATCATTACTAAAGAGGAAATCATATTTATGATCTGATGGAAAAATAATATTGGATTTTCATAAAAACATTTTGTAAAAAATTTTATATACCCAAGAGTGTAATATTGGGAATATTAAATAAAATGAATCATTTATAACAGTGGGGAAATAAAATTAAATCGTTCATTCGGACATGTTCATGAAATTTATTTCAAAAAATATTCTTGAATAAAAATTCCCGATTTGAATGAGACTATGGAATACACCCTTAAAGTGATCATAATGTTGATGTGATAATTAAAAAATGAATTGTCTATGTGGATGGACTATACATCCATATAAATAAATGGGAAATAAAAAAAATATTTATAATTAAATGCACAGGTAATCTTAGCAAGACATAATCAACAAAGTAGGAGTATAACTTGATAATTGAGAATTTTGTTAAGAAATCGTTTATTTCATGTGTTTTTTGTTGAACATGATTTAACCTAAATAATAATGATTATAAACTGGATTAAAAATTATTGAGAAACCATATTAATATTTCAAATATCATTCATTATCCTTTTACAACATATTCTTAGCTATTTATTAATCGTCACTCATTAGTTTCATTGTTTCATGTGCAAATTTCCTTCTTTCCCCCGCATCATTGATCAAGAAAGATATGGTTATTTGAAAAAATATATAGTTATATCAGCTCCAAAATAATGATTATGACGGAATTATTTTATCCATACTTTAATTTTATATTTAGAATAAATCATAAATTGTTTTTTGAAAAATGATGTATGTTACGGTCATTGAGATGGCATGCCTTGCATAGGAATGAGTAATGTTTTCATTTTTTATTCATTTATAAGGTATTGGAGATTAGAAATTTTATGACATTAAATATTGATAAAAATTTTATTAACAAAATATTATATACATTCATATATCATTCATGTGGTGTGGGGATGCAAAGAGAGTAATATAACTTCGTGAAGGCGGTACTCTACACGTACATGAACTATGTTATCATATTTCATTGGGTGAAAAAGTAATAAAATAAAACAATGACTATATTTCTATAATGATAAATATTTAATTAATATATTAATTATGTTATATATATCACATATAATCAACAAAATAATTCTATTTGACCATACATATAATGTGTTAGTGAAAGGTGAATCACATCGATTTGTGAGGTGGTACTCCTTTGGAGACACAAGCGAAAATATCATTTCTCCTATGAAATGAAAAATAATATTTTATATATGGTGTAATTACATTATAATACATTAATGTTATATATCTTATATATATATATTATATTAATTATACTACCCATCCTTGAGACTCTATAATGGATAAATGACTGACATTAGTTCATGAATTTGTTATCTTCCATACACATGAACTATAATTTAAAAACTCATTTGATGGAAGTGAATATTAGTTCAAGTAGTTACATTATTACAATAGTCTTCCAGAATATTGAAAATAATTAGGTCATAATATAATAATGGTTTGATAAAAATATTATTATTTAGAGAATGGAGTAAAATAATGATTCTTCTTGAAGAAAATTACCTCTTATTCAGGTATCTTCATCTAGTTTTCACTAAAACATTAATAGGATGTATTTATAAAAAATGTGAGGATTATAATACGAGTTGAGGAATTTATGAGAGGGAATTGGGTAGGGACTAGATGAACCATGTTTGTATTAATGTTGGAATATGGGGGAAATTTTAGATTCCTTTTATAGTTGAGGAGAAATGAAATTCTTGTAAATAATCAAAGTGATTCACTATTGTGAAGTATCCCTTGCCTAATGTCATGACCAGTCCCCCGAGGCATATTTTGTGACTACCCCAAGTTTGCATTACATTGAACAGGGTCTAGAGACTGGCACCGGAAAGGAATATCACAAAAAGGGAAGGCATTTCCTTTAAACATATACACACTCACTCACAAATGCCCGACCACATCCCCACACACTGAAAGTGGATAACAAGTACCAATAAAACAAGGTTTGTTTCAATTTCAATTTAATGTAATTGGGATAGAATAAAAACCCAAAAACAACTGAAAATAACAAGCACAAAAAACTGTAATGGACATCTGCCGAAACCCCACCTGATAGTGATAGTATTGAAGGGACGAGAAGCTGAAGTAGTATGTCATCTTTTCCCGGTCTTGATGGCCCCCACCTGGTCCTAGGTCAACATGTCTATCATCGTAGCATTTGTTATTCCCATATGCCTGAGCACCTTTATCAAAACATCGATCATCTGCACCAAACAAAACATGTGTGGGCAAATCCCATGCAGGGGTGAGTAACATTGTACTCAGCAGCAACCCCCCAAAACGGAAAGACCACTCACCAATTTCTCAGGGTAATGCATGAAACACATGACATATCAAACTATGAATATTCAAGGGTAGTAACATTAGCATCATCAGTCTCATTGTAAAACACCTCAGCTACTGGTGAACTCCTCCTCTAAAGTGTACATTGGGCCTGCCACATCACGAAGAAGTGCTCCTACTAACCTTGGAATATTTTAGTACACCTTTCCATCATATACTAAGGGCCTGCAAAGTTACAGATAAGTACTTAGCACAAACCATATCCAAATAAGTTACTCCTCATCGTTATGTACCAAGGGCCTACAAAGTCACAGAGAAGTGCTTTACATTGTGGGTGGGAAAAGTCACAGATATGTGCTTCCCACCGATCCATGGTTGATTCATACAGAGTCCAAAGTCATCATTCCTTGGGTCTCAACCAACCACCGGGTTCCATACATACTGCATCTAGGAGAACTAATCCTCCATCCCATCATTGCATCTCAACTTCCATGAAAGTCACCATAGAGCATGCAAAACATCTGCATTATCAAGAGGGTCCTTAATCTGGAAACGGCTTGTCAATCATAGGCACAATTTGCAAGATACGAGCATTTTAGTAACCAGGGGGCCGGTTGTGACAGGGCCAGGTCCAATGGACCTGACCGACCCGGACCAGGGGTCCCACATACCCCGGTTTAAGATCGATTGACTAAATCTGACACGGTTTGGGCCTGTTTTGGTCTGGTCTAGTCTTTCCAATGATCAAGGCCCAATTGGAATCTCTGGACCCTGCCCCTTTTGGTCGACGGTCCAGCTAACCATGTTTCCTGACGATACGGTCTGGTCTGACCTGAAATCAAGGGCGCGACTCCGGCCCTCGGGGTGCGGACTAAGGATGGTAGGTTATGTGTATGGCCCGCGAGGTGGTCAATTCACCATCCAATATGAATGATGCGGACTAGTCCACCTCGCTAGATATGCCTAGTTCCCGCGTCCCGTCCACTTCTATCACCCCGCGGGTCGCTGTTGGGGCGCCTCCTCTGTCATGGTCGAGCGATCGTGGCACGTCGCACATGACATAGATGAGTGCTGCATCCATGGGCCTCATACACAGTTGAGAAACCACATCTACCACCTCTTTCTATTGGATTCTTCTGATATATCGCGTTGTGGGATGGCACACTGTGGTGGTGCACCACTATCCACCCACATCTCGCGCACCATCCGACTCTTCTATGGACCACTGGTTCCGCACCAGTGGTCTATTCGTCATGCCGCTTGCACTTGTGTTATTTGAGGAATGTTATCTCCACCATGAAGGTCTGAAAAATTTGTTTATATCAATTCAAGAGTTTTTCCATGAAGAATACAGAAGATTGTAGGGCTTGGGTAATGTTCATGTCAGCATGCTCCCACCACATTAGAAGTTTACAAACAAGGGATGTCTGTGGATTTAAATTCGAACAACAATGATAATTCAATCCCTAATAATGAAACCCAGTGAAATCACCCATATACGAGAACACATGATCAGTGTATTAACATGTTCTTGGGTTAATCTACATTATTCATTTTTAAATATGAACGTTGAAACTTTAAAATCAAATAAACCCTAACGTATTGACGGTCGATGATGAAGCGTTAATCTTTGGGAGTCCAAGGAATTGACTTCGTCACTTAATTCTATGTTCTTTGAGGTGCATCGAAGATTATAAATATCCACTGATGTTCGTCGTTCTTCATTGCAGAGGATATTCTATAGAGTTTTTTCAGAGAATCCTCCAAGTTTAATTCCAAAACTCCACACATTGGATTATTTAATGAAGACAAAAATCACAGTGACACTGTGCCCTTTAATAATGATCATTAAATTATCCTCATTTAATAAGCCATATTTAATGAGCCATTTACATAATAGAATCACAGTTTCAATGAGCCATTACTGGTCCTCCATTAATGCACATTGTCGCTTCACCATTGCATCACTGTACTCCACCCCATGGTGAGAATGAAATAATATAATTGAATTATTTTTCATGAAATGTCTGATAAACATCTTCTCTGATTGGTCCTCACTGGCCAAAGTTAAGTAATTTTTAGGTGAATCCCTATGTTTCAAATTCAATGGTGACATCCTATTTTCGATCTATTAATGAGTTCAAATGATAGAAATATCTTTCCCGCATGTTTACTAAAGGTACCTTAAAAAATGATCATAATTCTTCCAGGTTCTTCAGACAACGGAATCATGTGCTACTGGATTTGGCACTCTTGAAATAATTCCATATAATTATGAAAAATTACATGGAAATTCTCAGATGTTACATTCTCCCCAACATCGATATTTACATCCCTAAATGTCAAAACAAAAACTATTCATAAATATGGGGTTAGTAAGCATGAATATGAGCATCCCACTCCCATGTGCTCTCCTAGATATTCTCATGCTTCCATCGGATGAACATTAGAGGAAATGACCGACCTCATAGGACCTACTCTTGTCGAGCCTCTACCTCTACCAAGAACTATACAAACGTCACCCCATCATCAATGTCCATCTCTCCCCAGTCAATGATATTTGAAGGATCATGCACATACTTCCTCAGCTACGATACATAGAAATCATCATGAACTAGTATATCTGTGAAGGAAGAGATAGGTGGTAAACCACCTCTCCAACTCTACTAGAGATCTAAAAAGGTCTGATGAACCTCGGAGATAACTTTCTGCCTCTGAAAAATCTCCATAATCCATGTTATGGTGCGACCCGAAAGAATTATTGATCTCCCTCCTCAAACACCAAGGGTATTCTTCTCTTGTCGGCATAAGACTTTTGCATGCTCTATGTAGTCCTCATCGACTTATGGATGATCTGAACTTTCTCGGTTGTATCCCATACCAACTGTGGACCCATAAGTACCGACTGCACCGGGTATGTCCAATATAAGGGTAATATTCATGGTTTCCCATTCAATGTCTCTAATGATTCCAAGCTGAAGGTGGAGTGATAATTGTTGTTGTATGAGAACTCCACCAAAGGTAAGTGGTCCTTCCATCTTCGACCAATATTAAGGATGCAAGCATGAAGCATGTCCTAAAAGGTCTTTAGGGTTCTCTCCTTCTGACCATCCATATATGGATGAGAATCTGTGCTCAAATGCAGCTGCATTCCAAACACCGCTTGTAATCCCTTCCACAACCATAATGTAAAGTGGGTGGCACTATCTATGACGATTGTTGAAGGTACCCCATGAATCTACACTTTCTCCTTGATGTAGAGGCATCCCATGACCTCTACCGGTCAATGCCCCTAGATGGGTTGCAAGTGAGCCGACATGGTGAGTAAGTAAACAATCACACAGATAGAGTTGTGTCCCCTATATGTACATGGTAACCCAGTCACAATGTCCATAATGATATTGTCCCTTTTCCACTTTGGTACCCCTGTGGGCTAGGCCACGCCTGCTAGAACGTGATGCTGTAACATGACTTGTTGAAAAGAGAGGCATCATAAAATGAACTCATCCACTGCTTTATTCATCCCTAGCCACAATTTCTGACTTCAGAGGTCCTGGTACTTCTTCACCCCTCCATGATGTACCTCCAAGGGAGATGTATGATACTATATCTACACCTCCTCCCACAACATCACTAGTACTATGGTGCACACTCTAAAAAGTATGATTTAATCCCCACCTATTAGAAATCAATCAGAATCCCATCATGAGGATTACTGGGCATGTCGGACCTCTCAGTAAACAACCACCAACTGTGCCTCCCCAACTCACTATAAGAGTGAGGGGGTAACAGTCATCAACTGAAGGTATGTAACTTCACCATTATCCTTGAAGGATATCTTCATTTCAGCTTACTACTTGGTTTCCTCACTAAACAGCTGCAACCCTGTCCTCCCGCTGTGTGTGTCTTCAACCATGTTCCACTTTCTAGGTGTATATACTATCTCAAGGTCATAGTCTAGGAGGAACTCAAACCATCGCCGATGCCTCAGGTTCATGTCATTATGTGTTAAGATATAACAAATACTATTTTGGTTTATGTAACCTATAACTATTCACCTATCAAATATTTCCACTACATATTCTAGGAAAATAACAGTAGTTCCAACTTCAGGTCATAGGTTGTGTATTCTTCACATGTTTTCTCAATTATCATGTGTTGTATGCGATCAATGCTCTCACTTGTATCAAGACACAACCATGTTCCGTCCCTGATGTGTTGCAGAAAACTACATACCCAACACCCTCCTCTAGTAGTCTCAAGATGGGGCAACAACAAATCTCCACCTCAGCTCCTAGAAACTTGTATGGAATTTCTCTGTCCACATGATGTGCTATACATTCTATGTCAATGCTGATAAAGGTGATACTACCCTTTAAATGTCAGGTACAAACCTTTGAAAGTATCTAGCCAACCCCAAGATGCTCCTCACCTCGTTTGGACTCCCGAGAAGCTCCCAAGTAAGCACCGACTCTATCTTCACTGGATCCATAGCCACACCAGCCTCTGAGATGACGTGTCTAAAAATGTGGACATCTGGAATCCAAAACTGACACTTCAAGAGCTTACCATAATGTTGGTTCACTCATAGTGTATCTTGGACTATCTTAAGTTGTGTGGCATGATTCTACTCCGACGCTGAGTACACTAGGATTTCATCGATGAAGACCACGATGAACTGGTCAAGATAAGGTAGTAAAATCCTATTCATGATGCCAATAAACACAGTTGGGGTATTGGTCACACGAAAAGGAATCACCCCGAACTCATAGTGGTCATACTGACACTTGAAGGTTGTCATTGGTACATCCTCATTCTGTACCCAATGCTAGAGATAGCATGATCTGAGCTCTATCTTTGAGAACCCCTTTCCCTATTCAACTAGTCGAAGAGGTCATCGATTCTCATTAGTGGATACTTGTTCTTCATTATCACCTATTTCAAGAACTGGATGTCCATGCACAACATCCAAATCCCATCTTCCTTCTTGGAAAAAATCATCGGCGATTCCCATGGTAAAACCATAGACCTCAAAAATACCTTATCATACAAGTCATCCACCTATACCCACATCTCACAGAGCTCTATATAATCCATCAAATATTCTAGTGTGGATATCGGTGTCATATTGGGGTACATGTCGCTGTAGAAGTCTACCTCCGCTATCAAGAGGTATTCCTAGAAGATCCTTAGGAAAACATCCTTGTATTCGTCCACCACTACAAGGAATCTTGTAATCATCTCCCATACTACACTGTGGGTGAGGCTAGTCAATGGTTGGGTGATTAGATACCCCCTCATATGAGAGTGTTTTCCCTAGATTGCAGGGGTTTCCTTCTTTTTGTTGAAGGAAAACCTAGTCCCATCTCTTCGGACACACCGCACTATACGCCTAATACAATCATTATGAGCATGGATTGTGGATAACAATTCCATACCTAAGATAATGTCGTATGGACTCAACCTCACTACTAGTAGATCCTAGCAAACACACTCTCCTCCTAGAGTATGTTCACACTCCCAGAACCATTGTGTAATCATCGAATCCCCTGTTGTAAGAGTCTCTAGCCATAAGGATCGAGCAAACAGATCCACTGGAATCTCCTAGATCCGAACGAGATTCATGGTAATGATGGAATGACTAGAATCTATGGCGATAAGTATTGATTATATGGTGGAGAAGACTTATATAGTACCTTAGATCATCTGTGGAGTGTCTTGGTCATAATCCTCTACTTCCTAGAATTGATCTCACCCATGTTCGCATGCTCCCTGATGTTGGGGGGACCGTCTGGGCTTGTTAGTGGTAACCCCTCAAATCGATTCCCACCCTTGGCTACTCAGCATAAACCCTTTCCACATCTTCTTCCCTACATTCCACCTCACTCAAACCGTTGCCACTGTCATAGTGGACCCTCGATCGTCTGTTGGTTATCTATACGATGGGTCAGACAGTCATGAGCCATGTGTCCTGACCCACCTCACAAGTAATAAATCATAATTACCAGATGAATCCCTCTGATCTGAGAGCCTCTCACTACAGACCCTGAGTCAGGGGGTTGTCCTTTTATAAAATACCTGACATCAGACCTTGCATCTGTTGTCTACGTCATTCCGAAGACTATACTGCCTAGGGTCTGCTGGTGGCTCTCTCTAGTGGCGCCTGATCCGCCAAGAATCTCTCCATAGGAAGGGTTCTCTATAGAACCCCGTCTTGGGTAGGGGTGCTGAGAGAAAAAAATGATTCCCCGATCTCCCGCTTGAGTTCCTTCTCAATTGCTCGAGCCCTGATGAAAGGGTCTGAAACCTTGCCTCTGGATTAGTGAGATAGCTCGGTGAACCATGATGTGTACTCATCCACTATCATGCTACCTTATTGTTGGTGAAGAAACTATTGAATGCGCCCAGACATCAAGGTTATGGGGGAACGCCTCATAGAAAATTCATTTGAAGTCTTCCCTGGTGAGAGTCGGATCATTGTGCATCTGGGAGGTCACGCTCCACCATCATCATGCGAAGACCTATAGAAGGCTCGCTATGAAGATCGACATCTGGTCTAGCGGTATCCATAGTATGCGAAAGACCCGTGTCAAAGCCTGTAGGCAGTCGTCAGTGACCTGAGGATCTATCACTCCCCTGAAACTGAGAGGTCTCTATCACTAAAACTCATGTAGTGAACTGAGCCAATGAACATCAATTTATGTAACTTTTTTATTAGATTCTATCCATCAGTTGGTGGTAGCACTGGTGCACCTCCCGGTGGGTCCATCCCTAGAACTGGTCCTTGAATAGACACCTCGTCGCTAGGTGGGTTTTTTATATGACCTCGTATGAGGATTATGAATCGTCATCCACATCGAGGAATCCTGAAATATTTCACGATATACCATGGTTAGAAGGTTATACCTGGTGAGATGAATTTTTTACAAAAAAGCATAAATAGACACTTATGAAACCAATTTTTTAATTTATTAATCCAAAAATCATAATTCGTGGTCCTGGTGTATGTATATGTTTGCCGCTGCACCAACACTAGACTCCCGTAATATGAATGAGACTTGTAACACTTAACAATGATTCTACAACACCAAACACACACTCTTGGTATTTGAGGTGGAACAGACCGCCCTATGATTCCATTATTTCATGACCCATCCCTGGGGGGCCCGTGTTGTGAGTACCTAAAGCTCTACATCAATTGGTTTGGGGATGGTGACTGGAACCAGAATGGAATATCCCGATAAGGGAAGGAATTTTCGTTAATCCTATACACAAACATGCCCAATAACATCCCAACACACTGAAATAGGGAAACAAGTACCACTAAAACATGGCTGAGTGAATGTAATACAGATAGATTGTGGTCCAGAATACAAACCCAAAAAAGAACTAAAAACAGCATGTACAAAAGAATCTCCTATTGAAATCGGTAGATAATCCCAACTGATCATGAGAGTAGTAAAGCTACTTGAAGCCGAAGTAGAATGTCTTGTCTACCTTTTCCTTATATGCCCTTCCTGGTCATACGACACCAAGTACACCATTATAGCGTCTATTAGTCCCATATCATAGAGCACCCCTATCGAAACATTGGTCATCTTTACCAGACACAACACTTATGGTCGAATCCCATGCAGGGGTGAGAAACACAATACTCAGTAGGGACCCCAAAACAAAAAGTATATACCACACAACAATTCCACGAGGTAAATCATGAAACACATGATAGCTCACACCAGGTATATTCCACTATAGTAACAACAACATCATCAATATAGTCATCGAACACCTTAGATTCCAGAGAACACATACTCTAACGAGTACAGTGGTCCTGCAATGTCATGAAGAAGTGCTTCCGACTGACCTGGGACTTCTTAGGTACTCTTCTCCATTGTGCACTGTGGGCCTGCAATGTCACCGAGATGTTCCTCCTACTAGTTGTACCCAACTAAGGTACTGCTTCTCATTGCATACCCTAATCCTTCAAGGTCACACAGAAGTGTTTCCCACAATGGTACATAAATTTCATAGAGCAATGCTTCCCATTGAGCCATGAATGAGTCATATAGATTTGAAAGTCAGTAGTCCTTAGGTCTCAGTCACCGCATGGTTCTCTACGTAGAGCGCATGTAATAATTTCTCCTCAAGCCCTTCATCGCATCTCAAAATCCATAAAAGTAACCATAGATTTTGTCAAAATATATGCCTCATGGATATGGTCCCAACTCTGTAAACATCTCATCAATCAGATGAATGGTTTGTAAGATATGGGTGTTTTAGTAACCAAGTACTGGTTGTGATGGGGCCCGGTCCAACCCAGTTGTACCGAACCGATCAACTCAGACTAGGGGGTCCCACATACCCCAATTTAAGATCAACTAAATCGACCTGACCAGGACAAGTTTTGGGTCAGTCTGGCCAATGGGGTAGGCCTAATGGGCCTCTCTGGACCCGACCCGATTTTATAGAGGGTACAGTATGCCAGGTCGCCCGACAACCCAGTCTAGTACAGCCTTACCTGAAGGGAGAGGGTCTACACTTCAGGTGCACGTCCAGACCATTTGGTGTGGCTTTGGCCTGTAGGTGTGGCATCAGATCAGTGAGCAATGGGTATGACTCACTGTATGGTTCGCACCTGCCCTGTTCGCAATAGGCTAACCGATCCACCTCACCAGATGCGGCTGGTTTCCACGTCTTGTCCTCCAACATTGCCCCATGGGTCACCATAGAGTGCCTACTCTTCCTCGGTTGAGCAATCATGACCCGTTGTGTGGGATGTGGCATGTTTCCACTTTTGTGTCCCTCTGGTGTGGTTAAGACTCCGCATCTTCCACCTCCATCCACCAGCCTAGCAGACAACTTCTTCTACTGCACCACGACCCTTCCACTGGCAAGTCGCCGTGGTGCGTCACCATCCGCCCGCAGCCACCGCCAACGCTGGTTCACCGACAGACTATTCCACAGATCACTGGGTTTGTATCGGTGGTCCATTCTTGATGCCACATGTTCCTGTGTTCTATAGGTAACGTTCTCTCCACCGTGAAGGTCTCAAAACTGTCTTTATGTCAATTCAAATGTTTGGCCATAAAGAACACCCACAAAGGAGGGGATCAGGCCTTGTTCATGATGGACCAAACCCTCTGCATTAGATGTTTAAAAACAAGGGATGTTTGTTTATTTTAATTCGAAAAACCATGACAATTCATTCCCAGATAAAGAATCTCGGACGGAGTCACCCTCTTGCGAGAACACACTGTATGCAGATTAACCTATTTGTAAGTTAATTTGCATTTGTAATTTTGAAATTATAATGTGGAAACATTATAATAAAATAACCCATACCTCATTGACGTTCGATGTCGAAACATTCATCATTGGGAGTACATGGCATCAACGTTGTCACTTCCAGCTCTGTTCTTCAAGGTGCGTCGAAGACGATAAAGATCCACCGACGTTCATCGTTCTCTATGGGGAAGAGATTAATCAGAGTTTCATCAACGACTCCTTGATGTTAAATTTCCAAGATCCACATGTTGGATAATCTATAGAAGAAAAAAATCTTAGCGATGCTATACCCATTAATAATGCTCATTAAATTAGCCTCATTTAATTATCCATATTTAATGAGCCATTAAGGTAATATCATTACAATTCCAATGAGCCATTATTGGTCCTCCATTAATATGCCTCGTTGTTGCACCGTAGTTTCACCGTTCTCCACGTAATTTAGAGAAAAAATTAAAATAATTTCTTTAAATTATTTTTTTATTTTTCTCAAAAAGTTTGAAAAATAAGTTTTCTACTTGACCATTTCCGGCCAAAGTTATATTGTTTCTAGGTGAATATTATCAATTCAAAATCAATGGTTATCTCTAATTTTCAATCCGAGTAGCAGTTCAAAATGTAGAAAAATCCCACTTGTAATTTTATAAAACATACCTTTAAAAATATCCAAATTTCATTTTGGCCTCTCCGGGCCTCATAATCACGTGTCATCAGATTTCGTGGTTTCAAAAAAATTACATATAAAAAAAAGTACATGGAAATTCTGAGATTTTACATGTAATGTGTCCAAAATATTGATTAATAAAATATTTTACGGTTTAATATTTCTAAAAATCCCTCCAACAGAGAAAATGGAAAACATTTTTGTCATTTTCCACCTAATATCCAAGATTCCCAACTCTTCCAATTTTGTGTTTTCACTACGTTACCTAATTTTTTTTATCTTAGGTAATTAATTTCATAGGGTGAAATTAATGTTATAATTGTAATAACATCTAATCATAATTAACATAAATATTATATATTATTTATAAAATAAATATCCAATGTGTGTAAGAAATTGTTTTTAATATAAGCGCATGTAACACACAGAAACACCGATTATATCTTAATTGCATTAACAAAGCATTTAATATTTATGGGTAAATATGTTAATTATAAATGATCAATTTGTCCTACAATAGAAAATATTTGATATGTATTGAAAATAAAAAATTACATGGAAGAGTTTTGGGTTTTTAGTAATTTTATGTTATTTAAAAAAATATCATTTTTTGTAAAATAACATAAATGTCAATTTTGAATTATTTATTTAATTTTAATTTTAAAAATATCAATATAGTGATATAATATGAATGTATTAATTTAAACATATTTAACAAGATGTATTAATCTAAAAAAATAATCCAATATAATAATACATTTATTTTACCTACCTTTTAATATTTTTTGTATACTTTATTTTAGATAATTATTACCCAAATAATTACTACCATGAAATTTAAGAATAAATTTAAGTAACATATACATCCCTATAAATTGGATAAAAATTATTATAAAAAATAAAATAATTTAAAATTTCAATAGAGCATGTATAACTAAAAAAATGTTATTTCCTCCCATAAACCAATGCTTTATAGTTGTTAGTGGCATGGAAGGTTCATTTTTTAGCTTTTTCATTACATAATATATTATATATGCCACATTAAGGAATAATGTCTCAATAACACATAAAAATAGATCCTATTGTGATAAGGATCAAAATATTTCTATCCAATATGTGTTGGAAAATATTTTTTTCCATTTTATCCCATATATATTGTGTTTAATCTGTTGATAAACTATTTTTTATCTTAATAATGGATGTTATTTTCTATTGTTTTCATCGTCCATTTTGGTAAAAAATTATATATACATTGTTATATAATATAAATTACTATTATTAAAAATATTTATTCCATTTCTCTGAATCCAACACATTTATGTGGAAGAATATAATTATAAATTAACCCCACACACATGAAGAGAAACTGAGTTTTGACGATGAAGACATATTAATATAAGAATGAAATGTTAGAATGATTATAGTGAACTAAATTTTATTAAATATATATATGTATTATATAATTTTACATTAAAAAAATTAAAAAAATAATATAGCCTTATATATTATTAAAATAAAATTCAATAATTCATTGGAAATTAATTATTTTCCACCATTTATAAAAAAATAAACTTCATAGAAAATTATCAAAAAATAACCTTAAGAAAATTTTGATATTATTATTTCACTAATTATTTTTTTTTTTCAAAATTAAATTTCTATAATTATTGATATTTAATTTTAAATTATTTTTGGCCGAACAAGATTAAATAGTCATTTAGAAAAATGATGTTTTCGGAGAACATTTATTTTTCTTTTAAATGAAAACTATTTTATTTCTATGAAATAGATAGAAGATAAAAAAAGTGTAAAATATATATATACAAAATAAAAATTTGTTCCTATTTTTATCCCACTTTTCAATGTATTGTAATGTTCTATCATATTAAATAATAATATAAATAGTATATTGGTGTTCTGTGAAACTCGGTCTTGCGTGCAACACAAGAAGACTCAGTATAGCATATACGATAAAGTAAGTACAATGTATTGTGTCATTTATTCTATTGAAAAATATTTTATCCTTTTATAGTTTTTAAGGCTCTATAAATTAAATAAAACATATTGATAAAAATTATTAAATTTTTAGTAATGTCTTTATATATTTTGAGAAGAACATTTTTTCTCAAAAAATTTATTAATATATATTTTTTGGTACAAACTAAAAATATATTTTTTTAAAAATTAGAATGCTTATTTAATATATAAAATTAATTATTTTAAAAAATATGTAAAAACTACATTTGGGTGTTTTTTGATATTTTCCAAAAATGATCGATTTTTTTTATGAATAATGAAAAGTGCTGGTTTTTATTGAAAACTTCCTTTTCTTTTAAAAAATTTATAAAGTCAGTTTTTTTATTAAAAAAAATTTAGAAATAAAATTATATGAATTATATTAAAATTAATTCAATATAGTTTGTTTTAATAAATTTTATATTAATTTTTTATATAAAAACATGTTAATCTTTTTGAAAATGTTCTTTTTGGAAAATAGATTTTTCATTTCATTTCCATGTATAATGTTTAATTAAATTTTGAAAATTATATGAATTTAATTATAAAAAATGAATTCCATATTTAAAATCATAGTATTTATTATTATATAATATTTTTAAATTAGTATTTACTATATATGGATATTAAAATCATGAAAAAATAATTGTTGTGTTTTATTTTAAAATAGGTTTATTGGGGCTTAAACTAAAATGATAAGGGGTATAATTCCCTACAAACATTTCCAAAAACTAGTTTTATGATAATATTTATACCATATAAATTAAAATGTGTAAATATGAATTATTTTTGAGCCTTTTTTATTATAGAAAACATTGGTACACTTTATTCTATTAAAAGGTTCCATGTTTGTTCTCCCCTCCACTTATAAATGGCCTACCACTCTCCTCTCATCTTCAAAATTCAAGAAACATTTTGTTCAAAATATCCAAACCTATATAAAATCCAAAATTACCCCACCACATTCTAAAATCCTTATTCTTTTTATAAAACCCTCTTACAATGTCTTTATCTATTAATATTTAGAGGTTCTCTCAAGAAGAGGAAACATTTTTAACTAGTGTTTAATTTTTATTTCTTCTTCCATCTCATTAAAATATTTTTAATTATGATAATATAATAACACCATTATATAATATATATTTATATTTATACTTTTAATTTAATTATCTACATCTATTTCCTTTTACATCAAATGTGAAACAAAAATGTCACCAATGTGTACGTCAGACTAATACCTCATGAACCGATGCTATTTGTTTTGAATCACCAACTATACTGGATGTATATAATGAAATATTTCATATTATTACATAGTTTTAAATATATTATTGTAAATTTTGATTTATAATACCACATATAACTTATTACCTTCCATTCTATTGGAATATGATAAAATCACTCAGTTGTACAACAGAATACCACCTCATGAAATGATGTCATTTGTTTTTAAATTATTCTTTATATGGATGTTAATAAAGGTATATTTAATCTATAAATATGATATATATTTCATGAATATCATTCATGAAACATAATTTATTATTTACTTTCATTTCATTTCATCAATTGATAAAATGGAAAAAAAATTCAAGTGTAAATACAAAATTCCATCTACATGAAAAGTGTAATTAATTTTCAATCACGAATTTTAATGGATTATAATATATATATAATTAATTTATATTTTATTATTCTGATTTTTAAAATTTGTAATATTATGTAATAATTTTTTAATATAAATTAATGAAAATACCAAATAAAATAAAACATGAAAAACATAATAGATAATACACGAAATAAGATTTTAATAAGGAAATGTTAATAAACAATTTACAATAGGTCATAGTTATACATATATTGTATAAAAATTATTATTATCTTTATGTAATATTTTTATAATGAACCTATACATATTATAAATAATGTACAATTATGTATAAAGGAATTTGAGACATAAGGTTAGATTATTTTGCCTAAATTTTTCTTCTTTTGACATACATTATGTTATGAACAAGTATTCATTTATGATTTGTATATATAACAACTATGAAATTTAATATCATGAATATTTTTATTTGCATTATGTTTTAAGATTTATTAAATGTTATTTTTCATGTGTCTTATGATGTGATGTTACCACATAGTAAGATTTTATGATAAAAAAATCATCGTTTATCAATATTGTTACGATAATGCTTACGATTATGAAATATTATAATCCATATGAAATGGAAAATATTATTTTTCCTATAATATTTTTATATCATCAAAATACGCATGTTCCTGTAATTATCTACTCATGATTTACTCAAGAGACAAAAATTATGATTTCATGGATATTTGACTTTCTTTCTCTCTTTGGTAGAAACCCAATTCTCTTAAATATAAAATTTTCAAAAAAATCATTTAATGGATGTTTTTTATATTATCGGGTTTTTTAAAAAATAAATACTTTCAAATGTCTTAATTTTATACATAAACTAATATATCTTTTCATGGTCATCGAAATGAGTTATTTTTTATGTTAACCGAATATGTGAAAGGAATCATTGTTTATAAATTTATATTTCATGATTGACATTTTCCCTCATCATTAATGAAAAATGATTTAAAGAGTCTATTTTATGTATTTATATTTTCAGTTAAATGTAATTTTAAAGATGATTTATGAATTTTTTTTATTTTGAAAGGTCATTTTCGAAGTGGAAATCTTATTTTCTTCAGGAAATATTCCATGTCATGTTTCAAAATCATTTTCCATAAATGATTATATAAATTGATGTTACATGTTATTTAATTGGTATATTATCCAAGGTTACCATTATTATTCTTTCTCTAAATGGTTTATGTTCATGATTAATATATTCTTATGAAACCAATTTCTCATTCACAAGTCATACAAAGATACAATTCTAAGGAAACCCACCTCTTTTTATAGGTTTTACAATGATAAAATAATTGTAAAACATACTTCTTATTTTATAGGTTATTATTTAAGGAAATTATTAAATTATTATGAATAATTATTCTATTCCACATGTTATTCTATGATGAAATATTTTTAAAACCTATTTTTTGGGTTTTGATATGATGAATGTCTTTTTATATTGTAGAAAACATATCTAAAACATTCAATATATGATTCATGGGACCAATATCTCCTTCCATCAAATTTGGTATGGATTTATATCCAATGAGATATATATGAATTGAATTGGTAGAAAAACTAGTTCTAAAATGGGCTAATTCACTATGATATTCATGTGAGTAAACCATGAATACTAATAAATTTTGGGGAGTGAAACCAATAAAAGATGATAGTGTTGGGAATGAACTATGGCGACTATGATGGTTTGGGTGATAAACCCACTCCACTATAATAGTTTTCAAAATGATCATTTTCTACTAAATAAATTATTTTATATTCTTATGTGAATGCCACTAATCTATGTTTTATTCCAATTTTAGGTTCATATGGATCATGTTTTTTTATTTGATTATGATTCATGTCAAATAAAATTCAACGATTTATTCAATAAATCATGTTTACAGTCTATGATATACATGTTATGGTTTTCAACTGTTATTCTCATGCAATCGTAGAATTATTTTAATGATATAAGGATATCATCCTTGTTTAGCCTCATAGATCATGAGATATCACCCTATACTTTGTTTTCATTCCCTAATATATAAAAAAAATGTTTCATGAATGATATGTATAAGAAGGGTTCAAGTTGTGAAAGACTTAGTTGGAGTTGATGTAGCCCACTTATGAACCAGTTACATATAAATATGAGTTTCAAAAAGAACATGGAATATAATAATTTGGAACATATAATCTCATTATTCCATGGATACAGATCTATTAAGATGTAATATCAATATAAGAATTGTTCAGGTCACTATAGTTAGTATTATATAAAGGATTGGTTATAACATTGGAATCCTGGTTGATAAAATTTTAATAAAAACCCATAGGATAATGGAATATATAAGAAAATAACCAATGTTATGGTAATTATATTATTGAAAATTTCACATAAATACATCCCTGTTTGAATACTATATGTGGATGTGCTACGGGAATAGTTATACCTAGGGTAATAAATCATAAAAATTTGTGGTAGTCTAGAATTGACTCTTACATAGAACAGAACAAAATTCTGTACTGGGCACTTGGATATCACTCATAGGGATGATTCTTTGGTTAATTTACATTCTATATATGAACCATGATAAATTTTTTGAATAATATCCAGGAGTCAGTATTGTTAAAAATAATGTTTCATAGATTATAAAGGAGGTCTCATGGTTTAGATATCCTATGAATGATGATTCATGATTATTCATCCTAATTAAAGATTCATGATGGGTATAGTAACCATATTGATTTTATTAACGGATTAATGATAGGTCAATTATTTTTTTGTGGTGATATTTAAGCTCAAATTTTGAATTGCCTTTTTTTATATTAGTAACAGAATGTACCAAAAAGAATGAAGTGGACTATACCAATTTAATAAAAAAAAATTAAAATTATAATAATTGAGTTAAAAATAATAAAATAATGTGAATGAAAATAAGAAATTTACTATATAAATTAAATAATTAGTATATATTTTTACACATAATAGTATAGGATGTACAAGGTGATTCAGAAATCATGGTAAGGTAAATTTTGATTTAATCTTTCTTTAAACTATTTTGTAGTTATTATTTCAACTAATTATCCAACATCTAAATATTCTTCTTAAATTATATTCAATACACTTTAATGATTTCTCTATGTAAATTTTATTTTTTCTAGGTTTTTATAAAACAGATAAAAATATTCTTAACAATTCTAGAATGTTCATTTTCACATTGTTTCTATAGGTGAGAAAAGATTGTTTTTTAACATTATCAAATTGATATAATCTTCCTACCATATTATATGTTCTTTTTTACAATTATTACTTTTCATGTTCACATGGTTTTCTAATGTAAAATGAAATTCGAGTTATTCAATGATAATTTCATTTAAAATAATTTTAAAATATACATTTTCAATTATTTTTATCTATTAACTATATCTACGTCTGATTATGGGTTCAAATGAATTTTTTTTATTATTTTTATGAGACAATTGAAAGACCCTATGTGTTTTATTCTTATTATGGTCATTGGAAATTATATATAATGATATATGGGTCTCATATATGTCTATAATGAATTGAGTAATGATTTTTACTCCTGAAATATGATGTTGGAATTAATTAGTTGAGTTATTCCACTAGGGGTTTATAAAGTAGTACTTAACTAGTAATGTCATTCCATTATGAGTTTTTAAAATAGTTAACTGGTTATGTTATACCATTATAGTTTATATGAATATGATAATCCATGTAAAATTAATGGTTATTATATTTTTAATTCTTCTGAGATGGTTTTGTGTGTCATTTTTTGTAGATATGTTGTTTTTTGGGTATGAATGTAATTTTATGTTCGTTGCATGCCAAAAAACATTATCTAATGAATGGTATTTTTAATGTTTTTCAGTATTTGGAAAACATGTTATTCCTTTTATTTATATATCTTTATTTGTTTTATGACCATCCCTTATTTTCAAAATGTATTTAATTTGGTGTAATGGTGTGTTTTAATAATTTTGAAGTATATAACATAACATGAGATGTTGGTGTTTAATGTACTGGTTGTACCATTCAATGATTTTTATAGTGAAAAAAACATAAATAGATAAGATCATTATGGGTTTTATTTAGGTATGGTTATTGAAAAATATCTAAAAACCAGATCTAAAAGTTTATGGGAATATAAGTAATTATATATTAATTATTAATTATGTAATTTTGGGAAGGATATGGATTTTCAGTTATAGTTCATATCATGTAAATTTTGTAAAAAATATTTTTATTACCGGATATATGTTTATGTGTCTAGGTAATTATACAAATTACTTTATTAGTGAGGGATAATAGAAAATATAAATGTGAAAACCATTTTCTTCCAAACTTATAGATCAATAAAAATGGTGAATTCAGTAGTATAACAACTAATGTTATTTGAATATGGTGGAATAATGCAACTAATATTCATACATCCATATGCTGGATGAATAAATGTTACAATATTAGATAATTGGAAATTAGTTTTATCCATTGAGTAGTACGATGGAGGGAGTGTGAAAAAAAAATTCGTTGAAAGAGTATCTCTTGGAAACAAAAGAGTCATTTCGATGGGTTTTTCCTTTAGTGGATTTTGGTGATGGGACTATGTAATATAATCTTGAGTAATACATAAGGGTAAACTTGTAGAGTTTTTCTAATTGGAAACAATGTATTTAATGGAAAAGTTAATGTGTTATGAGTATTTGACTAAGAGGATGTATGTACATTGAGATTATATTTGTGTCAACTTATCCCAGTGAAAATATGATGGTGGTTGATACTGTTTGCATTGGATAGATAGTACAAAAAGATTGGGTGAAAAGTCTTGTTATATGTAGGGACCTTATATTACAAACATTTACTAATTCCTTAATAAGATATTCCCAATTTTCCCATTATGGACAAGAAATATCTTCTAAACAACATGTATATAATTTTTATTCTTTCTTTCCATTATTTTTATCATTAACTATATTTTTAGAATTCATTCTTACATAGTGTATAGGTTTTAGACTATGTGTTATGATGTAGGTGCATTTGTATTGTACATTATGATGCATTATGTTCATAGCTTTATTCAATTACTTTATTATATATTTTATATTCTAGACTCATTACATACAATATTTTATACTAATACTCATTGAATCCAATAGTTGGTAATAAATAAAGGTTCGGTATCCTCGGATTACTACACCCTAGTGAAGGTGATTTAGATCTTAGTTTATAAAAATAAATATTCATGTTTACTTTTTGGAAAATTCATGTAATTTTTTTTAATTACTTCATTTTGTTTTGTAATTTTCTAGGAGTCTATATTCTATGGATGTAATTCAATTGGAAGAGCATATGGTATGGCTAGAGAATTTTATCCAAAAGGATTTCAGATTCATGCATATATAGATAAATTATTTTATACAACAGATTTATCATGATATTATATTGATGGGTATAATGAAAAATATTTTGAAAAAAAGATAATATTAGAGGATAGATAATAAATCACATTGAATTATTTATATGTCAACAGACCAGAATATGTCTTAAATCATTAAAGAGTTGAAAATATCATTAAAACATGTGAAGCATCTCACCAATATATATATAAACTATATAGAAATTGATGAATTGTTCATCTACATGAGGTTGGTTGAAAATTGAAATTCATAAAGTAATATTGTGACTAAGAAACAATCTATTTCAATATCATTCAGATTTAATTAGAATTAGTAAAGGTGAAAATTATAGAACCATAAGAAGTGCATATTTTTCTTATATTTCCCCAATATTCATTGTTTGGAGTTATAACCAACATTATAAACTCTATAAGTAAGCTGGGATTTTTATTTTAATATTATAGAGATCATGAATTGAATTAATAAATTATTTCTATAGAGGATAATTTAATTTCTAGAAATTACAATAGTTTATAATGCAGTTAATGTTTCACTACATGGAAATGTCACTTGAAAAGAAAATAATGGTAAAGTCAAATAAATTTTTGATTAGTTTATTGGGGAACCTTGTGATAGATGTTTTCTGAAAAAATCCCACATAAATTATTACATATAAGAAATAAGAGTTAACACTAGAATAAATGATTCTGAAAAAGAATCTCCAAAAGCTCTCTAGAAATATATGGGTGGTATTCTTCTTGGTCTCACTAGTTTACATGACTCTTGAATTATATAAGCTAGAGCTTCATGTCACTCTAAAACTGGGAGATAATGTATATAAAATTATATTTCCAGAAGATATAATTATTTAATCATTAATGAGAGTGGATATTTTATGAATTTAAGAATTTATAATGTTTACATCTAGACATGAAACACGTGTTTTATATATTTTCAAAGAGTTTGGAATATAAAAGGTCTATGGATGAAAGTATTGATTTTGTATTGATAGAAGATGTGTATTTTTATAAATCCTTTAGAAACAGTGTGTGGAAAACCACACACAATTACATGGTTTTGGAATATGATTAAATGATATTTGAGTCATGGAGAATCGAAAATATTGAGATATTGTAATATACTTCCCCTCCTCATTGTCTGGAGTCAAAGCGGAATTTATACTTGGCCTTAGATGACATCCCCAAGACACCAAAGGATGGAAATAAATACCATGGTCTTCAATAAAACTAGAAGATGATTTTCTCATTGAAAATAAATCAACCACAATTAAATTACCATAATCCAAAAAATTATAAATGTTTTATGAATCTGTACTAATAAAAAAATTATAAACCTGTCCATAACCCATACAAATGTACTATAAAGAATCCAAAAACCAACATCATAATATAAAGTGGAATGCAAAACCATCAAAACTCAAAGACTCAAAAGACACTAACACCACTACTATGAACATTATCAAATATCCAACTCCACAATCCATGATCAATGTATCTGGATGAATCACTAATAAAATGTGGAACTTTTCATTTACATATGACATGATAAAAAATTTCTAAAAAAGAAAAAAATTTCCAATGATGGTCCGGAGTTACGATACATAGTTGGTTTTCCCCAAAATAATTTCATAATCATTCCAATAGTATTTTACATGTTTGAAAATTTATAAAAAACAATTTATATAAAAAATATGAAATAGTTTATATTTGAATATCAAAAAAATCCATACCAAAACAAATTTTCAATACCAAATCCATTTTCATGTAAATAATCCAAAAAACATTAAAAACATTTGAAAACATCTATTTAAGAATAACCTTATAAAATACATATATGAACTGATGTGTGCCAAGATGACAGTTCCATACTGATGAGAAATCTCCCATCGACCCACTGGGTTTGTCACAAGGTAATAATATACTAGTTCTCCAATGGCACATGCACCTTCGATAGGGTCACAGTAATTAAAATGAACACATACTATCCAATTATTCATGTACCATAACAAACCAATTGGGGAAAACTATATTATAAAAACAAAATTATTGAGAACCCTTTGACATAAATTTTTACCATGATTCAAACCGAAAAACCTTGTTTTAAATAAAAAATTAACTTTTTTAACAACAAAAATTCAGAATAATTCGGATATTTAATAAACCATCACTAGAGACAGTTTCAACAATTCTTTGAACTAAAAATTTACAACTAAAGTTAATAAATATTAATAGTTTGAAACGTATTCATTAGATTCTAATAAGAGGATTTAAAAGTTAAGAATCATACCATGAGACCCTGGTGCAAATGAATAATGACATGAATTATTCATTAAAATTCACATGAAACACAAAATACCTATCTTAGATATCATTAAATATCATCATCATATAAAAATATCCTCATCATTAGAAAAATTATTAATGAAATAAACCCAATAGGTTAGATGTATGAATCTAATAGAGGGAAGGATAATAGATAAAAGAAAAACAACAATGAACAGTGACTTACAATGAAATCCATCTTTCGAAGAACCATGATATTACAACAGATCACTTTTATATTGAAGGGAAGACTAACTAAAACCATTAGGAGGAGAAAAAACCGAGTAGCGGTCATAATGGGGAAAAAGGGGATATTGTGATAAACAAAATGAGATACAAAATTTTCAGATCTCATTTTAGCCATGCATGGTTATCTTCCATAGTTAGATAAAATGTGTGGTAAACATGCATAAGACATTGCCTCAGAAGCACCCCACATAGTTGGGATACATGGTATGTGAAACCATTCTCCAACCATGAAAAATATCTCTTTCACAAATTAATGAATTCTCATAGGTGGCCAAATGGTTTTTACAAATTGTGTGTCTAACTGTGGCCCCAAAAAGTATCATTTATATAAAATTTCATGGTTTCCTAGAGGTGTTTCACTACTTCTACAAACCATTATATAATCATACTGATCTATAGCGACCCCAAAAACATTCCAAATGTTATCCAGGACTTCCCAAAAATCATCCAAACAAATTAGACACTAAAAATATTAAAATAAATGGTTACTTACATGAAACCAATAGTGATAAATTATCTCCAAAATTAATCTTTCATTCAATGGAAATTAGAAAACCTCCATTTTACGGAAACAATTTGTTCCATTTCTTGTCCCTTTACATCTCCCAATCCAATATTTATTCATAAATCTGACCATGTTTCTAATAAAAATGTACTAGACTGATTCTTTTCTTATGAAGTATTTTCTATTTCATATTCAAAATTCATACTACCACAAGAACTAAAAAAGAATCCAAATCTAGGAAAAAGTGATCCCATCGAATCAAGTGGTCATGATTAGGATGATAATTATTCGACTGAGATAAATTTCAGTCAGTATGGACTGAACTAAACCATGGAGGAAAATAAAATCAACATGACACACCACTAACCCATTAAAGTATCTAAAAAATTATTTTTATAGATGAGATTACTTTAACTAGTTCTCAAAAAAGTGATTCACTAGCCACATAATGATTTTCAAGAACACATTACCAGTCACCTCGAATAATAGTGGTTATCAGCAAAGATCAACATATGATTTCATATGACTCTGAGTTATCTTTATCCTTTTCTAGATCATCTAGAAGTTATTTATTTCATCTTAGATAATGATCATCTCAACTAGTGATGCCAAAAATATTTACACCCAAAGAATTTGAAAATTAAAAGGACTCCCATACAATGCTTCAAAAGGAGTCATGAGTATCGAGGATTAATAACTATTTTTATATAAGAACTATAATAACATTAAATTATCCTCCCAAGAGCTACCAAAATATATTACACAATATCAAAGCATGTCTTACTATATATATAAACCTTTTCTATTTTCCAATAATTCGAGGATGATAAATTGTACCCATATTCAGCAGAGTCCCTAGGGATTGATTTGAGGATTTTTTGAAATGTGTTATAATCCATGGATCTCAATCTTACACTATTGAAACTAGTACACCATGCATATTTACAACTTCATGGATATATAAATTAAGGACGCCCATCGCTGTATGAATTTCATGAATTAAGATAAAATGTGCCAACATTGTGAGATGATCCACTACAAAAAATAAGGAATAAGTTTTACATACCCTTAATTGGAAACCAGGAACAAAAGAATTTTCTATCTACTGCTATTTAAAAACACGAAAAAATATACTGCATCATACCCACTACCGATTGGCGGTCTACTATAACCAACTGATAGATGAGGCATCTTGAATCAAACTCAACCACCTTCTTTTTCATTTCAACCCACCAGTACCATGGTTTCAACCTCTTCAGAATCTCTTGTACTACAAGCTATAAAATATATCTCAAATAGTGTTAAGAATTCATAAGTTTTTCTTGAAAATCCTACAGTACGACCATTTGATTTTAAAACAAAAATAACTGAACTCTTACTCATCATCCATCCCTTAATGGTCTCCCCTCCATTGAGATTTGACCGCATATAAAGACATTCTAAATCATATGTATATGTTGATTTAAACAAATCATCAAAAACAGAAACCAATGAAATTGAGTAAAAAATATCTATACTACCTTGGTCTTCACAATTCAATGGTATGTTAGTTTTCACAAACATCAACTACCACAAGTCTGAAGCCTCATTTTCTAACTGAGCATATGACTTTTTCCATAATGCATTTTCATTGAAATTTACATTACACAATTTATACACCAAGTCAATGTCAATATTTTATAGATATTCCATACATCTTCCTTTTCACATTGTTGAATCCCATTGTGAGAAAATGGGTTTCAACATCATATGATCCACAAAAACTATAAATTTCTCACCAAAGAGGTAGTGATGCCAAATTATCAAAATCATATATTAAAATAGCTAACTCGAAATCCAATGTTGGATTGTTATAATCATGAAACCATAACTACTGGGAACTATAAGAAATAATATTTTCTCCCTCTATGAGAACACATCACAACCAGGATCCTGGATAATCTAAATAGACCACATATCCTTGAATAGATTCTAGAAAAATCATTATTGTTGCTAATGTAAGGTGAACATTATGATCTAGAAAATACTTCTAACATTCCTCATTCCATTTAAATGGATCATCAATCCATATAAAAATACTCATAGGTGATTCTAGTCATGAAAAAATTGGGAAGAAGCATAATAAATAGCCATCAAGTAAAAAGAAAATGTGTATCTAAAAGACATTCATTGGAAGTTTCGAAGAGATAAAAAATTATATATTTATTGGATCCAAAGAAACACCTTTTTTAGAAATTATATGTCCACAGAAACGTAACTATTGTATCCAAAATAATTAATCTATGGTAATCTTTCATATAGAAGATGATCCCGTGAAATTCCAAATGTTGTCGCATAGTGTTGCTCATGTTTGGTCATTTTCCTTGTATACACCATTATTTCATCCAAAAACACAACGACAAAAGAATAAAAATACCATTAAAATATTTTATTTATCAATTATATATATAATACTGGTGAATTCGTAATACTAAAATCCATAACCACAAATTAATAAACACCATATCTACATATGAATGTTTTTTTCATGACATCCTTTCTCCGAACAGACATTTGATGATATTCCAAACACATATCAATATTAGAGAACAACTAATCACTAATCAATTGATCAAATATATCAACTATGAATAGATGCAGATAGTGAATCACTATCACCACTTGGTTAATTTTATTATAATCCAATCACAACCTAAGAGTCCTATCTACCTTATTCACAAAGAAGACTACTGCTTCCCTTGGAGATGTGCAAGGATGAATGGAACATTTCTAAAAACTCTCGAACATGAATTTCAATTACCTTAATTATTTTGTCTCCATATAATTATATGGAAGTTAAAAAGGTTGTGTCCCAAATTTTAGATCTATCATAAACTCCACATCTCTTTTAGGTGAAAACCCTGAGAGTGTTTTTTGAAAAAAAATCTGAAAACTAATAAAAAACTACTGTAAAACCACTATTCTTAATCTCATCCTTCGATTACATGGTCAAAAATGCCAACAAGTAATTAATTGTTCCAAAATTATTATTTCACATTCTTTTAATTTCCATACTCCTTTAAAGATAATTTTAATGACATCCAAAATTGTAAAACAAACAGTTTAGGAATAATAATTAATATGAGATTTGAAAATTTGCATTCAATCCATACCAATTTTTATGTCACAAACACCCTTATTAGGTAAATAGATTTACTATATTGTTAATCTATATCTATAGTTATACAACATGCTTTTCACATAGAGAATCAAAATTCTTTTTGACCAAGATGATTTTGATGTTGAATAACAGAAGGCATTATCTCATCTATTATACATCGAATATCAAAAACATGAGAAGAAATAAATGATGGGATGTAATAATATCAATCAAAAATGACATCATGATGGATTGCAAAATAATTTTACCCATCACCATCAATGGTCTAGATTGATCATTCCTAATAACATTCTCAACTCAAAATAATTAATAACTCTCTACAATTTATTCTGATCTTTCCTATTGAGATTTACCTTGTCGAGGATTCAATGAATTTATGGAATCACCATGGATAGCTAAATTTTAATGAAGAGAAATATCCTTTTTACATCACCACATTATATCATGTGACATTTGTGAAATATAAGATGTGTCCTGAACACCCGACTATAGATCATTTCACAATTAAACTGACGATTTCCCATTAGGATGAAATTATGGATTACTTGAGGTAGTTCCATACAATCTCACTTAATGTAATAAAATGATACACATTGGAAACATCTAGCTTTATGACTGGGATTTTTGAGAAATATTCATTGATTCAACTGTCTGATTATTAGTCATACAACTACCATGTAAAGATGTGTCCCTCTTCAGCTTGTTCCCAACACTAGAGCTCCAACCATTTACTTATGGTATCAAAATTCTTCCTCTGCCCTTTTTTCTTAATAATTAAATTTCTATCACCATTTCATTGATTAATATCTATGTATAATCTATTATACATAGAAAAATGGTATTTTAGAAAATTTCAATCCTTAGCTTCGATTTAAAATTTAATTCCTTCAAGGATGTAATAACAAAAATTTATGGAGAAAGTATACTAAATTCATAAATATATCCTCATACTATTTAATCGAGATATTTTACATATTAAAATGAATTGTTTTTCTATTATATAAATTCTAAACATGTAAGAATGTAATTTTTTGTTAACAAATTCTTTAAAATCCTCCCAAATTTTTTTCCTAAAATTTATCATGAACTAAGAAATCACAACACTAGAATGAATGATCCTACAACACATACATTACCAACTTGTGTTTTATCTCTGATGGTGTGCCTTGGGAATTGAATATTTGAATCATCATATTCTTCCACACAACTGCGTTCTCATGTTTTGAATCACCCTGAATTATGGATGGATTATAATTATATGAATGAATGGATTTATATAATTTACATTGTATATCCATTAAGTTTCCATTGTCACTAGTTGGAAAATATTATACTATACTCTGAAATAGCTATTGGTTTATCTATGGATCAGTTGAAACAACATTCTAAGTTGTTTCCTCTGTTTAGTTTTTTATGATTCTTATCATGTTCAATTTTATATAACCAAAACATTACACCATAATTATATCTCTTTAGAAACTAAATGGGTTATCAAATAAACTATCACATCCTAACTATCACAATAAGGATTTTCAAAAGGAAATAATTTCCCTTTTATCCCATATTTCATATTTCATAATGCTTTTGAAAGACAACCAATTTTTAAAATATCGATATCATTCCTTTTTAACATATCACATATTAATAGAAAAAATTAACCTTTTTACAATTAATAATATATCATTACTCTAAATGAAATATGTATTTCAAGTAGAAATTCATTTATAAAAAAGCATGTCACGTTGTTCTCATTGAAAAAACTCATGACATCAATGTAAAAACTCTTATAAGTTTCTAAAATCTCTTATATACCCAACTCCCCCGTAAAATGAGGTTCTATATAAATTTCTTATTAAAGCATTTTTACACTCTACATTTCGTGTTCTGATAATACTACTCCATTCTACACTCCCAACACAAGGACTAAACTGGAATGAATACTCCACATTAATACTAACACAAATAATACCCAAGGATTAAAAAATTGATACTAATTAACCCAAAAAAATGGACTAACCAAAACTAATACCATAGGTAACATCCCTCCACTTCTCATTGGCTTGAGTCGAGGGGGAATTGATACTTGGACTTAGATGACATCCTCAGGACACCAAAGGTTGTCAATAAATGTCATGTGCTTCAAAACAATTGGGGTACAATTATCCATTTAAGAATAAAACAACCACAACTAACATACCATAACCACACAACCTATAAATGATGCATAAAACCAAAGTAATGTAAATATACAATAATAACATCATACAACATAAACCTTATTAGTGTCAAATAAAGATACGAAAAACCAATAGTAGAGTATAATGTAGAATAAAAAAACAACAAAAAATCAAAGACTCCAAAGACACTAACTCCACCCATCCCAACATGCTCGAAACTCCAACTCAAAAATTCATACTCCATGTATACTGATGAATGACTAGATAAATGCGTCACATTACCTTTACCCACGTCTCGATGATTTTTTTACAAAAGCACCAATGTGCGAATGAAGGGGGTGAGTAATAAACTCGGTATGTTTTCCCAAATAAGTTCCCTAATCACACCATTATGATAAAACATGTTATAACCATTATATTGAACAATTTATATAATATATATTTGATACAGTTTATATCAGAATATAAAACAATTTCCATATCAAAGTATTTTTTTCAAAACCCAATCTATTTTTAAGGAAAGAAACAAAATAAATTTAATACTACTTCCCAAAATCTATTTAGGAATACCCTATCGCAATATACATGTCCACACAACCAAAAATATTAGATAATTACATACACATGGGTAGTCTCTCATCAATCTACCATATCATCACAAGGTAACCATAACCACTTACCCAATGACACATGACCCTTCCATAAGGGCACACCATTTCAAATGAGAAAACAACAACCAATGATGCCAAAACCATGAAATACCACTATTTCAAAACATCTTCAATTAAACATAATTTTTTTGTTAAAATTTTCTATTATTTTTTAAAATAATAAATCCAAAGATCCATTTTTATAATCATCTTTTTAAAATCATTTGAAAACCACATTACACAATAGTTCCAAAATGTCCCAAACCATCAAAATAGATGATTTCTAAAAATATTTAAAGATAAATTAAAAAATAAAATAATGGAAATACAGAATATTTTTAACAATGAATTCATGTTTTAATAAGTGGAATTTTTATTACAACCATCTACTATGGAAACAATAGATGAAATTAGGAACAACATGAATTTTTAACAAAACATGGTTGAATCTCCAAAACCCCACATTAGATATAATTCACAATCATCAAAACAATCAAATAACATCATAACTAGCATAAACTATCATAAATATATCACCAACGGACATGATAGATGAATACATGGTAGGGGAAAAGAATCAGTCAAAGAAAAGAAACTATGAATGGAGACGTATGAAGCAATATGGAATTCAACACACAATGATTTTACAAAGGGTCACTCCAAGATTGAAAGGATGATTATCCACATCCATCGGGAGTAATGGAATCCAAATTCGGTGTACAATATTGGTAAAATGTGGGGTCTTGGTGCTAAAACAAGTGATTAGAACAATTTTAGATTTTTCTTTAATTTGTGTATGGTTATCTTACACGGTTAGAATAACAGTGTGCTAACCATTATGATAACTCTATCTCAAGAATCACCTCACATATTTTTCCTACATGGTTAGTTAACAAAATGAAAACCATGTTAAATCGCACTATCCCTAAATAATAGTTTCTAATAGGATGTATCATAGTTTGACCAAACGATACACATACACAATAGCATCTGTCTTTCATTGCAATGTTTCTTAGAGGTGTTGAATGGTCTCTACTAATCATGAGAAAACTTTGAGCGTCCATAGAATCTCAAAAAACAATCCAAATGATCGTTAAACTATCCCAAACATCATAAAAACACATCAAATATGGAAAATACATAAATAAAGGGATACTTACATGAAAATATGGGGACACATATTTTTCTCTCATGATGTATCCTAATGAGTCTTCGAAAATGGACAGTAACATTCAAAACAACCAAAAGTTATCATCATTTTATTTCATTGAGTACATTATAAATTCAGTTTTTTTGACAAGGTGGTTGGTTGGACTATGTTATGTTCATCGATTATTTTACCTACAAGGTTTGAAGTTTTTTTATCAAGGACATGAAGAATGTATGAAAAACCTTTTTCGGAACGTGATCCATTGTGGGAAAGGATACAGGATGCAAGATAAAATTCTTGATATTGGAAAATGGTTGATATTATAAATGTAAATAGTTATAGTGGGTCCACAAGTTGATGAGAATACAGTTTTAACATAATATTCTAGGTATCATGAAATATAAGGGAATCATAGAGAGTATTAATTAGTTTCTATTTGTAATGGCCCGAACCTCTCCGGACCATTCCTTTGTCAAAAAGAAGGTCACAAAGTGTTCTAGAGTGTAAAATGGACTTTTCCCACACATTCTAGAATTTTGAAACTACGCGCCGTGTAGTTTGAGTACACGTCATGTACCCCCTTTTCGGGTATACCCTGTGTTGCAGGCCGTGTCCTCACTTTGTGAAACGATGGGTGCACTCAATGTGTCCAGTTCTACACGTCGTGCAGTCCTTCCCCGAGTACGCGTTACCAATCAACGGGTGTGTACCGTGTTGGAGCCGTTTCCTTATCATGTGAAAAAAATGAGTACACACCGTGTGTCTAAACTACACGTCGTGTAGTCCTTCTCCGCGTATGCGTTACCCTCAAACCGTGTGTTGACCAGTCAACGGCTGCAGAGCCGTGTTGGAAGCCGCATGGAGACCGTGTAAAATAAACGAGTACATGCCGTGTACCATAATGTACATGCCGTGTACATTTCCTTTTCTCTCCTATAAAAGGAGGGGTCCCATCCTCCTTTCAATTCACTCTTCCTCCCCTTTCCTCGGAGCCGAGTTCTCCCAAGAGACTCAAAGGCTCCTTTTCATCCATAACATCTTCGTCCGAGCTCCAATTTACGATCCATCAGTGGCCACGGGATCGTAATGACGAGGCGGAAATTCCGAGGTTGGGTCCGTTGTCTTTCCTTCGGCATTCCTTTCATACTTCCACCCGAGGAGGTTTTGTCGGGACCCAACAGAAGTGACGGACGCCGACGAAATCATCTAAGGTTGATCCGAGGGAGCGTTGTGATCAGAAACGGTTGAGGTAGGGATCTTACCATTGTCTCTCTCTTTTGTACATCATACGGGGTGGGCATCCTCTTATTTTCGTGATATACAGTTGAACCAATAATGAAAGATAATAAATGGATTATATAACGAGGTTGGGAATTTTGAGATTGATGTTACTTTATATCTTGTGATATTATGTTGTGAATTGAACGAGCTTCTACCTACTGAAAATAACGGTCGTTGGGGGCCTTTTCTTATGCAATTAAATTTTTCCCTCTCCTTTTCGATTTTCTTATGGATGGAAACTTGGTGGAATGTGGAAATTGGTTAATCACTTAAAGTTGGCTATTTAAAATCTGGAAGTCTTTTGTGATCACCCCGGTTAAACAAAAATGGAATAATGAACATGTGGGTGTTGTCTTGGATACGTGGCATGTGATGGGGGTGTTTTGTGGGTTTTCGTGGATAGGGTGAGCAGCGGGGATGCGATTGGATTGGTTGTGGGTTGGTGTGCATGTTGTGTTAGTGATGGGCAGCGGGGCTGCAATAAATGGTACTAAAGGGATAATGATGTACGGGTTTCGGTGCGGTTTTGGTTATGGTGTTTGGTAGCGGGGCTTCAGGGATGGGATTGAATGTGAACGGACTTTGGGTTTTGATTAATAAATAAATGTGGAAGAGTTAATGAATGGTGGGGCGTGGTAATGAAATGGAGTTAATAATCAATGGGGATGTTTGGTTAATAAGAAGGGCTTGGTTGTGTTGCTTGTGTTTTCCTAACTTGATTTGTAGATGGCAGGAATATGTTTTACAAACGATCGATGTGGTTCGTTGTGGATATTTTCCCAGTAATTAAGGAACTAAATAAACTAATTTCTGCTGAAACATGAAAACCTAAATGGGGTTGAGGTTGTTTTTTGTATGCATGCTTCGTAGTAGCAGTGCCGAGGCACGTGCTCAGTTTCTCTATTTAGAATCTATAGGTTGCATTGTGGGGTTGGTATATATATATATGTATCTTTTGTGTTTTATCGCCCCCACCCATGTTGAGCACTTAGTAATGAACACTCTCATTTCAAGGGAGAGGGTGTTTTTCCCTTTGTTACTAGCTCCTTCCAGCTCCTTCTCCCCTAGGTTGTGATGGCTTGAGTTGACCTTACACCTAAGACACTTAGGGTAGGTTTCGATTGGGGTGGCTTTAGCCCAAGACTCTTGTAGTGGGTTTTACTATTTCCCAATAATCTTCGGGATGACGACCGGGTGTGTGTGGTCAGGATACGTGGTTGTGGGTCCCAGGTGTGTGCGTGCAGGATACGTGGTTGTGAGGCCCAGGTGTGAGTGGGCGGGATACGTGGTTGTGAGGCCCAGGTGTGTGCGGGCGGAGAGAGTGTGGCAGCATGAGGACGTTCTCCTTTAGAAAGAGTAGCTAAATAAAGTGAAATGGTGCTGGGTACCTAATACTCTTGTTCTTATATACTACTACCTATTGTGATTGTGTTTTGGTGAGTGTGGTTGGTGAGGTTGGGTGGATAGAATTCCTTGCTAGGTTTCTTCTTTTTTTCTCACGGGACATTAGGATGTATCCCCACTTGTGCAGGAGAGCTTTAGGTTTCCCTACTGAGTATACTTGTATGCTCACCCTACATTTACTTTCAGGTTTCCAAGAGGACTACCAGGGCCATGCGGGACCCTACTAGTAGGACAATTTGAGTTGTTGTAGTTGTTGTTCTCTTTTTTTCTTTTGGTATTGTACTGTGATATTTCTTGTACTTGTACCTTGTTATAAAATTATTTAAACATGCATGCGGGCTTGGTTTGGGTTTATTTATATACACTTGTTTTTTTTTCTTTTTGGTGGTTGACTTGTCCTATTTCAGGATCCTAAATAATAAAAGGGTAACGCCTCCAATATTTGTGAAAACACATACCCTTGGTGATATTCGCCACCCCGGGGCCTACTAGAGGCGGGACTTGGGGGTCATTATTTCCCTTTCAACATTGCCAGCTCAAGAGCGTCATCTTTGGTGGGAGGAGGTCGTGACAGAATGGTATCATAGGTGATGGTTGGAAGATAGAATGGAGTCTGGAGGTAGGCACAGTGAGGATTTCATGGGATGGTTGTGAAACAATGTTAGTTAATCTTGGTGCGTGACATAGGACAGGGATGACCGGCTAGGACACGAGATTTTAGGTCCCCTGTGATCCTATGCATGGAATCTGAGCCTACCGAACGACCAAGTGAGACTACATTGATTGCAGGGTAGAGGCCCTAGGAAAGGTACATGCATCCTCATTATTTTGTTTTACTTGATTTGGGTGTTCTGGGAAAGAATTAAAATAAAATGATAAAATAAATCCTTGAGTTTTCCTTACTAGTTGGGCTTAAGCAATCCGTGTTTATCGTATATATGTGGCACCTGGACGTCATCCCCTGGTGGCTCAGACGACCGTGGCCCAAAAGATTCAGGTGGTCGATCAGTTGATGATTTACTGAGATGAGGAAGATAGCTAGTGGCAGAAGACTCTCCGTTCTTTCCAGCGGTAGACGCTCAAGAAGTACGAGGGTAGTACTTCGGATACGGAGACTGAGGGGTGGCATGAAGAGCTAGGGATCACTTTTACCTTCATCCGTGCTCCGAGGGAGTACTGGGTTCCCCTAGCAGTCAGTTAGCTGAGAGGCGCGGTGCGAAAGTGGTGGACACTCTACCTCAGAGAGAGGATAGATGTAGAGGTTCCTTGGGCTAACATTGAGATGGAATTCCAAGAGTAATTCCTTTTTTCCATGATCAAGGCGGAGAAGCATCAGGAGTTACTCTCCCTACAGCAGGGGAGTATGTCAGTACGAGAGCTGGGGATCAAGTTCAAGGATCTCTTGCACTTTGATCCGGATCTCTTTCCAGATGTGGAGTCTCGGGCGAGACATTTAGAGGAGGCGATTCGTCCTTCGCTCTAGTATGATGTCACCCCCTTCACCATTCTGACGTACATGGCGGTACAGAAGAAGCCATAGGTTGTAGAGAGGATGCACTCACTAGGAGGTGCACCTCAAGAGGGGATCCATCCAGGCTCGTCGGAGGGGAAGGCAGTCAGCAGTAGGTCTCCTGCGACGGGACCTTGCAGGTTCAGGCCAGTGCGGTGCAGGCCCCAGCAGTTTCAGTTCATATCTTCAGGTCCTCTTCCCTTTTTCACGAGCCCAGGACCAAAGTGTTTTTCTTTAGGCGGTTTCGGGCATGATCAAAGTTAGTGCCCAACTCGAGCTCAGTACGGTGGAGGAGGGCAGGTTCAACGCCCACATCAGTAGCACCAGTTGCCGGTGAGGCCCTTCCAGCAGCAGCAGGACCATTCTCCTCTGAGGGCAGACTTTGCGGGAGGTGGCCGACATCAGGGTGCTCCTCAGGGACCTCGACCAGGGCATGGTTGGTGAGTTGGACGACATCAGAGAGGAATAGAGGCTGGGCGTGGACAGTTGCACGCAGTAGAGTTGACAGCTCCGGCAGGACCAGAGGTGGTGTGAGGTACGATTTGTTTGTTCAGTATTCTTGATTCTACATTGTTCGATTCAGGATAATCTCACTCCTTGGTTTCACCTAGTCTTTCCCATTCTTTGGGACTATACGTAGATAGAATTTCTGTACCACTGGTGCTGAGTACACCAGTTTGAGGCCAGACCAGTGTATCTTGTATTTTCCGGGGATGTGGGAAGACGTTGGGACCACATCGATCTAGTGGGGACCTTCTTCTATTACAGATGCAGCCATACGATGTCATCCTAGGCATCGACTGGATGTTTTCTGTTAGTTCCGTAATTTACTGCTTCCAGAAAAGGGTCGTGTTCTCCGACGTGGACGGGCAGTGTGTAGATTTTATTGGCAGGGGAGCTATCATGTTGGAAGAAGGCATGTAGAGCCTCTCTTTTCTTTGTTAGGTGGGCTATCAGTGGTTCCAGCTGATACAGAGATGATGGATGTCCTGGAGGTTGTTGGGGAGTTCCTTGATGTTTTTCCTGAGGAGGTTGTGACTCTACCCCCCCCCCCCTGACGTGACGTTGAGTTCGGGATAGACTTAAAACCTGGTGCCCTTCCGATGTCGATGGCCCCTTATTGGATGGAACCTTCGGAGTTGCGGGAGTTGAGGATTCAGATTGACAATATGATGGAGAAGGGTTTTTTTCGACCAAGTGTATCACCATGGGGTGCTTCGGTTTTGTTCATGAAGAAGGAAGATGGTGGTTTCAGGCTATGCATAGACTACCAAAGGTTGAACCAGGTAATGGTCAAGAACTGCTATCCCCTTCCAAGGATAGATGATCTCTTCAACCAACTGAGGGGAGCAGGTTGGTTTTCCAAGATTGATCTACGATCTAGATATCATCAGCTAAGGGTAAAAGACAGTGACATCTCGAAGACGGATTTCAGGTTCAGGTATGGGTACTTCGAGTTTGTGGTGATGCCGTTTGGAGTTACGAATGCACCGGCTGTGTTCATGGGACTTATGAACGTTGTCTTCTGGGAGTTTCTGGACAGGTTCGTCGTTCTGATTATTAATAACATCCTGATCTACTCAAGGTCATAGGTGGAGCACGTTGAGCATCTCAGGGTAGTCTTAGAAGTCCTTCGACACCACCAACTTTACGGGAAATTGTCGAAGTGTATGTTCTTGACATAAGAAGTACACTTCATTGGGAACATGGTGTCTCAGCATGGAGTGTCTGTAGACCCGTTGAAGGTGGAGGCAGTTGTTTCTTGGGCAGCACCCAAGAACATGGCAGATGTTCGTAGTTTCTTGGGGTTAGCAGGTTACTATCGGAGGTTCGTTTCGGGCTTCTCTCAAGTTGCTGCTCCATTGACTACTTTGATGAGGAAGAACCAGTTCATCCTATGGAGCGAGTAGTGCCAGAGAGCTTTTGACTACCTGAAGAAGAATTTGGTCAGTGCTCCCATATTCAGGTTTCCAGAGGAAGGGTTGTTTTATGAGGTGTATTGTGATGCTTGTATCCTTGGTCTGGGGTGCATGCTGATGCATAAGAAGGGAGTGATCTGTTATGGGTCTAGGAAGTTACTCCCCCACGAGCGTAACTATGCCACGCATGACCTAGAGCTTGCAGCAGTAGTGTTTGCATCGAAACTGTGGCAACATTACCTCCTTGGGGCGTGCTTTTTGATCTTCTCAGATCACAATATCCTGTGTTATATCTTCTCCCAGCATGACCTGAACTTACGGCAGCGGAGATCGGTCGAGTTTCTCCATTACTATGACTTTGAGATCTCTTACACTAAAGGTAAGGGAAACATTGTGGCTGTTGCCCTGAGCAGGAAGACGCATCAGGAAGTAGATCGGAAATCTACTGATGCTTGGAAGGCGATGGGGGAGTTGGCTGCCTTGCACTTGGATTCCAGGGTAGAAGGTGTTAGAGGCAGTTTGTTTCAGATGACGGTGCAGTCTTCCTTCTCACAGCAGGAGGAAGAGTCTCAGTGGGGGGACTCCGAGGAAGAAGTGATGTGGGATCGTGTCGATCAGGGGAACGCTCCAGAGGGATGGTTAGATGACAGACGACATTGGATTCTTTTCCATTGAAGGTTGTTTGTTCCGGAGGCAATCCGTGAGGGGGTTCTCCATGAGTTCCATAGCTCATCCTTGGTAGTACATCCAGGAGTTTCAAAAATGTACCGAGGCCTAAGGGAACAGTTTTGGTGGCCTGGGGTGAAATGGGCAGTGGTGGAGTTTGTGGCTAAATGCCTAGTGTGTCAGTAAGTGAAGGCTGAACACCGTGTTCCGAGTAGGTTGTTGCACCCTTTAGATGTCCCTGAATTGAATTGGGATGACATATTAATGGATTTCGTCATAGGAATACCTTGATCTAAGGGTGGTTATGATTCTATCTGGGTAGTAGTGTATCGACTGAAGAAATCAGCTCACTTATTAGAAATTTAGGAGACAGTCTCGGTGAGTGCCTTATCAGAGAGGTACGTAGATGAGGTCGTACGTTTGCATGGATTCTCTAAGACTATCATATCAGATCAGGATACTCGGTTTATCTCCCAAGTTTGGATGGGGTTACAACATGCTTTTGACACCCAGATACACCTTAGCACTTCTTTCCACCCATAGACCGATGGGTAGATGGAGCAGACTATCCAAACATTAGAGGACATGTTGCGAGAATGCGTTCTGGATTTTAGAGGATCATGGGTATGGCACTTGCCTTTAATAGATATTTCCTACAAAAATAGATTCCACTCTACTATTGGCATGGCACCATTTGAGGCTTTCTATGGAAGACCATGTCGTTCATCCATTTGTTGGGCAGAGGTTGGAGAGATAGGTTCTCTTGGGCCAGATATTGTGCAGAGCACCACAGAGAAAGTCTAGCTTGTACGTGAGAGGATGAAAGCGGCTCAGGACCGACAGAAGTCTTATGCTGATCGTCGGAGGAGGCCCATGGAGTTTGAGGTGGGAGATCATGAGGTCTTGATGGTTTCCCCTCGATGGGGGAAGCAGAGGTTTGGGAAAGGGAGAAAGCTCTCACCAAGGTTCATCGGACCTTTTGAGGTGTTGAGGCGAGTTGGCGAGGTGGCATATCATCTGGCCCTGCCACCGTAGTTAAAGAAGGTTCATGACGTCTTTCACGTCTCCCATCTTTGTCGGTACTTACACGACGACTCCCATGTTATCGACTGGGGAGAGTTAGATATAGGAGATGACACGAACTTCGAGGAACGACCAATCAGGATCAAGGATTGTAAAGAGAAGGTGCTCCGTGGACGAACCATTCCGTTGGATCATGTGTTGTGGAGTCATGGTGGCCACGAGGAGAGCACAAGGGATCAAGAGACCCAGATGCACGCTTAGTACATGGAGTTTTTTTGAATTGTGTTTTCCCTTGTTCTTCTGAGCTTTTTGTTGATGTTGTACTATGTACCTTTGATATATGGACTGCTCGGCTTTTCAGTTGTGAGACCTTTTTGTTTCCTTGTCCCCTGGTAGTGTGTAGCATGTCCAGATGTGTGGGGAAAGGGAAAAACCTGATCCTTAATTAAGACGCATTAATGCGGATGCGATTGAACCCATGCGGGCGATTCAGTGCCGCCTAAAGCGGATAATATCTCAACGTAGGAGAAGGAATTTTTCCCCAAACCACATGTTCGGGCAGTGTGTTGGTTCTGAGTTGTTGGGGGTAGTGTGAGTTGAAGAATCCTAATGTAAGAAAGTGGAAAGACCGAATTCTCAATCGAGACACATTAATGAGGATGCGATTAAACCCGTGCAGGCGATTCAGTGCTACCTAAAGCGGATAATTTATCGAAATAGGAGAAGGAATTCCTAACACATATTATTAGGGTTGTTGGTTGAGTTCCTGTTATAAAAAGTACCTTATGATGTATCTTGTTGGGTTCCTGTTGGTTTGTTTTTGAATTCTCAGGGCCAAGAATGTTTTAATAGTTATCTGATGTAATGACCCGTACCTCTCTGACGCATTCCTTTGTCAAAAATAAGGTCACGAAGTGTTCTGGAGGGAAAAATGGACTTTTCCCAAACTTTCTAGAATTTTGAAACTACAGGCCGTGTAGTTTGAGTACACGCCATATACCCCCTTTCTGGGTATACCCCGTGTTGCAGGTCTTGTCCTCACTTTGTGAAATGATAAGTGCATTCCGTGTGTCCAGTTCTACACATCGTGTAGTCCTTCCCCGCGTACGTCTTACTAGTCAACGTCTGTGTACGGTGTTAGAGCCGTGTCCTTGCCGTGTGCAAAAAAATGAGTACACACCATGTGTCTACACTACACGTTGTGTTGTCCTTCCTCGCGTATGTGTTACCCTCAAACCGTGTGCTGACGAGTCAACGACCGCGAAGCCATGTTGGAAGCCGCGTGGAGACCATGTAAAATAACCGAGTACACGCCGTGTACCATAATTTACACTCCATGTACTTTTCCTTTTCTCGCCTATAAAATGAGGGGTCCAATCCTCCTTTCAATTCACTCCTCCACCCCTTTCCTCTGAGCAGAGCTCTCCCAAGAGACTCAAAGGCTCTTTTTCTTCCATAACTTCTTCGTCCGAGCTCTGATTTACGATTCGTCAGTGGCCACAGGATCGTAACGACGAGGCAGAACTTCTGATCCTGGGTCCATTGTCTTTCCTTCGGCCATCTTTCCGACTTCCACCCGAGGATATTTTTCCGGGACCCGACAGAAGTGATGGACGCTGATGGACGCCATATAAGGTTGATCTGGGGGAGCTCTGTGATCAGAACCTATTGAGGTAGGGATCTTACCTTTGTCTCTCTCTTTTGTGCATCATGCGGGGTGGGTATCCTCTTGTTTTCGTGATATACGGTTGAACCAATAAATAAAGATAATAAATGGCTTATATAACGGGGTAGTAAAGTTTGAGATTGCTGTTACTTTATATCCTGTGATATTATGTTGTGAATTGAATGAGATTCTACCTATTGAAAATCACAGTCGTTGGGGGCCGTTTCTAACGCAATTAAAGGTTTCCCTCTCCTTCTGTATTTTCATATGGATGGAAACTTTTTGGAATGTGGAAATTGTTTAGTCACGTAAAGTTGGTTGTTTAAAATCTATAACCCTTGTGTGATCACCCCGGTTAAACAAAAATTGAATAATGAACATGTTGGTGTTGTCTTGGATATGTGGCATGTGATGGGGGTGTTTTGTGGGTTTTCGTGGATAGGGTGAGCTGCGGGGCTGCGATTGGCTTGGTTGTGGGTTGGTGTGAATGATGTGTTAGTGATGGGTAGCGTGGCTGCAATAAATGGTATTAAAGGGGTAATGATTTACGAGTTTCGGTGCGGTTGTGGTTATGGTGTTTGGCAGCAGGGCTGCAGGGACGAGCTTGAATGTGAACGGACTTTGGGTTGTGATAAATATATAAAAAGTGTAAGAGTTAATGAATGGTGGGGCATGGTAATGAATCAGAGTTAATAATCAATGGGGGTGTTTGTTTAATAAGAAGGTCTTGGTTGTGTTGCTTGTGTTTTTATAACATGATTTGTGGATGGAAGTGATATTTATTACAAATGATCGATGTGGTTGGTTATGGATAGTTGCCCAGTAGTTAAGGAACTAAATAAACTAATTTCTACCGAAACGTGAAAACCTATATGGGGTTGAAGTTGTTTGTTTTATCCATGCTTCTTAGTAGAAGTGCCAAGGCACGTACTCAGCTTCTCTGTTTAGAAGCCATAGGTTGGGCTGTGTGGTTGGTATATATATATATATATTTGTATCTTCTGTTTTTTATCGCACCACACTCATGTTTAGCACATAGTACCAAACACTCCTATTTCATGGGAGATGGTGTTTTTCCCTTAGTTACTAGCTCCTTCCTGCTCCTCCCCTAGAATGTGATGGCCTGAGGCGACCTAACACCTGAGACTCTTCGGGTAGGTTTCGATTGGGGTGGCTTTAGCCCAAGACTCTTCGGGAAGGTTCTACTATTTCCCAAGAATATTCAGGATGAGGCCCAGTTGGGTGCGGGCGGGATACATGGTTGTGAGGCCCAGGTGTGTGTGGGAAGGATTCGTGGTTGTGAGGCCCAGGTGTGTGCAGGTGGGATACGTGGTTGTGAGGCCCAGGTTTGTTGGTTGACTTGTCCTATTTCTCGATCCTAAATAATAAAAACAGTAATGCCTCCAATATTTGTGAAAACTCATACCATTGGTGATAGTCTCCACCACGGGGCCTACTGGAGGCGGGACTCGGGGGTCATTATCTACATTTCACCATTTCCAGCTCAGGAGGGGCATCTTTGGTGGGAGGGGGTTTTGACACTATTAGAGAAGGAAAAGAGGATGATAATTGAAACTAGTTTTCTAACTAAATCTTTATCATAAGAAAATATTTATTTAACATAACATGTGAATGTAATTATAATATATTAGTTGTGGAAATAACATCTAGATGATTGTTGGTCTAGAATAAATATTGAAAAAGCCAACATTAGATTTTTATATTCATTTTATTATCTCCATTATGATTCCCATGATAAGAAAAATATACGTTCTACTCCCTCAATGTGTTACTATGAGTGACTTGGTGATGAAAAAATTGGATTGTTATACTGGTAGAACAATTATCCCAATGTTAGTGTAACAACCCCAACTCCATTGACCCTGTTATAATAGTCCTACATCAAATATCTTAGATATAATGTTTAATTTATGATATTTTAATAGATAAAAGGTATATAATCCCAAAGGATATATAATATTAGTTTTTTTTCGAGATCTATATACACAAATGATTTGAATTTTATATAAGAAATAAAATAGGAACCTAAAAAATAAAAATATTTTCATTATTGAAACCATTAAAGGAATTGTTCTTAATTTCCAATGGAAATGAAATAAATATTGAGTGATATTGGATACTTTATAAGGGTTAAATATATCAGAAATTATCATTATAAAATATTTCATCATAAATATCAACAGAAAAATAATTAAAATACATGTCATTTTATCCATAACATAACTAAAAAATGAATCCATGGATAATATCAATAATGAAATCTAACCGATAATTATAATTGAAAACATAATATTTTAAATTAAAACTATTGGACATCATGATCTCAAAAATAATGATATATATAAGGTCAAGATGATTAATTATGATAGTTTCAAAAAAATAAATGTAATGACCCATTTAATTTGGAGAAGAGATTAGTCTTATAAGACCTATCAATGCATATAAGGAAAATATAATTTTTATCACCACCAGTAACTACATATCCAATTAATTACTAATAATATAAATTAGCAAATTACATTAATAGAAAATTTATATTAATAATAATTTTTGATTCCATGTAAAGAATATAGATTATAAATTATTCTTTAGTCAATCAAATATCATTCAAGGCATAAAAAATATATTGAAATATTTTGAAGTTTATGAAATAATCATATCCATTATTAAATTAATATTCATATTTTTTGTAATTTTAATATCCAATTACCATAATATAGTTAATTATTCTAGGGGAAGTCATTATCAAAAAAAATTAATCAGAAGATGAGAGATGATAATCATAAAAGCATATTTTTTAGAAAATTTAATTATTCCAATGATTAAATAAATATGGAATCCAAATATTAAACCTATGATTTGTTGATTAGTTTTATTTTTTTATCTATTTAGAATTTATAAAACAATCTAAATGTAGTATAACATGTTTGGAAGAAGGAAATACCATTAATGACATATATGATAACAAAAATAAATCATTTTTACTATATATAACAAAACATGAAAATGAAACAATTGGGTAAAATTTGAAATTTTCCATTAAAATAGTTTATTAAGTTAAAAATAAATTAAAATATTGATATTCAATCATTTTATTTATAATAAATGGTATTTTTTAAAATAATTTTGAAAAATATTTACATGGAAAGAAAATTTACCCGATCTAAAGGAGAAATAAGATGAGCTATTCTATTAAATATTAATCATATAATAATAACATTAATTGAATAATTAATCATAATGAATTAATATATATTAATTTTATATAAATTAAAATTTCTTTATATGCACCACCCAATGTAAATAGGCACATAATATAAAAAATTGCTCGATGAATTGGAAATTGAGATGAAATCCATTTCCTCACATTTCTTCTTAGCTGATAATGATTTGAACTATTGTATGCATGTTTAAAATGTGTTTATAATTTATCATAATGTCATATTAATATTAAAAATATCATATATTATCCTTTTATAACCCCTTTCTATGCTTTTGTTAACAATCTTTCATTAATATATTTGATTTTTGTATTAACTTCTGTATTTTCTCTAACATATTTTTTCATTGAAGATCCTATCTATTTATATTGATGATTGTTTCATAATTTCAGTAATTTCAATATTTATTTAAATATCATATATATTGATTAGATATGTCTTTAATACCTTCCATGTGAAGAGGAACTGAAACGTAGATCACATTGGTTCATGGAAGTGGTAGTCCACACTGGAACATGTGAAATGTAATCTTTAATCCAATGGATTTTAAGGTAAGAAGGCATATATGATATTGAAATTATGAAAGATTTTTTATTTTCAAAAAAATCATATGTTTTTATTATATACATTTTATAACCATCATATTAATAGGGTGTTATAAAAATTAGAGTGCTCTATGGAGCGAGTAAGCCTTGTGTACACATGAGTGATGTAATATCTATTCATATGATGGAGAAGATATATAATATGATGGCACAATAAATAAAAAAATTATTATATTTATTACACTTTTTTTATTATTCTAGCATGGTTACTACACATTAATATCATGTAGAAGAAGAAATAAAAATAAAGTACTTAGTAAGGATTATTACCTTTTCTTCAAAATAGATTCTCTAGATCATCTCTTATGGGACTTATAGTTGATATTTTAGGAATAAAATAAACCCAATAACATATATAAGGATGATTATAATACTATAGGTTAATCATTAATTGAGTTATATGTTTTAATTCTATGTGAATAATTGACATAATAGATGATGTTTTACATGTGTGGGGAGGGGTATTCATGGAATTTAAACATTTTTTTAATCAATATAAAGATGTATATAGGTTAAAATGGATCCAAATTGATATAATTAATATATAATATTATGTTGAGTTATATTCATTTCATCCAATACAATTTTGCCACGTTTTTTATGTTTTCACCATTATCATTTAGTTTAACAATCCCACTTAACTGTTCTGAAAATTACCATAGTCTTAATGATTTCAATACTTTAAGGATCTACAATGTTTCTATAAAATTTGAAAAAGACCCATAAATGGACCATAATTTTTTTTGAAATGTATCTCAAAAATTTGGCCTAATATTAAATTTTTATGAATTTTATACCATTTAAAATATATTTTTTTTATGAAATATCATTAATTTCATTTTGGAAATAATTAAATTAATTTTAATTTAGAACTTAATTAAAAATTCATATATAATCCATTAAATAATCACTAAAATGATATAATTATCTAATGTTTTTTGGAAACATAATATTTATTCCACATTATATAACTTATAATATTTTTAATATCATTTATATTATTTTTATATTAATTTATAAAACATTGTCACTAGTATACATGATTTTAAGATATTTATATAATCACAAAAAACTAAAAAAAATATACATCATAAAAAATAATTTTTCATTCCAGTTAGTACTCATAAACAAACTTATGTTGGGTTTATCTCTATCATAAAATATTATAGTAATTAAAAAAATAAAAAATAAAATTCTGTTTTTTAATATCTCATTTAAATATTATACATTAAAAAATATTTGATAAATGGTAAATATATATATTTAAAAAATTTGGTTGGTTAGTGAATAAATAGACACTTCCAAAGGAATTAATCCATGTATTAGGTTTATTTCAAATTATTTATCAGAATGTTTTTATCTTTAGTTATCCAATTTACCATTACTGTGGTTACAATTATTTACTTTGGATACAATCATAATAACAAAAAATAAAAGACTAGTATCAACTAAATTTATAAATCCTAATCCCAAATATGGAATATGTTTTTTATGATTCAATTAAATAATTTTAATTTTTAAAATTATGATTAAAAAATAAAACAAAATGGAAATCATGTTTTCATAAAATTTCACTTCTACATATAAAAATGGTGTAATAACATTTTCAATTATAAAATACTTTCCAATTAAAATAATTATATTCTAAATCATGTAATTTAAATAATTTTTTTATCATATAAATCTATGAAAAATTTTACAATTTAAATTCATGAAAAAAATAGTTTTCAAATAAAAATAGTACTTTCACATGTCATTAAAAATTAAATCATCTTAGAAAAACTATAAAATTTAACACATAGAAAAAATTTATATTATTATTTTAAAATAGAATGTGATTTCATCAAATAAAATTTTTAAAATTAGAAATAATTAATTATATTATTTTTTTTCAAAGAGAAATATAATTATCATATTTTAAGAAAACAAATATTTGAAATATAAAATATATTTACTAAAAAATTGTATGATCAGTTTTTGGAATTAATAAAAAAATCTAATTGAATATGAAATTCATATATATATATATATTATAATGTGTCTATTGATATTCAGCCCCCCCCCCATTCAATAATTATGTTATAATGTTCATATTTAAATAATATTATTTCATTGTTTGGTTATGATCGATGTAGAGTGTTATATATGAAATTTATTATAGTTTTATTAAAAACATAGGATAACAAATTCAAAACCTCTATAAATAACTTAACCTCAAAGCGTTTGTGAATATAAAATTCTAAATAGATGATTTTTTTTCTTATTTATATCAACCTCTACATTTCACATTGCTTCATCTATTTTATGATTTTGATAATATACCTTTAACAATTGAGTCCTCTAATTCCTCAATAATTTGTCTCCTGTGTTAAGAAAATGGAAATTATCTTCGAAATAAGATAGATTTGTTTGAACATATATTTTTTCACATGCATGCACATGCATTGAATTTTCATTAAAATTCATTAAATAAGAGATATAGAAAAAATATTATACCTGGATGTTGTTTGGTCTAATTTAATATTATTAATATGCTACTCAAATTATTTAGTGAATTTCAGTGGTCTAATGTAAAAGGGGTTTTCTTTACCATCTTACAGAGTGTTATAGAAAAATTCATGGAGATAATTTCACCAAATAATTATTTCCAACTTGAGCTTATAAAATCTTATCTTAGATTGTTGGAATATACATTTTCCCTTATTTGAGAAGATTTAATCTGATTTTGAATATCAAGTTTCAATTATGTTGTCTCCTCAATAATTTCTAAACAGACATGTTTTCATTCACCATCATCAATCAAACAAGTTTTTTATGAAATCCCATTCTATATAATGATATATACTATTCCATTTTAATACATGAATTGAATCTATTATTATTGGTAAAATCCCCCAAAGGTAAATACTAAACACACATACATTAAAATTCTATTTTCAAATACATCAATATTGATTATAAAGAATTAACCTAATTTTTATACTAATCATTAGTTTGATTGTTGAAGACAGTTAAAAAATTAATTAAAGTCTCTAGATATTCAAGAAGAAATTTATAGAATATTAATATATATCATGGATCACGATCAGAAACAATTGAAATAGTTCAACAATAATGTTTTATAACATTATTAATATAGATCATTTCTATAATATTTAGAGGTAACTGATATATTATATTTTTGAAATTTATAGATTTGGTAAAGAAATAAAAAATAACTTACATATCGTCATTAATTATTGTTGTCTTTGGTGCACTTGTTATAAATTACATTGTAATTTCACCCCATTTACACACAAGAAAGGGAAGCATTATATAAATCCTATATAGTTTTGTCCCCCATAAATCAAATTTTCAAAAATATAACATCCAGAAAATAAATCAGCAATTTCCCACATAAAATTATCTTGAAAAATATGTTCCTTAAAATACATATAAATCAGTGTGATTCATTGGTGTATAATGAAATTTAAGCTATGAGGATTGTCTTATAATCCCCTTTTAAATAAAGTATTGATGGAACACATATCCTCCTTCAAACTTTATGAATTCCATATTAATATATGATGTCATCCTATTCCCCCCCACTCATTGATTTAATTTTCATTTGAATATTATCATCATTATGTTTATAAAATTTTATATTTTTCAATAAATATATGTTGGTTGTCATTTATGAAATGTGTGGTGTTTACCCATCCTGAATAATTCCCATATGCATATTTAATAAATCCATGAACAAAATATCTCTCTCAATACTCATTTTGGTTAGGACCTCAAGATATTTATTAATCAATACATCGATATAATTATTTTCCTTCCTTGGGGGTATAATATCTTTAAATCAAGAATCCTTGTTTATCTCGAGCTATTGTATTTTCATTTGATTACGTTATTTCTATGAAAAGATATATTTCTGGATCTTATAATCTATATATTTCCCACATATTTCACCATATAGATAATTTATTTATATATGTTTTATTAAAAAAATTAATACCTACCATCAAAATATCATGAGTTTGATAGTTCTATTTAGGTTTCATTGACTTCCGTACTACATAGAAATTGACTATATCAATCCTTATGTGGAAAAACCATGTCACATAATCAATTCATCACTATATACAAGAAATCCCTCATTTCCTTCTAGTAAAATCAACATTAGATCATTGGACAATCAACTATTTAATTTTACAATACAATCTTTAAATTATATTATTCATATAAAATATCAACATTGTGGATAATCATTATTAAAGGGGTTTCTGATAAAAAACGATGAAAATATCAACGATAATAACCTAACAATATAATGAAACTACATAAATCAGGTATGTTTTATTTCTATTAGACATTCTAAAATCCCTTTTATCCTTGCTATATAATCTGATATCACATCCATGGAGACAATATGACTATGAAAATAAAATTTCATAATACATAATTAAAACATTAAAAATTTCAGATATAATTTTTTTTTCTATGAATCTCAATATATATTCAGAAGTGATTCTCATGATCCCCATACGTTTTATAGTACACAACGATATCATTGATGAATTCTAAAAAATAAATTATCAGGATATTCCTTAACTAATGTATTCAATATATACATTATAAAAGAAGGTGAAATAGTTTATCCAAATGTAAGGACTGTAAACTCATAATGTCCATAAATTGTTTGAAATTTGGTCTTTATAATATCTTCCTTCTTTACATGTACCTAATAATACCAATAACTAATGATAATCTATGATAAATATTGAGCATTGTAAATTTTATCGATAAATTACTCAATGTGTCTAAAATTATACATGGTATTACTTTTAATATCATTGATTTCCCTATAATCAACGCATGGCCTCATATATCCATCATTCTAATTAACAAAATGAATTGGAGATCACATAATTGAAACACTAGTGAGTATAAACCCCTTTACACAAAAATTAAATAGTTGTTTATTCAACTCCAATAATTACATAGTGGTCATTCTTTAGGGTTTTTTGTTATAAGTATCATATTTGAGGTTGAATTAATTGAAAACACGACTTCACTTTTAGTGGACGTCTAGGTCATAACATAGTAAATATATCTATGTAATCATTTACAATATAGAAACCCTAAATTAGATGATTAAAATATGCTTCCATATATTTATCCTACTCTTCCTCCTCATAAATATCACTCATAACATATGCTGAATGTTTATTTAGACATGAATTAGATATTGAAGCAGCCAATCTAAAATAGGAATTATATATCTTCATTGTGAATCATAATTACATTTTCAATGATTTACCTAAATTGATATATTTAAAGTAAATCAATGAAAATAATTATACAAAAAAACAATAGGTACAATAATAAAGTCTTAAAATATGTCACATTTATGGGTCATAATTGGAAACGAATGATACAACGTTATTGTGGTAAGATTTAAAATATGATTTTTCACAGAAAAATCTATTCTCATGTTTATAGGTAAATATTAAATTTTATTGAGAAAATGGATTATAAAAAATAGTGGGTAGATATTGAATCATATAATTATTTATCAAGATTTTAGTTTATGATTAAATTACCTACAATCATGTTATTCAAAATTACAACCTCAAATGTAGTTATAATGTAATCTTATACTTCATTCCTCAAACTCTACTTTCGAATGTTCCCTTAATGATCGGGGAAATAGTGTGAATAATTCCCCATTTATATAAATTTAAAACATTACACATCATTAATTTTTTTCTAACCCCTAAAATTCATTAGAATTATGATTTTAATCTATTCAATTAGAAAAAACCTTTATTCTCTTCATGAATTTTCCATTATTTTTTATCCAACAACTATCACATGATTTCAATTTATTTATTTCCCTCATATTATTTTATTCCTTAAATATTTCATGGTTATTTACTAAGATATTATTTTTTTTATTTACCTTTATGATAAAGGATCTATAAAACTCTTCCTAATTTTTCATGGAAAAAATAAAATTTCATCAAAGATGATACTATTTGAGAAATTGGTGCCCTTTGGAAGTTTGGTTTAACGCTATTAAGGAAACAGTTAATATTTCACTCTAGAATATGTGTATAATCCATATACTACCTGGATATTCTTATAAACGTTCCCTCATACTCTAAAAAACATTATTCCTCCTTTTTCCTTATGGTTTATAGTTTTTCTTTATTAAATTTCTTTTGACAGGAGGTAAATATTTACAAATGAATATTAAATTAAAATATGTCCAATGAACATGTTCTATTTCTTCTTCCCATAGAGTGATATAGATCAGAAAATACTGTTGGGCGGAGAAAGAAGGAAGTGATGGCAAGAGGGGGGGTGAATTGCCTTTTAAAAATTAATTAAAAATTTAAAAACAAAGTGAAAGTGCAGCGGAAATAAAAGAGGCAAAACACACAACTTGATAACGGAGTTCGGCTTAAACCAAAGCCTATGTCTCCGCTCCCAACTCAACTGTTGTGAGATTTACTACCGCTTGCTTTTCAATGGTTTTAGCAAGAAACCCACTAGACTTTTCAGGTTAGTCTAGAACCTATTACAGCATTCTTTTATTGGTTGACCAAGAACCCACTAGCCTTCTTACAGGTGAAGGATAGCTCACCTATGTCTCAAGCCTTTTAAAGGAAAGGTTTGACCTACCTCTTCACACCTTGAAGGTGGTGTGAAAACCCAAATGGAAGAATGAAGGAAAGAGATGGGGTTTGTAGGCACAAACCCAAATTGATGCTCAAAATAATAAAACAATGAAAAACCGTAATGGGGAAGTCTTGGGCGCCAAAGGATTGATGGAGTTGATGAAGAGCGCTCCCAAGCCTCTTTGGTGGTGCTCCTTGGATGTGGAAACGTGTTGGAGCAATTTGAGGTTCCTTGAAGGAATCCGCCGGAGGTTCGCCAAATGATGAAAAATGTGTCTGTTGGCTTCCGTATGGCTTGGTTATGGTTTCGGGGGTTCCTAGTCCTTTACTTATAGAGGGGGAACCCTCATATGGCCTTTGGAGGTCTTCGGAGCCGTTGGAGAGGCCTTCGGAGCCGTTGGGAGGCAAGTGGACAGGTCTGGTCAAAGGCCCAATGTCTAGTTTGACTGGCTCCACTGGCTGACCGGTACAGAGGCACCGGTTGGACGGTGTGTGAAAAAACGAGGAGAGATTCTGTCCAGGAGCCATCGGCTGGCCGGTGAGGAGGCCACCGGTTGGCCGGTGCTTAGGCAGTGGCTGACACTGTTCTGGCTGGGTGCCACCGGCTGGCCGGTGCTGAGGCCACCGGTTGGCCGGTGCTGAGGCAGTGGCTCAGCCTTCTGTCTGGGTGCCACCGGCTGGCCGGTGGTGTGACACCGGTTGGCCGGTGGTCTGGACAGAGGGATGCCTTCTGTCCAGGCCTCCATCGGCTGGCCGGTGGTCTTCCACCGGTTGGTCGGTAGGACTGAAATCAGTCCACTTTGGCTTTTTTGCCTTCTTAGCCTTCTTGGCCCAATTCCTTGGCAACCTGAAATTATGCCTATCATCCAAAAACACTTAAAACAAGATTATATAAAAAAGATAGTGATTGTGATCATGAAAATTAAACCACGAGGGGTACGAGAGGTACAACAATCTCCCCCTATTTTGATGATCCCAATCACCAAAACAAACAATGTAGAAAATGAAATGAAAAACATGCTTTGAAAACTTTTTCCCCCAATCAACCAAGACTTTCTCCCACTTTGTGATTATCAAAATAGCATGGGGTATAAAACTTGATTGAGGGAAAGGTTTGAAAAACAAGATAGAGATTTTTAAATCAATTGAAATTTTTGAAATTTGAATTGAAAGTTTTTGAAAGAAAATTTTGAATTGAAAGTTTTGAATTGAAAATTGAATAACAGTTTGAATTGAAAGTTTTGAAATGAAAATTGAACAACAGTTTGAATTGAATGTTTTGAAATGAAAATTGAACAACAGTTTGAATTGAATGTTTTGAAAGAAAATTTTACAAAATAAAGAAAAAAGGCTTAAACAATCCTAACTCCCCCTAAATAAAAACAACAAATCACCGGGGAGAGGTTTTTGAAACCGAAACAAATTTTGGCCCGGTGACACTCGCTAAGAGGGATTTTTCAATCCACACTTGTGTTATGGCGGGTCTTCTCCTATAAAATTCATCACTAAGAGAAATGGTTTTGGGCCTACCATACCGGGAATTTTTGCAATTGCACTCATAGATTAAGTGCCAGGGTTTTTTACAATAATTTCAAAATTTAAATTGGGAGCTCCGCCTTACAAAAATAGTGGGTGCATGGGAAGAGGAAGCTTGCTTGGAATAGCCAAGCCCTTCGGTGGTTCTAGATATGCGTTGGGAACCTAGGAGTTTGGTTAAATTTTGTTCCCCTTGGGTGAACTTAGCTAGGGATTCCCTTAAATCTTTGATTGTTGATTCCATAGATTCAACATCGGGAAGATTTTGAATTTTGAGGGACAACTCTTCCTTCTCTTTGAGAAGTTGTTCTTTTTCGGAAGAGAGTTTTTTGAAATTCTTTTTTAAAGCAACAAATTTGGAAGAAAGTTCGTGAAAACCTTCCTCCAATTGATCTCTTGCATGTTGGAGATCCTCGTAGGATAAATGATTAAAAGAATTTGAATAACTAGAGGATGAGGAGTCGGAAGATGTTACCTCATTAAATGCCATTAGGCATTTCGTACCGTTGTCACTTGAGGAGGAGGAGGAGGATGAGGAGCTATCACTCCATGTAGCTTTGAATGCCTTTTTCTTTTCCTTTTGCTTGGCCTTTTTCTTGTTAAGTGGGAAATCGGGCTTGTAATGGCCTTTCTCACCACACCGGTAACATGTTACCTTGGGCTCGGATTTTTCGTTGGGTTTTTCCTTTCGAGCCTTGAGGGATTTCTTATTCTTGTGATTCTTCATGAATTTGTGCATTTTGCGGGCAAGATTCTCCATTTCTGAATCGCCGCTTGAAGTGGAAGATGACGATGAGGAGGAGCTTTCTTCTTGTTGAACATTGAAGGCGATGTTCTTTGGAACTTTGATTGGTTTGCCTTCCTTTTCAGTTTGCCTCCTCATGGTGATCTCATAAGTCATGAGTGATCCGATGAGCTCTTCGACCGGCATGTTCTTGATGTCCTTTGCTTCTTGGATTTCCGTTACTTTTGGTGCCCATCAGCTTGGTAGGATCCATAGGATCTTCTTGACCATTGTTTCTACAGAAACATCATCACCATGGGACTTTCTCCCATTGCAAACGTCAGTAAAGCGAGTAAACATTTTAGTTATATTTTCATGTGGGTGCATAGTGAAAGTCTCAAAATCTTGACGGAACATATCTAATCGAGTATCCTTGACTTTTTTGGTCCCCTCATGGGTAACCTCCAAAAGTTTCCATATTTCATGAGATGTAGTGCATGTGGAAACTCGATTGAATTCATTACGATCAAGGCCGCAATGAAGAGCGTTCATGGCTTTGCCATCAAGCTCGAAATTTCTAATATCGGCTTGAGTCCATTTGGATTCATCGGGAGAAGATAAAGAATAACCATGCATGACAATTTTATAAATGGGATAACCAATACTTCTAAGAAAATTGGTCATGCGGGTTTTCCAATAAGTGTAGTCGGTTCCATCAAAAAATGGAGCACGACCCAAAGAATATCCTTCTGGGGCGAAAGAGGTTGACGCCATCACAATGGATCTTGAATTTGAAACCGGTGAAGGTATTACTCAAATTTTGCCTCTGATACCAATTGTTGGGCGGAGAAAGAAGGAAGTGATGGCAAGAGGGGGGGTGAATTGCCTTTTAAAAATTAATTAACAATTTAAAAACAAAGTGAAAGTGCAGCGGAAATAAATGAGGCAAAACACACAACTTGATAACGGAGTTCGGCTTAAACCAAAGCCTACGTCTCCGCTCCCAACTCAACCGTTGAGAGATTTACTACTGCTTGCTTTTCAATGGTTTTAGCAAGAAACCCACTAGACTTTCTAGGTTAGTCTAGAACCTATTACAGCTTGCTTTTATTGGTTGAGCAAGAACCCACTAGACTTCTTACAGGTGAAGGCTAGCTCACCTATGTCTCAAGACTTTTAAAGGAAAGGCTTGACCAACCTCTTCACACCTTGAAGGTGGTGTGAAACCCCAAATGGAAGAATGAAGGAAAGAGATGGGGTTTGTAGGCACAAACCCAAATTGATGCTCAAAATAATAAAACAATGAAAAACCGTAATGGGGAAGTCTTGGGCTCCAAAGGATTGATGGAGTTGATGAAGAGCGCTCTGAAGCTTCTTTGGTGGTGCTCCTTGGATGTGGAAACGTGTTGGAGCAATTTGAGGTTCCTTGAAGGAATCCGTCGGAGGTTCGCCAAATGATGAAAAATGTTTCTGTTGGCTTCCGTATGGTTTGGTTATGGTTCCGGGGGTTCCTAGTCCTTTATTTATAGAGGGGGAACACTCATATGGCCTTTGGAGGTCATTGGAGCCGTTGGAGAGGCCTTCGGAGCCGTTGGGAGGCAAGTGGACATGTCTGGTCAAAGGCCCAACGGTTAGTTTGACTGGATCCACCGGATGACCTGTACAGAGGCACCGGTTGGCCGGTGTGTGCAAAAAGGAGGAGGGCTTCTGTCCAGGAGCCACCGGATGGCCGGTGAGGAGGCCACCGGTTTGCCGGTTCTTAGGCAGTGGCTGACACTGTTCTGGCTGGGTGCCACCGGCCGGCCGGTGCTGAGGCCACCGGTTGGCCGGTGCTGAGGTAGTGGCTCAGCCTTCTGTCTGGGTGCCACCGGCTGGCCGGTGGTGTGACACCGGTTGGCCGGTGGTCTGGAAAGAGGGATGCCTTCTGTCCAGGCCTCCATCGGCTGGCCGGTGGTCTTCCACCGGTTGTCCGGTAGGACTGAAATCAGTCCACTTTGACTTTTTGCCTTCTTGGCCTTCTTGGCCCAATTCCTTGGCAACCTGAAATTATTCCTATCATCCAAAAACACATAAAACAAGATTAGATAAAAAAGAGAGTGATTGTGATCATGAAAATTAAACCACGAGGGGTACGAGAGGTACAACAAATACCATTGATCAAAATTAACTCTATGATAGTAAACATATATAATATTATTTTCCCTAAAATTTCATCTTAAGGTGTGAAATATCTTTTCAGGATACTTGATTCATTTCTCAGATACCACTAGATAAGTAGTTTAAAAAAAAATAGACTACTATCAAATAATGCAATCCAATATAGGTGTATCAATCAATGGAACATTTTTTCTCCATATATGTATGTTCATTATACATTAATAAATATTACTACTCTAATGTAGTCATGATCTGTTCAATTCAAACAAAAAATATGTTGTATTTCACAATGAGGATATCCCTAAATTTTCAATGGATACTAATTCTCGTTCTTCTGTTAGGTTCCATGAATAAATAATACAACACATAGAGATATCTTATATAATAATCAACATTAACATTAAGCTAACATAAATTTTTTTTTTGGTATATTTTTTAAAACAATATAATGGAATATTCTAATTCTCATGTTTGCTATACTTATAAAAATATTTTGGTCCAAAAGTGTCTACTAATCGTTATATTTTTCCAAATATGAAAAATCTTAGTCTAATATCCCAGATAAGGTATCAAATTTCCAATATTATCATATTAACAAGGGTTCTAATACCAATGGATCAATGTATTTAGTAGTCTTGTATATTCAAATACATACATGATGCCCATTTTACATTTTGAATATAATATTAACATATAAAAATTGGATGTTTCGACATCAATGAAATAATTTAATGAATTATTCTTGCAATACTAGGGAAAGTGATACAAATAAATAATGATATCTAAATGTTAGTAATGGATTCATATAGTGAATGGTTTCAAGATTAAATAAATAATAAATCTATAAAGGCTTGTAATTGAAAACACATTACACTTAATCAATATCTTTGGAAAAATGTATCTATGAATAATATCAATTCAGGAATCTCCTGGATAATACAAAGTAAATTTTAAATGAGTTAAATATATACTATTGTACATCATGATCTCAAAAATCATGATATATATACTATTAAGACCTTTAACTAAGTCAATTTAATGAAATATGTGTAACGAACCATTTAATTTGGGTGAAAAATTTGACACGAGAGACATGTCAATAAATTGATTGGGTTTACTATTATGGGACCCAAGAATAACAAAATTTATAATTTAGTCCCCATATATTAAATAATCGACCTAAATTAAATAATAATATTATATATTAACACTTTTTCATATCTAGAAAATAATATAGATTATCTATAGTTCAAAAGTCAATAAAATATCTTTTAATGTAAAACATCGTATATAAAAATGAAATAAGGTTTATGAAATAAGAATATACAAGATATAATTAATATAGATATATAATGGAATTTTAATTTCAAATAATTCGAAGAAATTTAATGTTTGAATGGATTATTTATTTCAAAAAATAAATCAACAGAAGAGAGATGACCATATGAAAAGTAGATTTTATATTAAAATGAAATATTGTAGTTAATAAATGAAATATAACTAAGCATTTAAAACTAATTTCGATAATGAATTTTCAATTTAAAAATATTTAATTATTTTTAAAAAAGATAAAGTGGATAAAACAATTGTAGTGGAAGGAATTTCTGTAAATGATATATACATTACAAGAAAACATTCTTTTAGAATTTTTATAAATAATGTTTCAATGGAATATTTTAATAAAAAATATGAAATATTAGTGTCAATCTATGTAAAGAATTCATGGATAAATTAAATGGTCATTTGTAATTAATTTTATTAATAAAAATGTACGTATAAAATAATTTAAAAAAATATCATCACAGATGAAATATTTGGCCGATCAAAATAATTAATAAGACCCGATTTTGTTTCTAACATTACGATTGAATGTGTAACATGAATGGAATGATTAATCTTCATGAAAATTATTTATTCATTTAAAACTCCTATAAATGTTATTATAAGAACCATCAAAATTAAATATGTGTATAATACAAAACAAAATGTCACAATTGAGTGGGAATGGAGACTAGATCCCTTAACACACATTTCAATTAATTGATTGTGAGTTAACCACATATATTATAGTTTTAACTAGGGGATAATTTCAAAATATAACTATATTAATATTATTATATAATAAATAACCCTCTTACAGTAACTTATTACCCATTTATCAAAAAACATTAATTATTACCATTATTGTGATTGTTAACTAATTTATTTTTTCAGGCATGTTTTTCCTAAAACGTTCCTCTCCTTTTATATTTATTTTGGATCCATAATCTCCATAATCATAATCATGATAAAAATATAATATATTACAATTTAGTATTTCTTTATTACATTCTCTATAAATTTGAAATGAAAAATTGATCGCCTCGCTTAGTAGAGGTGGAAGTCCACATGTAAACACAAGAAACATTATCATTTCTACAATGGATTTGATATTTAGAAGGTATATAAGATTTTAGAATAAAATAATAATTGGTATGTTATATATATTATTTTATTCATTAGTTCCATATTTATTACCATCCATGTAATGTGGTGATTAAAGATGAATTACATTACTATGTAAAGATGGTAATTTATACATATGAATTAGTGATGTTATAATATATCGTAGGTTAGATAAGATTTAGAATATGGTTTTCACAAAATAATAATAATTCACATTAAATTTATGATAAATAAATGATTATTTTGGCAGGGGTACATCAAATTAAGAATAATTAATAGAAGGAATGAATTTCAAAGATTTCTTAATGATGATTACCTCTTCTTTGAAGGGTATCCTTTAGATATTCTCTTAAGGGACTTAGTATGGTTCGATTATAGATACTAGGACATAAAAATCATAGATACATATGTTTATAAGAGAAGTGGGTTGGGGTAGGTTAAGTTAGATGGATCAAAATGCTGCAAATTAGTGAGAGAAGTGATTCCCTTTTATTACTCAGGAAGGATAATTCTATTAATTTATGAAAGTATTATATTATTTAAATTTTTTTATTTTAAAAGTGAATGAAATTGAAATAATTTTACGATGATATGATTTTGTTTCTAAATAATTTTATTAAAGAATATTGGATAGGTTTCAGTTATGTTTTCATGATTATATTTTAGTTTTAACCCTCGTTTACCACTATAACATTTACTATACTGTAGTTGTTTCATATCAATTACGGGTAAATAATGAAACTATAAAATGAAAATTGTATTGAAAAATTTCAATTTTTTTTCCACTATATCTCAATAATTTTTTGAAATGTAATATTTTCAATTTTTTAAATTGTTTAATAATATATGATTTATTATAAAATACCATCATTGTCATTTGTGACACTATTCATTTAATTTGACTTTTTATAAACTAATGAAATGTGAGAACTCTAATATAATCATTTCACAGACCACTACCATGTTATAGTTATTGGAAAAATTTATAGAACATAATAATTATTTAACATATGTTATTTCTATATATTCAATATTATTTAATTTATTTTTCACTTAATTAGATAAATATGGTGTCATAATATTATAAAAATTATGTTAATAATTTACCCAATAAAAATTATAAACAAATTTCCATGACAAAATAAATTCTTTATATTTTTAATAAATATTTATAACAAAACATATGACGGGTTTATCCATATCTTATAATATTATATATGTTAATAGAATGAAAGTGAAATTTATGATCTTTATAACTCAATTAAATATTAAAAAGGTAAAAATAATACATTAATGTAAAATGAAACTTCTTTTATGTGTGAAGTATTAAAAAAAATTTAACTAATTAAATAAAAGAGGTATTGTGTTGATTTTTATTTCCTTGCAACATTTTTCCCATAATCTCCCAATTCACCCATGTCATGGTGTTAATTATTTACTATGTTCAGTATTAATATTATCCAAAAAATAAAATAGTCCAATTTAAAAAAATATTACATTCTAATTACATGTTTGGAATCATTTTTCCATGAATAAATTGTAATATTTATTAGATTTGAATTTTATACTAAAAAAATTCAATGCAAAAATTGTTTTTTTAAAATATTCCTATTTAATAATAAAAATATTTTCAAACCAAATTCATGAATAAATTTGATTCCGAATACCATATTAATATTTATAATAATATAAGAAATCACATTTTTCTGTTAATTTTTTTTAAATTAATCTTTCTAAATTCTTGATGAAAATATAAAATTTTAAATAAAAATAAGAACATTCATTGTTTATTAAAAATTCAGTAATTTCATAAAAATATGAATGATTAATCTTAAAAAAATTCGAACTATTATAAAAATGAATTTAATTTAATCAAATTAGTTTTATAAAAGTGAAAACATTTAATAATATCATTTTCTCACAAAATCCAATAAAATCATTTTCAACAAAAACATATTTTTTGAAGAATAAATTGAATTAATTAAACAACTAAGGGTATATTTCCTTGTAATTAATAAATAAATTTATAATTAGTATGAATATAAAATATATTTCATAATTTTTTAATTCTTATTAATACCCTCCATGAAATTGATATATTTTAAATTGCATATTTATATAAACAAATTGTGGTTAGTTTAGGATCAGTGTGTTGTGTAATATGTGAAATCAAAAACTATGTTCTAAAAATAAATATATATTATATTGTTAAGATATAAAAATTTATTATTTATTTATTAAATCCTATGGTTAAATTAGTACCATTATAATATAACTTATGAGATAAAATAATCATCTCTTCATAATGATCAACTGAATGGAAGTATAAAAGTTATAGTTCATCCAAATAAAATTGGGTGAATATCGGTAATATCAACCATATAATATATAAAATAATTATTATATTATGGTGATATTCATATGATTATTCCAATTTGATAAGTATTATTTATATTAAAAACAATATAATCGTAGTTAAGAACTCCGAAAGGAGATGATATGGAAGTAGTGGTTCTGGAAGGTGATGAGATGCAGAGGGTGGTGAGAAGATTTTCTTAAATAATACACATAGTTTAATGGCATGGAATTGATTTTTATTATTTATATCTCAAGTACTATTAATATTCTATGATATAAATTTTGTAATGAAATATAAAATAATCCAATATGGGAAAGTTATAAATGTTGAATGAAATTGATTCCATACATGTTTCAAGAATATTGGAGTTCAAGGGAGGATATTTTAGGAAGATTTTACTTTAAAAAAATGTGTTTTCCGGGTGAAGGAGGAAGAATATATATATAATGTAATTTTAAGGGAATTCTAGTTATGATTTTTTAAAGAAATTCATTTTGTGGACATTTTTTCTATACACTCTCAAAGTATTAAAAACATGACTATTTATAAAATGCTCATTATGGTTGAAATGTATGTAATTCTACTTGAGAATATAGATATGAAGTCCACTTTTCTTAAAATAGCATCAGATAAAGAATTTAACAGAGAATTACAAGATATATATGGTAATAAATAGAAATTAAAATTTTTTCAATGTGAAATAAATATTTTATGGATTAGACAATGAAATATCACAGTGGAACTTATACATATCCATTTTTCACTAGAAAAATGCCCCTTACTCAAAATTGAATGATCCTTACTCAGTAAAATTGATTCATACTCTACATAAATTATAAAAACTCAAAAATAAATCCTTAATCACCAAAAAATAGATATGTTTCACTGTAAAAATGTTCTTAAATTAAAATATAATGAAACTTGAATAATAGAAACGATCCATAAACAAAAGATAATGATTCTTAATCACCCATAAATGGATTTTATTTACTACATAAATAAACCATACTCAAAATAGAACGAATCACCCCATCCATACATAAAATTTTGATTAGAAAATGAATTTGGATAATATTAATTATTAGTATACAAAATATTCTTGTGCTTTATTATTTATAAACATCATTTTAGGTCATTTTAAACTTTGAACATTGATTCACATTATGTATGTAATTCCCTCTTAAAATGCAGTATTAAATGGTATATTTATTTAACGCCTCTTAAAATAAAACATTGTCTTGATTTTATTTTCATATTTAATTTTCAGGTTTATAATTACATTGGGAATAATTGAAACTTTTTGAAAAATTGATTATTCATATTGTAAGACCAATAAAGTTGTCCTTGAACAAACAACATTTTGGGTGAAGTGAACTGAATAGTATCCCAATAAAACTATTGTAGAGTCCAATATCCATGACCAATTACTTGAAAATTTTATACAAAGATAGAGAAAGTCACATTGAAAGTTTCAATAAAACATTCACAAGATATGATTCATATTTTTTAACAGAGTTCTAGTATGCCCATGTTGGAGAAAAAATTCTGAGCCAGATTCTGCATTCCAGAAATACAGCCCAAAATTTTGATAATATATTGAAACCTGAAATTCCATTTTTCCTGAAATTTAACTTGTGTTTAGGAGACTTATGAATCTTCATTTTCTACTTCTATGTCACACTCGAATTCGGAATCCAAGAAGGTCATTTAGATTCTTCTGTTTGGTGAATTCAAGTAGACTTCCACTTCAGGTCAAGAGTGGAAAACTCTATGTTTCACAAGTTTTCAACCAAACTAATCCTACCATACTCAAGTGGTATGACTTTCACTGTGGGATTCTTGACACAAGGCTCTAAAAATTCTTATTTAAGGTTGTGGTGTTGGAGGATTTAAGGATATTTAGTGTTTTTTTTAATTGTAATTTTATGTCATTATTTGGTTGCCTTGAGTTTGTCTTTTTGATTAAGTTTTTAAATTCACCTTTGTTTATTAATAAAATTTCGTCTTCTGCTATTATTTTATTTTTTCATATCAAATTGATATCATTTGATCAAGGTGTGAATTTATTCAGACCGAAGCTTCTGAAATTATCTCACAACTGTGTTGTTATCGTTATTTAATTAATTTTTAACTTATTCATTTCCTCCCTCACGGGTCTACATCCCGCTTCCATTGAACCCATAACATCAATGGAGGGATAACCCTATTACGGGTAGATACAAGGGAGTAGAAAGGGGATAGATTTTATGTTATTTATCACACCATTAATGTTTAATTACCTCTTTTAATTGAGATTTTTATTTTGATGATTTTAAAACTTCTTTATCCTTGTTTCATTTTATGCCCACATACTTAAAGTGCTTATACGAACTGTTACCATAGAGTTCTCATGAATTTGATCCACTAAATCTATAAGTGATTAGTATTATGGTGTGGATGTATTAACCCAATAAGTGATGATATTGGTTTATCTTCTCAAATAAACCCATCTAAAATATATGAAATTGAAATAGATGAAAAAACTATACTTCCAATCAACCCCAAGTGATAACCTAGGATAAACTAATCCTTTTAAATTGATTTTAATTAAATTATTTAGTGTTCAGTTTAAACTATCTAAAATCAACCCAACATTGGCCACTTAATAACCAAAAATAGTCCATAGAATGTAGTTTCTATAGGTTTCTTATTAGGTCTATGAGGATTCGAGAACCCAATCTCTACAACAAAGTTAAAATCTAAAATCTTGGGTAAATTTGGGCGTGTTAAAATTTTGGCACCGTTGGTGGATACCCATGTAATCCATATCAACACTCATTATATTCTCCCCCATTTTTCTTTTATTATCTCAACTTCTCTTAGCATTATCCCTTTTTATTTGTATGTGTCCTGAAAATCTAGAATCCAACTTTCAGTCTTCTCCAATGGAGTATTTTTCAAATTACCATGTCACAAACATGTTCTGTAATAAAATTGAAAATAAATATTTGGAATCCATTAAATTAGTAAATTTATTTTATCAACCCTTGATTAATTTCGACACACCAGGTCACATGTACAATTATTGAGATGATGAATATTCAAAAGATAAATTTTCATCCCTCTCAAGGATGGATGAAGAGATAAATATTAGGGAATTACATGATTTCCAATATTATATCAAGCATAATTAATAAAATATTTAACAATTTTTTGAGCGTATGGATAAAATGAATTGGTAAGTTCCATCATTGATATTAGAATTACAATGAATTGAAACGTGTGAGGAACCAAACCCTACATTGATTGTACCCTCCATAACCATATGTGATGTTTCATGTTTCCCACAAAACTCTCATGAATTTCTTGAAAAAAAACCATTGGATTTGGGATATATTATGAGGATAATGTACTTGTTTAAGGGTCATTAAATCAAGAGGAAAATGTTTTTTTATTCAAAAGTGTAGAATTTGAAATCATGTATTGAGTCTCCTAAGTATAACTCCATTGATGAATTTTAAAAAACAACAATAACTAAACCATTGATTGAAATCATAAACATTTAGTCCATACCCATTCCTAACACTGAACTAGCCAATTTGGTGGATGAAAAATATGGTAAAAATGAACCAATTTTGTTGAAAAATATGGTAATTAAAACTAAGTTGGATTCAAAATCTCAACCTCTGTCTCAATGTCATATCCAACATGAGCTCAAAATTATTATAATTACTTCCCCACTCATGTATCCCTTCATAGGGTAGAACCATGACCTTTGAATTTGAATTCATTCTTCTATTGATACCAAATATTTTATAACGATCACTTTTGACCTAGGAAAGACTACAGAGGAAACTGGATCATTCATTTCTGATATTCCTTGGATTTTCCCACAAATTTAAAAACATATGTCTGGGAATGAAACAAATTATAAACATTAAATGAATCTAAACATTGTATAATTGTACAATCATGGGTCCTTATAATTTTTAAAGTTGTTATTGGGTAAGTTGGTGGGTTCAATTCAAGCTAGCGAGGTTATATAAAAGCACTGCATAGGAGGCAACCCATGGTTTTCATGGTTCCAATTATTTTGAATCATATTTATTATTAAATTAGCTTTTTATTAAAAAAATACTTATCTTTGAATATGATAGTACCATATAATATTGACTTGTTGTTGAATTATGAGTTTGTATTGGTATAAAAGGGGAGAATCGTATTCATCGGTGTTACGCGGTGTAATCCATGAGTAATATGTTACACAGAAATTTAAAAAAATACAATTTATCATCAGTTTATTTTATTTTAGTGGGTTTTTTTTGTTTAAAAAATAATTAAATTTATATATATAAGGATATTACTTGGGTCGGGGGGAAAACAGTGTCACAACAGGCGAAGTAGTGGATACTCGAACCTGGGACTGAAGGGAGACAGGGGCACGCGCTTTCCACTGACCTACAACTTATAATGTTTACTTCTTATTTTTTTATTTATTTATGTACTTGTTTTTTAAAATTTAAATATCCATATATATATATTATTATAATTTTTACTTGTTCCCAGTGTCTGTCTTTGGTATGCTTAAATAAATAGGGGATACTTAGTTGATGGATTTTTTGGTGTACAAACTAAATTTTCATCATAAATAGGGCTTCTCTGAGTGACATAGAGATCAACGGAGTCAACATGAGTTTCATAAAGTTCAAATTCAAAATAATAGGTTACTTTCTTCCATGTTTCTTATTTCAAATTCCTTTTAGAACTCGTCCTCTACCTCTACACTCTTCTAAATTTTATTTTCTTTAAACATTGAGAACAATGTTATTTTAAGTATCTAAGGGTGAAAAGAATGAAAATATTACATTTGCGTGTATGAAAATGTGTGTAAATAACAATTTTGGTTACCATTAACAGGATAATAAACATTTAACTATTTGAAATTGAATATCAAATAATTTAACATGCCCTGATTCTGATTTGGATCATTGTATAATTTCATGATCATAGATTTTGGAAAGTGTGATCGTCCAATGTGTTATTTCTTCATTTATATTTTCATACTAATTAAAAAAATAACAATGCACATCCTTTTTATAAATGGGTATTAGTTTGATTTCATGGGGTCCCTCATATATATATCATATGTTTGGTGATAACATAACTTTTAATATGAGTATTCAATAAAAAATAAAAAAAATATATATTTGAGTATAGAGAAATTAAATAACCTAAAGTGTGGCTTTCAGCACTTGGGGATCATGACTCTATAGTTATCTGGCCCGAAGATATGAATTTTATATCTATTAGTGATAATATGACATTATTTTTGACTTAGATAACTTGAGATGATTCCAGATTATGTGGGTTTCACTTTCCGCCCAAATGTCTTTGAGCCTGGGAGTCATTGACAAAGTCTCACTACTTGGGTTATGTCTTTTGAGTGAAATTTCAATTACCAGGGAAAATTTGAAAAAAAAAATATATATATATATATACATTAAAAATGAATACTTGTCCTAATATTGAAATGTGAATCCACCTAGTGCTTCCATCATTTCTACCTTGAATAAAGAAGAACCCCCATGTCTATTGGGATATACAACACATCGTCATGCTTAATTGATATTGGATGAAAATTGGCAATGAATTTTAACAAAGGAATATGATTGGGAATGGTAAATGATTATAAAAATATATTGTATTAATATATTTTGATGGGATTCATAGTTGTTTGATATAAGGGTTTGTGGTGATCATTTTGTATTAAATAGTTTTTGGAAAAGGGATATCTAATTTCAAAATTTTGAAATATATTTTCCTCAGGACTAGAAAAAATAAAGTTAGGGGTTGTGATTAGCCACATAATGATGCTAATATTCATTGATAATATATAAAATATTCATTAACATTATTATTCATAAACACAATTTTAGTTCATATTTCACTTTGAACATTAATTAACATTATTTTTGTAATTCCCTATTAAAATGCACTATTACATCGTACATTTTTCGAACACCTCCTAAAATAAAAAAGCGTCATGATTTTATTTTCCTACATAATTTTAAGGATTTCATTAAAATTGGAAAAAATTATAATTTTTGAGTACTTGAAGATTCCTATTGGAAGACCCCAATGTTTCCCTTGAACAAACAACATTTTGGGTGAAGTGAAATAAACAGTAGCCCAATAGAACTACATTAGCGGCAACATACAAGTCCAATGATTCAATAATTTTAACTAAAGATAGAGGAAATAATTTTTAACATTTCATAAAATAGTCAAAAAAGATAATTGATATTTTTAAATAGAGTTCTAGGTGGACCAAGTTGTAGATAAAATTCTGGGCTAGATTCTGTGGCCCAGATATACGGCCCAAAATTTCGATAATATCTCGCAACCTAAAATTCCATATGGACTGAAATTTTCTATGAAATTAGGAGACATCAGGTTCTCCATTTTCATTATATATTCCCTACTCTAATTTGATCCTTTATAATGTAATTTATAAGTTAATGTTTGGTGAACGAAAGACGACTTCCACTACGTCTCAAGAGTAGAAATTTCTAAGTTCCACAAGAATTCCACCACCCTAAGCCTATCGTACGGAAGTGGGATGAATTTAACTATTGGAGGCTCAACGCAAGGCTCCCAAAGTTCATATATAAGGCAGTGTTGTTGGAAGATTAAGGGATCTTTTGTGCTTTGTTTAATTGTAATGTAATTCTTTGATTTTATTGCCATGAGTTTGTCTTTCTCATATAAGTTGCTCAATTCACATGAGTTTATTAAAAAAAATTCTTCTACTACTATTATTTTTTTATTATTCATATCAAGTTTATAACATTGGTTCAATGTGTTAATTTATTCACACCAAACCTTGTGAAATTATCACAGATTCTTAGAGTGTGTGTTATTTTATTGTTTTCTATTAACTTTTCCATTTCCTCCATCATGATTCTACTTCCCACTTCCATAGAAAACATAAAATCAATATATGGATAACCCTTTATGGGCTGATCCAAGGGAGTATCAAGAGGATGGATTGGATTTTATTTATCACCCCAATAATACCAAATAAACTATTTTAATTGAGATTATTATTTGGATTATTTTAAAACTTCTTCTTCCTTGTTGATTTTTAAGGCCACATACTTCAAGTGCTAATACAAACATTTACATTGGAGTTATCATAAATTAGATCCACTATGTGTATAGGTGATTAGTGTTATGGTGTGTAGGTATTAAAACAGTAAGTGATGACGTTGTTTTACCTTCATAAAGGAACCCATCTCAAATATAAGAAATTGAATTAGTTGAAAAAGGAATAAATCCAATCCACCAAAAGTTATAACTTAGGATAAACACATTATTTTAAATTGAATTAACATAATTATTTTATTTTTTACATTAACCTATCTAATATTAACCAATTGTTGGCCATTTATATCCAAAAATAGTCCATATAATTTTTCTGTCTATAGTTTTTTCTTAGGTCTCTAAGGACTCGACAACCCAGGAAAAACTACAATCGACTACTTAAAACTAAAATCATGGGTACATTTAGGAGAGACAAACATTGTTCACAAAAAAATCATATTTACTCAAAAAAAAATCCTACTCGGTATGAGTTGTCAAATTTTTTTAAAATCAATAATAAGTTCCAAAAACCAAACAAAAAGTCTAAAACTTATTTTTAACACTTCTAAACAACTCTAAACCATTAAATGATTGTATAATCCTATAAAAACACATATATAACAATTATAAGAAGTAATTGTCCAAAAATGGGACATAACATAAGGATCATTTCATGGATTATTCAAAAACATCAAATATATAAATTCCCATGCTCATACAGGTCAGGATGTTATGGTGGAATTTGAATTTTTTCACTCATGAGTTGGAGATGATTTAAAAAAATGGGTTTCAGTAAAATGATTTCAATATTTTCCCACCCAATGTGATTTTTTATGTAATGTGAAATAAGTATTGAGAGGTTTTTTAGTTATCTAGTGGAAGACTATGTGGATTTAGGTGAACCTATAACTATATGTCCCTATAGGTGCCCCGCCCAAGGGGACCACACCGTAGTGGAACCATTATTGAGGGATAAACATCCATGTTTAAGGGTGTTATCTGATATAAAATAATGGAAACTAAAAAACAATCATAAAAAATCGGGGACCAAAACGGTGTCTATGGAGACTATGGTGTGAGGAAAATAGAAAGGGTTGATCCGCTACACTCTAGGGCTCACTATATTAGAGTAAGTTGAGAAAGTTAAACAAGGGAATTTTGGGAGGACATGGAGATGTATAGGTTATCTAAATTTGTAATCCCACTACAAATATCACTATGAGATAGGGATTTTATGGATAATGTTGGAGGGGGAAGTCTTATGATCATAAATGAAAAATAATAGAGAATATACACCATTGGTATAGGCATTTTAATATCCTTATGTGCTACCTCAGGTGCACCATGGTGTAGTGAATGTCATGGGGAAATTTCTTTTCCCCAACTTATATTGAAAATTTAGTTGAATTCCACATTTTTATCCATAAAATATATTGGTATTTTTTCTCATTACATACACCCATTTACGCATAATATTACTTAATACCTCTATATTACTTTGAATCCCTTCTTTGTTATAGGGTGGGTTTCGATGAAATTATGGTAGTGTTACATGTTATGATCCCCTCCTCTTTACCTATTCTAGTTATTTCTTATTTACTATCAGATTTCATGTGAATAAGCTAGTGATTGTGGAATATTTCCACAATATCATGGTGAAAATAGTCATATATGTTTGGTGTTTTTAGTGTATTGGATAGAGGATATCTATAGTTGTTGATCAGATATCATTTCATGTTGTTCTTTTAAAGTACTTCTTCCTTATTAATTTATTCTGAACCATTTATTTTAATTAAATTATTTTATTGATTGAATAGGTGTCGTTAGATATTATATTTTCCAAGGATGGATATGGGAGTTCATTATGAACCTTACACAATTGTTTGGTCGTAGTTTCATCGTGATGATGTTTTTTTTTGCAGATTTTTTTATTAATATATATGTATTGAAATTGAAATTAATTGTGAATTATTATTAAATAATTAAAAGATAAATTATAATTGGGGTATAATTAATTATGGTATATTTCGTATTACTTGATGCACTTAGGATGTTTATTAAGACATTAAAGATACTAGAAAAAGATATTAAGATATAAAAATAAAAAAGTTAATTGAACCATTTCGACATATGTGTTCGGTTTGAATTTCCATTCAGATTATGTTTTTTATATAAAAATGTGATTTTCTTTCTCACCACTGATATTGATCATCAATTTTTAGTTAATAAATTATCTTAAATAAAATAATATTCTATTTTATGGAATAATCTTTGAGGAACCCCAATCCTTCAATCATAGACCATGTGCTAAAACAATTTCTTTTAACTCGATGTTTTGATATTAACTGGGATAAACCAATATAACTATAAATATATTTCAATACCATAATCTTTAAAACTCATTATAATCACACATTATAACATATTTAAGGTTTATTTTATTTATTGATAGGATACATAAGAAAATTGCTTGAAGATACATGTAATAATCTCTCAACAATCATACAAAATAAAATAATATTCTAAAATAATTATATGTTGTACTTATCTTTATATCCATTAAAAATAAATCATTAATAAGTGGTGAAGAAAAAAATATCCATATGGGAAAACTTATAAGGATGCCATAAATTTTTAGATATTAATCATATGATAAAATATGATTATGGGGGAAATATATCATTCAAACAAACAAGCAATAATAAAAGTTTTCCATACGTCATGATAGAAGGGAATTCAACATCAAATCAATGTACTTATACCATAGAAAATAAGTAAATAATCACGAGATTAATATCATGATACGTGGCACATAAGAACAACCAAATTACATTGAAATACTATATAGATTTGAAACAGATTCTAATAATGATCAACAGAAAAAACATAAAAATTGAAATGATCAACTTCATGAGTCACTACATACAACCGAATAATTATGGGTCACTATTCATAATAAATATTGGTTGAAAAAATAAATTAATTTCACATATACATTTATTATCATATATAATAACTAACCAATGAATTATTTTTATTTAATAAACCCAAACCCTCTCAGTGATTTATCGGGCCCAAATAGTCATTGGGATTTATTGGACCCAATTTTTTTTAAGGATCTATTGAACCGAGACCCTCTTAATAATTGTTTAGATAGAAACTATATTTGGGTTCATTAGATCCAAAACATATCATTGATTTATCAAAGCCAACATATCAGTCATCTATACATATTTGTTCCACATCAAAAAAAATTAATTTTTAAAATATCTCTTAATTATCCCACGTAAAAGAGATGGGTTTAATGGTTAAAATATAGGAACATATTATAATCCATAATAAGAAAAAATGTGAATGGTATGATTATGCAATAACCCAAATATAAAATAAGGAATTTCGAAGGTTTTTATCAATGATATAATCAAACATTTTAAAATTATTTGATAAATTACATCAGAAAACCAAAAGAAGTAACTAATATCAACATTCATTAAATCATTATTTAAATATATTCATTAAATTAAAATAATTTTAAATTGATGAAATTTTATAAAAAAAATACTTAAAAATATAGATTTCATAAAAAATATTACATAATAAATATGTTTAAAATAATATTATTTTAGAAAACAAAAAAAACTCAAAATACATTAATAAAACCAAATTGATTTAATATTCATTGGGAAATAAATAACTTATTTTTAAAATTAAAAGTTTACTTTTTAAAAATATTAATATATTTATTATCACATCCAAAATCCTTATGAGTTAAAACATATTATAAAACCATTTTTAAAATTGTAAAGGATTCTTCATTAATACAAATGCACATGATAGTGAATTAAATTGTCCAAGTTATTCTAGAAAATGTTTTTACCAAAATAAAAAATTATAATGTTATGGGTGACATAAATAAAAATTTAAAAAAAATTCATGTAATTTTTTTTGATGAAAATTTATTTGGAAATTAATATATTGTAAAGTATCCTTGAGAAAAATTAAATATTTTCCATTAGAAATGAGGACGGGAAGCCAAAAATATAAACTCAAAATTGAAATTGTTTTATCACTTTTAAAATTCCATTATTGAAATAAACATCAAAAATTGAGTGGAAAATATTCAATTTAAAATATGTAAATTTAAATCAGAATATTTATTAAATCAAAAATAATTTTATTTTAAAATAATAAATGAAAACATTATGAGGAATAGTGAAAATTGATATTAAAGAGAATGAGGTGATTTTGAGAGAATGGGAAAAATTCATAAAATCATCATATAATTTTTTGTAATAAAAAACATAAATTAAATTCCCTATAAAATAAAGAATAAATGAAATATAATATCACAATAAAACTGGGGAAAAAAATATCATAAAACTATCGACAATAAGATTCATTTTGAATTAAGAAAATAAGGCCAATCAAGAAAACCACATATGATATAAGAAACAATTCACTATAAACACAAATTAAAAGATAATGATTGAAATAAAACATTAGATACATTTAATAAAAGATAATTCATGACATTCTATACTCTATAGGTAGTACTCACACCATTTAAATTGAACTATAAGAATAAACAAAACATGTCTAAAATAAAGAAAATTGAGATGAGACATTCGAACCATTAATCTTATTTATTAAAATGTGGAATAACATATTATATAAAAATAATCTATAATAATATAATATTAAGAAAACATTCATTAATATTAGTATTTTATAACCTCAATTTTTTTTTCAAAAATAAAATTTTCTTATGTTTTATTTTCATAATGGGATGTTATTAGTTTCAATTATTTTTTTCATACCAGTTTAATAATGACCATGTAAATTTATGATTATAGATTATATGTTTCTTCATTAATATGTCATTATTGGTACTAGAAAATATTTCTTAAAATGATATATAATGATCTATTATTGATTACATATGTATTTGTTTACGGGTCAGGAAAAAATATTTGGTAATGATCATGATTAGTTAATTTTTTATGAAAAAAATAACGGCATAATAATAATTAGTTTGATATTTGAATAAAAATTCTAGAACAAAAAAATTATAGTCACATTAATGTTTAATAACACAAGTATTTATGTTTCATTTTTCATCCCTGATTGAAATTTATACAATTATTTAGTTAGTAGGTTAAAAATACCCAAATAAGGACAATATATAATTTGTGTGTGAGTACAGTTAAGAAAGTTATTATTTTCATATTATTCTTATTTTCTATGTATAAGATAATATTTTTAAATATTTTTATGTTTTGAATAATATTTTAATCGATTATCAAAAATAATTAAATACTTTATGAAATTAAATATGTTACTTTTGAGGATGTGTTAGTCTAAATATAAGAGCAATTTTACATTAGTTTACATAGAACATAAATGAGTTTGAAGTTTCTTTATATGTTTTAAATATTAAGGATTTTTTAAATACATTATTTTCTCATTAAATACCCCTTTTAACTATCCATATACTGGTATTATGTAAAATGGATCATGTCACTTATGGATATAACAGTCCACAAATAAAACATATATATTTTCGTTTTTTAAGGGTTTATTTGTGTGTTGAAAAAGATTATCCATTCAAAATAAATTTATAATTTAGTATAATCTAGATTCTAATTTTTTGATATTAACATGTTTAAATTGTAATTGGAAGAGGTGGAAGATGAATGAACAAAAAATTATTTAAAAAAGAGTAATTGATAATTTTACATAACCCCATGGAGAAGCATGCTTTTCAAAATTAATAAGGAATGTGGAGGTGGTTGTAAAGGAATAAAAAACCTCATGAAAATGAATAATATTGATTGATAATTATTCTGGTAGATTTTTTCTAAGCATATGATTCTTTTAGCGTTAGAAGAACTTGGGTGATTGTGGATCCTCTTACAAGGTAGATGAGTGAGTTTTTTTAAATATAAATTGTAATGTCACTATGAAAATGTCAATTAGGTAAAATAATAGATAATAATGTTGTGTAAGAATAGGTATATTTTATAAATCACGAATCATAAATTTTCACACTTGTTATGAAATATTTTTATGGATTTTACTTGTATATTTTTCACTTTTATCATTATTTATGTTATTATGGTAATTAGTTTTTTCCAATGTAATTTTCTTCTAATTCCTAAAAATAAAATTTTACTTATTATATAATTCATCCCTAATGTTTCTAAATGATAAATTCATTTCTTTTAATTAAAATTACTATTTAATGAAAAATTAATTTTCACTTTTTCACTTGTAACGTGTAAAACACATTTTTGAAAAAGTTTTTTTAGAAAATTGTCATGTTGAGCGAAGAATTATCAAATTATTTATTTCAATGAGAATAATTTATTATTTTCATCCAAAATAGAGAAATTTGACATTAAAATATATGAGAAACCAAATTAAAAAAAATAATTAAAAGAAAAATAATAAAAATCATTTAAATTAGAAATTTTATGCATATTTTTCAAATTGATTAAAACGGTTTTCCAAACTGAATAATTTAATATTAAAATTTCTTTTTTTCTTCTTAAATACATTTTTTTATGAATTATATATTTTATGTTTTAATTTTATAATTAATTATTGATATATTCATATGTTATATTGTTTTAGTTAAACATATATTCTTCACTATTCAGTTAAAATTAAATTATCTATAAAATAAAAATAATTCACCATAAGAATGAATTAATATTATAAATTTAAAATTAATTTAATATATTAAAATTAAAATTCTATAATTTATCTTTTTTATAAAATTAAAATATATTAGGAAAAATGTACCCAAATAAAATTACCCTACTTTAAAATAATAGTGGATCAAACTATTATTTCCAGTCAAAATAAAAATAAATGGTTTTAATATTTACCACTTCAGAAATTTCATATATATATATATATATAATGTCCATAAATATCTATTTTTTAAAAAAAATTAATTATAAAATGATCCTGTTAATTTTTCAATTCCTTACAAAATAAACTTTTCTTTTTTTATTTGAATGTAAAAAAATGTGAAATGCTTAAAATACATGTGATAAATAAATTATTATTTATATTATTGAAAATTTTTATCATCCAAAAGGCAAGTTAAATATCCTATAAATATATTTCCCAAATAATGAACCAGAAGGTAATATTTTGTGGCAGTTGTGACATACCAGACCTGAATTCCCCTTAATAGGTACCCCGAGCCCTATGGGACACATGTGTGCAAGTATATCTCTCCAAACACTAGATAATTCCAATTAATAGTGAGGGAGTAGGGTGTGTATATGGGGAGACTAATCCCTCATTACCAGAGTTTTGCATAATGGGTAAATATAAATAGTGGTAAATAGTGGAAGTAATATAAGTTAGCAGAAGGCATTGCGGAAAATTGAGATAGTAGAAAAAATAAATGAAATAACTTGAACACCATAAAAGCATACAACAACTAATGATTATATGTAATGTCACTATAAAATAGGAAAAAATAGATACAAGACACCATGATATACATTTTCCACTAAAGTATAAGTGATATCAGAAGACGATCCCATCCATTATAAGCTTCAGCTCGGTCATTTTTTATTAAACTCCACCCTAAATAGCAAAAAAACAAGTGTTAAAAGCTATATGCTTCCCTTTTATCAACACCTACATTCATGTATTCATCCATGAGTACCAAACGGATTCTAAAGAGGGTGTGGGATAAATCTAAGTGGGCCATCAACAATGTTGTCTATAACATATGGACCTTATGATGGAATATAATTGTGTGCAAGCATGAATATATATTGTAATGTTGTACAATGTAACTAAATAAACATGTAATTTCTTTATCCATCATTTGGTGTTAGAACACATAACCAATACATTAGTTTATCATCACTGGTTTATAATCATGCCACATGTTAATAGTAGTAATGGTTCCACGATGTAATAAGGCAACATGTAATGATAATTAATAACAAGGTTCCAAGGTAACAACCAAGGATACCTAGACATTAAGGGTCACAAAATCAATAATTAATGTATCTCAGATTAGGGTAAGTGTGTAATACATGTACCATTGTCCCAGGTATTCCACAATGAGATTCCTACCGAGTCCCAAGAGTTCATCCAATGTAAAACTAGGTTAAGAAATGACTGGGCCTGATGGGCTTTAACCACGACACCTATTTACCAATATTGGATCCCAACGAGTATATCTATAAAATACTATAATAATATTTTTGAGATCCTATGCTGTTATAATGAACATCCGTGAATAGATGAGGATTGTGTTCTATGTGGTTTTCAATCAAGGAAAGCAACATCCTAGAAAAAAAGTTGTGTTCTTGAGTTCTCAGTGAATTCTCTATGGATGCCAAGGCGATCTCTAGTTATGAGTCTTATGTTTTGATACTTATTTCATATATACTTTCAATTGGTTAAATCATTTCTTTGATTAGTGTGATATGTCCAAGTAGAATGCAACCCTTTAATCTATTCATAATTAATTGATGAATCCACATGGTTAAAGCCCTATTATTCATTGATGTGACAAGGATAAGTAGCAAGAAACCACTATTAAATCCATTTTAGTAATATTTAGTAATTATGGTTAAATTTTTTTCCTTCCATAAACATGGAAATGGGTGTTATAGAGATGTAACCAGACATTCATTTATATTTACTAAAGTGAAGTCTTATACTTAGTATATATGACAATTTCCATTTAACCTTAGTTTACCAATCTAAATTATCACCTTAGGTGGGTCAAGTGGTGAGACTACATAGTACATGCCATTATTTTATTCAAAATATAATATCAATCGATTAAATAAATAAAATATTACCCTTAGGGCAGCTATTCCAAGAAACACCTGAACGGTGGCTCATACGTGTAAAAACACTAAAATGACATTTATAGAATAAAATCCAACATGGGATGACTCAAGTTATGAGTTTCACCACAAAACACTAATCACATATTTTGAAATAGAATGAAAATATTTTTCTAATGAGTATTAGAATGGTGTATAAATAAAATAAATGACAACCGATGAAATCATTAGGCCCCACACAAAAATTCCAAAATCGATGAACATTAGAGATGACTTGTAGACCACCAACTATAGGATCGTAAGACTATCCACCTCTAGTATAATATTTTTATTTGGGTGGCATCATAGTGTATCAATGAAAAGGTTAAACCCATTCACAACTTGATAAAAAGATTGATTGAAATGGAGATGAAGAACGGTTCAAACAAACTTGAGTACTTACTATTATAAATACAACGTGGTGAACAAAACCTAAATCCGATCCCAGAAGATTGATTCCTCTTAATACATTCCTTTTTCCTAAAAAATGATTCAAAATTAGATTAAAGGATGAAAATCATGCTAAAAAAATATTATGGAGGATGGAGCTGAGTAATTAGATCATTAACGTAATAAATGAAAAATTACATAAAATATAGCACGTTCTTAGATTGTCCGCATGGTTTTAAAACCATTACACAAACCATTAATGGTTACATGCAGAAGAGGGTAAAATCATGTTTATTCTACATGGTAAATAAATCCATTCACTAACTGTATGAGAAGGCCATGTCCAAAAAAGCAGTCCATCCGCACTGTTAGACCTAACCATGCGACATGCACTATTTCCCCAAAAAATGAGATTAAAGTTTTAAAAAATCCTCAGAAACACTCATAACATTATCCAACATGTTTGGAATACATATTAGGTCCAAAATAATAGATTATAATTATATTTCAAGTATCCATATATTAGTGAATAAATGGTTTATTATACTCTTCACCCCTTAAAAGAACTTTTCTTTGAGTTCACCTTCCATGGGAGGAGAAATATTGTGTGAGATTAACTCTAGACACTAGGATTGTATATTATCCTCCAGCTCCCAAGTATTGTCATGCATGTATTTAGGTATCCATATCACATATACTAGAGGGATAGACCCTCCTTTGAAGCCTTCATGCTACAGTCAATGAAGCATACTGGATATACTTCAAAGTTATCATCTACATATAACACAACTTCTTCAGGATCCAGGCTATGAGAAGGGTCATCATGATATTAGAGAAGTTGTGAAACATGGAATATTTCATGCTTGTTAAGTAACCCCTTAAGTAGCGAAAACTAAAGGAAAACATGATCCTAGATATCAAAATATATAGGTCGTCAAAAATGATCAATATATGATTTATTTCCACACTAAGTAGTATTCATATTTATCTTTATTAGTTGAACATGCTATGAAGTATATTAAAAGAGATAAGGACCTCGTAGGGCCGCCTCACCTACCTCTTTCCAGCCCAGCGGTGAATCAAATGGATAAACAAAAAAGGCCTCAAATGGAGGCATTTGAATTACCACTAGGGAGTTATTATAGTAGGCCAAATTAATAATATGGATATGATTCTCCCAAGAACCTACAAAATCATTGAAATATTCTTGGATAATATCCTCTAGAACCAATATAATATGTTTTAATTGTCCATCGGTATAGGAGTGAAAATATTTTATTAGATGTACCAATGTTCCCATAGAGTTCATCAATGCTTTCTATAACTGTGTCATGAAATGAGCATCCCTATCTGAAATTAAAATTCAATGAATGTCATTTAATCATAAAATGTCTTAGATATTTATTATTCCCAACACGTTAGTTGAGAATGTCTCCTAAATAATAATGAAAAGGGATAAATTTTTTAGTCAGTCAATAACCACTCATACAAAAATGCTTCCCATTGGAGACCTAGGTAATAGGACTACAAAATCCCAATCAATATCATCAAATTTTAATTACAGGACTATAATTTGTTGTGAAAAGAATATAGGTCTCTCATGCTCTTCCTTCACCTTCTGACCACTGAAACACCGAGTGATAAAGGATGAAATCTAAAATTTAACACCATTCCACCAATTTTGGAATCGCATATCTCGATACATCTTGTAGATTCCTGGATTAATTTCCCACTAGGAATCATGGGACTCACACATCCACTCCTCTCTCATATTTGTGGGGTCACAAAAACACCCATGAATATGTATACTTTGATATTTTTCTATAGAAAAATACAAAGGTGGGTTATCTCTTGATATACTCTCATGGATAACCAATCCCACAAGATCTGAAAATTTTCTACACTTCACCTTCTCAAGGAGGGAATAGGTAACTTTAAAGGATGAAAAATAATACTTCTCGTGACTATCATGTAACACCATATGAAACTCAAAGAATAGGTCCATTAACATCTATTCATCAAAGGCTTCCCATAAGTCATGTTTTTGAGTTTTCCAACTCATCACATCCGCAACTACATTTCCCTTCCCATGAATATAGATAATCTCAAATTCATATGACTGTAGATATTTAACCAATCATCACTATTTGAGGTTTAGATAATCCTATGACATTATATATTTTATTCTATTATGATCCTTTTACATCATAAATTTCTCACCCAATAGATAATGTATCCATCAACATATGTCATGGAAAACTACTGCTTTCTCATGGTTGTTCGTCGGTTAGTTTCTCTCATGATGCCTCAAATTTTTAGAACCATATATAATGACTATATCATACTACATCAGAACTAATACTAGGCTGATTCCTGAAGCCTCACAGTAGATGGTATAACGTATTCCTAGATCTAGAAGATTCATAATAAGGGCCGAGACAATCCTCCCATTCACATCCTTAAAGGCTCTCTCATGTGATTTTGACCACAAGAACTTGACACACTTAATTGTAGGACTAGTGGAAGGTTTATAAATCTATTAGAATTCCTATATGAAATAACATTAATAAATATTCAGCCCCAATAAACCCCATATATCAAACACATTCTTGGGATGCCCTAGGAATATATAGAAATAAAATATTCATGGTCAGTAAATATATTTGATTATGAGATAATATGACCCAAGAAGTGATTTTTTCCGATTCTTATGTGGAACTTATTATGATTGGAGTAATGTTGATGTTCTCTTGGTTTAATTATATTGACCCCAATATGATTTTAATGTTCATTAAGAATGTGAGAATGAACCCAGATGTCTTGCACATATACCACGACAAAAGAATCGAGATAGGTATAGAAAATCCTATACATTATAGTAATGAAAACAGAGGGTGCATTCTTAAGGCCGAACTATGTTACCCAGTACACATGTAGACCATACCTACTATGAGAATATATACAAGTATGTATGATTTCCACACTTTCACCTGATGACAACATGACTCAGATTGATCTTAGAGAAGACCCTATATCCACAGATCTTGTCAAAGAGATCATATATTTAACGTAGTTGATACTTGTTCATGACCAGAATATGGTTCAACCTTCTATAATACATTCATAGATGTGAGTTTCCACCCCACTTCTTGGAAATAATAACAAGTGAACCCAAAAAATGTACTTGTCCATATAATTCTTTTGGCATATTGATTCTATAACTATTTCTTGAGATCCTATTGCTTAGTATGTTCCATCCTATAAGGAATAATAGACATTATAGATTCTATAATAATAAGAATGATTTTAAAATAAAGCTATCTCATAGGAGGTAAGTAAGAAAAATCATCAGGATTGAAATCAATGGAATGATCCACTACAGGAATGAAATGAAATTGATATGAACCCTAATATTCCATAATGGGATTTGAAATATTAGATGTCACTCCAACTATTCCACGATAATCTGGTCCCGCTCTACCAGGCTAGACATCCCACTCACCCTTATATAGATAACTCCTACAATATAGTGATGTAAAAAAATACCTTGTGGTGATATCAGTATACAAATTCATGATACTAAACCAACTAGCCCATCCCCATAATGTCATTGAAGCTTGTAATATTGATAACGAAGAGTTTCTTAAGAAAGGGAATAACTCAAGGGGACAATCCCTACATTGGTGTCTGCACTCAAAATGCACTCCTAACAGCGTATCTATGGTCATTAGAACATAATAATTTTATATCTCCAGTCAGAGAAATTTTAGAATAGATTAAAATATATAAGAGTTTGAATCACTTGTATCATATAATGTAGATTCTATAGTAGAGTCCACATGAATAATACCTATTTCTGTAGATGGTCTCGCAGCCTGATCCTTGGGTGTCAGCAGTAGTGCTTGAAATTAGAAAGATCCATGGTCCTATACAATGGATATACTACCATGATAAAAACTACTATATTAGCCCATTCAGTGTTCAGGGGTGTGGAAACCACAACCACGACCTCCGCCTCAGCTAGACTAGTTGGTACTATTCCAACTCCCTATCTGACATGGTGGAAAATAACCAACTATGGAAGGTTGAGCTGACTCTAATCCTTGTATACTCGATGATTTTGGAAAGGTCAGATAGAACCTATAAAGATACCAAATATTTCCACAATCCTGGAACTCAATTGGGTTTCTCAAGATAAGTATTCTTGTGCCACCATCATCCACACTGATGACACACCATGGAACTATCAATCCAGGTTCTCTCGTTGTCATTTCCCTGAGTATAAACCTCGAGGGAACGTTTACTAACACCGGGAGAATGAATTTCATGTCATGACACTCATCCTCTATTCTTGGTACTTTTCTATTCCCTTGATTTACACTCAGTGATAATATCATGATTAACTAATTTAGATTAATTTGGCTGGAAAAATGCATTCACCTATGTACGTTAGTTGTACTAGAACCCATCTTCAAAGAATCTAGAATGAAAAAGTACCTCACTGGCTAGAATCTATGAAAATCATTAAAACTTTATGAAATGCACTAAATATTCTATAGATGATATAAAACCCTTCTATAGATACATGAAATATCAATCTCTTTCATCTCTCATCATTTAGGGAATGAACATATCATCGAATTCAATCTCGAAATCAACCCATAACATGCCATGATGATTACCAGCCAGGTTAATCACATCCCACCAGCATTTGTTCGAATCCCAAAGCATATATGTGGAATGATTGACCCTCTAATCTAGATGAATATCCAGATTCTTGAAGATAGATATGGTGTCCTCTAGCCACGACTCACTATCCTGTGGACCTTCATCCCATGAAAATGTATGAGAATGTTGCTGCTAGTGCTCACAGGTCAGATCCGCCAACGCAGGTGCATGCTATGAAGCACCTTGAATGAAATTCATTGGAAATATAAAACTATCATGAAAATGGGAGTCAATTCCCAAATTATGAAAATAAGGGGGTTGCATAAAGTGGCATTCTATGAGGTAATATATGGCAACCCTGATTTTTTATTACACAATTAAACATAATTTATCACATAAAATTTATTTGATACAACATAGAATATCGAGAGATATAGTGTCTTTGGGCCATTGGGTCATTACATGACAACTTAAAAAATGAATTAAAACATCTTTATTGAAAACTTCCTTTACATGACCACTACATTCCCTCATACATAGCATAGCATGGGATAACTTGAGAACATGCATAAGAAAAGGGTGAGCTATAAAGCCTAGTAAGGTAATAAACATAGAGTAATATGACGAATAAAATACATGTTAGACAATAGGAATATCATTATATCAAAATAGAAGAATAAACATAAAGGCATGATAAAGCATTTCAATCATAACATAAAAATGTGGCAACAACACTTAACATGGAATTAGCATGAGCCAAGGCTCATTGAACATGGAGCATGAGTAAATCCTCATTGCACATGAAGCACGAGTAAAACCTCGTTGCACTTTAATTAGCATGAGTAAGAAACCATTGTACGTGATGTATCATGATACTACACTTTACCCAATACATTGGAGCACTATAAGGGTGCACCCTTCTTAAACATTTCATTTCATGCATAAGTGTGCCACATGGATTATATAACATGGATTCATAAAACATAATCATTTATTCTACGATAAAAGAATGCATAATTAATAAATGAAAGTTTATAATCAATAATTAAATGTGCATAAATGTGAATACCCTTGATAGAGAAATGGGCATGATATTCACTACACAATGACATTGTCTTGAAAAATCTGTGAAATTTCCGCAGCGTAAAGGCGTGACATATGAACTCTAAAAAATGGTTGATGATAAAGAAAATGGTGTATAAAAATATGTACCTGAAATTGATAGTAAGTGGGTCATATAGATACATGTTGAAACAATTTTAATGGAAGTTTTTGTCATTATACAAAATAATTGTTTGAATGAAAAAGAGGAGAGAGAAATTCCTTTTGAAATTTCAGCATTGTAACAGGTGTACATGGGAGGAATTTAATGAGAGATAAAGGGGTATACCATCATTCAAACATAAAGTGAATAGTATGGGGGGTGTGAAAAACCATACACCAACATTTATAATTGAAATTAAAAGGGCGTAACATCATTTAAAAATTGGAAAAAAATGAGAAAGGAAAAAAGACCTTTACATGGATGTGAGCTTCCAAAGGATTTAGAGAGGCTTGAGAGAGGCTTATTAAGATCTTAGGGCACCTTGTGAGGATTATAGAGATATTAGGGCAGAGTTTGGATGAACTAAAAAGGATTTTAGTGCGGATAATGTGGGAGTTTGGGTGGGTTTATATAGGAACATTGAGGGAATTCTTTATTATTTAGGTTTGGGACACCTCACATTAAACTAATCCAAACCACAAAACAACCCAAGGATTTTGACCATGGTTTTTGGAAAAGGGAAGTTGAAAAAAATATTTTATATGGCCAATGTCCAAACATCTTAAAATAATGGGGTTTCATATTTAGAAGTGAGTCACACTCTCTAGAAAATCAATTTAAAAAGAAAATATTCTTAATAAGCCTTGAAGGGTGCAATAATGATTTCTAAAATGAGTTAAAAAACCCTAAATCTAATTATTTTAATGGTAAAACATTTTTTGGCCGAACATAAGACTTATAGTATTTTATTAAATACTTATTGGGTCATTATGATGTCATAAAACATATAATATATTTAAACGATATTTAATTTTTATCCAAAATTTTGACGGCATTAGAAAATTATGAAAAATTACCCATTGGATAATTTTGACGTCCTAATTCAAGAAATAATCTTTATTTTATCTAAATAATTTTCTAAATATGTTAATTTTCACTTTTAAAATAAAAACTGGCATTTATAAAAAATTCATGGGTTTCAATAAAAATGAATTTCAAAACTTAATAAAAATTACAATTGCATTCATCAATTTATAAGATCATTTATATTTAAAAAAATTAATTTAATAATAATATTAATATTTTATTAAACTATTATTAAATTCAAAAATCCATTATTTCATCAAAATAGATTTCTAAGTTCATTATTAACTAATGATACTATTAGTGTTTTAAAAACTATTTACAAGGTAACAATAATAAAATGAATGTATATTCATTATAATATACAAAAATAATGTATATGAACATAGTGCTATGGTATTATTACATAACTCCTTATAACACCTACATAAGACTAAAGAGTAAGGTATGCGATGGTGACAGACTCTTGGGGTGGCTCAGATAACATTGCTCGGGTTTTAATCTCTATCAACATCCACTTCTCTCAAAGGAAGTCTGTAACACCCTGAGATTTTATGAGAAATAGTGTTTTATTTCTTATGTAATATGAAACAGCAAAGGAATCTTTCATAGCACACAATACAGATTTGGCTTGCATTACACGCAATCACGACCTTCCTCGAAAGCATGTGTATTACGCAATTCCGGGATTCACTAAACAACGATATATTATTATGGACTAGCCGTTATGAATAGTATTAAATATATTTTTTATTTTATAACATTATTATTAATCTTACAAATTTTATAGAATATTGTAAGAGAACAAAATACAATTTTCATGTAAAATAAGTATTTTAAAAAATTGCAGTTTTTCCGTCTTTTGATGGCGCACCCACATTAAATCTAGTTTTTGACATGTCTATAAGTTAAATTTGACAAAATAAAATTCTTATTTTTAATCAGGGTATAAAAATTTATTAATAATAAATTTTTGATATTTTTCTGAGAACTTTCAAATTTTGATGAATAGTAAAAATATGCTAAATTTTAATTAAAAACAACTTTTTTCATTGAGATAATTTATATGGTTAAATTATAATATTTAATGGTTTTAAAGTATAAATATAATATATTTATACCATTTAATATAATTTATGTCATTATCACCAATTTCACATTTAATTCATAAGTAAAAACATTTCAATCTTTGCAATGTTTAAACTTCTAAAACTCGTTTTCTTAACATCGGGATTTATTTTAAATTAATTACTGCAACTTATATGTTTTGAATTTTGGAAAATGGATTCCATATTTGGAATAATTGGTTACAAATTATGTTAATATGCTACTTTTTATTTTTGGGCCTTATGAATAGTAAATACGGTAAATTGTATTTACCATAGTTAAAGGTAAATCGGGTAATTAAGGGTTAATATAAGCTTATAAAGTTACCCTAAAACCTTCCAAAATCCAATTGGATGACTAAAAGTAGACCCATATCACATAAGGGTCGGATTAGTTTAATTTAATGGTCTTTTTTCAATGAAAATAATTTATTTATTATTAAAACCAAAGATTGTGACAACATGTCATTTTCTTAAATATTATAAATATAATAATTTTAATTTAGTGATAAACTTAATGAAACATCGAACATGAATAGTCTACATAATGATAATTCAATTATCTACATTATATGAATTTATTTAGAATTTTTAGGGATTAAATAATTATCATTAATTATTCCACAATAGTGATGTTGAAATTATTTTATTAATCAAAATATCAAATTAATGGTTAAAAAAATATTAAAATAAATATTATATGAACTATTTAATGTGCTCCACTAATATTCTAGAAACATATGACATTTTATGAATCTATTAATGCTTTTAGTTTGAACATATCTTCTGTATATATTTTATTTAAATTCAAATAAATGAATAGTGTCAAAATTGACACTATTGTAATTTTTAAAAATAACAAATTATAAAATCGTTTAAAAATCATAATTTTTTTAGAAATTATAAATTAAAATTTATATGGTCTAAAATGCCATAAAGTGTCAAATTATTGAAAATTCACAACACATATGTAATTATTTATAATAATTTAAAATTTAGAATATTTCTACCACAAATAAAATTAAAATGATAAATAAGGATAAATCATGTTGATAATGTTTAAAATAAATTCATAAAATGTCTAAATTTTATTTTTTGATGATATTACAACCCTATCTCGTCTAATCATTGTATATTAGTCATTTTGGAAGTTTTTATGTGGGGTTGGGTTTTAATATAAACTAATATTTCTTATATTTCCAAAGGTGCCCCTCTCCTCCCTTATAAAAGGGCACCACCTCCCTCTCCTCCTCACACCAATTTTTTCCTTCAAGCTCAAAAAATCCCTGAAAATTTCACTTCCCCACTTCCCTAGAAACATCCTATAAGTCCTGGTCTTCTTCAAAGACCAATTGTAGTTCCCTATGAGGAGGTCTCAAAGAGGCGCTTCAAAGAAGAGGTAATGTCCGTTACCGATTCTTTCAACTTTATTTCTTCTTCCACATCTTCTTATTTAGTTTTTTCATTATGAATTAATAACATAAGTATCACTCATATACTGATATGTTATTATTTGTATGACACAACCCTATTTCACCATATATCCATCCTACAGAAAACGAAATCATCGCGCGTGCGTACATACGGAATACCATCTCCACGTCGTGCTGTAATCTATTTTCCATCACCACCATACTTGGATGGGTATAATGGTGAAAATAAATAACTATATATGATTATTTTTAACGTTTTATTGATTATGAAACAGTATACATACACTCCAATACAATTCCACGATCATGGGAACGATATCATCGCTCGTGCATACGTACGGAATATCGTCTCCACGATGTGATGCGATTCGTTCTACATGATATTCATTGTATAATGATGATATAAATGAATTTAATGAATTAATATGATATATAGTACACTAATACCATTCTTGAAATGTGGAATCTATAACCTAAATAGAAGAATAAGAATTAATTCAACAAAACACACATAAGAACAAAAAGTAATAAACACTCGAATAACATGTAGTAATGAAATATTACTAATAAAAATCTACGAATATGACCGTATATGATATAATAAAAATAATAATTATTCTTTAATAAGTCAATAACATTATTTAAATCATTATACAGGTGTTTCGGACACTTACGAAGAAAATCGGACCTAAGGTAAGGGACAATCCCACAATCTAAATATTTATCTGAGATTGTTTATACTTCAGAATTTACATGGGAATATTTATCATCCACATACATGTTTCCTCAATATGTAATATTAATCACATCCTCCTACAATTTTTTAAATCCAATTTTACCCTTCGGTGAGTTTTTAGTAAAAGATATGAAAGGAAATTTTTGTCGTTTTTCGTACGAGATACTTTTTGACTTATCTGACAAAAGTACGAGAAGAATGTTTTTTAACATATACGGCATGAATGGATTTTTGAAACATTATTTACAAGAAGCATCTTTTACATGTTTCCATGTTTATATTTAATCAACTTCTTTTAGTTTAAGATTGAATGACATGTTAAGAAAGGAAAAATGTTTTTGAAGTAGAAAGGATTTTTTTCTTAAGAATGGAGTTCAAGAGTTTTATCAAAATTATTTTCCATCTAAGATAATACAGAGTTCTGTTTCTATCTCTATTATTACATTGATTTGATTATGTTTTGATGATAATATTTTTATGATGTCACGATGTTTAATATTCCCATTTTTATTACATGGGTTACGCTATGATGTACAGTTTATGATTCTGTGGCACACATAAGAATGGTATCATAATGAGATGGGTGGGACCTATATCTCCCTCCAATGCATCAATTAAGGATTTTATATCTCATGAGATAGAAATGGCTGGAACGGCAGGTTAAACTGCTTCAGTGAAACAGGACTGAAATGAGGAGTGAACTTGGTTCAGAAATGGACTTTGTCCACTAAGATAGTCTTGGCAATGAGTCTTTATTACTTAGAAATGATTTCTATGATTATGTGTGTATTCCAAAAAGCTTCATGTTTTAAGTTATGATTATTGGGATTACATTTCACTTCTATGATTTATCTCATGTTATGATCTATTTTACAGGGTAATATTTTCAAAATGTTATTTTCTAATTAAAATGATATGTTTGATATTTCTTTTGTTAAACCTTACTGAGCATTTGAGCTCAACGTTTTGAATGTTTTCTTTTCCCCAGGTCAGGAAGAAGGATATTAAGTAGGATATGACAAAAGGGACTCTAGATATGATCAAATAAATTGGAGACAACATAGATGATTTATGAACCAGTTGTTTATGTTTCCCAGTTTCTAAAGACACAATACCTATATGGTCCTTTCATGATTTTGATATATGTTGTAATAAGTATGATTCAATTTTGAAGTAATAACCATGTATGTAAGGTGTGGGTCATTATAGTAGGTATCAGAGGAAAGGTATAGTCAACCATTGGAAACTAGGATGTGAAAGCCTTATTAAGATACCTAAGGATATGTCTAAGCATAGAAAACAATCTTAGTGTTTTAGAAATGGCCGTGAACAACCTATGATAAGACCTTCAGTGTGAAATTTTATTCTTGATTATGTGGTTTTTCTATTATAATTAGTTTTGCTCACACAATTCTTCTTGGTTTTATTCAATGGTTGGAACCTGAAAGAACCGTGTTAATGCAGAATGCAACAGGCAATGCAATGATTGTACCCCTGAGCAACCAAACGTTACGGGAGATGGAATGCAAAATCTTGTAGCCATGCTAACACAACTTTCTCAAGCTATAAATCATGCAGGACTTTCAAATGAGCAAAGGAAGGAGAAACATTCTGTTGAATCCTTCATGAAGCAGTGTCCACCTTCATTCAGTAGGTCTTCTGATCCATTAGTGGCTGAACAATGGATCAGTACCACTGAAAAGATATTTTCAGTTCTTCAATGTTCTGAACATGATAATGTCATCTTAGCAGTGTATCATTTGGAAGGTGATGCTGATCAATGGTGGAATCTTATTAAGAATACGAGGCAAAAGTATGAAATTGAGCCCATGGAATGAGACAAGTTTATGAACTTTTTTTTCAATAAGTATTTCCCTCGTATTCTTCAAACAAAGATCGAGAATGAGTTTCTTGAACTGAAGCAAAAGGATGATGAATCCGTTGGTACCTACAATGCAAATTTTACAAGACATGCAAGGTACACTTCCAGAATTTTTATCCAACCTGAGAGTAAGATCGATAGATTCTTTAGTATCTTAAATCCAAGTCTTCGAAGTGTGTTATCCATAAGGGACTTCAATATCTATGAGGAAATTGTTTGATGTGCTCTCAAGGTCGAGATGGAGATTGGTGTAACCCATCAGTCAGATTGGATTGATAAGAAGAGGAAAATGGAATTCAATGGAAAATATAAAGACCACACTGATAAAAATATTAGTTTTCCCTTATTCTCAAAATGTGGAAAGAACATGGAGGAAATTGTCTTAAGGGGACAAGAAAATGTTATAAGTGTGGAAAAGAATGTCATCGGGCAATTGAATGTCGAAATAATGGGAAGAAGATGTCTAATGATGCAAACAAAGGAGGGTATACACAGAATGAACCTAATACAGTTCAATGTTTCAAGTGCAAGGAGATGGGTCATTATGCCAATCAATTCCCAAATCCAAGGGTTAATGATAATGATCGACGTCAACAAACTCTTAAGGCCAAAGACAAAGGAAAGTCGCATGCAATTACTATTGGCGATGTGAAGTATGACAATGAAGTGGTGAGAGGTACACTTACCATCCACTCTAAAGTAGCAAATGTTTTATTTGATTTTGGATCCACCCACTATTTTATTTCTGAATAATTTTCTATGGTTATCGATGTATTACCTTAACAATTAGATGTCGAGTTGGCTATGACAACTCCTAATGGAACAACAGTCACATCAATAGTTTACAATTCTTCTCTGATTGAAGTTGGTGGGAATGTGCTTCCGGAAAATCTTATGATCCTTCCTATAAATATTTACTTTGGATAAATTTTGGAGATTTTTCTGATAACTTTCTTATTTTGATGAATAGTAAAAATACGCTAATTTCTATTTAAAAACAACTTTTTTCATTGAGATAATTTATATGGTTAAATTATAATATTTAATGGTTTTAATGAATAAATAGAATATATTTTTACCATTTAATATAATTTATTTCATTAGCACTAAATTCACATTGAAGTTATAGGTAAAAAAATTTCAATCTTTGTCAATGTTTTAACTTCTAAACCCCGTTTTCTTAACAACGAGATTTATTTTAAATTAATTACTGTAACTTATATGATTTGAATTTTAAAAAATGGATTCCATATTTGTAATCAGTGGGTCCAAATTATGTTAATAGGCTACTTTTTATTTTTGAGAATTATGAATAGTAACTACGGTAAATGTTATTTACCATAGTTAAAGGTAATTCGGGTAACTAAGGGTAAATAAAAGATCATAAAGTTACCCTAACACTTTCCAAAATCCTATTGGATGACTAAATGTCGACCCATATCATCTATGGGTCGGATTAGATTAATTTAATGGACTTTTTTCCATTAAAATAATTTAATTATTATTAAAACCAATGAATGTGACAACATGTCACTTTCTTAAATCTTATAAGTATAATAATTTTAATTTAGAGATAAACTTAATGAAACTTCAAAAATTAATTTTATCCAAAAATATAATACAATTATCTACTTCATAGAAATTTATTTAAAATTTTTAGGGATTAAATAATTATCATTAATTATTCCACAATAGTGATGTTGAAATTATTTTATTAATTAAAATATCAAATAAATGGTATTAACAATATTAAAATAAATATTATATGAACTATTTAATGTGATCAACTAATTTTTTAGATACATATGACATTTTATGAATCTATTGAAGCTTTTATTTCGAACATATCTTCTATATATATTTTATTTAAATTCAAATAAATGAATAGTGTCAAAATTTACACTATTGTAGTTTATAAACAAAAACATATTATAAAATTGTTTAAAAATCACAAAAATATTTAAAAATAATAAATTATAATTTATATGGTCTAAAATGTCATAAAGTGTCAAATTATGGAAAATTCACAACACATATGTAATTATTTATAATAATTTATAATTTAGAATATTATTACCACAAATAAAATTAAATTGATAAATAAGGATAAATCAAGTTGATAATGTTTAAAATAAATTCCTAACATGTCTAAATTTTATTGGATGATGATATTACAACCCTATCTTATCTAATATTCGGATATGAGTCATTTTGAAAGTTTTTATGTGGGGTTGGGATTTAATATAAACTAATATTTCTTATATTTCCATAGGTGCCCCTCTCCTCCCTTATAAAAGGGCACCTCCTCCCTCTCCTCCTCACACCAATTTGAGCCTTCAAGATCGGCCAATCCCTGACCATTTCACTTCCCCACTTTCCTAGAAACATCTTAGAGGTCCTGGTCTTCTTCAAACACCAATTATAGTGCCCTAAGAGGAGGCCTCAAAGAGGCGCTTAAAAGAAGAGGTAATATCCGTTATCGATTCATTCAAATTTATTTCTTCTTCCACATCATCTTATTTAGTTGTTTCATTATGAATTAATAACAACTGTATCACTCATAGACTGATATGTTTTTATATGTATGAAACATCCCTATTTCATCATCTATCCATCCTACGGAAAACGAAATCACCGCTCGTGCGTACGTACGGAATACCGTCTCCATGATGTGGTGTAATATATTTTCCATAACCACCTTACTTGGATGGATATAATGGTGCAAATGAATAACTATATATGATTATTGTAAAGTGGCATTGATTCTGAAATAGTATACATACACTCCAAAAAAATTCCACGATCATTGGAACGATATCATCGCTCGTACGTACGTACGGAATACCATCTCCACGATGTCATGCGATTCATTCTACATGATCTTCATTGCATAATGATTGTATTAATGAATTTAATGAATAAATATGATATATAGTACACTAATACCATTATTTAAATGAGTTATCTATACACTAAAGAGAATAATAAGAATTTATTCGACAAAACACGCATAAGAACAAAAAGTAATAAACACCCGAATAACAAGTAGTAATGAAATATTATTAATAAAAAGCTAAGAATATACCATATATGATATCATAACAATAATTATGATTCCGGAATAAGTCAATAACATTATTTAAATCATTATACAGGATTTTCAGACACTTACGAAGCAAATCGAACCTAAGGTAAGGGACAATCTCACAATCTCAATTTTTATCCGAGATTGTTTATACTTCAGAATTTACTGGGGAATATTTATCATCCACATCCATGTTTCCTCAATATGTAATATTATTCACATCCTCCTACAATTTTTTAAATCCAATTTTACCCTTGGGTGAGTTTTTAGTAAAAGATATGAAAGGAATCGTTTTTCATTTTTCGTACGAGGTACTTTTTGACTTATCGGAGAAAAGTACGAGAAGAATGTTTTCTTAACTTATACAACATTAATGGATTTATAAAACATTATTTCCCAGAAGCTTCTATTACAAGTTTCAAGTTTATTTTTTATCAACTTCTTTTATTTTAAGATTTTATGACATGTTAATAAAGGAAAAATGCATTTGAAGTATAAAGGATATTTTCCTCAAGAATGGAGTTCAAGAGTTTTAACAAAATTATTTTCCATCTAGGATAATATAGGGTTTTTTTCTGTCCCTATTATTACATTGATTTGATTATGTTGTGATGGAAATATTTTTATGATGTCACGATGTTTAAGATTCCCATTTTTATTACATGGGTTATGCTATGATGTACGGTTTATGATTTTGTGGCACACATAAGAATGGTATAATTATGAGATGGGTGGAACCTATATCTCCCTCCAATGCATTGGGTAAATATTTTTTATCTCATGAGATAGACAAGGATGGAATGGAAGCTTAAATCGGTTCAGTGAAATAGGACTGAAACAAGAAGTGAACTCGGTTCAGAAATGGACTTTGTCCACTAAGATAGTCTAGGAAATGAGTCTTGACTACTAACAAATGATTTTTTATGGTTATGTGTGTATGCCACAAAGCATAATGTTTTATGTTATGATTATTGGGATTACATTTCACTTCTATTATTTATCCCAAGTTATGATCTCTTTTACATGGTATGATTTTCAAAATGTTATGTTCTTATAAATATGATATGTTTGATATTTCTTTTGTTTACCCTTACTGAGCATTTGAGCTCACCCTTTTGTATGTTTTCTTTTCCCTAGGTCAAGAAGAAGGATATTAAGTAGGATATGCCAAAAATGGACTCTAGATATGATGAAATAAATGGGAGACAACGTAGATGATTTATGAACCAGTTGTTTATGTTTCCCAGTTTCTAATGACACTATATCTATACAGTCCTTTAATGGTTTTGTTATATGTTGTAATAAGTATGCTTCAATTTTAAAGTAATAACCTTGTATGTAATGTGTTGGTCGTTTTTCAATACCACTTGAGCTTAACCTGTTGACGATCTTCTTGGTGTTGGTCAAGAGCAAAGCCCAACGATTCCACCTATTTTCCGAGCATCGACAAATGGGCTTCGTATGGGTCACATCTACTGGTTGAGGTCATCGCTTCCTTTGTCTGTGTAAATTAGATTTATTAAAAACCTATATTTATACTAATCATGTGATCATTGTTCCATGGCTATATTGACAACTGTTAAAATTCATAATAGTATTTTAAATTTGAAAAACAGAAAACAAAAGATGTTGACGTTTTATATAAACATTTTACATAAAGAGATATTTAATTTGATCAAGATGGATTTCCATTAATGAATGTTTGGTTCGTTACAATCTTCCCACCTTATGAAATTTCGCCCTTGAAATTTCCTTTTCCCACACTAAAATAGATGTTGGTAACTCTGCCTTATCATTTCCTCTGATAACCACATTGCTTCTTCAAAAATGGGGTTTCACCACTACACCTTGATGATGGTCATTTTCTTATTTCGTAGAACTTTTTCTCTATGATCTAAAATATTCATTGGTTGGTCCTAATCATAAAGATCATCCTCTAACTATACCATCTCTGAAGTGAGTACATGTGAAGGGTCTGGTATGTACTTCCATAACAGGGATACTTGAAATACATCTTTGTACTTTGGCCGTTGTAGGTGGAAGTGCTAGTCAATAGGCCAAATCCCTGACACAATCAAGAATATCGAAGGGGTCGTTGTACCTTGGACTTAACTTCCCATTCTTTCTAAAGCTCATGACCTTCATCCATGGAGATATGCATAGAAATACTATCTCGCCAAATTTTAACTCAAGGACTCATCGACATTTATCTTCATAACTCTTCTGTCGAATCTAGGTTGCCTTGATATGCTTCTAGATGGTTTTCACCTTCCCCACCATTTGTTCGACCATTTCTGGTCCAAATAGCTTACACTCACTGACATCATCCCAACACAACAGTTTTCATCACCTTTTCCCATAATGTTCTTCATATGTCTCCATTTGGATGCTCGAGTGGAAACTGTTATTATAAGAGAACTCAACCAGATGAAGATGTTGATCCCATCATCCTTTAAAGTCTACTGAGCATGATCTCAACATGTCCTCAAGTGTTAGGATAGTTTGCTCGGATTGGCCATTAGTTTGAGGATGATTAGCTATTTAAAAGTTCAGTTTAGTATTCAGAGCATGTTGAATACTCTTCCAAAACATAGAGTTGAATATTGGATCTCGATTGGGAACAATAGATAGTGGTACTCCATGCAGCCTTACCACTTACCTGATATATATCTGTGCGAAATGATCCAATGAGATATTCTCTTAAATTGCAATGAGGTGTGCTACATTTTTAAGACGATCCACAACAACCAAGATTGCATTGTTGTTTTTGTTTGTCTTTGGATGTCCGGTGAAAAATTGAATGGTGATGTTCTCCCATTTCCATTCTGTTATGGGAAATGGTTTCATCGTCCCCTTAGACTTTTGCCTATCTGCCTTCACTTTCTGAAAAACCAGACACTTTTATGTATATTCAGTAATCTCCTTCTTCATATTATCCCACCAATAATACATTCTGATATCTCGATACGTCTCTGTGTTTCTTGGGTGAATAGATAAATTTAACTATGTACATCATCCAAAAGATTCTTCTTCAGCTCTGGACATGATGGACCACATTACTTTTCCCAAATCACACAATTCATTCTTCATTAACATTAAACTCTGAGGATTTCCCTTTTTCGATAGTTTCAAATTTTTTCTTGAATCCATACATAATCATTTTAAGCATCATATAACCTTTACAAATGTGATGGTTGAGAAATAATTTGTGAAATTATTGATGATGTTCCCTTCATTATGATTCCCATGTCCATCTCCATCAAATCTATGAAGATTGGATCCTTTTCAATTCTCATCAATGATAGAATTGTTGGGTCCTTTCTACATAGGGAATCCTCCACCTAGTTCACTATCCCAGAGTGGTAATGGATTGAGCATTCATAGTCTTTGATCATCTCTAACCATCTTCTTTGGCGGATGTTCAGATATTTTGTGTGAATATATACTTGAGCATTTTGTGGTCCGTATATATTTCACACTTCTCTCCAAAGAGATAGTGCCGCCAAATTTTCAAAGCGGAGATCACTACAGCCAACTCAAGGTCATGTGTTGGATAGTTTTGTACATGAACATTCAATTTTTTTTAAGCATAGGCAATGGATTTTCATTTTCATCAACACACATCCCAGTCCCTTATTTGAATCATCACTGAATACCACAATATTTTTTCTACTAGTGGGTATAGTGAGCATGGGCACAATGATTATCCTCATATTCAACTCTTTGAAACATTCTTCACATTCATTACCCCATGAAATCATTACTCCCTTCATAGTTATCTTTGTAAGAGGGTAGGAAAATCGTGAGAAATTTATGGAAAATCATCGATAATATCCCGCTAACCCAAAGAAGCTACGAATATCCATTACCAATGATGTCCTTGGGCATCACTCAATTGCATCTATTTTGGAGGGATTCAAAAATATCCCATTGCTTGTGATGATATGGCCCAAGAATGATACCTCTTTCAACCTGGACTCACACTTGATTTACATTTCGTAGTGCTTATCCTTCTGAAAGGTCTCTAGAATAGTTCTTAGATGCTCCACATTATCATCCTTGATTTCGGATTAAATCATAATATCATCAATAAAGACTACCAAAAATTTGTTAAGGAAATATCTAAAGACTATATTCATCAAGTCCATGAAGATTTCTGGAGAATTATTCAGTCTGAAAGTCATTACTATGAATTCATATTGCTCGTATCTTGTACGAAAAGCAGTCTTGGGGATATCTTCCTTCATCACCCTGATTTTATAATACCACAACCTCAAATCCACCTCGGAGAAGTTTTTTTCTCCATGCAGTAGATCGAACAAGTCAATACTTCATGGTAGAGGATAATTATTCTTTATCATGGCTTTTTTGTGCTCACAATAATCTATGTAAAGGCGCATTGACCTATCCTTTTTCTTGATGAAGAGGACTGGTGCACCCCATGGTAAAGCACATGGTCATATAAACCCTTTCTCCATATTCACATGTAGTTTTTTATTCAGGTCCTCAAGCACCACTACCACCATTCTATATGGATTCTTGAATATTGGAAATCCCCCAGGTATATGATCAATTGAGAATTCAACATCTCTTCTAGGAGGAAGTCCTGACAATTTCTCGGGAAGCACTTCAGCAAATTCCATCACAATAGGCAAGTCCTCTAAGATGGTTTTCTCCTTAGACTCAATTATCTGAGTCAGATAAGCGTGCTTATAGGGAATTAATCTCCACACATTAGATTATGGATCTAAATAATATTAATCTTCCTCCTTGAACTTGTAAAGAATAGGGGGTCAAATCTTCACATAGAGATGATTTACCTCTCTGGAAAATTTATGCAGGCTCTATATAAGGAAAGTCAATCCATTCCAAAAATTGCATCAAATTCCACAAGAGGAAGTATAACAAGGTTTGACAGGAATATTAATCCACATATTATGATAGGGGAGGAGTTATATTCACTGAGTTCAATGATGTCCCCATTTTTCGTACTCACAGATATCTTCAATTCCATAATTTTTTTGGTGATGGGATTGTTCTACTAAACTCTTGAGATATAAAAGAATGCGTAGAACCTGAATCAAAAAGTATATTCTTTATTATTGAATGAATAACTAGCGTACCTATCACCACACCATTTTTGGTGTTCACTTTGGAAGTAGTGATGGAAAAATATCTCCCTTGCCGCCTTGGTGTTTGTTGGTTGCCTCCGAAAACCCTTGTCTTAGGGAACTGATTTGCAAGATGCCCTAGTTATTTGCAGTGGTAGCAATGAACTACACATTGAGGTTCAAACGGAGCATTCCTATCCTCTGTCACATCCACTAGTCTTTCATTCCGACGGTTTAAATCTAGTTTCCCTTCTCTTACACACAAAAATCATTTCCTTATCCCCTTTAGATAATTACTATGGAGCTTCTTTCCACACCTTTGGCAAGTGGGGTACAGGATCTTCATAGCACTGTTGGATTTATCTGTAGGACCACCAGCATTGAATTCCACCTTACGCTTCTTATCCCTATGATACCCCTGAGATTATACGATCTCCATTTTGACCATGAGGGCACATCAGACAATTTCCTCATAACTGTCGAAGTCACAGATCGCCAGCGCTTTCCGCAAGTTAGGTTTCATCCAAAAAAAGAAGCGGCCAACCTTGCATTCGGGGGTAACGACAAAGCCAGAAGCATATCATGGAAGCCGTGTTATGTTTTCCTCATATGCTGCAACAGATTCATCGTATTTTTTTCTTGAGGTCCAGGTAGGCCCTTTCCATCAGAAGTCGGAGTGTGCGCGCAGAATATATATCAAAAAACATCTTTTGGAAATCTTATCATTGCAATGCCCTGATCTCCTCCTCACGCTTCATATTTTTTTATCAATGTCCACCATTGATCAGCTTCACCATACATATGATAAGAATCCAGGATAACCTTCTCTTCATCAGAACATTGATGTATGGAGATGCTCTTCTCATTAGAGTTGATTCATTGTTCAACAAATGAGGGATCAGATGATCCATTAAAAGTAGGAGGCCTTTGTCTCATGAAGCTCTCGATAGCGACATGTTATTTCTTGGGGGGGTTGAACATTCCCCTTGAACCATGTTTCTATTCAAAGATAGAGTTAGGTGGGAGAGAAGTGTGACCATGTTTTCAATTCCCACTCCAATTGGATTGGCATCTCATTAGTACAGTCATTACATGGATATTTACGTTAGTTGTTAGCACGAGTCCTCCTATTAAAATCCATTGGATGGAATAAAATGAATGATACGGGTAGAAAATAAAGGGTAATACAAGGACGAAACTGATGAATTATAAATAACTCTTTTTTCCTTAACGTATGATACTATTGGCTTCAATCTATGTTATCCATGATCTACCTTCTAACATATGTTCTTAGAGAATTTTTTTTGTCCCTTAACAATAGTTCATACTAAGGTTGTGAATTTACTAATGCACTCCCCTAGGATTGTTGTAACCAAGTGTAAAGAAAGGCATGTTGTCGTGCCCTAGTTCCCATTCGAGTCTAGCTCAAAGCGGTGTTTTCGAGTTTTACCCCTACGATACATCTGTACCATAGCCGCCTCTACCTGCTCGTATCCATAAATGGATGTATTCACTTGAAAAACCTCTTACTCAATACTCAACAAAATTTAGGGATGATTTTATTATACTTAGTCTAGTATGTAAGGCTTCACTAGGTTTTTCTAATCCAAATCCCAAAAATAACTAAACTTATCCTCTGATACCAACTATGGCATCCTTGGTCTTTTATTAAACAATTAAACATAATTTATTACATAAACATCATTTGATACAACATATATGATCGAGTGTTCTAGTGTCTTTTGGTCTTAGGATCATTACATAACAACTTAAAACATGAAATACAATATCTTTATTGAAAACATCCTTTACAGGACCACTACATTCCTTCGTACTTAGCATTGCATGGGATAACCTGAGGACATGGATAAGAAAAGGGTGAGCTATAAAGCCGGTTAAGGGAATAAACATGGAATAAAATGATGAATAAAATACATTTTATCCAATAGTCATATCATTATATCACAATATAATCATAAACATAAAGGCATCATAAATCATGATAATCATAATAAGGAAATGTGGCAACAACACTTAACATGGAATTAGCATGATCTATGGCTCATTGCACATGGAGCATGAGTGAATCCTCATTGCACATGAATAATGAGTAAAAACATGTTGAACTTGAATTATCATGAGTAAACACCCATTTCAGATGATTTATCATGATACTGCACTTTACCCAATGCATTGGAGTGGTGTTAGGGTGCACCCTTCTTAAAAATTTCATTTCATGCATATGTGTGCCACATGAATCATATAAAATGGATTCATAAAACATAATAATTTATTCCATGGTAAAGTAATTTGGAAATCATACATGACACTTTATAATAATTAAGTAAATGTGCATAAATGTGAACACCCTTGATAGAGAAATGGGCATGGTATTCACTACATAATGACATTTGCTTGGAAAATCCGTGCAATTTCGGCAGCGTAACAGTGTGACATAAGAATTTATAAAAATGGGTTATGACTGATAAAGGGGTGTATCATCATATTTACATGAACTTTTCAGTAATGGGGTCATATAAATACCTTTACCCACAATTTTAATGGAATTTAGAGTCATGATAAAAAATAATTTCTTGAATGTATAAGTGGAGAGAGAAATTTCTTTCAGAATTTCCGCATAGTAACTGCTGTACATTGGAGGCATTTAATGGGAGATAAATGTGTATAAAATCATTATAAAATAAATAGGAATGTATGGGGGAGGTTAAAAACCATACCCCAGCATTTATAAATGAAATTAAAAGTGCATAACAACATTAAGTAAATTGGACAAAAATGGAAAAGGAAGAAAAACACTTACTTGGAAGTGTGCTTCCAAATACTTGATAGAGGCTTTAGATAGGCTTCTTGGGAAATTGGGGCACCATTGGAAGATTATAGATAGAGTAGGAAAGAGGTTGAACGAACTCAAAAGCCTTTGAGTGAGGATAATGTGTGAACTTTGGTGGGTTTATATAGGAAAGGTGATGGAATTCATTATTATTTAGGTTTGGAACACCTCACATTAAACTAATCCAGACCACAAATCATCCTATGGTTTTCTTCCATGTTTGTTTTGAAAAAGGAAGTAGAATACAATATATTATATGTTCAATGTCTGAAAATATTAAAATAAGGGTGTTGCTTATGTGGAGGTGAGTCACACTCCCATGGAAATCAATTTAAACAAACAAGATTTTTAATAAGCCTTGAAGGGTCCATTAATGCTTTTTAAAATAATTCAAAAACCCAAAATATAACTATTTTAATGTTAAAACATATATTGGCCAAAAATAACGCTTATTTTATTTTATTACCTCACTATTGGGTCATTATGATGCCATAAAACTCATAATATATTTAAATTGTATTTAATTTTTACCCAAAAATTATACTATCTCTGAAAATTATGAAAAATTCACCGTTGGATTATTTTGACGTCCCGATTCCATAAATAATATTATTTTTATCTAAATAGTTTTCTAAATATGTTAATTTTCACTTTTAAAATAAAAACATGCATATATTGAAAATTTATGGGTTTTGACAAAAATGGATTTCAAACCTTAATAAAAATTAAATGGCATTCATAATATTATACGATCATTTATATATAATAAATATTTATTTAATAATAATAATAATATTTTATTAAAATATTATTTATTAAAAAATATATTAATTCATCAAAATATATATCTTAGTTGAACAATGAATAAATATATTATTTTTTCGTTAAAAACTATTTACAAGGTAACAATAATAAAATGAAAATAAATTCATTATTATATACAAGAATAATGTACATAACCATAGTGCTATGGTCTTGTTACATAACACCTTATAACACCCTCATAAGATAGAAGGGTAAAGTGTGCGATGGTGACAGACTCTTGGGGTGGCTCAGATAATAATACTCGGGTGGCAATCACTATCAACTTCCACTTCCCTTATAGGCGTTCCCACTCGAGAATAACCCGTTGAAGCTCAGCTTGGGCTTGGTCAAGAGCGAAGCCCAATGAATCCACCTATTTTCTATGCTCTGATAAATTGTCATCGTATGGGGCACGTCTACTGGACGAGGCCATCGCTTCCTTTGTCTTAGAAAATTAGATTCTATAAAGGCCTATATTTATAAAAATCATTTTATAACTGTTCAACGACTATATTAACAATGGTCACAATTCCTGAAATTAATTTAAAATCCAAAAACCCAAAACCAAATAAGTTGAAATTTTATTTAAAGATTTTAAATAAAAAGATATTTATTTCGATCAAGAGGGATTTCCATTAATGAATGTTTGGGTTGTTAGATAATACTCATAGATCAGGGCCTGCCACATCTGGAATATGATCGTCACCACATTCCTGGAATATAAAAAATGAATGTCATGGTCGCATTGGTCTACAAATGAAGAGCACACACCTCAGAAAAATATTTAATGTGATAGATGGAAACACTTATGGAATATAAATGTAAGAAGGGGTCACAACCCAGTGTATACAACACCAACAACCCAATATAAAGGCCAGGTACAAGTAAGTTATCAAGTATAAGTTTCAGGGTTTCTAATAGATGATAGGTCAATTATGAATTTTCTCATCAATTATTGGAAATCGTCTAATTTAACTTTATATTTAATTACAAGGTTCAGTCCTTTTCCTTTCGTAAAAATGAAAATGTAGGATAATGTCATGAAACTATTTCATATTATAAGTGATGTTAAACATTATAATGGATAGTCCAACCCATTAAATATATTCCCAAACACCTTATCAATAAAAATGAAACCCATTTTTTATATCATAATGGATTCACTGTGTAAATTACTCATCCCAACCAATGAGGGCCCATACAACCTTATTAATTTAGATAATAAATCAGTCAATCGTAACCAAGAGCAATACAAGCCTATTCTAACAATCACAATATCACTAAACAACCACATGCATATCAAGAAATAAATGTAGTTAAATTCATCCTATATGGTATGGAAATATTCATTACATGTGAATTCTATGTAACTATAATGATACATTTAACATTGTTCCTTTCCCTCATCTTAGAGGGACAAGGATGAAATGAAATTCTCAATGACTGTTATATTAAAAACCACAACACAACATTCGCACCACCCAACTCTAAAATAATTTCAATTGTAACAGGAAAAAATAAAACAACATTCATAATTTTGGAAACACTCCTTTTAGCTGAAACATGGGTTCATGATTCCTAATAGTAACTTATGAAATAATTAATGGTGTTCCTAATATTCACTCTATTGTATCCAAATAGTAAATCAAGAATGGAAACCCTTTTATTCCACATTATGACTCACTAGACTAGGATGCCACATAATAGGTGTTCTGAGCCCAGTGGGCCACATGGCCTCAAGAGAATATCGCAAAATGCTTGAGGTCGTCGAGTAGAAATGAGGGCCTTGGGTTTGTTAATGCGGAGACTATTCCCTCATTACTAGAGTGCATCATAGTGGATAAATATAAATAAAGTTAAATAGTGAAATCAATAAACGTAAACTGTAGACACATAGGAAAATAGAGAAAAAAACAAAAATAACTGAAATAATTGGAAAAACATACAAGAATACAATAACCGAAGATGATATCTCATGTCAATGGAAGATTAGAATTCATGTATTCAAGAATGATTGCAGAACATGTTCCTCAAATTTATAATAGATGTAGAAAGACTATCTCAACAACCTTGAGCTCTAACTCGGTCATCTATTATCATGCTCTATCCCAAACCACAAGCAATCAATTTTTCAAATCCATATTCTTCACTTTATCAAGATATTCATTCATTTTATCTACCCCATGTTCCAAAAATGAACCCAAATAGGGTGTGAGATAAATATCCTTGGGCCACCACCAAAGGTGTCTATAAAAAATAGCTTGTGTAATGGAATATAGCAGTTTACAAACATGAATATATAATTTAAATTTGTACTATATAACTAAATACCCAACTACCTCATTTATCCCTCAATTGGGGTCTGAACAGGTATCCAATAAATAATTTTAACATTTGTTGTTTATAGTTATTTCACATGTTAACAATAATAATGTGTCCAAGAAGTATCAAAGAATCCTATAATTATATTTACTAATGAAGTTCCAAGGTATCAACCAAGGAAACATAGACGTCAACGGTAACCAACTTAGTAATTATTTTAGACTAATTAAGGGTAAGAGTGTATTATAATGATAATGGTCCAAGTTATCTATAATAATATTCCTACCGAGATTATGGAGTTCATATGAAGTGAAATACGGCTAATAAATGACCATGCTCGGTGGGATTTTAACATGTAACCTACATGTCAATGATGGATACAGGGAATTTATCCAAGGCATCCTATAGTAATATTTATGTTATTATATAGTGTTCTACTAGACATCCATGAATATAAAATCGTTGGGGTTTAGTTTGGTTTCAACCAAGGAAAGCCATATCTATGAATCAGAATGGGGTTCCCGAGCGCTCAAGGTATTCCCTATGGAATAAAAGGAAACCCCGAGAATGGACACTTCTATTTTGATAATGAAGTCATATATAATTTTAATTGGTTCAATACTTTCCTTTCATTACGGTGACAATGACATGTGGCATGAAACACTTTAATCAATTCATATTTAATTAATGAATCAACTTGGATCAAGACTCTTCTATGTATAGTGTGATAAATGAAAGTATCAAACATCTATTAGTAAGTCCATTTAATTAATAATCAATAAATAAGGTTCACTATGTTACCCTCTATCAACATGGAATGGGTTATTATGAACATGCAAAAAATCCGTCATTTATAGATACTGAGGAAAATTCATATACATAGCGCACTTTCCAATTTTCATTTATAAGTAGTTTATTAATTGTAACACGTACCATATGTGGGTAATGGGTTAAGAATACATGGTATTTTCCATTATTAGATTATAAATATAAAATAAATCCATTTAATAGATAAAATCTTACCCCTAGGACGGTCAAGACACAGCACACCTGAACGGTGGCTGAAACATGTCAAAACCCTAAAAAGACAATTAAAGAATAACATCCTACGTGGGACAGATAGAGTGTTGGGTATAAAAACTAACAAATAATCATATATTTGGAATGATAATAACCATATGGTTCTAATGAGTCTATTCATGGAATATAAATTCAATAATCAAAACCTACCGAAATCATTAGGCCCCACATAACTATTACAAAATCATCGAATGTGAGGGATGAGTAATTGACCACCCACCTTGGGGTCCTATGACTCTCCTTCTCTACTATTAGCCTCTGATATATATTGGATCAGTGAATATATTACAACAATGTAAATACTATGATTCCTTGATAACTAAGTCTATAGGAAGATAGATTAAGATCAACTTAAATGAACTCGAGTACATACTGTTGCACATCCAACATGATAAACAGATGCTCGATTGGATCCCGGAAGAAGGATATATCTTGATCACTAACCTAGGAATTCATAATTATCAGAAATGATATTAATTAAGGCTAATATTTTATTTAATAATATTATGGATGAATGAGGAGCTTAAATAGATCATTATGTGAAAAAAGGTAAAATTATCCAAAATTTAGCCTCTGTACGGTTTTTCCACACAATTTGAAAAACCAAAAAAAAACCATTATTGGGTACCTGGAGGAAGATGGGAACTATAATGGTTGTTTTTCACAGTTATTCAATCCATGATCTAAAAATTTATGAAGGATCTATCTAAAAAATCATACCATCCACATGGTCAAATTTAACTATGCGACCCACTCACACGGTATTCTATAATTGTGCGCTTGGCCTAATTTTCCCCAAAATATGGGCTCTGGGCTCCAAAAAATCTTTGTCCAACCTCTTATCCATTTATAACTCATTATTAATCCATATTAATTCCAAAAATATAAATAGATTGAAATTTAACGGATCCATACATGATTGAAAAATCGGATTCTTACATCAGCTACGGGTGGTGATTTTGCTATCATAGATATCATAAAAATTTACTTGATCATGAACACATGTAGACTATGATTTTGGTCATAATTTTTTTGTTGGGGTCTAAATTTATCATGTTCTATGTAAATCCCTAGTGAATCTTCCTTAATTACATGCTTGAAAAAATGATCTTAAATGGGGAATCTTCTTCTACAAGATTCCATCTATTTCCATTATTGTTTTTAGTTTCATAAAATTGTGACCATATTTTATACATGATAATTTAAAGGATATATTATAGTGGTTATATAATATTTCATGATCCCATTAGGTTCAATGTTTTATATTTAATGCTATTAACTAAGGTAATTATTTTAATGAGAAAAATAATTGCTAAAATCCTGGTGAGTTACATTACACTCATTATCTAAATTGTGTCCTTGAAATTTTAATTATCACATAATACTAACAATACTAAAAGGTATCTATAAGATAATAATTAATCATGATATATCTTGAAATGATATTAATACCATTCCATCTTAGGGATAACCTAGTAACATATAATTTCCCACATAATAGGAATATATTATGATTTCCAATCATTTTTAATAAATATACCTATATATCTAAGTCTTAATATTTTCTATAGACACACCTTATGCCAGAGTGTCTATGTAGTTATTACATTATAGACTCAATAATTATGACCTGAGTGATGATTGAGTTAATAATCAATAATAAATTTTATGGTTATTACCCATTGGTGAATCAATTACATAAATGTATATACATGACATAATCTAGAGGGGGAATTATTGTTAATAATATACACAATATATAATTTAACAAAACATCCTTATATTATCCAACACATAGACTTAACTATAGGGTTTTCACTAAAGTATAACATTACATATCTCTAAAAAACTAATCCCCTTGATTAACTAATCCTTTTTCAATTATCAACTAATGTATCCAATACATTAACTGACATTTTTTACAATGATTCATTCTTAAATCTATTAATTATGAATCAAATTATTCATGATCACGAGAATTGTAAAAATATTTTAATCATTTAAAAATTATAGCTCATAATAGCCATGAAAATAACTAAAATTTAAGGTTTAGTATCTTTTAGGATTTTAAATGTATGAAACTAATTTTACAATAATTGGGAACATTTATTCATAATTTAACCATACTAATATCCCTTCTAACTCTTTAAAGGACATAATGATCTTTACAACCAGGGGAATATAACCATGTGAAATTGGTGTTATAAAACACTAAATAAGGTAAATCTTATAAAATTTTCATGAATAAGTAGATCATAATAATATGATAAATTATAAGTTGAAGATAAATATGATATTAAAAAGGACATGAAATAATAGGTGGTTTTTGCAACACAATATTGATGGACATGAAATCAAAAATAAAAAAAAACGTACATGGATAAATTTTATAGAATCATGATATAATAGTTATGATATATAGATAATAAACATTTATATGTGACATGGAAATGTATAATTCCATTTAAATAATAAATAAATATTCACTTTGTCATAGACATAAGCACAATGAATCAAACATTGTGTGTTCTACTCTCACACCTAGAATCGTGAGTCACTACTCGTACTCATGAGTGGTAAATAAACATAATTAAACCCACATATAGATATCCCAAGTGATATAACGTTCTAAAATATGTATTGGATAATGTAAATGATCTCGAACGTCTCATGGAATTCACATGCCAAAATTATCTCAGGGATTTAATAGACCCCCTCTATCTGAAGACTTTATCAGACCTAAACTGTCTCATGGGTTCATCAGACCCAACCTATAAACTAGCTATACATATTTATTCTATAGGAATGTAATAATTAATATTTCTAATATATCTTAATTCACATGTGTAAAAGAGTTGTGTTTCATGAAGGTAATATTAAAACATTTTATAATCCATCCAGAGAAAGTAGGTGGATGGTATCAAAATAAAATATACAAAATATAAAAAAAGGGATGCCAAAGGTTGTCGACATAGTTTTAAAATACCCAATTTAATGTAATATATAAATAAATTATCAAAAAATTAGAAAGATACCATTTTAATAATATAATATTTGTGTTTTTACCATGTTAGTCATTGGAATATTTATAGAGATATTTTCAAAACTAGGTACTTAATGAGGTATGAATCTGAGGCCCAATGAATCTAGAATTATTATTTTAGAAATATTAAACCTATTAATTTCATGCACACATATTTCCTATGGATTAATGAAATAAATCAAAAATTGCAGCTCAGATAAATAATTTTAAACTGATACAGAGTTTAGAACAATTGATTTACCCAAGGAAAGATATAATATATTTCAGTGTCAGGCACTTTTGAATCATTTATCATTGAAAAAAAATTAAATAAATAAGTTTATTTATTTATTTTAGTGTGTGAAGGAGTAGAAAACATGGTATATTTTTAAAATAAAGTTCTACATCTTATTCATAGGGTTATCCTCATGTCCCAAAAAATATAGAGGATAACACGGACGAATGTTAGCATATATTGGGATTGTGGATCTATGATTGGATCACAACAAGGTTTGATAACGACAATGCAATTTGGGGATCTCACCGAGGACTAAAATGAATGAAAATTATTAATTAAAGATCAATCGAAATTGATGTTGGAGGGTTTATTTATATGGATTTTATTCTAATTGTTTGTCCCATGAAGAACCTGAATTGAATTCTTTAATAGATCATGGCGTGGATTGATAATTGTGGGGGTATGAGTTTATTTTATGGATTACAGATAAGTTTCTTATTTCTATGTTTCTATATTAATTCATCATGTTAGTGAAAATAGATTTATGTGAACCCACACATATCTGTGGTTTTTTCCACTCTTATGTTTCTTGGATTTTCACCACTATTCTTAATATGTTCATCATCTATTTTATTTTGACAAATGGTTTTAAAAATACATGAGTAATCAATAAATGTGCACACATTTTATAGTTAAATTGATTGATATAACTAATATAGGTTCAATTTGGCTATACAATCAATCATTTAAGTGATGATGATCTATTTGGAACATATTGAAGACATGAAATCATGGGATTATGAATAATATGGATGTAATGGATTTATGTAGTAATTTTTAGTGAATCAGAAGCTGAAATCCAATTATTATGATAAAGAGGATATTAAAACCTCATTTCCATGATTTTTGATCATGATTTTTTTATGTGGCGATATAATTTTAATTTCTATTGATGAAATATAGGATTCCATAAATTTTCAATATAGAAAATGAGTAATATGAAGATACACACCAGTTGGGGCCTTAGATTCAACAATTGGGTTCCCATGGAGAAGAAAAGAATTCCACATCATGGGAAACATGTCACATAACATTTAAAACATACCTAAAATCATGTCATGCATGTCAAATGATAAACATGTAATAACAAGACTAGGTACACAACACGACCTGATTACATGGGTTAAGCTCTATATTTGGACAATAATTGTTACACGAGCACAACCTTGTACACATGAATTCCCAGGTGTATATGGTCATAGAAATGGGAAGAGGATGGAAAAACCTTTTGTGAAAGATCATCAGCTATATGTTGTGAACCCTAAGAGACACTACGCGTATTGTGCGAAGGTACATGTCATGTGAGTGTGATACACAGACTATATTAGGTTTAGTGACACATGTCATCTATACCAAGGGACATGTTTTGGACTCCATCAAGGATGTATTAGAGTCCACATTATTCCATTTTCAACTATATTTTTATCTATTTTGGGATTTCACATACTAGTATCGATTGGGTGTTTTCCATGGGTCCATTCTAATATGGGTATGATGTTCCATCACATACTCATTATTAGACCTTGACCACTATATAGCTTTCTCATATTTGAATAGTGTGAGAAATTTAACTTTATATAGATTGTCTTAGTATCATCAATCATCCGCAAGGGTTTAATATGACATCTAGTCCCAATCATCTGACATTAGAACCCTCAATCAATTGGTTTACCAATATCTCTAAGTGACCCAGATTGATCCTCATATATTCCAATGTCCCTATTTAGTGATGATTGAATTAGTGTGACCATCACAACCATAAAATTGGTTTCCAATCTAGTTGTTTTTTTATTGGTGGGTTAGGTTTCCATCATTGATTTCTAGGAATTTACCCCCAATATGCATCTTAGGATATTATCCTTCCAATGGGGTATTGCTCTGATTAAATGTGAATTTTGAAACCATATCAGCTTCCATTGTGTGACTTATTTAATAGAATCAACAAGAATTACATATAAAATGATTTTCATCATCGGAGTGAATAAAATGGAGTGTGACCTCTCAATATAGTGTCATTTGCAGATTTATAGACAATGGAGTGGTTTTCTCCCAGGTGAGCGTTAACTTTGGACCATAAGGAGAATAAAATGGTTTTCATTATAGTTGTGACCTTCCAGGATGTGGTTTCTTTCTAACCATATCTAGATTTTTTCTTATTTGTTGTTATCTATCATATATTGTTTTAAATACCTTTATAGATAATATATTTCTACTCTATATTCCTTATATTTGGGTATTTCAAGGTTGTTCTACAAGGTATTTTTATACTCACCCCTATTAAGGATCTAACTACATAAGTGATGTCTCATGTAGTCATCATACATTTTATAGAGTCCTAATATGACAAGGAATTCATTTCCCATATTTTTGGATCATGAAAATAAGTTTCATAAATGTGTTTCATTTGATAGATGTCTCATTCTTATGAGCAGGTTGAAATTTATTTTCTTGTTTTACAGGGGATTGTATTTATCCCCTTTTGTTACTTTCCTGTAGTATTGTTGTATATTAACTTTGGATATATGTTATTCATTCATTATTGGTTTTATCTTCTCATTATATTTCATAATTTTATGGGATTTCATATTAATTAATTCATATAATTACTTTATGAAAATTCCTCCCATATGTATGATATTCATACTGGACTCTAGTTGTGTGCCCATGACATATTGGAGGAGGAATTGGGGGTAGTAACACTCATTTAATCATTGGAATGGTGGAACCCAAGGATTTGGTGAATGATATAGTGGAATCAGATGTGGTTTTATGTCCTATGATCAGATTATAATGGTTTGACTAGTGGTGATATTGGTATGGGATTTATGGAAATTGAGTTATGTTTATTGAGTTCATCTTCCTTGGAAGGGACTCAAATATTTTTGTCATGTCCAACTTATCAATTCACCATTAGTTTGATAACATACTTATAGACTCAGTTCATGTAGGCATGGGATAAAATAAAAAACAATGGTACTTGTATCATAATGGAATGCGTCTGGGTTTCAATGTCGTTATTTTGGCATGTACTCAGATATATTTAGTGATCATGGTATATATTTTCTTATTTCAAGGAAAATAAATGAATATAGAGAGTCAATTAGAGGGTATGACCTCATGATTAATGAAGAATCTATGAAGGGGATTCATCATGAGTCAATATTTCTTTAGGATGACCATTTTGTGGAGCATTTTCCCATTTATTAGTTCATAATCTAACCTATAACGACTTATGTAGATGCATATTTTCAGACTAAGTAGTGTATGGATCTGATGGTGATAGTAAATGATGTGTAGGGTTTGTGCATGTGTATTTTGATTTTGAGGTAGGGATCACATAAGATATAGTGTCAATAGGTCCTACCAACAAAAATTGTGTGACATGAGTCATCAAATAATAGGTTTAAGTGAAGACATCTGGGATAGATCTGTTCTCTTACTATGGTACATTTCTATAATAATGATGTATGTGATAATATCTTGTAATAAATTCATTTGTGATGTCTTTTAGATAGGTATTATGTTGATAAAACACATGGTGATTGGCAGTAGTTAATGTATTCTAGGTGACATGGTGGCAGAAATAACCTAAGAGTCAGGGGGGTTAGAAGTAAGTAGATAATATATTTGATTAATTCTAGCACAACCATATCCTATTGAACAACCATAAGAATAGGAAACTAGTGATCATGAATTTGGATATCTTTATGCCTTGGAGGATTTTTAACCAAATGTTCCTGAACTGTTTTGATGGATGATCTATTTTCCATCTAATTTTGTTGTAGTATGTTAGGATCAGTTGTGTGAAACTATTATCCTTTTATTCTCGATTAATTCTTGGATTTCACTTTTCATCAGAAGATCCCTATATTGGGACCATTTGAGATTTATTTTGATGCTCAAGGATGAATGATAATTTACCCAGTTGGACACATTTTTATGTGATCCATAACAATAGGGGAGAGTTAGTTCATCCAAATGTTAATACTGTCATGCTGTGATGGATGAGTTCAATTAAAATGTGTACTTAATTCCTATTGGTTTACTGATGTTTAATGAAATCCTTCATAATGGTGACAATTAGAGATGTAAAAAATTAAACGTTTCAGGAAGTAAGAACTCGTTGTGTCTTCGAAAATGGTTGAGGTAGGACATGTATTTTCAATTTCCAAGTTCTAGTTTTCATATTGAGTATTAATAGACCAATCCCCAATCCATAACCCTATAAATTATAAACCAGTAAAAGTGTTTCGTTTTTTTCATATTTGTTTTATTGAAGTCTCATTTAAAGAGGATCACTGATCAAATACCTCTACCGACAGAGTGAACAGAATCTAAGAGGGGAGATAGAGACTCACATAATTAGTTTTTAATAAATAAATTATTATCAAATGGATCTTTTTTTATGAAATAGTAAAATAATTCCAAACGACTATCTCAGATCATAAATCTGGGACTACAACTGAGTCCATAAAAAGGAATTTACCCTAGTTTTGACATACTCTTTTTAAACATTAGGCATTTCTGAAAATGTTTTCATTGGAAGAAATAACAAATAAATAAGTTTATTTATTTTATTTTGGGTTGGAAAAATGACCTTGGGTTGTTCAATAATTATACTACCATATACAATTTTTTAGGTTTTCCTTGTAACCCCACTTTTTTAGTGGAGGTCAACGTAGAACAATGTTAGATATTGGGATCATGGATTGATGATCAGAATACCACAAGGACCACCCTCTACAATTCAGTTGGTGGATCTCTCCCATGACAGTAACATATAATTGATCTTCATCAATGTTCAAAACAAATCAAGGTAGAGCCATTGTTTTATGTAGAGTGTATACCCTTTATTAATCCAAGGATGAAGGAGAATCAAATCCTCTAAAAGATCAACACAGGGGTAAATCATTTTGTGGGTTTATTTATAGGATTTGAGAGATTATTTTAAATTGTTTAATTATATCTTCATTAATTGTTAGAATTTTAATGGAGAAACAAAAACTATAACATGGACGGTGTTCATTACACTCATTTGATTCTTGATATTATCCTATTGTTTCTCACGCGTTCATCGTTGGTGTCTTTTTTGACCGGTGTTTTGAAAAATTCATAGGTAATAAATCATTATACCACAATTTCTTAGTGAAAGAGATTGATAATAATGTTCTAGGTTTGATATGGGATGGAGATCGAGTTGTGATAGTGGTGATAAATAATCAGGATGGGATCAGAGACATTCATGACCATGGTTTTGGCATTTGATGATGGTATGACCTCGAGTAGAGATTTTTTGTGAATTAGAAATCAGAATATGGACATTGGTGCTGGTGAGGCTAGTCAACCCCCATTCCATAGCTTCAGGGGAAAGTTTGAGGGGGGGGGGGGGTTAATGGAATATGAATACCACATGAAGAATCATGGGAATTAGAAAATATTGGATATAACCGGCATATAAATACACACTATGTGGGTACCTAGATGTTGCTATAAAGTTTCAACATAGAAGAAAAGTTTCACACTCTATGGGACACATGTCACATGTTCGGTGACATGTGTCACTCTCCCTATGACCCTTCCCTAGTTTCTAGACATGTATCATGAAGGATACATTAGAATGAACCTGAAAATGTATATGACCCGAATATAGTACATGAGCATACTCAAGTACTCAGACATTCTCTCGTACATGGACATCACCTATTACACGGGCTTGTCCTAGTGTACCCAAGCATGGATATAGGAACATCAAGGGGTAACACCATGTACCAGAACATCACTTCCATGTATGTATTCATTGGTAAACATAGTGTATTATGGAAATGTATGATCTATGTGAGTCTGAGAAAAGAGTTGTACCAGGCATTGTGAGACACACTATATAACCCATGGGACACACAAATTAATATTTCCAAGGGGTATTGGATTCTTCTTTCTCCATATTGGAACATTGTTTTGAGATTATTTGAGATTTTAAAGATCATTAATAGTTGATTTTATTCACTTGGCCCATTCTGATAATGGTAAAGTGTATCATAATTTCCTCATAATAGTATCTTGTCCCACTTATAGTTTTTATGAGCAAATAATGTGTGAGTGAGTTACCTTTGTCAAGAGTGGGTTCACCCCAGTCTTATGCAATGAGGGTATATTACAACATCTGGACATGAACATTAGACATTTGTGCCCTCATATAATTAGAGTACGGATAAATCCATGAGTCCCATACCGATCCCTATTTCATTCAGGCACCCTAGATGGGGTTGATGACATCAGCATTAATGACACTTATACATGAACCCACCCATTCTTATTTGGATAAATCATGGAGATTCATGTTACCCCCAGTGAGCCATGGTCATTGACCACATATATATGTATAGATATCCAATCCTACTAATGACGTATTTTTTTAAGGAGTGTGTATCGTGGTTGAAAAATATAAGATTCCTTAATTGTTTTGTAATGTCTCGAATTTTACATGTAAATTTATTTTCTAATTATATGGGATTATTTCAAGTCTAGGTGCTAAGATGAGATGTGATTCTGAGGACCGAGGATACAATAATAAATTTCAATCTATTTATATGTTTATTAAAAAAAGAGCTCATGTTCATTTTTTCTAACATATAAAAAGGTGACCATATCAGAAATCCAAGGCCACCGTTGAGCTCAGAAAAGCGAGTTTACCCTTGGTAAGGAATAACATCAGACGACGTTGATTAGCTGAAAAAGTTTATTTATGGATGTTTTAAGAGAAAAATAAAATATACAAAAAAGTTTGTTTTATTTTATTCTTAAATTTTATAAAGAGAATATTTAGAAATACGACGTGGCAACTCAGCAATTCTATAATACAGAATCTTGGAAATGCAGAAATGCATTTAAAAAGATAAAACATATTAATGTGTGTCCTATATTAATCACAGGTAGGGAGAATCGTTAGAATTAATAACACTGTAAAATTCCTCCCTAGAACCCTATAGATTTCCTTAGGTAAGGATAAAGACGCTATCCCACTAGAGAAGACAAATGAAGAATGCTAATGAATGATGGATCGATTAATTTCATTGAATTATCTCCTTCAATGAAGAATTTTCTCTATTGACTGATCCTTTTTTCTAGGTAAGGAGTTTATATAATTGTATTTCTTTCCACATATTTGGAAGTAATGAAGAACCTAGATCAACCCAAAAACATGTTGACCCACAGATCAGTCATTCATGAGGGATGATTTCTTCTGTGGGAATTGATTTGGGGATGATTTTTCTTATTCGTAGATTTTTATATCTCAAATAGATTATCGTTTTTCACAATCCTTATATTATAATAGATAATGGTCAGAATGAACAATGGACGAGGTTTGTTCCGTTGGTTCGTACATTTTCTTGTCCCCCATCTTGTTATATGTGTTATTCACTTTCTTCCCAGGAATATGAAAAGATGATCATTGTTGAACTATTTCATAGTGCAACAATCTTGAATGAAATGTCTTTCCCCATGAGGACCTAGTGGTGGTGTGATAGAAACAACGACAGATAAATAAATGAAACATAGGAGTTACCATCACATGAGTGTTTACTAGAGGAATGAGTCACAAAGTGGATTTGAGCTCATGGATATGAACAACGCAACATGAGAGTTGTAGTTGTACTTCTGTTTCAAAAAACTGATCACTAGTGTATGACCAGCGTCTTGAAAAAGGAGAGTTGATGGCGGTTGTGTGACCACCAAGAAAAAAGCGGCCACTATCTCATAGGCTAGTGGAAGAGGGGCTTGCGACAGCACACACATGGGTGGTGATGGATTCCACAAAAACGGGAGGCCTCAGAAGTGTTTCCATGCAATGTAGAAGGGAACCATATCAGAAAAGTGAGTGCAGTTTCCTGTGGACTATGTGTGGTAGAAGTGGATGACTCGGCAGCCACCCATGTGGGGTTTGAGCGGACATGGAAGACACCATGTCTGGGAAGACCGACCCTTCATTCATCTAAGTGGACCGGGATGAATCCAACAGGCGAGGCCCAAACTATCCAAGTCTTTCAAGGCCCAGTTGGTCATGTCAATTTGACCAGTTCGGACTAGACCCCACATACCTCTTTTTTCTTATATTTTGATAGAGTTCAAACCAAATGTCTATTTGATGAGCCATTTTCGGAGTTGGAAAACTTGAGAAAAGTGGGCTTTTTTTAAACACTCTTTTTGAGTTTTCATTTAAATTGGCATATGGCCTATTTTCTCAAGGAGTAGCTGCTCGTGGAGAGATAATTCTATGGATTGAATCATCGGACTGGTTGTGACATATACATAGTGTGTTTCGAACCAATTGTATCTCATGGGCCCACATAGAGTGTGTCTCCTACACCCATATAAAGCGTGTCTCCATCGGTTCTCTTTTGACTATAAAAACTATGTCTCCTACATCTACATGGAGGGTGTCTTCTACATTAGTGTCGTTTAAACCAATATAGAGTGTATCGCTTACTCTTACACAGAGTTTGTCTCTTGAACCTATGAATAGTTTTCCTCCTTAGATTTGGATAATCCTTTAATTTCATTGATCTTTCTCAATACTCTATGGACATGGTGTGGGACCCATTCTTCTGAACCCATACCTTTGATAAGGGATTATGCTGGGAGATATGGGTGTCAATGAAATACCTGAGAATACATATTAATGTTTTGGTAGTGTAGATAGATCTATTGGTCGAGATCTTTCTTGTTGAGATGGAACCAGTGGTGGGAGCTTTCATAAGGTGCCAGGCAGTTGGGTCCTCAGTAGTAGGTAGTTGAAAACTGACATAGGGGTCCAAGAGGACCATACAGTATAGTGGATGACCTCATGAAATGGGAACAATACTGCAAGGCTTTTAGGGTAGAACATGTGAGACGAAGGAGAGTTTTTACTACTCGTGTGGAGTTCAGGGACATATGGATAGAGTTTTTCTGAAAAACTGTATGATGGACTTGGAGATGGTCAAGGGATTGCTGAGGCAGCACCAAAGGAATGAAAATAGAGGTCTGCAAGGCAGAAGGTGTGATAGAGGTGTGGGATAAGAAGAAGAAGGTGGATAGAGGTTCGAAGAAATACCACCACTACCCAAATCTGGTCCACCCTAAGATAAGAGAGTTGGTGGACTAGGGTGAGTACAACTCCTAGGGATGGGAGATTATGATCCTGATACTCCTAGGATGATTAGAGGTAAAATAAATGTCTTTTTCTCCTAAGAGGCAGTTTTGATAGACACTGGTTCCAGACACTCTTTCTCTTCATGACCCTTGTTTAAGACATATAGATTCCAATGGAACAATTGACTCGATCCCTACACATAGTGAATGAAATGAGAGGATATTATACTATAAAAAAATATTGAAAATAGTGTTTCCCTACTCTTTGAGTGAGATTTATTGTTTGGATCTCTTGGTGGTAGCATCGAGTCATTACGACATCATTTTGGTTAGGGACTGTTTATCCACAGTTCATTCTTAGATTGATTGTTTTTAGTGCACAATGTGGATATTCACAGAGATAATACTAAGTTTTCTATTATCAGTGAAATGGAAACCAGATCAGTACATGATTGACTCACACATATGAGGGTGAAGCTGATCAAAATTTAGTTGCCTAGTATGACCCTTGGAACAGTGGATGAGACAAGTCCTCAGAATCTTACAGTGGTGGATGCATATACGGACAAATTTCCAGAAGATGTTCTTGTTCTACCTTCTCATATAGAGTCTGACTTCTAAATTTACATATGAACTAGGAGATCACTGATATCTACACTAGCATCTCATATTTCCCTCAAAATGATTCTTGAATTGAGGGTATATTTGATGTATTTTCATAGGAAGGACATTGTGAGACCCAATGTTTCACTATGGGAAGTCCCAGTTTTGTTTTTGAATAAGGTAGATGAGAGAATGAGGTTATGTAAGGATTTATGGTGCTTGAATCAAGTTAGCTTGAATAATAAGTAACCACTACTGAGTATTGATTTCATTTTCAACCAGCTAAAGCGAGAGAGATGGTTCTTGAAGATAGATATATGGTTAGGCTATCACTAGCTTTAGGTGCGGGATGAGGAAATTCAAATGATAGCTTTCAGATGTGTCTACAAACATTATGTGTACATAGTCATTCCATCTGGAATGATGATCATCAAATAAGTGTTCATTGGACTCATTAACAATATCATACACCCTTACCTAGACTGGATTGTAGTGGTCTTTATTGATGACATCCTGGTGTACTTGGCAGCTGAGGAGGAGCACTCAATACACATAAAGATGGTCCTAGAATAACATCGAGAGCACCAAATATACAAGAATATCTAGAATTTTATGTTCTAGATACTAGAGGTCAACTTTATGAGATCTGTAATTTTGGAGGCTAGAGTTGTAATAGATACCGTGACGATAGAGGCAATGCATTCTTGGGCGCCAACCAATAATGTTACTGAGGTTCAGAGTTTTTTTGGGGTAGATGGGTACTATTGGAGGTTCGTGCCCAAGTTTTAAACATTACTAGAATTGATTATTTCCTTAACATGAATGGAGAAACCATTAATATGGATGGAGATGATCTATAAGAGATTTTAGTAGCTGAGAAAGTTTTTTATGAGCGCTCCCATCCAGAGTTTTTTAAAGCAGGGTGTCGAGTATGTGGTGTTCTGCGACACATTAGGAAATGTGCCTAGTTGTTTCCTAATGTAGGGTAAATAAGTGATTTCTTACGGTTCACAAAAATTAATACTAAAAGAGATGAACTACGTGACTGATGATTTTGGATTTGGTGGTGGTAGACTTTGAATAGAAGATGTGGCGACACTACCTTATATGTGAGAAATTTATCATCTACTCACACCACGAAAGTGTCATATATATCATTTCTGAAAAAGATATGAACCTGAGACAATGGTTTTGGCTAGAGTTCCTCCAAGACTATGATTTAGAAATATTATATAATGTTGGGAAGGGGAACGTGGTTCCATATGATCTCATATAGAGATTAAGATCACAACTACTGAATAAGGACACATTGAAGTTTACCTCACCTCCAATATACATAATGGATAGATATGGGGGTTCTTATCTATGGTCAATGGTTGTTACCCCTCCACTCATATAGCTTGTTTGGGAGGAACATCTTGGAGATATCTTTTGTGAGACTACATGTGCTCAGATGTGCATTGGGAATACGCCTGATAGAAACACAAAAGGTGGGGAGCATGTCATCATTTTCAAAGGATGCATAATTGTACCATTGACGTTTTGGGGGGAGATGTTGAGGGAGTTCTATACATCCTCTTTGGAGTTACATCCAACTTAGAGGTACATCATGGTGTGGTAATGATATTCCATGACCATCTATATCAGGTTTGGTTGTCGGGGATGAAGAAGGCAGTGGAGAATTTTTTCTATAGATGCCTCACTTGATAGCAAGTGAGGGATGATAACCAAGATCAAGTGGATTTGACTCAACCCCTTGATTTACCATAGTATAATTGTTATTGAATATCGATTGAAATCATGAATTGTATACTTCATACATAATGAGAGCACAATAACATCTAGGTGATCATTTACTGACTCCACAAGTCGGCCCACTTCCTTGCGATTCGTGAATAGGGTTTAATAGAGTGCTTGGGATGCCTTTACGTACATGAGATATTTTCACACCATGGGGTCCCATCAACGATAGTATTAGATTTTGAATCACATTCCACATCGTATTTGTAGAAGGCATTTTAGGAAGATTTTTAGACTCATTTTCACTTGGGAGGATCATTCCACCAATAGATAGATGGTTTGATGGAGTGGACCATTCTGGTCTTAGAGGACATGCTACATTCTTTCATCCTCAATTTTGGATATATATATATTGTAGGGTCACTACCTATGAGGGAGTATGATTAAAATGACATATACTAATCCACCATTATTATGGAAACATTTGAGGCCTCGTAAGGGTGACCCTGTAGGTCACCACATTGCTGGATTGACCACAGAGAGTCTTCACTCATGGGCATGGAGTTGTTGCAGGCTTCTATGGAGAAGGTGTAGGTAATATAATAGAGGATGGAAGATAAAAAAAGAATTATAATGTCCTACTTTTATTGATGATAGTGACCCTTAGTAATCATAGAGGGATTCCATGTGTTCCTTCATGTCTCCCCATGATGTGGGATACATCGATTTTGCTGGGGCAATAAGTTACCTCAGAGGTTCATCAGACATTTTGTGACACTACGTAGAGTGGATGAGGTGGCAAACCTATTTTCTCTACCTCCACATCTAGAGTGGGTGCATGATGTCTTTCACATATCCAAACTAAGGAGAAACATAAATGGCCCTTGAAACATCATTGAATGGGTAGAGATAGACGTTAATGACATGACGACTTTTGCATAGTTCCCGGTGGAGATCAAGGATCACTAGGAGAGGACCCTTAGTGGGAAATATATTCCCTTAGTGTGTGTTTTGTTGTACAACGAGCATACCTATCACAACATGTGGGATAGAGATGATCAAATTCATCCTTAGTATCCTACATTGTTTGTTCATACCATGTTTTGGATTTTGGGGATGTAAATATCTATTGTGGAGAAAATTTAATGTCCAAGATTTTCCATGTGGTTTTTTTGAAAATTATATCTGAATATTTTGAGACTATGTGCTGAGGAGGAATGCAATTTAAATTCCTAGGATGCTGGAATAAATTATCAAACTCTTTGTATGTTTATTAAAAATAGTGTGCAAGTTCGGTTATAGTAACGACTAAACGGGTGTCCGGGTCGAAATTCTGAGTGCATCATTGAGCTCATAATAGAGAGTTTACCTTAGGAGGGGTATAACATCGGCCGACAATGGTTGTTTATAAAAGATAATTTATTGAAGTTTTTATAGAAAAATTTAATATACATTAGAATTTATTTAATTTTATTTCTTCATTGTTATATAGTCTCTCAGCAGCACTACGATGTGATGACTCAACAATTCTACAATACTCAATCGTGGAAACACTGAAACACATTTAAAACACTAAAACATGTTAATGATTTTCCTCCACTAATCATAGGTAGTGACCATAATTATAATTCATACTGATGGAGAATCCCTTCCCCGTAGCTCTGATGATTCCCTATGGCATAGAGAAGAAAGATATCCCACCAACAACAATGATTGAAGAACACCATCAATGGACATATCATGGAAGTTATTGAATGGATCACCTTAAATGAAAAATTAAATCCTTTAATTGATAATATTTCTAGGTAGATGGTTTATTTAATAGTATTTGATTCTCCATCCTTGGAAATAACTATGAAAAAAGGTCAACCCCCAAACAGGTTGACCTGTGGATCAATCATTCTTGTGGGATGGATTCATTTGTGTGAATTGTTTTGGGGATGATCACTCTAATTCAGATAATTGTTTATTAATATTGTTTTATCATTTTCCTTGATCCTTCTATTTTAATGGATCAAGGATAGAATGAAAAATGGCCGAGGTCCATTCCTTGGGTTGTTACTTGTTATTTCCACCCCATACTTTTTACGCATTGTTCACGGTTATATGAATGGATTATTGTTACACAACCATTTCTTTGTACAATGATCTGGAGTCAAAGATACATCCTCCTGACGAGCAAGATGAGGTGAGATAGTGACATCAACGACTGGGTCAAACAAAATGGGAGATAATTTCAGTCAATTATTTACTGGTGGAATGGGTCACATCATTTATTCGAGCCCAGAGAGATGAAAAACGTGTCCTGAGGGTCGCAGGCATGATTCCTTTTAAAAAATGTAGCACTGGAGTGAGACTGGTGACCCACATAAGGATAACTATCGGTGGCATGACCATAAGCAGTGAAGGAATCCATGACTAGGGTGGGCCGCAACAGTGCAGACCGATGACACAGTAGGGTGTTGTGTGGTACTAGAAAACATTTTGTCCCACATACTGTATGTTGGAGAAATGGCAGGCTTGACGACTGACCAAGTGGAGTTGGAGAGAATGTTGTAGTTACTATGTCTGGGTAGACAAAACTGTCCTACATGTGAGGGGCCCGGGATAGAAGTAGGGTTAGCCCAACATGGGTGGGCTATACCTAGTAGAGAAGGTCGGGTTGGGTCGTGTCGGTCCTCCCTAGTCAGACAGGACCCAGACCGAACATACCAATTTTTACTGAAATTCCCAAAACTCTCAAATTATGTGTTCTTTTGGAGAGTTGTTTTCAGTGTTAGGACCCTCGAGATGAAGAGGTCCTTTTAAGATACATAACGAGGGTTTTCATCTACATATGTGTGTGACCTATTTTCTCAAGGACTAGGTTCAATTGGAGAGAGCGCACTGAGCTTGGAATCATGTGACTGGTGGGGACCTATACGGAGTGTGTCTCCTATTGAGGGTGTATCTTGCACCCAAAAAGAGTGTGTAAACTATGGAGTGTGTATATTGAATCCATACAAATTTTTTTTATCACCTATAAGAGTTTTGTGTCATACGGAGTGTGAATCCTGTGGTTACACAGATGGTGTCTCTTACGGAGTGTGTCTCCTCCACCTACACGGAGTGTATATCCTGCACCTACAGAGAGCATGTCTCCTGTACCAATGATGAGTGTGTAACCAAGTGTTTGGATATTTTTGTAATTTCATATTATATGTATCATGGTGTGAGATGAATGTAGTGACTCCATTAATTGTACTTACGAGTGACTACACTTAGTGTACCTATTTTCTAGTTCGCCTTGTGTCTTTATTTGTGGTTTACCATTGTGATTTGGGTTCCCTAATGAGTATTGTTTTACTCACCCCTGCATGAGGTTCCCTCATACATGTCATGTCTTGTGTAGATGAATGACTAATTTGATAGAGTCCTCAGTGGGCCAAAGACGGGGTTTGTTCAGCATGACCCAACAGACGTGGAACGTTTTAGTGAAATTCAAACAACATATTATACATACCCTTCTCATAGTGGTTTCTAAGGATGACACCCAGGAGAATGTACATTTATATATCAGTTGGGCTTTCTTTCTGGACCTTCTTTTTTTAGTTGGTACTACTAATCTTAGTGTTTGTCTTAGTGGGTTGATTATATGTTTACTCTGTGTGTTTTTTCAGTACATTTCTTGGGGGGAAGCACATGTGTCCAGGTTTATAAGAAATTTCCTCCCATTTGTGGGAAATTTCTTCTCAGCTCTATTCTCAAGCCCCAAAAACTATGGAAGGTTGGCATGGGGTAGTCACAACATGGTCCCTAGGGGATGGTTCTTGATAGTTTTATTAGATAAACATGTGAAGAATGACTCCTGATGATATGTTTTATAATTATAGGGAGGACCATTGAGAATGAACTCTCTATAGAGTTTCATCAATGGAATCATACCTTGTGGAGTACATTTATAGGGGGTAAGAATTAACTTTAAACATCAATAATTATACTATGGAAATTGTTACAATTGTGAATATATGGAATATGTGAATTGATATGTATATATAGGTTTATTCTTGTTTATTATTTTGTCTACTATCTATTTTGACCATCATAAATAGTAATGTGATGACTACTCCTGATGATTTATGTTTGTTTTTTGGGGATTTCCACATGATAATGTTATACTCACGACTATATGGGATATTCCAAAAAAATTATTATGAATTTGATCGATCTTTTATATATTTCAGGGAGGACAAGGTGTAGTTAGAGAATTGTTTGGGCTAGACAAGCTAAGGTATATATTAGTGTTAAATTTGACAGTAGTCCCTTTATTATGAGAAAACATGTAACACCCTGAGATTTTATGAGAAATAGTTTTTTTTTCTTATGTTATATGCAACACCAAATGAATCTTTCACAACACACAATACTAACTTGGCTTGCATTACATGCAATCACGACCTTCCTCGATAGCGTGTGTAGTACGCAATACCGGGTTTCACAAAACAATGATATATTATTATGGACTAGCCGTTATGAATAGTATTAACTAAATTTTGAATTTTATAACATTATTATTCATCATACACATTTTCTATAACATGGTAAGAGAACAAAATATATTTTTTGAGTAAAATAAGTATTTTTAAAAAAAATGCAGTTTTGCCGCCTTTTGATGGCACACCCACATTAAATCTATTTTTTGACATGGTTATAAGTTAAATTTTAAAAAATAAAATTCTTCTTTGGAATCATGATGTAAAAATTTACTTTGGATAAATTTTTGATATTTTTCTGATAACTTTCAAATTTTGATGAATAGTAAAAATACGATAATTTTTAATTAAAAACAACTTTTTTCATTGAGATAATTTATATGGTTAAATTATAATATTTAATGGTTTTAATGAATAAGTAGAATATATTTTTACCATTTAATATAATAAATTTCATTAGAATTAATTTCACTTTGAATTCATAGGTAAAAACATTTCAATCATTGGCAATGTTTTAACTTCTAAAACCTGTTTTCTTAACAACGGGATTAATTTAAAATTAATTACTAATACTTATGTGTTTTGAATTTTGAAAAATGGATTCCATATTTGGAATCAGTTGGTCTAAATTATGTTAATAGACTACTTTTTATTTTTGGGCATTATTAATAGTAAATACGGTAAATTTTATTTACCGTAGTTAAAGGTAAATAGGGTATTTAAGGGTAAATGTGAGATTATAAAATTATCATAACACCTTCCAAAATCCTATTGGATGACAAAAAGTCGACCAATATCACATAAGGGTCAGATTAGATTCATTTAATGGACTTTTTTCAATGAAAATAATTTAATTATTATTAAACCCAAAGAACGTGACAACATGTCACTTTCTTAAATCTTATAAGTATAATACTTTTAATTTAGTGATAAACATTATGAAAAATCGACCATGAATAGTATCCAAGAAATCTAATAAAATTATATACATCATATGAATTTATTTTGAATTTTTAGGGATTAAATAATTATCATTAATTATGACACAATAATGATGTTGAAATTATTTTATTAATTAAAATATCAAATAATTTATTTTAGAAATATTAAAATAAATATTATATAAACTATTTAATGTTCTCCACTAATTTAATAGATACATATGACATTTTATGAATCTATTAAAACTTTTAGTTCGAACATATCTTATGTATATATTTTGTTTAAATTCAAATAAATGAATAGTGTCAAAATTTACACTATTGTTATTTTATACAAATAACATATTATAAAATTTTTTAAAAACCACAAAAATATTTAAAAATTATAAATTAAAATTTATATGGTCTAAAATTTCATAAAGTGTCAAATTATGGATAATTCATAACACATATGTAATTATTTATAATAATTTAAAATTTAGAATATTATTACCACAAATAAAATTAAATTGATAATAAGGATAAATCAAGTTGACAATGTTTAAAATAAATTCCTATCATGTCTAAATTTTATTGGATGATGAGATTACAATCCTATCTCATCTAATCCTCGGATATGAGTAATTTTGGAATTTTTAAGTGGGGTTGGGAGTTAATATAAACTAATAATTCTTATATTTCCAAAGATGTCCCTCTCCTCCCTTATAAAAGGGAACCTCCTCCCTCTACTCCTCACACCAATTTTATCCTTCATGCTCATCCAACACCTTCCCATTTCACTTCCCCAGTTCCCTAGAAACATCCTATAGGTCCTGGTCTTCTTCAAAGACCAATTTTAGTGCCCTAAGAGGAGGTCTCAAAGAGGCGCTTCAAAGAAGAGGTAATGTCTGTTACCGATTATTTCAACTTTATTTCTTCTTCTACTTAATCTACTTTAGTTGTTTCATTATGAAGTAATACCATCAGTATCACTAATATACTGATATGTTATTATAATTATGAAAAAACCCTATTTCAACATCTATCCATCCTAAGGAAAATGAAATCATCGTGCATGCGTACGTACGAAATACCGTCTCCACGCCATGGTGTAATCTATTTTCCACTACCACCTTACTTGGATGGGTATAATGGTTTAAATAATGACTATATATGATTATTTTTATGTGATCATTATTCTGAAATAGTATACAAACACTTCAATACAATTCCACATTCATGGGAACGATATCATCGCTCGTGCATACATACGGATTACCGTCTCCACGATGTGATGCGACTCGTTCTACATGACCTTCATTGAATAATTATTATATAAATTAATTTAATGAATAAATATGATATATATTACACTAATACCATTATGTAAATTAGGTGTCTATAACCTAAAAAGAGGAATAATAATTTTTTCGACAAAACACACAAACGAACATAAATCAATAAACACCCGAATAACAAGTAGTAATGAAATATTACTAAGATAAGAATATGAACATATATGATATCATGAAAATAAGTATGATTCTGGAATAAGTCAATGACATTATTTATATCATTATACAAGAGGTTCAGACACTTACGAAGAAAATCGGACCTAAGGTAAAGGAAAATCTCATAATCTCATTTTTATCCGAGATTGTTTATACTTCAGAATATACTGGGGAATATTTATCATCCACATCAATTTTTACACAATATTTAATATTATTTCCATCCACCTAAAATTTTTTAAATCCTATTTTACCCTTTGGTGATTTTTTAGTAAAAGATATGAAAGGAATCTGTTTTCATTTTTCGTATGAGGTACTTTTTGACTTTTCTGGCCAAAGTACGGGAAGAATGTTTTTTGAACTTATACAGCATGAATGGATTTTTAGAACATTATTTCCATGATGCTTCCTTTAAAAGTTTTCAAGATTATTTTTAATCAACTTCATTTTGTTTAAAATTGTATGACATGTCAAGAACGGAAAAATGTTTTTGAAGTTGAAAGGATATTTTCCTCAAGAATAGAGTTCAAGTGTTTTATCAAAATTACTTTCCATCTAAGATAAAATAGGGTTCTATTTATATCGCTATTTTTACATTGAATTGATTATGTTATGATGGAATTATTTTTACAATAACCTTTTATGGATTATATTATGATGATGTGATGTTTAAGAATCCAATTTTTATTACATGGGTTATGCTATGATGCCTGTTTTATGATTTTGTGGCACACATAAGAATGGTATCATTATGAGATTGGTGGGACCTATATCTCCCTCCAATGCATTCGGTAAAGATTTATATCTCATGAGATAGACATGGCTGAAATGACAGGCTAAACCGGTTCAGTGAAACAGGACTGAAACGAGGAGTGAACTCGGTTCAGAAATGGACTTTGTCTGTAAAGATAGTCTTGGGAATGAGTCTTGACTACTACGAAATGATTTTCTATGATAATGTATGTATTCAACAAAGAATCATGTTTTAAGATATTATTATTGGGATTACATTTCAATTCTATGATTTATCCCATGTTATGATCTCTTTTGCAGGATATGATTTTCAAAATGTTATGTTCTTATGAATATGATATGTTTGATATTTCTTTTGTTTACCCTTACTGAGAATTTGAGCCCACCCTTTTGTATGTTTTATTTTCCCCAGGTCAGGAAGAAGGATATTAATTAGGATATTCCAAAATGGGACTCAAGATATGATGAAATAAATGGGAGACAACGTAGATGATTTATGAACCATTTTTTTATGTTTCCTAGCTTCTAAAGACACTATACCTATACGGTCCTATCATGGTTTTTTTATATGTTGTAATAATTATGCTTCAATTTTGATGTAATAACCATGTATTTAAGGTATGAGTCGTTATAGTTGGTATAAGAGGAAAGGGATAGTCATACTTTGGAAACTAGGATTTGAAAGACTTAGTAAGAAACCTATGGATATGTCAGCATAGAACACAATCTTAGTGTTTTAGAAATGGACATGAACAACCGATGATAAGACCTTAAGTATGAAATTTTATTCTTGATTATGTGGTTTTCCTATTATAATTAGTGTTGCTCACTCTATTATTCTTGGTTTTAGTCAATGGCTGGAACCAGAAGGAACCATGTTAATGCGTAATGAGACGGGAAATGCAATGATTGTCCCCCTGAGAAACCAAACATTATGGGAGATGGAATGAAAAGTCTTTTATCCATGCTCACACAACTTTCTCAAGCTATGGATAATGTAGGACTTCCAAACGAGAAAAGGAAGGAGTACCATTCTGTTGAATCCTTCATGAGGCAACGTCCACCTTCATTCAGTGGGTCTTCTAATCCCTTATTGGCTGAACAATGGATCAGTACCAGTGAAACGATATTTTCCGTTCTTCAATGTTCTGAACATGATAAAGTCATCTTAGCAGTGTATCTTTTGGAAGGTGATGATGATCAATGGTGGAATGTTATTAAGAATACAAGGCAATGGGATGAAATTGAGTCCATGGAATGGGATGAGTTCAAGAACTAATTTTTCAATAAGTATTTCCCTCATATTATTCGAACAAAGATGGAGAAGGAGTTTATTGAAATGAAGAAAAAGGATGATGAATCTGTTGGTACCTACGAAGAAACTTTTACAAGACATTCAAGGTACAATTCTGGAATTATTATCCCACATGAGATTAAGATTGATCGATTATTTAGTTGCTTAAAACCATTATTCTAAGGGCGTTAGCCATAAGGGACTTCAATAGCTAAGAGGATATTGTTCGATGTGATCTCAAGGTCGAGATGGAGATTGGTGTAACCCATCAGTCACATGGGTTTGATAAGAAGAGGAAAATGGAATTCAATGGAAAATCTAAAGACCACACTGAAAAGGAGATGAGTTTTCCCTTATGCTCAAAGTGTGGAAAGAAACATGGCAGAAATTTTCTTAAGGGGACAAGAAAATGTTGTAAGTGTGGAAAATAATGTCATCGAGCAATTGAATGTCGAAATAATTGGAAGAAGATGTCTAATGATGAAAACAATGGAAGAGATACACAGAATGAACCTACTACACTTCAATGTTTCAAGTGCAAGGAGATGGGGCATTATGCCAATCAATGTCCAAATCCAAGGGTTGATGATGGTGATAGACATCAAAAAACTCTTAAGGCTAAATACAAAGGAAAGTCACATGCAATTACTATCGGCAATGTGGAGTACGAAAACGAAGTGGTGAGAGGTACACATACTATCCACTCTAATGTATGAAATGTTTTATTTGATTCTGGATCCACCCACTCTTTTATTTCTGAAGAATTTTCTAAGGGTATCGCCGTATTACCTCAACAATTAGATGTTGAGTTGGCTGTGACAACTCCTAATGGCACAAAAGTCGCATCAAAAGTTTACAATTCTTCTCTGATTGAAGATTGTGAGAATGTGCTTCCTGAAAATCTTGTGATCCTTCCTATAGTGGAATTTTATGTGACTCTTGGCATAGATTGTATTTCTTTATATGGAGCTCATATTAATTTCCAAATAAGGGAAGTCACATTTCATATTCCAGATCAATCTATGATCGTCTATTGATGCAAGGATGATCATAACCTTCCAGTGGAAATTTCTTCTATCTTATGGGTCCTTATTCAACTAAATAAAGGTTATTTATCTCAAATGGTTGGAGATAAACTCACGATTAATAATTTTCCCATTGTATGGGAATTTGATGATATCTTTCCAGAGGAATTGCCAGGTCTTCCAACAAATCGTGAAGTTGAGTTTTCAATAGATAACGTACCAGGTGATTTGCCTATTTCAAATACACCATATAGAATGGCCCCAATTGAGTTGCAGGAATTGAAGAAGCAACTCCAATAGAATCTTGATAAAGGATTCATACGCCCTAGTGCGTCACCGTGGCGAGCACCTGTTCTTTTTGTTAAGAAGAAAGATGGATCAATGAGACTATGTATTGATTATCGAGAACTTCACAAGATCACTATCAAGAACAAATATCATATCCCATGCATTGGTGACCTATTTGACTAACTACGTGGAGCTCAATACTTTTCCAAGATTGATCTTCATTCAGGGTATCATCAATTAAGGGTCAAAAGGGAGGATATACAAAATATGGCTTTCCGTACAAGGTATGGACACTATGAATTTATAGTGATTCCATTTGGTCTTACTAATGCCCGTGCTATATTCATGGATCTTATGAATAGAGTCATTAGAGACTATCGTGATAAGTTTGTGGTAGTCTTTATAGATGATATTATTGTCTATTCAAAGAGCAAGGAAGAACATGAAGATCACTTGAGAATTGTATTAAAGACCCTAAGAAAGGAGAATCTTTCTGCCAAATTTACCAACTGTAAATTTTGGCTTCATAAAGTTGCATTCTTGGGTCACATAATCTCAAAATGGGGATATATGTGGATCTAGTAAAGAAAGAGGTTATCGAAAGATGTTCGAGACAAACAACAGTGACTCAGATCCGATGTTTTCTTGGTTTGGAAAGATATTGATGACATTTTGTGAAATATTTGTCAAGGTTATCTAACCCACTAACCAAGTTGACTCGAAAATGAGTTAAGTTTGTTTGGATAGAGGAATGTGAAAAGAATTTCAATGAGCTAAAAAGAAGGTTAGCCAGTGCACCTGTGCTCACACTACCTTGTAGTGGAGAATGGTTTGTGATCTACATTGATGCATCCATGAAGGGACTGGGTGTGTTCTCATGAAATGATATGGTGATAGCTTATGCCTCACGATAGTTGAAAATCCATGAGAAAAATTACCCAACTCATGATTTGGAGTTACCTGTGGTAATCATTGCATTAAATATTTGGAGGCATTACCTTTATGGTGAAAGGTGTGATATTTATACTGATCATAAAAGTTTAAAGTATATTTTCACACAAAAGGAGATGAATATGCACCAAAGAAGATGGTTAGAGCTGATTAAGGATTAGGACTTCTCAATTCATTACCACCCTGGTAAAGAAAACAAGGTAGAAGACGCATTATGTCGACATGACCATGCTAGCATATCCATGATGAGGATCCCAAAAGATCCCATATTTATGGATTTACAAAGGATGGATCTTGGAATTATAATGGAAGGGGAGAAATATTACCATTCTAGAATGAATGTTCAACCATCTATACATGTGAAGATTAAATAGGAACATAAAGAAGATGTAGAGTTACAAAAGAAGGTGAGAAATGTTTCGAAATTCAACCTTGATTGTGATGGAATAATAAGGTTCAAGAATCGTGTATGTATTCCTCCCATAAAAGAATTAAAGATGGAGCAGTTGGATGAGTCTCATAGTTATTCATTTTCTATTCATTATGAAAGTACAAAGTTGTATAGGGACCTGAAAGAGTACTTCTGGTGGGATGACATGAAAAGAGATATTGCTGAATATGTCCCTCAATGCTTGGTTTATGAGAAAGATAATGCTGACAGACAAAAGTCTAAGGGGATGTTACAACTATTACCCATACCAGAATGGAAATGGGAAAACATCACTATGGAATTTTTCACAGGAATTCCTAAAACATCCAAAGGCAACAATGCTATCTGGGTTATAGTTGATATTCTTACTATGTCAGCACACTTTATTTCTATTAGGGAATATTTTTCTCTTGATCAGCTTGCCAAGATATATGTAAAGTAAGTGGTAAGATTTAATGGAGTACCACTTTCCATTATATCTGATCGGGATCCGGGGTTTACCTCAAAATTCTGGCGAAGTATTCAGCATGCTCTCGATACAGATTTGAGTTTTAGCACTGCTTATCATCCTCAGACAGACGGTCAGTCTGAGAGGACAATTCAAACTCTAGAAGACATATTGAGATCTTGCTCTATGGACTTCAATGGTGGTTGGGATCAACACCTATCTTTGGTGGAATTTTCTTATAATAATAGCTTTCACTCCAATATTCAGATGGCTCCTCATGAAGCCCTCTATGGAAATAAATGCATAACTCCAACTTGCTGGGATGATGTTGGGGAAATGAAGCTAGTTGGACCTGATCTTGTTGATGATATGGCAGAAAAGGTCAGATCTATTCAACAACACATAAGATCAGCTCATAGTCGACAAAAAAGCTATGCTGATAACCGAAGAAAAGACCTGGAGTTTGAAGTGGGTGATAAAGTGTTCTTACGAATATCTCAATGGAAGAGGGTAATGAGATTTGGAAAGAAGAGAATGTTGAGCCCTAGAAATATCGGTCCTATCGAAATACTGGATCGTGTTGGGAAGGTAGCTTACCAATTGGAGCTTCCACCAAATCTATCTCAAGTTCAGGATGTGTTCCATTTATCTCTCTTGAGAAAGTACATACCTGATCCTTCACATGTACTATGCTCAGAAGTTGTACCGCTGGAGTAAGATCTTTCTTATGAAGAACAACCGATAGATATTCTGGATCATAGCGAAAATGTACTACTGAACAAGACCACTCGCTTGGTGAATGTTTTATGGAGGAACCATCAATTAGAAGAAGCTACATGGGAACTTGAGGATATGATGAGAGAGAGGTATTCTCATCTGTTTGTAATGAAGTGACGAATTTCGAGGAATACATTAAATTTAAGGGGGGTAGAATGTAACACCCTGAGATTTTATGAAAAATATTTTTTATGTCTTATGTCATACGCAACCCCAAATTAATCTTTCACAACACACAATACTAACTTGGCTTTCATTACACGCAATCGCGACCTTCCTCGATAGCCTGTGTAGTACGCAATACCGGGATTCACTAAACAACGATATATTATTATGGACTAGTCGTTATGAATAGTATTAACTTCATTTTGAATTTTATAACATTATTATTAATCTTACACATTTTCTTGAACATGGTAAGAGAACAAAATAATTTTTTTGGGTAAAATAAGTATTTTTCAAAAAATGCAGTTTTGCCGACTTTTGATAGCGCACCCACATTAAATCTATTTGTTGACATGGTAATAAGTTCAATTTGAAAAATTAAAATTCTTCTTTGGAATCAGGACATAAAAATTTTATTTGGATAAATTTTTTATATTTTTATGATAACTTTTATATATTGATGAATAGTAAAAATACGCTAATTTTTAATTAAAAACAAATATTTTCATTTAGATAATTTATAAGGTTAAATTATAATATTAAATGGTTTTAAATTATAAATAGAATATATATTTACCATTTCATATAATATATTTCATTATCATTAATTTCAATTTGAATTCATAGGTAAAAACATTTAAATCTTTAGCAATGTTTTAACTTCTAAAACCCGTTTTCTTAAAAAAGGGATTAATTTTAAATTAATTACTGCAACTTATGTGTTTTGAATTTTAAAAAATGGATTCCATATTTGGAATAATTGGGTCCAACTTATGTTAATATGATACTTTTTATTTTTGGGAATTATGAATAGTAACTACGGTAAATTTTATTTACCGTAGTTAAAGATAAATCCGGTAATTAAGGGTAAATATAAGATTATAAAATTATCTTAACACCTACCAAAATCCTATTGGATGACTAAAAGTAGACCCATATAACCTAAAGGTCGGATTAGATTCATTTAATGGACTATGTTCAATGATAAAATTTTAATTATTATTAAAACCAAATAAAGTTACAACATGTCACTTTCTTAAATCTTATAAGTTTAATATTTTAATTTAGTGATAAACATAATGAATCTTCGAACATTAATAGTATCCAGAAAGATAATAAAGATTTATACATCATATAAATTTATTTAAATTTTTATGGATTAAATAATTATCATTATTTAGGACACAATAGTGATGTTGAAATTATTTTATTAATTAAAATATCAAATAATTTTTTTAAAAAATATTAAAATAAATATTATATAAACTATTAATGTTATCCACTAATTTTATAAGTACATATGAAATTTTATGAATCTATTAAATCTTTTAGTTCGAACATATCTTCTGTATATATTTTGTTTAAATTTAAATAAATGAATAGTGTCAAAATTTACACTATTGTTATTTTATAAAAATAACATTTTATAAAATTGTTTAAAAATCAGAAAAATATTTAAAAATTATCAATTAAAATTTATATAGTGTAAAATGTCATAAAGTGTCAAATTATCAAAAATTCACAACACATATGTAATTATTTATAATAATTTAAAATTTAGAATATTATTACCACAAATAAAATTTAATTGATAAATAACGATAAATCAAGTTTATAATATTTAAAATAAATTCCGAACATGTCTAAATTTTATTTTTTGATGATATTACAACCATATCTCATCTAATTTTCAGATATGGGTCATTTTGGATGTTTTTATGTGGGTTGGGATTTAATATAAACTAATATTTCATATATTTCCAAAGGTGCCCCTCTCCTCCCATATAAAAGGGCACCTCCTCCCTCAAATCCCCGCACCAATTTGAGCATTAAATCTCGGCCAACCCCTTCCTATTTCACTTCCCCACTTCCCTAGAAACATCCTAGAGGTCCTGGTCTTCTTCAATGTCCAATTATAGTGCCCTAAGAGGAGGTCTCAAAGAGGCGCTTCAAAGAAGAGGTAATGTCCGTTAGCGATTCTTTCAAATTTATTTCTTCTTCTACTTCTTCTTCTTTAGTTGTTTCATTATAAAGTAATAACATCCGTATCACTAACATACATATATGTTATTAAAATTATGAAACAACCCTATTTCACCATCTATCCATCCAACGGAAAATTAAATGACCGCGCGTGCGTACGTACAAAATACCATCTCCACGCCGTGGTGTAATCTATTTTACACCACCAAATTACTTGGATGGGTATAATGGTGTAAATAATGACTATATATGATTATTTTAATGTGATATTTATTATGAAATATTATACGTACACTCTAATACAATTCCACAATCATGGGAACGATATCATCACTCGTGCGTACGTATGGAATACCATCTCCATGATGTGATGCGACTCGTTCTACATGATTTTCATTTCATAATGATTATATAAGTGAATTTAATTAATAAATATGATATATATTACACTAATACCATTCTTTAAATGATGTGCCTCTAACCTAAAAAGAGGAATAAGAATTTATTCGACAAAACACACATATGAACATAAAGCAATAAACACCCGAATAACAAGAAGCAATGAAATATTACTAAACTAAGAATATGACCATATATTATATAATAAAAATACGTATAATTCTGGAACAAGTCAATGAAATTACTTAAATCAGTATACAGGAGGATCGGACACATACGAAGAAAATCGGACCTAAGGTAAAGAAAAGTCACACAATCTCATTTTTATCCGAGATTGTTTATACTTCAGAATTTACTGGGGAATATTTATCATCCACATCCATGTTTCCTCAATATTTAATATTATGTCCATCCAAATACAATTTTTTAAAATCAAATTATACCCTTTGGTGAGTTTTTAGTAAAATATATGAAATGAATCTTTTTTCGTTTTTCGTATGATCTACTTTTTGACTTTTCCAGCCAATGTACTGGAAGAATGTTTTTTTAACTTATAAGGCATGAATATATTTTTATAACATTATTTACATGAATCTTTCTTTACAAGTTTTCATGTTTATTTTTAATCAACTACATTTAGTTTAAAATTGTATGACATGTTAAGAAAGGAAAAAAAAATTTGAAGTAGAAAGGATATTTTCCTCAAGAATGAAGTTCAAGTGTTTTATCAAAATTACTTCACATCTAATATAATATATGGTTTTGTTTATATACCTATTTTTACATTGATTTGATTATGTTATGATGGAGTTATGTTTACGATATCCTTTTAATGGAGAATGTTATGATGATGTGATGTTTACAAATCCCCCTTTTATTACATGGGTTATGCTATGATGTATGGTTTATGATTTTGTGGCACACATAAGAATGGTATCATTATGAGATTTGTGGGACCTATATCTCCCTCCAATGCATTTTATAAAGATTTATATCTCATGAGATAGACATGGCTGGAATGGCAGGTTAAACCAGTTCAGTGAAACAGGACTGAAACGATCAGTGAAATCGGTTCAGAAATGGACTTTGTCTGCAAAGATAGTCATGGAAATGAGTCTTGACTACTAAGAAATGATTTTATATGATTATGTGAGTATGAAAAAAAGCTTCATTTTTTAATTTATGATTATTCGGATTACATTTCACTTCTATGATTTATCCCTTGTTATGATCTCTTTTGCAGGATAACATTCTCAAAATGTTATGTTCTTATTAATATGATATGTTTGATATTTTTTTTACCCTTACTGAGAATTTGAGCTCACCCTTTTGTATGTTGTTTTCCCCAGGCCAGGAAGAAGGATATTAAGTAGGATATCCCAAAAAGGGACTCTTTATATGATGAAATAAATGGGAGACAACATAGATGATTTATGAACCATTTGTTTATGTTTCCCAGTTTCTAAAGACACTATACCTATTTGGTCCTTTCATGTTTTTGTTATATGTTTTAATAATTATTATTTAATTTTGAATTAATAACCATGTATGTATGGTATGGGTCGTTATAGTTGGTATCAGAGGAAAGGTATAGTCAGGATTTGGAACTAGGATGTGAAAGCCTTAGTAAGAAACCTAAGGATATGTCTAATCATAGAACACAATCTTATAATTTTAGAAATGGCCATGAACAACCTCTGATAAGACCTTAAGTGTGAAATTTTATTCATCATTATGTGGTTTTCCTATTATAATTAGTGTTTCTCACATTATTCATCTTGGTTTTAGTCAATTGATGGAACCTGAAGGAACCGTGTTAATGCGGAATGCGACAGGCAATGCAATGATTGTCCCCCTGAGAAACCAATCGTTATAGTAGCTGGAATGAAACATATTTCAGCCATGCTCACACAACTTTCTCAAGCTATGAATCATGCAGTACCTCCAAATGAGCAATGGAAGGAGCACCATTCTGTTAAATCCTTCTTGAGGCAGCATCCACCTTCATTCATTGGGTCTTCTGATCCATTAGTGGATGAACAATAGATCAGTACCAGTGAAAAGATATTTTCAGTTCTTCAATGTTTTGAACATGATAAAGTCATCTAAGTAGTGTATCGCTTGGAAGGTGATGTTGATCAATGGTGTAATCTTATTAAGAATAAGAGAAAAAGGGACGAAATTGAGTCTATGGGGTGGGACGAGTTCAAAAAAAATATTTCTCCATAAGTATTTCCCTAGTTTTCTTCGAACAAAGATGGGGAAGGAGTTTCTTGAAATGAAGAAAAAGGGTGATGAATCTGTTGGTACCTAAGAAGAAAATTTTACAAGACATGCAAGGTACACTTCCGGAATTATTATCCAACCTGAGATTAAGATTGATTGATTCTTTAGTGGTTTAAAACCAAGTCTTCGAAGGGAGTTATCCATAAGGGACATCAAAAGCTATGAATAAATTGTTCGATGTGTTGAGATAGAGATTGGTGTAACCCATCAGTCACATGTGTTTGATACGAAGAGGAAAATGGAAATGAAAGGAAAATCTAAAGACCACATTGAAAATAAGATGAGTTTTCCCTTATGCTGAAAGTGTGGAAAGAAACATGGAGGAAATTTTCTTAAGGGGACAAGCAAATGGTATATGTGTGGAAAAGAAGTTCATCGGGCAATTGAATATTGAAATAATGGGAAGAAGATTTCTAATGATGAAAACAAAGGAAGGGATACACAGAATGAACCTACTACTCTTCAATGTTTCAAGTGCAAGGAGATGGGGCACTATGCCAATCAATGCCCAAATCCAAGGGTTGATGATGATGATCGACGTCAACAAACTGTTAAGGCCAAAGACAATGGAATGTCACATTCAATTACTCTCGGCGATGTGGAGTACAACAACGATGTGGTGAGAGGTACACATACCATCCACTCTAAACTAGAAAATGTTTTATTTGTTTCTGGATCCACCCACTCTTTTATTTCTGAATAATTTTCTAAGGGTATCACCGTATTACCTCAACAATTAGATGTTGAGATGGCTGTGACAACTCCTAATGGAACAACAGTCGCATCAAAAGTTTACAATTCTTCTCTGAATGAATTTTGTGGGATTGTGCTTCCTAAAAATCTTATTATCTTTCCTATAGTGGAATTTGATGTGATTCATTGCATGGATTGGATTTCTTTATACGGATGTAATATTAATTGACAAATAAGGGAAGTCACATTTCATATTCCAAATCAATCTATGATCGTCTATCAATGAAAGGATGAACATAACCTTCCAGAGGGAATTTATTCCATTATATGGGTCATGATTCCATTAAATTATGGTTATTTATCTCAAATGGATGGAGAGAAACTCAGGATTAATAATATTCCCATTGTACGGGAATTTGATGATGTCTTTCTGGAGGAATTTCTCGGTCTTCCACCAAATCGTGAAGTTGAGTTTTCAATAGAACTCGTACCGGGTGCTTTGCCTATTTCAAATAAATCTTATATAATAGACCCAATTGAGTTGCATGAATTAAATAAGAAACTCTAATAGAATCTTGATAGAGGATTCATACGCCCTAGTGCGTCACCTTGGGGAGAACCTGTTCTGTTTGTTATGAAGAAAGATGGATCAAGGAGACTCTGCATGGATTATCGAGAACTTAACAAGTTCACTATCAAAAACATGTATCCTCTCCCACACATTGATGACCTATTGGACCAACTACGCGGAGCTCAATACTTTTCCTAGATTGATCTTCATTCAGGGTATCATCAATTCAGGGTCACAAGGGAGGATATACCAAATATGGCTTTCCGTACAAGGTATGGACACTATGAATTTATAGTGATGACATTTGGTCTTACTAATGCCCCTGTTATCTTCATGGATCTGATGAATAGAGTCTTTAGAAACTATCTTGATCAGTTTGTGGTAGTCTTTATAGACGATATTCTTGTCTATTCAAATAGAAAGTAAGAACATGAATATCACTTGAGAATTGTATTAAAGACACTAAGAAAGGAGAATCTTTATGCCAAATTTACCATGTGTGAATTTTGGCTTCAAAAAGTTGCATTCTTGGGTCACATAATCTCAAAATAGGGGATATATGTGGATCCAGTAAAAACAGAAGTTATCAAAAGATGGTCGAGACCAACAATAGCAACTTTGATCCGAAGTTTTCTTGGTTTGTCAGGATATTACTGATGTTTTGTGAATGATTTTTCAAGGTTATCTAACCCACTCACCATGTTGACTCAGAAAGGAGTTATGTTTGTTTGGACAGAGGAATGTGAAGATAATTTTAATGAGCTAAAATAAAGGTTATCCAGTGCACCTGTGCTCACACTACCTTGCAGTGGAGAAAGGTTTGTGATCTACAGCGAAGCATCCAAGAAGGGACTGGGGTGTGTTCTCATGCAAAATGATATGGTGATAGCTTATGCCTCACGACAGTTGAAAATCCATGAGAAAAATTATCCAACTCATGATTTGGAGTTAGCTACTATAATCTTTTCATTAATGATTTGGAGGCATTACCTTTATGGTGAAATGTGTGATATTTATACTTATCATAAAAGTTTAAAGTATATTTTCACACAAAAGGAGATGAATATGCGCCAAAGAAGATGGTTGGAGCTGATTAAGGATTATGACTGCTCAATTCATTACCACCCTGGGAAAGCAAACAAGGTAGCAGACGCATTAAGTCGACAAGACCATGCTAGCTCATCCATGATGAGGATCAAAAAAGATCCAATATTTATGGATTTACAAACGATGGATCTTGGAATTATAATAGAAGGGGAGAAATCTTATCTTTCTCAAATGAATGTTCAACCATCTATACACGTGATGATTAACTAGGCACAGGAAAAAGATGTATTTTTACAAAAGAAGGTGAGAAATGTTCCTGAATTCAACCTTGATTGTGATGGGATTATATGGTTCAGTAACTGTGTCTGTATTCCACTCATACAAGAATTAAAGAAGGATTTGTTGGATGAGGCTCATAGTTCATCATTTTCTATTCATCCTGGAAGTACAAAAATTTACAGGGACCTGAAATAGTACTTATGGTGGGATGGCATGAAAAGAGATGTTGCTGAATATGTCTCTCGATGTTTGGTCTGTCAGCAAGTTAAAGCTGAGAGACAAAAGTCTAAGGGGATGTTACAACCATTACCCATACCAGAATGGAAATGGGAAAACATCACTATGGACTTTGTTATAGGACTTCCTAAAACATCACAAGGATATAATGCTATCTGGGTTATAGTTGATCATCTTACTAAGTCGGAAACTTCATTGCTATTAGGGAAGATTTTTCTCTGGATCGAATTCCCAAGATATATGTAAAGGAAGTGGTAAGATTGCATGGAGTACTACATTCCATTATATCTGATCGGGATCCGAGGCTTACCATGAAATTTTGGCAAAGTCTTCAGCATGATCTAGATACAGAGTTGAGTTTCAGCACTGCTTACCATCCTCAGACAGACAGTCAGTCTGAGAGGACAATTCAAATTCTAGAAGTCATGTTGAGAGCTTGCTCTATGGATTTCAAAGGTGGTTGGGATCAACACCTATCTTTGGTGGAATTTTCTTATAATAATAGCTTTCACTCCAGTATTCAGATGGTTCCTTATGAAGCCCTCTAAGGAAAGAAATGCAGAACTCAAACTTGCTAGGATGAAGATGGGGAAAGAAACCTATTAAGACCTGATCTTGTTGATGAGATGGCAGAAAAGGTCGGATCTATTCAAAAACACATAAGAGTAACTCAAAGTCGACAAAAACGCTATGCTGATAACCAAAGAAAAGACTTGGAGTTTGAAGTGGGTGATAAAGTGTTTTTACGAATATCTCCCTGGAAGAGGGTAATGAGATTTGGAAAGAAGGGAAAGTTGAGCCCTAGATATATCGGTCCTTTCGAAATACTGGATTGTGTTGGGAAGGTAGCTTACCGATTGGCACTTCCACCGAATCTATCTCATGTTCACGATGTGTTCCATGTATCTATCCTGAAAAAGTATATACCCGATCCTTCACATGTACTCAGCTCAGAAGTTGTATAGCTGGAGAAAGATCTTTCTTATGATGAACAAATGATAGAGATTCTGGATTGTAGCGAAAAAGTCCTACTGAACAAGACCACTCGCCTGGTGAAACTTTTATGGAGGAACCACCAATTTGAAGAAGCTACAAGGGAACTTGAGGATATGATGAGGTAGAGGTATCCTCATCTATTTGTAATGATGTGACGAATTTCGAGGGTGAAATTTATTTTAATGGGGGTAGAATGTAACACTCTGATATTTTATGAGAAATATTTTCATTTTATGTCTTATGTTATACACAACACAAATGGAATCTTTCAGAACACACAATACTGACTTGGCTTTCATTACACGCAATCACGACCTTCCACGATAGTGTGTGTAGTACAAAATACCGGAATTCACTAAACAAAGATTTATTATTATGGACTAGACGTTATGAATAGTATTAAGTACATTTTAAATTTTATAACATTATTATTCATCTTACACATTTTCTAGAACATGGTAAGTGAACAAAATAAATTTTTCGGGTAAAATAAGTATTTTTAAAAAAATGCAGTTTTACCGCCTTTTGATGGCGCACCCACATTAAAGATATTTTTTGACATGGTTATAAGTTCAATTTTACAAAATAAAATTCTTCTTTGGAATCAGGACATAAAAATTTACTTTGGATAAATTTTTGATATTTTTCTGATAACTTTCATATTTTGAGGAATAGTAAAAATATGCTAATTTTTAATTAAAAACAACTTTTTTCATTGAGATAATTTATATTGTTAAATTATAAAATTTAATGGTTTTAATGTATAAATAGAATATATTTTTACCATTTAATATAATATATTTCATTAGAATTATTTTCACTTTGAATTCATAGGTAAAAACATTTCAATCTTTGGCAATGTTTTAACTTCTAAAACCCGTTTTCTTAACAACGAGATTAATTTTAAATTAATTACTGCAACTTATTTATTTTGAATTTTGAAAAAAGGGTTCCATATTTTGAATCAGTGGGTCCAAATTATGTTAATTGGCTACTTTTTATTTTTTTGCATTATGAATAGTAACTACGGTAAATTTTATTTACCGTAGTTAAAGGTAAATCGGGTATTTAACGGTAAATATAAGATTATAAAATTATCCTAACACCTGAAAAAATCATATTGGATGACTAAGAGTAGACCCATATCACCTAAGTGTTGGATTATATTCCTTGAATGGACTTTTTTCAATGAAAATAAATTAATTATTATTAAAACCAAAGAAAGTGACAACATGTCACTTTTTTAAATCGTATAAGTATTATAATTTTAATTTAGTGATAAACTTAATGAAACGTTGAACATGAATAGTCTCAAGAAAGCTAATATAGTTATCTACATCATATAAATTTATTTTTAATTTTTAGGGATTAAATAATTATCATTAATTATGACACAATAGTGATGATGAAATTATGTTATTAATTAAAATATCAAATAAATGGTTTTAAAAATATTAAAATAAATATTATATAAACTATTTAATGTTCTCAACTAATTTTTTAGATACATATGACATTTTATTAATCTTTTAAATCTTTTAGTTCGAACATATATTCTGTATATATTTTTTTAAAATTGAAATAAATGAATAGTGTCAAAATTGATAGTATTGTTATTTTATAAAAATTACATATTATAATATTGTTTAAAAATAACAAAAATATTTAAAAATTATAAATTAAAATTTATATTGTCTAAAATGTCATAAAGTGTCAAATTATGGAGAATTCACAACACATATGTAATTATGTATAATAATTTAAAATTTAGAATATTATTACCACAAATAAAATAAAATTGATAAATAAGGATAAATCAAGTTGACAATGTTTAAAATAATTTCATAACATGTCTAAATTTTATTGGTTGATTATATTACAACCCTGTATCATCTAAGCTTCATATATGAGTCATTTTGGAAGTTTTTAGGTGGGGTTGGGATTTAATATAAACTAATGTTTCTTATATTTCCAAAAGTGCCCCTCTCGTCCTTTATAAAAAGGAACCTCCTACCTCTCCTCCTCACACCGATTTGGGCCTTCAATCTCGACCAAAACCTACCCATTTTACTTCCCCACTTCCATAGAAACATTGTAGAGGTCCTGGTATTCTTAAAATACCAATTTTGGTGACCTAAGCGGAGGTCTCAAAGAGGCGTTTCAAAGAAGAGATAATGTCTATTACCGATTCGTTCAACTTTATTTCTTGTTCTACTTCATCTTCATTAGTTGTTTCATTATGAAGTAATAACATTAGTATCACTAATATAATTATATGTTATTATATGTATGAAAAATCCTTATTTCACCATCTATCCATCCTACAGAAAATGAAATCACCACGCGTGCGTACGTACGGAATACCATCTCTACACCATGGTGTAATCTATTTTCCACCAACACCTTAATTGGATGGGTATAATGGTGTAATAAATGACTATATATGATTATTTTAATGTGATATTTATTTTGAAATATTATATATACACTCCAATACAATTCCACAGTCATGGGAACGATATCATCGCTCATGCATACGTACGAAATACCGTCACCACGATGTGATGCGACTCGTTCTACATGATCATCATTGCATAATGATTATATAAATATATTTAATGAATAAATATTATATATATAACACTAATACGATTCTGGAAATGAGGTTTCTATAACCTAAAAAGAGGAATAATAATTTATTCGACAAAACACAGATACGAACATAAAGCAATAAACACCCGAATAACAAGTAGCAAAGAAATATTACTAAGCTAAGAATATGACCATATATGATATCATAAAAAAAAGTATGATTCTAGAATACGTCAATGACAATATATAAATCATTATACCAGAGGTTCAGACACTTATGAAGACAATCAGACCTAAGGTAAGGGAAAATCACACAATCTCATTTTTATCTGAGATTGTTTATACTTCAGAATTTATTGGGGAATATTTATCATCCACACCCATGTTTACTCAATATGCAATATTATTTCCATCCACCTAAATTTTTTTAAATCCAATTTTACCCTTTGGTGAGTTTTTTGTAAAAGATATGAAGGGAATATTTTTTCATTTTTCGTACGAGGTACTTTTTGACTTTTCCGGCCAATGTATGGGAAGAATGTTTTAAACTTATACGACATGAATGGATTTTTAGAAAATTATTTCCATGAATATTTATTTACAAGTTTTGAATTTTATTTTAATCAACTTTATTTTTTTTAAATTGTATGACATGTTAAGAAAGGAAAAAAAATTGAATTAGAATGGATATTTTCCTCATGAATGGAGTTCAAGTGTTTTATCAAAATTACTTTCCATCTAAGTTAATATTGGTTTCTGTTTATAACCCTATTTTTTCATTGATTTTATTATGTTATGATGGAATTATTTTTAAAATATCCTTTTATGGATTATTTTATGATGATTTTATGTTTAAGAATCCCATTTTTATTACATGGGTTATGCTATGATGTATGGTTTATTATTTTGTGGCACACATAATAATGGTATCATTATGAGATGGGTGGGACCTATATCTCCCTCCAATGCATTGGGTAAATATTTATATGTCATGATATAGACACGGCTGGAATGGAAGGTTAAACCGGTTTAGTGAAACAGGACTGAAATGAGGAGTAAACTCGGTTCAGAAATGAAATTTGTCCCCAAAGATAGTCATTCCAATGAGTCTTGTCTACTAAGAAATGAATTTCTATGATTATGTGTGAATTCTACAAAGCTTAATGTTTTATGTTATGATTATTGGGATTACATTTCACTTCTATGATTTATCCCATGTTATGATCTCTTTTGCAGGATATGATTTTCAAAATGTTATGTTCTTATGAATATGATATGTTTGATATTTCTTTTGTTTACACTTACTGAGCATTTCAGCTCACCCTTATGTCTGTTTTCTTTTCCCCAGGTCAGGAAGAAGAATATTAAGTAGGATATTCCAGAAAGGGACTCTAGATATGATCAAATAAATGGTAGACACCGTAGTTGATTTATGAACCAGTTGTTTATGTTTCCTAGTTTCTAAAAACACTATACCTATACATTCCTTTCATGGTTTTGTTATATGTTTTAATAATTTATCTTCAATTTTGAAGTAATAACCATGTATGTAAGGTATGGGTCGTTATAAGGCATACCTTAATTTCCATTTTGGATGGGATTTTCATTAGCACATTTTAATTTATTCCAAATGTTTTTTCATAATTATAAATCAGAGAGATTTTATATATGCATTATTAATATCAATAATTCGTAACAGTTTAACATTTTATGGCCTTCGAGATGCGCACGTGCGTATATGTACTTTATGATAATTCCTCATATATGTTTGATATATCTACTCTATGATAGTCTCTAGCCCCTAGAATATTGGAAGTTAGATTGGGGTACACACACTAGGCCGATCGCTAGCCATGTGGTTACCAGCTGGTTGGCTATGAAAAATATTCATCAGAAGTCCTTCATTTTTTTTCTTTATAAAAAATTACATTATCCTTGATAAAATTAATATCAAAATTTAAAACTAAATACCAAAAAATAATTCAAAAAAACAATTTATTAAAATAAATATTTTTATAATAAATATTTTTAAGTACAATAACAGAAAAAATTATTATTTAAAATCAAAATCCTTTAAAGTCCGCTTTTTATTGAAGAATTAATTTTTTAATTTAAACATTAATTTTTTAAAAATTTAACAATATTTCATTTTATTTTCAAAAGAGTTAATATTTTAAATTATCTTAAAAACCATTTCAATACTTTTAATGTATGCTTCATAAAGATCAATGTGTTCAATGGTGAATGAAATCATAGAATCTTTTTTCGAAATTATTTTTACAAAATTTTAAAAAGTAAATGTTTGGAGTCAAATTAAAAATTCATCTTCAAATTGGTGAAGGGATTTTTTTTTTGAAAACTCGTATGCTTAAAAATAATCTTTAATAATATATCAATAATAAATAATTAATGTTTTTTCTTAAAAATTGTGCAGTGGATAAAAAATATTTGATAGTGTAATGGAGATCCATTTTTTACTTGTTGAAAATATAATTATCAAGTTACAAAACCTAAAAAGAGTGATCATTAATTATTTTTATAATTATTTATGAGAAATTTGATGATTACTATAAATAAAAAATAATTTATTTCAAATTTAAATGGGAAAACATTAGTAGAATGAGTGAACATGGATATGTAAGAGAAATATCTCATTTCTAGAGAATGAGAATTATTATTCAGGTTATGATATTTAATGATGAATCAAAGAAATGAATCTAATTCCCTTGAAAATAGGGAATAAATTAATCACAATATCATCTTAATATACAATAAACCCATGTATTAAAACCATTGTTAATAAGAATAATTAAGAATCATGAAAAGTTATTGTGTTATTAAACTCCAAGTGAATTAATAATTTTTTTAATATAAGCACCATGAAAAAGAGTGAATGAGAATGAAATTAATGTGCCATGGGTATATTTTAATACAAGTTAATAAATATCAAATAGTTTTGATAATCAATATTTTTATTATTATATGTTATTAAACGATACATTTCCTAAATAATTGAAATTGAGATGAAACGCCCTTAACTTTAATCTTGCTTAGCCAAATGTTCTTTCAATTCATGTATAAAAATAATTATAACATTATTAATAGCTTATTTTAGAAACTTATTCATACATATATCATTTTATAATCATAAAATATAATAAAATATTATAAATATATTAGTTTATTATATTTTATTTTCATAAATATATGTTTTTAGTATCTAGTATTTATTTAGTTCTAGTTACTAAATAACAGTGTTGAATTATATAAGTTGAATAAATGATAATCATTATGATATCATTATTGGTAAATAAATATGTTTTTTTATATTTTTTTAAAATTTTTCAAATTCATTAAAATAGTAATTTTTTTATTATTTATTATTATATATTTAGTGATGAGCTTGTTTCAATAATTTATAATGAATAAAAAGGTGATAAGATAATAAAAAGTAAAATATATATGTAAGACTTATAGGTTGATAATATAACCATTATATTGTAATTAATTTCAAATAAAATAAATAGTTAAATTTATATTTTAATTAATGAGTGGAATTTTTAGCCTTGTTCATGTATGCGGTTTAACTGACCTGAAAAAAACAGAAAATAATCAATGGGTTAGTGTGGTTAAAAAGTACTTATTTTTTATTAATATCATCATTAAATATTTATATTGAATTTAATTCTATTTTTGGTGGAGTTTAATCATTTTCGAAGAGATATTCATAAATAATTAATCCCTAGATGAAACACAAAATATTCTATTTTTGGGGAGGTGGTAGTCTGCCCATAATTATGAGAGATGCATTTTCTTGACAAAGATTATAGAGGATAATATTGTTTTTTTAAATTTTCATAATATTAATTAGTTATTAAATATTGTATTTATTCACCATCTTTACCATTTAAAAATCCATGTATGGTTGTTATGAAAAATTGAATACTTCACTTATGGGGGCAGTGGTCCACACATAATACAAGCGACGATATCATTTTCCTAATAGTTTTTATGAGTGTTAAACTTTTTAATCCCATAAATTTAATTAAATAATATATATATATATATATATATATATATTATTTCAGTACTTATTCGACTAAGGATATTTTAGATTCAATGTTGTTGGATTAAAAAAAATGAAATGATAATAAATATGTATAATTGAGATTTTGTACATTACTCCTTGGAAGTGATCCATATAAAAAATGATAAAGGCATTGAGAGGTATTATTTTAAGAATCCAAATACTCTTATAACTGGGTAATATTTTTTGGGAGTCATCTGTTAGTATTTTCCCTAAATTATAGAGGATTTGTGTTTGTGGAAAAGTGGGGTGGTGGTGGCCTCTATTAAATGGGAAAGGAGGGTTTTTTCATAAATAAAAAAAATCATATTTAAAGGTCATCTGAATCCAATAATGGATGATATTGGATTAGGGGAATAATTAAGTATGATAAATCCTCAACTGAACATTTTCAAACATGGTATAATCATGTATTTATGTCATTTACTATAATATTTTCCACATTTATCATTTTTTATTTTTACAATGGAAATTAATTTTTTAACTAATTATTTTAAGTGTAATTCCTAAATAAGAAATTAACATTATTACATAATTTGAACTTAATTTTTTTAAAATTTAAATCCAATTTATCGGATAAAATAATTTTTTAAGGAAAACAATTTTCACATTAACACATATATCTTGTAAAATAATGTTTTAGGATATGTCTATTTTTAAGCATAAATGTTGTGATTACTAAAACATAATTTTTTTTTGTTTTAAATGTCATTACATGGTTACTTATCAACAAAATGGGAGTTATCTAACTTAAAAAAAATTCAAAAACTAATTTCACATAGAAAAATCAAATTTTAAAAAGAATGACTTAAAATATTTATTAGAAAATATATTGATTAATTTTAAAATTATTAGAATTTTAATTTTAAAATAAAAGAATATTTTTTAATTTATAATTTCACTTAAAAAATGAAATTTTGTAATGAAAAACGTTTTAATTGATTTTATGTCATAAATACTACTTTATATTATATAAAATTAAATTAAATTAATGAAATCGGTATTTTTCAATATTGAACTAAAATAAATATTTTTAGAAAATCCAAAAAATCAACACTTGCGTAATAATATTATTAATATTATAAAAATTATTTTTACTTGGTAAAATTTAAATTTAAATTTTTTAATTTGTAATAAAAAAATAATGATGATTTTCTATAGGAATAAATCTTTTAAAATATTAATTGCCATTACTGTTATTTTATATCAATTATCAAATAGATTAGATATATATTAACAATATAAAAAATATTTATTTATTTTATTTTATTTTAAAATTCTCATTGAAATACAAATTTAGAATAAATTTTTTTTAGGAAAAAAAATATCTCATTAATTTATTAATGAATTAGTAAATACTCATTATTTTTATCTTTATATGTTAAATTGAAAATTGATTAAAATATTTATTATCAATAATTAATTAAATTAATATTTTAATTTTTATATAATACTAATTTTGAGTTATGTTTCTAAATAATATATCCACCTTTGATCTAACCATATGGTAGTCTATGGTGGCAGCTGCTACTGCTGATTGGGCTAGCGCACATCTCAAAAAAATTCCAAAGCATGAAATTATCTCATACAAAATTTTTACCATACCATGATTTTTTAAATTTGGAATGGGATTTCTATAGTGAAAACCCTAGTAAAGCTACTTCAATTACGAGGATATAAAAAATAATCTTCTAAATATATACTTCTATTATATGATTCCATATATTTATTTTTTTGTTAGATTTTTTTTAATATGATTACTTTTTTATAAGTAAAAATTTAGAGTCTCTATTATAATGGATATAAAATGTTCAATGTTTTTTTAGTTTGGTGTTGACTGTGAACCAATATATTAATCAAGTAATTTAATTTAATTGGGTTAATGTTATTATTAAATATCATCATGTTACAAATGAAATTTCAAGGTTGTGGTGAAACTTTTTAATTATCTTGGTGCCTTAAATGTATATAGTTGGGGACTTGGTTAAAAATTTATTCATCGAGTTTTATATTCCCTTCATGTTTTGAGCTAAATAATATAGAAGGAATGATATGTAGTGGTTCTACTAGTTTGTGTCCATAATGACATCTTGGTAGAGGTGAGTGATGAATTGTAATGGATGTCCAAAAGATCAGCCTTGAGGGAAACATGATATGACCTGGATAATTATGTATAATTTGTAGGATCATGGGGAGAGTTTTCCTCCCCCAATGGGAAAAGATTGACTAAGAGTGTATTCCTAGGGTTAAATTTTTATATGTTGTGTTTTATAACATACATTGGGTTACTCAACAAGGGGATGTGATTGAGGAAATATGCCTACTGTGATATTGGTATTAGATTAAAAATGTGTCCATTGAGGCAATGTGATGATTAAAATGAGGTTGAGGGATGTTATCCTCTCTAGGTGATGGTCCTGGTCATAGAGATCATGATTGAGAAATAAGATTCATGAGGGTAACCGGTGTTATGATGAGACATATGGGACCTTAGCGGGTACCAAGAGAGATGTTGATGTCAGTGATGATGTGTATTTAGAATGGATATAGATTCTTGTGGGTTTCTCATAGAATACAAATAAAAGACAAAATTTCATATGGTTATAATTATAATAGGCCGTGTAATAGATAGGTCAACATCATACATGTGGGAAGAGTTTTGGTAGGTGAAAAACCCTATCGAAATGACTAATGTGAGGATATTTTTGTGGGAATAATTAAGAAAAATATGTATTGGGAAAACTGGGATGCCCTTGACATGAATATGAGATCTAACCATTATACGTTTGATCCGTTTATAATTCCTCTATCGTTATCATTCTATATTTTTGTAACAGTTTGGATAGCCTTTGACTTATTCACTGGAATCTGTTTGGTGTAGATCCCCTCCCAGATGGCTTTTATACATAGTTTCGAATTCCTTGGACTTGCTAAATGAATTCCAATGTGGTATGGTGTATATTTTTATGGACTTTTCACTTTGAATTAGTTATATAGGACATGTCCCTCTCATGGAGTAGGTATGATTTTGATTTTCTATGAAATGATCCTATGAAGTTTCTATTGACCATGATATTACTGTATTGATGAGTTCTTTCTTCTAATAATTTCCCACATGAATTATAACAATTTCTAGGATTATGTTAAATTATAGTAGAAAATTCAGGGTTGACCGATGATGGATATGATCAATCTTGTGGATCATGTTAGAACCCAAATATCAATATAATTTATTTATTTATTTATTAATTAAATGTTGTTTTTAAAATTATGTAATATAACATTTAAAAATATAATTTATTTTTTTTCTAGGGTACTATGTTTGTGATTCTTAATTAAGTTGTTGTCACAACCTTCTATAGAATCTACGACACTTTGGTACATGAAGTGAAATTAGGTATCAGGTATTTAGGTTGGGGAGTGGCCCAATGTAGCTTGATTTATAAGGATAACAAATACTAAAATCGATTTTGTGGATATGTGAGTTCTAGGGATGATATTGTAGAATTAATATCTTTAGTTCTTTTATTTATTTCTTATATGTTATTAGAATGTTGGGCGGTATTTGTTTTATATTGGAATCAACGAAAGTCTCTTTGACTTCTCATTTTTGTATTCATTTGTCATCATTAATTATTTTTTTCATCCATACAATCTAATTGATATGGTATTGGATGATACTTATTTAAATTATCTATTTTTTCACACTTTTATACAATGGTAATATCTCCAATCATTATTACCCTATATTCCCACTACTACTCATTATCCTCTTGTGTATGGGGATGCACACATGAGGTCACATGACGACCCTATTTGGACACTATTATGAGTAATATTGATTTGTTATATAAAAAAGTTGTATCATAGCTTATATAGTACTAATATCCACAACTATATTTGAGTATTTATTATTCCTTGTATTTACGGTGATGTAAAGGAAAGGGATCTCGGAATGTTTCTGATCACGTGATTTAAATAGAATGGGTTCACCATAAACACCTTCCATTTTATTTACTTGAGGTCAAAATGGACATGGGATTTTTGTTATTTATTTTTGATTTTATTTTATATGTATCATCCATAGTGCTGGAAGGTCGAGTTTTTTTGGATTTATGTTTTATCAATTGTTTTTTGGCCCATTGGAAAGAGGTCATATACATGAAATATATTTGGAATGTAAAACTAAAATAAATTATGCCTAATATTGTGTGAATGATTTCACCAAAATTTTAGTTCATCTGTTTAATGATCCAATACTTATATGGTGTTCTCCCATATATCATAGTTGTGGCATTATACTAAGCTATACTATAGTATATATTCCATCTAATGGTAGTTAATATGGATCTTTTTTCGGGATTCATAAGGATTATTGATATGCATTTCCACTTTTATTGATATATAGTGAACCTAGTGGATCAATAAGTTAATTTTATTCTGTACTGATAAAACTGCAAGGGGAGATTATAAAAATGTATTTATCTCCATTAGGTTTCAAGAAATCCCACAGGGTTTTTTTCCAATATATATTTTTGGTGAAATTATACCTAAATGGTTATGTGACCTTGGGATACATGAATTATACCATGGTTGGGTTATTCCATTACATGTGATTTTATCTGAATGATATTTTGATCATTATGGGGGTGCAACTCGAATATAGAGGCCCAATGGGGTTTATTGTGAGAATATATATTCTCATGGGGGTCAATCCACAAGTGGATGACAAGTTATAATAACATCTCTTGGAGGTTTTTGTTTTAACATGTCATGCCATTTTAATATATGATACCATAGGGATGGTGTTTGATACATGAGTTTCTGTGGTTTGTTTGAGATGAAAATAGAATTGTGATTTATGTGAACTGTAACCATGTGAGATGTGACCCATGGTCTAGGTGGTAGAGGGTAATTATTTCATAAGTTGGTCAATATTTTGGTATTCTATGTATTATAGATGAGATTTTTTTATATGTGATGGTAAACTTATTAAGGATTTAGAAAAGGTCTACAAGTTCCTTATTGGAAATTATAATAGAATGTTTCGTCACGTTATGATCACAAAAATATAAGTTATACTAGATATATGGAAACAACACAGGGATGCCTTGGTTTTTCATGAGAAAAACATCTTGAGTTATTGTTCTTTCGTAATTGTGGTTTCGTATCAAGGGAATGAATGATATAATTCTTAAACATGTTTATTTTAGGAATGTTTCCAAATGAGATTATTGGTAATGATATTATATGGTAATTACTATCATTGATTGAGTGTGAGTAGATAATTTTGTTTTTAAAATGATTTTTGATGATGAGTATTCATGCTATAGACCTTAGAAAGTGTTAAATTCATGGATTTTAAGAAGAACTCCATCGGATATTATTTCTCAATTATATTGAAATGCTTGTGGTAATGGTTAGTATTTTAACAATTTTATCCTATGTTATGTAATGTACAAGTCATGATATATTAAGCTACATTCAATTTATCCGTGTAAAAGTATGTATACAGATTATATTTTGATGATTTGGTTATGGATTATCATAGTGATGTTCATTTATATTGATATTCGAACGTGTGGGTGTCCTTGAATAGTCAAAAACTTTTAATTGTTATGAGACACTCTTGATCATGATGGGCCAAATCATGGGATACAGAATGATACCAATTATATTAACTATGAAATTCTAAATGGCTTGGAGGTACAATGGTATAGTTAAACTTAGGTTTTTCCCTAACTATAAAACCCTGCTATTTTTGCTTTATTTTTTTAGATAATTTTATTTCTTTTATTTCATTAATTACACATTACATCTACTTAGATAGCATTATACGCAACACCGAGTTTCTAAAAAACAACATTTAATTATCATAATTTTTTAAATAATATAATTTTATCATATACATTAAAATAGAAGGTAACAATAAGAATAACTTAATTATGAAATTATGGTTTACAAAAAATTCATTGACCAATTAATTATAAGGGAATTTAATCATTTTTAAAAATAAATGGAATTTTTTTGTAAAAAACTTTTTATATATGAACAAGTGTGTTTTGTAAAAAAAATAAACAAGTAACTCTTTTATAATTATATTAATAATATATATATAAATATTATCCTTTTAATTTATTGTTTAACATCCATCTTATGTGTATTCTATACATGTTTTAAGGACAAATCAAATTTTACACATAAGGGAAGTATTTTTATAAAAAAGAAGTTTTTCCACCATTTAATGTCGATCACATCTTAAATATGATTTTTGACAGTAATATATTTTTTATATGATAAAATAAAAATTTTCTTTTAAAAAGTGATATCAAAATTTACTTTGGATTAATTTTTGGTATTTTTCTTGTATGTTTAATGTTTTGGAGAATTGAGAAAAATAAAAAAAATTGAAATAAAGAATTTTCATCAAGATAATTTATATTGATTAATTATATATATTATATATTTTATAGTATAAATAAATCTATTTTTATCATTTAACCCAATTTATGAAATTTGAATCAATTTTTCATTTAATTTCTATATAAAAACATTTCATTATTTTGAAGGACTTCACATCAAAAACACATTTTATCATTAGGTAAACTTGATAAATTTTAAAATAATTTCTAACAATTATAAGTTATGAATTTTGGAAAATTGATTCTATATTTACAATCATAAGGTTATAATTTATTTTTTAGATCACTTTTATTTTTGGACAATATGATTCCAAACTGTATTAATTCTTATTTCCATGGATTAGTGTAAATCAGGTTATTAAGGGTTCATATAACATTTCAAATTTTAGAAAAACACCCTAAAAATTTAAAAAATGTTTTTGGATGTTAATTATCTCAATTCAACTATCTCAATATCTCATAATTAATTATATCAATCATAAATCTCAATATCTCATCATCATTTCTACAATTAAATATCCCATTCACAAATATCAGTATCACATAATTAAATCTATAATGAATTGTCCCTAATTATACAATTAAATAATATGATAATTAATTCATCAATTAATTGTCCTGATTCCACTATAATAAAATCCAGTCTAATCTCCAATTCTTCAATTAATTAATTGACCACATTAATTAAATCAATTATGGAATTACAATAATTAAAATACTAGAAATTATACAATCACATATAGATAATTGATATAAATAATATCTGATTTGAATAATATATTACCTACTGTGATCCATTAAAAAGCGATCTCCCAATGGTGATGCCCAATTTCAGTTGAGTAATGACGTAGAATGAGATCCAGATCTAAAACTATAATTAATAATGAATAAATTAATATATATCAAATCTAGATCAAGATATTTAATACTTTATTTGTATCCAAAACACATTATTTATATTAAACCAAAATATATAATAACTTCCCTTCAAAAAATAGAGAAGAACGAGAAAACAAAAAGAAATCAACTGGGATGAGGCACTCTTACTGGTAGGGGTCGAGACCTTTGATCTGGGTTTGGAATCATTAAGAAAAAAATCTGTAAGGCTTTGAATCCATCTTGTAGTCTATAAATTCACTAGGGGACAAGTTGGTCTATGTTAGTATTGAATTGGGTGATTTTTGTGGGTTTAGGCGATTTAAAATCTAATTTTGGGGTGAAATAAAAATCCATGCATGCATTTATAGGGAAGGGTGAACGGTTTCCCCTAACTGTGTGCTATAATCAAGAAATAATTATAAGTAGGTGCACAATTTCTCCTTTAATGGTGCTAAGTTTGACAAATTGTGTGCCAACTATACAAAACCCCTTTGTCCATGGTTACCCAGTTTGTTGGGTCAGGGTGAATGTTTAGGGAAATTTTTTTGCCAACTATCCACTACACTCATTCATCCATTTTTCTCAAATTTTCAACCATACAGACCCCATGTTAAAACCCAGATAAAAGTTACTCAACACTATGTAAAAGAGCACATGTCATTAAACCTGAGACATCTCTAAAAAATTTTGGGATGTTATAATCTTCCCACCTTATAACATCTCGTCCTTGAGCTATACTCCCATAAATCTCTAAGATTCAAAGTCGAAAATATCAGTCCATTGATCATGTATATATTCTTCTCCCTCCCATATTTAATTATTCTCATTCCCATGTTGCTACAATACATGAACATTCATCACAGTCAATCCCAAAACCAATTTATCATTTTGATCTAACACACGTATCGAATGCCCCCCATGGACACATCTATCTCAAGACCAATAACATCCACATCGATCACATAAGAAGGGTCAGGTTGATACCATTAAAGTTGTGATAGTTGAAAAGCATCATGCATAGCATTGTATCTCTGTGAATGAGCTAATCAATGGTTCAAAGAACATGGGCATCATCTTTCCCTATTTTTGTATCCCATGATGAGCCAACCTAGTTGACACCTAACCAAATATAACATCACCATATGTAAAATCTAGGGGTCATCGACATCTATCATCATATTACATATGTCTAATCTAATCCATATCTGTGTGTTTCTGAATCTATTGGACCTACTCTGTCATCTCCTGCATGAGAAATGGTCCCAATAACTCAGACTCACCTATCTCCATCTAATGTAGAGTTGATCTTCCTGTCCTACCATAAAGATCTTAATATGGTTCCATATGTATCATTTCCTAACATCTATTGTTTTAGGGAAACACTACTAAAGATGGGTTCTTCTTCCAATACACACCAAAGTCAAGAACACATTCTCGTAGCATATCTTCAGACACCTGTATAGGTTTCTCTAACATCCCATATATGTGTGGGTGGAATGCATTATTCAAAAAAACCTGCATACCCAACTCCTTCTTTAACCCCTTATAAATGTGTGAGGTAACATGAGTTGCATTATGAAAAACTAGTTTGTGGAACCCCATGCAGATAGACTATCTCATGTACATACAGTTCTCCAAACTTTTCCATTGATAAAGTCTCATGTATAGAAAAGAAATGTGTCACCTTTTTCAAACAGTCTAGAATAACCCAAATAGCCTAATTGTTTGGAGGAATATTTAGGTAACCCACCAAAAAAGTCTATAGTCACACCGTCCCACTTATGTTCTTGAATAAGCAATAGTTGATGTAAAACACTTGGTTATTAATGCTCGGACTTCACCTATTAACAAGTGTAGCATCGTGTAACATGCTCAATTATCTCATTTTTCATACTCGGCCACCGAAACTATCTACATGGGTCAAAATACATTTGGTCACCTCTAGATGAACCACCCACTTAGTGGCATGAAACTCATGCATTAGATCCTATCGCAAGCTCGTTGGAACAACAACCTTTTTCTGATCATTGATGACCTAATCTTCTTCTATGGTCTATTTGGAGGGAGACATCCCACCTTCAAATTATTTACTCAAGGTCAAGTATTCAAGATCCTCTAGGTATCTATCCCCGATCCATCTCAAAAGTGTATACTCTACTGAAACCGATACCATAGTCATATTATCTTGAATCTCCTGAACCACAATGTGCCTATCATCTGGTAGAGTCATCATATTCCACTCATTAATACACTCTTGATCCACCTGAGTTTGATTTGTCCTACTCAAAGCATCGGTAACACTGTTCCAATTTCTGGGCATCTATGCTAGAACCAAATCAAATGACTTTATATACTCAACCATCCACCACTTCCATATATTCAAATCTCACTATGAAAATATATATCATAAGATCTTGTAATCAGTAACACTGTAAACTTCTCTCTGAATAGAAAATGTCGCTAACACGTTAAAAAATAATCCACTCTTGCCAAATATAGGTAATGCTTAGGGAAATTCTGTTTGTGAGGCCTCAACTATCAAGACCCATACGACACAACTCTATTACCCTACATCAAAACAACTCCAAGAAAGATCCCAAAAGTGTCACAAAGCACTGTATATTACTCACCATGTTTTGGTTGGATCATGACTAGTGCTGAGGTTGAGCTCTTATTCAGCTCATATAAGGAATTATCATATGATTATGACCAGTCAAAAATTTCCCCTTTTGATAAAGAACAAAACTGGTGCTTCCAAATAGTAAAAGTTCTCAATGTAGCTATAATAATATCTATCTAATCCTAGAATGTTGTGGATATCAAAAACCTTTTTCAGATGCTCCCAAGAAACCACTGCATGAACTTTCTCTTGGTCCACTAACACACCTTCCAATAACTTAATGTGACATAATAAGTGTTTCTAATAAATATAAAACTAACACTTAGACATCTTGGCATATAGTCGATTCTCCCTTTGTGTACATAGAATTATATTATGATGTTGGTTTTGATCTTCACGAGTCTTGGAGTATACTAAGATATCATCCAAAAACACCACCACAACTGTAACACCCCGAGATTTTATGAAAAATATTCTTTTTAATTTCATTAATGTCTTGTGTTGTACGCTACACCAAAAGGATGTTGCACAACACGCATCCTTGACTTTCCTTGCATTACACGCAATCGCGACCTTCCTCGATAGCGTGTGTAGTACGCAATAACGAGTTTCACTAAACAAAAATATGCTATTAAAATATTAATAAAACAAGCCGTTATGAATAGTAATAAACACTTTTTGAAATCTTTTAATTTTTATTTTTAAAAATGGACTTCATTTTTGGTTTCGAAATATTTAAATTAGCTTAGGGTGAAATTTTGGTACTTTTCGGATATCATTCATTATCTGATGAGTAGTAAAAATTACTAATTTATAATTAAAAACAACCTTTTTAATCGAAATAATTAATAGTGATAAATTATTAATTTGAGTGGTTTTAAAGTATATTTATAATATATTTTTACAATTTAATACAATTTTGGTCATTGGATGTAATTTCACATTTAAACCAGACATAAACAAGTGTCAATATTTTGATAGTTATTATCTCTTAAGAACACGCTATATGTTATGACGACGGGAATTAATTTTTAAATTAATTAATGCAACTGATATGTTTTTAATTTGTTAAAATAGACATCATTTTTGAGTTCATAATATCAAATACATCTTAGGCCTAATTTTTGGTATTTTTCTGGAAACATTCATTTTTTGATGAATAGTGAAACCACTAAGTGGTAGTTAAAAAAAATTGAATTTTTCATAAAACATAATTTTACTGATTCTGTGAGTGGAATTGCAAAAATCCGAGAGAAACGGTTGATGTCAGTAAGTAAAATGTGGTTCAATGAGATGAAAATAATTTTTGGTGAATAGTATCTTTTTACTTTTTTTTACCACGTTTAAATGTAAATAGGGTAATTAAGGGTAAAAATGATATTATTATTACCCTAAAAAATGTCCTAATTCTATTGGATAAGTGTAATTTGACCAAAAACAACCTTAGAAATAAAATATGTCCATTTAGGCCCACTTGTATTAGATTATGACATTTATTATTAATTTTTTTAAAGAAGTGTTAAAATAGTTAAAATCGAAGTTTAATAACTAAATAATTTTTAATATAGGGATATACATAAGATAAATTCGAATATAAATACTCATTAGAAATATAAAAAGATTTCATACATAATTATATTTTATTTGTAATTTTTAGACATTAAAAAAGTTAATTTATTTATGACACAAAGATGATGCAGTAATTATCTTATTAATAAAATATTGACATAATTGATGTTATAAATACCCAAATAAATGTAATTTAAGACTTTATATGAATTAAACTAATTTTAGAGGTTAATATGACATGTTATTATTGATTTAATTAACTTTGTTCGAACTAATCATTCTGTTATGATTTTCACAGAAATCAATTACAAAATAGTGTCAAAATTGACATAAAATAGTTTTTAAAACAAATATTATATTAATAGTTGTTATTTTATTCCTAAAAATCTAAGGCTCATCCAAATGACTTAGATAAGGTTATATATATTAACAATAAATATCTTGGTGTTAGTTTGGTTTCTTATAGTAAGTTTATTAACCTTATATTGTAAGAACACAAAAAGACACGGAAAAAGTAAAATTATCTAACATAAAGTTAAATATAAATGATAGGGTTAAAATAGGAACCTAAACTTGTCTAAATTCCTTTGGATGAGAGGATTTTGACACATCCCCGCCTTAGCTTCGAAATAAATCAATTTGGAGCTATTTAAAACCGAATTTGGCTTTATAATAAAATAATATTTTTAATTTTTCCAAAGGAGCCCCTCTCCTCCCTTATAAAAGGGCACCTCCTCCCTCTCTTCCTCACACCACTTTCAGCCTTCATGCTCGGCCAAACCCTGCCAAATTGTCTTCTACAATTCCGTAGAAACATCCTTGATATCCTGGTCTTCTTCAATGAACAATTTTAGTGCCCTATGAGGAGGACTCAAAGAGGTGCTTCAAAGAAGAGGTGGTTCGGACACTTACAAAGAAAATCAGACCTAAGGTAAGGGAAAATATCACAATCTCATTTTTATCCGAGAATGTTTATAATTTGGTATTTACTGGGGTGTATTTTATCATCCACATCCATGTTTCCTCAACATGTAATATTTATATCCTTCTACAATAGTTTATATACAATTTTACCCTTCAGTGAGTTTTTAGTAAAAGATATGAAAGGAATCTTTTGTCATTTTTCGTACAAGGTACTTTTGGTCCATTCCGAAACAATTACGAGAATAATGTTTTTTTAACTTATACGGCATGAATCTATATTTAAAACATTATTTCCAAGAAGCTTCCTTTACAAGTTTTCAAGTTTATTTTTAATCCACTTCTTTTAGTTTAAAATTGTATGACATGTTAAGAAAGGAAATTTTTTTTGAAGTAGAAAGGATATTTTCCTCAAGAATAGAGTTCAAGAGTTTTATCAAAATTATTTTCCATATATGATAATATAGGGTTCTGTTTCTATTCCTATTATTACATGGATTTGATTATGTTGTGATGGAAATATTTTTATGAATTCCTTTATCTTATATGAATTGTTTTATGATGTCACAATGTTTAATATTCCCATTTTTAATACATGGGTTATGCTACGATGTATGGTTTATGATTTTGTGGCACACATAAGAATGGTTTCATTATGAGAGGGGTGTGACCTATATCTCCCTCCAATGTATTGGGTAAATATTTTATATCTCATGAGATAGACATGGCTAGAACGACAGGTTAAACCGGTTCAGTGAAACATGACTGAAATGAGGAGTGAACTCGGTTCAGAAATGGACTTTGTCCACTAAGATAGTATTCGAAATGAGTCTTGGCTAATAAGAAATGATTCTCTATGATTATGTGTGTATGCAACAATGTATCATGTTTTAAGTTATGATTATTGGGATTACATTTCACTACTATGATTTATCCCATGTTATGATGTTATAATCTCTTTTGCAGGTTAATATTTCCAAAATGTTATGTTCTTATGAATATGATGTTATTGATATTTCTTTTTTTTACCCTTACTGAGCATTTGAGCTAACCCTTTTATGTTTTCTCTTCCCCAGGATATAAAGAATGGTTTTAGGTAAAAAAGGGGATGATCTTTCACCATGATTAAAAGATTACATTCCAAGTTTCCAAAGAAACTAAACTATTACGGTCCTTGTGTGTGTGTTTTTGTCATGTACTAAGTATTCCTCAAATGTAATGTAATTTCCATGTACGTCAAGCTTAGGGTCTCTACAGTTGGTATCAGAGGAAAGGTTTAGTCAACCTTTGGAAAATAGGATTTGAGAACTTTAGTGAGATCCCTATAGATATTTCTATGGTATTTATAGAGATGTCCCTAAGGTTAAGTATAAGTATAGGTTATAGTACTAGAATTACGGTAACCTATGATGTTAGATATTTAAGGTACTCCCCCTTTATTATCTAGTTTTCCCTAGCGTGATTTTTTCCTCTCACACTATTCTTTTTGGGTTTTAGACGATGGCTGAAACCTGAAGGAACTGTGTTGATCAATGTAATGGACAATGCAATGATTGTCCTCTTAAACAAAAAAAAATTCTATGGGAGATAGAGTGAAAAATCTTATTTCTATACTTACACAAGCTATGAATCATTCTGGACTTCCAAATGTGCAGAGAAGGGAACAATATTATATGGAGTCCTTCATGAGGCAACATCTACCATCTTTAAGTGGGTCTTCTGATCCACTTGTTGCTGGGCAATGGATCAGTAATACTGAAAAGATATTTTCAGTTCATCAATGTTCTGAACATGATAAAGTCATCATAGCAGTGTATCGTTTGGAAGGTGATTCTGATCAATGGTGGAATCTAATCAAGAATATGAGGGCAGTAGATGAAATTGAGTCCATGGAATGGGACTAGTTCAAGAACCTATTTTTCAATAAGTACTTCCCTCGTATTATTCGAACAAAGATGGAGAAGGAGTTTCTTGAAATAAAGCAAAAGGATGATGAATCTGTTGGTATATACGAAGATAAAGTTACATGGATTTCAAGGTATGCATCTTGATTTAACATTCAACCTGAAAGAAAAGTTGATCGATTCTTCAGTGGATTAAAAACAAATCTTCGAAGTTCATTAGCTATAAGAGACATTAGTGGCTTCGAAGAAATTGTGTGTTGTGCTATCAAGGTAGAAATGGAAGTCGGTGTTACTTATCCATCTCATAGTTTTGACAAGAAACGAAAGATGGAGTTCATGGAGAAATATCAGAATAATGGTGAAAAGAAGATGAATGTTTCCTTATTCTCAAAGTGTGGAAAGAAGTGTGGTGGAGATTGTCTTAAAGGGACTGGAAAATGTTTTAAGTGTGCAAAAGAAGGTCATCGAGCAGGTGAGTGTCGAATGAATGGAAAATGGTTTCTAATGATGTCAATAAAGAAAATAATGCAATGAATGCACCACCAACACTTAAATGCTTCATGTTCAAGGAAATGGGGGAATTATGATAATAAATTCCCTAATCCAAGGGTTAGTGATGATCGATATGAGCAACCACTTAAGGAAAAGGACAAAGAGAAGTCACATGCGATCACTATTGGCGATGTTGAATATGACAACGATGTGGTAGAATGATTAAGTGTTTATGCAATGGTATTCCAAAATAATGTTGTATATAGTATCGTGGAATATTGGAATATTTATGTATTGGTCTATTGTGGTTTTCAATAATTTTATGGTACCGGTAACCATGTAATGTGATTGAGATATTTTTGAAAAAAAAGATGATATGCGCATAATGAAAGGAAAACGAGAAAATGAAATGTTTGACCATATTCATGAGCTCATGACTGATATATGGAGAAGGTTATATCATGGTTTGAGTATATAGAATTTTTGGATTTTGGTATTTGGAATGAGTTAACTTTTGACTGCATTCATGTTTTTACTAAGGTTCAATGGGTATTCATTCTTCAAGAGAATACATGATTAAGGTATTCACATGTTTGTAATTTGACCAACAAGATATATCTTATGATATATGGGGGATAAATGATGGATTTCACGTGATTGTTAGGTGAAATTTCAAGTAATCATTTTTATACTATGAGCTTGGACCGAATTATTTTAGATAAGCCTAAAGATTGAAATGGATTATGTTGGACATAAGTTAGGATAGAACTTTTTTCGATATTATTGATGGGATGTTATAGTAATATATCTTTAGAAAATGGAAAACCTGAAGGATGGGTGACAACCCATCACATCGGACAAGGCTGTGGGAATCGAACCCAGAACCGAAGTGCGACTGGCCTTTATCGCCTACCACTGGCCTACAGGAAGTCCCTGTTTAGTAGAAACTAGTTTTATTATATTAATAAGTATGATATAATATGTATAAGTCAATTTTAGGAACCATATATGATTAATCTCACTATAGATGGAATTATGTATTTTTTGATAACTTTTCTAACCTTTTGTTTGAGACAGATGGAATGACCCATCATTCTATAACATGATCTGCTAACACATCACGAATGACAAATTCAACTTCATTTCATTAAGAGATGAAGTGGAAAGTGTCCAAATAATGACCAACGGTGAGACTATACCAAAATCATGAAAGTATTTCTTCAAATTAAAATTTCATCAACTTTAGGGAAATGATCATGAAAACCAAAAATGTTGTCCTATTGATCTTATATCTGATGAATCAGATGGTACCTTAGATCATCACAAATTTATGGCCTTGTGATTTCTGGCTTTTCCATAGCCATGTTCTCTACCACTCTCCATCAGAATATGATGGTTAGATTTCTCTTCCATATCCATATTTTCACCTATGTTGAAACCCAGTGATTAGTGAATTTGTGTAACCATTACGTTTCATACTTTTGTTTTTAAAGATTGGTTTTGGTATTCCTTTTTACGATGTGGGTTTCTATTAAAGAAACTTTTGAGTAGTAAACCATTTATAACGCCGACGAATTTCGAGGGCGAAATTCATTTTAAGGGGGTAGAATGTAACACCCCGAGATTATATGAAAAATATTCTTTTAATTTCATTATTGTCTTGTGTTGTACGATACACCAAAAGGAGCTTCCAAAACACACATCCTTGACTTTCCTTGCATTACACGCAATCACGACCTTCCTCGATAGCGTGTGTAGTATGCAATAACGAGTTTCACTAAACAACAAAATGCTATTAAAATATTATTGAAACTAGTCGTTATGAATAGTAATAACCACTTTTTGATATTTTTGAAATTTTATTTTTTAAAATGGACTTCATTTTGGGATTCGGAATATCGAAATTATCTTAGGGTGAAATTTTGGGACTTTTCGGATATCATTCATTTTCTGATGAATAGTGAAAATTACTAAATTTTAATTAAAAACAACCTTTTCAATCAAAATAATTTATAGTGATAAATTATTAATATCAGTTGTTTTAAAGTATATTTAGAATATATTTTTAAAAAATTAATACAATGTTGGTCATTGGATGTAATTTCACATTTAAACCAGACATAAACAATTGTCAATCTTTTGATAGTTATTATCTCTTAAGAACACGCTACATGTTATGACGACGGGAATTAATTTTTAAATTAATAAATGAAACTGATATGTTTTGAATTTTTTAAAATAGACATCATTTTTGAGTTCATAATATCAAATATATAATAGGCCTAATTTTGGGTATTTTTCTAGAATCTTTCATTTTTTGATGAATAGTGAAAATCACTAAGTGGTAGTTAAAAAAAATTAATTTTTCATAAAAAATAATTTTACCGCTTCTGTGAGTGGAATTTCAAAAATCCGAGAGACACGGTTGATGTTAGTAAGTAAAATGTGGTTCAATGAGATGAAAATAATTTTTGGTAAATAGTAACTTTTTACTTTTTTTACCTCGGTTAAAAGTAAATAGGGCAATTAAGGGTAAAAATGATATTATTATTACCCTGACACATCTCCTAATTCTATTGGACAATTGTAATTCGACCAAAAACAACCTTAGGAATAAAATATTGACCATTTAGGCCCACTTTTATTAGATTATGACATTTATTATTAATTTATTTAAAGAAGGGATAAAAGAGTTAAAATCAAAGTTTAATAACTAAATCATTTTTAATATAGTGATATACATAAGATAAATTCAAATATAAATATTCATTAGAAAGCTAAATGACTTCTTACATGATGATATTTTATTTGTAATTTTTAGACATTAAAAAAGTTAATTTATTTATGACCCAAAGATGATGTCGTAATTATCTTATTAATAAAATATTTACATAATTGATGTTATAAATACCCCAAATAAATGTAATTTAAGACTTTTTATGAATTAAACTAATTTTCAAGGTTAATATGACATGTTTTTATTGATTTAATTAAATTTTTTATAACTAATCATTCTATTATTATTTTCAGAAAAATCAATTACAAAATAGTGTCAAAATTGACATAAAATAGTTATTAAAACAAATATTATATTATTAATTTTTATTTTATTCCTAAAAATCTAAGGTTCGGCCAAATGACTTAGAAAAGGTTATATACATTAATAATAAACAACTTGGGGTTAGTTTGTTTTCTTATAGTATTTTTATTAACCTTATATTGTAAGAACACAAAAAGACACGAAAAAAGTAAAATTATCTAACTTAAAGTTAAATATAAATGATAAGGTTAAAATAGGAACCTAAACATGTCTAAATTCTATTGGATGAGAGTATTTTAACCCATACCCACCTTAGCTTCGAAATAAATTAATTTTGAGCTATTAAAAACCGAATTTCGCTTTATAATAAAATAATATTTTTTCATTTTCCAAAGGAGCCCCTCTCCTCCCTTATAAAAAGGAACCTCCTCCCTCTCTTCCTCACACCACTTTGAGCCTTCAAGCTCGGCCAATCCCTACAAAATTCTCTTCTAAACTTTCCTAGAAACATCTTAGAGGTCCTGGTCTTCTTTAAAGTCCAATTTTAGTTCCCTAAGAGGAGGACTCAAAGAGGCGCTTCAAAGAAGAGGAGGTTCAGACACTTACAAAGCAAATTGGACCTATGGTAAGGGAAAATATCACAATCTCATTTTTATCCGAGATTTTTTATACTTTGGTATTTACTGGGGTTTATTTTATCATCCATATCCATGTTTCCTCAATATGTAATATTTATATCCTTCTACAATAGTTTATATCCATTTTACCCTTCGGTGAGTTTTTAGTAAAAGATATGAAAGGTATCTTTTATCGATTTTCGTACGAGGTACTTTTTGACCTTTCCGACAAAAGTATGAGAAAAATGTTTTTTTAACTTATACGGAATGAATGTATTTTAAAACATTATTTCCAAGAAGCTTCCTTTACACGTTTTCAAATTTATTTTTAATCAACTTCTTTTAGTTTAAAATTGTATGACATGTTAAGAAAGGAAAATGTTTTTGAAGTAGAAAGATATTTTCCTCAAGAATGGAGTTCAAGAGTTTTATAAAAATTATTTTCCATCCAAGATAATATAGGGTTCTGTTTTTATCCCTATTATTACATGGATTTGATTATGTTGTGATGGAAATATTTTTATGAATTCCTTTATCTTATATGAATTGTTTCATGATGTCACAATGTCTAAGATTCCCATTTTTAAGACATGGGTTATTCTATGATGTATGGTTTATGATTTTGTGGCACACATTAGAATGGTATCATTATGGGATGGGTGGGACCTATATCACCCTCCAATGCATTGGGTAAAGATTTTATATCTCATGAGATAGACATGCCTGGAACGGCAGGTTAAACCGGTTCAGTGAAACAGGACTGAAACGAGGAGTGAACTTGGTTCAGAAATGGACTTTGTCCACTAAGATAGTCTTGGCAATGAGTCTTGACTAATAAGAAATTATTTTCTATTATTATGTGTGTAATCCAAAAAGTATTATGTTTTATGTTATGATTATTGGGATTACATTTCACTACTAATTTTTATCCCATGTTATGATGTTATGATCTCTTTTGCAGGTTAAGATTTCCAAAATGTTATGTTCTTATGAATATGATGTGATTGATATTTCTTTTGTTTAACCTTACTGAGCATTTGAGCTCACCCTTTTATGTTTTCTTTTCCCCATGATATAAATAATGGTTTTAGGTTAAAAAAGGAAGATCTTTATGGGAGATGTTAAAGATCTTTCACCACGATTAGAAGATTACATTCTGAGTTTCCAAAGAAACTAAACTATTACGGTCCTTGTGTGTGTGTTTTTGTTATGTACTAAGTATTCCGAAAAAGTAATGTAATGAACATGTACATCATTCTTAGTGTCTCTACAACAACTCGATCCAGGAATGGATGAAAAACTCTATTCTGTATGGCCATAAACATTATTTCTGAATTTATTAGCCTAAATGGCATTGCGATGAACTCATATAGGACGTACCTACTTCTAAATGTAATCCTTGGTATATTAGATAGCCAAAATCTCAACTGATGATACTCTAATATCAATTCAATCTATGATAAGACACAATCCCCTCTAAACTGGTCAACCAAAATGTTGATACACAGAAAAAGATACTAGTTCTTCACATCCATCTGATATAACTTCTAGTAATCAACAAATACACAAAGAATCCCATCATCCTTCTTGGAAGAGAAAACTTGTGAACCCCATTGTGATATACCCGGATGTATAAATCCTTTATCCTCTAACTCCTAATGGAGAGTATTGATCACTTGAAGATCTATAGGTTCTATTTTTTATGGTGGTATAGAACCCAGATAAACCACTAGCATGAGATTAATAGTAACTACCACATCTCTCTTAGGTATTAGTCTTGAGAAATCATTCAGAAATACATCCTAAAATATCTCCACTATGATTGGAAATGCACCCTTATTTTCACATCCAAAATCCAGCAATAGACTATAAAACTGGGATGTGAGCTCTCCCAGTTTCTGAGTAATTATCCCCACTCATCCTTCCATGATATCCCACTCTCCATAGTGAGTATAGTTTTCACCCATTGGATATGTAAAATTCACAATAATTCATTAACTGTCAAAGTGGGCTTGCTATGCAACTGACCAGTCCATGCCCAGAATTTGGTCGAATCAAGAAATGTCAAGAATATAGAGATCCCATAGAATATGATACTCTATAACCATTAGAGAACACCCCTTGAACAAGAAAATATCTCTCAACCATACTACCAATAGTGTATCTCTCATCAACACCACACTCAAAAACACTACTTCCAGGATCAAATTGTTCCCATGTTGTGTTGAAATAAAGGAATGACAACCACCAGTATCAAATAATACACAAGATAAATTAGAATCTATATGAATAGTACCAATAATTGTGGATGTTCTAGAATCCCTATCCAAAAATTTAGGCTACACTGCATGAAATTGTCCTAAACCTCTTCCCCATGATGCAGTTTGACGCCCCTGAGCTTCCCTAATCTGCTGATATGAACCCTCTTTCATAGAATCATTATGTCCACTATGTCAACTACCTTGGCCAATAAAACTCTATCTAACAGACTAATATAGTGAATAATATTCCCTTCCCACATCCTGATTCTATCTAGATCCTATATCACTAATCTTCAGTTGTTGGGTCCTGCAGAACATCTGTATATATATCATCTTTCCACAAGATTGACACTCTAGTAGTGCTCAGGGGAACTATACCTATAAATTTACCAAACTGCCACACTGGCGAATGATCACTTGAGTATGATCATTATAAACTGATCCATCTGTCTTTGCACCCTACTTCCCACCACACTGGCTAAGGCTTTTTATTGCGACGTTTCCTGCTCTCGGATGTTGTACCTCTTGTTCGTCTAGCTACAAAAATTTTTCCTACACTGGAAGACTCTTTCAGGTTCCCCTTAGCTATGAGATCCTAATCCAACATCTCCAAAATATTCATTAACAGAAATAGGTTAACTTCATATGTAATGTCACATTTAATTCCGTCCTAGAAATTTCTCACCATAGTTGTCTCATCACCTTTCAATGATGGAGAAAAGCATTATAAGTATATAAAGATTCTAACATAGTCCTTCATGGACATACACCCCTGATTCAACCTCATGAACTTGGCTACTCTATATATCCTCAAAATCTCTATATAAAAATTCTCCAAGAACCTATCCATGATTTTGTTACATAACATACCATCATCATGCCTAGTCCATGCCTAAATGTCCCGCATGTTCTTCACTAATCTTTATAGTATATAAGCAGCATATATGACCCTCCTCGCAGTGGGATTCTCCAAATGGTCAAGTATAGTCTCGACGGACTCAACCACGAACTTATCTCTCTCAGTTCCTCCCTCCCATGTAAAATTTAGAGGGTTATACAAATGAAATTCCCTCATTATGTATGAAATTAACTTCATAGACTACCCCAAGTATCATTCCATGAATTTCATGAAGTGAGAATATTTATCTTGGAACTGATTGCCTTCTTTTTATCCCAGCACAATCACTTCCTTGGGCCCCACTACTGGATGATCATCTCCATCAATATCCTCTTGTCATCATATAAACAAGCATCATCATAGAGGCATGTCTCTAAAATACTAATCATGCACCTTATGAAAAATTTCACAACATTAACATATTCACATTAGAGGAAAACAAAAAAAGACATGACAAGTCCTTTTCCAAAATCCCTGCCACAATGTAAAAACGGTGGCGCTATTACTACCCATGTCCATCCTAAACCTAGTTCATGGTTAAAAATGACAAACAAATTCACATTTTATTGATTTCTCATTTTATTCCCATTTATTATCCTCTGTCATCAATTTATAATTTTTCTCAGTTTTATGTTTGGCACCATTTTATATTCAATTTCAAATGAAACGAAAAACTGTTCAATTTTAACAACTTACCCAATAACTTGTTTTCCCATGAATGCCTAAAATGATTCATTTCAAAAATATAATCCCATGTAACTATAATGATTCGTGTATACAAAACTCTTATGTCATATCGTTCCATGAGTTAATTTAAAGAAACAATTATAAAAAACTATCACATCACACCATAAGTGTGTCACCCAAGGTGAAATAATATTCAAATATAATAGAAAACAGTAATAACAACAATTAATACCCTAAGAACATGGGTTCTACCTCTTACATGGGTTAACTAATCCCTTGAACGAGAAGGTTTGACTCTTCCTATTCTTCTTTATTCTTTTTATAAATAGTAACGCACAAGAAAAACGAAAAAATAGGATATGATAACAATTTGTAATGTCCTATAGTGGGTTTGAAACATCAGTGCCCCGAAGCAGTCTGTCACATGACTTGATGCATGCCTCCACATAACCTAGAGGCCACCAACTAGTCGGAAGGGTCTAATATCAGTTATGGAGAGACTATACCCTCTCGGTTAGAGTAAAAAACTAGTTGAAAATAAAAAAACCAAATATAATACCATAATCATAAGGATACCAATATCACAAGAGAACCAAAACATGAAATAAAATATCAAGACTAAATAGTATACATTTTATGCTACTATATTTTCCAAGTGTGAAAATTGAACTCAAAATTAAGGACATTGAAAACTTACAAATGGGTCCTAACCACATATGGTTCCCTCATCCTGGATCTATCCCAACTCGTCCATCTAACACATGTACTTTTCCCTTATCCGGTCTTATAACCATGAAATATATTCAGTTACCGATCAGGCATCCCATGAAGGGTGTGAGAAAAACATAGTAATCCACCACCATTAGTGTCGAAAACAATTTTTGGTCAAATAATAGTGTATGTAATTGGATAAATATTAATGTACAATTCCTAAATAAATCATTTTTGCATTATTAGTTGTTCTATATTTAACCACATAGACCCTCAGGTTCCCGTGGATAACAATCTTTCAGTACCATCTTGACCCATATCGGAGTCTAAATAATTTCTTAAGGACATCATATCCCACAATTTCCATTATTACCATTCTTTAATTCGCATAATTGAATGAACGTGTTCTAATTATTTAATTGATACTTGAATGACCATGTTAACATTAATTCCGCACACAATTGAATGACCATGTCTCCATTTTTTATTTACTCCTTAATACCGATATTACCATTCTTCAACACATAATTAATTCAATAATTAATTATCCTCATCAATTTCATTACTAATTAATCATTTATTTAATCACATAATTACCATTAATTAATTTTACAATTAATTAATCACCTCAATTCCATTAATTAATTAACCAATTAATTAATCAATTACCCAAAATTAGTTCAACAATTAATTATCTCGATTCATAATATCAATACTTCATAATTAATTACACAATTATTTATCTCAATTAAACTATATTCATTCACAAATATCAATATCTCATGATTAATTATAAAAATAATTATCTCATTCACAAATATCAATATCTTATAATAAACAATCCAATAAATTATCCTTAATCACATAATCCAATATTCTGATAATTAATTCATCATATAATTATCAATATTCTACAATTTCAATATTTAATCAAATCCCCAATTCCTCTATTAATTAATTAATAGCATTAAATAATTCAATATGGGAATTCTAATTACTAAAAAACCGTTTAAATTCTATAATAACATACCCATAATTGATATAAAGACTATGGGATTTAAATAATAGACCACTTACCTCAATTCATTGACGAGCGAACACCCAGTGGAAATCTAAAATTTTAGAGGAGTAATAATGTGGAATGAGATCCAAATCTAAAACTTAAATTAATATTGAAAAAAATAAAGATCCCATAAATCCATATCTATATCTAAAATCCTATATATAAATCAAAAAACAAGTACAAATATAACGAAAAATTATAATAAATTCCTATAAAGAAAGAGAGAAGAATGATAAAAGAACAGGAAAACAACCTCGATGAGATCCTCTAATCGAGAGGGGTGCAGATCTTCAATACAGGATTTGAATTTTGTAGAAAGGATGTCGAGAAGCCTTGGATTCTCCACGGAAGGCTCAAAAATAGTGAAGAGATAATTTTTTCTTTGTTAGGGTGAAATATGGTTAGTTTTGGGGGTTCTGGTTGTTTAAAATATTATTTTTAGGTGAAAGAAAATGTCATGTTGGGTTTGATGGGAAAGGGCACACAATTTCCCCTAACTGTGCACCTTAATTGTGCACTTATTCTAAGGGGATGAGTTGTTTCTAATTTTATGGTGTACAATTTCAAAAATCATATGCTAACCATGCAAAACCTCTCAGTGTAGGGTTACATGGTTTGTTGGGCCTGGGTGCATGGTTATGAAAAACTATGCGCCAACCATGAACTTCCCTCTTTCTTCCCATTTTAAAAAATTTTCACCCAAACAGACACCAATTTGATTCCCAAATAAAAATTACTCATCATTAGGAAAAAGAGTACATATATTCAAGCCCGATACATCTCCAGAAATGGTTGGGATCATAATCATTCCTTAATAGTGAATTGCATGATGATGTCTACATGGGAGAACCATAAAGATTATTGTTAAAGTGAAAGGAATATATTGAATACCAATTTATGACATCCATCTATGGCTTTATGTAATCCTATACACAATGGTATTTAAAATTTTATTTTTTAGTTATTGAATATTTTATAAAATAAATTGTGGTTGACCATTACATATTTATAATGTTTTGAGGGAGAAGGTTCATCTTCTTAATAATTAATGTTTCTTAAATACATCATATATTTAATGAACTAGTTATATTACATGAGAAAAACATATTTATGTTGAATAAATTTGACAAGAAATATCTTTGTTAATCCAATTATGTATCAGGCATTGATATATTTGAGATATGTCTCACGTAGTGTTGGTTTTATCTTAAAATGACTATATTGAAATGATTATTAATATATTTAACATTCAATTTTGTTCCTCCCTATTACACCAGTTTTCAAATGTGAAAACTTTCTCTTGTAACAATGTCCTGAGATAAAATTGGTTCTTGATGAGCTGTAGCAGATTCTCTATACCTTCGTAGTTGTAATCCTTATGTATGATCAAGTTTGTATATTTCCCTATATCCCATATATTATTAACATGCTTGGAAATTACCAGATTAATCCAAGACTGGTCCATTGAAAAAATTTCAATAATGTCATGTCTTATTTTTAGGGTACAAAGGATTTTATTTTTTTTTACATGAAGTAATATCGTCTTAATGTATTTGGCTATACAAACTCTGATAATGTTGGATATCCTGATACAATTAATTCTACATAGGATATTATTTCAATTTTTTTGGTGCACATTATTAATATAAAAAGCAATAATCATTTTATTGTACCATCTTAATCAATTGGAGATAAAGTTTTAGCTTATTAAGAATTAATGTGTCTTGTTATATATATTAGGAACATCATTATGGGACTTTGTATATTTTATACTATCTCTAAACCATTGGAGATTTTTTTGTAAAAATTAGACTACAGGTTTCCATGAAAAAGAATTCAAGGATTGCCTTTGAACATATTTACATTATGTATCTTTTTGTGATAGAAAGAATATAGAATTAATCGGTATCCATAAATCAAATTAGAACCAGTTCATTGCTTTTATATCTACTACTGAAATATTTTCTACCCAAAATCTTTTTTGATCATGTGAATACATTGGGATTATCTAGAATATTTAATTTAGATATAATTTGTTTTTGGATACTTGATATTATGATCACCTAATGTTGGGATTCATCGATTCTGAATATCTTACAGCTTATTGATTATATTTAATTTGTGAATTATGATTAAAAATTATATAATAAATATTATGTTGGATCACATGGATAATTTGGTTTTTATTTAGTGTTAATTAATTATCTTATGTTATTCTGAGAAATTTTGTTAGCAGTATTAATTTTTTGACTAATGAACGAGTCTATGAATGCATTTTTATATTTTTCCATGATTTTATTTAGTACTTTATATGAACATGCTTATTATAATGGGTTGAAAATTTATTTTTAATGAAATTTTATTATAATATTTATATCTCTTTTCCATAGTGTACAATTTTAGACTCGACAAGGTCCAATTAGTAATTTGTACCATAGGATTTAATTTACAATATATTGATACAGGTCAAATAAATTAAAGTGATTACATGAAAATAAATTAAGTCATGATATATAAACATTGATGGATTGTATAATATTTTTATTTATTATGGATTTATCCCACCTCCTGAAATATTTTTTATAATGTGTTATTGATTTATTAATGAATACTATAAATATGACTCTTTCATAAAAATAGACTTATTGAAACTCTACCTTACATTTTCTCTTCTTCCTCTAATGATAAAACCCAAATCCTAATATATACCAAGACTCATTCTCCTCTTATAGTGAAAAGGGGTGAGACTATGCTTATTTACATAGAAGTCATCATTCAGTGTTAGTTTTTAATTTTTGTGTCTCATTTATGTAATAGATCAGATGCACATATTTGTTATGAAATTTTTGTGTATTGGATAAAAATGATTTTTTATATCATGATTATAATTATATTATCCATGACATTGGAGGATATACGGGATGAATACATGCATATTTTCAATATAAGATTGTATAAAATGAATACCAATATTGTTAAATTGTGTTTCGGGGTCAACATATTTGGTCTTTGAGGGTATTGGGTGAGGAAGATGCATCGACATAAATCTAAATGTGAGTTTTGAAGAATCCATTGATGTAACAAGATATAAATGTGTTTTGGAAATGAAGAATATTATGGTTCAAATTTACAGACTATAGAGAATTTAATCCCCTTGTTCAGACACACTATGGTTTAAGAATCCCTAAAAATAATACATGTAATGAATATCAGGGATAAACTTAATGTAATTTGATACTAAGTGCATCAACATGTACTTGGAATACACACCAGTTCTCCATCTAGGACCCAAATATTTTGTATACATTGTATATTTCATGTATAATAGGTCAGGTGAATTGACCTATATCTTGAGTGAACATTTACCATTCATGTGATTCAAAACACTTTTTTTATTATAATTTCAAGTTAGGTAGTTCAAGGCATGACACAGACTCCGTGAAAATAAATGTGTGAGTTTATATAAATCCAAACATGTCATATACCTCAATGAAAACACCATGTATTTTTACTCCACATGGATTGTATGGTGGAATTATATTACCAACATTCCATCTAACCCTACATTACATGAACCCTATAGGGGAACACCTTGTACTAGAATAGTTTTAATAAAAAATTTATCCTTCCACCTGGGTGATAATTTTTGACAAATGATTAATCTAATTTTGGTGATATTATATGTAAAACCCAATGATTTGTATCTCTTCAAAATTTGGTGCTTATTTTTTAGGCATCTAATTATATATAGTTTCCTTGGTATTTATATACATGATTTTGAGCGTGGTCATACAATTAGAGCAATCCAAAGTTTGGTAACTCCCTTATAAGTATATCAGAATTATGGTCTAAGACCTATATATATTTATTGGTATTGATAAATATCCCTTAGTGATGGGGTATTTGTTCTCTAGTTATGGGTTAGGTAACCCTCTAATTCAATTCACATTACTCATGATGAGGTATGTGTCCTCCATAGGGGTTAATAACCCTCTTGACTGATATAATCGCTTCATTGAGGTGTAGGTACCCTATTATTGTTGTTATTGAGGGATGTTATTCAAGTGTTTATAGTTAGGTATTTTGGGTTATAAGTATTCTATAGTGTTTTCCATTGCAAAAATTTTGGGGTTTTGCATCCCTTAGGTCCTGGTACCCCCTTTTCTGCAATATTATATGCAGTAAAGAGTGGGTTCCTTATTACAGTTGATTAGTTAGCATTGGAATTTAGAGGTATAACTTTTCATAGTAATGAGTTATATAGTTATCATGGATCATGAGATGTATCATGCAGGCTGACTTCCTAAAATGGCTTATATTTGGGGTATTGATTTTTAGATTTATGAGACTTTGACTAACATGGGTATCTTCATAGGCATGTGAGATATGACTCTTTATGGAGATGATCTGTAATGTTTTTAATTCCCTTTTTTTTTATGGTTGAATAGAAATTAGATAATATATGTTTTCCTTAGGATTATCCTTCATGTTTTCCTTGGTCTTGGGTTTTTAGATGACCTAATATATTATCTTTATGATTTTTTGGGGTTTCTTATTTGGAATTTTTATACTCATCCCTAAACAGGATTTTTGTCCACACGTGTTTTGTCTGTGCTATAGTCACACAAACTTGTGATGTTGATGGCAAATTTGGAGCTTGTGGAATTTGAAAATTTATTAAATAATAACAAATAGTGGTTCATGAAGATATTGTTGGTGGTAGAGTTCATTATAGGATAATATAAAATGAGGGGGTTTCTATCCCTTCCTAGAGTTAGTTTCACCTTATTGTTCTATTTATTGAATTTTCATTTATATTTTGGTTTTTTCTTTTTTGGTGTTATACATATTTATTGATATCCCAGGAATATATTGTGCTCAGTTCAGATTTTATATACACTTATATTATTATTAGAAATTATTGTATATCAGTGATGCATTCTTATTATAGGTGGTTATAGGTTAAGGCCTCCCATATATGATTATTCCTTCTTGGTTCTAGTCACCAGTAATTTCACTATTAGCAGTGGGATTGGGATTTTACAATCAACCTAATATAATCCTTGGTGAGGACTGAGTGGGCCGGGTCATGTAAAAAATGTATTATAGCGATTAAAGTCTTAGAAATGGAGTTTAGAGTTAGTTGTCTTAAAATTATTGGTTTTAGATATAGGGAAGAAATTATAAGGGGGTTTTGAGTTTGAGTATTAGTCTAGGGAGACCATCGTAGGGGTAGTGGCTCATGTATCTTTTTTTGAAGACATTTATTTCCAATTCATCAACCCAAAAGATTGACACATCAATTTTAGGGTAGAAGTAAGTTAAATCATGCATCATATAGAGGTCAGTTATATTTTTTTCCATGTCCTTCCTATGATAGCTCAGCCAGATACATTATAGTATCTATGGATTCATCACATTAAATAGGGAATGTGCTCATAGATATCCATCACATATTCAAAGGAATGGTCATGATGAGTTTTTTCCAGTGCTTGATCCTCTCATTACTGATCACTTGAGTGATGTTTCATCAATTCAATGATTTAATATAGGGGTATCTTTTAACCCAGATCATATAGTTGATTCTACCATCATGTTTACTTCATAGTTATAGAGTTGATGATAATTCCATATAAGATGTAATGGTTTTATTATAATTTTAATATGGTATATATGTTCTAGAGAGAGGTTCCTCTTGGGTATTCAAGGTAATCCAAGTTCACGGTAAGTAGATCACTGGATGAAGTTATAGAATCATGATTCCTATTTGGTTCAATAACTCATTCGATAGATAGTGATTTTTACTTTTAATTTACCCCTCTTAGAGTACTGACCCATTAGATGTTGTTTACCCAAACATCCGATAGTACAACACTATCATAGGTGGAGTTCAGTATTTGGTTCGAAAATGATTTTCCACACCCACAATGTCATTTTTTGGTATTTTAATTTCCTATTTATTGGTCGTAGACATTGGGTTTAATTTGGGTAAAAATAAGTAATTTTAAGAGGGGTTTTTCAGGGGAGGTAGTGGGTTTCATATAAAATATATATGGTGCCATTAATTGTGAACCTTATCCATGTAACAATCATTTTTTATAATAAAAAATTAAGTTTTTATGTGATGGATTACCTTTTATGCCACTTATATATTCTCCCATATTTACAAAACTGCCCATATATCTGTTTCTCACATTAACCCCCTTCCCTATACATCTCAACTTTGAATCAAGGTATTTTTACTGCTCCATTATTAATGAATATCTCAAGTGACTCATCTTTTCATTCTTATTTTTCTTCTTCTATCCTCCCTATCAATGATGTCCATGGTTGATAGTGATTCATGTTAGATCTATTTTATTTCTTTTTTTTTTCAATAAAATTGACATATAGGGATTATCCATTCCTCTTCATAATGTATTAATTCTAAATAAATCAATTTTTACAATTTTTGGTTGGTGGATCCATGCATTGCTTATTTAAATTTGAACCACAGATTTTTTTCATGGTTTTCAATCACTGTATTCAACTTAAATATACATTATAATAGTTATTAATGTAAATTTTATGGATTCTATCTATTTTAATTAAATTTATTTGGATACTAAAGATTTTTATTTATGAAAAACGTCATAAGAACTAGTTCTAGGAAAAATATTCACACTATATATTTATTAAAATTAAATTTTAAATTTTGATGATTTGATTTACATTTCAATTTTGAAATAATTATTATGATTTATAATATATTTTAATCATGTTTTCATTAAGGCTTTCATGTTTTAAGGACCTGTTTAGTCTTTTCAACGTTGAATTACCTTTTTTGTAAAACCCCTGTATTTCTATTTACTTCCTTATATTAAAAATTTGTTGGTAATGATTCTAAAATTAAATTTCCAAATGCTTACTCATCTTAAAAATATTTTTTTGAATTATATTTCTCATTTTTAAATCCTAACAAATTAAATGCATGGAAAACATGGATTTATGTTATATGGTAAAATTACTCTAAAGTTTTTTTTCTTGAAGATATGGACCACGATTGGATACATTTATGTGTAAATGTAGTTGGAAATGAATATTGAATTGTTTTATTTTGTTTAATTGTTTTAAATTATTTTTATTTGGATTGAAAATGTATATTTTATGTCCCTTCTATATTTTAAAAGGTAGAAAATTTTTTTTAACCAATTAAGAATAATATTCGGTGCTACGGATACCCTTAAATTTAATCCCCTCATTGTTTCATAAGTGGAAAATATCTATCTATTGTTTAATGGGTTGAACTTGGGTCATGGATAAAATTATGTTGTTTATATTTTTATCTAAAGGGCGAAGTCTTTGAAGGGGTTTCATAGGTGAGAGTGATTTATGTTCCTTATTTATTATGGCTATATTAATATGTACTATATTATATTTGTTCACTAATATTTGTATCATTGGAAACCATGGATTTCTAGGTAATTTTTATAGGCATGAGTGGGTTTCTAGTGTATGATCATAATTTGGAGAGTAACAATAAGTTATAAATTTTCTCTAGTAAGGGTAGTTTTCCCCTCAGTTCGGATAAGAAAAGAAAAAATCAATTTTGGGTATATAGATCATCAGGCATTCCAATTAGGTAAATTTCATTACCATTTTTCTTAAACAATCTCTGGGATCCAAGATTTTCCCATGATAATGTTTATTATATTTACTAGTTTTTCTTATCTTGTTGATGTCTAATGCTACTAATAACTTCTCTTATATGATTTTCATCAAAGAATAAATTCATTTTAATCCTAAAAATATAGTTTTCTATCATTAATGGATTTTTTAACATCATGAGGATATTAATCCATTTCATAATAATGTTTCATTTTTAATTATTAAATATCACATATATTTTAGTTTATTTCATGTATAAAGATCATTATAACATTCATAGATAGGAATATCCAAGGACCCATATATATGTAGAATTATTACTGGTGGGGTCACCCTCATAATGTATCATCTTATAGATTACCAAAATTATGCTTCATGAGATTAAGTCTTATACACTTAAGAGTACACACACCTAACAATTAACATACTATGTATCCCATAATAGAATGTTATCTTGACAATATGACATAATTTTACAAATATCATTTTACCACTTCAATGTTCTCATCCTCGAGTGGAACCATTATGAAATTTCAATGTGACGGGAACCATGGGAAATTATCACATTAATTTTATAAATAATAAAAATAAATATATGATAATATATTTATTAATATTTAATATTTTTAATCAATAGGTAATTGAAATCATGAAGTAGTTTGTTCAAGGGTACCAACTCTCATAGAATTCGACATGCACTAGAGCAAACTATTAGCTAATTAATTGGTTATACTTAAATAATAAACATGATATTTTGATGTATTACTATATCTATTGAGCCCAAAACATTCTTGTGGTTGTTATACATACATTGACTTCATCTATCTGCTAAAATCCCTTAATATGTTGTTACCCAGAGTATTTATCTTTGTTATTCTTGTCAAAAATGTGTAACGTTGGCTAATACCATAGGTAAGGATTATCATGGAATTGATAAGAATATACTATTTTTTATATCTAAAAGTGGAAGAAACCATTATTAAACCATTTCATAATTTGTAACATAAGTTAAAACATACTCAGTTATTACAAACATGGTTACCAAAAAAATATAATAAATTTTTATTTAAAATTAAATTAACGTCACTAAAATCATTGATAAAAAATGAACTCAATGAAAACTAGTTTTATATCCCCTTAAACACTAGTATTACCATTTATCCTATTACTATATTCTCTTTCTGTTCTACTTTCTAAATTACTATTATACAGTATTACCAATATGTTTGGGTAATTTTTCTAGTTTTCTATGATACATTCCCAACATAAAATATGTATAATAAATATAAAACATCAATACATATTATTTTATACTAGATAGATTCTTAGACCATAATCTTGTGAAATTTTATTAATAATATGAATCCCATCTTATGCTTATCCATCTTATCTGAGAGAGAATTAATACCATGTTACATTTTTAAAAATTGGTCTTGCATTTTTATGTTATGAATTTTCAATACAAGATCAACATATGTTTTATTAATAAATTTAATAAGCCATACATATATATTTGTAGATCTTGTTACCTAGAACATTGGAAGATTTTTAAAGTTATTGTTGGAGGAATTCATTCCTCAGTGTTGTAAAACTAGTAAGAAATAATATATATTTTTCACATGTTATAATCATATATATCTTGAAAAATAATCGATATACGATTAACCTCATGTAGTAACATATAACTCTTAATTTCAAAATTAATATTTTATGATAACGATTATTACATCAATCCATAAATGGATATGTGAAAATATAATATCTTATTGGCATTTATTTGTGTCACCAAACCTTTAGGATATGTTTTGTAGACATGTTCTGTAGGCTTTCCATTAGTGAAACTAGACATGACATAGAAATTAACAATATAATTATCATATAATGTTTCTACAAAATTATAATTCTAATGGAATTTAGAATAATGATTGGTATAGAGGTTTATTCATAGACATTCACTATATATTGATTAAATCTTTCAATAACCAATCATTCTCTATTAGTATCACCTTATTCCATCCATGCTTAATTTCTCCTAAATAATCACTAGAAGAATCAAGACTAAAAATATTTAAAATAAAAAAACCATAAATTTTGGTTAATGAAATCAATTATCGATTTCATACATTCTTTTAGATCTATGATTTTTTCAAATTACAACTTATTTATAGGATTATTTATGCTAATAAAATAATATTCAACAAATATTGGTGAATATAAATTTACCTCTTCAATTTTAAAAATCTATATACTGTTTTTCATTAGAACAAATATTCCCACCAATCTAAGTGGATTCTCTGTTCCTATTCCAACTCATGGGAATCCAAGGAATAGACATCATATTAATATAGAAAACTTTATATATCTCAAAGAGATGTGTTTCCCTAATGTATGTAAATTGTGTTCTAATGAATATATTTTTCTCTAGGGTATGTTATTTTCTATAATGGTTATAATCTAATTAACATAGATTCACTTGGTGTTTCATTGTAGTTTTTTTCCTCTAAATAAAACTTTTAACAAATGATTCTCATCAATTATTTTCCGTTGTAACTATTGGATTATTTATTATATTAAAATTTATATGATATTCCTCAATTTATATGGTCATCACGTGGACAATTATTATACTTATATTTGCAGAACATGACCCAGAAGAAATTTTGGAAGACATGAAATTTAATATATTCAATTGATCCCCTCTTACTACCAATACAACATTGATTTATAAGTTGACGTGATTTTGGAAATACCATCCATAGCACCCAATTTCCTTATATTTTTTATTCTAATAATATGTTTTGGGTTAATTTTAAATTATTGATATTTTTTGGAATTTTTTATTATGCACGTGATTTGGGTTACACAATTTAAGAATAACCATGTGGGATACCTTTTATGGGGGATGTTTATAGTTTTTTTTATTTTAATGGTTTTAACTGTATGGGTAGCACACATTCGAAATAGCTCATAGAAGTAATCATGTGTCTCTTCCATTACTTGATTTTCCTGGTGCATTTCTTGATCACAGTTTGTAAAATCGAGCGACAAGTGTGGGATATGGATCTATGTTTGGGTAGTTAAGTTTGGAATGGTTGTAATAAGGGTTGATAAACTGTGTGAGTTTTCTGGGATCGATCATGTGAAGGTCTTTCTCTTAGTCATTTCCAACTGTATGGTTGGTGCTTGATTTACTGAACTATACGGCCTAATCATCTGAGTTACCTAGACTCCTTTGAAAGTGGAATTCCAAATGTTCACATATAATTTTAAGACCATAAAGGGCTTCCTTCCTTTCCCCTATCATTCACCCAATCAATGTCTGCATCCATGTATGATCCTACCTCCCTTACCTTTAATTTTGTGGAATCTCAATCCTTATTCCATTTACTTTTAAAGGAATTATGTCATCCTTTCACTTATTTTCTTCCTCCCTTATCTCACTCTACCATTTTCCCTGGATTTTCCCTCTCTTATAAACCCTAGGGATACCAGGGCTCGTATTTGAGGTTTTAGATGGGTTATTCAGGGGTATTTATTACTTACTTCTTAAATAGGACCCCTTAATGCATGTCAGTGTGCTATTCATCATAGGATATGACATCCATATTGGTTTTCATTGAACTACGGTAGGGGTTTGTGATTTTTTATAAATTGACATTACATTGGGTACATAATGGTTTCAAATGTCTTATTTTACAAATTTAATCCATTTTTGATTGGTTGGTTTATTTTGTAAACAAGTCCAATATGGTTTCGACATGGAAATTCAATTGGTTCTTGAAATTACAAGTGTTATTAAATATTAAATGATTTTTTCAAATAAAAATATTTCATTTGAGGTTCTTTAACCCCATTTTGTTCATGAAATGAAATTAAAAGTATGTATTTAAACTTTTTAAGTTTTTTATTGTTAAATAAAGTGGTATTAAAATGATAAATATTTTAAAAAATTTGAGAGAACCATTTTAAATATAGTTTGTTATTTTAAAACACCGTGAACCCCTTTGGGTTCTGACTTGAATATTTGATAGCTATTCAAATATTTTGGGTGATTTTAAAGGAAAATGTTTTGATTCTTGAAATGGTTCTTCGAAATGGTTTTGGGTGAGGTATTTTGGAATATTCATTTTAAAGGATATATTGGTATTTTATTCAATCAAATTTTTAGAGTGGGACTTCAAACCATTGAGAAGAATCTTTTAATTACTAGACTTTTGATAAAGGTGTGTTGTGATCTTTATGCGTTTTCTAAATTGTGTGGGTGATTGTGAGACCATCTTGAGACCTTTTTTATATTATAATCATACTGAGGAAACAATTTATTTATTAATAGGAATTGTGACATGAGGGGCATGTTGTATATTTCATATATCATAAAAAAGTGTTATATGGCTATTGATTTTGATTGTCTGGAAGTGAGATGAGATTTGTCTCATTGATATATTAATGACTGTGATTTCACACTTCCATTTGATATTGGACAAAAGAGACCTTGTAGAGACACTTTTATCATTTAATAATTTTAAATATATTAAGAAATATTTTTGGATCCAAGCATTGAGACTGTGTGAAATTTTGAGCACCAATGAGAACAAAATTAATTTTATATAAATATTAAAAATAATTTATTTCACCTGCATGCAATTCTTCATATAAAATTGAATATATCCTAAAAAGAATATAAGATCACAAATTTGAGACCATGGTTGAATCCGGACTGCTGGGTTTACTGTAACATCCCAAGTAAGTAATGAATAATAGATATTTTTATATATGTCTATTAATGATTAAGATAGTGTTATAGAGGCTTAAAATAAAAATAAATACAATCTTATGCATGGAATACACTAATATTCTTAAAAGATTGTTTTAGTGCCTTTTGATGGCAAACCATTTTTGAATCTATATTTTGACAACTTTATAAACTATGTTTGTCAAAATAAACTTATTATTTATGATTTGGACATCAAAATTTACCTTGTGTGAATTTTTGGTATTTTTCTGACAATGTTCATTTTTTAATGAATAATGAAAAATACTGCATTTTACATCAAAACTGCTTTTTAATATAATTTATTTATATGATTATATTATGTTATGAATTGGTTTTGAAGTGAAATTAGAATATATTTTTACCATTTTATCCAATGGTGGTCATTGGAATCAATTTCACTTTGAAATTAGACTTAAACTGGTGTCAATCTTTTGATACTTATTGTTTTGTAAAAACACACTATTTGCTCTGGCAGCGGGAATTAATTATTAAATTAATTAATGTGACTTATATGATTTGAATTTTGTAAAATAGATTTCATTTTTGAATTCGGAATATCAAATATATCTTAGGGGGAATTTTTGGTAATTTTCTGAAAAACTTCAATTTTTGATGAATAGTGAATCCACTAAGTGGTAATCAAGAAAACTGATTTTTCAGTTAAATGATAGTTTACCACTAATGTGTATTGAATTTTGAAAATCCGACATACATGATTTTCATTAAGAAGTAAAATGTGGTTCAATGAGATTAAAATAATTTTTTGGCGAATAGTAACTTATTAAGTTTTTATCGCGATTAGTGGTAATTTAAGGTATAAATAATGCTTTAATAATATGAAATGACCTGGACACATTTCCCAACCTTATTGGTTGTGTCATGTCCGACCAAGAAAATCCATGGGTCAACTTGGGGACCCCATGGAGACATTTTGGTTGGGAAATGACATAAATAACTTTTTATTTAATGTAAAAGTAAAAATGACACAAACATAATATGTTTTACGAAAACAATTTTTTACATGGGGTTATAAAGATCAGATATTTGATTATAAATAGTAATTGGAAAGCTAAAAATATTTCCTACATCATAGTATTTTTTTTATCATTTTTAGACATTAAATAAATTAAATTATTTATGACATAATAATGATGCAGCGATGACATCATTATTTGACGATTTAAATAAAATGGAAAGACAATGTAAAATCTAGGAACTAAACATGGCCAAAACAAATTGGATGAGTGGATTTCGAACCCTTATCACCTTATCAACGAATTATATCAATGTGGGACCTTTTAAAACCGAAACACATTTTCAAATAAAGTAATATTTCTTTACATTCCAAAAGTGCCCCTCCTCTCCTCTTATAAAAGGCCCCCACCTCTACCTCATTTCACACACTCCTCAAGCCTTTGGATCGGCCAAACCCTGCCCATTTACTCTATCCACATCCCTCTCCTCATCCTAGAGGATTCCCTTTGGGCAGAATCCTTTCAAAAGAAGCCTTTAGGCTCAAATCAAAAGGAGTTACACTTTTAAAGGCAATTCTTTCTCTCATGTTCATTTGTTTTATTTTTCTTCTCCAACCCCCTAAACTATTTTTATTTACTTATTATGTAACAACACTAGAATCTTCAATATACAAGGATGTTGTTATAATATTTATTTGAGCTACACTCTCACACAACTACATCAAATGGTTAAAGAACATTTGGTTTCCGTGGATGGCGAAATTCTGCCTCCCGAAACGATGATTGTTCAATACTCATTTAACACCTTCAATGGTGGCAATTATGATGTCACTATTTTTATATATGATATATGATATGTTTATGTTTCCCTTAAGCTTCTTTTTGTTTCATTTTGGGAATATTTTATGGTTTCCATTATGGGTAAACACGATATCTTCATTTTAGGAAGTGCAGACTACCGCCCCCTGAAAGTGATTTGATTCGTTAATACCATATGTGGGATTTGTAAAGGATAAAGTTAATGATATTATATATGTTATTATACTGTAATTATAATATACTCTTATTTTATTATGATTCCATTCCAGAAAATATGAAATAGAAATGGAAGTAGCGTTCATGCGTACGTACGGCTTACCGTCTCCATGAACGGTGCATTTCATTTCTTACCTCTAAATGTGATGTAATATTATAAATAAAAGTATATGATGAATATATATGACATATATGTTATCAAAATCATTAATATAATTCTGGATATAACGAACCAATGACCAAATTTACAACATGTAAGTGTAAGAATTCTATTTTTGACTTAAGAACCAAATACCGACAAAATGAACATTATTAACTTAAATGATTACATGATGTTCATAACATGGTTTAAAAGGAATAATGAACTTGAAAAATATTCTTAAGAAAGTAGAGATTAACTCATGTTTATTATTCAGGAAATTAAATAACGGTCGGGTCAAGTCGGATACGAGGTATGGGACTTCGTCTCAATCTCTTTTCATTGAGGCATATCTTATTTTATACACAACATTTTTTTATACGGTGTATAAACCACTTTGACTTTTACGTTTATTCAAAATGAATCTTTTTATTACGAAGCGTTTACTAAACTACAAAAGGGAATGTTTTTGTCGTACGTATGTGGCGACAACGACTTCTCCGATGTTATGACCGTTATTTTTGTTTCGGCTTCCTCTACAAGCCATACCTTCTTTTTAAAAGAAAAATAAATACCATGTTTTAATTTTATTTTATTTTTGTATTCAAAATGGTTTTCATAATGTTTTTTTGTTGTATTGATATATTGTGATTGAAATGTGGAAATGTTATGTTTCCTTTATGCATGTTTTATGTGATACGATTATGTTATGGTTCTTGGGCATTATTATGAAGACGGGTGGTTCCGTGATAAACTAAGGGCGGGTGAGCCCGATATAGCTCTCCAATGCATTGGGTAACGCGAAGGAGTGAAACGTTAAGGTTTCTCCGAAGAGATTTTAGGGAATATACTGTGATGGGTATTCCAAACGTAACCAAGAGGGTTACTCCCTACGTAAGAATGTTATGAATGCCTCAAGTTACCTTTATGTCTTATAATTTCTATGATTTATTCATGATTTTATGAGGTATGTTAAAGTGCCTATGTTTTATGGGTAAAGTATGATTTCATTCTTATGTATATATGAACTCATGTTTCCTTTCCATGTTTTATTTATAACCCATACTGAGTTTTTATGCTCATCCCATGTTTTTGAAATGTTTTTCACAGGTCAAGGGAAAGGTACATGATAAGATGATAGAGTCAAGGATGTGTCAAGAAATAATCCATGTTTTATTTTAAATGTGTTTCCATTGATGGGAATGAAGAATACTATATTTATGTAACCACTTTGTTTATATGTGGAATGTAATGCAAGTTTTATGATCTAATTATCTAAAAATATAAACCTGAAAAGATCCTCAATGTGTAATCCTGTAATAACTCAAGATTAAGTAAGGTTTAAGGTTGGGGCCTTATAGTTGGTATCAAAGGTCGGTTTAGATAACTTTAGGAGTTAGAATTCTATTAAATGATTATCCAAAAATATTTTTTTTCGAAATTATATAGCATTTAAAGATTACCATGTTGCTTCATCTAAGACATGTTTGTTCAGAATGGTTTTCCGCAGAGGAAACAGGGAAGTAGTGCTAGGAAGGCATACAAAAGAAAATTACCATCCGAATAAGCATCCAGAAATGGTCGGAATTGGAACTGAACAGTTTGTTGTAGTAATGGCGCAGTTGAATCAAGCGATAAATGGCGGTGGTATCCATGCACGAGATCAGCCAGATCAACCGCAGAGGAACATGTCAGTAGTGGAACATTTCATGAGGCAACATCCACCATCATTCAGAGGATCATCTGACCCTGTGCTAGCTGAAGGGTGGATTAAAGCACTAGAGAAGATTTTTGATGTCATGGGGTGTTCAGACAATCAAAAGGTTAGTCTTGCTATTTACCGTTTGGAGGGTGAAGCAGATCAGTGGTGGTCTATGGTTAAAAATATCAGGGACGCCGATGAGATTGATGCTCTTGACTGGGATAAATTCAAAGGTATGTTTTTTGAAAAGTATTTTCCTAAGGCTGTTCGACATAGGATGGAAAACCAATTCTTGGAATTGAGGCAAGAGGAAGACTCAGTGGCTGCCTATGAAGAAATGTTCACTCGATTGGCAAGGTATGCTCCAAATTTTATCAGGGACCTTGATAGTAAAATCAATCGTTTTAACTCAGGATTAAAGCCAAAATATCGAAGGGCATTAGCTTCTCGTGAGTTTAAAATTTATGAAAAGCTTGTTCGATGTGCTGAGAAGGTGGAAATGGAGTTTTCCGATGACCAAGTTTTCTATATCAACCAGCAGAAGAAGAGACCGAGGTGGCAGGAGAAAGGTAAGAATTATTCAAAAAAGTCTGATGGTAAGAGAACTAAGTTTTTAGTTTGTGATAAATGTGGCAATAGGCATGCGGGGGAATGTCTTCTGAATTCTGGGATGTGCTACCGATGTGGTAATATGGGACATAAGGCTCGTGATTGCACTGAAAACGATCAAGGTGAAGGTAAGAACAAATTTGATTTACAGTTAGTGAAATGTTATAAGTGTAATGAGATGGGTCACTATGCAAACGAGTGTCCGACAAGGAGCTTGAGTGATGGAAAGCAGTTAGACTACAAGCAGAAAGGGGTGGTGAAATCCTTTGCAACTACTTTAGCAGATGTCAGGCCATCAAATGAAGTTGTATCAGGTACGTTGTTTGTTTTTTCAGATTATGCCAGTGTGTTGTTTGATTCGGGGTCTACACATTCTTTCATCTCTGAAACCTTTTATAGTAAAATGGGAATACCATCTCAAGAAATGACTCCTGAACTTTTGGTAAAAACACCTGGGGGGAATGTTGAGGCAAAAAGAATTTATAAGAATCTTCCTATCCTTATCTGTGGAAAGAACCTACTTGCACACCTTATTTTTCTACCTCTAGTAGAGTTTGATGTTATCCTGGGTATAGATTGGCTCTCTATTTACCATGCTAAGACTGACTGTAGAGCTAAAGAAGATTCTTTTCAGAACGACTTTCAGTTTTTTTACAGGAATGAACCCTTACTTTTGATAACATATCAAGAGGCCGAGAAACTTCTAAAAGATGGAAATGAATGTTACCTTGCACACGTTGTTGAAAATAAAGGAACTGTTCAGATTAATGATGTGCCAGTGGTAAATGAGTATCTTGATGTTTTTCCTGATGAGTTCCCTGGAATAATACCAGATCGGGAAGTTGAGTTTACTGTTGACTTAGTTCCTGATGATATGCCAATTTCAAAACCCCCTTATCGAATGGCACAAATTGAACTTTTAGAGTTGAAGGAGCAATTGAAAGATTTATTAGAGAAAGGTTTCATTAGACCTAGCACATCACCATGGGGTGCTCCTGTTTTATTTGTTAAAAAGAAAGATGGTTCTATGAGACTTTGCATTGATTATAGAGCCTTGAATAATATCACTGTTAAGAACAAATATCCTTTGCCTCATATCGATGATTTGTTTGATCAGCTCTAGGGAGCTCAGTTTTTTTCAAAGATTGACTTTAGATCGGGGTACCATCAGCTGAAGGTAAAGGAGGCAGATATTCCGAAGACCGCATTCCGTACGAGATATGGCCATTATGAATTTTTAGTAATGCCTTTTGGGCTAACCAATGCACCTGCTGTATTCATGGACTTAAGGAATAGATTTTTCGATGAGTTCTTGGATAAGTTTGTGGTGGTTTTCATTGATGATATTTTGGTGTTTTCTAAAAGTAAAGAGGAGCATGAAAAACATTTAAGGGTTATCTTGCAAACCTTAAAAGAAAAGAAACTGTATGGGAAATTCAGCAAGTGTGAGTTTTTTTTGCAACAAATTTCTTTCCTTGGTCACATTGATTCTAAAGATGGAATAACTGTTGATCCTGCAAAAACAAAAGTTGTGGATGAATGGCCAAGACCCACAAATGTTACCGAGATTCGTAGCTTCCTTGGTTTGGCGGGCTATTACCGAAGGTTTGTTAGAAATTTTTCACGGTTATCTAGCCCAATGACTAAGCTAACTCGGAAGGGTGTTAAGTTTATTTGGACAAAAGAATGTGATGATTGTTTTCAGGAATTGAAAAAAAGATTGGTGAATGCTCCAGTTTTGGCACTACCTTCCAGGAATGGTGAGTTTGTTATATACAATGATGCTTCATTGAAAGGACTTGGTTGCGTCCTAATGCAGAATGATCAGGTAATTGCTTATTCTTCACGACAGTTGAAAACTCATGAGGTAAATTACCCTACATATGATTTGGAACTAGCTGCTGTTGTTTTTGCTTTAAAAATTTGGAGGCATCATTTGTATGGAGTAAAGTGTGAAATATATACCGATCACAAAAGTTTAATGTATATATTCACTCAAAAAGAGTTAAACATGAGAAAAAGGAGATGGCTAGATTTAATCAAGGATTATGATTGTACAATTCATTACCATCCGGGAAAATCAAATAAAGTGGCTGATGCTTTGAGTCGAAAAAGTAATGCTTCATTAACAATGTTGCGTTTGGAACGTGATCCTTTGGTTAAGGATTTGATGAACTTTGGTATAGAAGTTGTTGGTGCAGGAAGTCCTTCTGTTTTGTTTCAGGTATCAGTGAGATCATCTCTATCAGATAGAATCAAGCAAGCACAGAAGCAAGATAGTGAGTTGCAGAAAAAGGTAGAGCTGGTTCAGAAAGGTAAGTTGCCTGAATTCAACATTGATAATGATTGTGTTTTGAGATTTGGGAAGAGATTTTATGTGCCTTGTGATTCACAGTTGAAGAGAGAGTTGTTATGTGAAGCTCATAGTTCTCCGTTTTCAGTTCATCCGGGCAGTACTAAGATGTATAGAGATCTGCAGGAGTATTACTGGTGGGATGGAATGAAAAAAGATATTGCTGATTTTACTGTGAAGTGTTTGACTTGTCAGCAGGTTAAAGCAGAGCGGCAGTTACCGAAAGGGATGCTTTAGCCATTACCAGTGCCAGAGTGGAAATGGGAGAATATATCCATGGACTTTGTTGTTGGATTACCGAAGACATCTCAAGGTAATAATGAAATCTGAGTTATTGTTGATCGCTTGACCAAATCTGCTCATTTCCTTGCTATACGAGATACTTTATCTCTTGATAAACATTCCCATTTGTATCTTAAAGAGATAGTCAGGGTACATGGAGTTCCTCTCTCCATTGTATCGGATCGTGATCCCAGGTTTACTTCTAACTTTTGGAAAGGCCTTCAGAAGTCGTTGGGTACTTAATAAAATTTTAGTACAGCTTTTCATCCTCAATCAGATGGGCAGTCAGAACGAAAAATTCAGACATTGGAGGATATGCTACAGGCTTGTTCTATGGATTATCAGGGAATTTGGGACCAACATCTTTCTTTGGATGAGTTTTCATATAATAACAGTTTTCATTCCAGTATACAGATGGCACCATTTCAGGAATTATATGGGAAGCGGTGTCAAACTCCAGCTTTCTGGGATGAAGTGGGTGAAAGAAATTTTATGGGACCAGATTTGGTAGAAGAGATGGCAGAAAAAGTTCAGCTGATTCAGAAACACATGAGAACAGCTCATAGCAGGCAGAAGAGTTATGCGGATAACTGGAGGAAGGATCTATCTTTTGAGGTAGGTGATCATGTTTTTCTCAAGGTTTCTCCATGAAAAAGTGTGATGAGATTTGGTAAGAAAGGAAAGTTGAGTCCAAGGTTCGTTGGACCATACGAAATTCTGGAGAAAGTTGGATCAGTTTCATACCGAGTGGCTTTACCTCCATGTTTATCTCAGGTACACAATGTTTTTCACATTTCGATGTTGAGAAAGTATATGCCAGATCCATCTCATGTTTTGAGTCCTGAGGTAGTTCAACTGGAAGAGAACCTATCTTATGAGGAACAACTGGTCCAGATTCTTGACCATAGGGAGCAAGTGTTACGGAATAAGGTGATTCACCAGGTAAAGGTTTTGTGGAAAAACCACATGATTGAAGAGGCAACATGGGAATCTGAAAATGCGATTAGGGATAAGTACCCCCATTTATTTGATAAGTAAATAAATTGCGGGGACACAATTTTCTAAAGGGGGGAAGGATGTAACATCCCAAGTAAGTAATGAATAATAGATATTTTTATCTATGTCTATTAATGATTAAGATAGTGTTATAGAGGCTTAAAATGAAAATAAATACAATCTTATGCATGGAATACACTAATATTCTTAAAAGATTGTTTTAGTGCCTTTTGATGGCAAACCATTTTTGAATCTATATTTTCACAATTTTATAAACTATGTTTGTCAAAATAAACTTATTCTTTATGATTGGGACATCAAAATTTACCTTGTGTGAATTTTTGGTATTTTTCTGACAATGTTCATTTTTTAATGAATAGAGAAAAATACTGCATTTTACATCAAAACTGCTTTTTAATCTAATTTATTTATATGATTATATTATGTTTTGAATTTGTTTTGAAGTGAAATTAGAATATATTTTTACCATTTTATCCAATGGTGGTCATTGGAATCAATTTCACTTTGAAATTACACTTAAACTGGTGTAAATCCTTTGATACTTATTATTTTGTAAAAACACGGTATTTGCTCTGGCAGCGGGAATTAATTATTAAATTAATTAATGTGACTTATATGATTTGAATTTTGTAAAATAGACTTCATTTTTGAATTCGGAATATTAAATATAGCTTAGGGTGAATTTTTGGTAATTTTCTGAAAAAACTTCAATTTTTGATGAATAGTGAAACCACTAAGTGGTAATCAAGCAAACTGATTTCTCAGTTAAATGAAAGTTTACCAATAATGTGTATTTAATTTTGAAAATCCGACATACATGGTTGTCATTAAGAAGTAAAATGTGGTTCAATGTGATTAAAATAATTTTTTGGTGAATAGTAACTTATTAAGTTTTTAATCGCGATTAGAGGTAATTTAAGGTATAAATAATGCTTTAATAATATGAAATGACCTAGACACATGTCCCAACCTTATTGGTTGTGTCATGTCCGACTCAGTCAATCCATGGGTCAACATGGGGACCCCATGGAGACATTTTGGTTGGGAAATGACATAAATAACTTTTTATATAATGTAAAAGTAAAAATGACACAAACATAATATGTTTTACGAAAACAATTTTTTACATGGGGTTATAAAGATAAAATATTTTATTATAAATAATCATTGGAAATCAAAAAATATTTCCTACATCATAGTATTTTTTTATGATTTTTAGACATTAAATAAATTAAATTATTTATGACATAATAATGATGCAGCGATGACATCATTATTTGACGATTTAAATAAAATGGAAAGACAATGTAAAATCTATGAACTACACATGGCCAAAACCAATTGAATGAGTGGATTTCGAACCCTTATCACATTATCCACGAATTATATCAATTTGGGACCTTTAAAAACCGAAACACATTTTCAAATAATGTAATATTTCTTTACTTTCCAAAAGTGCCCCTCCTCTCCTCTTATAAAAGGCCCCCACCTCTACCTCATTTCACACACTCCTCTAGCCTTTGGCTCTGCCAAACCCTGCCCATTTACTCTATCCACATCCCTCTCCTCATCCTAGAGGATTCCCATTGGGCAGAATTCTTTTCAAAGGAAGCCTTTAGGCTCAAATCAAAAGGAGTTACACTTTTAAAGGTAATTCTTTCTCTCATGTTCATTTGTTTTATTTTGCTTCTCCAACCCCCTAAACTCTTTTTATTTACTTATTTTGTAACAACACCAGTATCTTCAATATACAAGGATGTTTTTATAATATTTATTTGAGCTACACTCTCACACAACTACATCAAATGGTTAAAGAACATACGGTTTCCGTGGATGGCGAAATTCTGCCTCCTGAAATGATGATTGTTCAATACTCATTTAACACCTTCAATGGTGGCCATTATGATGTCACTATTTTTATATATGATATATGATATGTTTATGTTTTCCTTAAGCTTCTATTTCTTTTCATTTTGGGCATACCTTTATGGTTTCCATTATGGGTAAACACGATATCTTCATTTTAGGAAGTGCGGACTACCGCCCCCTGAAAGTGATTTGATTCATTAATACCATATGTGGGATGTGTAAAGGATAAATTTAATGATATTATATATGTTATTATACTGGAATTATAATATACTCTTATATAATTATGATTCCATTCCAGAAAATATGAAATTGAAATGGAAGTAGCGTCCATGCGTACGTACGACTTACCCTCTCCATGAACGGTGCATTTCTTTTCTTACCTCTAAATGTGATGTAATATTATAAATACATGTATATGATGAATATATATGATATATATGTTATCCAAATCATTAATATCATTTTGGATATAACGAACCTATGACCAAATTAACAACATGTAAGTGTAAGAAGTCTATTTTTGACTTAAGAACCAAATACCGACAAAATGAACATTATTAACTTAAATGATTACATGATGTTCATAACATGGTATAAAAGAAATAATGAACATGAAAAATATTCTTAATAAAGCAAAGATTAACTCATGTTTATTATTCAGGAAATTAAAGAACGGTCGGGTCAAGTCAGATACGAGGTATGGGACTTCGTCTCAATCTCCTTTCATTGAGGCATATCTTATTTTATACACAACTTTCTTTTATACGGTGTATAAACCCCTTTGACTTTTACGTTTATTCAAAAGGAATCTTTTTATTACGAAGCGTTTACTAAACGACAAAAGGGAATGTTTTTGTCGTATGTATGCGGCGACAACGACTTCTCCGCCGTCGTGACCGTTATTTGATTTTTGGCTTCCTCTACAAGCCATACCTTCTTTTTAAAAGAAAAATAAATACCATGTTTTACTTTTCATTTATTTTTGTATTCAAAATGGTTTTCACAATGTTTTTTGTGTTGTATTGATATATTGTGATTGAAATGTGGAAATGTTATGTTTCCTGTATGCATGTTTTATGTGATACGATTATGTTATGGTTCTTGGGCATTATTATGAAGACGGGTGGTTCCGTGATAAACTAAGGGTGGGTGAGCCCGATATAGCTCTCCAATTCATTGGGTAACGCGAAGGAGTGAAACGTTAAGGTTTCTTCGATGAGATTTTAGGGAATATACTGTGATGGTTATTCCAAACGTAACCAAGAGGGTTACTCCCTACGTAAGAATGTTATGAATGCCTCAAGTTACCTTTATGTCTTATGATTTCTATGATTTATTCATGATATTATGAGGTATGTTGAAGTGCCTATGTTTTATGGGTAAAGTATGATTTCATTCTTATGTATATATGAACTCCTGATTCCTTTCCATGTTTTTTTTATAACCCATACTGAGTTTTTATGCTCATCCCATGTTTTTGAAATGTTTTTCACAGGTCAAGGGAAAGGTAAATGATAAGATGATAAAGTCAAGGATGTGTCAAGAAATAATCCATGTTTTATTTTAAATGTGTTTCCATTGATGGGAATGAAGAATAATATCTTTATGTAACCACTTTGTTTATATGTGGAATGTAATGCATGTTTTATGATCTAATTCTCTAAAAATCTAAACCTGAAAAGATCCTCAATGTGTAATCTTGTAATAACTCAAGATTAAGTAAGGTTTAAGGCTGGGGCCTTATATTTACCCTAGCTGTGAACCAAATATGGTTGGCTGAAGGCATTCAAACGATGCAGCAGTTGGCTAGTCATTTTAAATTAAAATAAAAGATTAGTTTATTTAATTTAATTTAAATGAATTAAGTCTAATCCCATAAAAATATTTTATTATAAAATTTATCCAGGTTTTTTTTCATAACACAATGAAGTTTTTTAGAGAAGCTTTGATGACCTTCATTGGCATATCAAGACTGGATGATGACTAGTGATCTGATCGAGGTGAATCAACATGCATTGGATCATCCTCATCGCTGAAAAATGTGTTGTTAACCCAAAAATGATCCAATCATGAGTTGAAACACATATATTATGATTTTACTCCCATTTTGGTTAAATATTTGATTCATGGATTTAAATATTCTTTTGATTCATCTTTTTTGAACCTATCACATGAGACTAGTTGATGAATAATTTGTATATTTGATTTATATATTTCCATGCCATGGTCTAACTATAGATTCCACAATTTGACATCATTTGATGAGAATACTTGTACAATGATGTTTATCACCCTTGTCATGGTGTTTTACCCCCATCGTTCATCACGTTCTTCGTCATTGGCATATGGGGACACTGTTCAGCATTGTCGTGTGGGACCGAGTGCGATCAGACTGGTAGATTGGTATCAGTTGAGAAAACAATGTTTGCGGATGGTGATGTGCATAGAGATCAAGTAATTATGCATTATGTAGGTGATCCCAGTATGGATTAGGGACCGATTGAGGCATTATGAGGTTCCACATGACATGGATGACGTTAGGTCTTCATGCAAGAGGACCAAATTCTATTTACTTTCCAACAGATATCTAAAATCAATGGTCAAAGTATATTACCACTAATATTAGGTGGTAAATGGGAATATTTAGTGGTAAGATATCAGGATATGGAAGCAATTTAAAGATCAAGAATTTATGAAAAAATGTGGTATACATGGTGTTTACTGTGATGAACACACGCTATGTAGAACAGTTATAATTGGCGTCTAGGGATTCATGTTGTAGATAAATATCACACACCATGAGGAGAGACCACACGTAATTTTAACCATATCTATTTGACTTATCATGTCCATAGGTGTCATTACTAGCACCCCAGGTGTCCCTACACATCGTGTATAGTGGGGAATATTCCATGTACTTCATATAGAACACATGATTGGACATACGACACATGGTGTGTATTGTCCAAGCCCTGAAACATTGTGTACTAGCACATAGACAATGTACATGGTCATGGAGTCATCTTACATGGCCATGATTAGAATCACATGAGTAGGACCTAGGTGTTCGAGACATGTTGTGTAGTACCCTTAAATTCCATGTAGTTCTATATGGTCAAGAAGTAATGTGTTGATGATAACACGACTAGGTAGAGGAGCGGGGCCATAGGCTATATTGCTCCCTTACATGTCATGTGCATCATGAGAATATTCTACCTCTCGTACCTCCTTCATTTTGACTTGGATTTTGGCACATGAGTAGTCTATCCTAAGTGTTCCTCCACATAAAACACAATGGTAGCCATCATAGTGACTTTTGATATATGACCTAAGATGTTCTAAGCATGAGTCTTTTTTTTTGTGGTTCTTAGTGATGGTAGAGATCAGGTTCGATTATCAGAGGGAGACCAGGGTTAGAAACTGTCCTCTACTACTAAGGGTTACCCCCTTAGGCATTTGGGTGTGGGTCCTCTATCAACCTACTGTGTGGCACCGCTCTAACATACTAGGGTATGGTTCCTCTACCTTTTTATTGGTACCCCCTTTACACAAAAGATTTTGTATCCTCTATCTATCTACTGAAGAAAAACCCCTTACGGACTAGGGAATTGGTCATCTGCCTACTGAGTAGTACCCCCATTCGAACTAGGGCATGGTTCATCTACCTACTGAGTGGTACCCACTTACGCACTCAGGTGTGGGATCTCTATCTATATATTGAGTGGTACCCCCTTACGGACTAGGGATTATGTAATTTACCTACTGAGTGACACACCCTAACAGACAAGGATCTGGGTCCTCTACCATCTTAGTGGTACCCACTAATAGAGTAGGACTGGTTCCTCGATATGGTTACTTCTTTAGACTAGCACACAAGATGTTGGGTATCAACGATGGACAATTGAAATTGTTGGAAGACTCATCATACTGGGATGTGATATGTGATCCGGCGATAACCTTCCATTCCCTTCTGGGGATCTTATATGAGTATTTACATATAAATTTGTGTCATTGGGTTTTGTTTCCCTCTTACATTGGGATGAGATAACTAATTATATCATTTCAATCTATGTCTATCTATCCTTTTTGGGTAATCCAACTAGGTATGTTTATAGTCACCCCTACATGAAATTTTCCAACATATTGCATGTCTTATACAGACAACAGATAGATCGACGATGGAATTGGTGGAGATTAAGGATACTTGGGTGCATTTGACTATGTATAGTGGTCGTGCTTAGAGATCAGGAGCTGGGATCTCTCATATTTTTTTCATTTCTAGTTATTGTTAGGTTCGGACCTCTTTTCCAGTTGGTTGTGTATTTTTTCCCTTTATGTTTCTGATTATGGTTTCATACTACTTTGTATTCCCTAGAGGTTATTACATGAATTGTTTTAACTATATATGTTATAGTGTTTTATTATTATTCCTCTTCACTTCATCATGGAGATAGTTGGGTGTGTGCATATATGTACATTAGGGAAAGACCTCCCATATTTGTTATTACTTCTCGATGCATGTCTCCTGCCCCGGACCTATGGGGTAAGGATATGGGTAGTTGTGTCTCAGCTATCCGCCATCTAGGCAGACCCCATTGGTTCTGGTCAAGAAAAATTGGTATCAGAATTTATTCAATTTCTAGATGATTTTTGGAGTTTTTCCCCTTTATGGGGTATTATTTTGAACTATCTAAACAATTTCAATGTTTCTCACATACGGCTTTCAGAACAGGGAACCCAACATTGGTGTAGTGGTCAACATATCCACTCACTAGGACTCTGACTACTTTCATGTCGACTCGACGTATTAAAACATTGTTTGTAGGGAACATTAGTGCATACATCATGTAGTATAGAGTCCATTTAATTTTCTTCATGATTAATCTCTCCGTATATATTTTCTCATTGGTTGCGGTATGCCATGCCTCTTACAGGATGTTTTCACGATGAAAGCCAGTGAGGTTTACTTGGATGATTTGAGATTAAAACCCAATGAAAAACAAGGACTCTCTAAAGGGGGTAATTTATAAGGCATCATTTCTTCAATATGATCAGCAGGTAGTGATTTATCTTGTTGATCAATTCTTATACCAACTTCAGTTGTTTATGTGGAGGTAGTATTTCATACTGGTTTATGTAAGGCTCTTTTGGTTTTGGATGATGATTCCTAGCTTTTGAGAATGTATCATGAGCATCTAAGATAGGTACAACCGATGATGTAGGGTTATATTGTCCTACCAATAGCTATTGTGTTGAATGGGTCTCATCGTAAGAGGCGCCATTGTTTATGGAGGCATCAGGGACAACTTGGTCTACTGAGTCAGGATCATAATTATTCTTCTAATTATTATGGACATATAATGTGGGATTGTCCACCCCTTCATGATGCAGTCAGTGGGGTGATTGAAAAAAATAACCTAGGAAGATGTATTTCCTTGAAACGTGTGGTCTATTGGGAAGTGGATGAGATGGAAGAGTTGGGGGAGAAATAAGAGGCGGATGGTGCTTTGGTTTAAAGTTATCATGACCACCCCCAGGTGAACCAATAAAGGCTCAATATGCTGATTTCTAGAATATTGGATAGACTCTGGAACTAGAGACAACATCACCTAGAGGCTCTAGGTGTTTCATATGTATGATATGTGTTCATTCATAATTTTTTTTATTCATAGAAATAGGTATGATGCACTATTTTTCATCTTTTATTTGAGTCTTTTTTATTGACACATGGGTTCTCAACCAAGACCTATGTTGGTGATGTTAAATGTTATTTTTGACATTCAGGGAAGATGGAAAAATACCTTACTGAGATGTTTTCATGATACATGTTACTAAATTTTTATGAGAGAGTCAATGCTTCCCAAAATGGATTGTGTCGAGGTTTGAAATATGGGTTTCTCTAACTTGTGTGTTTGAGGGTTTTTTGATAACGTGTTAGAGAAAGAACTATTTGTAGTAAAAAAGAGAAAAGGGGGAATTATGAGTTCCAAGAAAAAGGATCTCATAGATTCATTAACTTTGGTTCAAGGTATGACATGTCTCTTCACTGCCCTAGTTATACTTTTTCACCCAAAGTTATGAGTCCCTTTATCTCTAATCATATCCCTTGTTCAAGACATATTGATACTAGTGGACCCTTTTTTCTCAACCCTTGTGTTTAAGGCTCTAACATAGTTTATTTTTTAACACACTCGTCTACCAATTATGTGACCTGACTCTAGTAAATGAGAGAACATCATGTGGATTCTCTTCATAGTGATTGTGAGACCCTATAATGTTTTCCTTAGTATAGGTTGGTTCACTACCATCCTTGCTTTGTTTTTTACACAAGTGTGTTTGGAAGTGTTTATTTCTAAATGGGGTGATGTTTTCATCTTTTTATAATGAGTGATACAAGGAAGAGAAGGGTGAGCTCATGTATAAGAGGTTACTACCGACTTCTTGTTAGTTGGATATTAATACCTTTAGGGAAGTAGATTATAAGTGCTTTGTTTTAAATATTGGTGGTGCAGTATGAATATATCTTTCCTAGTGACATTTTAGGATTATCTCATCACAAAACCTTTAGTTTCTACAAGTAATGACACCAAGAATTTCCCTTGAATTATTCAAAATCTTGTCAAATAGCACCTATCAAACATCGTAAGCAGAAGGCGTAGTCATGAGTTTGTATAGAAGGGTTTTATTAGACACAGTGTTTCCCAAAGGGAATCTATGGTTTTTTTCAAGAAAACGAAGTAGGGTAGATTGAGGATTTTATTATTATCATTTTCTAAACTATGCCATGATAAATAGAAAATACCCCTTTTCAAGGATTGAAGGCCTCTTTGACATGTTTCAATGTGTGAGATGATTCTTGGAGATTGGTCTTCAGTGTAGCTATCACAAGTCGGGAGTTTATGAGGATTATATTTTGATGATTTCATTTCATTATTTCTATGGACACTATGATTTACTGGTGATGTATTTCAATATAATCAATGCGTTTGCTGTGCTTATGGATTTGATGAACCAGAACTTCTATCTGTACTTGGGAAGATTTGTTGTTGTATTCATTAAAAACAAACACATCTAATCTACATTAGAGTAATGGAATTTAGAGAACATGAGGGTGGTACTAAACTTACTTTGGTATAACCATGATTATGGAAATATCTCAAAGTCCTAGTTCTAAATCCATAAGGATCAATTTATGGGACATGTCATTTCTAATAATGGATTTGTTGTGGACCTGTAGAAGATTGATGTAGTCATTTCTTAGGATCCACCCAATATAATTTCGGAGTTGTAAAAAAAAATTTGATCGGGGGGGGGGATAAATGATGTTTGTGGTGGGATCCTCTTAGATCATAGTCCCTTGGCCACCCTCACATGGAAAGGTATACCATTTAAATAGACTGAGTAGTGTCATAGTGCCTTTGAAATGTTTAGGTTGAGGCTGATGAGGGAACATATTTTGAGACTACCATTGGAGGGATTGATGTACCTAGTGTATTGTGATGACTATGACACTATGTTTGGTGGCTTGTTGATGAAAATATAAGAATTTTTCACACATGGGTTGTGGTAGTTGAGATCCCATGAGAAGAACTATAAAACTCATGACATGGAGTTGGAAATGATGGTCTTCACTTTGAGGATTTGAGGGTACTATATTCTGAAGGAATTAATTGTTAATTAATCATACCATAAGAGTCTCATGTATGTCGTCCTAAAGATAGACTTGAACCCAAGACATAGGAAATGGTTATAGTTCCTACAAGAATATGAATTTTCAATATTTTATACTCTCAGTAAGGTCAGCGTAGTGGTATATTCCTTTAGTAGGAAGTCTCATTATTGTTTAGTGGAGGATGCATTATATGATTTGGCCTCCTTTCCGTTGAACCTAGTGAAGGAGAGTGGTATAACTTATATTCAATCAATGATGTTGAATACTTTTCTACTCTAGCATATGAGGGAGGATCAGTTGGGATACATTAACTATGAGGTCCTCTATAACTATATATCGTCAAGAGATTCACCATATGGATCTTCTAAAGGATAGAATCACATTATCATTTTACATAGATTAATGGTAGTTCTAGTCGTGATGTGAGAATAGGTTATAAGGGAGTTTCACACTTCTCCATTGGATATACATCCTGGTGTAGGTATGATGTATAGGGACCTTCAGAGGTAGTTTTGGTGAGCTGGAATGAGGAGGAGCATGGTCGAGTTTGTCTCTTAGTGTCTCACATGTTAATGGATGAAGGACACATAACAGGTTACAACATGTGTTTTATAGCCTCTTTAGATTACAGAGTGGAAAAAGGATGGAAAATATTTATACATAGGGATTAAGATTCAATCTATATTGATAGTTCATGATTCTATCTTGGTGATTTTTGCATGACTTACCATGGTAGATCACTTCCTTTCTATTAGTGAGTAGAGATCGATAGAGAGTTTGGGTAGTTGTACATATGGGAGATTATACACCTTTATGGGGTGAACTAGTTTATTATCTATAATTATGGCATGGGGTTTGGTTCATGATTATAGAGATTCCTACATGAGGAATTCAAGTCCTGGTTGAGGATGAGTACAAATTTTCAGTCGTATAATGATGGGTAGACAAAGCGCCCTTTCGTGGTATTGGAGGATATGCTGAGGGATTTTGTGTTAGTCTATTGATGGTACAGAGAGGATAATCCACCATCAGTGGATTTTATGTATCATAATGACTACCAATACACCACTGTTGATGCACTTTTCTAAGACCATTTATGAGGGAACATTCAGTTCACTATCATACAAGTCAAATTCAGTGGGTGACATCACTTGCATCCTAGTTTTGGTGCTAGTGATGATTGTATGGTCACCTTTCATCCCGGGGAGTATGAGGACTTCCTAGAAAATTTCATGTGTTCTTTATGACCCAATGATGGGGATAAATTTAGAGATTGGGTGTTTAGATGTTTTAGCAAGGGTGATAGGTAAATTTTGGGATTATTAAGACCTTTATTTTTCCAAATGATATGCCAGTATTGAGAGTTAGTGTACCACATAATCCTATTACCACAATATTTTTTGGATGATTGGTGTTCTCCACATGTCAATTATGAGGACTTATATGTATGAATCATCTTAAAATATCATCCTAGGTAATATTAGATGTGAGGGTGGAGTTTCATATTTCAATGATCTAGCGGTGATGAGAACTGTTAGAGAAAGAACCTTTTTGTTTATGTTTTTTCCTTGGGTGTGTGTTTTTAGTAGCATAAGAATCCATCGAGAGAGCTCCATGAAGTGGGAGTTCTAGATACTGGCTTAGAGTCCCCACATTTTACTTAGTTTGTGTTTCTCAAGGATGAAATTTTTTTATGAATATAATAATGAATATACTTTTTTCCTTCTAAGACATTGAAATATATTAAAATATATTTTCGGATACAGGCGCGAGGATGATGCATGATTTTGAGGCCCAGTGATCACTGAATTAATTTTATAAATATTTTAAATATATTTTATATCATTTAAGGAAGTTTTTTAAAGAAAATATAATATCTTTTAAAGGATTTTTCATATTGTAAATCTGAGACAATAGTTGAGTCTAGATCATGGGTTTTACCCTCAGTGTTGCCTAAAATTGGTCAGCATCTAATGTTTGGATGAGGCAGCCATTATCGGGTGCGTTTAAATTAAAATAAATGATTAATTTTTTTATATAAATTTAAATGAAATAAATATAATCCTTTATTAATATTTCATTAATAAAATTTTATAGTGTTTTTTCACATAACCCTACGAGATTCTTGCGAAGAACTCTGGTGATATTTATTGGCGGATTGAGACCAGATGATAATTGATGATTAGATCAAGGAGATTCGGTAGGTAGTAGATGTAGTAGATCATCCTTATTATAGTAAAATGAAATCATCACCAATTATTGATCCATAATTGAGGTATTAATCATCAATTGTGGTTTTATTCCCCCTATGATTAAATAATTTAATCGTAGATTGTAACATGACTTTGATTCAGTGTTTTCAAACCAATTTCATGGGCCTCGTTGATGAATAATTGGTTTATTCAATTGATATATTTGCATGACATGATCTCACCCTAGATTCCAAGGTTAATAATTTTTTTCTAGGAATTCTTATAAAATGATGTTTATCATCACTATTATAGTGCTTTTCCACATTGTTCTTTTCATTCTTCTTTGTTCACTTACGGGACCACAGTTCAAACTTTTGGGTAGGATTGAGCATGCATATACCCCTAGATTCATAGTTGTTGGATGAATATTGTTTGAGGATTGTGATTTGAAAATGGATCAAGGTATGAAGTGGGATTTGGGTGATCCCACAATGGATCAGGGACCCAGTGAGGCAGCAGGAGGTGATACAAGACACAGGTTGCGTGATGTCTTCGTACAGGAGGACTGGAATCTGATTTTCGGCCAATGAATTGTCGAAATCGATGGTAAGAGGTTATTAACACCATTATAAGGTGTTTAATGGGGTTTTTTGGTGGAATAAGAGTCGGATATGATTGTATCATGATGATCTAGACTTTATAGGTAAATTTTGATCTGCATGCGGTGTACTATGATGAACGCACGTTGTGTAGTATTGTTTTCTACATTATATAGAGTTTCTTGTAGTAGATAAATATCACATTTCATTGGGAGGTACCACACAACATGTGACCCGTATCTACCTTAATTGGAATGTAGAGAGGGTACACTCCCAGGAACCCAGGTTTCCCTACATGCCATGTATGGTGGTGCATACACCATTTACTTCAGAGAGTATGCAGGCTTTAGAATGCATCACACACTGAGTGTCAGCCTAACCCAGATATATTGTGTGTTTCATGAGACATGCCATGTAATGGCACTTGGATAGTGTATATGAGCACGATTCTGGCATAGATGGGAATGACCTATATCACACGGGCATGCCCCGGGTGGCTGATACATGCCATGCAGTACCCATATATGTCATGTAGTACTACATAGTCAGAAGGCTATGTACTTCTGTGGACATGTCCTGGAAGAGTAGTAGGGCCTCATTCCATGTGGACCCCTTACATGTTGTGAACATCTTGATAATATTATACCTCTCATATTTCCTTCGACCTGATATATATTTTAGCTTGTGATTATCTTATCCTGAGCATTTTTTCACATATAGTGTGACGGTATCATTCGTAGTGACATTTGATATATGATTCAAGGTGTTACAAGTGTGGCGCTTCTTTAGGAAGTGCTCAAGGATGGCTGTGATTAGGATGGTTCATCAGAGGGAGGTCAGGTTCAGTAACCCTCCTATACCTACTGAGTGGTACCCCCTTACACACTAGGGTGTGGGTCCTTTATCTAAATACTATGAGGTAACCCCATATAGACTATGTAATGGCTCATTTACCTAACAAGTGATGCGCCCTTATACAATAGGTTGTGGGTCCCCTATCTATCTACTGAGTGGTACCCCTCTTATGAACAATGTCATGGATCCTTTACCAGCTTAGTGGTACCCCTTACTAACTAGGGTGTGTTTCGTCTACCTATTGAGGGGTATCCTTTTACTCACTAGTTTATGGGTCCCATATCAATCTACTAAGTGAAACCCCAATCACAGATAACAACATGGTTCCTCTACCTACCTAGTGGTAACCCTAAACATACAAGGTCATGGGTCCCTTACCTACTAAGAGGTAACCCCTAATAGACTAGGGCGTGGGTCCTCTACAAGGTTAATTATTTAGATAGACATGTGAGATATTGGGAATTGATGATTGAAATTTGTAACTATTGGAAGACTTATCATACTAGGTCAAGAGTTGTGATATGGTGATCCCATTTCATTCTCATTTGGGTTTCTTATACAAGCATATATTTATATACACCTGTGTAATTGGGTTTCATTTCCCTCTTTCTTGGAGATGGTGTGACTAATTCTATCATGTCTTATATTTCTCCCTCTTCGGTTTTCAGGGCGTCTTACTCAGTATGAATTTACACATCCATGAATGGGATTAGCCTTCAAGTGTTGTGTTTTATGTTTATAAAAAATAGATTGGTGGAATCATTGGTGAACCTTAGGGATTATTGTTTATATTTTATCGTGTACGGTAGTTGGGCATAAAGATCTCTATCTGGAAACTCTCGGCTTTCTTTCTATTCTAATTTTGGTCAGCATGGGACATCTATTCTGGATGGGGATGTATTTTCCCCCTTCACTTTTCATGTTATGATATCGTACTATTTTGTATTCCCTAGAGTGTATTACATGGATGTTATTTACTCTAGATGTTATAGCCTTTTTTTATTATTCCTCTGAACTTATGTATCGAGATAGTAAAATATGTGATTACATGTACATTAGGTAATGAAATCTCTTATCAGTTATGCATTCTCAGTGCTTGTCGTCTTCCCCTAGCCCATAGAGGGGGGATTGGGGAAGTTGCGTCTGGGAATTCCGCCGACCAAATGGGCCTAGGTTGGTCGAATCATGATTTTACTAGTACTGTAAGTAGAGTTCTGGATAATTGAAATCATTAGTCTGGATTGTGTTCTAACAAAGGATGTTGGCCCACTAGACCGAGTGTGATAGTGGAATTGAGCACAAATTCTAGACCAAGGTAGATAATAGAAGATATTCTTATAGACTATATTAGTAATGTTCTCCCAAGAGGTTTATTTATAGATAGTTATATGAGCGTACCTAGGAGAAGAGAAATTCATTAATACCAGCACAAGGGTTATGTCACCAGTTCAGAACATTGTAATAGATCCCCAATAGGTTTTTGAAGACACATGGATATTCATTATAGAATGATTTATGGGATTATGGTACTTATTGTTTATTCATATACATTTCCATTTATTATATTATGTTAACTTTATTTGGAATGGATTATTTGAATTGTTTATTTTGTTATAGTACCATGTTTTCTTACTCATGTTTGAGTAATGGTTTTATTCACATTAAAATTAGTTTGTTAATTGTTTTTTGAATGTTTATTTTTAAACCAATGTGTTGCTATTTGAAATAGTTTTTTGGGAAAAGATTTCAATGATAATCAGGCCATGTTTTTATTTATTATATGAGTTTTAATAAAATGGGCCTCTTTGTTATTTAAATGGTGTTCAGAAAAAGTTTTTAACTTCACCATTATTTCTTTTAGATTAAGTGGTATGTTTTTTATAAAAAGGGGTTAGATTCCCAAAATAGTGGTTTTCAATTGATTTTTTTCATTGAATCAATGTAAAATAATTTTTTTGAAATGTGTGTGTATGATTTAGATTTTTTATTCTTTTGGAATAAAAACATATATCTCATTTTATTTTCAAACCAATGTAAAATGGAAAGTGTTATATAATAACTTTATAAAATCTATAGTGCGTACCTGATGGGATATATTTTACCAATTACCTATATATACCATTCAATATATGTTGCTCTCATAGTTTAATTTCATGTGCCTCAGATTAGGTCACCCTTGAGAAGAGATGCAGGTTGTGTCTTGTGTTTGGTATGGGACGAGTAGTGTGACTGTGGTTCATGTAGAGATTCTGGGTAATGATATTTTTTCCCTTATCAGTTTTATATTTATTTGAGGTTTTATCCTTTATAATTATGAGAAGATAATTTTTATTTATTTATGTACTTTGTGCATTGGTATGGGTGTTATCATCTTAATTGTTTAGCCAATAGTCACATCCATTTACTTATTCTTCTTACTATAATGTGGGTTTTTATTATTATTGATAAGTACATTTATTCAAATGTGAAGTCATTCCCAAAAACTATGTTTTGATTCCTTGGTACTAGTTTCCATCCTAGGGCGATCGGGAACATGCCTTAGGTATGTCTTGGACTAGTTCAAGTATCTAACAAATGGATGGCTTAGGATGGTTCATAATAAGTTGATATCTAAAGCCCCCTCTTGTTATTTGGAATGCGTTAGGGAGGTTTGGAGACTAAGATCAACATCAGGCCATAAGAGTAGTGTGCGAGAAAGTTCGTAACCAGCTCTTTATCATACTAAACGAAAGTATTACATGGATGAATCAAGTTTTATTCTAGATTTTGGATATATATTTGGATATATTTGATGATTTTTATATTTTTTGATAATTTTTTAATCCCCAATGAGTGTATTGCGGATTTCAGTGCGCAGTCTTGGTCTTGGAGGTAGGAGTGGTGAACAAAGGATGCATGGTTAGCAAGCCCGATCACTTGTAAACCATCTAGTTCCCATACAAAATGGATTTGTAACCATGAAAATACATATTTCTAGGTTGGATCATGGGTTACCATCCCATGTGTCCAAATCATGAATAGTATAGTTTCTATCATGTATGTTTTTATTTTTCCTCCCATACTCCTTGAATTGATTTCAATAGAGTATTCCATTGCTGCATTATCATATAACGGAGTTTTGTTAAAATTATATTGAAATTTATGTTGTTAAATAAAATTTTATTTGATAATGATGATGGTGTGGTCATTGTTTGTCCCTTGGGGGATTTGTGTTATATAATGGGAACTTATTTTTTGGAATAGAAGAGAGAAATTCCAAGAGCTGTTTTGTTTTTTGAAACCATTTTGTTGGTCAGAAATAATGTAGGGTTTTTTTATTAAAATTAATAGTTTCATTTTCATTCAAAAGTTGATATAAGGAAACTGTTTTGTGTGAAATATAATTTAAGATTAAAAGGTATAATTTTGGAAAGAATTTAATTATTAAAGGGAATGTTTAAAATTGGTGAATATTTGTGTGGATGCCTTTGGGTTTTGAGGCTTGGTACATGCCTGGTTGTTTTTATTTCATTCCATTTGATCATCTAGTGTTTTTTATGTCATGACTATTTTGAACTAGTTTCTTATTGCGATGGTTATGATTCTACCATTGTTCAAAACATGGGAAATTAGGATGGATGATTCTTTTGGTAAGATGAAACCATGGCAGTGATATCATTATGGGATACATCATGGGACATTTTTCCGAGATGGGGGTCCTATTTTCCCATTGTTTGGGGTGAATTGAGTAGAGATCCCATGTTTTTTATCATTGTTAAATTCTCATGGTTTACCTCTTATGAATCCCATGTATGTTAATTTTGTTGTTAGCCTGATCTTTATGGGTGTTGAGTCCTTTTAGGATGAGTTTCACTTGGAAGTTGTTCTCCATGGGTATTATAATAGGTTATTTTTTTTATCATCCAGGCTAGATAACTTTGAGTTATTATTGAGAAAGTTCTCATAGATTTATTCTCATAGTGGATGTTTTTATCAAATGTATTTTATCCCTTTTTTACACCATTTAAAATATAAGAAAACAATGCACTTTATTTTAAATTAATACTTTATTTATTACGTAAAATTACACCTAATACAACCCAAATGATCAATAATTCTAGTGTATTCATAAATTAGGTAAAATTAGAAAAATCATAAAACATGAAAAATGACATCTTTATTGAAAACATATTTAGCATGATCGAAACAATACTTTATAGATAACACTATATTTGACAACTTGAGGACATACATAAGAAAGTTGTGAGATATAAAGCCTATTAAGGGAATAAACATGGTATAAGAGAAACACATTAGAAAATTGTCATATCAATAGAGAATAAAAGTAACATGAATAATAAGGTACGATATAGTATTATAATCATAACACAGGAAATATGGAAACAACTTAAAACATTGAATCACCAAAATAGTTCATGGTTAATCCACCACGACTTCATGGTGGAAATAGGTCCCATAATGGAATTAGGTACACGCCTTTACCAATATTACATATCATGATTCTAAACATTATCCAATTCATTGGAGTATTATCTTGGCACACACATCATAATCATTTCATTTCCATCCTTAATTATTCCTCATAGATAATATAACATGGATTCATTAAACATCATTACTTATTCCACAATCAAATAATTTGGAATAAATAAATTTAAATCCCAAATAAATAATTATATGTTCATAAAAGTGAATACTATTGATTGAAAAATGGGTACGGTATTCACTACACAAATATTTTGGCATGGAAAATCCTGGTGAAAGTTCTGCCGCATAACAGCATTACTTAAAAATTCATAAAATTGATTTATGAGAGTTAAAGGATTATATAACCATTTAAACATGAAATGGTAAGTAATATGGATTTGGAATTTCATTTCCCAATATAAATAATTGGAAATATCATGTGTCACATAAAAATTATACTTGAAGAAATAGGAGCACGGAAAGGATCCTTATAAAATTTCATCACGGTAACAGGTGTACATAAAAGATCATAGGACGATTAATTATAGGGAAAATAGATATCATAATTTATTAATTATATTTAAATTAAGGTGAATATGGAACAAATTCTAGAATAATTAAATGGAATTTAAGGCAAATAACATAATATATGTTATTGAATGGAAACGAGAAGAGATAAATCCCTTATGAAATTTTGGCTTAGTAACAACTTAGGTAATGGTAAAAATTACAGTGCGTAAATGGTATCACATTAAAATAAAACAAATTGGACACTAAGGTATTCATAATAAATGAGTTAAAATATAACCAATTGAAATTATGAAAAACATATTTCAAATAAGGTTCTTGAATTGAAAGAAATAGAGGAATGTGATAATCCCATACTTGAATATGCGACTCCAAAGGCTTGAAACTAGCTTCTTTAAAGATTGGGGGAATCTTTGGGGGACTATAGAGAGTATATGGATGAGTTTTTACATGATCCAAGGGGTTTTAAGGAAGATAAATGGGATCTGGTGTGGGGTTATATAAGAAGTGGTTGGGGATTCATTAATATTTAGAATTCAGACACTACAAAATAATATATCCAATATCACAAACCATCTCATGGTTTTGGCCCATGGTTTCTACCAAATGGGAGAGGAATAAATAATTTTATAATTCCAAGTCCTGACCAAATTAAAATATTACCCTTGTTGCTGTGCGGGTGAGTCGTACTCTTAAAAAAATGATTGTAAATTCATAAAATATATTATATGTCATGGAGGATTCATAATGGGAATATAAAATAAAACAAATAAACCTAAAATAAAAGTATTATAAATTTAAAACATATATTGGTTCATGGATCCCATTTATATTAATTATTACATCACATTTAGGTCATTTTTTTCTCATAAAACAAAAAGTATTTTTATACAATATTTTATTTTTACCCAAAAAATTAATTGCCACTTAAAATTATGAAAAATTAGAGATTGTATAATTTTTACATCATTGATCCAAAAACCAATTCATTTTATCTAAATATTTAGATTTTCACTATTAGAATTAAAAACATAATTTATTAGAAATGATGTGTTTTTGACAATAATATTTTTTTATGTTTAATAAAAATACATTTGATATCATAAAAATTATATGATCATTTATATTTAATAAATACTATTTAATAATATTATTATATTAAAATATTTTTTATTTTTAAAATCCATTATTTCATGAATTAGTTGATTGAATTTGAAAATTATCCAAAAAAATAATTCATGATTTAAAAAATACTTTACCATGTAATAATAATAATGTACATATTTCTATTGATATGGTCTTGATACATATCCCATTAATACACCAAGATACACCCTAAGAGCATGGTGTGCAATGGTGGGGATTTTATGGGGATATTTGGTGAACATGGTTTGGGTCATGATCTTGATGAGCTTGAAATTCTCCCACAAATTGTTTCACTCATGCATAAGTTATTGGATCTCATCCTGGTCTTGGTCAAGGGAAAATCAGAAAAATGATAAATCCCTTAGAAGATCTAATAAATGGGATTCATAGGGTACGATCCAACTGGTTGAGTCCATCACTTCCTTTTTCTATGACCAATGTATTTGTCAAAACCTTATATGTATACTAGTCATGTGACCACTGTTAAACAGTTATATTATCAAAGATAATGATAAATAATGGTCATTTAAATCTAATTGGATTTAAGAAAACAAAATATGTGCATGTGATTTCTAAAACCATAACACACTTCATTAATTAAAAAAAGTGAAATTTTATTCTTAACAGTTTGTTTCATTTCAATCTTCCCACCTCAAGAAGTTTCACCATCAAAAATTGAATTTCACAAACTAAAATAGATGAGGGTAACTCTGATTCATCACCTTCTCTAGTTCCCACATTTCTTATTCAAACATTTGGTTTCTCCACAACACTTTGATGACGATAATTGACATATTTAATAAAAAAAATTCTAAAATCTATGATCTCTACACGATTCTATTTATTGGAAAAAACATTCTCCAATAGTACCACATTTGGATTGAGTACTTGTGATGGTTATGGTGTTTACTTCTTCAAGATGAATACATGGAATACATCATGTACTTTAGATAGGTTTGGTGGGAGTACTTGTTGATACAACACTTCTCTAATGGGATCTATGATCTCAATAGGGAATATGTACCTAGGACTACGCTTTCCCATCTTTGAAAATCTTTTCAGATTCATCCATTGATATATAAAGAGGAATATCATGTCTCCATAATCAATCTCTAGGCCTCATCGATGATTGTCATCCTAGATCTTTTGTTAACTCTACGCACCCTTGATGTGTTGATGAATGGACTTAACCTTATATATCAGTTCCTTAACCATTTCAGGAAAAATAAATTTTCATTCCCTAACATCATCCCATCATACCGGTATTCTGCACATCTTCCCATAAAGAGAATCATAGGTAGTCATTTGGATTCTTGAGTGGAAACTTTTATTGTAAGAGAACTCGACTATAGAAAAATATTGGTCCCGTCTTCCTTTGATGTAAATTGATAATTCTCTCAACATGTCCTTAAGTGTTTGGATAGTATTCATAGATTGGCCATCATTTTTTGGGTGATAATATGTACTAATGTTTAGCTCAGTTTGTAGAGCTTGCTAGAGGCTTTTCCAGAACATGGAGGTGAATCTTGGATCTCGATCAGACAAAATTGATAGTGGTACCCCATTCAGCAATACCACTTTTCTAGTGTATATATTTTCTAGCTGAACTAGTCATAAATCCATTCAAATCACAATAAAGTGTGTAATCTTTGTAAAATGATCCACAATAGCCTAGTTAGATTTGTTTTCTTTGGAAGTATTTGGAATTCGGGTGATAATCCCTGGTGATATTTTGCCACTTAGATGTTGGTATTGTAATGGTTGAATCATCCCCTTATAATTATGCCTTTAACACTTCACTAGTTGATATACCAGGAACATTGATTTATATTCAGTGATCTCATTCTATATGTTATCCTTCCAATAGTTCTCTTAGAGATATTGATACATCATTGTGTTTCCTGGGTGAGTGGGGAATTCCAAAACTATATGGATCATATATTAGATCCTTCATTAACATGAGATTTTATTGAACACATAGCTTTGTCACAAATCTCACAATTCCTTATTCATTAACACTGAACTCTATGGTTTTACCATTTTTTATATTTTCCACTCACTTTTGGATTCCCACGTCATATTTTTGAGCATCTTTTATCCTTCCTAGAAGGACTGGTTGAACAATCATTTGTGACAAGATTGAGGATGTTCCTTTCTTTATGATTCCATTATCCTCCCCCTCAATATCCTAGGAGATCAGATCCTTCTCAATTCACATCAATGATAGATTTTTTTGTTCTTTTTACATATAACATATGCTGCCTTATGTGCTTTATCATGAAGGTAGAGGATTCAGAAGTTGTAATCCATGTTGAGTTCTAACCATATTCACTAGGGAATATTAATATATTTCAGTATGAATATATATTTGATGATTTTCTGATCATTTTATATCTCAAACTTCTCCCCATAGATATAATGTTAACAGATTTTTAATGAAAAGGTCATAGATGCCAACTCTAGATCATGTGAGGGATTTTTTTTCTCATGAAGTTTCAAATGCCCTGAGGCATAGGCAATGACTGGGTCATTTTTCATCAACGCACAACCTAATTCCTTCGATGAGGAATCACTGAACACTATAAAAAGTTCACCAATTTTGGGTAGTCTGAGAAGATGAAAAATAGTAAGCATTATTTTCAACTCCATTAAGCTTTCTTCACAATCACAATTACATGTAAACATGACTCCTTTAAAAGTTATCTTGGTAAGAGGGTTCAAAGTCCATGATAAATTTCCTAAATATCTGTGATAATACATAGCCAACCCGAGGAAACTACAAATATTTACACAAATGATGGCTTCGTCCATCATTCACATTATTTTTTCTTTGAAGGATCCATTGATATCCCATTGCTTGTGATGATATGCCCTAATAATTAGACATAAATCAAATAGAACTCACACATGTTGTACATGGCATAAATGTTCTTCTTTCATAAGGTATTTAGAACAATGTTCAAATATTCTTCATGTTCCTCATTGCTTTTGGATTAAAATAGAATATAGTAAAAAAATAATACCAATAATTTGTTGAGGTGATCTCTAAAGACTCTATTCATTAAATACATGATTATTTTTCGGGAATTAGTGTGTCCAAATTGAATTACTATGAACTCATAGTGTCTATAACTTGTACAAAAAGTGGACTAAGGGATATATTCCTTCTTCTCTCATACTTGATAATTTCCCAACCGATGATCCACCTGGTAAAAATATTTTTCTCCACATAGCTGATTGAACAAGTCATCAATATGAGGTAGAGGATAGTTTTTTGTATCGTGATCTTGTTTTTCTCATGATATTCATTACAATGGAGAATTGACCCATTATCGATAAAGAGGACTGTTGGACCCCAGGGTGAAGCACTTGGGAAAATAAACCCTTTTTCTATATTATCTAATAGTTGTTTCATCAACTCATAATGTTCCACAACATACATCCTATGTGGAGTCTCGGATATTGGCAACACCCTAGGTATAATTTTGATTGAAAATTCAACCTCCCTCCTAGGAGAAAGACAAGTAAATTCCTCAGGAAACAAATAAGAATATTCCCACAGAATATGCATGTCTCTGAGGGTGGTTATTTCAATATACTCATTCATTTGAGCTATAAATTCTTGATTTTAGGGAAAAAATATCTATTATTGAGATGTGGTAATAAATAAGATTTATCCCCATCCTTGCACTTGTATAGAAATAGTGGTTGATTCTCCATATAGAGACTAATTTTTTTATCAAGGAAATTTATATTGTCTCTATATAAAAAAGAAAATCCATGCCCATAATTACATCAATCTTCACAAAAATATGTATAATAAGGTTCTCCATAATGTTTAGTCTAAAAATTTTGACAGAGGAGTTATATACATGGTATTCAATAATTTTCCCATTTTTCATTTTCACTGATATATCTACTTCCATCATTTTTTGTGGTGTTTTAATAGCTCTACTAAAATTTCATGATATGAAGGGATGTCTAGAACCAGAAAAAAAGTATTTTCTATATTCTTGAATGAATAACTACCATACCTTTCACCATATCTTTGTTGGGATTATCCATGGTGGTAGTGATGAATAAATCTCACCCTCACAGCCATGGAGGTTGTAGGTTTCCTCTGAAAACCCATGGATTACGGAAATGACTTGAAAATCCTATTGGTTCATTATAGGTGTAGAAATGAACAATGTGTTGAGGGTTGACTGTAGTGTTATTTTCCTCCATCTCAATCGTTGGTTTCACATATTAGAAATTATTGTGTTGGTTTCCTTCCATCGCTCAATTAAAGTATTTATTCATCCCCATTAGGAGATTTTTGGGGTACTTATTCCCACACCTTTTACAAGTTGAATGCTAAAATTTCTTAGCAGATCTCTAAAATATGCCATTATAATTAAACTCCATTTTCCACTTCTTATCCTTGTGATACCCCTTAGATTCATCGATCTCTATTTAGACATTGAGGGAACAACCGAAAAATCCATCATATCTATCAATTCAATGAATCTCCAGTGATTCTCGTAGATGGGTCATTATCCCACCAAATAAGCGATCAACTATGTATTCCGTGGTAATGAAAAAATCGGAGGTTCATCAGGCAGGTATTGTGAATTTTTCCTCATAATCAATTATAGAGTAGTCATATTTTTTCTTGAGATCAAGGAAATCCCATTCCATTTTAAGATGACGGGAGGGTGAATTATTTATTGAAAAATAATTTCTCTAAATTTCTTTCTATCAATTTATTCAATCTCTTCCATAGGCTTCATATTCATGATCAATGTCCACCGCTGATCAGCTTCACCATTCATACAACAAAAAACTAGAATAACCATATCTTTTTTGGGACATTTAAGGATGTATAAGATATTTTCAAAGGAGTTGATCAATTTATTAGTGATGAAGGGATCAGATGATCCATTAAAATTAGGATGCCTTTGTCACATAAATCTCTCGATTGAGGATTGTTCTCTCTTTGGGGGGTTTGAGAACACATCTTGATCCAGGTTTATATTCAGAACTTATGTTAGATGAGAGATTATTATGACGAAGTTTTAGATCCCCACTCTCATCAGTTTGGGAATCTCATTGGGTAAGTCATCACATTTCCCTCTACATTGGTTGTTAACCTCATTCCTCATATTGTCGATCATTGGCTAGAATAATGGAAAAAATTAGGGATGAGTATTTTAAAATATTAAACACATAAAAGAGAATCTAATAAAATTAATGTGATAAATTATAAATTACATCTATATTCATAATTTATATGTTTCTAGACTTCAATATATGTTATCCATTATATATTTAATAACATATTATATAATGGGTTTATCCTTTTTTTATTCCCTTAATATTGGTTCATAGTGAGATTATGAATTTTTCAAAGAATATCTCTTTAAAGGGTCAAACCTGGTGTACAGTAAGGCCTGTTGTTTTGTACCAGATTACCCTGAGTCTGACCCAGAACATCTTTTTGGACATGTTACTCCTAGGTACATCTATGACAAAACAACATCCACTTATAGTATCTAGAATTAGATTTATTTTCTTGATAAACCACTTAATCTATACATACCAAAATTTAGAGATGTTATCTTATACTTGGTCTTATACCTACGACTTTTACTGAATGTTTCTAATCCTAATCCAAAAATTAAATAAAATCTTACTCCAATACCAATAATCACATCTCTACTATTTATTATACATTAATAATTGATTAATTAAATAAAATTAAAATTAATACAACCCAAAATATTAGTAACCATAGTGTATTTGGGAATTAGTTATAGTATATAAAATATTAAAACACGAAAAAAAATCTTTATTGAAAAATTATTTAAAATGTTAAAACATTCCTTAGTACTTAACATTGGATGGTATCACCTGAGGACATACATAAGAAAGGGGTGATATGTAAATCCTAGAATGTGAACAAACATGCTATAAGAGAAACCAGTTAAATACTAATCATATCAATGGATTACAAAAGGAACATGAATAATAATGCTCAATATAACATGTTAATCGTAACATGGTAAATGCGGAAACAAACTTAAAATACTTCAACATCAACAATGGTCAAGGGTAAACCTCCCAGATTTCATGGTAGAAAAACCCATAAAGGAATCAGGTACACCTCTGTCCTAGCATGATGTATCATGATACTAAACATTACCCAATGCATTTGAGCGCTATTTTGGTGCACCCATTAGAATCATTTAATTCTCAAACTTAAGTGTTCCACATAGATCATACGAAATTGATTCATTCAAAGCTATAATTTATTCCATAACAATGTAATGTGTAATACATAATATTAAGACAAAAATAAATAAGTTTCATGTTCATAAAGACTAATAAAGTTGATAGAAAAATGGGTATGGTATTCATAATAAAAATATTTTTGCATGGAATATTGTAGTGAAATTTCAGCAGCATAACAACATTACTTAAAAAAAATCATAAAATGGTTTGATGAGAGAGAAATGGGTATATCTTAATTTAACAATGATATGGGATGTAATATGTACATTTAAATACATTTCCCAACATATGTAATTGAATACAGAATGTTTTGCATAATAAAAAAACTTATAGAAAGAGGATAAATGAAAGGACCCTTCTATAATTTCGGCACGATAGTGGTTGTACATAAAGGATCATGGGATGATTAATGACAGGGAAATGGGATCTCATAATTTATAGATTATATTGAATGAATGGTTAATATTTAACATCATATTATAGAAAAATAAATTGTAATTTAAGAAACATAACATATAATAAGTTCTTGAAAGGATATGAGAAGAGAGAAATCTATTAGAAAATTTCAACATGGTAACAGCATAGGTAAAGGTAAAAATAAGAGATTGTAAATGTTTTATGATTAAAATAATATTAATTTTATATTAATGGAATCGTAATAACTGAACGGAAATATAACCAATTGGAATTACAAATTCAAATTTCAAATAAAGTTCTTAAATTAAATGAAAGAGAGGAAGGTGAGAAACCCTTGCATGAATGTTCAACTCAAAAGGCATTGGAGGGGAATATTTAAATCTTTGGAACTCCATTATAGGAATATAAAATGTATATAGAAGATTTTGGATGTGATAAATGGGATTTGAGTGAAGAAAAATGGGAGCTTTAGTGGGTTTATATAAGAAGAGATTGGAGATTCTTTAATATTTAGGTTCTGAACACTATATAATAAAATATCCAATACCACAAACCATACCATGATTTTTCCAATGTTTTATAACAAATTGGGGTGGTATACATTATTTTAAATGTTAAATTACCATAATTATGAAAATATTACCCTTTGTGCAGTGGAGGTGAGTCACACTCTTATATAAATGGGTTTTAAATCTTTTAATATATTATAAGTCTTGGAGGACTCATAATGGCTTTAAAAAATTAATAAAATAAAAATAAAATAACATTATTTTAAATTTAAAACATATATTTGGTTTTGGATTATTTTGACATTAATTATTACAACACATTTTTCTCATTATGATGTCATAAAATAGAAAGTATGTTTATATCGTATTTAATTTTAACATGAAAATTTGATTGTCTCATAAAAATATAAAAAATCACCATTGGAAAATTTTTATCTCTTTATTCCAAAAATAATAATTATTTTTCCTAAATAATTTTCTATTTTCTAAATATGGAAATTTTATATTTTTAAATAAAAACCATCATTTATTGAAAATGATGGGTTTTTGAAAATAACAGTTTTCAAACTATAGTAAAAAATATATTTGACATCAAAGAAATTATAAGATATTTTTTATTCTGAAAAATATTAGTTATTAATAATATTTCAATAAAATATTATTAATTTAAAAAAAGCATTAAATCATATATTCATTTACTTAATTTTAAAATTAACCAAAAATTAAAATCATGATTAAAAAATCATTTACTTTGTAATAAAAATAATGTAAATATTCCTATCTAAAGGTTATTGATACATATATATTTAAAACACTAAAATTCATCTTTAATAGTAAGGTTCATAATGATGGGGATTTCATGATGTAGTTCAGCGAACATGGTTTGGGTTGTGATCTCAAAGATCTTGACCTTCTCTCATAATTGGTTTCACTCATGCTTAAGTTATTGGATCTTACCTTTGGATTAACCAAAAGAAAATCTCGGAAATGTTATATCCCATAGAATATCTGATAAATGGGCTTCATAGGTTACCATCCAACTGGTTGAGGATATCTTTTTTCTTTTTATGGGTCTAAAGGATTTGTTAAAACCTTATATTTATACTAGTCATGTGATCATTGTTCAATGGATATATTATCAATGATAATGATACATTACAGTCTTTTAAATAAAATTGGATATAAGAAAAAAAATAATTTCATGTGTTTTCTATAACCATAATATTTTTAATAATTTCAAAAAAAAATTGTAATTTTATTCATAACAGATTGGGTCGTTATATTGTATTTCAAATTCGTTGGGAGACCGATGTTTGGTATTTATCAAATTTAGATCTTATACTAGTTATTGTGATGGACTTTCGTTTAGATAAATCTCATTATTTTGTGTATTTTATTGTTTGATATGAATTAATCTTTATTTTTCAAGAGATTTATCCTTATATCCTCTCATGGGGTGTGGGTTGTGACTCATTCTGGTTACATCTGTTCCAAATATTTACATTCTAGTGGATGATATTGTAATGGTGGGGAGATTGCAACAACCCATTTCACTATATATTAATTTATAATAATATATTTTGGGTTTAATTTTTAATTTTTTAATGTTTTGGATTTGAGTTTTTGTTTTACAATGTTTTTCTTCTATAGATGGTTCGAGGTGAATTGTTTAGTAATAATCTTGAAGGTTCCCATGTCTGGGTAATTTTGGGTTGATTCTAAACATTCATGGTTTAAATTACTCTATTATCTTGATGTTTGGGTGGATCTTAGTAGTAACAATGCAACTCTTCATTTCCTTGGGTTTCCAAGAGCATGACTTAAGTATAGTTAATAAAAAAATTTAACATGTTATAAATATGGATCTATGATTAAAAAGTTCCATTTTTTATGGTTGACACATGAGTAGATGAACCATGTGAGTTTCCTATGATTGATTGGGAAATGGTCTTTTTCTTGGGTAATTCGAACTACCTTGTTGTCACACAGTTAACTGAACTGTGTGTCCAAACCATAAATGTATCAAAGATTCACATAAAAGTGGAATTTTAAATGTATCCTTGTGATTATAAAAGCTATAAGGGATTTCTTTCTTTCCACTATCATTAATATATTCTAGGTGTGCATCCAGGAGTCTCTTTTCTCCCTTCCATATTATTTTGAGGTACACCAAGCTGTTTTGCTTCATGTTCTTAAGTTATTCCCATATAATTTCTCTTAGCTTCCTCTTATATAACACATGTCTACCATTTTTCATTTTTTATCCCTCTACCATGAACTCTATGGATGTTGGGGGATTGATTTGGGGTTCAGTATGGGGTTTTCAGGTAGTTTTTGGTCTTTATGGATTCAGGAGGGTCCCTTGTGTCTTTTTGGAGCACTAGCCATCGTAGGTGATGACTTCTACCATGTTTTTCATTTAACCGAGGTAAATGTTTTTTGTGATTATTCATCAATTGACATCCTATTGAATGAATTATCATTTAAAATTCAATATTTTATAAATTTAATCCATATGGGGTAGGTATTTTGGTTTTTAAAAGTTGTTAAAGGTGTTTTTTCACTTAGCATAAGGGTTTTACTTATAATTTCATGTTATCCACGAAATTCCAAGTGTAGTAAAGAAATTAAATGATTGGTTTCAAATAAAATGTATTATTTAAGGTGTTTTAATCCTATATGGGTCATGAAATGAAATGTGAAGTGTGGTTTTAATCATTTTATGTTTTTTCATAGGGATTAAAGTAGTATTTTAAAAGTTTAAATGTTTTTAAATTATTGAGATAAATTTTTTAAATAGATTATGTTATTTTAAAAAACATTTACTCTATTTGGGTTGTGAGATGAATTCGGGTTGTTTAATATAACCTCATTGTGGATTTTAATGGAAAATGTGTTGATTCTTGGAATGGTTCTTCCAAATAGTTTTGGGTGAGTTATTTTGGAGATTCATTTAAATGGATTTTTATAGTTTTTTATTAAATAATTTTGTGTTGTAGAATATTAAACCATTAATAAGTGACATAGAATTCTGAGTCTTTTTATATATTTATTTGGATCTTTGGGGTTTTTACCCAATGGTGTGGGTGAGTGTGAGACCCTCGTGATCCCCTTATTGTATTAATTCTCTGAGGGGGTACTATTTATTGATTGATGTGATTTGTGACATAAAGGGCATGTGGTATATTATATATGTCATGAATAAAATGTGATGGGGAAATTTATTCGGATGGTGTGGATGTGAGGTGCGATTTATTGCTTTAATATATTGACTCATGTGATTTATATCATCTGTTGGATGTTGTTCCTGGTGGTCCTAATAGACTAGGCCAAGGTATAGATAATTGAAACCTATAGTTTTGAGTGTGTTTCGATTGGGGATAGTGGCCCAATAGATTGATTGAGCTAGTGGAATTTATCATGGTTTTTAGACTGAAGGAATTAATGGGAGATCTTGTCTAGATTGTTGTAATAGTGTTCTCCCAGGAGATTTATTTTTAGATAGTCTAAAAAGGCTTCTGAGGGTGAGATAGATTCAATAGTGTCGACCTAGGGATAATTTATCTAGTTTTTACCATTATATTTAATTCCTAATAGGTTTAACATGAATCTTTGATGTACTTTATGGATGATTTAGGGGATTAAAATGTTTGAAAGTAGTTATAACCCCTTCCATTAAATGGATTATGGTCCTGCTATTTAGTTTGTGTCATTGACATGTTTTTTTATTCAGGGTACCATGTTTTCTTATTATTTATTTGTTTATTCACTTTCAAATTAGTTTGTTAATTGTTTTGGAATGTGGATTTGTAAATGAAGGGGTCCATATTTTAAATGGAAATTACGGTAATTTTTTGAAAGAGGACCATTAGAAGATTTCGTTTGTTACATGGGTTTTAACAAAAGGGGCATATTTTGATGTTTAAATTGTGTTCGAAAAATGATTTTTATTCCACCATATTTTAATTTAGAAAAAACGGTATACGTTTAATAAAAAGGGTTCAAGGCCTAAAAAAGTGAATATCAAGTGAATTTTATATTTTGATACAATATAAGTTATTTTTGTGAAATGTGTGTCTATGATTTGGATTTTGTATACTTGTTTATTGAAAAGATTTTTTAAATATTATTTTTAAACTAGAGTAAAATAGAATATATTTTTTATAGATTTTTGAAACATTATTGTGCTTACCTACTTGGCTCAGTTTCACTCACACCCTATATATACAAATTTGTATATGAAACTGTTAATTTTGAATTTTAGGAACCTAGGATTGGATCTCCCAAAATCTTGGATTTAGGTTGCGTCGAATGTTTGGAACATGATGAGGAGTGTGACTACAGGTCACATAGAGATTTCATGTAGCATATTTTATTTATATTCTCTTTCAGGTTATATATGTAATAGCTATTTTATCCTTTATTATTCTTAGGATTTTATGTTTATTCATTTATGTACCTTGAGAATTTTTATATATGTTTATTTATTTATTACCAAGTCTCTAGTTTCTTTGTTTTAATTATGATTCTCACTAGTATGTGGATGTATTCTTATTGATCTGGTATTTTATTCAGGGGTGAAATCATTCCAAATGATTATGTTCTAAAAATCTTGTCTAGTTTCTTTATCAGAGTGATTGTGAACACTCCTAGGGTATGTATCAGACTGAATCGTGTATCCAATGGATAGATGAATTAGGTTTTTTTCTGAAAAATTAATTCCACATATTAGTGGTTGATGAATACTGGGTTATCATGCACTCTTCCAAACCCACCTGGAAGATCTTTTATCATTTACCAAGTGTATTTATTTATTTAGAGAGATTTCTTAAAATATCATAAAGTAATATCATGATGTATATGAACTTACCTATTATATTTACCATTAGAATAATTAATGTTGTCTTTCTAAACCAACTCTGTTATATTAGTGGTGTTCTTATATTTACAATGGTTTATTTTCTAAAAATATTATATTGAGTGAGTCATTATACCTAGTGTCTTATCATAAATGATACTAGAAAACTCTTCTATAAATAAACTCTTCAATTACTATCAGTTTTACATGATAATGAATTATGTGATCACAATGGGTTTTTCTAATTATTATATTTATATTCATCATTGATTGTCAATTTAAGATACCAATTATTTGAGATTTACTAAACTATTTTTTGAGTATGAAATACCATAACAACATTCTTTAAAAATTTCAAATAATCTCTTGTTATATATAAATATACACTAAGAAAAAAATTGGTGATAGTCAATATATAATTATAGTTTAACATGAATCTATTTGTAAATCCTCAAGTTGATCACTTCCCTATATTACTCTGGGCATAAACCGTCAATTAATTTTTTAATAATGCACAAAACATCATATAGTCTTTCTATACATTCTTTGTCCCAAAATACAAATGTGAAAAAACATGATATATTTTAATTCATAGGAAGTAAAATTTAATTTTTACTTATAATGAAAAATATACCTGAATTATATGTTACTATTTAATTCTTCTCCAATTCATTTCATTTTTTATTAACATAACATTTCTTGTGACATGATAATGAGATATAATCATTTTATTTTTCTATCCCATTGATCTTATTCATATTAGATGAGGTACATGTAGAAGCCTTATACATAATGTTAGTCTAATAGTTATTCTTCTAGCCTTTTCTATTGTTCACCATATGGAGAAAAGGATTATAATGATTCATGTCCTTATAAAATTAGAAAAAAATATTAAGGATATTTAGTAGATAATTTTTTATGTTCTTCAAATTAAAATTCATAACAAAACCTGATAATCCCTTTGGGATTGAATCGTGTATGAGATCTATGTGCATTTGATCATGCATTTTAAACCCTGGATTGCATAAATGCTCAATATATCGAATTATATTGACTATATATGGTCCAAAAAGTTAACTATATCCAAGTTTCATGTAACGAATGATTTTTAAATATTATACCACTCATGTATTACTCTCTCCTGATAAATATCATGTAGATTATTGAACAAGGTATATGCATCCTTGTTTTCATGCCACTTTTGGAGTACACTAGGCATGGATGATAACATCAAACACTGTAAATCTAGTGCATTCATACATGTTTTTTAAGTATATAGTGAGATTTTATTAACTTGCCTCTTTTGTTGACAGATCATAAAACAGAGATTCTGACATGTAAACATTATGTTCTTATCATAGTATAATGTGCAAGAGATTCTAAAAAACTAGGACGTTACATCTAGTTATGTGGGTATATTTCTCTAGTATAGAACATAGAGATATGAAGATGATATTAAATATTTATTAATTATTTTACATTAATCCCATAATAAAATTGTCACCTAAAATGACTAATTTACAATCATTGTTCAAGTTTTGATAATAATTAAATAAGAAGAGCATTGTCCGAGATCATTTAATTAAATTAAAATTTAATGTTTTGATCATATCATTCAAAATTTTAATCCTAATTATGTTATTATTATTTCTTATTATTTTTGATGAAAATTAAAATCTATCATTTGAAGTAATATTTGTTGAATTTGGCCATTTGAAGGTTCATATGGTTCACAAAAGAAGGCCCAATGAATCATTGATGAAACACAATCAGCCATGAAGGTAGAATGTATGGGCTCAATCGAGAAGTCAAATTTATTTGATTATCCACAAAATTCATTGTGACAATAAAATTAATATTTTAAAAAAATTCAAGGCCCAACTCCACTGAAAAGGGGTCAAACCGATGTTTTAATGTCCATCGCACCATTCTATTGGGGAATTAAAATCATCACAAAATCCTTGAATTTTCTCCTGATTTTGACATCCATTTGATCTGGAATATTTCACAATAAAAGAAAATATATATTTTTACTACATTTTAGAAGAAATATATCATATTTTCCGGAATATTACTATTAGAATCCCCTTTTATGTTTTATCCTTTGAATAAGTGTTGATAAATATGGACAAATGCACATAGTTTAGTAAAATAGCCAAAACATTGGTTACAAAAGTCCACTGACCGCTAAATATTCATAGTATACTGAAAACATCCAAATATTAAAACTTATATGAATTATATATCTCATTATTAGGATATATGAATGGTCAAATAATCGATCCATGTAGAGGAGTAGTTTTAGAATGGAAACATTCTGTATCCTTGGGCTATAAATACATTCCCTTCTTCTCCATGAAAGGGGTTGGAATTTAAGAACAGATTAGGATACATCGGAACAACCAAATACATTCCAAAGGACTGAGAGGACCTTAAAAACTCATGTTTTTAATTGAGATACCCATTCTCTTCTCTTTGATTTCATGTTATTTTCCATTCGTTTTCATTTGTAATCTTGTAAGTGTTTTGTAGTAATTTTGTTTCAATATTAATGAATGTTTCTTCATAATAACTTATTCTCATATACATTATTTATTTTAATTTTTATTTTATTGAAATAGATAAAACCATGTTGAAAAATATTCTATTCTTTCACTTTCTCAATCAATTGAATGTTTTTTTACATCTCTTCACATTTCATTTCTGTGTTCAGCGCAGCTCTATTTTATTATCCTGTTTTTTATTTTATTTTTAAAAAATCACCAAAAACATTTAAACCATATTAATAACCATCTCAATTGTTTATAAAAATATATTCTATTTGGGTGATTCATAATTTTTTTGATATAAAGTGATTGAGATGTTCTTCTCGTTGATTATTATTTAGGTTAACATTGGGTATGTTGAAATAAAAATGCCATAGATTAATGGGTTGTTTTATTTAACATGTGGATTCCATGGATTATTGGAACCACAAATACACTACTATTAACACTTTATGATTTAGGATTGAACCCTATATTATGTTAAGGCGTGGACTAAGTCCTCAACACTGGGAATTCTGATAAAAATCATCTTGTGAGGAGGTTGTTAATTTAATGCAATATAAAGAAAATATCAAGGTTATAATTAGACTAACATCCCAAATAATTTACTCACCCCAATATTTTTTAAATTATTAAATGAAACATAATCCATAATTTGTTTCACTAAATCTATATAAACAACCCCCCCCATTAAATATACCATTAATTAAAAAAAATAGACTCTAATATTTGTGTCATCATCAAGGATTTGACCCAAGTAACTATATACACATTAGCAGAGCACTAAACCATTGAACAACCAATTTTGAACACCAAGTTCTTCAATAAGTGACTTAGGCTCTCATTTCTCTAATCAAACCATTGATTATCTTCTAAAAAATAATGGGGTTGTACATAAAACATAAACTGCATGTCACCACCAAACAAATGACATGGATGAATTTTATAATAGGTAACTGAAGAGAGTGACTGAGAGAATGTGAAGCCCTCCAAAAAATATTTTCCTGAAATAAATTTTGATGTTCTTTGGGATTATAAAAATGCATATAAACACCCCTAGGGATGTCTCTATTTAGGCTAGTTTTTTGTAAAGCATGTCATTTACCAGTTGAAATTCGACATAAGTCTTTTAGGGATGCGAAATCACAAAATTTTGAATGTGAAAAATCTAGTGGAGAAATATTATTGTAGTTTACTAATTTGGAGGAACATTGAATTAAATTATATGAGAATTATAATCTCAATAATGAAAAGGCCAAGGTACTCCATGAAAAAAATCCTATAAAAGGTATTTTTATGAAGGATAAAAGGTAATGCTCTTCAATTCTTGAATTCGGCTTCACCAAGGTCATCATAATTCTTATTGTGATAGTCCTTTTATTATTACTAATGTTTTCCCATTTACTGTAGTGAAAGTCCAATACCCCTCTTACAAAGGTACATTCAAGGTTAACAGACATTTGTTAAAGCATCACCATGAGAGGACACACATTCTGGGAACCACATTGACTTCCATCAGATACCAAACATCTTATAGTTGACCCACCACTAGATAGAGATGGAGACCCACCAAATCCAAATTAGGGGGAACCTATTTCCATTTAACTCATCTTCTCTATCTATCTATCTCCCTCCCTCTCTCAATATTTGTTTCCACTTTCCTCATCATACATTTTAATTATTCATTCTATTTTGTGTGGGTGTGGCTTTATAGAAAACTAAAAATACTATAAAAAACTATAACTATATGGGTTAAAAGAGTCATAATTACTCATCATTCACTTTTGAAAAAATTTCCAACCTATTTTGGAGAGTTAAAAGACTAGTTTTCATCTCAAACATTTTTATTTTCATTATAAATTTGGATAAATAATCTTGTGTCAAAACCAAAAAATATTAAATGATCAATTTTTTATTTGGAAAATGATTTTCCCCAAACAATGTAGAATACCATTAGCTTTCATTCCAATGTCACCTATGACCATATTTCCATTTTAAACATTTCTCACCCCCGATTTTAAGTATCGAGTTTGTGGACCTTCAATCTAAATTTCCTACTTTAGTGTACATTAATAATATAGAGGAATTTTTTAACTGTATGAGAATTATAATAGCCAAATATAATCCCTTTAATATACATTGATCCTCCATTTTAAATCGCCTTTGAGCATGTGAAAACCTTTTTTATAGCTACATTACATTCCCAATACCTTATGCCACCCAAAATATACATGTAAGTTCACTACATAATTTAATATAATTTATGTGTGGAGGTAATGGATTACATTTTGGGTATCCTTTTATTGATTTTAGCATCTTATTATATGCATTATGGAAATTATCCATTTTATTGTTGTGGATTGTTTTTCATTTCATGGTTTTTGCGATTGTATATAAGTTAATGACATATTGTACAAATTTTATTGAAATGTGTTAAAAATATATATGAAGAAAAAAAGATAAAATGAAAAAATAGAAAAATAGAATGGGTTGTGTCTTGGGAGGGGAAAAACCACTCTTCCTAAAACTATTATCTTTTAATAACTATTAAAACTAGTGTCCTGAGGAGGAAAAATTGGTTTGGGAGATTAGTGTGAGATTTGATTCAATTTCAACTTTTGAAAAAAAAAATACCAGAAGAAGAAAAAAGGGAACACTTTAATTATATATTCTTGTGTCATTGGGAGACGTTTTGTGTCTTGAACATATTTGAACTTTTTATACCCTTCAAATTTTATCCATCTCTTTTATGTAATCTTTCACACAACCATTCCCTTCTAAATGTGTGTTTCAATAACCTTCCATTTCTTATTTCAAATTTTTCATTTCTTTTTCCATGTTAGTGTTTCCCCCCTCTTTTCCTCTCACAAAGACATTATATTCATACCATCCCATAGCCACAGAAACCCCGCTAAATATACTTATTGATTCATGTTCACTTTAGAATTGGTAGCATAATCTTAAATCTCTTAGAAACTCTATGATTTTCACTTTTGTTTGTTGAATATGTGAAGCTCCCTAAATAAATTTTATCATATTGAGAGGAGTAAGTGTTGAGTTCCCCCATTTTCCATTTCTAAATTTGAGGATGAAAAAAAAATTAAACACTGTTTCTATAACTATTTTTTTGTGGAATTCATTATTGATGATTGAACTATTCTAGTCCCAGATAAATTGGTGAAATTGTTTTTATTATTTTTGGTGAGTAAAAATGATTTAGTTGTATTTTAATTTTATGTACGTGATAAAATTAACAAGACTATGTGTGGGGGAGTTTATATTACATATTCATTCAGTATTTCACATCAATCACATCATTTAATTTTCATCAAAAAATGATTAATTTCTAATAAATTTTCATGTTTTCTTCATAAACACATAAGAAGAGCATTGTTCATGTTCAGTTAATGAAAAAATAATTTAATGTTTTGATAATATGTTGCAAAATATAAATCCAAATTATATGATTATTATTTTTTAGTCTTCCAGATAAAAATTAATACATATCATTATATGTAATTGTTTTCCAATTCAGAAATTTGAAGGGTCATATGGTCTATACAAGAAGTTCAAATGAATCTATGAAGAAGACAAACCATCCATGAATATTGAATTAATGGGTCAATATAGAATTAAAATTTATTTTATTCTCTTCATAAAGTTGGGGTACAATACCATTCTTCTTGGATAAAAGATTTAAGGCTCAAATATATCTAAAAGAGACCTAATTGTGGTTTTGAAGTCCATCCCAACATTCGGTCTGAGAATTAAAATCAGCACACAATCCTTTAATATTAACATGATATAGACATCTAATTCATCTTATATTTTTTAGTGTGAAATAAAAGATATATATTTCATACTATTTATAATAAATTGTTCATATTTTAGGGCATCTTCCTATTCAAAAACTCATTCAAATTTCAGTCTTCAAAAACGTGTTGATAAAAATTGGAAACTACATATTGTTTAGTAAAACATCAATAAATTTAGATACAAAAGTTCAATGGCTGCTAAATTTTTAGAGTTTATAAAATAAATCTATATATTCAAATTTTTATAATAATATATCTCAATATTTTATTTTATTAATGGTCATGTCATCCATCCATGTGGGCAGGATGTTTTGGAATGAAAATAGTCTGTCTCCTTGGTATATAAATATATTTTCCTCTTATCATTACAAGGGGTATTAATTTTATAATAGAACAGGTTACAATGGAACTACCAAAACTTATTCAAAGGCCTGATTGGTCCTTTTAAACTCATATTTTCCCTATAGATACCCTTCCTCTTCTCTTTGTTTTCATGTTCTTTTCTGTTTGTTTTCATTTGTAATCATGAAAGTGTTTGGTTGTAATTGTGTGTCAATATTAATGAATGTTTCTGCATAATATCTTATTCTCATATAAATTATAAAGTTTAATGTTAATGTTTTTTCAATTTTATAAATCAATTTGAAAAACATTCTCTTCTTTCTTGTTCTCAATCAATCAAAAGATGGTTTTTACCTCTCTCTCTACATTTCATGTGTGTGTCTTCGATGCATCACTCTATTATTGTCCCAATATTTTTATTTTGTTTTTAAAAACACATCACAATAAAAAGTTATACCAGATTAATAACCATCTCAATGTATGAGTTAATCATTTATTGGGTTTATTTATAATTAGGAGACATTAAGTGATTGAGAGCTATTCTTTGTTGGGTATTATTTAGGTCAACATTGTGTATGTGGGGCTTAAAATTTCATGAATTAATGACATGTTCTGATTAACATGTGGATTAAATGGATGAGTAATACCTTAAATAAAATATCTTTAACAATTTTTTATTTATATTAGAACTCTATGTTAAGATATGTCTTGGACTGAAGCCTCAACACTTGGGAATTCCGATCAAAGTCATCTTATGAAGCTGGTATTAATTTAATGCAATATAAACTAGAGCTGAAGGATTCCATACGATTAAAATACACAATAATGAAAACACCCCATTATTTATTAAATTTCTAAACCAAAATTCATCCATCAATAATTTATTTTAAGCCCTGTAATCCCCCCCCCCCCCCACCAATTAAAAATTCCATCCCTTAAAAACAATGGAGTCTAACATTTGTACCATCATCGATGATTCAACCCGAATACCTCAATAAACATTATCCAGGCATCAAAAGAACGATTGATAATAGATAATCATCCATGATTCACGAGGTCTATTTAGTTTTAATTTTTTATAAAATATAATAAATGTGTAATTTTAGTAATTTATATTGATTAAAAAGATACATGAAATAAAATACATTTAATTATTTTATTAATCTGTCACTATTTTAGCAAGTCTCAATACCCCTCACCGTTGGACTCAGAATTTCATTTATCATGGAATTTCATGTCGAAATGGGCAATATATCCCTTATCATAATATATAATTTTTCTTGAAAAATATTTGAAATTATTTAGGTATGAGGCTTAAAAACTATTATCTCATAACTCCTTGATTCATTGAGCGGACTCCACAATCCTCTGATCCTAATTCAAATTTCATGAACACTTGTCTCTAGGTTGAACCTAGTCCTACTGTAAATTTTGACCATTGATATAACATAGAAAATTCAACCAAAAACATTTTTTAAAACTATTATATAAATGAAAAAACCATGAATTTGTTCAAAAAATCACTTTTTTACTATGATTCTATTCTTAAGTTATGTAATAAAATGATTTTATAACATAATATTATTTTGAGGTATTTTTTAATTTTTAATAAATATTCTTACATTATCCATTATATTTTTTATCAAAAAAATGTGGATTTTTCAAAATTAATTTAACAATGCCTTTGATAAAAACATTTACTCAAATACAATTATTTTACTTTATCTTACATGTCATGTTATCTTATTTTATGTGGTCTCATTTAACATCATATAAACATACATCCCATAATAGATTACCATGAACTTATAAAAAATAAAATATATAAATATACTTGATCATGAGATTTCAAATTATTAATTTATCGAATAGTTGAAAAATAGACATATAAACCTAGGGAAAAAAATCCATGAGTCAAGCTTGGATAAAGATGAAAAATTCGACCATCGACCATTGTATCTTATTGGTTCATTCAACTCAACTAAAATTTTCAACTATCACCTCTCTCGGGAGATTCATCCTTTAAATTTTTTATATTGGAACGTGGGTGAATGGGAAATAATGTTATAAGATATAAAAAATAAACCATGGATTAGCATGTACTATATAATAATGGTAGGAAGGATGACTCATATGCCATTATATTTAATTTTATAAACATTATCACAAATAAAAATTCATGAAATGATATTGAATTAAATATAAACCGAACAAATACATTAGTTGGTTAAGATCATGATCAATCACTTACATGAAATGACATTGTGTGAATATATTCTAGAATACATTCAAAATAACTCTTTTAATTAAGATAAATTTCTCTAAAATTATTTATTAATGATCATATTAATCAATCAATTAATTATCCCAGTTAATAATTTATGCAATCCTTGAGATACATAATATTCTCATTCATTATAATTTTAAATAAATCAAATAAATTACTTTTATTTAAAATTAATTATGTACACAACATGTACTTGAAGACAACATGGATTTTAATCTCCTAAAGTACATGATTCCATTTATGATTGGGTAATGTGTATTAAAATGGAAATTACCATACATGTAGTGTCATGTGGTTTTTTGATATATAGTTTTACATGTCAATTTGAGTATTTAACTCAATGTGTGTTGAAACATGACACACATTAATCCTATGCGGTGTGTAAAACATTAAATTCCTATGCAATGTACATGAAATGTATAAAGACCACACTATGTATAGTTCCAAAATTTATATGGAAATTAATTAGGAATTTAATATTCATTAAACAATGTCCCATTCCATGTATGTCTTCTACACATCATGTAGTTTGGTTTACTTACACAATTAATTTTTTTACTTGAAATTAATTTTACATGGTGTACAACCTATCTTGTCATGTACTCTATGAAAATGGGTATAAATTAAACTAAATGTACACTATCTACACTTCATTAAATTATTCTGTACTCATACTACATTACACAGCTATAGATTCTATGTGTAATCTGTATCAAATAATATATCATTACATTGTGTGTACGACAGCCACACATCATGTAACTATTGTTATCCCATGATGATTGGTTGATAGTTTCTATGTGTGATTATTTTCTGATCGGTAATAAATAACACTCCCTGTAAATTAACTATTATTATTTGATTTATAGATAATTATCTTTATTACTTGGTTAAGAGGGAACCCTTTTATTGTCTTGAAATGTCGAACTACTTGTATATAATGATCAAAGGAAATTGAGGTCTTCACATGTAAATTGTATATGAGACCACACCATGATCATTAAAGACCTCATTGTTGCAGTTAGAACCATGACCTCAACCATGTCATGATACCCATCTTAAAGCCCCGAGACCACACTAACCACACTACGCCATATTTTGGTGTCAAAATTTTTTACCTAAACCACAACCATCACTAGGCCATGTCATCCCATACTATGCTTGATGAAGTGTTCAGACCATTCCCTCTAGTCTACCTAGCCATGGTGTCATCCTCCTACCTTAGAAAGGGATTAACTTCACCATAAATATCCCCCATGGGGGTACATCAGGATTTAAACCCAGGTATGATGCTAAATTAAGTGTTGAATTTACAGTTCAGATAAGTCTTCAGTTGTAAATAATATTAAATGTTAATAGTAAAATTATAAGGTATCATTTTTACTATATAATATGATTTAATAAATAAAATTCCCATACTACTTGAACATGACCTGGAAACTACTCCATATCTATAACTCAGCCATGTGGTGCGTTTTTTTATTATGGAAAACAACAAATATATTAAAAACCATGGGCAAGAGATGTGTGATTCCACTATTAGATAAATATGGGTTAGAATATCTCTATCTCTCTCTATCGCTGATGAAATCACATTCTCTCTATAACATACCATATCATACTATATTAAATCATATTACTATAGGGAATATTCCCTTTAAAAATTTCATTTTATGGTTCAGAATTATATGTAATCAACATTCCCCATAAGATTAATCTTAGAGTGATCGATAGTCAGTCCCTAATTTTTCTAGAGAAGGTCTAAGCCTTCATGAAAGTAAGATGTCTGAGCCAAATACCTTCTTTCCAAGGACACTTTACTAGAGACTTTAATTTAAAAAATATATAACACATGATACGTATAAATTATAAATAACTATTATATTTGAGCTAAAAACTCCATAACAAATATAATTCGAAGTAGATGAAAAAAAAATCTTATGTTGTCGTACCTAGAAAATAATACATGACATTACAATTTTTTAATAATCAATTTATCAAATAAATGTAAGATTACAAAATATTCACAACATATAAAAAATTTATATAAATGAATATGAAATGAAATAAATAAATAAAGACATTATTTATTTTATAACATGAGATATCAATACAAACATTTCATTTTTTATTTAGACATAAAAATATTCTATTTATAATACTTAACACATATTTGTTTATAAAAATATTGTCAAAAAATAGAAATATTAGGAAAAATTATTCTTTTCTCAAATTGGACTACATCATATTTATAATATATTGTGGGAATATCTATAATAATCAATAATTCTATCATAGTATATGTTAGAAACACCTTTCGGAAACATATAATTCCTTATACAGGTGGCCTTTTTTTCTTACACGAGTGTCAACTCATGTTGGTGGTCATCCATAATTTATGATATACACTATAATATAATGGGGTTCATCTTACAAGCTATATCATTATCAAATAATATCAACTGTATCAATATTATGATTTGATGATCAATTTTACACAACCTGAATTTTCTATGATTCCCTATGATAACTCTTATCATATCCTACAAAACAATGTAATATTATGAGATTCAATGAATCATACACCAAGACTCTATAAAACGTACCCTATGACCAATACAAATAATAAAACATATATTATGATATCCTATATCATAAAAAAGAATATATATCCAATAGACAGTGTTTATCCACATCATATTGTACATTAATATATATCTATATGCACATTATCATATATATGAATTTAAAAAAATCAATATAAAAACATTTTGAATTGGTGGTGAAAGTGGCTCGGATACCACTGAAGGGTTTTTTTGGATCATATCATGTCTAATAATGTGGAAGGAACCCAAAAACCAGCCCCATATATCATCACCAAATCAACATGTTAATGAGGAATATATTATAAAACATGCATACCACTTTTCCAATATATCCCGTCTCTAATAATCATGATGGAATATGTTTGATGGAGATCCCCAAAATAGATAACCAACATAATCTTGCCTATATAGGTAGTACATCAACTATTATACTACACATATGCTACAAGAGATTCCCAAATACTCCAAATATGTGATATAACCTTTTCAACAAAGATAATCAAAGAACTGGTAAGGAAGAGATCATCAGCTTTGAATGATAGTGTTTCACCCACACTCTAATAAAAGTATAATACCTTCATATAAGATTCCTTCATTGGAGAACTCTATCATTGACTTCCAAAATTTGGTGGCTAACATAATTTGTCTAAATATTTATGCCTATAAAGACCCTTAAATTTCATGAATTTTTTTTCTTAATTTCTTTGGAATTTTACGAGCCCGCAGTTTCTAACGACGCCTGATTCCGATGCCCAGTGTGCCCAGAATCAATTCTTGATGTTTTATTCAAGTACGTTCAATAAACGTACATGCAGGTTTTTCTATATTTTGATCCCGTGCTGGTAATTAAAATCTGAGGGCACCGATGAACTCACAGCGTGGGTAATTTCTTACAGGGGTCTTTTCCACAGTTGCGTTTTATGCGAGTTGAAAGTTTAAACTTTTGGTATAGTTAAAAAGATAAACATAACTGGTTAGAACAATTTTATTCACCATGGTGGTTAATTCCTACATGGGGAAGTAATTGGTGGGTCCCATCCCAACATAACATCCCATGTGTGGATATTTATGAGTTGGGGCCCACACGAGGCCAACCATTCATCTCTTTTTAAACTCCCTTAAACTCCCTATTTAACTTCACCTCATTTCATTGAACAACCCTTCACCTTCCATATCCCCAACTCCAATTAATTTTCTTACCCATCTCAATTAATTAAACAACTCTTCTAATAATTAATTAAAGAGTTTTTGAATTAATTTGAATTCTTTGAAGTTTTATTAAAATAAGTGGAAGCCTTATTTTAATTTTTGTTGGAAAATCTTGTGCTGGGGAAATCATTGAAGAGTTAAAAAGGGAGATTTCCCCCTTCGACGAAGAATGTTCTCTATCGACGAAGAACAACTATCTACTCTTCTCTTCCTTTGCGTCAAGGGAGAAGATGCCGACTATGGAGACCGATGCCAACACCAACGTTCTTTCTTCCTCTGATGTCGACGGGATCGACAGTGCCCTTCCACGACTTCGTTCTATCGCGACGCTTGCCTCTTTCTACGTCTCAATGACGTGCAACGTCATAATTGAGGTAGGTTTGTTTTTGTATATTTTTATATATGAGTTCTAAACCCTTTAACTTGGAAGATTATTCTATAGGTTGGATTGCTTCAATTTTATTTGAATAAAATTGTTTCTCTTTCTAGGTGAAACCAGGAATATCTTCAGAAAATTGACAACACCTAATGCGGAGGTGCGGGCTGAACAGACACAACCTAATGACCCTCTACTGGTTGTTTTTCTGTGCACGGATTGATGAGTGAAGAAGAAATAGGGCCGCAACGGTGATTTGAAGTCGTCATAGTGAAGAGCGGGTCCCAAGAGATCTGCAGGTGCAAGCGGTGGGCGAATCGGACCACCAAAGCGTGTCCAGTGGACCACGGAAGGTGACACTGGCGTGCCCCGCAGGCACGGAGGTGCCAGTATCTGGCGGAGGTGGCCTGCCATAGGAGAAAACCTCCATGGCTAAGCCGCGACTACGGGAGGAACCCGTAACGGCCGAGCTGTACCGGTGGTGAAGCGGCACAACATTATGTCGCGCCAGTTAGTGGAGGCCGCACCCCCCATGCTCGGCTAGCTGGCCGAGCTAATGAACCCCCACCCCCCCAGGCCATGTCGGGCCGCGCCAACAGGGTCGGGCTCGGACCCGGGTCGTGTCGACCCGGTTCGGGCCGACCCAGGGAGGGGGGGCGGGCAGGTCGGACCAGGCCCAGACCCCCTTTTTCAGACCGTTTTCGGTTAAATGGCCATAACATGAGCTACAGACCTCCGATAGACGCACCGTCAGTTGCATAGGATTCCTTAGATCGATATGGTCTTTCGGTATGTTACATTCATGGTTTTGGTGAAGTTTGTGTATGGATGGGTTGGTTTGAACTCAAAACCAACCGAGCCCTCGGAGTGGAAACGCATATAACTTAAGGACCGAACATCTGATTGACGTGCCGACAATTAAGTTGTTTTCCTTTTTTTGAGATAGATCTTTTGGAATACTCCACTAGAGTTTTGGAAATAGTTGGAGTATGGCCGGGTTTGGAACGAGCATATTTCAAACTAGGCCCTTTGAACGGGAAAGCAAATATCACTCAGACCGGACATCTGTTTGTTGAACCGTCAGCAGCACTGGTGATCCCTTTGAGAAATAGTCCCTTTGAGTACACCCCATTGGAGTTTGGGGTACAGTTGAGATACGGTCGGGTTAGTTTGTACACGAAATCAACCAAGCCCCCGGGACAAAAAGGCTAATAACTCATACACTGGGCATCTGATTGACTCGCTGTCTATTGCGTTGAGACCACAATGTAGAGACAGTCCTTTTTGATACTTCTATGTGAGACTTAGTGAAACATGGAGTGTCAACAAGGATCTCATGGAGCAGATCCTTATGGAGATGAGCAGACAGAGTATGGAGACCTAGTTGTTGTAGACCTGACGACTGCTTGACCGATTCGACTCAGTGTGACTCGACTGGCCTAGTAGAGGGAGCACCCAGTTTGGTAGTAGACCCATGGAGGACGGAGCGCCTGGTTTGGAAGCAGACCTGCGGTACTCGACAGGAGGAGTACCTCTTACGACTATTAGGGGGAGTGCCCGGTTTGGTGGAATATCCACAGCGGTGGAGCACCCTGTTTGGCAGCAGACCTGCAGTACTTGGCAGGAGGAGTACATCAGCAATCTAAGGATAGTGAGTAGCACCTCAGAGTAATGACAAGACCACTGTACTCGACAGAGGAGGAGTTCTCTAGCAATTGTGGTTTCGATAAGGAAAATCCTGGTTTGAGTTGAGTCAATGACCTTTGTGTTTCTCTCATGGTTGAGATGGGATACTTGAAAACTTAGGTATATATATGGGCATATACCTAAGTAAATGTTAAATATTGATCAATTTCATTGTGGTTTATCCTTGTCAGATTTTGTGAGACCTTGAGGGTCTCGGGGTCCATACTGAGTATCGTTATACTCACCCCTGCACGGGCTATGCCCGCACCTCATTGTATTGGATGCAGATGACGAACAATGCTGACCGAGGCAGAGCGTACGAGGACTGGAAGGTACCCAGATGTTGACACTCAGCATGACGGCACACGAAACAGACCAATAGAGATGGAGTGCTGAGGAAGAAATTTGTACTTACCCTTCAGGTAGGAACCAAGAGAATGATCCAGGAGCTGCTTCACCATCAGTTGTTGCCTTTTCAGTTGTACTTTCTTTCAATTGATGTCGTGCCTTTTTATTGGGCTTGGATTTCCGGCCCCTTTGTACATTCAGCATGCTGGTTAAACTGCTTTACTTAGTGGATGCTTCCACTTGTACTATGGTTGTGTGTGTTTACATTTTATAAAGGCAATGCCTTCCTAGTTTTTAGAGAATTACGCCTTTGGTGCTAGTCGCCAGCCCCTGACCTATGGAACTAGGTTTGGGGTAGTCACTATACAGGCCCCGAGGGTATAGGTCATGACAAATTGGTATCAAAGGAGTCGGTTCTACCGCAGAACAAAGGACTCTGATATTTCCTTTTTGTGAAGCAATAATGTCATGGGTATCGAGGGAGGTTTTCAGTTTAGGGAGTGTAATGTTGGTGCGGTGGCTGACGTATCCATACCCCAAGACCCTTACATCTGATTTCTGACTCAATGCACGAAAACACTGATTGCGTGTGTGTTTTAAAAAAATTTCATTATGTCAGCTCAAACCAGGTCATCTCACTAGGTATAATTTTCTTGACTATGTCGCTTCTGTTCTGGATTCCTCCACGCAGACATCCTGTTGGTGTTTCGATAGAGTACATGATGATGGCACACCGAGCGATGAGGTTCCAGTACAGGGCCCTCTTGCCATGTTGGCACCTTCATGTGGTGTAACAGACACACCACCTCCTGTTGGGCAGTAGATTCCACCATCCGTACTAGTGGATGGTACACACTGGCAGAGCGCATTGCCCGAGTGCCAACAACCGAGGCCTCCGAGGTTACGAGGCGAGGCAAATTCCCATGTAGCAGTGGACTGACGTGAGGTGATTTCTATAATTCTACACTGAGTTTAGACACTGGTTGAGAAGATAGTGATCTTAGCTACTAGTGTTTTTTAGTGAGTGACCATGAGGTTGGTACGCTTAGTGATGAGGCTTCGGTACATAGATCGACGCCTGAGATAGTACTTTCGGGTAGTGTGCCAGTTGTATCATTACCTAATGGTCAGAAATTACAACTGGTTGTACCGGTAGATCACACATATAGGCATAGTGCCTTACACGTGTTTCAGCATCCGATAGCCCTTAGGTTCCGAGGCGAGACAGACTCACAGGCAGCTGATGAATGTCTTGAGGAGGTGGCTATGAGATTTTCTAGAGCTTATACAGCTTTTGAAGGACGACATGTCGGTATTTGGGTATTCATCGAGGCGTACCGATCGTTCCTAGCACATGATAACTACGATATGATCCGTGCTATAGAGCTCGGACCTCTGAGCGAGGTGTGTTTAAAGGCTATCTGAGCTAGCACTTTTCCACTATGCCTTCCTACTTATGCTTGGGTTCTAGATAGAACCTTTGTGGTTGATGTTCTTTGGCTGAATGGATACTGCTAGAGAATGTTAGTAGTGGGAAAGTAGGGAACTAGCACTAGTCTCAGAGACTTGGGCATTTGAAATCTTTCATGATGAAAAAGTGATAATGATAGATGAATCTGCAGAGGAGCAGACATGGAAGCAGAGCTATGAGAGAATCATGAGGTGTTGTATATTTCGACATTTAACAACCACCCGCCTTTGTAGTCCATACAAGGCTCAGGGGGAAAGAAGGCAGGGGAAGATAGTAGCTGCATGCGGTAAATGAGTTTGACCCATGGGCTCTAGTAAAGATTTGAGGTATATTCTGTGTCCACTACTAGATGACGTAACAACACACATTGATATGAATCATTCCTTTCTTCCACGAATCTAGTCCCAGACCTAGAGTTTCCGGTTAAGACGTTGACTTGATCCTCATGTGTGGAGATACCATTGGGAGGAGACTTGATAGTCACACTTACGCCGATGGTGTGATATGACCCTTGAGGTGAGTGTTTCGGTTGGAACCTCTTTGTGGCATCATCGAGGCCTTACAACATTAGTTTGGGTATGGACTGGGAAACAATAGTTCATACATAGATTGACTATATTAGGAAAACGATTATGGTTTACCTACAATGTTGGGATGGGGTTTCATTAATCGGTGAAAAGGAATACCCATGCAGCATAGGATAGAATCATGCATTAGAATGTGTAGTTGATCACTCAATAGTTGGACAGACTTACCTTGGTTGTGGAGGAATTTTCCAGAGTAGCAACAACGGATTCAGTTTTGACACGGAAGAAGTAGCCCTTCGTATGGTCTGAGAGATTCCATCAGAGTTTTCATGATATGAGGAAGAAGTTGGGTAGTGCACCCATCTTGAGGTTATAGGAGGAGGTGTTAAGGGAGTTTCAAACTACCCCTCTAACAGTACATCCAAGAGTGGCGATGATGTATCAGGACCCCAAACGATAGCACTGGGGGCCGTTTATGATAAGGTTGTAGTAGAGTTCATTTCATGATGCCTCACTTGTCAGCAAGTGAAGGCGGAGTACCAGGTACCTGCAGATGGTTCAGGCTATGACGGAGAAGGTGCAGATCATCTAGGATCGGATGAAGACTGCACAAAGCATACATATGTCCTATGCTAATTGAAGATGTAGACCACTGGAGTTCAAGGATGTCGACCACATTTTCCTATGGGTATCACCTAGAAGAGGTCTACGGAGATTTGGCCGGAACGGAAAGTTATCTCCAAAATTCATTGGACCACTCCAGGTCCTCAATAGAGTAGGCGAAGTGTCTTACCGCCTGGCCCATCCACCACTGTTTCACCAGGCGCACGACATCATCTACATATATATGCTGAAGGGATACGTGCATGACTCGACCCACATCATCGATCATGGGGAGCTAGACACCGATGATGGGGTTACATTTACGGAGGTCTTGGTGGAGATCAAGGATCGACAGAAGTGGGTCCCAGATAGATGGTCGATTCATCTGGTGTGCATTTTCTGGTCGAATAGGAACCTCCCGTAGAGCACATGGGAGCAATAGTCTCAGATGTGTTCTGACCCCTTTTGTTTCCCTAGCATGTGTTGTAGCTTTACTGGGACATAATGCTATGATGTGGGAGTAATTTAAAGACACAGAAATTTCAAGGAAATTTTTTTCATAATTTTATTGGAATTTTATGAGTCCGCTGTTTCTGACGGCGCCTGATTCCGAGACCCAGTGTGCCTAGAATCAATTTATGAAGTTTTGTTCAGGTATGTTCAGTAAATGTACGTGCAGGTTTTTCTATCTTTGGAAATGATGCTCGGAATTGAAATATGAGTGCACCGATGAACTCGCAGTGCGGGTAGTTGCTTAAGGGAATCTTTACAACATTTGTGTTTTATGCGGGATGAATGTTTAAATTTGGGGATTTGTTAAAAAGTTAAATAAAATTGTTTAGAACAATTTTATTCACCATGGTAGTTCAATCCTACAAGGGGATGTTATTGGTGGGTCCCATCCCCACATAAATTCCCATATTTGGATATTTGTGAGGTGGGGTCCACACAAGCCCAACCTTTCAACTCTTCTTAAACTCCCTTAAACTCCCTATTTGACTTCACGACATTTAATTTAACAGCCCTTCACCTTCCATCTCCCTCACTCAAATAAATTTTCCAACCCATATCAATTAATTAAACAACTTTTCAATTAATTAATTAAAGATTTTTTTAATTAATTTTAATGCATGGAATGTTAATTAAAATAATGGAAAGCCTTATTTTAATTATGGTTGGGAAATCTTGTGCTGGGGAAATCAATGAAGAGTTAGAAAGGGAGCTTTCCTCCTTCGACGAAAAACATTCTCTCTCGATGAAGAACAACCATATACTCTTCTCTTCCTCCGCGTTAAGGGAGAAGACACCGACCGCAGAGACCTATGCCTATGAAAACATTGTTTCTTCCTCCGATGTTGACAATATCGACATCGTTCTTCTGTGAAAATGTTCTATCATGACACTTTTCCCTTTCCACAGCTCGACGACGTGCAACGTCATAATCGAAGTAGGGGTTGTTTTTTGTATATTTTTATATATGAGTTTTAAACCCTCTAACTTGAAATATTATTCTGTAGGGTGGATTGCTTCAATTTTATTTGAATAAAATTGTTTTCCGTTCTATGTGAAACCATGTTTATCTTTAACTAATTGATAACGCCTAAGGAGGAGGGTGCGATACGAACAAACATGGCTCGCCGACCCTCCGCAAGTTGTTTGTCTATGCGCGGATTGACAGGAAACGATGAAACATGGCCACACCGGAGATTTGAAGCCATTGCAGTGATGACTAGGTCCTGGGAGAGCCATAGGCGAATGCGGTGGGTGAATCAGACCACCGGAGCGCGTCCGGTGGTCCGCAGAAGGTGGCACCGGCGCGGCGGCGGCGTGCCGCCAGATCAGACCGTCGCGGCTGATCCACAGTGGGTGGCAGGAACTCGGAATGATAGAGTTATTCCGTTTGTGAAGTGGCATCTAATTTAGCCGTGCCAGTGAGGGGAGGTTGGGCCCCCCCACGCTCGACCAGCTTGCTGAGCCAGAACACCCCCCCCCCCCAGCCGGGCCGGTGCGGGCCACGTGGGCTGGGCCACGCCAACCGGGCTGGGCTATGCCCCGCCAGGATGTGTCGCGCCCTGCCAGGCCAGACCCGAACCTTGGTCGGGTTACCCAGTTTGGGCCAACCCAGGGTGTGTTGGGCCGAGTCGGACTGGGCCCAGACCCCCCTTTTTCAGGCAGTTTTCAATTAAATGATCATACATGAGCTACAGACCTCTGATCTTCGCACCCTAAGTTACGTAGGATTCCTTGGATCTAGATGGTCATTTTGGTATATTACACTAAATTTTTGGCGATGTTTGTGTATGGCTGGGTTGTCCGAACCTGAAACCAATCGGGCCCTCAGAGATGAAATACTTATTACTTACGGACCGGACGTCCGATTGATGTGCCGTCAATTAAGTTGGTTTCCTTTTGTTGAAACCAATATTTTACCATACTCTTCTCAAGGATCAGACACAGTTGGAGTACTGCTGGGGTTGGAATGAGCATATTTCCAACCGGGCCACTGGAACGGAAAAGCCAATATCTCTCAGACCAGACATCCGTTTGACGAACCATCATAGGCACTACTAATATCTTTGAGAAATGGTCCCATTGAGTTCACCCCTTGGGAGTTCATGGTACAGTTGAGATACGGTCGGTAGGTTTGTACACAAAACCAACCGGGCCCCTAGGACAAAAAGGCTAATAGCTCACATACCAGGCGTCCGATTGACGCGTCGTCTATTGCGTTGAGACCCCTACGATGAGGAGGTCCTCTATGATACCACTACATGAGACTTTGTGACAAATTGAGTATCGACCAGTAGCTTGTGGAGAGGACTCTCCCAGAGACGAGTAGAGAGAGTGCAGAAACCTAGTAGGAGTAGACCCGACGACTGCTTGACCGATTCGACTCTCTATGACTCGACTTGCCCAGTGGACGGAGCAACCAGTTTGGCGGCAGACCAACGTCGGACGGAGCGCCTGGTTTGGAAGTAGACCCGTGGTACTCGACAGAGGGAGTACCTCTAACAACTATTAGGGGGAGCACCTGGTTTGGTGGGAGACCCACAACGGAGGAGCACCAGGTTTGGCAGCAGACCGGCCGTACTCTGTAGGAGGTGTACCTCACCAGTCTATGGTTATTGAGTAGCACCTCAGAGTCGTGATAGGACCACGGTACTTGATATAAGAGTAGTTCTCTAGCAGCTATGGTTTTGATAATGAAAATCCTGGATTGAGCTGAGTCAATGAAGATTGTGTTTTCTTCATGGTTGAGATGGGTTACTTGATAACATAGGTATATTTATGGGAATATACCTAAGAAAATTTTAACTATTGAGATATTTTTTTTGTGGTCTATCCTTGTCGGATTTTGTGAGACCATGAGGGTCTCAGGGTCCCTACTGAGTATCATTATTCTCACCACTACCATGGATATGCCCGCACCTCGTTGTGTTGGATCCAGATGACGGACAACGTTGACCAAGGCAGATTGTACGGGGATTGGACTCTACCCAAAGGTGGACACTCGGCGTGATGCCACATAGAGAAGACCGATAGATGCAGATTTCTGAGGAGGACATTTGTACCTACCATTCAGGTAGGAACCTAGAGGATGATCTAGGAGCTACTTCACCATCAGCTGTTGTCTTTTCAGTTTTACTTTCTTTCATTTGTAGCTGTACCTTTGTGTTGGGCTTGTATTTGCAGCCCCTTTGTACTTTTAGCACATGTAGGGACCCCAATCCCTGGGTTACTTATGAGACTTGATATATTGACATTTCATTACAACATTTATAAATAATATACCATGACCCATTACTACAGAAGATCACGAGGCTTAGGATTTTGGGAAACCAGTGGCTTTTGGTAAACTTCATTAGTTAAAACCACGCCTGGTCATTTTAAAACAAAAACGTAGGTTGAGCAAGTATTACTAGCAAGGGGTTTTAAAACTTTTTAAGAAAACTATTTCTCAAAGATGTCATTTTGAAGACAATGAAAAACATTATTAAAAACAAAACATTGTCTTTTCTTAAAACATGTAAATCCTACATTTTTTAAAACCACATGCACGGTGAAGAAGTACATAATTAAATGAAACTTTAAAGGAGACATAAATCAGAGAGCACAAGTATGTGAAGAATAGATGATGCATAACTTATAACCAAAATTACTTCAGTTCTAAAATATTGAGAGTAACCAGGGAAAACATCCATATCATGATTCATTGGCACATAAAATTCTGATAAAAACATACTACACATGTTACAGTTCATACCTCATAAATTCGTTCTCATAGTCAAGGGATTTTTCAACTAGGGGATGTCATGTTAGTTGGACTAACCCCTGGTTTACCATTTATCATCACATGAAGAGGGAATGTATAATTCCAGACTTTTTAAGACCTTGTGTCATGGTATTAAAACATAACTTAGTACGGGTCAAGGAAAACCGCCAATACCATTTACCATAGTAGCACAAGAAAAGGCTAACTGCCAAGACCGTCACACATAAAAGAACAAGCCAAGGCTAACCTCCATGAACATCGAACATAAAATCACATGCCAAGGCTAACCGCCAAGACTGTCGCACATAACGTCTCATGATACTCTTACTTTACCCAATACATTGGAGCACTATATAATTCTGGACACACCCGTCCATAAACACTTAAGTCCAAAAAACCCCTCACTTATCTCGACATGGTCATTCTTTCAAAGGGTTTCATTCACACATTCTTAATCAAACCATTTTTACATGCGTTTTCATAGTCAGGAAGACAATTCAATCATTAATAAAACTATGACGTACGTGATACAAATCCATACACATAAGAAATTAACTTAACAATTGAAAACATGGGTTATAAGGAAATGAACACAAACACTTTATCATTCCGAAGCATCATAATACCAAGTTAAAAACAAGTCCGTTCATAACTAACACACATGCGGATAAATGGGTATAGTGGATGTTTATTTAAAATTTTGTGAATATACATATTTTTATACAGTTAGTGTAGCAGCGGAAGGGCACTGTAGCGGTGGCAGAGTACTGTAGCGGTGGTGGGTACTGTGCAGTACTGTAGCAGTGCAGGTACTGTAGCAGTACTATTCACAGAATGGGCTTCGGGCCAAAAAAATGGGTCTACGGGGCATGTAATGGGCTAAATGCCCATTGGGCCTTCGGGCTATGTAATAGGTCTCCCTATACCCAGTTAAAAGAGGTCTTTGCTTTCCATTAATAATAAATGAGGCTTCGGCCCCAACCATTAAAAAAATTATTTTTATATAGTTAGGGATATAATGTGTGCAATTAGGTCCATCTTGGGAAGTCATGTATATATGTATACAAACTGCATGAACATATATATAGTTGTGTAAAAACTCTTGTGTACTTTAAATAAAATGACCTTTCCTTTTAAAAGCTTGAAATAATCATAAGAAAAACTTGTATTCGAAGACAACATATTGATACAAGTTTATATATATATATATATATATTTTGTTGCATATACACATGTGCATGGGTTTACCAAATTAAACCATACTCAAAATATTTCAATTGTTATACGTTAAACAAATTTGGTGTTTTGTAAAAACCGAATGGAGTTCATTCACATGAAATATGAATGTGAACATAGTTTTCACAATACACTTATTGACATAAAATCATTCTTGCATACAACATGGACAATCCATAAATATGAGTACATATATATGAATACATATATACATATGTAAACATTTAAGGGATTCACATTACCCATCTCCACAAAACAAAATCATAAATTATCAAGAATGATGATAAAAGAAAATATTCAATTGAAAGAATCAATTTGGTGATAAACTAGTCCTTAAACATTATCATATGTATATAAATAGTTTTGGGTATTGTTCTTGAAGTAATAGTCTTAAAGGGTAAATGTAATTTTAATAAAGCATCATGTTATATTTCAATAGAATTTAAAACCACTAATCAAGCTCGTCCCTTATGCTCACACATAGATGTACATATACATCTATATCATTATATGTACATATATATCTATGAGCTCCATGTAATTTTAAAATCTTACATGTTTATAAAATTACCTGAACTCTCCATTTTTCATAAGGCATATTAAAGCAAAGGTTGTACACATATAAAATAAATATGTGTACATGCATACACCATCTTTTATATATATATATATATATATATATGATTACATATATAATTATACACAAGGTATATATAGGTAAATGCACACATTAAAACCAAAATAAAACATAACCCAAGAAAAAATTCCCTCATCCTGATTGAATCTTGGAAGAGAAGTACGGTTATGACCAGTTGTTAAGATCCTTATATATGTTTATATACACATGTGTATGAAGTGTATATAACCGTATATTTCCACCCAAATAGATAAAATTTAAAAACAAGAAGGTACCTCTTACTCGATTTGATTCTAAGAAGGGGAAAGAGTGTATGAATCGGTTCATATGATCTTGTATACATATCATTACATATTTATATAAAAAGTGTATATACATGTATATGACCATCGATGTTGAAGGGAAACGAGACAAAGGGATTTCCCTTACCCCAGTTTTGGGACTCCAAATAGAAGCGGATCAAAATATTTCTTAAATTCATGCATATATGTATAAACAAGGTGTATATACATATAAGTGTGTACATAAAAATATATATAAACATATAACGAAACTAAAATAAATAAAACAAGGCTTGTCCCCTTACAGATTCGGAGAGGAGAAGAAGGAAGAGGAAGCACCAGAATGGTGGTAGGAGATCCATGAAACTCGAAGAAACCCTCCTTGCCTTCGGTGCAAGATCCTTCTCTTTGGTGTAAACCGAAGACTAATGAAGGTAGGATGGCCGACCCATTGAAGAGGCGGCGAGGGATCCAAGGCCGAGAAACAACTAGGCAGTTCCGACTTTGTGGAATGATGGGTGTCCACTGTCAGCTTAGGCGGAGTAAAGGAGAGGTAGGTCTGGTGCTGTATGCGCGAGGAAGGAGAAGACGCAGGACGCAGGGAAGAGGAAAACTGCAAAACGAGGAGACAGTCAGGATTAGACGGAACATGATCGAACGGCTCATAGATGGTAAGGCATTAATAAGATCGGACAACCACGATGGAAGGGGAATGTTAGGTCCACAAGGCTAAATACCCTGAGAGGGGGGTGAATCAGGGTATGACTAATTAAAAATTGAAACCCGTTCTGATCTTGTTTTGCTGTTAAGCAAAACACTCTTCTCTCTCTTTCCTATTGCACAAAGTAAACAGAAAGTAAAGCATGCACAGGACACAAAAATTTTACTTGGTTCACCGCAAAGGGCTACGTCCAAGGAGCATACGTCGACAAGTTGCCGGTCATACCAATTCCACTAATCTTCACTAGCTGTGGATTACAATGTTCGGGCTAGATCACTTCTATGCCCAGGCTCACTGCCTATACAAAGATTAGGGTCAGCTCACTGCATTCCCAAGGGTCACTCCCTGTTTCTCTCTCTCTCCGGCTCACTGCCGGTGGATAGGATCACCTTCTTCCTCTTCCTAAGCTCACTGCTCTTTGAATGTATTCACTCACAGTTTATAGACCTGTAAGTCTCTTCATTTTCATGAATGAATGCATCTTTCTCTGTATGTAGATGCTCTGTTGAAGTACAACTTTCACCTGTAGATGAATATCTCTTTGCACCGAAGGTATCGGGCAACGTACCAGCTTCCACGCAGTCCGAAAATCACTGCTGGAACAAAACCTTACCTGGCGTGCAAGTCAAACACGGCGCGCAAGTATCGGCGCGCAAGTCACAACGGGCGCGCAAGTTCACCTCAGACACTTGTGCGACTCAAGCTTCCTCAACTACAAACTTGCGCGACTCTCTTACTTTTACGCCCAAACTAACATTGGCGCGCAACTACCAACTGGCGCGCAACTTCTAACACCGGCGCACAACTTCAACCACTGGCGCGCAACTTCACTTGCACGACCACACACACCACACTCGCGACCACCACACCTGCGCGATGGGAGCTCTGATTTCTCAAAGAGTTGAACTCCATTGAAAATGAGTATGGGTGGTCCAGTAATTATAGGCAATCTGACCACCCTGCGCGATGGCGCGCAAGTCACCTGTGCGACCCAGTTTCGGCGCGCAAGTCTTCTGTTCTTTTGGACACTTTCGCAACCAACACCCAAACTTGCGCGAAACTACTTCCTTTGTCATATTTTGATCTTCTGATCTTGAAAAACATATGTTGCACAATTTTACTATTCTCCAAGTCCTCGGCGCGCAAGCCCTTTCTCCAAAAGCACTTTTCTTCATTTGCCGATTTTCAGGCCCCAAAATTTGGCAAACACTGGAAAACAGCACCACCTTGTATCTGTTCTTTTGTACGGCCTCCAGATCATCCATTCCTTTTATCGACGTTCTTGAATCAATCATGGATCATTGAACTCAGCTCTTGAACTAGACATTCCACCATGAAATCCTCTTTGTCAACAAATTTGTATTTCATTGTATTTCTTTGTCAATAATCACTACTCAGATGTTCACTTTTTCAACAAACACAATCACCTCAAAAATGCTTCAATGATACCTTGAGAGATTTTTTCCCAACAATCTCCCCCTTTGGGTTTGTTGACAAGTCTTCCAAAACAAATATACGTCGTTGATTCTTTAGCCTCCATCCGCCATATTGCGATTCTGATAGCGATCATGGATTTACTCAACACATACTCTAAGACCACATGAGCAATGCTCGGCATGAGAAACAAGACTAAATGAAAAGTTCATCAATGAATCACATTATCTCTGACATCCACTGTTGACACCAAACTGATACCAATTTGTACTAAACTGATACCAATTGTGGATGGGCCTGTGGGAAAACCGATGTTTGGTTTGGAAATAATCGTAGCACTTTCCAACACCACTCTTCTACTTTTATCACGATCCTCCGCTGTGGTGATATCTATTATTTGATCGATCACTTCTAGCATCGTCAGATTTAATACACTCCCCCTTTCTCATTGCTCCCCCTTTCTGGCTGCTCCACCTATCAGCTTCTCCCCATATTTGTCATGATTTCTCAAATAGCCACACTGTCTGCCAATCACTATTTTCTCCCCCTTTAACAAACACTCTTATCTCCCCCTTTGTCAATGAACCCAAAGGTCACTCTTTTGTAGGATGTAACAGAGTAGAGAACACAAATCAGCACATTAGGGAAAAAGACATCATACCTCGGGGAGAAGGGGAATGGGTCCCACATCCACACTATTTCAAGTGCGGGGAGTCGACTGAAATCCCAGAGCCAGTCGATGTCTCTCAAAAGCTTCCTTGGGTATGGCCTTTGTCATAATGTCTGCAACCTATAGCTCTGTAGGCACATACTCTAACTTCACGATGCCCTTCTCATCATTCTCCTTGATGAAATGATACTTGATCTCAATGTGCTTTGTCCTGGAATGATGGACAAGATTTTTTCTAAGATTTATAGCACTTGAGTTGTCACAGTGGATTCCGATCAGAGACTTCACTTCAACTCCCATATCTTCAAGCTGCTGCTTCATCCACAATAACTGTGTGCATGCTTGAGTGGCCGTAATATAATCAGCTTCCGCGGTGCTCAGGGAAATGCAATCTTGCTTCTTGCTTATCCATGAAATACACAATCCACTAAGATAGAAAGCACCACTTGACATTGATTTCCTATCATCCTATGAACCGGCCCAGTCTGCATCAGTGTACCCCAATAAATCTGTCTGAGATTTGTCAATGTATGTCAAGATGAAGTCCACTGTGCCCTTGATATACCGAAGTATTCTTTTCACTGCGATCGTGTGACTTTCCTTGGGATTACTTTGATATCTCGCTGCTTGGCATGCGGCGAAAACAATATCAGGACTTGTTGCGGTTAAGTACAACAGACTTCCAATCATTTGCCTATATTCTGTGATATTAACTGCCTTTCCATCCTTATCTTTTGATAATTTCATCTGTGTTGCCACCGGAGTCTTCATCTCCTTGGAATTTTCCATTACAAACCTTCTCAGGACCTCCTTGGCATATTTAGATTGAGAAATGAATGTTCCATTCCTTCCTTGTGTTACCTTTAGACCAAGGAAAAATGTTAGCTCTCCAATCATTGACATTTCAAACTCATTTTTCATGAATTCGGAAAACTGTCTGCACTAAGCTTCATCTAATCCACCAAATATTATGTCATCGACATAAACCAACACCATCATCCTTTGATTACTGTCATCACAGAAATAGAGATTGTAATCAACTCCTCCACGCTGAAAACCAAGATTCTAGAAAGTACTGATCAAGCCTTGAGTACCATGCCCTTTGTGCTTGTTTCAGCCCATACAATGCCTTCTTTAGCCTGAAAACTTTGTTCTCATCCTCATGAATGATAAAAAACCATCTGGATGCTCAATATACACCTCCTCTTCCAGAACACCATTCAAGAGTGCAGATTTGACATCCATCTAGAACACTTTGAACTTCCTTTGCACTGCAATGGCTAGGAATAATCTTATTGTCTCCAGCCTTGCAACCGATGCAAATGTCTAATCAACATCAATTCACTCGATCTGGGAGTACCCCTTGCACACTAGACGTGATTTGTTCCGAATCACTGTGCCATCATCACTCTTCTTATTGCGATAGACCTAATTGGTCCCAATGATACTCTTGTCTGCTGGCCTCGAAATAATCTCCCATGTCTGGTTCTTCTCAATTTGATCAAGCTCTTCATTCATAGCCTGAACCCAGTTTTCATCTTCAGCTGCATCGGAAAAACATTTTGGATCCACCTGAGATAAAAATGATGTTTTCTGTAATGATTTCATTGTTCGACTCTAAACTGGATCTGTCTTATCACCAATGATATTTTGTCTATCAATTTCAGCTCGAGTCTTTGGCTTCCTTGCAGATACAGACTAGACACTCTCTTGTTCATCATCAGTATCTTCTTCTGAGTCAGCCTCTACCACTTCTACTCCCCCTGTGTTGCTTACCTCATCATCACTTTCATCCAGAAACTGTTCACTGGGTCATTGAGAAGTCTGTTCATTTTAGACTATAATGACATCATTGCTCTCAACAATTTTTCCCAGCCTCTTGTTGAAGCATTTGTATGCTTTGCTTTTACCTGAATAGCAAAGGAATATCCCTTCATATCCTAGTGCCTCAAACTTCCTATGACGTTCTTTGTTAAGAATGAAACACTTTCTTCCAAAGATTTGAAAGTATTTCAACATTGTCTTCATTCCGTACAACAGTTCATACGGAGTCTTCCCTTACTTCGGACATAACAGGGACCTGTTTGAAACATAGACCAATGTCAAAACTGCTTCCTTCCAAAATTTCTCTGGTAGGTCCTTATCAATAAGAATTATTCTGGCCATGTTGTTGATGATCTGATTTCTCCTTTCAACCACTCCATTCTGTTGGTGAGTTCTTAATGATGAAACTTGATGCCTTATCCCATGTTTCTCGAGATAGTTTTCAACCCGAATGTTTGTAAATTCTGTACCGTTATCAGTACGAAACTTCAGAATTTTCTGCCCAAGAATCTTTTCTGATTCCCTCCTGTACTGCTTTATGCAACTGAACACCTCTGTCTTATGGGTGATGATGAATACCCAGGCCATTCTTATGTATTCATCAATGAAAAGAACATAGTACCTTTGCCCATCTATTGCTCGTGGTGAGATAGGTCCACATACATCAGCATACACAAATTCGAGCACTGCAGTTCCTTTTTGTTCCTTTGTCCTGTATGCTTCCTGATGATATTCCCTTATTGACAGGCATCACATGTATGACTGCGATCACGTGATAGTTTGGGAAGGTCTCTAGCAGCATCACACTTTACCAGATCTTCCATAGATGGTTTACATAGATGACCAAGTCGCTTATGCCATAGCTGATTTTCTTCTTCTCTTGATAAAAGGCATGAATCTTCTTCCCCACCTACCATGTAAATATTCCCCTTTGTTCGTTTTCACTGTAGAATGACTATTACATATTTTCCTTTAACAGTACCCATCTTCTTGGTAAATAGGATAGAGTGCCCAGAGTCGCATTGTTGACTGACGCTAAGAAAATTATGACTGAGACCCTCTACCACCAAGACATCAGCATGTCTCATTTATTTGACCCCAAACATGGCTTTTACTGAGCCAACAATCTTCAGTCCTCATCATTTCCAAATTTGACAACTCCTTCTTTGTCATATATTATTCCTGTAACCAGATCCTTGTTGCCTGTTATATGGGATGTGCAACCACTATCAAGGATCCACACACCAGAACGATCTGATGCTTTAAGGGCAATTTCAGCAACTCCGGCCTTCTCAATTTTCTTCTTCATAGTCCATACTTTTTCTTTCATACTCGTCATGGATTGAGGCTTCTGTTCTTTCTCAGAGTATGATGGACCAGCTTCATCTTTCAAAACTGCAAATATGTTCTGAACTTTTAACTCACTTGTCGGTTCACTGATATGCTGCTTGTGAACATTTGGATTCTGCTTTGGCACATTTTTCTGTATGGTCGGAGTGCAGTACCTAGCCATGTGTCCAAATCCTCCGCACCAAAAACAGTTTCCTTCAAAATATGTTCTGAAATAACGTTCTCTGTTTGGATGCCGTCTTTGTTCTTGTTCCTTTCGATATCTTTTGGATATGGAACACACATACTGTAAATGTACCATCTTTCCACAACAATAACATCTGATATAAGGTATATTCCTTCGTGTTACTTCAGCACTACGAGTTTCCCCTTGGTATCTCCGAGTATTCTCATTCTGATTTGTGCTCAAATCCACTTTCAATCTCAGGATAGGTGCTTGCGGTCTAACTTCAACTGCCACAGATTTTTGTTTCCGATTAAGACATGACATAGCCTTAACTTCTGAGTTCAATTGATGCTTCTTTCCTGCTGAACTACTTGGATCTTCTTTCTTCTTTTCAGTCTTCGTAACGACCTGATTTCCCAATAATGTGTTGGGATTCAAAGGTTGTTCCTGATCATTTACTTTTCTCTGCAGACCGACAACTTCCTCTTCAAGCTCTTCAATACGCTTGACGTGATCTTTCACTTTTCGACTCAAGCAATCGATCTCCCTTTTCTGCTCATCAATCTTGAACTTATGCTCATCAACCTTTTCTGTGCGCTCTGTCCTAAAAGACTTATGATTTTCAATTTCTTTCTCAAGCTCAGACTTCTCTTCTTCTTATTGTTGCATGTAGAGTTTGGCATCACGTACAATCTTGTTGGCTTTCTTTGTTTTTTCTCGCCAAACATCTATCTCTTCAAGAGCTGCTTCTAATTCAGCTTCCATGTCAACTCTCCCTTCAATTTCTTCTTCTTATTCATCAGTTTCGGTTTCTTTCTTTTCTAGAGTACTACTGCCAACAGCCACCATCGTATATTGTCCACGATCATTGCAGTTCTCTATCTCTTCAACTTCTTCACCCTCAGACTCATCTGAACTGTCTATTTCATGTGAAAGAAGATTCTTCTTCTTAAATAAATTTCTCTTGAACTGCTTCTTCCCTTTCACATAGGCTTTTTTCATGGGAATCTCAACTTCATCTTCATCGCTTTCTAATTGAAACTTTTTGGGGGCATCTTGCATCAAGATGACCAACCTTTCCGCATCGGAAGCATGCTAGTGGATGTTTCCCTTTAAACATTCCTTTTCCTCTTTTCAGATTTGAAGAAAGGAATGACATCACCTCATCTGACTCTTCTTCCTCATGATATTCTTTAATAGGGAGCCTCTTCATGGCCTTAAATTCCACCTCTTTGGATTTCCCCTTTTCCACAGCATCGTTGTCATCATTTCTCATTTCATATGCAACAAGATTGCTGTGTAGGTAATCCAATGTCAGCTCTTTCAGATCGTTATCTTCCAAACCATAAACTTTCGGATTGAACCGAGGTGGAAGCTTTCTCAAGATGCACTTTACGATTTTAATGTCTTCGATAATTTCTCCAAGACCATGCATGTCTTCTACCATAGCATTTACCCTATCAAAGAATGCATCAACAGACTCATTCGGGTTCATTCTCAGATCTTCATACTTGTTCCACAACACTTGCAGCTTTGCCTCTCTGACTTTTGTATCCCCTTCATAAATATTCAAAATCTTTTCCCACATGGCATGTGACGTTTTGCATGAAATCACCTTTTTATATATCGGATTGGTGAGGGATCCCACTAAGGCATTGGTTTCTTTGGAATTAGCATCCAACTCTTTGTGCTCAGCATCTGATAATGCACCACTAGTAATATCAGCTGTGATGCCATGCATTTCTGCTGAAAACACATCCATTCCCAAAGATCAGAAATAGTGTTGCATTCGATTATTTCATATCTGAAAATTAAATCCGTCGAAGATCGGAATCCCTTTATGATTAGTGACCTCCATTTGAGAGAAGAACAACTGTCAATCTTCCCTCTGATAACATTTGTTCGGTCCACAAGGCTGAATACCCTGAGAGGGGGGGTGAATCAGGGTATGACTAATTAAAAATTGAAGCCCGTTCTGATCTTGTTTCGCTGTTAAGAAAAACACTCTTCTCTCTCTTTCCTGTTGCACAAAGTAAACAGAAAGTAAATCATGCACAAGACACAACAATTTTACTTGGTTCACCGGAAAGGGCTATGTCCAAGGAGCATACGCTGACATGTTGTCGGTCGTAACAATTCCACTAAACTTCACTAGCTGTGGATTACAATGTTCGGGTTAGATCACTTCTATGCCCAGGATCACTGCCTATAAAATGTTTAGGGTCAGATAACTGCTTTCCCAAGGGTCACTCCCTGTTTCTCTCTCTCCGGATCACTGCCGGTGCAGAGGATCACCTTCTTCCTCTTCCTAAGCTCACTGCTCTGTGAAGGGATTCACTCACAGTTTATAGGCCTGTAGGTCTCTTCATTTGCATGAATGAATAAATCTTTCTCTGTATGTAGATGCTCTGTTGAAGTACAACATTCACCCGTAGATGAATATCTCTTTGCACCGAAGGTATCGAGCAACGTACCAGCTTCCACACAGTCCGAAAATCTCTTCTGGAACAAAACCTTACTTGGCGCGCAAGTCAAACACGGCGCGCAAGAATCGGCGCACAAGTCACAATGGGCGCGCAAGTTCACCTCAGACACTTGCGCGACTCAAGCTTCCTCAACTCCAAACTTGCGCGACTCTCTTTCTTTTACGCCCAAACCAACATTGGCGCGCAACTGCCAATCGGTGCGCAACTTCTAACACCGGCGCACAACGTCAACCACTGGCACGGAACTTCGCCTGCGCGACCACACACACCACCTGCGCGACCACCACACCTGCGTAATGGGAGCTATGATTTATCAATGAGTTAAACTCCATTGAAAATGAGGAGGGGTGGTCCAGTATTTATAGGCAATCTGACCACCCTACACGACGACACGCAAGTCACATGCGCGACCCAGTTTCCGCGTGCAAGTTTTCTGTTCTTTTGGACACTTACGCGACCAACACCCAAACCTGCGCGAACCTACTTCCATTGCCATATTTTGATCTTATGATCTTGAAAAACATATGGATCACATGTTTCCTATTCTCAAATTCCTCGGCGCTCAAGACCTTTTTCCAAAAACACTTTTCTTCATTTTGTACCACCTCCAGATAATCCATTCCTTTTATCGGCGTTCTTGAATCAATCATGGATCGTTGATCTCAACTCCTGAACTCGACATTCCACCATGAAATCATCTTTTTCAACAAATTTGTATGTCATTGTATTGATTTGTCAACAATCACTACTCAGATGTTCACTTTGTCATCAAACACAATCACCTCAAAAATGCTTCAATGATACCTTGAGGGATTTTTTCCCAACAGGGAAGGATCGGACGTTCCGCGGTGTATGAAGTGTTTTAAAAACACGCGGCCCTCAATTTCTCAACGTTTTTATCATATAATTTTTTTTTGATATTATTATTTCATTAAACTTATTATAAAATCATTATTATTATTAATATAACCTTATTATTAAACTATTACTATTATCTTCAATTCAAAGTTTATTAATACACCTATATGCTAAACTATTAACCCCTACCTAAAAAATAAGTTATATTATAATTTTCCTCTATTTATTAAATTTATCAAATTATATAATTAATATCACTTATCCTTTATTTATTGTCCTTTATCATAATTTAAATCATCATGTTAATATCTATATTTTATTAAATCAAATTGATTATTTAACCAAAAATTTCAAACTAATAAATTTCATTTTACGTTGAAGAAAAACATGATTTTATAAAGTATGGTAACTTCATATAATTAAGCTAATAAGAAAACATAGAGAGAAAAAATGAATGTGTAGATATATATTTAAGTTGTTTCTTTATAACTTAGACCACAAATCAAATAGATTCATTAAGAATTATTTAAAAGAAATGAGTCTTAATTATTATGACTGTATTTAGCAAGACCCCTAAGGCCTTCGGATTTAAATCCCAACAGTTATTTTGAAAAGAAAACAATAGTAAAAAAATGAAATGGCTATGTGGAACCTTTTTAAATATGTAGTCTTGGTATTCATATTTTGAAGTCGGGTTTTCAGCTAAGGATTGTTCTCTAGATTGCACTGGTACTCAGCATGGCCACCATGGCATTGGCCATCCTGATGCATACGATGGATCCTAGTGATCCACACTACAAAGTCGGGCTTTTTTTTTAATCCTGATTCCCTTTCTGTTGATCATACTAGGGTTTTTATTGGGCATTTATGGTTAGTGATATTTCAATGTAATCTCAGTATGTTGTAAGACACTTCGGTGTTGAGTTCTTAAATAAAAAGTTGTGTGTTTTTATCTTTTATATTCTGATTGATTTAAAGAGAAAACTTCAATGGCACAAAACACCCAAATTTCATTTATATGTTTTGAAACCATTGGGGTGTTACATTATTTCCCCTTCAAAGAATTGTGTCCTCGTAATTCTATTCATAAAAAGAAAAACAGAAACCTTAGTCGTACAACTCTACCGAAACAGGGGATCCGACTCGGTTAACGGAATACCAAAGTTGGTACATAGTTCTTCTGTTTCCGTAGACCAGATGCACTTTGAGTAGTATGTCTTGTACTCCTGCTTGTGCATACTGCACGTAGGCTTCCAAAGGGAGGCTCGTGCGATGAAAATCTCGGAAAGGTCTGAGTAGATAAATTTCCTGATAACTCTCTGGGCTACATCACGCTTGAGGTAATAGAGGGGAATGATGCGATTGAGGAGGCTGAAATATAAGACCTGGAACATATAGGCTACACTAAGCTGTTCATCCTGGGAAGCTATGAGGATGCAAACTCTGGTAGAGATGTTTTACGCTAGAGGAAAACACTGAAAGAGACCCTCATATTATCTTCCCCTTCGCCTATAACAGGGAAGTTTAGCAGTGGTGATGAGATGAAAAACACGATCATCCTCCTGACATGAATGAAGAATCTTAGGACAGTTCGCTAAATCAAGAAGACGTTGGCGAGACCCTCACAGTTTGAGAAAAGATGTATAATCCATCGTGCATGTCCTAATCATAATAACCTCTACTAACTCATCGAGTAGTGATGAGATGTTCGTTTGACCAGCCATGTGAAAAAAAACATTTGAAAGAAAACACTTAATAACACTGATAAGGTAGAGGCATGAAAGAAAACATGAAACATTCATTTACACAAATGTTCACATAACAAAGTCTGAGTTTACTAAAAAAACACCACAAAGAGTGGAAAAACTCCCTAACTCTTCACACCACACACAAGCTAAACATACAGGGTTGAACTCATTAGAACATCTATAACACCTCCTGAGTTTAGCACGAGGGGTATGGAGTTGGGAAACATTAGTATACACCTCTTGCCTAAGAGAAATTTGGGTGGAATCATCTTCCAACACCCCAAAGTTCTTTAACTGGCCCCAGAAGCCATAGTGAAAAATCTGGCATAGGTAAGCCACTCGGAGGTCTCCGGCCGCACCAGCTTCATGAAAGGGGTTATCAAGCATCGTGCCAAATTCTTCGCCAGTCATGAATACTCGGAAGAGTCCCTTGTGTAACTTTCCCCGGCATGCGTAAGAGGGAAATTGGGTCATCATCATTAGGAGATAATCCATCCCCAATCCCCGTTGAAGACTAAGCACCCTAGGCGAATTTGACACGTCATACAGGTGCTTACATGACATGCTAAGTCGGGCATAATTTAGAAAGTTCTCACGGATAGCTAGAGATGCATTGCTCTCTAGAGTCTTAGTGGGAAGTGACAATAGGTCGGTAGGTACATTTTCATCAGACATCTGAAATTTATAACATTTTTACTTAGTCATACATAGTTGTATATTCATACTACCTTGTTTTCCAGAGTTACCTGAACCTATCCTCAAATACCAACTGTAGGGACCCCAATCCCTGGGTACTTTATGAGACATGATATACTAACATTTCATAACAACATTTACAAATAACATATCATGTCCCATTACTACAAAAGATCACGAGGCTCAGGATTTTGGGAACCCAGATGCTTCTGGTGAACTTCATTAGTACAAACTGTGCCTGAAAATTTTAAAACAAAATTGTAGGGTGAGAAAATATGCCTAGTAAGCAGTTTTAAAACGATTCCAGAAAACTCTTTCTCAATGCAGCCCTTTGAAGATAATGAAACACATTACTAAAAACAAAGAATTGTCATATCTTAAAACATGTAAATCCTACATTTTTGAAAACCACATGCATGGTGAAGAAGTACATACTTAAATGAAACATTAAAGAAGACATAAATCAGAGAGCGCAAGCATGTGAAGAATAGATGATGCATAACTTACAACCAAAATTACTTCAGTTCTAAAAGATTGAGGGTCAGCCGGGAAAAAATCCATATCATGATTCACTGGCACATCAAATTCTGATAACAACATACTACACATGTTACAATTCATACCTCATAAATTCGTTCTCATAGTCAGGGGTGTTTTCAACTAGGGGATGTCCTGTTAGTTGAACTAACCCCTGGTTGACCATTTATCATCACATGAAGAGGGAATTTATAATGCCAGACTTTTCATGACCTTGTGTCATGATCTTAAAACATAACATTGTATGGGTCAAGGAAAACCACCAATCATGTTTCCCATAGTAGCACAAGCCAAGGATAACTACCAAGATCGTCACACATAAAAGCACAAGCCAAGGTTAACCGTCAAGATCGTCGCGCATAAAAGCACAAGACAAGGCTAACCGCCAAGACTGTCGCACATAACGTCTCATGAGACTCTTACTTTACCCAATGCATTAGAGCGCTATATAATTCCGGGCGCACCCATCCATAAACACTTAAGTCCAAAACGACCCTCACATATCTTGACATGGTCTTTATTTCATAGGGTTTCATTCATACATTCTTAATCAAACCCTCTTTTACATGTGTTTTCATAGTCAGGAAAATAGTTCAATCATTAATAAAACTAAGATGTACGTGCTAAAAATCCATAAACATAAGAAATTAACTTAACAATTGAAAACATGGGTTATAAAGAAATGAATATAAAAACTTTGGCATTCCGAAGCATCATAATACCAAGTTAAAAACAAGGTCGTTCATAACTAATAGACTTGCTGATATATGGGTATGGTGGATGTTTATTTAAAATTGTGTGAATATACATATTTTTATACAGTTAGGGATATAATGTGTGCAATTAGGTCTATCTTGGGATGTCATGTATATATGTATTCAAAATGCATGAACATATATATAGTTGTGTAATAACTCATGTGTGCATTAAATAACATGACCTTTCCTTTGAAAAGCTTGAAATCATCATTAGAAGAACATGTATTAAATGACAAAATATTGATACAAGGTTATATATACCTATATATATATATATTTAGGTGCGTATACACATGTTCATGGGTTTACCAAATTAAACCATACTCAAAATGTTTCTCGTGTTATACATTAAACAAAATTAGTGTTTGGTAAAAACCAACTGGAGTTCATTCACATGAAATATTAATGTGAACATTGTTTTCACAATACCCTTATTGACATAAAATCATTCTTGTATACAACATGGTCAATCCATAAATATGAGTACATATATATGAATACATATATATATATGTAAACGTTTAAGGAATTCACATTACCCATCTCCACAAAACAAAATCATGAATTATCAAGAATGTTGATAAAAGAAAATTTTCAAATTGAATGAATCATTTTCTTGTCATACTAGTCCTTAAACTTCATCATATGTATATAAATAGTTTTGGGTATTGTTCTTGATGTAATAGTCTAAAAGGTTAAATGTAATTTTAATAAATCATCATGTTATATTGGAATAGATTTTAAAACCATTAATCGAGCTCGTCCCTTATGCTCGCACATAGATGTACATATACATATATATCATTAAATGTACATATATATCTATGTGATCCATGTACTTATAGAATCTCACATGTTTATAAAATTACCCGAACTCTCCATTTTTCATAAGTCAGATAAAACAAAAGGTTTTATACATATAAAATAATTATGTGTACATGCATATAATGTCTTAAATATATATATTTATGATTACATATATATTTATACACAAGGTATATATAGGTAAATGAACACATTAAAACAGAAATGAAAAATAACCTATGAAAAACTACCCTCATCCCAGTTGAATCTTGGAAGAGAAGAGAAGTTATGACCGGTTATTAAGATCCTTATATATGTTTACATACACATGTGTATGAAGTGTCTATAACCATATATTTCCACCCAAAAAGATAAAATTTAAAATTAGGAAGGTCACACTTACTCGGTTTGATTCTAAGAAGGGGAAAGAGGGTGTGAATCGGTTCATATAATCTTGTATACATATCATTACATATTTATATAAAAAGTGTATATACATATATATAAACATCGATGTTTAAGGGAAAGGAGACAAAGGGATTTCCCTTACACTGGTTTTTGGGACTCCAAACAGAAGCGGGTCAGAATATTTCTCAAAGTCATGCATATATGTATAAACAAGGTGTATATACATATAAGTTTGTATATAAATATATTTATATATAAATATATACCGAATCTAAAATAAATAAAACAAGGCTTGTCCCCTTACAGGTTCAGAGAGTAGAAGAAGGGAGACGAAGCACCGGACTGGTGGTAGGAGATCAAAGAAACTTGAAGCAGCCCTCCTTGCCTTCGGTGCAAGATCCTTCTCTTCGGTGTAAACCGAAGCCTAAAGAAGGTTGGATGGCCGACCCGTTGAAGAGGCGGAGAGGGGTCCAAGGCCGAGAAATAACTAGGCGGAGCTGACATTTTGGAAAGAGGGGTGTCCACTGTCGTCTTAGGCGGATTAAAGGAGAGGTAGGTCTCGTGCGACATGCACGGAGAAGGAGAAGACGTGGGACGCGAGGTAGAGGAAAACCAGAAAATGAGGGGATAGTCAGGATTAGACGGAACTTGATCGGACGACTCATATGAGATGAGGCATTAATAAAATCGGATAGCCGCGATGGAAGGGGAAAGATCATATGGTCTACGGAGTATGCAGTGTTCTAAAAACACGCGACCCTCGATTTGTCAACGTTTTTATCAGATAAAAAATTTGTTATTTTATTTTTTCATTAAACTTATTATAAAATCATTATTATTATTAATATAAACTTATTATTAAACTATTATAAATATCTTTAAGTCAATGGTTATTAATAAACCTATATGCTAAACTATTAACCTCTATCTAAAACATAAGTTATATTATCATTTTCCGCTATTTATTTAATTTATCAAATTATATAATTTAATATCACTTATCCTTAATTTATTGTAATATATCTTAATTTACATCTACATGTTAATATATATATATTATTAAAACAAATTGATTCTTTAACCCAAAATTTAAAAATAATAAATTTTCATATTACGTTGATGAAAAACATGATTTTATAAAGCATGGTAACTTCATATAATTAAGCTAATATGAAAACATATGGAGAAAAAAAGAATGTGTAGATATATATATTTATATTCTTTCTTTAGTACTTAAACCACAAATCAAATAAATTCATTAATAATTATTTAAATCAAAGTAGTCTTAATTATTATGACTGTATTTAGCAAGACCCCTAAGGACTTCGGATTTAAATCCCAACGGTCATTTTGAAAAGACAACAACAGTAAAAAAAATTTAACGGATATGTGGAACCTTTATAAATATAAAGTATTGGTATTCATATTTTGAAGTCGGTTTTTCATTTAAGGATGGTTCTCTAAATTTCACTGGTACTCAACACGGACGTCGTGGCATTGGCCATCCTGATGCTTATGATGGATCCTAGGGATTCACACTACAAAGTCGAGGTTGTTTTTATCCTGATTAGCCTTCTGGTGATCGTACTAGGGTTTTTATTTGGAATTTATGGTTATTGACCATTCCGTATAATCTCAGTATGTTGTAAGACACTTCGTTGTTGAGTTCTAAAATAAAAAATTATGTGTTTTTATCTTTTACATTCCGATTGATTTAAAGAGAAAACTTCAATGGCACAAAACACCCAATTGTCATTTATAAGGATTGAAAACTTCGGGGTGTAACAACACGCTTGTTATACTTTTTTACTTTGTGGTTTCTTCTTCTTGTACTCTGGTAGTGTGTGTTTACGTTTTATAAATGCAATTCCTTCTCAGTTTTTAAGGAATTAAGCCTTTGGTGCTAGTCGCTAGCCCCTGGCCTATGGAATGCGGGTTTGGGGTAGTCACGATACGGGCCCCGGGGGATGGGTCGTGACAATACCAATAGGAATATAATAATTTGAATGTTTTAAATGATCAAAATCTATTTATCATTCCATAAATGTATTTCCATTATGATTCAAAACTGAAGGAAAACCATTGAAAAGATGTGGTAGTATCCCATGCACATGAGCATATATCGTAGGCCGTTTCCGATAATACTATATAGGCATCACTTGCATATAATTAGATCTCTATGTATTTTTCTATGATATTAATCAATTACATATTACAAATTACAACCCATGGTTTATCATACAATATGACAAATCTATTTTAGTGCATATCCAACAATAGGGACACAATATTACTCAATCTAAATACATGAGAAATGTTAATTTTATGTGGTCATAATAGCTATACATAACATTGTACACTAGAATGAATAATTAACTATATAAATATTGTCCCTAATTTCCACAGTCACAATTCAAAAAAATAACCAAACTCTGATAGGATACCAACCGAGGAACCCTAGTCTTGTACTTACATATCATTTTCTAAACATACATAACTTTAACATACAACATAATTTATAACCAACTTCAAAAATTGAAATTTTAGTGCCTTTGGGAAATTGGTACATATTATATCATCAAACTATAATATCTAATAAAATATTTTATCTTGTACCCCATTATATTCTGATATTATTATGTTTTTTCACCAAATATTACTTGGGGAAATGGGGAATCATTTGAAAAGAGTTAACTCAAAAACACATTGAGCCCATAAAAATAATCAATGAGACATAATTAAAATAACAATCGATCATAAAAAATATATAGAGATGATCATGTGATAAATATAATTATTAATGGAATAAGATCATGAAATCATAAGATGTGAAAATGAATCATGATACTATAATCCTATATCAAGGAATACATTATATAAAAGAATAATCTTTAAAGCATTGAATAAACCTATTAGATTATTTCATGGGTGGATACACTTTATAGGTAGGACTATTACAACCATCTCTATAGGTATCCCTTTATTCATGTCATAAGAATGTGTCACAAACAAATTTCATGTCACTATAAACATGATTCAAGGATCCTATCCAAGACATCAAAAACATACATCAAGGATCACTATGAATATTTCATAAATAGGGGTCAATACTCACATCCATGACATCATTATTAAATTTCATGGATCACCTACATGAAATTGAGAACCTAGGTTAAGGATCACAGCCATGATTTCATAACATAAAAATCAAACCTAACTACATCATGCCCATTTATACTGATATATTGACATATAATGAATTACCCAATCGATTAGGGGTTTGAATAACTCTAAAACCACCCATATTCATAATATCTCATACATATGTGTGCCCCATGAATATGAAAAAAATATGAAATATTTCAAAATCGTTTCATGATAAACCTTTTGAAATAAAATAGGAATCTAAAGAAATAAAGTAGTTATATATGGTAAATATCCCTCAATAATGATAACAGAGAGTAAGATATTCAGACCATATTGAATAAAGGATATTTAATCTAGTCAGTAAATTTCCCAGTCAATGGAATTTATAGAGATAATAGGGAGCACCCTTCAATAAAAATAATAAAGTGTAAGAAATTCACAAGTGTAGGGCATTGTATAGATGATAAAAGTCAGGGCAATGTTAACGATAAAATATTTCTCTCATAGAGATTTCATTTTTAGTGTACCACACATATTTTGGAACATGGATAATGAATCAAATGATTATTTTGATGTATTATTTATTTCATTAGAAAAATTTTATTCATGTAAATACAATAAGAGAAATGGTAAAATGGTTAGAACGAAAAGAATTATTGACATAGATGACGAATCTTTTAGAGTAAGATATGAAATTATAGATGTTTTAAGAAATATGTTGATTACATTTTATACATTGTTTAAATAAATAAGGAAAAAATAATTTTTAAGTGAATGAATGTAATATTATAATATGTTTGAATAAATAATAATGAATACATCATGTAATATAATTAAGGTCTTTGAAAAATATGTAAGAGTTGGTTCCCTACAAACAACTTTTGTGCACTTTATGATAACTTTTATTTATTTTTGTTAATATTAATAAACTTATTATCACATCATGATTGATATCTTTCATAAAATAGTATGTTATAATGTTCTAATAGTTTTTGTTTCACTGATTGTTCATAATAGTTCCCTACTATGATGAGAACCTAGAGGCGTCATGATAATATTCTTAAATATATATACTATAGTATGATCAAATCATTTGAGGGGTATAGATGATACAATAATAGGGGTGGATACTCATAGGACTTTGGGACACCTTCTCATGGTGTGTGACGTTGGTAATATCTAATATAGGATATAATGAAAATGAGCGCCTATAGTAGGAAATTCACATTTATATGTGTCATTGGATGTTCCTATCTATGGACATCTGTATTGATCATTATACTTTAAGATTATTATAAATAAGTATTATAAGTCATGTACTTTTATGTATTAATGAAATCCATTACAATATATGTTCATGGTGGGGTAGGATATGTTGGGTGCCTCACGAGTAATATTTCATAATTGAATAATGTGAAAAAGGATTGGTCCCTTTTTATCTTTAATGAAGGTTGATATATTACTCCCTTTGATCGAAATGATGTAGCCTAAATAAATCAATGTCCATTTTGTTTATTAAGAATGTTTTATTTCAGAAATGTCAAAGAAAGAGTCATCATGAACACAATTTGATGGAACTAGTATATAAACTTATTGATTAGACATATCACAATAAAGGGAAAATATAATATAGTAGAAATAAATATGAGGCATTATGTCATTATGACAGTAAATTATTTCTATATGGGGGAATTGGCATGATGTTATACACTATCCTTGGAATTTTGGCTGCTTCACCTAGTGCCATTGAGAAAGCGTCTCAGAGGTTCACACACAATGTGAATCCCGAATATATGTAAAATAATATATTATTATTTATTATTTAATAAGTTGATTTCATATTATTATTTGAAAAGGTTTAATAATTTATTAATTTTTCTTTTTCACATATATTCAAGAACATGTTATTTGAGGGAATATTATGAGAGTAAAATATTAAAAAAAATACTTATTTCCTATTTTTTTAATATAATATTCAACTATGTTTTATAAAATAATGCAGTGATATTTATTTACTAAATAAGTATTAATTATTCAAGGCCTGATAAATATTATGGAAGAATGGACAATCGAGTTTAATGGTCCGGTGTAAAACAATAAATATTTAATATTATTTAAATAAATAATATTTAATTTAATTTGTGAGCTTAGCCCATGTAAATAAATAATAATTATAATAATATTTTTATAGACATGGTATTCCATAGATATTACGATAACAATAAGGGTGAAAGTGAAATTATTATTTTCTTTCCCAAACAGTATATGAAATCAATTATTTTTCTTTTTCTATAGAGCCAATTAATTTATTGTGCACAACTATATATGAATATAATCCCCCCAAACCCCTAGAGACATACCTATCCAAGAATTATCTTAAGAACATAGAGTGATCTTCCTCTTCCACTACTCTCATGTATAGAGAGATAGAAGAGAACCCTTCCATGAAGCGGTTCTCAAGGAAATCAAAGGCAAATATTGAAATCATTAGGATCTTCTATGCTAGCTCTTGTATATTCCTATAAGAACATTTTGAGGTTAATGGAATAGGTGTGGATCACCATTGGAGGGAATTTATTCTTGATTCCTACAATGTAATGATGGTATGACATAGAGACATTGTCAAATCCATCAATGGGGGAACAATTTCTTATAAGGTAATTTTTTTAATTTCATAAATTAATTAAAAATTATATGTGATGATCATATGATTTAGATCTAACATTTAACTCTTATAAATATTCATTGTTTCAATTCTGTTGATCATGGCGTTTATTGTAAGGTAAAACATATATTAATCATCGACCATGACAAAAATCCATGTTAGGAATGTTCCATATGATACATTAACTATGCTTGGAACCTATAATTGGTATTTGATGGTTCGGTTAATTATTTATAAATATTAAAATATTCGTGATTGATTTATTAAATTTTTATTAGTTTTCAATTCATGTTTTATTGTTCTTTAATCTGAATTACTAGATCTATATTCTTCCTCTTCATTTACCTAAAAAATATAATCAAATCTATATTTTGAATGAAATAAATTCAATGATATCATCCGGAGGTTCCAAGGAATTTTTTTTGATCACACAAGAGTACATTCTATGTAACATAGATGTACATGTCGTATACTAATGTTTATAGAACTATGAATTTATTCGAAAATAAATCATTTCATGTGAATTTATTACATGTGTTGAAATTAATTATACACTGCATGTTGACTAGGCTAACCTGTTGTAAGTTAATCTTGAGTACATTCCATGTAACATTCATACACAATGTGTAGTCCTTTAGTCAAATATTGTCCATTCATCCTCTTACCTGACATACATGAATGTGGACTCTGTAAATCAGATACCACACACTGTGTAACCCATGTACACATCATGTACACCAATATTTTTTATGACACATTAAAAATAGAAATACCTAGGCATGTGCTATCGAAAAATAGTATAAGGGATTCTACTCAACAGTTCATGGAACAGTGAGTTAATATAGTTCGAATTTTAAATGCCTACCAAAAACCCATTAAATAGCTTGACTGGCTAATGTCAAGGTGATATGAAGGGAAATATATATCCTTACTACTAAAGTTTTTAATAAATAAGATATTCCAAAGCTAATGGTGAGGTTTAATGGGTTTTGATAAAATAGTGGGAGATTATAAATATAATATTTATTATTTTTCAAAATTTTATCAGATAAAGAACTAAAACTATGATAATATTATCTATAGAAACATATTTAAAACTTAAATAAAACATATTAATGTGATCCATACATGATAAGGATAACCATATCACTGACACGAATTATCAACAGTGGAAAATAGATTTATGTGTTTTCCTACGCCATGAAAGGAAATTTTATTTGCAGGAAGAACTTATTCCCGATGCACCTAGTAATGTGGATAGTGAGGAAGAGATATCTCACTATGAGAACCATTTGAATGATTCCACATATGTTATGTGTTTAATGTTATCATACATGACCAATGATCTTCTAAATCAACATGATGGAATGGATTTGTATAGAATGTTGTTTCACCTTCGGGATCTCTATCAAGAGAAGGCATGAAAATACATATATGAGATCTTCAATGCCCTATTTACGACTAAAATTGGAGATTAGATGCCAAATATGCCTCATGTAGTCTATATCATAAGATACATTAATTCATAGATATATTATTGATTAAATTTATATATGAGTTACCCATTGATTTCATACCTTCCTCACTACCAGAGTCCTTATATAGTTTTATTATTAATTATAACATGAGTAATAGTGAGAAACTTATTCGAGAACAACCTACTATGATTCATAAAGTGGGTACAGACATGGGGCTTGAAAAAACCATGGTCCTTTTGGTGAGTAAGGAAAAAAAGAACAATGAGATGGGGCCTAAGACTCATTATAATATTAATGCTCCCGAGCGGCATCCTTCTGAGAAGGTGAAGATCCAGAGACATGGTAAGAAAAAATAAGCATTTTTTTACATGTGGAATTTAAGACCACAAGTAAAGGAACTTAACCTATAAAGAAAGGGTAAGATAATGTTTCATTCATTATCAAGTGTAATCATTCAATATCTACACATTGGGTATTAGATATAGTTTGTAGTGATCACATTTGTTTCCAAATGAAAGAAAAAAGTAGACTCTAAAATATTACTAGATAAAAGGTTGATTTTAGATCTTCCATTAGTTTGAGGTTGGATTCTCTATCCATTGGTGACTACTACCTTTCATTCACAACTTGAATAGAATTAGTATAAGAATATTTTTATTATATACCAACTATTACCAAGAACATAATTTATGTACCATGCCTAGATGCAAATGGTTTTATTTTCATATTTGGAAATAAAATTTGTTTCTTTTATAAAACAACATATTATATAGAATGACATATTTAAATAATATTATTTATGTATTAAATTATGAAATCAATGTATTAGCAATAGATAACTAATCATGTTCACATGAATCATATAAAACCAATCTATGGAATCCTCATCTTGGTCTTGTAAATGAGAAGTGGTTTTCAATGATCTATCAAGAAGGTTATTTATACTAATTTAAGATAAAATCACTTGAATGATGTCATGAATGATTTTTAGGAAAAATGACCAAACACTCATTCAGTGGTTATGGTGAAACGACCACATATATTTTAGGATTGGTATACATTGATGTGTGTGGACAGTTTCCAATAGATTCTATATTTTTATATTCTTACCTAATAACTTTTACTGATGACTTGAGTATATATGGATAAGTTTACTTGATGAGGTATATGTCTGTGTGTTTTTTTAAATTAAATTAATTAATGAATGATGAATAGAAACAACATGGAAAGAATATAAAGAAGCTTTGATCAGATCAAGGTGGTAAATATCGTAACCCCGAGGTTATCAAATTCCTATTGGAGTTTTGGATCCTATATCAACTCTCTCAAACATACACACCATATTGGAATGGTGTTACTGAAAGTAAAAATTGTACCTTGTTAGACATGGTATGTTCAATAGTGAGTCATTAAGATGTTCCATTAACTTCTTTTGGATATCCATTACAAACCTTGGCATACACACAAAACTGAGTACCAACTAATGTAGAAAATGGAATTCCATTTGAGTTATGGAGTGGAAAGAAACCCATTATCACATACATATGTACAGGGTTAAAAGGTTGTTTTAAGGCCTTATGAAGTATAAAAATATCACATTTGGGCAGAAAGTGTATCTTTATAGGGTTTACTAAGGGAAAAAAGGGATACTACCTATACCACCCCTTAGACTAGAAAGTGACTATCACTGGACCAGTCGTCTTTCTTTATAGGGAGAACATCCTCCAAAAGGATAATAGGATTAAGATTTACATTGATTAAGTTGATGATCATGATACATAAGATTTGGTAGATGAAAAAATTCAATAGGTCCCCAGATAATAATTCACTCTAGAAACAAAAGTACTGCATAAGAGCATTATATTGTTAAGAGAAATAGAGAGATATGGTTTTCTAGTCATAGAAGATGTTGACTCGTTATTGGTTGACAATGATGAACTTTTCTCCAAGAAAGAGATAATAGAATGATCAGAAGATGTAATATAGAAATAATTCATGACTTATGAAATGGAATCCATGTATCAGAACCAAGTTTGGCATCTTGTTGATATGTCATTAGATGTATATACCATTGGGTGAAATGGGTATTGAAGAGAAAAATGTACATTGAAGGCTAAGTAAATTCCTATAATGAAATTTTAGTATCTAAAGGGATTAAATAGAGTTAAGTAATTAAATATGATGAAACCTATTCCCTAGTTTCCGTATTTAATTCAATAATAATTTTACTTGTTATAGCATCTTACCATCACTATGAAATTTGGTAGATGGTTGTTAAAACTACATTCCTTAATCAGAATATTTAAGAAGATGTCTATATAACACAACCAAACTTGTTTGTGAATATATGAAATGCCAAAAAGATATGTATGTTATATTGTTAAATTTATTGATTGAATCAAGCATCTAGGTCATGGAAAAGTTAATTTCATGATGCTAAAAAATAATTTTCATTCATTAATAATGAATGTGATCCATGTGTTTACAAGATGTTTTGTGTAAATTCAGTCATTATCCTAGTAATATATATCGATGAAGTTTTTGTTATTGTAAGTGAAATACTAGTCAAAATGTATGTAAATTGATGGTTAAAAACTTGTTTCTCTATAACAGACTTAGGTAAAAAAACCCTGTATTCTAGGGTTCATAATCATTCAAGGTATATCAAATAGGTTGTTTAGACTAATTCAATATAAATTCATTGACCAAATACTAAAGATATTTAGTATGGAAAAATATATAAGAGAGGATTTGTCCCAGTTTCACGTGGTATACATATTTAAAAGAAAATGTGTCCTCATACAAAATAAGAGAAAAATATAATGAGTAATATCACATATGCTTCAGTAATAGGATCAATCATGTATTTCATGTTATACACTAGAGTATATATTTCTTATTTATAGAGACTGATAAGCAGATTTCATGTTGATCAAGGATAATTTAATCGATCATCAATTAAGGTTATCCTTCATTATCTGAGAATAACTAAGGATATGTTCCGTGTGTATGGAGGATACAAGTAGTTATTCATCAGGGGTTATACTGATGCTAGTATTAAAACATGTTAGAATGATCTGAAGTTTCAATTTAGATATGTTTTATGTCTCAATGGTGGATCTATGATCTAGAATAGTTCAAATAGTCCATTTGTCACTAATTCTATAGAAAATTATGAGAATATAACAGTCAAAGAAGCTTTTTGGATAAAAAAATTTCCTAGGAGCTTGATTTAGTACCTAGTAGTAATGACCCTATCATAATGTATTGTGATAATGCAACGTAGGCAGCTCTTAGAAATTATATATGGTCACAATAAGGGATATAGAACATACTCCATAAGGATCACATATTTATTGATTTTCATTATATGGGTAATGATTCAGTATGAATATTTATCATATAATAAGACTTGGAGGGACCCTTGGATAAAGGATTAACTCATAAAAATCATGATGGGCATGGGAAATCCAATGGACTGAAGGTTGTTAGCAGTTGGTTCCAGTGAATGTGGGATTCTATTGAAGGTGGTTCCCTGGAACCAACATTGTTGTAGAATATGATAACATGTATTGATTTTTTTGAATATTAATAAACTTATTACCATATCATAATTATTATTATAATTAACATGGTATGTGAAAATTTCCTATGATTGGTTGTTTCACTAAACAATCAAAGATTTTATTCGTTCTCATGAGAACATATAAATACCATGACAATTTTCGTAAATATATGTTGTATAGAAAGATGAAATCAATTGAGAGACAAAAATTATACAATCTATTAAGGGTGTAGGCTCATAAGACTTTGAGGAACCTTCTCTTAGTGTACACCCTCTATAATATCTCATATAGAATATTATATGAATGATAACATTAGTAGGAAATACATATTTATATGTGTCATTGTATTTTCCTATTTATAGACATGTGTATTTATCCGTAAAACATTAATATTATTATTTATAAGTATTATAAGTCACGTACAATGATGTATTGATGAAAAATGGGACAATATATGATTATGGTAATGATTGATATGTTGTGTGTGTCGTGAGTAAATTTTCATTTAAAAATATAGTGAGAAATGTTTTTTAATTTATTCTCTTTAATGAAAGATTATATATCAGGAACTTTTATAGAAATGACATATCCGAAATAAATCCACGGACATGGGGTTCAATAGGAATGTTTCATTTTATGAATGTCAAAGAAGGAGAAATCAATCATATAGGTTGATTGCACCCACATGCAACCTACTAGATTAGATATATCATGATAAAGAGATAATATTAAATAGTAATCATTCTTATGAGGTATTGTGATGTTGTGAAAATAATTTTTTTCATTGTGATTGACATGGCGTGTTGTTAGACACTAACATTGGACTTTAGGTTTCTTCGCCTATTGCCGGTAATAAAGTGGACAAGTGGGTCACACATTAAGTGTATCCGGAATCTTAATTTAATAATATATTATTATTAATCATTTAATATGTTGTATAAATATTATTCGCATACCTGGTTTAATAATTATTCATGTTTACTTGATCATATGTATTACATCACTAGTTATTTGAGTTAATATTATGCGATTAGAATATTTAATAAATATATATTTTCTATTTATCGAATATAATATTAATATATTTATTGGAAGATAATGTAGTGATGTTTATTTATTATTTAAATTGTCATTATCTGAGGCCCGGTAATTATTATGGGGGAACGTTGGACCGAGTTTAATTGTTTCATGAGAAATATTACATATTGAATATTATTTTTATAAATAATATTTATTTTAATTTTTTGGTTTAGGGAATGTTAAAAAAAATATTATTATTATTATAGATATGGGGTTATATTGAGATTACAAAAAATAATAAGTTCTTGTGTACAATTATTATTTTCTAGCCCTATCAGTATATAACCTCAATTTATGTTTTTTTTCTAAAGAGCCAATTCATTTGTTTTTCACAAACAGATATATATAGAATCATTTTAAAGCCCTAGAAATCACCCTATACAAGGAAACTCTCTATAACAGAGAGAAATCCTCCTCCTCCACCACTCTCAAGTCTAAAGTGATTGAAGAGAACCCTTCCTTGAAGCAGTTCTCCAGACGACCAAAGGCGAACAATGCAAGAATTATGATCATTCGTGTTAGCATCAGAAGATTCCTATGATGACATTCAGAGGTTTTTGGAACATCTGTGGATCACTATTGGAGGGAATTTATAATTTATTCTTATAACACAAGTAATATATAATTTATAAATGTTGTAATATCCATCAAAGAAAAAATAATTTATCGCAATGTAATTTTTTAATTGCATAATTTTATTTTATATAATATGTGATGATCTTGAACATTGGTATTGGTTTTTATCTATTTTCTACATTCATTGATTCAATTTTGTTTATGATGACATTTATCATAATTTAAATCTCATATAAATCATCAATCATAACAAAAATCTACTTTTAGCATGTCCTATCTGACAAATTTGTTGCACCCAAAACATAAAAAATAATCTTGATAAGAATAGATAAAACAATGGAAGAGAAATAATTAAAAGATTTTTCATAACATTGAATTGGATTTTAATAAAAATGGATAAAAGTGTTGTTGGTGTTAGTGTCCTAAAACCAATATTTGTAGATTGATAACATGTATATTTGATTTATTGAATATTTATAAAAAATATTATTATATATTTTTTGGTGTTATGCATGACTCTAATGCAATAATGACCTAGAGTATATGTCACATTGATATGGTTATATTAGTTCCCTGTTATGATGAGAAACTTGATTTTCTATGACAATATTCTCAAATAATGTTCCATTGTTTGATAACATACTATGATGGGATACATAGTACATAGACTACCAGGTGTGAGTACTCTTAAGAAAATGAGGCTACTTGTCATGAAGTTCGCACTTGGTAATCTCTAAAATCGGAGATTATGATAAAAAACCCACCAATATGAATTTTGTATGTTTTGGTGTCATCATATATTCTTATCTACAATCATGTGTGACAGTCCTTAGACATTAAGATTATTATTACCACATGTTACAACTCCCGTGCTTAGATGTAATTCATAAACCATGACAATAAGAGTTAAGGGTGAAATTGGATACATTGGGTGCTTCATGAATGATATGACATTAATGAAAAAGTTGAGGAAGATTTCTACCTTCCATCTCTATAGAAGCTGGTATCTTGACCCTATGATTGGAATAGAGCCATCGCATTAAATTCCATGGCTGCGGTGTAACATAATTTTTATTTTAGATAGTCAAAGAATGACATATCGAACATATAGGTTGGTGACATGGATGTGCAACCAATTGGATGTGATATTGTTACAAATTCATTTTATTACATAGTGAGCATTCGTATGTGTTTGTTGAAATTGAAATATTAAGTTCTTTCTCTTGGGTTCCTTGACCGGTTGTTAAACAGTAATCTTGGACTTTAGGAAATTCCAATTAATTCCAACAATAAAGAATCATATAGTGTCACAAACTAATTGTTTCTATAGATCTGAATAAAATTATATTTCATTTTAACTAATGGATTAAATATAATTCTAATGTCTGAAGAATAACATTTTTCACATTATATTGATCGTATAAATTAAATAAATATTTATTCACTGAATTGTGAACAAAATATTTATTTTATTTTTCTAATATTTTTAAATATTATTTACTCATTATATTGTGAATAAAATATTTATTTATAAATAAAATGTATATTCGGTTGTTCAATAAATGCTTGAGGGGTTTGAATGGACCAAGACCGAGTTTGGTGACAAATATTATTTAATAAGACTGTTATAAAATATTTGTTATTTTGAAAGTTTGTGCGTGAAAAAAATATATAATTATTATAATGCGGAATGAGATTTATTGAAGGTAATAAATATTATTTAATGTATAGAATTCAATTAAATAATATTTTAACTTAAATCCCAACTCTATAAATAGGCATATATGTCAATTATGTAGGGCATCCGAAATTGAGAATAGTGAATTATTACGCACAATGAATTATCACTCAACTTCTCCTGCTCCATCACTCTCAAGAAAGAGATGTAATAGAGATTTTTATTCAAGATCGAAGAATGAGTGATCTAGAATGAACAACGCAAGAAATTCAACTACCTTCACTAAAACCCAAACATCGAGTGGATTTGCTCGAAGATCATAGGGGTATGTGTGTATCACCGCTCTAGGGATTCAGTTCTTTGATGCTCACAACCAGAAGATGGTAATCTAAATGGGTCCTTTCAGACGATAAACATTCAAAAAATGAAAAATGTTCCTAAGCCCATGTATTTATTTATTCAAATATTAAATAAATTAACTATAATTTTTACATACAATATTAACTCTCTTAGTTATAGTAAATGATTATTAAATAATATTTTAAGATCTCCCCCACCTCTACACACATCCACTATTCCCAGAACCATCCTGAGTCGCTATTAAAAACCATTTTAACATATTGATAAAAAGGATTCTAAGAAATTAATTTAGGAATATTTTTACTTATAATGGATCTATTAAAATAAATAGAGATTATGTTAACGACACATGATGAGGAAAATAAGAAAAAAAGTTAATAATTCTTAATAAATATCTCAGGGTTTTACATAAGGAAATTTTTAGAAGTGATCCATAAATACTTGAGATTCCCATAAAAATGGAATGATAAGAAAGAATAGATGTTTTGGTATGAGGTTGTATATCATGCTTGTTGGATGTTCACCATTCTGATAATATAGGGCATCGAAACTTCATACATCAGAAGAAAAACTGCCTTTAGATTGTCCATCCCCCACAAGCTCTAATTCCGAAACTGTGAAGACCATGAATTGTATCCACAACATGAAGTTGCTATCTGTTATCTAATTTTAGTTACCTCCTGATATACCATTTGATCAATGCACTAGAGAACAAGCAGATGATGATAATGCAAACATTAAAAAAAAAATTACAATGACAATGGACACAAGGATTAAGATGTTGAAACATGTGCCATGAATCCATGGGATAATGGAGACATCTCTTTAATTACATCAGAAACACAGTATAATGAATTGGAATGATTATCACATTCTGAACACCCTACCCTTAGTAATAGAAGAAGTCTCCCCCATTCCATCGTTCAGTCGTTTCATCTCCCCTTTGCTGCTTGCAGTTTCCATGTTTTGGCTTTAAACATCCTCCTTCAACACTTCATCCATAGACACCTGGATGTGCCTAGGTGTGCTCCTTTTGAAGCCACCTACCTTTTCCTATGTTGTTCGTCATTAGATCATCAATCATTGTACAATTGGGCCAATCAATCTATATATAATGGTCCCAACCGGTCATCCAATCAACACTACCTTCCATCTTCCACTAGTGGCCATTTACTGGACTATGAAACCTATGATTTCCTAGAACATTCATTTCGTTGATAGAAACCACTCACTAAAAAATGCATGTTTCATTTTTCATTAAATTGATGATATTGATGATCATTTTATTTAATTTTATCAGTGAGGAAAGCTTCCACGCCTCACCATCCGTGACTTCACACAAGCCATTAACTTTCGCACATTGCACTACTTAATTTTGTAATTCATTCGACTTTCTAAAGCACGCCAAGTTTTCCACCTCAACCTATCTTCCACATTAAGATCGACTCCTTAAACACATGAATCAAAAGATCAGCCTTAGTTTTGTTGCACCAGAACACCATTATGCTATATCCACTGAACTCATCATCCAGCTGCTTCCACTACTTTCAGTGAATTCACATCATCTAACATGGAAAATCAGGAGCTGAATATCAGGGAAAACATTTGATTCGAACAAAAGTCAAAACATGGTGTTATGAAGTGTATAATATCATGACTTATGTAAGGTCACTGATTGTGGGAAGTGGAATCTTTCATCATGGAAGCATCCAAATAAATGTTTTTTTTCAAAATCATTAGTGTGGGGAGAAAGGTAGTGGGCATTGTTCACCATGAGATTTTGGACAACAAAACTTATACCAAAGGCGATCGAAGGTTTCAAAGTCAAAAGAACAGTCATCCATGAAAAACAAAAGGCAATGTTGAATTGTTGTCCAGCTGGGACAACTATATATAGTTGGATCGGTCCACTTGTGCAATGTGTAATGATTTGACAATGAATGAAAAGGGAAAAAATGGACTTGTGGGGGATTATGGTCTACCAGCTATAATATTCACTACTACAAAAATGGGCAAGGGAAGCGCCCCCTTATATCAGTGCTAAGAAAAACCACGGATAAAGGTTACCCTGTATCAATGCTAAAATTTTAGCACTAATAAAGGAGTTCTTTATCAGCGCTTTTCTTGCACTGATATATGGCCTATTTATCCACGCTAGAAAAGTGCTGATAAAGAAACCCTGTATCAGTGCTACAATTTTTGCGCTGATACAGGGAGTCTTTATCAGCGCTTTTCTAGCAATGATAATGAGGCCATATATCAGCACTAGAAAAGCGTTGATAAAGAACTCCTTTATCAGTGCTCAAATTTTTGCGCTGATACAGGGTAACCTTAATCAGCGCTAAAAATAGCACTGATAAAAAGACCCTTTATCAGTGCTAGAAAAGCGCTGATAAAGACTCCCTATATCAGTGGTATAATTTTAGCTCTTATATAGTAATGATTTATCAGCACTAAAATTTTAGCGCTGATAAAGGTAGTCTTTATAAGAGATTTTTTAGCGCTAATAAAACCTTACAACATTTTTTTATAAAGTCGGTCACACAGTGCCCTCGTTTTATCGTGATATAAAGCTCTCGCGGTACTAGAACCCTGTGACTCCCCTCTGCCGCTTGCTGAGATCAGATTGCCAGACCTCCGCCGCCCTCATGCTTCAGTTTGTCGGACCTCTGTTGCCTGCAACGCTTTCATGCATCAGTTTGCAGGACCTCTTTTAAGACATGTTTTCCAAATCTTTTTTCAATATTGTTCTCCTCTCCCATTTGTATATCATTTTTTAACATGAGTTTTTATTCTATGGGTGAGTATTATGGATTGACCGATGAATAAAAATGGACCATACATGATGGAAAATGATGTAATGGGGATGATTCACATGTAATTACTAATTTTCATTATATTTCTCAAGAACATTGTGCTTGTTTACTTTTATTGTTAAAAATCATCATTGTTTTTTGGTGGGGTTTTTTGAGAAGTTTTTTTTATTAGTTTGGTTGTGATATATTCCATTGGGGGAAAATGTGAGATGGTTGACGTGGTAAATCATGCAGTGGGAAAGCATCAACCTTTCCATTGTCAAAAAGATGTAATTAGTGGGTTATTGTGGGATATGACATCGTTAGTTTATATGGGTATTCCTTTTAGTTTCCCAGTGACAAAGAATATTGTTGTTAATGAAGAAATTGAAAAGGGTTTGGTGGGAATTGAATAACTTCATGGATAAAAATGAAATGGTGACTATAAAACTATGATCACCCCCTACGCGATGAGTGTAACGAGTGGTCCCCTATTTTAAAATTCAAATATGTGAGTTCCTTTACCGAGATATAAAACTATGACCACACTTAATTCAGGAAACATCCAACTCTAGGAGATAATACTAGGTTTCATTCGGTGACGAGAATATGAAGTCCCTATGTTATGGGAATATGAGATATTCTTTATCTCCGAAATAATGTTCCCTTGATTATACCTCCTGATATTATAAATAGATTCATTAGGGGATATTCCTAAGAATCCCCTAAGTGATGACCATAAGATCTCTTATTCATCTCCTAGGTAATGATCCAAGGACTATACCTCACATGAGGAGAATGAGATTCCTTAGGTGATGTGCCATAGAATCCCCTATCTGATAAGCATATGATCTCTAAACACTTCCCTTAGTAGATGATCTTATGTTCTTACCTTTTTTGATAAGAACACGAATCATTAGTTGATGAATATAGAAATCCTTATGTGCTATGAATATATTTTATGAACCAAATTCGTGTAGAATACTCACATGAAAAATGTGATCCTCCTTGTGTAATGAGCCCAAATATCCAATTCAAATGGGCCTTGTTCTATGGGAACCATACATATTAGGCCATACTATAAATTAAAACATTCCCACACATAGAGGACTATATTCACTTAGTGTTAAATACTCCTACTAGTTGAAAAAACCCTAGACCACATAGAGTCATATTTTCTATGAATCCAAAATACACTCAGTAGGCTATATCCCCTTTCAGTTAGACCAAAAATGTCTTATCACACATATTTAGCATGCTAACTTTCACATGGTATCATTCAAAAAATCATCTATACAACATGATTTTAAACTATATCAATTATTTATTATTATAAGTACATTTCACATGGTTGTGATAAATACCCTCGGTGCATTCAAGAACCCATGACATGTTGAAGGATGGTTTTAGGGGATCACTAGACTATAATCTACTAACCAATAGAGGGGTCTAAGTGGGTATAGGCCATTAAATAGTGTTATCAAAGAATTTTATTAGGAGATATGATGGGTTTTGATGTTAGGAACATTTGAGGATTTCAATGGTTTGGTTTAGAAAGTATTTTATTTTAATTCATTGGTATGTTTTGGGTGTACCTTTACTTTGGTTTCAAATTATGCTCTTAGTGGTTCTTCATGGTTAGTGGTTGTAGTGTCTTATTTGGGTGAAGGGATGCGTTCTTAGTATATTTCCCTCTTATGATGTTATTCACAGTTAGTGGTTGTAGTCTCTTATTTGGAGATGTATGATGTTCTTTGTGAGGGCCACTATCTAACTAGTGGTGTCGTTGTATATGAGAAAGCATCGATGTAGTCGGATATATATGATGTTCTTCATTTGAGCAGACTCATTCAGATTTCAAGTGGGTTTTTCTATACTATATATTTTTTTTGGGATTCATGTATTTCATGAATTCATATTTTATCCATAAGAAGTTGGTTAGACGTGTTTTGATCATTTTGTAGCACAAAATAACCATATTAATGAAAATAATAAATGGAATGGATGGTATCTTCTTGTAAATTAACATTTTTATTGAAATAAATTAGGTTTCCTTCTAGCCAACATGAAATCTGCTAACCAATTCTCAAATACCATGTTTTTCCATCTTTTTTGGGTTATTTTGATTCACTCCCCCCTTTTGGTTTCCATTTCTTCTTGGCATGATCATCAGGAATTGTTTCACTTCCACCAGCAGTGAGTATTTATGCATGATGAATACATACTAATGGTTAGGCTCTATTAATCTCCATTATTATAAGGAATTGGTTCTATTCTACTGTATTTTTAATTCTGTATTTGTGTAGTTGAACCATAAATACTAATATTTGAGATTCAAATAAGATGGAGATGAATAATGATTGGATGGATGCTAATCATTTAACAATAGAGTACGAGAACAGAGTGAAAGAGTTCATCAAGTTTGAAAAAGATCATGCAAAGGATCCTTCTCAAATCATTTTTCCATGTTTACGTTGTTGTTATTCTAGACTACTTACTCCAGAGGATTTGGATGAACATTTGATATGGCACTGAATATATTGGAGTTATAAATGTTGGAATTATCACGGAGAAAAAGCGAATGTAGCTACTGGCTGGGATAAAACTGTGTTTTGTGGATCGTCAGATATGAATACAAATATGGATAATGAAGAAGTCCATATGCAGGATGTGATTACAGATGTCAATGATGATGAAGATCGTATTGAGGAAATGACAAAGACAATTCAAGATGAACTCCATGATTTCCCAAAATTGTTTGAGAAGTTAAAGAGTTGTGAAAAGACGCCATTGTATGCGGCTTGCACTAGGTATACAACATTGTCAGCTATACTGAAGTTGTATAAATTGAATACAGGCAACAGATGGAGTGATGTAAATTTTACGGAACTACTTGCTCTCTTGAATGACATGCTCCCGGAAGATAATGAGCTCCCACGCCAGATATATGAAGCTAGACGAATGCTACGCTCGATGGGAATGATTTTTGAAAGAAAACATGCCTACTCGAAAGACTGTATATTGTTTCTAAAAGAGAACAAATCACTTACAGAATGCCCAAAGTGTGGTACTTCTCGATACTAGAAAGGTAAATCCGATCCTATGATAGTTGTATGGTATTTTCCAATAATTCCATGGTTTTGGCATCTATATGGAAGTGAAGAAACTGCAAGACAATTTTCATGGCCTGCAGATAATAGAAATAATGATGGGTTATTATGTCATCCGACCGACTCTCCTCAATGTAAGAAAATTGATCATGAGTATCCTGAATTTGGAAAAGAGCCGAGAAACCTTCTTCTTTGTTATCTACAGATGGAGTGAATCCTTTTGGTTTTCAAACCAGCACTCATAGTACATGGCCGGTTATGTTGGTAAATTATAACTTGCCACCCTGGTTATGCATGAAGAAGAAAATAATCATATTATCTATGCTTATATGAGGACCAAAACAACCAGGTAATGATATTGATGTTTATCTGGCTATTTTGATTGAAAATTTGATGATATTATTAGACTCCGGTGTAATATTGTATGTTGCTTATAAAATTGAATACTTCACATTGAGAGCGATGTTTTATGGGACAATAAATGATTTCCCTGCTTATGGAAATTTGTCAGGCTATAGCATTAATGGAACTCAAGGGTGTCCTGTGTGCGAAAAAGATACAGAATCAATTAGGTTGAAACATTCATCAAAATCTATGTTTCTTGGACATCATAGATTTCTACCTCGTCAGCGTAAGTACCGATCTTGGACAACATCATACCATGGAAGTTTAGAAAAACGCACAACACCATCTCCACTAACAAGTGATTAGCTGTTTGAGAATGTAAAATATATGAACACTATTTTTGGTAAACCATTTTTGAAAAACCTTACGAGAATCGGTTGGAAAAATAGATCAATTTTTTTTCGAATTACCATACTGGAATTGTTTGTGCGTCATACATTTTTTTGATGTGATGCATTTGGAAAAAAAATGTATGTGAAAGTGTTATCAGAACTTCGCTAAATGCCCCTGGAAAAACAAAAGATGGAATTTAGTCAAGGTTGGACATGGTTGATATGGGAATACGAGAAGAGTTGGCTCCCGTGAAGGGTGAAAATCGAATGTTTCTTCCTCCAGCTGCTTATACACTTTCTAGGGCAGAGAGATATCAGTTTTGGAACATCTTCAATGATGTAAAGGTTCCAGAGGGGTACTCATCAGATATCAAGAACATTATTTCAATGAATGATTTGATGTTAAAAGTTTTGAAATCACATGATTTCCAGGTTTTGATGCATGATCTAATTCCTATAGCTTTACGTTGAATTTTACCCAAGAATGTTCGTCATATGTTAACCAATCTTTGTTTATTTTTCAAAGATATATGTAGAAATGTTTTAGACCTGGGAAAATTTCTATATATGGAAAAAGAAATTGTCATCATATTATGTGAATTAAAAATGTTCTTCCCACCAACATTCTTTGATACAATGGTTCATTTGATGATTCAATTAGTGAGAGAGATTAGACTTTGTGGTCTTGTGCACTATAGATGGATGTATCCTATTGAACGATATATGAAGATTTTGAAATGGTATGTCAGAAATCGAAGTCGGTGAGAGGGTTGTATAGTGGAGTGATATATTGTTGAGGAAGCCATTGAATTTTGTACCGAATACCTATCTGATGTGGAAAGCATTGGTCTCCCGAAATCTCATCACACTGGACGCATTGAGGGTGAGGGAATTTCTGGAAGAGAAGATGTGAAAATCATTATTACAGATCAGGAGCAGGCTCATCATTAAGATTTTCATAATAGTTGGGAGGTTTCTCCATATATTAAAACTCAAAATGAATTTTTTAGGCAATAGAATCCATCGAGGGCAGAAAATGGTTATCAGATACACATAATCACCAGTTTATAGGATGGTTTCATGACCATATTTTTATGTAGTTGGATGAAAATCCGAATTCAATTTCAGAACGTCTTCGATGGCTAGCCACTGGACCAAGTGTGTATGTATTTTCTTACAGTGGTTATGTAATTAATGGTTATAAATTCTATATAGATGAACATGATGTAAAAAGTACCTAGAAAAATAGTGGAGTTACACTTGTGGATGAAGCAATTCATGTTTCTGGTAGTAAGGACAAAAATCCAATTTATGAAAATATTTCATACTTTTTTATTATCAAACTAATATGGGAGTTGGATTATATGACATTCCAATTGCCGATTTTTCAATGCAAATGGATTGATAACAACAGTGGTGTAAAATTAGATGAATGGGGATTTGTGAAAGTTGATTTTATTAAAGAAGGGTACAAAGACGAACAGTTTATAATGGCATCACAAGCAGTACAAGTTTTTTATGTTCCAGATCCCACAAACCGAAAGTGGTCAATTGTTCTGTTATCATCCAAAACTACTGAAGGTTCTGATGAAAAATCAGTTGAGGACGATCCTTTTAGTGGTACATCGCAATCATTTCGGAGTGGTCCCAATGCAGATGATGTTTTGTATGTTATAAGAGACCACAATGAAGGGATTTGGATAGTTTATAGAGCTTTCAAATCCCTTCAACCTTTGAAAAAAAGAAAGAGAGTTCAGTAAAACAGTTATAATTTTTTTTTTAATTTAAATCTTATTATCTCATGTTATTACCTTATCATTAATAAATTTATGTAATCTGAATTAACTGTTCAACCACTTTGGAAGATAATGACTTCTGCACATTTTGATGCTCCTAACCTTGAGGCTGAACAAGTATCTCAAGCAGCTGTTGTTGCAGCTGCTGCTGCTCCTGCAGCTCATTCTGCTGCTGCTTTGCTCATGCTGCTACTCCTTCTGCTCGTACAGCTCATGATGCTACTTCTGTTGCTCCTGCTATGACTCCGGTTGCTCCAGCTGCTCCTCCTGTTGCGGCTCCTGCTACTGCTCCTCCTCCTGCTGCTCCTCCTACTGCTCCTGCTATTGTGGCTCCTGCTTCCCATAGTGTTGAGGTCCAACAACCATCAACACATGTCATTGATACCATTCTAGATGAAAATATAGATGATTTGATATCGATGAAATGGTTGAAAATGAAGGACCATCATCGCAGAAATCACATGTGCATCCTAGTTTGATGGTGTTAGCCAAAAATCTTAAGGCGAAAAGCAAAGGCATCAAATTTGAAGTCGGATGGAATGCACGAGGCCAACATGTGAATCCCAACAATGCTATGTTTTGCAGCTACATTGGAGTTGTCACTCGGCAATGCGTACCGATTGACATAGATTCATGGCACCATGATGTGTCCGGGAGAAAGGCTGTGATCTGGGAAGAAATTACGGTAACATTATAAATTTATTTATTTAATTTACTACCAAATAAAATAATTATACAATGTATTACTCTCCTCAATTGCCTGCAGATTATATTTATAGTAGACGATTCAAACAAGGATTATGTACTAAGGCTTGCAGAAAAGATTCATCTAGGATTTCACACTGTTTTATTAAGATGTCACCTCATCGAATCTAAATGTAAAATAAACCCGCACCCACCCATTGTCTACGCTCACCTGATATCCCAAGAAGCATGGGATACATTTATTGGCTGTCGTGGGGATGAGAAGTTTCAGGTACATTGTGGGTGATAATACGTTTTTTGAGGATACCTTTATTCTCCCCTTTGATTGTTAATATTTAATTTTTGAAACAAATACTTTGTACTGAAACTAAGGAACATGAATCAAAACCAACATACCCCTATCATAAAACAAGGATTTGGTAAGCTTCATTAGAAAAGAAAATGATATGTATTTTAAATTTAAAATAATAGTGTTAGGTGCCAATAAACAACATCATAATTATTCTTCTATGATTATATGTATATTGATGAGTCTAAAATGAAATGCACTTCCATCCCATGTCATGTGATATGAAAGGAGGCACGTGTGAATAAAGATGTGATGTTAGTAGATGAGAACACACAGAAAGTGTGGGAAATATGTGTAAGTATGACACGACGATAAAATAATTTGTTTAAAATTTCCATTACATAAAAATAATTTGGTATTTTCATATATCTGACAGTCACAAGAATCAGCTACTCCTGTAGCTGATACAGACCTATTATCGACGTCTTTGAAGCAGCCAGAAAAATACAATCGTGTCAGAGGTGCACGGTTTGGGGTGACACCCCAATTATATTTTGATATGAGGAAAAAATGGATGATACAGATAAAAAATTGGAACAAATGTGAGAAAAAATTGCAAGCCTTGAAGAAAAATTGCAATGGCAGGGAGACTTTCTAGAAACTTTTATGGGTGGGAAGTAAAGGGAATCAACAACTCAAGAACAACCGCCACATGAACATCCCGCCCCACCACCACCAGCTTTGAGCCGAGCCATTCACCTCAAACTACTGTCTTTGCCTTGGTAATCAATATTCTAATAATTGATCCCATGAAATATGAATCAGACAAACACTGATAATTTTTCGGTACTCATCTTCTACAGTGTGATAATGATTGTGATTTATATCTATCAACTCCCATCTATCACCTTGTAGCAAGGGCTATAGTGTTCAAAAACGCAGATGCCACACTTCATAATAGACCACTTCTGAAAGATCATCTGAAAGTGACGATTACTACAGTTCATGAGCCAATGGCAGAGCTACCTATTCTACTACATTACGGTGATATTAATACGGTCAAAAAGGCTATTGGGACATTCATTGCATGGCCATCACAACTTGTAAGAGTACATGCAGACATAGAGGTATTTATTTCCTTTTCTTTTCAATCAAAATCTTTAATAATTAATGAAAAAAGGGTCTCAACCAATGATTATTTTTATAGACAGAGAAAGGGAAGGGGGTGGAAAACGTCGGCTCAAAACCATCTAAAGGATCGACCAACTGATCCCAAGGAGCAGCTGAAAGCAGAAAAACACCACCTGTTCTCTTTCCACATTTACTAGCATTGAAGACTCATGTGGATAAGAAGCTAAAAGATGGTAATAGTCATATAGTGGTTTTTGAACAGAATATATACGGGGAGGAATGTCAATATTTTGTTTCTGCTGAAAATGTAAATGAAATCCTTGTAAATGGTTGGCTAGGCGTCATAGTTGTAAATATAAATATGAGGTATATTTCTATGAATTTATTTTCCAAAAGCTGATATAGTGTGCAAATTATGACTAAATGCATTTTATATTGTTGACAGACGCATTTATGAAAAACAATTGAAAGAATTTTCCCATGATCCAAGGTTTGGACTTGTTAGTCCTCATATCACATCAACACAACTAACAAAAATAGATCCATCAAAAAGGGATGAAATAGTAAACGGCTTGCTGAAAACATTTGAACACAATATTATGGATGACAGACTTTTCCTAATACCAACCATGCAGTGGTAATACTATACTATTAAAGCATATCAATTATATTTTCAATTCTTTTATTACTTATTACTCTTTGTGTTTTTAGTAAACATTGGTTGCTAATTGTGTTGAACTCGGATACTCCAAAGATTTATTTTCTGGATTCAAAGAAAATATATACATCCAACCGACCACACATAATGGAGTTTGTGAATCTGTAAGACACTACATCATACGTTTTAGGTCTAAACATCAAGTAATATAATATATATTATCTTTTACTGATAGGGAGGTGTACCATTATCGTCTAAAAAAGGAATGAGGCCAGGGGCAAAGCATAAGGAGGTGATCAAGTACTACGTCTGGACAAATACCTAGGTATATATAATAAAATTTCAATATCCAAACACATCTCAACACAAGTTAATTATTCTCCTAATGATCAATTTTTTGGCAGTGTCCAAAACAAACAAATGATAATGATTCGGTTATTATGTTTGTAAATTTGTGAAAGAGATCTTTTTTCATCAGAAAACTAGCATCCCTAATGATGTATTTTTTAAAACAAAAACTAGTACGTTTAAGTTATTTATTAGATCTATATTTTTATATTTTGCAAAACTACTTTGACTGCCGAAAAGCCTCATACTCACAAGATGATATAGATGTGTTCAGAAATGAGTGGGCCTCATACCAAATGGATGATTGTACACAAATAAAATGATGATATTACTTGGGAAAATGTAAAATTTGTGGTCATTTTTGAGAGGGGTTAAAGGGAACAAAAGATGAAACATTGTTGTTTATAAATGTTCATAGGAAAATTGTAATTGTTATTAAATAAAACAGAGTTTCTCCAATGAGTTATTTTCCCATTTTAATAGATGATATGCACCAGAAACATGCAATAATGCTGAACCACTCAAAGCGCCTCTATTTTTTTAAATAGACATGATTTTAAATGAGAAAAACAACTGACCTACAGAAATCCGACCAAATGCATTCGGATTCCATTGATCTTTTATAAGAACGATCCAAGGGTCCTTGCTGACGAGTACGAGTCAACCCCGCCTCAATCTGAGGCACAGTGTGGCCTCTAGCACTCAAAGGGTCTCTATTTTGTTTAAAATGGACATGATTTTAAGTGAAAACAACAAATGACCTACGGAAATCCGACCAAACGCATTCGGATTGCATTGATCTTTTATAAGAACTATCCAAGGGTCCTTGGTGATGTGCACGAGTCAACCCCGACTCAATCTTAGGCACGGTGTTGCCGCTATCACTCAAAGGGTCTCTATTTTTTTAAAATAGACATGATTTTAAGTGAAAACAACAAATGACCTACAGAAATACGACCAAATGCATTCGGATTGCATTGATCTTTTACAAAAATGATCCAAGGGTACTTGGTGATGTGTACGAGTCAACACTGCCTCAATCCGAGGCACGGTGTGACCGATAGCACCCAATGGATCTCCAATTTGTTTAAAATGGACAAGATTTTAAGTGAAAACAACGATTAACCTATGGAAATCCGACCAAACGCATTCAGAATGCATTTATCTTTTATAAGAATGGTCCAAGGGTCCTTGGTGACGTGTATGATAGTTTAACTTCTTAGTGAAGAGTCTCTGGAAGAGTATAAGAGACATAAATCAATTAAGATCATTACAGTGTTGGAGAAAATGTGGTTGGTACAAATAATGTGGCAATCAGCTAGTGCAACGCGGACTAATTTACAACTTGCAGGTATTGTAATTTATTTTTTTCTGGAGGGTTTCAGTGTAAATGCATTTTGGAATGATCATTGTTATTCATTTTCTTTTAGGTTTTTTTTGACATCCAATGGGAAAGGGTGGGGTCCACAGACATTGGAGGATATGTCAAAGGGTGATTTTGTGTGTGAATATGTTGGAGAAATGGCCTCTTTTCCCTTCAAGATCACCAAACCCCGATCACCATCGGGGTTTGGGGAGCTTGAAGGGAAAAGAGGCAATTTGGTTAGATGTTAGATACTATAGAAATGATGCAAAAATATTGGATGTAATTTCCCATAAAGTCACCCTTCTACATATCCTCCAATGTCTGCAGACCCCACCCTTTCCACTTGGCTATCAAAAAAACCTAAAAGAAAATGAATAGCAATGATCATTCCAAAATGCATTTACACTGAAACCCTCAACAAATAAATTAAGTACAATACCTGCAAGTTGAAACTTAGGCCGCGTTGCACAAACCGATTGCCACATTGTTTGTAGAAAGAAAATTTTCTCCAACACTCTAATTATCTTTATTGCTTCATGAATATTATACTCTTCCAGAAACTATTCTCTAAGAAGGTAAAATATCGCGTACTCATACTCACCTTCAAATTCATGGGTGCAAGTACAAGGCACAGATGAAGATAAAAAACATTTAAAACAAGTTGACCAACATGCATCATCCTCAATGGAAGTAGGATAAAAATTCACATGAATGTTCTTAAACATATGATTTTGATGTATATAGTGAAAGGGTGGTGGATGTTCACTATTGATGTTGTTCGTCTACGAGACATTCACCTTCTCTTCTCCTCTCGCTATGTCTTGGACATCATGCAATAGCCTTATATCATCTGGGGTAAATTAATGTAGCTTCACAACTATGGAACCGCATGATATTTCATGTCTAGTGCCCTCAGGATTGTTTTTCAAATCAAGCTTCCTCTGATCATTGGTTGCATGTAAAGGTGGTGCGGCAGCCGCCATGATAGATTGGAAGTCGACACATCCATTTGATGAACAATATGGGATGCTAAATTTGACATTAAGTGCATCCAATAAAAAAAAGTGTTCCAATGATTCATCATGCGAGGCTACAGTTGAAGATATTTCTTGTGTTTCATCAAGCGATTCAATTCCTTGTTCCAAAAATCGTTGACAAACATCACTCATCGGTTTCCTCAAGGATAAACACGGGTTCATGGCTTTGTATTATCAAAGATATCTATCCTCTACTGATTTTACAACATATGTGGTTCATATTTCAAATTTCTCCAGGAAAAAGGAACTAATGTTGTGAGTTTTAAGACATATCTATTTGATGTTTTGAAATGTTAATTATGTTTTGAAAATGGGTTCAATATTTGAGAAAAAGTATAATTTTTCTTGATTCATGTATGGATGAGGGATTCACATCCATTCCATGTGGTTTTGATGGAAAGGATGGATGATAACATTGGTTGGTGTTCTCATGGATGTCTAACCATGGTAAGTTAGAAAACATGTTTGGTATGTTGTGGAGTTTCATTTGGGGTTCTAGTGGTTCTTTCCCGAGGATGGAGGTGTTAAACATCAGATGGTGGTGTTTTTGAGATAAAGCATATAGTGGAGAGAACCATATAAATTAAGTGGTCGGTTGATGGAATGATCAGAGTTTTAAATTTTATAGTCTTCGGTAAAATCCATCTTGGTGTTTAGATCAGTTGAGTAGGTTGAGATTAAGGTTGTGGTTGGGTTGTGTTATGGGTGTTTGGGGCAATGTACGTATTTAATGGTACCTTTATGTTTTACATAATGAATAATTAGTAGATCACATTCGGATTGCATTGATCATTTATAAGAACGATCCAAGGGTCCTTGATGATGTGTATGAGTCAACCCCGCCTCAATCCGATGCACGGTGTGGCCGCTAGCACTCAAAGGGTCTCTATTTTGTTTAAAATGGAAAAGATTTTATGTGAAAACAACAACTAACCTTCATAAATCTGACTGAACGCATTCGTATTGCATTGATATTTTATAATAACGATCCAAGGGTCCTTGGTGATGTGTAAGAGTCAACCCCGCCTCAATCCGAGGCATGGTGTGTCCGCTAGCACTCAAAGGGTCTCTATTTTGATTAAAATGGACAAGATTTTATGTGAAAACAACAAATTACCCACAGAAATCAGACCAAACACATTTTTATTGCATTGATCTTTTATAATAACGATCCAAGGGTCCTTGGTGACATGTACGAGTAAACACCGCCTCAATCCGGGCCACAGTGTGGCCTCTAGCACTCAAAGGGTCTCTATTTTGTTTAAAATGGACAAGATTTTAAGTAAAAACAAAATCTGAACAAGGAAAATCCGACCAAATGCTTTAGGATTGCATTTATATTTTAAAAGAATGTTCCAAGGGTCCTTGGTGATGTGTACGAGTCAACCCCACCTCAATCCAAGGTATGGTGTGTCCGCTAGCACTCAAAGGGTCTCTATTTTGTTTAAAATGGACAAGATTTTAAGTGAAAACAACAACTGAGCTATGGAAATTCGACCAAACACATTTGGATTTCATTTATTTCTTATAACAACGATCCAAGGGTCCTTGGAGACGTGTACGATTCAACGCTGCCTCAATCTGAGGCACGTTGTGGCCGTTGGCACTCAAAGGGTCTCTATTTTGTTTAAAATGGACAAGATTTTAAGTGAAAATAACATCTGACCTATGGAAATCCAACCAAACAAATTTTTATTGCATTGATATTTTATAAGAACGATCCAAGGGTCATTGGTGATGTGTACAAGTCAACCTCGCCTCAATCTGAGGCACGGTGTGGCTGCTAGCACTCAAAGGGTCTCTATTTTGATTAAAATGGATAAGATTTTAAGTGAAAACAACAACTGACCTACAGAAATCTGACCTAATGCATTCGGATTGCATTGATCTTTTATAAAAACGATACAAGGGTCCTCGGTGTCATGTACGATTCAACCCTGCCTCAATCCGAGGCACGGTGTGGCCGCTATCACTCAAAGGGTCTCTATTTTGTTCAATGTGGACACGATTTTAATTGAAAACATCAACTGACCTACGGAAATCCGACCAAAAACATACGAATTGAATTGATATTTTATAAGGACGATAAAAGGGTCCTTGTTGACATGTACGAGTCATCTCCGCCTCAATCTGAGGCACAATGTGGCCGCTATCACTCAAAGGGACTCTATTTTGTTTAAAATGGACAAGATTTTAAGTGAAAACAAAAAATGACCTATGGAAATCTGACCAAACTCATTCGGATTGCAGTGATCTTTTATAATAATGATCAAGAGTCCTTGGTGACATGTACAAGTCAACCCTACCATAATCCAAGGCACAGTGTGGCTACTAGAACTCAAAGGGTCTCTATTTTGTTTAAAGTGGACAAGATTTTTAGTGAAAACAACAACTGACCTATGGAAATCTGATCAGACACATTCCAATTGCATTGATTGTTTATAATAATGATCCAAGGTTCCTTTTTGACATGTAGGAGTCAACTCCACCTCAATCCGAGGCACGGTGTGACCGCTATCACTCAAAGGGTCTCTATTTTGTTTAAAGTGGACACGATTTTAATTGAAAACTACAACTGACCTATGGAAATCTCACCAAACGCATTCGTATTGCATTGATATTTTATAAGAACGATACAAGGGTCCTTGGTGACTTGTAAGAGTCAACTTCACCTCAATACGAGTCACGGTGTGGCCGCTATCACTCAAAGGGTCTCTATTTTGTTTAAAATGGACATGTTTTTTAGTGAAAACAACAACTGACATACAGAAATCAATCCAAATGCATTCAGATTGCATTTATCTTTAACAAGAACGACCCAAGGGTCCTTGATGATGTGTACGAGTCTACCCCGCTTCAATTCGAGGAACAGTTTGGCCACTAGCACTCAAAGGATCTCTATTTGTTTTTAAAGTGGACAAGATTTTAAGTGAAAACAACAACTGACTGGCATAAATCTGACCAAATGCATTAGGAGTGCATTGATATTTTATAAAAACGATCCATGTTTCCTAGAGAACGTGTACGCATCAACCATGCCTCAATCCAGGGCACGGTGTGGCCGGTAGCACTCAAAGGGTCTCTATTTTGTTTAAAATGGACAAGATTTTAAGTGAAAACAACAACTAACCTACAGAAATCCGACCAAATGCATTCGGATTGCATTGATCTTTTAAAAGAACGATCCATGGGACCTTGTTGACGTGTACGTTTCAACCTATCTTCTATCCAAGGCATGGTGTGGCCGCTATCACTCAATGGGTCTATATTTTGTTTAATGTGGACATGATTTTAAGTGAAAACAACACCTGACCTATGGAAATCCAACCAAACGCATTCTGATTGGATTGATCATTTATAAGAACGATCCAAGGGTCCTTGGTGACGTGTACAAGTCAACCCCGCTTCAATCCATGGGATGGTGGGGCCACTAGCATTCAAAGGGCCTCTATTTTGTTTAAAATGGACAAGATTTTAAGTGAAAACAACAACTGACCTACGGAAATCCGACCAAACTCATTCGGATTGCATTGATCTTTTAAATTTGGGGTCATGGAATGAGATCTTTTAGGGGTTCATATATATCATGTCATGGTTGGCCTGGTATACTAGGGTGATCATGTGTTTGGGTCTATGATACTTAGGGTCTTATATCTGGATGAAAATACTCCCATTTGGGAGGGTGGATATGCTTATGGGTCATATTCCTTAAATGGGAATACACTCATAGGGGAGGGATGATATATATATAGGTATTATTCCCCAAATGATAATACAACCATAGGAGTGGGATGCGATTCTTATCAGTAATGTTCAGTAAATGAAAATAATCCCATAGGGGAGGCCTCAGATGATTATATAGATTATTCCTCAAATGAGAATAAACCCATATTGGAGGGTTGATATGCTTATAGGGATTATTATTTAGATGATAATACTCCCAAATGGTAAAGAATATATGCTTCTTAGTATTATTCCCTAAATAAGGGTACTCACATAGTATAGGGATGAGATCCTTGTAGGTCTTATGCCTCAAAAATTGGAAGAACACATATGGGTGGTCTGAGATACTGTTGTGGGTATTCCCTAAAAGAGAAAACTCCCATAATTGGATTTCCATGATGGAGTATAAATAAAACTCACATATTGGAGGTCAATTATAATTATGTATATACTGGGGAGACCATGTTATATTATATGTTTTGTGTGGTTCCTATGATGTACTCAGAGAAACCCTAACATTAGATGAAGTAGGTATGGTTGATCAAGCATTAATACTTTATAATCAATGTGTCTTGATGTAGATGGGGTAGGACTTGGTCAAACAATATTTTTATAATGTGTACATGATCCATGTGAAATTCATCGCAAAAGTTCATCACTTCTAAAATTAATTTGTGTTTAATCATGGTCATGGATTTGAAGATGAATGATGATTTTTTATTAGTTTTATTCCAGTTCTTTCTCAACTAGGTTGTTCATATTGCCTGATCATGCACTTACAATAGCCTATTGCAAGTTTAATATTGGGGGTTTATTAATGAGATTCACCCACCATGTATGTGCATGTCAGTGTGTGTACAAACCTTATAACTTCTTTGAGGTTGAGAACATGATGTATAGTGGATAGAGAAAAGTACAAAGATTTATGTATTGACAAAACACACCCATGTGGAGCCTTAGGATTGAACTGGAAAGCCTCCCGGACACCCCCTACCCCCCCTTGGACAGCCACCCGAAACCCTTGAACAACCCCCAAACCCCTGAATTCTGAATTTATTTCAATAAGTAGTTGATTAACTTATTAATTATTTGTTAATGGTATATGGGTATAATTGTTGTATGGGTATACTTGGTCTAATTTACTTATTATTTATGAGTTAATTTCGTATGGGTATACTTGCCTTAATTGGATTATTGAGAGGATGTTCTTTTGCAGGTGTTTGGGTGTGCTGCTGCAGATTTATCGGAGCAGTAGAGAGGGAATTTATCAGTGCTCTTTTAGCCCGGATAAATTGTGCTTTTATCAGTTCTAAAAAAGAGCTGATCAACTACACCTTTATCAGCGCTAAATAATCCATGATAAAAGATAATTTTATCATCTCTAAAGGAGCGCTGATAAAACATTAATTTATTAGCGCTAATGAAGCTCTTGTTTATCCCTGATAAAGGGTTGTTTTATCAGTGCTTTTTTAGCACTGTTAAAGCCAGTTTTTAGCACTATTAATGCCCATTTTTGTAGTAGTGATTAAACAAGAATGAAATATTTTATTGCTCAATAAAAAAATGATACATGTTATATATGGAAGGTATATAAATTTTATTTATTAAAAATGTTGAATTGGTGACTATGGAATCCATTTATAAAATACCATGATTTAAACAATTAATATCATTAATATATAATTATATCAATTTGTAATTACTAAAGCAGTAAATGAAAAATCGGGTCACACATATAGTTCTTTGCATTCCTATATAAGATCTAGATATTTTCTCTGATGATTTTTGGGGAATCGAATAAGTATTCAATGTGCTATTTTTAGACTATGTTTCTTTAGATTTGTACTATCTTATCTTGAATTTGAATTTTCTAGAACTCATCATAATGTATGTGGGTCAATATCTTCTTCAAGACAATACAAATTATTTTATTGATTATTTGGTGAAACAATCTTGTGTTCTTTTAATATTTCATATCGATTTTCTTGTATTGTTTGGATCTTCCAATATTATTCTATGTTGACCGATCCAATTAAAATAGAAAACACTTTTAACATAATATTTACAATTTGATTTTCCAACATTATAAACAAAGAATTGTATCGAAACAATTCGTACAGATGTTCTCCCAAAACGCAGTACTCAATTCTCCTATAATTCATACAATTAATTATTAATATCAATTTTAAGGAATCCGGAGTAATATAAGTCATCATTCCAAGAATAAATCATCACCTCCTACCTTTAATCATCTCTCTGGCCTCTCTACCTCTGCTTCCTCCTTTCACATTCTGATTTTGGAGTACGATTTACAGATGAGAAGTCAACGACCTTCTTTCCTGATTTAGTATCCAGGGTTGCTTCCTGGAATTTCAACATAACTCCCAATCTGGCGTTCTTTCATGACTGAACATCATAATGGCTCATGAAGTAGGTTGGTGCTCTCTTTCTATTGCACAACACATAATAACCCATTTGATTCCTTAACTCTAAATTCATACTCCACTTGTCTAATCAAGTATAAATTATACCAAGCGTATTATTTAGGAAGATAAATAATGTACGCGATGATTTAGATTCAAGTTAAGTGACTCTTTCACTAAAAAATATAATTTTAAAATTTTTAAAGATTTTTTTCAAATATTTCATTTTAAGTCCAATTTTTTAAAATAAATTTAATGAATGTATTTTTATATAAATAAATTTCAATAATTTAATTTTTCAAATTTTCTTCAAATGTTTTGAAAAAAAAATATATTTGTGGGTTTATTTAAGGTAATTTGTTTAAAAATCATGTCTTAGTGTTCATTTTTTAAAAGTCAAAAGGAATTATTTTAAACTTATATGACATGAGCTATAATTTATTTATGTTTTTAATCTTCCATTACATGATTATATGGTCAATTTGAAAGGATTTTTTCTCTTTGTATGTGCACTATATTCATTTAAAATATGTTATTTTTAAAAAAAATTATGTTTTTGTGATGCAATCATCTATGTTTTATGATTATGTTATGGCTCATGGGTATTATTTTTAATGACAGATGGTTTTGTTATCAATTAAGGATTGGTGGTACATTATTTTATGTCTCTTATTAAGTATTTTTGTTATCATTCCATATTTTTTAAATATTTTTCAATTATTTTTAAGGAATAGAATAGATAAAAAGGAGGACAATATCCAATTTGGGAACACATGTCATGAAAATAAAGCATTTTTTATTTTATAAGGGGTATCATGGGTGTAAAAAATATATATTATATATAAGTGTCAACATGTAATATATGAGTTTTCTATGTAAGAGTTTTTTTGTAATTCTCTAAAACTCTATACATAAAATATCATTGAGAAAATAATGTGGTATATAGTTTTAAATTAATTAAAATGTGTGTTGTCTAAGGTATGGTCTTGATAAAGTTTGATGATGTAGTCACTTTGTAGAAATATGTCACTCCAATTCTGTAATATCTTTGGCCATGGTTCATTGAATGATATTTGTTGTACCCATCAAATTGGAATGAAGATAATGGTTGAGGCTATGGAAGATATGAATTTATCATATGATTTTTTTAATAGGGGGTTTAATGATCATGTTGAAAATCATTTTAGTATACATGGGTGTGATTGGAATGTTTCTAGAACTATTATAGAGGATTTTGGGACTATTGTTATATTATCACATAAATTTGCACATGTTTGTGGGTGGATTTTGATCCACCCATGATCCCTTAGTTTAATTCTTCTAATATATATCAAATTGATAATACTCTTAGTTCAGTAAAACACCCAAATATTTAATAATGGATATATAATAGATTAAATGTTATTGAAGTCTCAATTCAAAAGGATGAAATGATAAATTGTGAATGTGAAAGCAAATAAAGGATGGGGTTTTGGGGAATCATAAATGTATAAATTTGATAGAGAGGTAGTCTCAATCAAAATATCCAAAGGTAGAGGTTGGGAAAATCTATCCCCTCTTCATGTAACTAAAATCATATGATGGAATGTTCATGGGCTTGGAAACCCATGGAAAGTGTGTTTTTCCACTTTTAAATATCTATGTATAGCCAAAATATGGTCATTATATCTAAAATTATAGACACCAAGAAATTTCGTATAATTTTTTTAGTTATTTTAGATTATTATGAGACCGAAAAATCAGATTCCATGTGATTTCAAGGTCCAGAGTGTTCAAAATAATCCATAAAAAATGTGTTAAGTATAAAATAGTGTGCATAAATAGTTTTTCAGAAAAAAGGAATAACCCATAAATGGTTGTCCAGATAAGAAATCTAAGGGCACTATTGTGTTCAGGATTGCGGGTTTACCAATGGTGCGACTTATGTTCAGTTGGCACAAACCTCCTGTGAGAAAACCTGAAAATGGAATAACTATAAATAAAATAATTAAATAAAATTATTTTATATTTCAAATCATTATAACTCATGAACGATGACTAAGATTGAAAATCCAAGACCACCGCTGAACTCGTGAGGGTATCATTTCCTTAGGTAAATCCTAATTTTGATCGGCGTGGGCCAACAAGATGTTAGTTTTTGGCCGCAGATAATATTATTAAGTTACATTTATTTTATTCCCAAATTCCATAACTCGTAAACGGTAACATAGATCAGAAATATCATATTATCGTTGAGCTTGTGAGGGAGTGTTTCCCATAGAACGAGCTGAACCATGCCTGGACTGGGTTGAGGGTGACTGCTATAAATTTTGCAACATTTTTTAATGTAGGTTAAGTAAATGTGCGGGCAACAGTTTCAATATTTTCAACTGGTTCTCATAATTGCAATCTGAGGGCACCATTGAACTCAAAGTGCTGAGATTCTCTTAAGGGAGGCTTCACTTCGACCGTAGTAGGTCGGGTGAAAAAGATAGTAGTTACAACATTTATGAATTAATAAAATAACAAAATATTTTATTTTATTTTATCCTACAACATCTTGTTCGGTGGTGGTAAGTAACACAAAGGTATCCAGATATTTAATAATGGATGTTAAATTCTTGATTACACTTTGTTTGCGTGACCACCCCTCCTAGAACTAATTTGGAACATTAATTATGTCAATTAAGAAGCATCATTAATTTATCAGTGTGTTACTCACTCTTTCCACCCTCTATTTAAATGGGGCTCTGGGTAGAGTTTTTTTGCACGAATTCTCCCAGAAAGAAAGCTCTTGAGAAGTGACGCGACACCTTCCACTGACGGAGAAGGGACCTTGGGTGACAACCAACTTGGATCGATGGACGTCGACGAAATTATATTAAGAGAAATATTCTTACACCATCATGACATCTCTATAGAATATCGAGGTAGATGATGTCGTTTATTTCAAGAAATTCCCATGTATCTTCTCCATGTTATTGAATTTGTGGGTGGTTGTTGTGGGAGATGTGAATAAGGTTTATCATTATATTAAAGTTATGTATAAATTTACTCCACTTTTTATTATGCTAATGAAAATAGCATGGGCCAAACGAACAAGACTCAGACCCTCCACCTCTTTTTTTTATTATGTTCTTTGGTGGCCGGTTGTTCTAACATGATAGAACCTTGAAACCGTTATGGATGAAACAACGTCGGCATCTCGACGGGATAGTAGGAATTTCCAGATAGAAGAATTTACAACCAGAGCTCACCCGGTGGCCCATGGATGAAGTACCAGTGTGGCACCGACGCGGAAGCACCGACAGATGAGGGCTGCGACTGGAAACCACCGATCAATGTGGAAGAGCGGCGCATCAGTGTTTTGATAGGTGACCAAAAGTAGTCGGTCACGGAGGTGGAGGCGGCGCGCCATCGTGCGCCATGATGGAGGGAGCTACAGCTCGAAGAAACGATGATGCAGGGGATTCTCTCCCTACAGGTCTCGTGGGTGACGAGACGATACCACCTATCGGGCCCAAAAAAGGATCTGAATGATTCCATTGAGCTATTTGGGAGCAGCATACTACGCGACCCCGCGTGGGTCATGACAGCCGGCGGGCCGAGCCTAGCCAGTGTGAGACAGTCCAGTTCGTGGCCCTGTGGGCCGAGCCTACAAAAATCCATCCCATCTGGGATGGGCTGAGTCGGACCTGAACTGGGTTGTGGTGGGTCGGGCCGGACCCAGACGCCTCTTGGTCCCAGATACACTTAAAAGGTTGTATATTGTGAACCCGAAATCTGTTTGATAAAACATTTACGGTGATTAAATCCTCAGAGTGAGAAAGTCTATATGAGATAACTCATGCGACATTTGGGGGATGTTGGTGTTTGGCCGGGTTGGATAGTACTCAAATCCAATCGGGCCCCCAGCAATAAAAGGCCTATAACATACAGATTGGGTGTCTGATTGGCGTGTCGTTTGTTTCATTGGAACCCTTATGGAATGATAGATCATCACATTAATTACATGTGGAAATTAGTGGTGGTTTAGGTATATATGATATCATGAGGGGAATAACTATGGTGTTTTTTGTAGTGTAATTTAGGATGGCTACTTCCTTGATGGCTCAAGGCGTGGGTATTCCTTACTCTGTTTCTCCAGTAGAGACGAGACTCCCTACATCATGATTGTAGGTTTTTATCCCTCTTATTGGGTTTTCTATCATTGATGTCAGTACTCCCCTATTGGACTAGGGTGCAGATCCTCCATACATGACTCACATGGAGTCATGTACTCCCCTACCTGGTAGGGTGTAGGTCCTCTATGTTAGGAGTATGTACTCCCTTGTCCACCCCGGGTGCAGGTCCTCCTTATGTAGTGCTACAATAGTGTCAGTACTCCCATGTCATGCCAGGGTGCAGGTCCTCTATCCTAGGGTCGATACTCCCTTGACCTGCTACGAAACAGGTCCCCCATCATGAACAAACTATTAGAGTCATACTTCCCTATAGGGAAGGGTTCAGGTCCACACATAGAGAGTCGGTACTCCTCTATAACGCTGGGGTACATGTCCTCTAGCATGGGGTTGGTACTTCCCTAACATACTAGGGTGTGGTTCCGCCACTGTAAAAAAACTACCAGATTTTACTCCCCTAATGTGTAGGGTGTGGGTCCTCACACATGGACTAGTACTCCCCTTATCCATGTAGTGACAGAGAGCTGGTGTTTCAGGGGAGTTGGAGCTCCCTCTACTGTTGGACACAATGTCTAGCAGTGGTCCTCTTCACTTGGTTTCCCTTGGTATTGCCTTGGGTGCATGTCTAGGACTGCGAGACCTCTAGTGACAGGCACTAGAGGAAGTTCTAGTAGAATGTTATCGACCGATCACATCCTTTCGAACGTTCAATTAGGAATGGTTGAGTTGTACCTGATGGAGTAAACCTCTCAGATGGGTTCCATCAGGTATGTCTAGTTCATTGAGTGTGTACCCGTTGTCCTTGATTTACTCTTCGACCCTTCTTTAAAAATCCTAGAAATGGCTTCTGGTCAGGGCCTTATGTTTCTTTGTAGAAGAGACAAGTATAGTTGGTTTGATCTGTGTCTATTTCTTTCTGTTTTCTGACTAAGATCATGCCTCTATTATTCCTTTGTGGAATTCTGAGAGTCTTTTGGGGGTCTCGGGGTCCCTACTAGGTATTCTTATATATACCCATTCACGGTCTTCACCCACACATTGTTGTTTCTTTTGTGCAGAGGCTGGAATGTCTTGACTAAGACTGGGGTAGCATGAACCATATGGTGGAAGACAATGACGATTGGTGTGGAGAGCAGTGGAGACGAGATATACCTACACATCATGTAGGATCCTTTGGTGAATGATTTCATGAGTTTTTTACTATTTTCTGTAGTATTTGTATCTTTCAATTGGACATGTATTCTGGCTTCCGTTATTTTCAGTACACACTTTTACTACTACAAGTTTACTACATGGTTGCATATTTTTGTTTTCATGGGCTGTGTCTCTGTATAGTTTTAAGGTCAATGCCTTCCCATTTTAGGGATACTCCTTCTGGTGTTAGTTTTCAACCGCTGGACTATTGAAGGTGGGCTTTGGGTAGTCACGACATGAGCCCCAGGGAATGGTTCGTGTGAAAAATCATTTTTTAATGTAAGTGTATGTGTAGTTTAATTTATAGGGTAGGTTTTTTTTTTCATTTTCACAATTTCGAGAGTAGGTTGCTATGGTTGTATTTATAGGGTTTGGCATAAGGAAATTATTGCTAAGGTGTCTTAATTTTTCCCAATCTCTAATTTTTTAGGTCAAAAGGATAATCATGTACTTCTTCATTGAATTTAATTTGGTTTTTATGGATGACTTTGGATGGGGGATAAATAGAAAACATGGAACCTGATCATTTCTCTTAAGAATATCACAATTGATCATTTTCTTATTTATGATGATTTTAATGAAAATTTGAAATTGTTTGAAAAAAATGAGGCCTAGTTTTGAAATTTGTGTTAATGAATTATTTAGCACAAATAGAACCTCTTTTATTGTGCATATTATATATATTGATTCTATATGATGTATTCACCATATTAATATATTTTATATGTATAATGTTTCCATCATTTTTACATTATACTTTGTTTTTTTACTAATTATGATTTTGTATTTTCTTTGATGGTAATATTTATATATTACACTTTATCAATGATACATTCCATCGTGTTCTACTAATAAACTCATTTTAATTATATCATTATTTTTATAATTTGAGATATCATAATTGGGTGTGTTATTGATATTTAAGTATACATTGTCCTCATGATTTTCATCCTCATTTTTCTTTGCATTGTTTTCTGATATAGATTGTATACATTAAGTATCAATTATCTCTTTCATTTCCTTAAATCTGATGGATTATAAATATTACAATTCATTTCATACACTTCAATGTTCACTAATTGTGATTATATTCATTTTAATTTTATTACCCAACATGTTCTACTTCATCCCGATATATTTGTTTTTCACCCTCACACATACCTGTAAAATAAATAAATAAATATACACTCTCACAACTATTTTTTATAACATATGTATTCTCTTTATATCTACTTATAGAACATACAAACATATACATATATACATATATACATATATACATATATATATATAGAAATATACAAATCTATATATACATATATACATACATATATATATAGATACATACACACACACACACATATATACATATATATTCATAATTTTTGAACATTATATATATATATATATTTATAATGAACATGTATATGCTAAATGTTTTGCCAATTTCCCCAAAACATATATATGTTTTTCATTTGTTTTTTTAGTTAATGTATCCTGCTGAAACTTGGGGTTAAATTTTCATTTCTTATTTTTAATTGGAGAGTTCCATTATATCCCCAGCCAAATACTTCTCATAATCACATTTTTCATTTTTGAAGGACTAAACTAAAAAATTTATTTCTAACATCAATTTCTTCACCATATTCAACTCTATTATTGAATATTAGAATGCTAACATGCGGTATGTTGTGATCCATTTTTTAATTAAGAATGGAAATTTAATATTTATTTTTACTATTTACATTACAAAACAATAATTTCTCCCTTAATGTAGGATGTATTGATGATGCTTTATGAAATGTGGTTATGTATATGCGAGGTGAAAGTAGGTGATAGAAATCTAAAGATGTCATGTGTTTGTTGTGGTGAATTAAATGTACCTTCATGAAATCCTATTTTCATTGATATTTTTTGAGATGGTAAGGTATGGTATTTTCCTTCTATACATATACAAATCTTATATTATGTCCACTATGTGCTATTTTTATATGCATATATGCAATTTATATATGTATTATACGATATATATATATATTCTACTATTCTTGCATATGTATTGTAAATATATTTATATATGAAATGAATATATACATATATGTATTCTAATTTTCATATATCTATATATATTTACTCTTATATACATATGCATTCTACTACACACACATAATGATAACAGGAAATTTCAAACCCATCACGCCTCTCATAAGCCATCGAGCATTCCCTAATTTTAAAAATATATAATATTTTTAATTATTTAAATATTGTATTTTATTTATCATTCTTAATGGTATTTATTGGGATAAGTAGAATTAAAAATAGATATATTTTTAAGGGATGCGATGATTCATTTTTCTACGTGTTATTGAGGGCATGTGATGATGCCAATACGGTGGCGAATTGCTGCACTGAAAAGTGAGTGATTGGCGGGGGTGACAAATGATGATGTTGGTTGTGTCGTGATGTGAAAAGCTGGACTTGTGAATGAATGGAAACACTCAATGTAACGATAGGTTTTAGAGGATTCTATTATTTTTCTCATGATGTTGTTTCCTGTTTTGTTAAAAACAAAACAAAATAAATAATAATAAAATTATATTCACATCTCAAATATTATGATTATAATTACTCTTTTAAAATAAAAACCATGTAAGGATTAGATGAATTCAATTTTTTGAGAGGTGGGGAGACATCATGTGAATGTAGTTAATAATTAATATATAAATATTATAATATCATATTAAAACACCAAATATATACTTATTTAAAATTTATATAAGAATCTATGGTGAATTGATATGACGATTATGATGAGAAATCATATGCAAAGTTTAATCATGACTTTTTATTAAAAAAATAATGTTGAAGAATATATTGTAATTTTTTTCTTAAATCAGGTGTGTGTGTCACCTCTCACTCATACGTGTTCAACACACCTTGGCCTTCACCCTCGCAGACTCAACCCGTATTGGCTCATCCTCCAATCCATCTACGTTTCTAGGCCTACCTCGCGTCCGCCAAATTCCTGCGAAGACCGCGGGCTGAGAGTCGGTTTTGCATCACTAAATGCAGGTGACGACCTATCTGGAGTGGTATCTGGTAGTTTAAAATGTGGGAGGTCCACCAAAAGGGTCAAAGAGGGGGCTTATCATAGATCCTAATTATTTGTGGGAGGAGCATGCAACATCATTGTCTATAAACATTTTTTGTGTTGATAATCTTGTCCAAACAACGTGGGGTGCAATTTTGGGGGGCCTGAAATTCTTCTCCAGTGGTGTGTGAATGGTGAAGAGGGAACCGTGAAAGGAGATAGCGGTATATTGGCCTTTAATGAGGTTAGTTTGTTAAAGAGATAATTTGTTAGTTGGTTTGGGGAAGAAGGTTTTTGGAACATGATGGTGGGGAAATCTGTTATAAATAATGGATGGGGAGAGATGGAACTAAGAGGATATTTTCGGAATAGACAGAGTCTTGGAATTGGCTGTGATGCATAGAAAATCAGCCACAAGGCTTGGGCGTGAAATCTCTCAAAGTGTCTCCATTAATCTTCATTTTTATAGTTTCGTATGTATTTTTTTCATTTCATACTTAAATACAAGTAGTAATACTCTATATATATTAGTTGGTATGATATTCCATCATCCTCTCTTCATGTTGTCGTCTCCTCTTCTGTCGTGATGCCATGAAAACCACCTAACATCTAGATGAAACTTTTTTTTCTTTCTTTACCAGCTCACATTTAGTGCACTGTTGATTTTTATTGGTAGAGTGAGCAAGAATGTTTTCCCCACAATGCTACATCATTCGCTCTACACACATGTCCAACATTACTTATGAAAGCTTTCTTCTCTCGTCCACTATTTCTAACTTCTGTTGAACCAGAATGAAATTATCTCTTCCAGCTCACATTAGGGGAGGATTCACACTACTAGATACACCTCATTGCTCAGAGGAGGCGCATCATTGTACTGTCTCACCAAGAAGGTGAAAATTTTAATAATAAAAAGAAGAGTATTACAAATTATTTATGATTGAAAAAACTCAATATAGACTATGTTGAGACAAGCTCAACCTATTTTTTATTGGTATAGAAAATCACATGCTACATCTCTGGGCGTCACTAGAAATGATGGATAGTTTTCTGGAAAAGTACTATGACCAACTCAAGATACAAAAATTTTCTAGAAGAGATCTTAAAACATGGATATAGAAAATTGAGGCTTATTTTTTAAATCGTAAAACTTTGTAAGCGATGAAAATACAAACGACGCGACTATACATGCTAGTGCTCCTTATGGATTTTGGAGGCATTGTGGTGGAATCCCATAATACTACGTCTAAGTACCCATTTATGACAAAGAAGCTATTCGTGTTTCACTATGTAGAGAATACCCAAATTGGGATACACTCATTGAGAAAAGTGTTGGCCGAGATTCATGATGACACTACCTAAATTCAGCATGTGATAGTGCTGCTACACAAGGAGTCATACATTTCTAGGGTTGTAATATTGGAGCAAGAGTCACAATCGAATAAATCTACTCAAACACGAGATTTTATTATTCAACAATAAGAAACAAAAGTCACACCCTCTATGTAGGGATGGGGTCCTCATGTTTATAGAGGGGGCCCTTGTAGATTTAAAAATCAAGTAGCAGTGTCGTGTCAGCCACACTTACAACCCAGTTCACTACAATGAACAAGGGGTATTTCTAATAGAAGGATGGAAAGCATTATGGAAGTAGATTCCCTCAACTTCCTCGATCCAAAATTGATCCAAGAAGTAGTAATAAACATTTTGGAGCTTATGTGGCATGTATATGTGGTGATGACATATTATATTGAACCATACTTCCTTGGTCCTCTAACATCGATGAGGCTCGGTTCTACCCAATGAAAAAATGTTGGGAGGAGAAAATTGAAAATTGTTTTCCATGAATGTCCATAATTCCATGATGCAAGGAAGATATGTGAGATCTATTTACATGCCTGTGAGATCCACCACCTTGAAACTAGTTGGTTTTTCTGGACGGTGACAGTGATATGACCCATGGGTACATTTTTCTTTGCATGTGGTTAGTTTGTTAGAGGGGGATTTTTTAGTTGGTTAGGGGAAGAAGGTACTAAAACCATGTTTGTGAGGGACTTTGTTATAAATATTGGATGTGGTGAGATGAGGTAGAGAAGATATTTTCGGGAACTCGCCGTGAGACTTGGAACTTCAGTCACAGGTCTTGGGTGGGAACTCTCTAGAAGTGTCTCCTTTCATCGTCAGAATTATGGTACTGCCTATATTTCTAGTTCGTTTCATAATTGAATAAAAGTTCCAATCCTCTATATCTACCTGTCTACAAATAAATTATTATTTCTCATGTTTAATGTTCTATGATGTTTGTTTAATAATCTACATTTTAAATCCATATGAATAGGGTAATATAGTTGTTAATCCCCTTCAGAGAGGCAATTAAAATATGCACTAAAAATGAAAAAAAACATTTCAATCATCTAGAATGTAACCAGTGGAGATGATGACATATTTTTTCCATCACCAGTAGATGGATTTATATCGACATCCTATCATTAGTGAATGTACAGGTCAATGGATTTTCACAATCAAATGGATGGTAATAGTTATACTATCACCAACAGATTGATGCTTTCCACTGACCTATCACCAGTAGATGGATGGATGGCTTTCAATGACCTGTCACCTATGGATGGATAGATATTGAAGGTTGTCACTAGAGATGGATTGATTCTACAAAACTTTCATCAGTGGATCGATCCATAATATCATCACCAAGGATATGATAATTTTTATTTAGAAGTGGGATTGGGATTATGAGATATGCTTTCTATGTAACAATGTGGATGGAATCAAAACCGATGATCTTTTTTGTTGTTTAAAAAGACATGCCTTACCCTTTATGCTCATATCAGGGAACATTTTAGTACCTTTTACGGTTATGCAACCATGAAAAATTTACAGTAATATGACTACTTTTATCTCAAAATAGGCAAATGTGTTATTGAATATACTATTAGGTTAAAGGTGTCTATTTATGGTTTTGTGTGGGACTTACACATGAACAACACATCAGATTTGCATTGAAGTATAGATTTGGTCATGTTAAAAAACATTAATTCCTTCATAAACAATGGATATTGTAGATAGTTTTGGTGCCTCTATTGAAATGAGTAATTTAGTTTTTGAACCCCTCCAGCACCGGCTCCACCTTCCTTCTTGATCGAACATTCCTTGCACACCCCCAAAACGTTCTTTTGAAACATTATCTTCGCATTATGTCTCTGTATAGTATTTTGTTTTCTCTCTATTTCATTTGTAAACTAGCTTCATAGGAGGTTTCTGACACATCAGAAATGAGTCTCGCCAACATCGACAACCTCTTGTCACCATAAAGGCCTCGGTGGGTTTCATTACTTATGCATTCAATGGACTAGTAGTGTTCTCTCATTAATGTAGATGAAAGTAAGACCCTCAACAACTACAACCCATGTTTTTTTACTAGAATATACCTATATAAAAAATGTTCATGGGAATTGATGATGTATGCTCCTCCCAATGCTAATTCAGATCCACGACTAGCCCCAGATATGACCCTGCCAGATAACCTACCATTTTCGCAACTGTATAAGACCATTAAAGATTGGTCTTTGCCTTTGTTTTCAATGTCAGCAGAAGACCAACCACATCCTCTCTCAAAATTTTCATTATTGGCTCCCAATGTTTGGGTTTGGTTTTTTTTTTGAATATTCATTGTTTAATATCTATGAGCACCAAGATGGGATTTCGATGCCAAAGTCATGGTATCATCAAACCCTCCTGTGAAGCCAATGTACATACGAAATAGTGTGTACTGACAATATCTCTCATAGAGATCATGAGAAGGAAATGTTTCAAATACATGTTTTGGGGATTGTGTTTTTGTTGGTGTGATTTGAAATGAAAGCGTTGTGGTCAGGAAGGTGGAGCCATGAATGTGTAAAGGAAGGCATGTAATGTTTTTTTAGTGAGGAAGGTGGAGAGCCACAGATCATTGTGTTCAATAACTAAAACACAAGTCTCGATGGTGTAATGCAATTCCACTGAGTCATGAAATTCCAAAACTAATAATAATACCTCCATGAATTATAAAATTGTAATTGGGTTTTGGAAATTCATGACACCATCGAGTCTAGGGTTTTATTTTTGGAACTCAACTAGTGTCGACTCTCTACCTTCCTCAATAACTAAACATCCACCCACTTTTCCCCACACATTCATGACTCCACCTTCTTGACCACGACACATTCATCTCGAATCCCACAAACAAAATCCCAAACCCCAAAAAATTTATTTGAATACTTTCCATCTTAGGATGTCTGTGAGCAATATTATCACTACACACTATGGTGGGAATCATAAGCCCACCCTAGTGACTCATAGTGACCCAACAATGAAGATTCCACATAGACCCAATCCCAGACATTGAGAGATGCAATAATGAGGACTCTGATTAAGGACAAGGCTGGTCTTCTGAAAATGTTAGCATGGCAAGCGATGACTAATCTGGAGATGTCTCAAGCAATTGTGCATGTGGGAGGTTCTATGATGGGATCAGAGAGGACGTTGGTCATGGATATGAATTATCTATGGAAGGATAATACATTGTCGAAGACTGTGAATATTTTATATGACATTCATCTTGCTGGAAAAAGCATGGGGTGAGACTGTTGGGGGATTGAATTACGTCTCCAATGATTCTTGAAAGTTTATTTTAGGGAAAAATCCTGGTAAATTGAACCACTGAGGCCTCGGCGTCGGACATGAAGTCACTGATGCTAGTAATATATCATTCAAAGAACCTGCAGCCTCCTTTAAAGATAGTTTATATATGAAATGGCGAGAAGGTACAATGACATTCAGAAACTTCATGTGAAGAGGATGATTTAAAAACACACTATGGGATTTAGGTTTTTTATTACTGGTATTTCAGTTTAAAGCGTCACAATTACAATGGTGGAGCCATTATATTTTGGAGGAATATAGATAAAGTTAGCCGGTGAGGAAAGTGTATAGCTAACACTCATGAGGTTCAAAAACTAAATTCCTAGGATTGATAGAGGCACCAAAACTAACGACAATATATGTAATTTATAAGGAAATTAAATATGCATCGCTTGACCTCGTCCATATTTCAATGTAAGTGTTAAAAGTTACTAGGAAGCTTTCACCTAATAGTATATTAAATAAGGAATTACACAACTTGGAGTTAGACCTCATCATATAATCAGAAAATATAGTACACTAATTATGATGATCTAATGGATCAATCAAATGATGATAGTTTTAGAGAATCCTTCTATCTTTTTGTGACAACCTTCAACATTTATCCACCCACAATTGGAGAGATGTAGACATCCATCCATCTATTGGAGACATGGTGATGGAAGAAATAAATCTGATGGTGATAGATTTGTGACATCCAACCATTTTCTAATGAAAATTGAGTAATATATACATCCACTAAAGAAAGGTTGTCAATATCAATCCATCTATTAGAGAAAGGATATATATATCAACAAATCCACTAGGAACATGCTAGATGATCAAAATATTTTTTGTTCATGAATAGTCAATTATTTAATATCCTCTCTAGAAGGAATTAACCACTAGATTAATCTCTTTATATGGTTTTAAATAGTATATTTAGCAAAAACACACACATCCTTTATCCATGACCATGAGATACATTCAGTGGTAGAACATTTTAAATTCGTCAACCTTTGTTTATTGTGTACTTTCCCCTATGAAGAAAAATATAAATAAAACTGAAACATTATTATATTCTATTTGGGATATAATTCATGAAAATATTTATAAATATTTTACTCCATGAGTAGAAAATAAGATACCTATTGAGATGAGTCAAAATCCAATCCACTCGATGCTAGAAAACACATAGTTGTTAATTCGTGATTATTATCTACACATCTTTGTAAAGTGATTTCAAGATAAAATGGAAATGAAACATTTTGAATAAAAAATAGTGAACATGAAATGAAATAATTGTCATATAAAATAGGTCATTGAAATTATTTGGTTATTTAACAGGATACATTGATATGATTTTGGTAAGTGTTACTTTTTTATGGGAATTTTAACTATTCATATGGATTTAAAAATCTGAAATGGGAATGGTAGAAATTTAGGGAAGGACAATTACCATGAAATTCATGAAAAACATTCCATAACCCCTATACTCTTATACTCTCATTGTTTCATCCACTTCAGAATTTGGGTAATGTTACGTACTATCTTATTTCTAATACCATTATCAGTAGATTTTTTATACAATGGTCCGATAGTACATGGATGCAGTGCACTCCCAGCATGCACCTCCATCCAGAAGACCCTAAAGGGAATAAATATATATAATCTTGCCCAATGTATTAGTTATAGAAAGGGGTTAGTGATCCCCAATATTATTTTTCAATTTCTTCAAGTGACATTTTAATGGGAATGAAAATAACATCCCCCATATTATAAAAAGGCTGAAGAAGATTACATTGAGGTCCAAGAAGATTCTTGGGAGTTGCCTAAGTGGGATCATACTCATCATGAATAGTATTATTATGAATGTACACGAATTATCTTGAGGTTTTCAAAGACAACATGACACTGGTTATCCAATTGTATGTATCAAGGATGTCTCATTGTGGATTTATTGACCCCGTATTTCAATGAAGCTCTTTTTTTTGATATTTCAAGCAAGGCCCTTCGGGTTCACTCCTCGATTAAGCCAGTGACCCAAGAAAAATATTGTTTCCATGTTTCCAGAAGTTCTCAAGTGGCCTACAAGAATGCTCAGGTAGTCTCAACATTTGATTATACCAAAATGGATCCTGAATATCAGTATGGTCATTAAGATAACAAAGTTACTAAAAAATGATGTAAAGGATATATTAAAACCAATATATATGCACTATATAGAGGCTTTCCCAGGGGATATACAAGTTAAAAGAGATGTTTCATTGATATATAGAACAAAAAGCCTTAGAATTAAGAGGATTTACATGTTTTTAATGAGTAATTGACATTTGGTATTTCATTTACTACAGGAATAAATACAATTACTTATAATGTCCCATTAAAAATATATATACAACGATTCCATAATGATAATATTAAATCCATGATCCTCTTTCCATGATGATTCAAAATAAAATCTAGTACCCCATCCACAAAAAATCTATGTAATGTATTGGTATCCATAAATACACAGTCATATCATAAGATTCGTCTAATAAAACAGATTATTACAACATCTTAATCATTGGTTAATGGAGTCTCATCATTAGTAGAAGATACCAAGAAACAATGTCCAACATCAGTTCCAACATTATAATTTATAATTTTGGATGAAGATAAAGGTGATCTGGGTGATATTAATGTGGTAATATATATTCTTGTGTAAGGGTATTAGGGTATGAGTTTTCTAAAAGCGGTCGAGGTAGGGGCTGGGGCTACTTAGCTATCTTGTCAGGGAGAATATAGAGTGATTAATAATGGTGATGGGAAGAATTGTAATGGTACTAGGGGTTGTTAGGAGGTGGGACAATTTATTAATTAAATATGTTGGGGGAAGTCCAAGGGGATCATTGGTTTGAATTATGTCGTGCAGATTGGTGGGTTATGCCTCAGGCCTGAGGAGTGGCGTCTCCTAGGGAGCTTCTCTTACATTCAAATTCTTCCCCTTCCTCTGCTATTTTCTCTTTTCCATTTCATTTCATTAACACTATTTCATGAAATTCCATTCTGCTATAGTTGTAAATCCATATATTTATACCACTTTTCTCTCATTCTCCCAATTGATTTCTATCACATGGAATCATAGCCCTACTGGTTAGAGCTCCACAAAAGATGTCGATTTATGAAAGACACCTTGATGAACTATCCTTGATAATTGAAGATTAATTGAGTGAGTAATGAGGATAATTACTGGAGGATATGTTATTAGTCACATATTGGACCTTTAACACCCATCAAAATTATTTTCCCATGTTTTTTGAGTAATATCATTTGACATACCCCCACCATAAATCTCATTGTAGCCTTGAATAATTTTAACACCCCATGTGTGAAATATAATGGTCTTTCTGAACATCTTATAATACCAATTCTATGATGTAATCTAGCTGACATGGTTGTTTTCACCATAGTAGAAATCCTGAATTTTGATGGGTAATGTGACTATCTCGAGCATTCTATAGAGATATGATTGAAATAGAATAGAAATTAATCTAAGATGCCTATATATAAGTGTGAATTCGAGGTTGGGGACAATATGTATTCCTTTACATCCCCCCTCTTGTATGCTACTTATTTTATTTTGGAAACTTTATATAAACCTCCAATTGAGAGCATATATCAAGGTAGGAATGTAATGTTGTTACTACTGAAAGTACCCCATGTTATAAAAGAACCTGTAGCAATTTAAATCTACCATGTGATGGGAGAATTATTTAAATAAAATTAATTAAACATAGACCCATAAAAATGAAAAGGTGTCATATCTAGAATGGGAAAAACCTTCTAAATTCAAACCATATATTGGGGCCCGCCATATAGAGAGGATCCTTGTGTATGGTGCATGCAGGTACATGATGGAGAGACTAGATACTACATGTGGAATCAATAGATGAGTCATGCGGCCAATCATGACACACATAATAAAATACTCACATGACTCCAAATAGATGATTTAGGAACCTTATTATAAACCACTACTTAGAAACTATCATGGGAGGAATGTATTGTTGTTACTACAGAAAGTACCTCAAGTTATTGACACATCTATTCATTTAAATCTACCAATTTTCTATGTGTTATAGGCACAAAAATGTTGTGATCAGAGAATTGTTTCAATAAATTTACTTAAACAAAATGACATCCAAATTAAAAAGGGATTAGATCTTGAAAGGAAAAAACCTACTAAATTCAAAAAATATGTTGAGGCCTGCTAAATAGGGATCCTTGTGTAAGGAGTATGTAGGTATATGAAGGAGACACTAAATAAAACATTTGGAATCACGGGATGAGTCATGCGATTAATAAAGAAAAATATACTACCATGGTCTTGCGTATCCAAATAAATTGTTTATGAAACTTAATAAAAACCAGTACATTAGAGTTGTTATCATGGTAGGCATGTAATGTTGTGGCTGCTGAATGTGACTCAAGTTATAGAGACACCTCTATTAATTTAAATTTACCATTTCACTATGTATTATATGCTCAAAAATGTCTTATCAGAGAATTATTTCAATAAAATTACTTAAACATAATGCCTTCCAACTGAAAATGGACCAGATCTAGAAAGGTAAAAGCCTAAAAAATTCAAAGCATAGGTTTTGGCCTGCCAAATAGGGATCCATGTGTATGGTCTATGCAAGTACATTATGGAGAGACTTGATACATCATGTGGAATCAAGGGATGAGTCTTGAGGTTAGTCAAGGCATACAGACCACTATGGTTACAAAGCCCTAAATAGATATCTCACATGATTACTTCGGTTCATGCAGATAAATTAGTCATAATGACAATCGAGTCTCGTGGCTAAAAATAGAGAGCTCACGCAATCACTCCATGTTAGGTGGATGGACCAACAACATAGATGGATGAGTCATGCAACATTCAGTAGAGACATCATGCAATCACTTCTCGACATGACGATAGATTAGTCACACATATGTATTACTCATAAGGCTCATGATGGATACCACATGTGATCACTCTTGAGTCGTTGATGGAAGAGTTATGAAACACTATACTATGACATCACTCAATCATGCGAGCTCACATGGGTCTCCCTTATAAAAGGATTGGTGATGGGATGACCTTGTAGTCACTGCAAGCCCCCATGCTGACATGTTGTAATTGAAAATCACAAGGGTTGGATTGTGAAACCCATTTCATTTAGTGGGGTCCACATTCACTATTTTATCAGCTGGAATATTAGGGGTCCATATTCCTATAATACGCTATGTTTCCTCTTTTAGAATAGACATAGAGGGGGAGAGAGGTAATATATGTGGTAGAGAAGGAACTCTTGAATTACTCACCACAATTCAATTTTAGGAAGGAATTCATAGGGACTCTAAGAAAATGGAGTGAAATATAATCTGAAAGAACCCCCACTTAATCAAGTCACACAGATCAGAGGAGTCAAGCAAGGCTATTTAGATGACGCTTAATGGTTATGATGACCAGGTATCATGAACCATGTAACACAGACTACTCACAGGGACCAGGTCATGTGAATCATCAGGGAAACGATAACATAATAATTATTCAAATTTTTATAGAGGGGTTTCTTCATTCATTATCAAGAATGAATCCACATTCCACTCAATATAACAATATGAATAATTAATTTACTGAAACAAATTTAATTTTATATTCAAAAATAAAAAATAATATACCTAAATTTAAGAAAATCCAACCAAATATATTCATTATTTTCCTCCACAAATGTTATTGGTTGGTTTCATTGTTTTTAAATTGCTTTTGAATTTCTTCATACCATTATTTTGAGTTACAATCCATTTTTAAATTAAACACAAAAAATAATGTTTCATAATCAGCTATGTAAACTCCCAATATATCAAGTTGAGTTCTCTACCAAGTAATTTGAATAAAAAACACTCATTTTCCACATCTCTTTCTTTACAAACCTCTTGAATACATAGATCTATCTCTTTATTGAATCCTCTATATGATGAATGGAATTTGAATAAGGGGTTCTGTTCCTTTGATAATAATTTTTTTTATTGAAAGTAAGATCTTTCTGTCTTATGGGTAAAATAAAGGAAGAAGTGAAAAATAGAATATATTAGTTAATTAATCCTAACAATTTTTATATGTATTTTATTCTAAAGTGTGATAAAATAACAAAAAGCAGTGAGGAAAATAACAAAATTGGTCCAAATTCATTAAGCAACGTACACTAAGGAAAATGATTTAAATTAATATATTGATAAAATAATTGTAAATTTTTAAGAAAAATATCAACTCAAAATAAATATTTAATACTCTTACACCGGGAGTTTATTGACAATATTAATATTCCATATAAGATGGACTGAATTTATATTTTAAAGGTGAAAATCGAATTTTCATATTCAAAACAGTTGATGATTACATGAGATACAACGTACAACCACCTTGACTCTTCATCGACACATTTCTCTATATAATTGATTGGAAATAATATCTAGTCATATGGCTAAATCCACCATGCTAAAAACAATGAACACTAAAAATGTATCTGGAAAATTGAACTCTTACTGATTCCCTTCACTACTCTTGTACCCTCCAGTATAACTTTACTATGTTACACACATTCTGTGTATGTCTCATCTTTCCACAAAAGTAACACCAAATTTGTATTACACTTTAGTGTGTCTTTGTAACAAGAACTGTTATCTTCTAGGTTCATTGAATTTTTTGACTTGGATTAATCTCTCATTCCTAATAATCCACCACAATGATATATGTCATTACCTTGAATGCCACATCCTTAGACTTCACCTTTTCAAAAGCCTCATTATTATCATTCCTCATTTCTTACGTAACAAGAGTACTATGAGGAATGTCCCCTGAAATCACTATCGAATCCTTGACATTGAAAACAAAAACCATTTGATTAAATACAATTGGAATTATTTTCATGAAATGCTTGACACTATTTTCATCACCAATAATTTCCCCCAGAACACAAATCTCTCAAATCACATTAATCCGATAAAAAAATGCATCAGTCAGCTACATTTTTATGTCCTCATACATGTTCTACAAAACATGGAATTTTTCGTCTGTAACCTTTGTGTTGCCTTCAAAAAGGTTTTTTAGTTTTTCCCACACGCCGCAACAGGACATGAAGATTCATGTAATTTTTTTATCCAAGATTCTCCTAATGCATTAACTGTCTTTACGACATGTATGGATGATTACCTTACAGTAACAGTGATGCAATTCAAAATTATACAACTATAATGAACATATGACCACTTAAGAGTAGTGTTGAATTCAATGTTCTCCATTAAAAGGATTTATTTGTACCTCCATAGTCATGAAGTAAAAGCACACATCTTTTATGATTTAAGGTTAATAGTATAGTAGTGGTTGATGCATTTTTTTTATTCGTTAGTGAGTTTATTACTTAATATGATAGAATTATACTTTCAGAGAAACTTTTATAATTGGGTTCTCCTGCAAATAATCGAATTCCATGATTTACTGATAAAATATGGTACAATCATCAAAGGATAACATGTCAGTAAGCATCTGTTAGAGTACATTATGATGTCAACATGTAGTCATGAAATCTTTTGTTTTTGTTCATCCGTGAGTGTTAAATCTATCATATGCAGTTTTCATGTCCATTCTTAGATGATGAGTAGAGATATGGACAGGAACAGTTCATAACACTACACATTCATCATAGAAACATCATATTTCGATTTGTGAAATGTACTAAAAATGGTTAAGGTAGTAAAAATGCTTATTAATGAAATAAAAAATAGAAGACTCTTATATTCAATTTTAATACACATATTTAATTTTTAAAGATGCAATTTATTCTCAAAATTCTACATTGAGTATAGATAACTAGTACATCACCCGTGTATACTCACGGTGCTATAAATCAAATATTATTTTGAAAAGCCAATCATAGTTTGAATAGATATTAATTTTAATTAATTAAAAATATTTTAAAATTACAGGTTAGTGGTAGATAATTTTGGAAAATTTGTACAAATTTATGATACATCATCATAATTGTAGAAAACAATGTGGATATATGAGAAGGAATGAAAATTTATTTTGACCATGGAAAAATCATATACAATAAGTAAGATACATTTAAAATAAGAAAAAATAAACAGGATTATTGAAATATGATGATTGAAATTGCGAATGTCAACATGAATGAGATAATTTGAAACAAAGAAAACATAACAAAATGTTTACATGAAGGGATTCATTTATGAAAATGGAGAGTTTTCTTACAATAAATTTTACTTTTTAAAATCATCTGGATTGGACGTTAGAGAGATATTTTCATGGAAATCCTTACTAGTAAAATCCCGCCAGTAGAGGTCAGACTCGTTTCAATAGTGGAGCCCCTATTTTGGATGTTGGGTTCACAGTGTTGTTGTTCTTGGCAGAAATTAATATAGGTTAGAAAAAAACATTTGGAAATCATTTATATGTACAGGGGATAGTCATGAGAAACAACAAAAATTGTTAGAAAAATGTGTTCAAACAATATTTTCATAAACTCTAATAAAAGTTAAGTATATAGTTGAAATAAAAATTTAAATGATAATATGAAAATAATAGGAGCATTCATATTTTTCCATTACATTGTGATTACATCACAAAACATTCTTATAAAATTTTAACAATATGGACATTCCCCTTTACCCCTTTAACAGATTTATCCTCAATCATATCATAACTTATTTGACCATTCCATTTTAATCCAAATAAACCTTATACCATAAAATCATTCTGAACACACGTACAAATGATTTAGTCTCATAAACCCTTTAATTTACAATTTCACAACTCATTTTACTATTTTCAAGTGAGTGACCCACCCCATGAGTGACCATAGGTCCGGTTTCATAATAGTTCACTAACGCATTGGGTCCATTAAGGGTCTAAAATATGTATTGAGGGTCCAATATTCCTTTTATTTTTAGACACAAATTCACAACATGCCAATGAAATGGCATAACTACCTACAAATGAATAATATCACGACTGTGGGAGAAATCTTATACACCACCTACCTTAAGAACATAGACAACCACTCAATAAAAAATGACCCTTTATTCAAACTAAAATCAGTGTAAAGTCCAAGGTGAGAAACTCTATAGAAAATATGATTTCTATGCTTCAGAAGATGAGAAAAAAACCCACAGTGGTTCACCCAGAAAATTTTATGAAATGGAGTCAATGACTTACCTGGAGATTAAATTTGCACTAAAAGATACCCAAAATGCCTAAGAATTGAGGGATATTGATCCTTAGAAGTGGGAAAAAAAATTGGTTAGAAACCATTGCAGCTGGAGAAGAAAATGAGGGAGAAATTAAATGATAATAGTATCAAGGAAAAGAGGAAAAATTATCATTTTCTTACTTTAAATGAGATGTTCAGTTTAGCTACCCGGTTTTCCAAATCGTACACCAACCATGTAGTTCCCTCTATCTAAGAGGAAATAAAGAATCATGGTTTTTCTGGCCACAAACATTATTTGAAAAACCGTTAGGTAGTCGTCTAATTGACTCTATCCAAGGGGGATCATTCCACATAGTATCCTGGTCCACCATGTGCAATTTACTAACCGTGCTCCTCACTTCCTTAGGCCCCATGATTATAGTGCATGGTTAGAAAAAACCATGCATCAACCATGCAACATACATTAGATGACCAATGTTCTCCCATTTTAATGTATGAAACACTCAGCACACTCCTGAGAACTCCCCTACCACCGAGAGGTATTCCATTAACAAATTTAATGGGAGACAAACAATATTTGAAATGAAAACATACCTTGTCAATTTTCAGGATTTTAAAACCTCCCCACCTTATAATAGTCATTTCCCGAGATACACTCCCAAGAATAACTAATATTTTAAGGTAAGCTTCCCTTTTACATGTTTCTTCCTGAACATAGACATGCTAGAACTACAATTAGACTAACGACGTGGTCTTACCCCGATTAATTTTCTCACTGTGATCCACAAAACGAATCGGGTGTTCTTTCAATGACACATTAGGACCAAGATGAACATCATCAACCTCAATTACATGAGACAGATCAAGGTGATGCTGCTGAAGCTATGACATGTGAAAAAAATCACGCATAAACTATAACATTATGCCAGATCCAAACGATATGCTACCAGTTTGTCCCTATCCATAATCTCAAATTGTCCCATATACTAGGGTGCCAACTAATCCTCTTTCTGAATCCGACAGTGTACTAATCATTATGACACCTGAAGGAATCCATGGTCACCCCTAACAAACTCAAAAGGTTGATGAATTTGATCAACATATGTCTTATGTCTAGTCTTTGTTGTATCCATACACATTTATATTAACTGAACACACACCAATGTCGCCTACATGGGAGTCATCCCCAACAACTTTGATTCACCCGCTTCTATCCAAAAAAATGGTGATCAACATGGTCTACCATAGAGAAACTTGTACGGCGCCATATGAATAACTTTTAATATCTTTTGTTATATGTTAACTACACAAGCATTAAGTTCTTCTCCCATATCCAATCAAAGCCTATGATGTGTTCTCTCAGTATATCCTCTAACACACGAATAATGTTTTTTTATTTCCCGTCTATCTATGTGTGAAAATTTATATTATAAACACTAGAGCACCCAAAAACCTTTTGCAACCATTTTGAGGTGCATGAAGTGAAATTCAGATCATGATCCAATAATATACATCAATTTATCCCATTAAAGAACAATATCTCATAAAGATATCAATTTATCAATGGTGAATGTCTCTTGAATCAGAAAGAAAAGGGAGACCCATCTAAACCAATCCTTGATCACCCATTTCCCATCAATATTCTGAGAAATACCTAGAAGACCCACCACAAAATCCCTTTAACAACACCCCACTTCCATTCCGGAATGGGAAATAATTGTATCAACCTATAAGGTCTTTGATGGTCATCCATCACTTGCTGAGAGGTGTTTCAACGCATCAAAAGACTTGTGATATAGTTTTTCATTCATGTCCACAAATATTTTCAACAAAGATTGCAATAAATTTTGGTCAAACTAGGGTGCACCGTCCACTTCAAACCATGAAACTAACTCATCAAATCCTCACACAAACAAGTATCACAATAACACAACCATGAACATTGAAAATCTCATCCTCATCTATGGTCCAACTAAGAGGTAGATCCCCATCATTAAAACCATCTCTCAAGGCCATACATTCAAAATCCTCATACTATTTCCTCTTTTGAATATTTGGGTGAGAGGTTAAAACAATTAAAGAAATGAGTGTCATATGTTTTTGAACCTCTTGAAAACCAATATGCATCTTAGCAGACATATCCATCATTTTCCCCTCAGAAATAAACTCCTGAACCGCCTGAGTTCGTGTGTTCTAACTCAACACATCAACAAAATTGTTACCTATCCCATGCATATAAGCTAGCTCATATTTGAATGATTTCATATAATCAACCCACCTTCACTGTCATAGATTAAAATCATGCTGGGAAAATATGTATTTGAGGTTCTCATGACCAGTATAATCTAAAAACCTCTCACTATGTAGATAATTCCACCCAAACTTCAAGTCATAAACCACTACAACTAACCCTACATCTTTTGTAGGATGGTTTTGTTTATATAGCCTCAACTGTCATGACCCATACACCATGAATCGATCTATCAGGAAACAAACCAGGTACATTAGTAACCCAATAATCAATTTGATCCTCACATAATACGAAGGGCGTTCTCGATCCTTACAGGACAATGACTGATAGATAACATCACACAACATGCTTGTGGGAACTATTTTGGCACTAACATAGTGGAAGAAAAATATGTAAGGGAATATGCATATTAAAATAAACACCATTGAGAGTGATTTACCAGAATACAACATGGAAACACAGGCCCATAGAACTAGAACCCAAGTACCAATGAAGGGAAACAAAACCCAAGTACCCAATGACACAACTCACCATGTCCACAATTCAATAGCTAGATCATCCTCAAATAGATCCTTTCCCCTTTCTCTAACATGGATGGATATAATCTACAATAACTATAAGGAACAAGTAGGGTGTGAGCTAAAAAGACCAATATGGTATCACCACAGATTAAATAACATATTTCAACAAATTATTAACCGAATGAGTGATTTAAATTTTAAATAAACATGTTGACAATTCAAATAATATTTTGATAATCCATGGTATAATGTTGAATTGATTGAAAATTCATTAAGAAAAGACATACAATTGTTGAAATATTTCTATGAAAATGAATTAAATAATTTAGTCACATAAAACAATTTATGAAAATCTATAAAGCATGTAAAACAGTTTTTACAACATTGGAATACATTTATATGTCAAATATAAATAACTAGTGAGAAACATGGTAATCTTACAAATATGTATGATAGTATTTTTGGTTATAGGACACTTGACTCTCTATGTGATTTCATCAATATGTGTATACACATTTCTCCCTAACATTGGACAAAGGCGACTCATCACCATACCATTGGATATGTGACATTCAAAATTATGTTTTTGAATGTTTTAATAGCACAGAGTGTGCCCAAATAAATCACTAACTACCTATGACATTCATGAGTTCTTATAGAATCGATGATGACAAATTTATGTTACGACTATATAAAATACTATTAAATCGAATTCGTCCATTTCAATGGAAATTTATATTTTAAACCAAATTGAGTTTTAATAAAAAGCATTCCTCTATAATAAAAAAAACAACTTAGTTTCTATCAAAACATTTTAAACCATTTTCACAAGTTTGAAATCTATTCTAAACCAATTTAATCATTTACCAATTAATTTCCACAATTAAATTAAATATTTTAATTGAAATAATTTTCACCAAAACTCCATTTTAAACTGAACAATTTAAATCAATAAATTTCCATAAACACATCCCAATTCAATGGAATCAGGGTGTTCTCCAATTCTCATTCCAAAGCCATTTCAAATATTCCAATTCAATAGAATTAAATTTTTATTAAATCAATTGAAAACAAATTGAAAAATTGATTTTAAATAAAAAATGGAAATAAATCATGTAATTCAAGGTTATTTAAATTCAGCTAATCGGGATGGAACCACCTTCATTTTCTCAAAACACATCACTCGAAACGGTACCCATAAATGAGAACGAAGGTGGATAAGACCTTGAAAACCAACCTAAGGAACAATATACAATAGCATTGGGCATGAATCCATAAAATTAAAAAGGATGAGAAAGAGATAATGATGAAAAAAATAGAATTCTTAACTAGTAATCACAACGCTAGTGAAACAACAATCGAACGCCAAAAGAGAGGAACTAGAAGGGATGGAAAGCTCCATGATCACCTGGGGAAGGTCTTAGGTCGAGGTTGAAGAGACTTGAGAAGAGGAAAGAAAAAGAACTCAACAACACTGATTCTTTAAAAACCATAGTGGGGTATTACAAGATGTGTTACCCCATTACATGATGTGAAATAATTAATTATCATATCCATTGGAAGACGCATTGCGTCAACTTAAACATCAAAAATGAATATTAAAAATAGTTTTTTATTTCATTCAAAAGATGTAAGGTCTTATCAGAAAATTTACACGTCACAACATAAATTATTTCATGACTTTTATGAAGAACAATTACATAACCTGTAAACTTGTTACACGATGTGTAACCTTCCTGCAGACTATGAAAATAAAGATAGGTTAAAGATGTACCTATCCAAATGATAAAAAAATGTTCCATCCTCCCAACCATAAGAACATTCTGTCCCCAGAAAGCCTATGAATAAACATCCATTACAAAGAGACGATGCCTCTACTATAAGTCCCCAACTATAAAAAATTACATAATATTGAGTTAAATTAAGAATTATCATTGAGGATATTTTTTGGTTTAGATATTAGATAATTAGGTCATAACTATTATATTACATCTAATAAATTAAAAGGTAGAAACTTCTACTCTATCCAAATTTCTCAAAAAAATAAAAGTCCTTAAATAAAAAAATAATTATTTTATTGATAAAAATATTTTTTATTTCTTCCATTATATTACCCTTCATTATACCCTATGAAAACATGTCAAAAATTTAAGATGAGAATAAAAAGCTCAGTAAGGGTTATAAAACAAGAAACGAAAACATTGGTCCATCAATACATTCAAATCAATGAAAGAATAATTTTAAATAGTAAAACATAAGATCATCAACATACCCCATGAAATAATAATATTTAGGAATAACATATAGAAATCATTAATTATAAAGGTAACTTGTGGCATCCGTATCAGAATTACATTGTAGCTTTTATAGCTACATAGAGTGTTATGTTTAGAATACTCATCATAGTATATTCCCTAAATCTATTAGGATAAAAGTTAACGTTTACCTACGTCACGTTACCCAATGCATTAGAGAGCTATCTCAGGATCACATGGCCTAGGATTGTCATGGAACCAGCTGTATACGTAAATAATTCCCAACTACCCTAACATATTCATAAAAAATAAAAAATCATAAGAAAATTATAAAATTTACATATTGTAATCACAATATATAATTTCACTATATTGACATAATAAATATATTATCAATACAATTTTCAATAACAAAATACATAAAAAATGGTTCGTGGTATTTATTTTCGATTTAAAAACATTATTTCTTGTTAACGATGTCAAATATCAAATATTTCTTAAGGTGGTGGAAAAGTCGTTGTCACCGTGTACGTTAAAATGAAACATTTCATTTTTCATTTACCATAACGCTTTGTAAAAATGATTTCATTTGAATGAAATCGAAATTCATAATGGTTTACAAACCGTATAAAGGAAAGTTGTGTATAAATCAAAATATGCCTCAATGAAAGGTGATTAAGATGAAGTCCCTTAACATGCGTATGACTTATCACTTATGTTCCTAGTTCATCCTGAATAATAAATGTAAGTTAAATTCTACTTGTCTCAGAATATTTTTCAAGTTTATTATTCAATTTAATTCACTTTTTACCATGTTATTAAAATTACATAATTATTTATGTTCATATTGGACTTTTTTTTGATATTCGGAACCTGAGTCCGAATGAACTTGTTATAATTACGAATTTCCCATGTGGTCAGATGTCCATTATCTCTTGAATCATATTTCAGATTTAAATATAATATATATATAGTATACAGGTATTCAGATCTAATATATATTTATTTTAATTGTACCTAACATTTTGAGATAAGAAATGAAATGTACCGTTCATGGAGACGGTAAGCCGTACATACACAAGAACGCTACTTTAATTTATTTTTCATATTTAATGGAATGAAAAATAAATGACACAAAGATATATGGTAATTTCAGTATATTTTCATAAGTTATATATGTTACATAAGTTCATTAATACCCACTTTTATACATTATAATTATGGCATGAACGAGTCATATCACATTGAGGTGGCTATAGTCCGCACTTACTCAAATTAAATTATCATATTTACATGTTATTGAAACTATAAAGGTAAGATATATATTAAAAATAATGAAGAATAAAGACATTATAAATATAATATATATCACATATAAATATATTTCAATCATAATATCCAATATAAGAGGTGGCCGGGAAAAATTGAACAGTCATCGTTTTGTGAGGTAGTTGTTCACCATACAGAGAAACATTATGTTCATATACATTAGATGGAGGTGTGTGGATGTGTATTTAAAAACCTCTCCTAAAAAAATCATAGTATATTTCAATATATGGTAGTTTTCATAAAATAATTTAATAAATAGATTTTAGGGGGTTGAAGAAGTAAAAAAATAAAAGAAGCATGAGAGGATACATTACCTCAAATTGGGTAACTCCTTTTGGTTTAATCTAAAAAGATTTTTTAATTTCCTTATTCCCAAAGTCAAGCTTCTATAAGGATTACTTGGATGTTGGGAAATTATTCAGGTAGAGTTCAGATGATCCAAGGGTCTTGAGAGGTCTGATTAAATGGGTTGGTGTGATGAACTTTTATAAGAGGGGGGAGGGTCACTTTTGGAAGGTATTGAAATATTATTTTATTATAAAATGATTTTCGATTTCAAATGGTCCCAATGTCATTTATTTAGAATAAAATATTCTTTTGGGTTGAAAAATTCTCATAAAATAAGTTTTAGACATGTCTAAATAACAAATATAACAGTATCTTTTAGCATTAACCCATTGTTAACATATTTAACTCTAACTATGTTTTCTTATGTATTAATACAATATGGTTAATATAGTTACAATAAAATACCAACATAACCTCAAGTGGTTAATTAATGAAATTTTAAACATTATCTAAGTTTTTTTTGAATCATATAATTTTAGGACTATTATATCATTTAATAAAATTTTATTTGTTTTAAAAACTCATTTATGTCAATTTTTACACTATACATATCACGAATTTTTAGAAATCCAGAAAAAATGATTATTTTGACCAAACATTATTAATTCAAATATAACAAGTCATAATAATCCCTAAATTTTTTTTATGTAATAAAAGGTTTCAATATAAATTTATTTTAATATTTATAATATCATTTATTTTAATAATTCATTAATAAGGTAAGAACTACATCATCATTATGTCATAAAATATATTTATTTATATGATTTTTAAAAATTATAAATAAAATACAATGATGTAGAAAATATTTTTAGATTTCAAATTAATATTTATAGTCGAATATATCACTTATATATCCCCATATAATAATTGTTTTAGTAAAAATTACATGTTTAGTTAATATTTTCCTTAACATTTAATTAAAAGTAATTAAATGTAATTTTCACACACAAGTGGCTCTATGGGGTCCTAAAATTTACACATGGATTCCCATGGTCAAACATGTCTCATAAAATATTTCAATGACATGTTTTAGGGTAGTTTAATATTAATATAATATTATTTTTAACCCTTATTTAGAAAATTTACCCTTTAACCATGGAAAATAAAATATTTACTAAAATTACTATTCATAATGTCTAAAAATAAATTGCACGTATTTAAAAAATTTTGAAGTCAGGATTCCAAATATATAATCCATGTTTTCCAATTCAAAACACAAAAATTGCAGAAATTATTTTAAAATTAATTCCCATTGTCAAAACAGAAAGTGTGCTTTTAAAAAGTAAAAACTACCAAAAGATTGACATGTGTATTTGTCCAATTTAAAATTGAAATAACTTCCAATGACCAAAAGTATATTACATGAAAAAAAATTATTTACACTTTAAAAAAAAATAAAAAATTAATATAACCATATAAAAAATAGATGAAAAGACAGTTTTGACTTAAAATGGTGTATTTTTTCACCATTCGTTAAAAAATGAACATTATCATAAAAATACCAAAAATTTACCCAAGGTAAATTTTGATGTCCCATTTATAAATAAGAAGTTTATTTTGTCAAATGTAACATATAAAGGTGAGAAAACTATATTAAAAAATGGTTCTCTATCAAAAGGTGGTAAACCTACTTTTTAATAATATTAGAGTATTTATGCTTAAAAATAGATTCATTCACATTTTATGCCTCTATATTTAAGTTGATAAATTTAAAAAACATTTGACAAACATTTTCAATCATAATATAGTTCGTTCTGTTCATTTTATCTATTAAAATGGCAAGTCATTTACATCCATTTAAAATAATAATATTATATTATTATTTTTTCAGTATGAGTTAAAATTGTGTGAAAAATAAGATTTCCGAGAAACCCATTGTTGCGTGTCAGGTATGCCATCAAATATAGAATCCCTTTAATGTAATAATTAATATTTAATTAAATAATATTAAAAAATATTAAACATTCATATTCTTTATTTACCTGGGATTTTACAACTACTCTCTCCTTAGTGCCTCATGTTCCCATGTCTCGGGACTATCTGATCCATGATACCATAACACACAAAAAAACATATCATCCTCCCATGCAGTAACATGGTATCAAAATCATCTATTATGACGGGCCACTTAGTCAAAGAAAAATCTTGTTCAATATCAAGATCACTCCAGCTCAAAACATGAGATGAATTAGAGAGATAATATCTCAGATGCGATAAATGAAACACATTCTGTATCAATGTCACATGTGGTGGAAGTGATAAATGGTATGAAACTTTACCCACCTACTAAACAACCTCGAATGGTCCCACAAAATGCGGAGCAACTTTACCTTGTCTCTTAAGCTGTCGATGAACCAATTAGGGAAAAACATTCCAGAACACCTGGTTATCAAATGAGAACTGAAAAATATCTATGAAGACAAACAAAATACGAATTTTATTGGCTATGAGCTGTCAACATTCTATTTAGAGTTGTTTGATTCATTTTCATCTTCTCTTGGACCATTCTTTGTCTAACCAAGTAACTTTCACCAACCTCCAACCAACACAATGAATATTTACAAGGCCAACCATATAAGGCCTCAAAATGTGCCATTCTGATCATAGACCGGTACCTATTGTTATCATAAAACTCATCCAGCCCCAAGTGATTATCCCAAGCTCTGCCGATGTCAAAAACACAAACACATTGCATATCCTCAATGATTTGTATAAATCTCTCCGTTTGACCATCTGATTACAGATGATAGGGAAATCATAAATGAACATGATATCAGAGTGGATTATAAAGACTTCTCAAAAATTGAGATGTAAACCATGGATCCTTGATGGAGACTATAAAATATGGAACTCCTTGAAAACGAACAATCACATTCATGTAAAGATTTCCCAACTCCTCATCTTTTTTTTGTATCATGAATGAGAATGAATTGAGGTGACTTTATTAGATTTTCAATCACAACAAATATCACATTCTTATTTCTTTGGGTATGTCGCCTCCCAACCATAATGTCCATAATGATTTCACCCCACATAAAAGTAGGTACTGGAAGTGGACGAAGCAGACATGAGGATTTCTCATGCTTGACGTTCATCAACTAGCAAGTAAAACAACGGGAAACCAACTCACCAATTCCCCGTCTCATTTATGGCCACCAGAACTACTGACATATGTCACAGAACATCTCTTTAGTCCCTCTGTGCATAGACCACTAGGAATTATGAAAATCCACCAATATAGTCTTCCATGCGGCTAATGACACAACAACGCACTTTTTATAACACAGAACAGCCTCTTTGGAGAAAGATCATTGGACAACTGCATCCACACCGTAAAGAGATCTTCTAATGTTAAAAAAACCATAATCAATCTATTTTTCCTGAAGAATCATCTCAAGAATGGGGGATTATAACTAAAGGCTAACTAAAAAAACCTCAACCCTTGATCCCTAGACTCCAATATGAAACTATGAAAATAGATCCATCAAATTCAACTCTTCCGCATATTCTTACACTTTCATGGTTGGACGTTTCCTGCTCAATAGATTTTCAACAACATTCCATTTTTCCAGGGTATAAGTGATGTCAAAGTCACAAGATTACAGGTATTCCACCCAATTCCTCTTGCAGTGATTCAAATATTTTTGGTAGAAGATATAACTCAATCATTTGTAGTCTGTATACACATTAAACCTTTCACCATAATGGTATTGATTCTAACTCTTATGTTCCTGCATCACAACATTATGATTAAATACATGGGTAGGATAATTATTCTCTTGGGACCTAAGACGGTGAGATCCATAAGAAACAAATGATCACCTTGCATCAAAACGCAGCCCAAGCATAAACCCAACAAATCCCAAAAGAACACATAGCCCTTATCGGCCTCTGGAAGAGTCAACACCAACGTAGTTTCCAAAAGATAATTTAGCTCAACAAAATAATTTTGACGTCAGCCATCCCAAGAAAACATCAGTCCATTCTTAGTTATAGTAGTCATAGGAGAAACCAACTTTGAGAAGTACATTACAAACCTATAGTAATATCCGGCTATGCCAAGTAATATTTGATCCTTGAAGACATTTTGTTCTTTCTCTAATGAAATAACAACCTTCACCTTCTCAGGATCAACAGAAATTCCTTGACCGACACCATGTGTCCCAATTTTTCACTTCTTTAATCCTAAAATCACATTTCATGTGCTCAATAAAATGTTAGTGACTTATCAGTAGACGCATAACTGTTATCATGTGATGCACATAATCCTCTGCAGATTTAGAGTCAATAAGGATATCATCCAAAAAACCAATACAAAAGTATATGGATACTCATGGAATATCTTGTTCACCAAATCCATGAAAACTGCATGAGATTTTCTCAAAACATAGGGTATAACAAGGTACTCATTTTGGTCTTACCTTCCCTAAATTGTGGTTTTATGAAAGCAAGGTTCTTTTATTCCCAACTTATGGTAACCAGATCGAATATCAATATTTGAAAAACAGTTTCCACTTTTAACTGATTAAATAGACCATCAATCCATGGAAATTAATATGTGTTTCTTTATTGTAACATGTTTGAGATTTAGATAATCAACACATATGGGAAGATAACCATCAGCCTTCCTGGTGAAGAGAACTGGTGCCGCCCAAGAAGAAGAAGATAAACATTGGCATATAAATCCTCTCTTATGATGATCATCGAACTAGAACTTTTCCTCTTTCAATTCAGTTAGATCCATTTGATAAGAGGTAATTAAACATTGTTGAGTACCAAACATTATATCAATAGAAAACTCATCCTACATCATGGGTGATAGAATAAATAAATCAGAAGAAAATACTTCAGGAAACTCGATGAAAACTGGAGGGAGATCACCACTCAAATATTCCCACTCCAGAAAAAAAAGAAAAAATTGATATTACATTTCCCAATTCAGGATAAGAAGGCCTGACTCTGCTCATCCTGAGGTCCCAATCCACTTGAAAGACAAGAGATACACTGTTGGGTGTAGTAATGTAGACCCACTAAAGATAACAATAAATCCGAGAATTATTGGTAATGAAAAAATCCATACTAAATATGACGTCAAGGGATTTCATTTTGAGAACCATAAAACTCCAAGCTAACTCATTATCTTATAGAGTGAAGACACATGCATGACTATGGAGATCGTTCTCTCTCTAAGTTACCAAGGTGTGTAGTAATATATATTTCATAAGATAAAATCTCTATAGGATTATTAAGATGATTAAAAATATGAGTTGATATAACTGAATTAGAGGCACTAGTATCAAAAATAATTGTCACTAATAATGAGTCTATTGTAATGGAACCTCTCACAGTTGCAATACTTGGGCCTACTTCCTCTATAGACTCTTCCACATTGTGAATTAGTTTCTTTCCTGATGATTATGGGTGAAAACAATTTATACGTGAAGCATTTGGTTCTACTATAGTATTAGAAGGAGTTGATGATTAAATTGTACTATGAGGAGTTGATAAGTTATGATAGAATCATTATATGTTCACTGAGAGACCATAAGATCTACTGTTATTTGGTACCTCAGTGAAAACCCTCTTAGAATTTCTTTGTTTTCCACAAAGATAGGAAATCAAAGGACTTCCTCCAAACATAGTAGGAGATCTGTAACAACTCTACCACTGATAATTGCCACGAGAATCATCGTGCTTCTATTTTCACTTGAAGGAACTAATGCTCCCACTGGGGGAAAATGGAACTCACTTCGACCTTGACTTTCTAGCCAGGTCCATATCTACCATCATCGCCCTATCCCACACATCAGTATAATTGAAAAAATTCAGAAAGAAAACCTAAGAACAAATATCTAATTTGAGTCCCAACACGAACTGTCAATCCTTCATCATTTCCTTTGAAATATTCTCAGGTTCAAACTACACCAACGCAGCAAGGTGATTTGAATACTAATTCATGGTGCTTTTGGCCATCAAAAACTTGAAAAAATATATAGACATAGCCAAAACCATTGACTCTGGATAGAAAAGGTTGGTTAAATTAACCTTGAAGTCTTTCCACTAATATCCCTCTTGTTTCCTTGTCATCACCGTCATGTTTCACCATCTCCTGCTCAGTCCTTCCAGTATGAAGGTGGTACACTTCACCTTAATAAATTCCGTTGTCTCTATGTATTCAAAAATGAGTTATATCTTTCACAATTATTCCTCAACATGTTGAGGATTAGTGGAGCCTTTGAAAATTGGTGTATTCTGGTGAAGGAACTCTTCAGACTGATTTTGAAGAACATCCCAATGAGGATCCACAACTAGAGCCTAAATAAGAATTGGATGCAGTTCCTGTCCCAGATCTTGGAAAATGTGGACAATCAAATCGTCTAGGTTTGGACCCACAATAGGATTCACTTGTTGAGGTTCAAAAACGACCTCTTGCTTGATCTGGTTCACATGCCTTCTCAAGGGAATGATGCTACACAACATTAATTGATAACAATAAAGACATCAGATTAATACTCAAAGTAATCATCACCATAATTTACTCCCAACAATGAGAATGAACAAGATTTTTATTTCACTCTATCCATATCATCATAGGTAAAAGAATAGAAATAATATACATTTCATCTTTTTCTAACCACCCTTGGTGAATTAATGTTCATTACGGTGAGAGATGTCCAGAAACTCAGTTGCAACTACCTCCTATGTCCCGAAATTATTTCACAAATGCATATTGTTTTCAAGACAATATCCCCACTCGGCTCTAATACCCCATTGTCATGAACTAGCTCGGGAACCCTGGTAACTTGATAACCGAGAAAACCCTAACATAACAAGAATGGAATTACCGATCACCACAGGGCAACGACTAGCACCTAGTGTCACATAACATGTAAGTGGGAACGATTTTTTACAATAACAATGCTGAAGTAAAATAAGCTGTTTAGTATACATATTAAAAGAACTCCACTGGGAGTGATGTACCAGACTAAAACATGGATAAAAAAGACCATAGTACTACATCCAAATTATTGACAAATGGAAGTACAACCCATGTTTCCAAGGATACAACTCACTATTTCCATGGTTCAACAACTGGATCCACCTCCAATAGATCATTTCCCCATGCTAGAACCTGGAAGAAGATAATCTACAAACACTTGAAGGAATATGCTGGGTGTGAGCTAAAAATCCTTGTAGTGTCCCACCAGAAATTCCATAAGATATTCAAACAATTGTTTTACCGAAGGAGTGATTTCAATATTAAATAAACATGTTTGAAATTTTGAATCATATTTTGATCAACCATGCTATATCATTCAAATGATAAAAAATACATTAAGAAAATTATTATAATTGATGGATTATTTCAAAAAAATGGATTACATATACTATTTACAAAAAATAGTTTATGTAAATCCCGAAGTCATGTAATGCAGTTTTTATTACATTGGCATACATTTATATATCAAATATAAATTACAAGCGAGCAACATAGACATCTTCCAAATAGGTATGAGAGTATTTCTGGCTATAGTACTCCACACTCTCTAAGTGATCTAAAAAATATGTGTATACACACGTCCCCCTAACACCGTCCAAAGGCCACTCATCACCATCCCATCTGGGATGTGACCCACTACATGTATGTTTTAAAATGTTGTAATAGCTTAGTGTGTATCCCAATAACTCACTAACTACCTAAGGCTTGCATGTGGGAATTCACAATCAATGATGAGAAATTTATTTTAAGACTACATAAAATAAAATTAAATCCCATCATTCCATTTCAATTCCAATTTTCCCTATAAAATAAATACTTTTTTTAATAAAAAACATGTCTATTTAACAATATAAAACCACTGGGTTTATATTAAAACATTTTATGCCATTTTCACATGTTTGAACCCCATTCAATAAAAATTAAATTATTTCAAAATTCATTTTCAAAATTAAATTTAACAATTTTATTGAACTTGTTTCCATCAAAACATCAGTTAAAACTGATGAATTTAAATCAGAAAATTGCTTTAAACACAACCAAATTCAATAGAATTATGGTTTTCCCAATTATCATGCCCAAACTATTTCAATTCATCCAATTCACATGAATTGGAATTTTAGTAAATCAATTGAATGTAAGATGATTAATTGAATTTAAATCTAAAATTGAAATAAATCCATCATATTGAAGGATAATCAATTTGGTTAATTGGGACCGGACAACCTACCATTTCCCGAAACTCAACAATCGCAACGACACCTGTCGACACAAAATAATGTGGAGAATACCTAAAAACCCAACCTAGAAACAAGATACAAAATCACATGACATGAAGCCATCAAATTTCAAAGGAGGATAAAGAGAAGATTATGAATAAAAAAAGAGTGTGCTTACCCGGGAATCAATCCGCAAGCGCACCAATGTTCGAAGACCAAACGAGGGAGTCCATCAGGGTTGGAAAATCCATGATCTCATGGGAGAAGCCTTATGTATAGGGTTGAGAGACTTTATTGGAGGAAAAAAAGGATCTCAACCAAACTTCATGATTAAAAAAACATAGTCATGGTATTACATGACGTGTAATTCCATTACATGACTTGAAACAGTTAGTTCGCGTAACTAGTGGAAAACGTGTTGCCTCGAATTAAACATCGATGCATAGAATTAAAAACCAATATTTAATTCATTAATGATTTGTAAGGTCTTATAATGAGGTGTACCCATCACATCATGATGTCTTTCATGAATTGTATGCAGAACAATTACATGACATGTATCCCTCCTGCACACTATTAAAAAAGGTCTATTAAAGGTGAGAGTCCAAAAAATCACTAAATACATCATTATAGTTATCCTCCCAATTAATTATCATACATATATGTATAATTAAAAGGAAAACCCACACCATGGTTGAAGATGTACCTGTCAGAACAGTAATGAGATGTTTCACGGTCACCCTGCATCGACAATACCCTAAGACAGATAATGGATTCATCATAATACAATGTGTACTCTTTACCTAGTCTCGGTAAGATCGGAATCAACGCTATTGTAAAATACCTCTTCAATTACTAGAAACCATTCCAAAATGATTCATACCACTCAAAATCGATTACGTTCTTGGTCATACTCAAGAACAGAACTGACAAGTGAGAAAAGTCTTCAATGAACCTTCGATAATAACCCACAAAACCCAAAAGCTTTTGATATCGAATAATTTCATGAGTTTCTCCCAATAAATTACTACATGATATTTCACATGATCCACTAAAACCCCTTCCTCTGAGATAATGTGACCCAAAAATTTTATCTTGTTGATCCAGAAATTTCATTCCAAAAGCTTGGCATATAGCATATTTTATCTTAGTATACCCAGGATGATGTCAAGATGATTTCCATGATGTTCATGTGTTTGTGAGTACACCCTGATGTCAATAATAAATAAATCTAAAAACTAATCGAGTATATTGGTGGAAGATTTGGTTCATCAAACCTAGATGGAGCGTTCATCAGTCCAAACAACATCATGAAAAACTCGTACAAAGCAAACATGCTTATGAAATAAGTCTATGGTATATTAGAAGGTCATACCCTTTGCTGATGATTTCGTGAACTCAAATCAATCATGAAGAATACACAGTTACCCCTTATCTAGCAAAAAATACCGTCTATATGTGAAAGAGGATATTAGTTCTTGATCGTTATCTGGTTTAATTATTGATAATCAACAAGCAAATTATACATTATATTGGTCTTATTTGAAAAAAAAATCTAATCCCAAGGTGATATATTCAGATGGACAATCCATTTATTCTCTAACTCTTCTAATTGTGTCTTCAAATCCTATTGTTTTTATGGTTACTTTATGTATGGTGGCATAGAAACTAGATCGACTCCTGACTATAGAACTATCATGAACTCAACCTCTCTCTCATGAGGAAAACCAGAGAACTGCTCAAAAAACATGTCCTAAAACTGATCCACTACTAAATGTAATAAATCATGATACACTCCCCCATAATCGAGAAAACTATTCACAACCAGGGTTTTGAGATCACCCAGTTTCTGGAGAACTAGCCCTGCCGACCTGATTGGATATCCCACTACCCATGGTGAACAAAATTATCACCCTCAAGAGATGTGAGCATTACACTATGATGGTAATAGTCAATTTAAACTTCATATGAATCCAAATAATCTATACCCAATATTAGGTCAAAACCTAAAATCTCAGGCATGTACAATTTTCAATGGAATTAGTACTCACCAACCATGAGGGAACACTCTTGATAAAGACAAATGTCCTCTGATCACATCCCAAAGCAGTGTCGATCAACATAATCTCACACAAGAACTCCACCGTCAGACTCAATCCATTCACAAGTAAAATAGATATAAAAATAATGAGAGCCTAGTATATCAAATATGGTACTAGGATGCATAGATGAAACAAGAATCATACCTCAGATAGTCAAACGGTCTGACCTCTCCATCAACAGGTGCATGCTAAACTGCAGGTAGCTGACCCATCCCACCACACTAAGAATTATTCTGAGTTCCATGTGTCAGACTAACTTGAATATATGCATAATGTTGTCCTAATGTACCATTTCCCTCACCCAAATTGTTATGGTTGGGGGAACATCAATTACTCGATTGATATAGGGTAGCAGATCCCATACCAGTGCTCTACACCAGCCTAGATCCTCTATCACCAACCATTTGTTAAGGGTTCCGGCAGAACGATTGTATGTTCTCAGAGGTTTCTTTAATACTACAAACATTATAAAATTAGATATTTATATTAACCATAATTGTAATAACAACAAAGGTGTAGTATAGAAAAAGTGTGGGGTCAATCCCACAGAGAGTGGGGAACACAACGATGAAAAACCTTAACTAAAGGTTAGGTCACACCATTTTTTGTTTGATTTTAATAAAGTGATGATGAAATTATAATAAATTAATTATTATAAAGAAACAAAAAAGCAGGGAACCAATTTCTAGGATGGTTTTTAAAAATAAATTAATTCATTTGTTCATGAAAAACAATAATATAAAATAGCTTCACCACTAAACAATTTCATCGATAGAAGAAATTGTCATTCCATTTCAAACTACCCAAGAATCCCAATTCATTATTATCTGATGAGTCAAAATAACTAATGTAATTATGTTCAAATTTCTAAAACAGAATAAAAATTCTATCCAATGATCATAAATAAATCATCTCAATTATGTTGGGGTTTGTTCATTACTAATTTCATATAGTCAATAGATATATGATGAATAAAATAGACACACAGGCACAACATGATACATTTGAATAAAATAATATTTATGAGTGAAATCAAATCAATCAATGATGGTACAAACCCCCTTTAACTAATTATGCTCCCCTTATCCAGCCATCATCATGAAATTGTCAACGATGATTAAACTCAAATATATAATAGAGAGATTATGAAAGAAAAAGAAGGGAATGATGAAAATAAATGAAAAAATTAAAGATGTTTGGATTAAAATTATAAATCATCAAATTATTAAATCAATGAATGAAAGGAAAAATAGAATGGAAAACCCATCTATGAAGAAATATGGGTTGGAACCATACAAAAACCTACTGGTAGTAGATCCTCTCCACTTGGAATGGAATGACCAAAATCTTAGTTGAACTCTATATAAATAGGCTAAAACATAATCCGTTAACTTCTATGGGTTGAATGATATGCTTATTGGTCATCTGTGTGAAATCTGTAAAGTCCTTGTCGAAGATACCCCGAGAATTAGAATTTTTCTAAATCTTCTTGTGATACATCACATCGTGTAATGTTTTACATGACATGTAATGTCATTGTATTTTCACATCATTTAATATTTAGATGACATGTAATGTAAAATTCATGTTTTGGAACCTCTGTTTTATCATTCTTTTTCGATTTTGTGCCTTATGAACCTCTCTTGTTATTTTTGGATTCAATCATTGACCTCAGATTCATCATCATTTTATATTTTCACACCACACTACTTTGTGGATCAATGCAATGTGAATTTATATTCCTTAATTCCCATATTTTCCTTGGTATTTCTCTATATTCAGTCTTCTAGCAAAGATATCCAAGAAGGAAACTTTTTGAAAACTGCGTAGCAAATAAATGACACATTGATTGGAAAAAATGAACTCAAATATAAGGAGGAAACTCGAATGGAGAAATTCATTACTGATTCAGAAGGAGAAGAACCAGATGGAACGTGCCAAAAAACTAAATCATGGAAGCATGGTCATCATCCATAGAGTCTTAGTTGAGATTGTGGATTTGTTGATTAAACTACTAAGAAATAATAATTGAAAAAAATGGTTGAATCTAAATCCAAAGATACTGACATTAAATGCCTCCTTCAGTAAGTGAAAAAAATTAAAATATATTACTTTATAGGTTGTGGATATTGGTGTGGTCAAGGTATTAATTGGAACACCCAGTGAGAAGAATAGTGAAAATTTGGAAATTATATTAGAATGAAAACATGGTATTTGATTCTATTTTTGATTAGGGAAATGATGCTAGGTATAACCCCATACTATCATTCCTATCTATATTTTTATTTTAATTTTATTTTAAGTGCATTCCTCCCTACCTTTCAAAAAACGAATTCATATATAAAAAATATTAAAAATATGTAGATAAAATAGAGATATTAGCATGCTGATATGTATATGTTTCTTCCATTGTGTTTGTGGAAAATTTGTTCCCACGTTTAAATTATATGATGTCAGGTGCTAGTCGCCAACCCGGGGGGAACGGAAACGTCCTTCAGGCTATGACTAGACCAGCTCAGGTATTAAGGTACTAGGGTATTCAGGATGGTTCGGGATTATTCCACTGCATCCATGGCCCAAATTTTTCTGTGGGGATGGTATGCCACATACAATACACACACTTATACGGGCCTACCACGAGCCAACATGGGCCATGTCCCACTCTATACATAACCCGACCCTTCATCCACCTTCATATTCAGGTCCTATTGGACCCGACCCGATCCATTTCAAAATGTTTTTATACAAACCAATAAAAAATACAACTATAAGAAAAAATAAAAAATGAAATAATTAAACAAATAAAAATAAAAAATTAATTAATTTAAAATATAATTTTTTATTTGAAAAATTTTGTAATAAATTTATTATATATATATAAACATATATAAATTATAAATATTAATAAATAGTATATATTAAATATATATTTCTAAAATTAATAAAATTATATAATTAAGTAAATAAAAATCTAAAATGTGTAAATTAAATAATTAAATAATTTTTTATTAATTAAATAAATAATGAAAAAAAGAATAAATTAACTATAAAATTACATAAATTTTAAATATTAATAATTAGTATACATTTAATAGAGATATATAAAATGAAATAATTTAATTAATAGAGGTTAAAAATGAGTAAATTACGAAAAATATTAAAAACATTATTAATTAAATAAATATTTTTAAAAATGAATATACATTATGTATGTGTATATAAATTATAGATATAAATAAAATTTATATATTAAATAAAGCTCTAGAAAATTAGAAAATTGTAATAATTATACAAAAAATTAAAATTTAAAAATTTAAAAATTATTAAAAAACTAAGTAATGAAATAATTATTAATAAAAATGAATATGTTTAATATATATATTAATTTAAAATATTAATTAATAATAATAATTCATTTATATTTAAGATATATATAGAAATTGAATAAAATGAAATTATTAAAAACATATTAATGTCATATTCATTTTTAATGGTTTTTATACACAATTATCCATTAATACATTTAATATATAAATACATTAATATATATATATATATATATATATAATATTTTGAAAAATATTATTTATATAAAAAAAATGTTTATGATTACATTAAATACATCACATATTTAGGGAAGAATGGTTTATAATTAAAAATTAATTTTAATTAAAAATACTGACTAATTATTTTGAGTAATAGACATTAATTGAATGTATTTTTATTATTCAATTTAATATATATAATATCCATTTTACATTAATTTCACGCATAAATATACGTAATTAATGCATGCTTACACACAACACACACAAATATTAATGTAATAAATTAAATCTCATATAGAATCAAATACACCTAATATTTATGTAATTTATTCAAAATTTAGTATTAATTTTAGAATTCCATTTAGTAACAAGATACATTTAATAAATTATTTTTTTAATCATTAAATTTATTTATTTATTTTTAATATTATTACAGATAGTTATTAATTATTCATATTTAATATTTTATATTATTTTTTTGGAATTTAATCAATTTCTAATATATATATATACACTATGTTATCATATTTTCAATATGTATTCATCTTTATTTCAATATATATTCCTATTTTTTAAAAAAATTTATTTAATTAATATAATTTATCCACTTTTTCCATATTTTTACTGTGTACTCATTTTTAATTATTCAATTTTAGTCATTTTTAACTTGAATTATTTTAAGATTATTTTTTCATTAAAAATTGTTAAAATATATTTATAAATAAATATATTTACAAATTTATATTAACTATATTTATAAATTCACAAATGTATAAATTTAAAAATATAAATAATATATTTTTCAAAATTGTTTTTATATAATTATAAATAAATAATTAAATATTTAAATTATAATAAATTGATGATAAATATATTTAACTATTGAATATATTTACAATATATATATATATATATATATTTATTATATATATATAATTATATAAAAATATATAATGATATAAATATATTTATTATTATAAATAAATAATTACGTATATTTATAAATATATTTATTTATAAATATATTTATAAAAGTATATTTACTCGAAAGGCACTGAAATGGGATTGAGCCAAAACCATGCCTAAAAATTATTAATAAAATATTAATGTACAGTTGAAAAGGAAATGAAAATATCGTAGAGAACCCAGAGTGGAAAAAGTATCACTTCTTTAACATACCTTGAGATCCCATGTTCCTTGGATATCTACCCCTTCCATTTGTATGATATTCCCATTACCAGGTTTTGGGTTGCAGGGGGGATTCTCTTCATTTGAAGTCGATTCATATGATTCCTTCGACATAGATTTTGTTTTGAACTTCCATGATAATTCTCACATGTTCATATTTGGGTTCAGACAAAGACCTTCCTTAAAATTAATAGCTAAGGATTTTTTAATTTCTATGTAATCATTGTAGACAAAGACATCCAACTCCATCATAGAAAAGGTATCCTGCGATTGAAATAAGAACAAGCTAGTCACTTCCTTATGGATTCCAATAATAGGCTTGTCACCCTCTTAGTCCTTTGGGATGGTAACTTTCATATTCCTATCATGTGTAATGATACATTCCTCCTCCAAGGCCTTACCAAATTTTCCATAGGTATATTTTATTAAATTATAGAATATTAAAGGAAAAGTCTAATTAATGTTTTGACCATTAGCATCATTTCCTTGATCGCTAGCATTAAAAAAGATTGTAGAAACTTTCATATAACGATTACTCAGGGAGGCAACATCATGAGATTGACTGTCACTAGTGGGAAGAACATGCATGGAAGTTAATTATGCTAATCAAGGATCCTACAAAAGTAGAGATAAATTGTTTTTCCTACGGATGACCTTTTGGAATCCTTCTGCATCATCGACTTTGTTACCTTTATAAGTTCTGAATAGATGTTTTGGTTCATGAGATAGGTCAGATGCCTTTTGAGAGAGTCTTCCTCAATGAAAGTATAATACATTGATATCGCGCCAGACACTTGTTTCTCACCCAGATACCCATATTTGTGGTACATACAAGAGACATTATGAAAACATAATCCCAAACAGGCAGCCCGACCTTATCAGGTGAGAAGAAAAAATTTGCCTCCATTTTTTAGACTTCCAACATTAGACTTAAAATGAGTACCATCTACCTGCCCCCCCCCCCCTAAAAAATCTCATCCCATGTTTTCAGTCTCTTTCCACTTCTATGATCAAATTTATCAGAGTACTTGTTTCCTTTCAGACCATCCCCTACATGGTCAGCTGGTTCATCAGTACGAATTAGAGCATCTTCATCGCTAGTAATACCCTACCTTGTACCTTCAAGTGACATCACTCCAGCCACTATCACACTACTGTCAGCATTCCCATTCCTTCTATTGTGATAGACTGCCTCTTTCTATCCTCACCCCGAACAAAATCCTCAAACCAAAAAACGTTCAAAATCCGCTTTCTCATGAACAATAACCTTGTATATTTATTAGAAGCGAAGTACCTATCATACTCAATTACCATATCTAATTCATCATCCTGTGTGATTAACAATAGGTTATCAGTTAAGATAGATCATAAATATACCTCAACTAAAAAGGCAGGATAATTCCCAAAATGATAAACTTCATTTACCTTATCTATTTTTATCAACACCCCAATGGCCTGAGTATGTTTTTAAAGGATCTAGGGGTTCTATAATATCCATTTATAGCTTAACACCTTCACTCATATCTGAACGGATGAGTGACCATCCTCTAAAATGATGAATTTTAGATCCCATTAACGTATATGGTAGAAATTGAGTTTGAATGATATCGAGCCGAAGCACCATGCTCGAATATCTAGATCCCCAGATGGGAAAAGAAGATGGAAGTATCCTCATCCTAATGATACACATCACCTATTTTTAAATCTCCAAACATCTGAAATATGATCAATCAAGGTTCCAACATTCCAAGGAGATGGACCTATTCTCAAAATAAGTCTTCCAATGATGGAGTTCTCTCCAATTTCAAGCCACTGATCTACATTCATCGGGTCTTCTCTTACATGAGAGACCATCCCTTTCTAGTGAATAATTCTGATCATCGAACCTTCAAGAAGATAAAAGTGATGGAGCAGACTAACCTATCCCAAACAAGGCACCTACTACCCTGTGAAACCAACTTCTAGTTGATCCATCATGATGCTCACATACATGTGAGAGTCAAAATGTCCTGGCCCAAGAGAATCCTCCATAGACGATAAGTAAAATCATAGTCCCCATGGCAGCTCGAGATTAGGATCTCCCGCATCACAATCATTATATCTTATAAATGTATATTTTCCATATTTATATAATTATATATTTTTAATTATAAAAAATAAATATAAATTTTTTCAAGTATTTATATAATTATAAATAAATAATAACACAATAAAATAATTAAAAATTTATAGTAAATATTTTTAAATAATGAATATATTTAATATATATAAATTTATAAAAATATATATAATGATATAAATACATTTATAATCATATTAAAATAATAATAAATATTTTTACAAATATTTTTATTTTTTTCTACAACTATAAAGACTGTATCACCACTATAGTTTTAGCAGTGATAAAGATTCTTTTAATAAGTAAATTTTAATTACGTGTTGATATAAGGTATCTTTATCCGTGTTTTTCCAGATGTACTGATAAAACCCTCCTTGATATATTTAAAAGAACCCTAACCACACAGATTTCAATCTCAATTATCATGATTTCATGGAAGTCATCTTCTATCAGTGCTCATCCTCAAATTTATAATGGATGAATCAAGACTCAAATCCATTGTATGTTGTTTTTTCTCCTCCTCCTTCATTATTTTCTTGTTTGGGTTCCAAGGATTGTTTTATTGTGTTGTTTTATTGTATAAAAGATATAATGGGTTCTATATTTATGACATATACATCTTATCATTCGACTCTTACAGATTTCAAAATCCTAAATGATCAAAATATCCACCTTTGAGTTCAAAAAGTCCCTTTTAATGGGTTTGGGTTACTTCCTTAAACTATCTCAAAACCACAATATTTTAGCATGAAAATGATAAAACGGAGCATTCATTTATCTCCAACCTGGAACCATTACTTACAATATTTTGAAGTTGAGGTATAGTTGAAAACCTTATTTGGCACAGCATTATAGCATCACTATTTATTGTTTGTTATTTTTATCTTTTTTTCCCGCTGATTTTAGTTCAGATTTGTATTTTTTTTAATAAAAAACCTATATCATAAAAAATAACACTCTGGTTGGATATAATTTCACTATATCAATGATATTTTAGATCAACAGTTACAACATTTTAGCATTACAGGATGGAGATGGTCTTATAAATTTAAGCCAATAATTGGTTTCTTTCTATTCTTTTTTCTTTCCCTTTGCAACGAGTTATAATATATATACTTTTTTCTAATATCCAAAATTTTATGAATTTTCTTGGATTGGATATAGTTAGACATACTTGGTAATTCACTATGAGTTGACATTTTTTTCATTTTACTACTCTTCATGTATGAAATTGATTCTGGTAGGCTATCTATCTTTAAGTTGATTAGGTGTGTTGGTTTTTTTTTAAATTCTCACATCCGAAGACTCTTTATTTATCATAGGGATTTTGTGGGTGGTGATTTATATTAGGGTTCCCACTAAACCTTTTATGTTGTTTTCCTAATAACAATAATATTTAATTTTTATTGAATGATTGTGTTACATTATAGAAAATAATTGAGCACATAAATATCAATCCAAATGAGGCATTATATTTACTTTTCAAATACACTTATATTAATCCTCACAAGGCATAAGATTTGTGGTATTATAGTTTATAGTTTCCGAATGTCAAGCCAAACAAGGCACTATACATGGATTAGGAAATAACTAATGCATCATAGTATTAAACTAGGTAAATTATTAAACATAAGATTAGCTATAACGATTTCTTAGTAATAATAACCCATAAAATTAATAAAGTGTGACTTAAGAAACAATTAAGATGTTCTAACAAAAAAATTAAATATTCTCATTTAAATGAATTTTATAAATTTTAAAAACAATTAAGTAACAAAATTTTTTAAGGAAAAGAGTTCATTTAGTAATGTAGAATTATGATTTAGAATACAATTTTACGGAATGAAATTACCTAAGGTTTTGGTTTCATGAAACCAAATGATTAATTTAAGGGATTTATATAAAACCAAATCCATGCATAGTTATTTAAGAAAATAGACACATTTTGTACTTAAAATGTTTTTATTATACATTAAAAATAAATGAATGTGATGATACATAATAAGTGTTAGGTCCACTATGTTAAATAACCTGAGAGGCGGGTGAATTTGGTTATGATAGATTTAAAAAAATTCCCTTTTGATCTTGTTTTGTTGTTAAACAAAACTCTATTATCTCTCTTTCCCGTAGAAAAGTATGAACAGAAATTAAAGCATGCATGATACAATTCAATTTTTACATGGTTTATCCTCACAGGGCTACGTCTAAAGAGAATACAATAAAAATGTGCTGATGTACCTAATATAATAATATTTCACACCTATTTACAAGGCTTGGAGTGGACTCATAGTCTCTCATGGTTTACAACCAATCACAATTTGAAAGCTCACGGCTAACTCGACTAAAGAGTGAGCATTGCTTCAAACATATACCCCTCAATATTTATAGAATTTTATGTCCCTTTACTGTCTCTAATGAATGAATCCCCCATTGTATGTAGATGCACTATTTATGTCACACATTAATCAACTCTTTAATACCACTTTACCACAGAAGTTATGGGAAACTCCAGATCTTTTTCACAACCCTTACTATGTCTATTATTCAACATTAATGCCTTTCATGCATGATTACACTTATTTTGTGAATCAACTTTTTGGTGAAACATCAATATTACATGAAACTCGAATCTTACACACTACATCCTTAGATTGTGTGCAACTCCTATTATTTCACACAACTCCATTTACATTAAATTATTATACCATTCAGAGGATAGATTTCGTCTTAGTCTTGAGCTGCTTCAAATGACTAGAGGACAACACTTATTTATAGGCAGTTCTAACCACTCCATGGAAATTTTTATGTATTGCGTAATGTGTAAACCCAATTTGATGTCGCATTGGATACACAAGTTTCTTTATCACATCCACATCTTTCAGGCACATTTCCAAATCATTCTAACACATCATCCCTTTTACATATTTTGACATTATAATCATGAAACATTCCTTGAACAGAAATTTTCATACAATATTTTTTATTTTGTGTAACTTTCTTGACAAAAAAACACATTTCTCCATTTTCCTGATTTTGAGACCCAAAAAATTGGAAAACACAAGAAAGTAGTTCCTCCTTAAATCTGTTCTTTTTATACTTCCTCAAGGTCATCTATTCATTTTTCATTGTTATTTTTCCACATAAAATATAAGTAATATATATAGAGCACCACAACTGACCAAGGATACCTACATTTTCGATAAACACAATCAACCAAAAAATGATTCTATATTACATTGAGGTATTATTTCCTAACAATATGTTATCATAACAAATTGTTCCTACCAACATAATCAAACAAGCCATTATCTCATCACTAATGCAATAACTATATCATAATTATGTATTTTTCAATAACTTATAAATTTTTTAGGTTATAGTGAAAGGAAATGAATTTGTTTTTTATACAAGACACATTATAAAATTGAATACTTAACTATGAATTATCATACCATTTAAAATAATGATTTAAAACTAAATGTTAGTTTACTAAAAATACTCAAGATATCAGAACATAAATATATACCAAATTCTAATTTTGTTTATTGAAAAAGGCCTGTGACATGTAAATATTCAGGTTACTTTATCAAAATAAAGCCAGGTAACATAACCCACAAATATTATGCCTACATTCCTTTATGGATCATAAAATGATTTGGAGCTTCAATAATTTCTAAGCATGATCTTATATAAATAGAATAATGTAAATAACTATATAACACAGGTATGTACATTAATTTCATAAAATAATGAATTTTAAAACTAGCCAACATGTTTAAAATAATTAACATAATAAACATCACATAAATATATATTGTGAACAACATGTGTGATGTGGTTTCTATATCACCACACCCAATCTCATGAAAAAACAATATTCAGTCCTATTCTGGAATAAATTTCAGTAAAAATTCTTAGTTACACTCGTCAAAATGATATCTCATCTCTCTATAAAATTCTTAAACAACCCAAATTATCCCAGGATCTTCTAAACACCCACTACAATGTACAAACTGAAAAAATGGGTTAACATTATAGTTGGTACCATTCCAAACAAAATACAAATATTCTATCATTATCTCACATTGGGTAATGTGTGCACAAGGTCACCATGATCACCAAGTGTGTGAAGATATTTGCATCGTGACCTAACATACCGAAGAAATCCTTTACCATGGTGTAATGATTTATGTTTTTAAATAAATCCAGCCTTATGAAAAATGTATTATTTAAGACATATTTATAAATGGTTTATCAGATGTTTAACATTCATGTTTTTCATTAGATTGGGTTGGTTCCTTCTTAGAATATTTAGGTTCATACATATATTTAAATTTAAATTTTGAAAATGGGAACTTATTTTAAAAGATAAATTGGGGTTCAAAATGAAAAAATGGTTTTCCCATAAGATGAACTAAAAAGGATTCAATGTTTGGAAACTCATAAAGTTATTTCAATGTGAACTTTTAATTTTTTAAACATTTCAAAGTATATATCATTCCATGGAAACAATTTTATACTTTTAATTAATTTTTTATAGTTTTTTAAAATTATTTTATGTTTTCTTCAATTGATCCTAATGGGTTTTATATAAATTGGTTTTTCTTTTCTATTATGAGTTTAAAAAAATATTGGTCAATTTTCATATGGAATTTTAAAAAAAATGGATTCCATGAGGGGTCTTAAAAATTAAAAAACTAGGCTTTCAAATTTTGAAAGTTGGTTTGAGGTGAAATTTGGAATTCTAATTTATGATGTGATAATATAAAATGTTATGGTCTCTTGTAATGTGTTTTGTAAAGAGGTTGGTTTCATTATTGAATTTGGGAATTGTTTTTTTAAACTGGTTTGGTTTTAACAGTTTACTCAAGAAAGTATTTATATAAAGGAATGTACATACTTAGATATTAGGGTGTTATAAGGATACATATACTACATCAGACAATTAGATAAATAATGAATCACTTGTAATAACATGATGTATCCCAACCCATTAGGATTGGGGAAAGAGTTATAAAATAGTATTGCGCTATGAACTTGTATTGTTTGATCATATAATATATCAAACCATTTTGTTCTTGATAAACGTTTAATCTTTAGGAAACATACTCTGAAATGTTTTCTAGTGCTTCGCCAACTCCAAGCCTAAGAACATTTAGATTTAAGTATAAAAGTTTCATCATAATTAACTTCACATCCCAAATGGTTATTATTGATTTTTTTTCTTAGGACACATCCCTCATATTTTATGGAAAATAACCTATGTTTCTTGATCTACTCGGAGTTTTTTTTCATCTCATTCATGGTACCAATGTTCATTTGGGGTCCCCCTTATTAGAATTACTTATAAATATTACCTTTGATTATGAATATATTATTCGTATTAATTTTTTTTTTAAAATGAATATTTTTTAAACCTAATAGGATGGATATGAGTTGAAAATAAATGAATTATAATCATATGAAAAAAGAGTATGAAGATAGAGTTTAAGTGTTCATCAGGTTTTCAATAGACCAGACATTCCAAACTTATCAAATCTGTTTTCCATGTTTAAATTTTTTTTATTCAAGAAAAATTAGTACAGAAGAGTTAGAGGAACATTTGATTTGTTATATAGTAGATCTGTGAAATAAATGTATGAATAAACTTTGGAAATGAATGAATTTACACACTGATTAGATGATACTGTGATTTATGGATTAGTTGATATAAATACCAATACATATAATGATAGAGATCACATAGAACAAATGGAAATGGAAATTAATTATGAACATCATGATCATCCAAAGATTTTTTAGAAGATAAATAGTTGTTCTAAGATACCATTGTATACTGGTTGTAATAAATACACATCTATTTTAGTTTTATTGATATTATATAATTTGAAAGATGATAGCAGATGGAGAAACACCATCTTTACAGAACAAATTTCTCTCCTGAATGAAATAGTACTAGAAGAAAATTAACTTATTTTTCAACCCTATTATTATAAAAAAAATTCTACATTCAATGGGAATTATCTCCAAAAATGTACATTCTTGTCCAAAAGATTTCAAATTGTTTCGCAAGGACTATGAATCACTAATAATATGACCTCAGTGTGGCATAGATTTATACAAGAAAGATAAAACAGTCCCTTAGAAGTTTTTGTGGTAATTTCCTATCATTACACGATTATAATACTATATGGATGTTTCTAATCAATGAGAATATTTTCATGGAATATAGAGAAAGGAATTAAATATTCGAACGTACGTCATCTAACAAACTCTCCACAGTGGAAAAAAATATATTGTAAGTATCCTGAATTTGGAAATGATCAAACAAAATTCTATATTTAATTAACTATATATGGAACAAATCCTTTAGGTATAGAGATGATTATTTATATTACATGGAGCATCATCTTGTTAAATTATAGATTTCGCCCATGGTTATTCATAAAGAAAAAATAAATAATGGTTTCTCTGTTTATATATAGACAAAAAAACCATGTAATGATATTAATTTCTATTTGTATTAATTGATATAATATCTGATGTTGATGTGGGATAAATTTCTTATAATGTATCATATTCATAAAAGTGACTAATTCAAATTTAGGGTGTGTTGTATGGGACAATAAATGTCTTCCTGCTTATGAAAAAATTTATGGCTATACCATTAATATAATTTTTCGGTGTCCCAATTTTGAATAATTTATATTCTCAGTTTGGTTGAATAATTTCTCAATGACTGTGTTTTTATGTCATTGGAAATTATTTCCTAGATGATATAAATACCAGTAATTGGAAACCAAATTCTACAAGAATACCAAACATGGTACAATGCCATTTCCACTGACGAGCAATCAATATTTCAGTAAATTAAAATAGATTGACACCATTTTTGGTAAACCTTTTTTTTAAAAACCATAATAAAATAATAGGAAAATGTGATCATTTATCATTTAATTAATATATTAAAATTATTTGTATCTCATTCATTTTTTTATGTCAAACATATAGAAAACAATGCAGTTGATATTGTTATTTAAATGATTCTAAATGTTCCTTTAAAAAACATGACATCAAGGATTTGTTTGATATGATAGAAATATGGATAAGGGAAGAGTTTTCATCAGTGAATGGTAATGGATAATCTATTCATCGTCTAGCATCTTACACCCCATCTAGACAGGAAAAATTGAAATTTTTTATTTTACTTAATGGTGAAAAGGTTCATTGTGTTATTTATAAAATATCAAGAATGCTATGTAAATGAATATTTTGAAGTTATAAGAACTAAAATCACATGAATGTCATATTTTTACACAATAATTGATGCATGTGGCTTTTCGTTGTATTCTTTAAAAAAAATTAAAACATACATGTTCCAGACTCTACTTCTTTTGAAATATATATGCAGTAATTTTATAGACCCGAAGATGTTTCTAATCATGAATAACGAGGTTAAAATTCTATTATTTGAATTAGAGATGATTTTCCTTATATAATTCTTTGATATAATGGTCCAACCAATGGTTTAATTTGTTATAGAGGTTCAAAAATGTGGTCTCATCCCTTACAAATGGATGTACCCCATTGAACAGTATATGAAGATTTTAAAGGGTTATGTCAATAATCAAAGTAATCAAGAAGGTTTTATCACAGATTAATATATTTTTTTGGAACCGATTTTATTTTATGCCTATTAACTATAATATGTTGATAGAATCTTTCTCCCAATGTCTCATTATATCATTAATCATTTGGGATAAGGTAATTTTAGAAGAGATGTTGTTACAATAACTATCACAGAGGAGGAGTAAGAGCGCCATTAAATTTTATATAACAGTGAATATGTTGATCAATATGTTGAATCCCAAAAATTAATTCCCAATGATTTGAATCCATCAAGGACTAAAGGATAGATATAAAATTAAAATAATTAACAGTCTACAAGATGATTCAGAGATCATATTTATATAGATTTATCAAAAAATACAAATTCAATTATTTAACAACTTTTATGGCTAGATAGGGGAAAAATTTAAATGTTATATCTTACAGTGGTTTTAAAATCAGTGTTTATAGATTCTATAAAAAATAACATGATGACTGTAGTACAATGAAAAATAGTGAAGTTAGGATTATTATGGAAGCGATGCACATATCGTGTTCCATGAAAAGAAATCCAATTTATGCGAATATGTCATATTTCAGTCTCATTAAACAGATATAGGAGTAGGATAATAAAACATTTAAAGTGTCTATTTTCTATTGAAAATGAGTTTACAATAGGAGTGAAGTGTAATTTGGTGAAATGTGCTTCGTGAAGGAGAATTTTAATGTTTAAGGTGGAAAGGATGATCATTTTATAATGGAATCACAAGAAGTGAAGGTATATTATGTCTCAGATCCAACAAATACGAATTGGTTGATTATTCTACTGGAGACTAAAACTACTATAGTTTCAGATGAAAATTCAATATGAGATGACATATTCATTGGGAGACAGTAATCGGTTAATGGTGATCCCAATTTAGACAATGTCATCTACTTTAGAGGAGACAAAAATGAGTAGATTTGGATTCTCAATAGAGGATCCAAATCCAGTTACCCATTTGAAAAATAAATTGTGTTCAATGATAAGGATAATGTTTTTTTATAATATTCTATGATTTTCCTCGTAATATTATTTTTTCTCTACTATATTATAATATTCTCTATTAAATGCTTAACAACTCATGAAAACAATGTCTTATGCACATGTGATGTTACCAATCCCATGGAAGAAAAAATTGTTGATTCTGAAACTACATCATTATTAGGGGATCAATAACATGTTGATAAAAAACAAGGAAAACAGAAAATCATAATGTTAACTAATATTATCGAGGCAAGAAATAAGGTAATAAAATTTGAGGTTCACTTGAATCAATTTGAAAACCTATAAACCCCAACAAGTAAATGCTTGTTAGTTATGTTGGGATCACAGTGAGGGTGAATATGCTGATTAATATAGAAGCATGGTGCCATGTATAACTAGTAATAATGGAAACATTTGGGAATATATTATGGTAATTTTATGATAACATTTTTTATTTTACTGAAAAATTATATAATGAAACATCGATTTAATTTTTATTATTATATATAGAGTTTGTTTATTGTAGATTATTTCTTGTATGAAATATGTGTTAATATATGCTGGAAAATCCCATATAGGATTCTAGAATATTCTTAAAAATTTCATATGAGGGATTCTGAGGACAAAGAAAAGCCCCACCTAAAAGTTACTTATGCCCACATTATAATATAAGAAACATGGAATGCCTTCATCAGCCATCCAAATGATAAATCATTTAAATCGCATTATAGTTGATAATATATTATTTGAAATTATTTATTTTATCCAATATGATTCAAATCTGTTAATTTATGAAACAAAAAAGGAGTGCTAAAAATAAAGAACGTGTATCAAATCCAATGTACCACTATTGAAAAGAAAGGATGAAGTATGCTTCTATATAAAAGAAATAATACGAATTTCAGGTCAATAATAAACATTTTATGTGATACAAAAAAATATATATATTTTTATTTATATGTATATTGATGAATCAAAATATGAAGCCACTTCTATATCAGGTCATGTAATATGGAAGGAGGAACTTGTAAATAAAGAGGGTAAACTGGTAAATGAAAACACAAAAGTATTATACGAAACATGTGTAAGTTTGAAAAAAAATAATTTGTTTTGATTTATAATATTAATAAATAAAAATATATATTTATGTTCATATTATTCTAATATGTTGATACATAACAATCTACAATACTCATACTAGATGAAAAACTACATTTAGTAGATTTGAAGCTACCAGAAAAATATAGTCATGTTAGAGGAGTAGGTTTGGAGTGTCTCCTTAAACATACTTCAAGAAGAAAAACCCACAAGAATATACATATAACACGTTGAAAGGATTACATGCACAAATATATTATTTTCAAGATATTATTTTATTGTTTTTTTAGAATAAAAATATATGATAATGGATCAATGTGAACTGATGATGGAACCAATATCTTCACATACAGAACTAAATGACCCAGACAACTTTAATGTTAGACATTACGCTCAATATATTACCTTAATCGAGGTAATATATTTTTTCATTACTAATTATTATTAATGTGAATCAACCAACTTTTTATAACGTTATATTACAAAAATATTATAGGTTAAAGTGGTATGTGATTTCTATTTTTCAACACCAACACACCGCCTTTTTATGAGGGGTCAAATGTATAATCCCCGAGAGACAAACTACATAATAAATATATCCAAAAAAACACAAGAGAGTGAGGATTGAGGTAGCTCATGATCTGACTACTGAGTTGCTTGGATCACTTGATGATCTAGAGATTACAATGTTCAATGATGATGTTGAAACATTCACAGCATAGTCGTCAAATATTATAATGATACATTCTATATTTATTAAAAAAATTCTAATGAATAACTTGTATAAATTGATTAATTATTGTTAAAGTGGGGTATGATATTACAAATGGATAAAGCAATAGGTAAATGGAATGTCAGATCAGGGAAATCTAGTGAATCAACTAAGAAACCAAAAAGACCATCTAGGAGTACCTTTTCCCCATCGGTTTCCACTAAAACAATAATTATCATTACAAAATCATCCATATACGACATTTGAAGAAGAAAATATTTCATAGATTCCATATGATGAAGAACTATTTTGATCTTAGGTTACATACATAGTCGGTATTGAGAGTATAAATGAGATGCTCATGTTTGAATAACTGTGAGTCTCAGTGTTGAATACATACATAAGGTATATATTCATAATAAGTTTATCCAAATAATTATTTAATATATTCATTACAAGTAATAACTAGTCATATTTTCTTTAGGAATTTATATTTCTATTATATAAAGGGAAAATCATGTAAAGCATGATTTAGATTCATCAATCCCTATTTCATTTCAATGGAAGAAACTTCTTTAGAGAATAATGATATTGAGAAGAAAAAAAATGAGAAAAATGATGTGTTTGAGAAAAAAACTAATTGATGAAAAACACTTTTTGATCCCAATAATGTATTTTAAAAACTAGACTTTCTAATTGCGTAAAAAACTTATTATTTTTTACTACCTTTTTTAATTTTTTAGGAATCACTAGATGTTTATCACACTCAATATAGATACCCCAAATATTTATATATATTTTGATCCAATGCATGGATATCCAATAAACCAATAACATATATTGTGTATTGTGATTTTTTAATACCCATAAATCATTATTTTATAGATAAAATTTTAATTATATGTTTCCATTTTTATTTTATTAAGAATTTTGATAGGATAATGTGGTCTCTAAATATATACTAAATCATGGCATAAAGTTAGTGAATGAATGTAAAATTTCTATGTATTACCTAAAATGAAAACATATGAAGGTAGAAATAGAAATATTTAAATATAAAAACATTTTTCAATTTTTTTATTATTTTGGTCAATGTTCTTACAGTGTATGAAGCTAGATAATTGAAACGATTGTGGATATTATGTTTGCGAATTTATGAGAGAGATCATAAACCATGAAAATATCATCATCCTAGAATATGTAATTTTTTAAGGTAATTACAATTTCATTAGAAATATTTGTCAAGATTTATTTGTATATATTTTGTGAGAACTACCAAGATAAACAACAACCATAGTATTCAAAATAAGAAGTAAATTTGTTTAGATAAGAGTGGGTAGTGTACATTGTGTCGAATAGTTTTCCAACATAATATTTCGGTGATAACCTGCTATGTTTGTGGTATATTATGGGATATAACATTAGCAATATATTTGGGGTGTGAAGAATTAGTATCACAATGCTTATATATTATTTGGAAATGTTACACATGGTGAAGTATAATGGAGGAAATCAATTTTTTAGAATAGAATGGTTGGAATACTTTTTGTCAGAATGTATATAAGAATCATGAAGAGGTGAATTCATACTACTTATTTAGTTAATTTTATCATAAATTTATTCATTATTTAGTTAAATTTAATTCCATTTTTATCTGATACTTTTTTTAAATTTACTCATTGGATAAAAACACACATAACATGATCGAAACTAATCAAACAAGCTCATATTATTCTCAAACATTATTGGAATAATTAAAAAGTCATTTGTGATGTGTAGGAATTATCCACATTTAAATCCAACACGCGATGTGTTTGGTATGACTCAAAGTACATGTTTTCAATATAAAAGTGTCATTTTAGTTTAAAAAATATATCAAATAGTTAAAATCGTTAAAACAAGAGTTGATAATTTTGAAAATTTAGGATAAAGATTCATAATTCCTTTGTCATTTATTGAAATTCACCACACATAATGATGGAAGTTGATGTTTTTGGTATATTTCAAAGAATGTGTTTTCAGTACAAAAGTGTAATTTCAGTTTAAAAAATTCATCAAAGACTCAAAACATATAAAACAAGGTTGGATTGTTTTGAAAATTTAGGAAAATGATATATAATTCATTTTTAACATATAGGAATTGACCGCACATCAATCTAACACAGGTTACGACCAATATTTATCAAATTGTATGGTTTGAGTTTTAAATTGACATTTTAGTAAAAATACAAGTTGCATACTCAAAATTGAGAAAAAAACATTATGGTTTTTTGTTACATTAGGAAAATGATCCTTCTTTCATTTGTGACATGTATAAATCTTCCATACCTCAATCTGATAAACAATGTACCTGACATGACTCAAATTGTGTTATTTCAAATTTAAATTGAAATTTTATTAATGTATTTTTTCATATATATGTTTAATTTATTAATTTTCAGTATTTTATTAATTTACTTTTTTATGTAATGATATTGAAAATTGAAATCAAAACCAAAATCGCATAATCAATCCACTGCACCTCGATCTGATACATTGTATTCTTGGTATGACTAAATCTGAATTCTTTTAGTTTATAATTTAAATTTAGTTGAAATAAATCATCACATACTCAAAACTTGGAAAACACATTCATATTGTTTTAATAATTTATAAAAATAACCCATATGTAATTGTTTATGTGTAGGAATCAACCACCCCTCAATCAGAAACATAGTGTCACCCGTATGACTCTAACTATGCCTTTTTATTTAAAATCGACATTAATTTGTTGTAAAAAAGATAAATGAAATAATCAACACTAAGAAAACACATTCGTATTATTTTGATACTTTATGAAAATGATATATAATCCATTTTTGATGTGTATAAATAAGAAACACCTATATTCAATGCATGGTGTAATCGGTATAAAACCAAGATTGTTTTTTATTTAAAATTTTCATTATTTTTATCAAAAAAGACATGTTTCATACTCAAAACTAGTAAAATTCATTAATGTTGTCTTTATACCTTAGGAAAAGATTCCATAATTCATTTTTGACTTTTAAGAATTATCTTCACATCCATCTTATGTATGGTGCTCCCGGAATTACTCAAAGTGTTCATTATCTGTTTAAATTTGACATTTTAGATCAAAAAGTGTTTCACATACTGAAAATTGATAAAAAAACACTTGAATTGTCTCCATAATTTAGGGAAATAATTAATAAGTCATATGTAATGTGTATGAATTAGTCTCATGTCAAATTGACACATGATGTTTCTAATATGAATGAAAGTGTTTGTTTCTAGTTTAAAATGACATTTTTGTAAAAAACGACAAGTGGAATACTCAAAACCAATAAAATTGACTTGGATAGTTTTTATACATTATTAAAAATATACATAATACATTTTTGATGTGTAGGAATTAACCACACCTCAAACTGACGCACGTCATGACTGGTATAATTCAAAGTGTGGCTTTTAATTTAAAATTGACATTAATTAGTAAAAAAGACAAGTGATATACATAAAACTGAGAAAAAACATAATACATTTCTGGATACTTTAGTAGAGAGATCTATAAGTCATTTTTAACATATAGGAATCAGCCACACCTCAATCCAACTCACGATGTTACCGATATGACTCAAAGAGTGACTTTTTATTTAAAATATCATTAATTTTTTTTAAAAATACAAGTGACATACTCATAAATTAAAAAAATGCTTTTATATTATTTATATACTTTTAGAAAATGATTCATAAGTCATTTTTAACATGTAAGAATCAGTCACACCTCAATTTGACATACGATGATCTCAGTATAACTCCATGTGTAAATGTTTTTAAAAAATTGACATTAATTTTAGTATAAAAGACAATATATAGACTCAAAACTGATCAAATAAAATAAAATTCTTCTTATACATTATAAAAAACGATCCATAATTCATTTTTGACTTGAATAAATCATTCTTACATAAATTCTATACACGTTGTGACTGGTATGACTCAAGTGTGTGATTTTATTTAAAATTAGCATACATTTTAGTAAAAAAGACAATTAACACACTGAAAACTATGAAAAAAGTTTAAATTTCCTTTATAATTTATAAAAATTATCCATATGTCATTTTTTATGCATATGAATCAACTGAACATCACTCAGATTCATGGTGTTCCCAATATAACTCAAAGTGTTTGTTATCAATTTAAAATTAAAATATAAGATTAAAAACAATAACACTCAAAATAAATCCAAGATAAATATTATAGATTTTCTTAATAATTTATTAACAAAATTCATAAGTGATTTTTGACACGAATTATTTGGTCTCACTACATGTCAACACACAATTTGACCGGTATGACTCGTACATTGTGTTTTCAGTTTAAAATGACTACTTAGTAAAAAAACAAGTTACAAACTCAAAAATAAGAATATTTCTTTTTAATGTTTTTATACTTTAGTAAAATGGTCCAAAAGTAATTTAAATTTTTATTAATCAACCACACTTCATTCTGATGCACGATGTGACCGATATGACTCCATGTGTAAGTTTTTAGTTAAATTTGACATCAATATTAGTAAAAAAATAAGTGAAATACTCAAAAATGAACAAATTAATTTAAATTGTTTTGATAATATATTAAAATGATTAATATGTCAATTTTTACTTGTATGAATCAGATTCACCTCAATCTAATTCATGGTGTGACCGGTAGAACTCAAAGTGCCTTTTTTATTTAAAATTGACATTAATTTTTTAAAAATGAAAAATGACTTACTCAAAATTGATAAAAAAAATTATTATTATTATTATATTACATTAGTAAAATTATCCATAGGTCATTTTTTATATTATGGAATTATCTTCACCTCAATTTGACACATGGTGAGCTTATTATAACTCAAAGTGTGTCTCTTTATTTAAAAATGACAGTAATTTTTGTATTAAAGATAAAATTCATACTCAAATTGTGAAAACACATTTATATTGTTTTAATACTTTATGAATACAATCCCTAAGTCATTTTTCATGTGTAGTAAACATCATAACACCATCTTGAAACATTGTGGGACCTGTATGACTGAAAGTGTGTATATTTATTTAATGTTGACAACAATTTTAGTAAAATAAAAAAGTGAAAAACATAACACTAAACAAAACCAATCATATTGTTTTGATACTTTTAAAAAATAATAAAAAATTCATTTGTTATGTGAAAGAATTAGCCAAAACCCAATCCAATGCACAGTGTTCCCAATATAACTCAAAGTGTTCATTATCAATTTAATATTGTCATTTTAGTTCACAAAGTGTGTCAATCACTGAAAACTGAGACAACAATATTGGGTTGTCTTGATAGTTTAGAAAAACAATACATAAGTAATTTGTGATTTGTATAAATTATACTCACATTAAACCAACACACAATGTGACTGGTAAGACTCAAAGTGTGTGTTTCCAATATAAAATGACATTTTAGTAAAAAAGACAAGAGACATAATAAAAAAACACATTCATATTGTTTTTATACATTATTAAAATGACCTATAATTAATTTGTTACATGTAGTAATATACTAAACCTCAATAAATTGCATGATCTGACCGGTATAACTCTAAGTGTGTCTTTATTTAAAATTTGAATTGATTTTAGTAAAAAAGATAAGTGACACACTCAAACCAATAAAAAACATTTGTATTTTTTTGATAATTTAGTAAAATGATCGATGCATAATTTTTGACATGTAGGAATTTTCATCACCTCAATATGATGCACAGTGTGCCCATTATACCTCAATGTGTCTATTATCGATTTAAAAGTGACATTTTCAATCAAAAAGTGTGTCAATCACAGAAAACCAAGAAAACATGCTTAGATTTTATCGATAATTTAGGAAAATTATTCATAAGTCATTTGTGACATGAATGAATCAATATCACATCAAACCGACACAGGATTTGAACAACATGACTCAAAGTGTATGTTTATAGTTTAAATTGACATTTTAGTAAAAAAGACAAATAATATACTCAAAATGAGAGAAAACATCTTTATTATTTTGATACATTAGTAAAAAGATACATAGATCATTTGTAACTTATAAGAATCATCCTCACATAAATCTTACGTACATTCTGACCGTTATGACTCCAAGTGTGTCTTTTTATTTAAAATCGAGATTAATTTTAGCAAAAAAGACAAGTGAAAAACTCCAAATTAAGAAAACACATTCATATTATTTTAATACAATAGTAAAATAATACATAAGTAATTTGTGACATATAAAAAACATATGCACCTCATTCTAATACAAGATGTGCCCAGTATGTCTCAATCTGTATGTTATCAGATTAAAATCAAATGTTTAGTTCAAAACATGTCACTCACTGAAAAAAATTAAAATGAACTTGAACTATATTTATAATTTATTAAAATGATTCATGAGTCATATGTAATGTGTAGGAATCAGTATTATATCAAACTGACACGTGATGTTACCGGTGTGACTCAAAATGTGTCTTACTAGTTTAAAATTGACATTTAGGTAAAAAACATAAGTGATATACTAAAAACTGAGAAACCACATTCATATTTTTTTGATACTTTAGGAAAATGATCCATAATTCATTTGCGACTTATATAAATTGAACTCACATCAATATGACACAAAATGTGGTTGATATGAGTCAATGTCTGTGTTTTCAATATATAATTATCACTTCAGTTTAAAACCCACATTGCGTTGGAAAAACCGAGAAAACCATATTAGATTATTCTGAAAAAAATTAATCTAATATTAATTAATTAATTTACTTATCAATTTTATCTTACACTTATTTAGTTAATTTTTACAAAGATAATTCTTTTAGAGGAACAAGTAATGGTGTGATGTGAAAGAATCAACCCTAACATAATATGATTCATGATGTACCTAGTATAACTCATATTTTATTTTAAAATTGATTTTTTAATTTATTTCTCTATACTAAAACAAACATAATATTTTTTTTATTATACAGGTAAATCCTTTTTCTCATACTGGGTTGGATTGACTGGAAATAACATGAGATGGGGTTGGGAACCAAAGACAAAAGAACATTGATATTTTTTATTCTATGTGATAATTTTTGCATACTCATGAAATTGTACAAACCCATTTTTGAATTGAATATAATATATATATATATTTATTTTATTTGTGTTTTAAATTTTATTTCAGTTAAAAAAATTTCACCTATTTTTTCTACTAGTTCTGCTGTTATAGTGTGTTATAAATTTAATAGCACACTACAGTATACCCCTTTATCTGTGCTACTAAATGCTTTCATAAAGCTATCCGTGATTAGTGATATTCAAATTATTGAGAAAGGAATCATTTATTAGTGCTAAAAAATCACTCATAATGGGGGTAATCTATCAAGACTGATAAAATCCCAGTTCTTTTAATCAAGCTTTTGCAATCATCACTTTTTTTTTGCACTGAAAATAACTAATTTTATTATTTTTAAAGTCATGTTTCATAGTAGTTTTAGGATCCTCAAGCTACATAGTTTCCTGGGCCACCATTTATGTTTTGTGAACAATGACACTTCTTTCTCTAGTCAGAAAACCTATGGAACATGGTTAACAATAACTATGTGCCAACTGTGAAACATGTACTAGATGACCACTTCATTCCTAATTTCATGTCCCAAACCCTTAGAACACTCCTGAGACATTCCCTACACCTAGTAGGTATTCCATTAACCAATTTAAAGGAAGATGAACCAAAATTAAAATGATAAGATACATCATAAATGTTTGGGATTTTACAACCTCCCCACTGTATAACTGTTCGTCCTCGAGCTACTCTAACATGCGTCAATAAGTATCTATGGTAAAATGGTCTGGCCATTTCGCCCAAATATCATATTTCCTTTCCAATTTTCATCCTTAAAGTTTCAATGAAATTAAAATAATCGGACTAATGACATGGTATTATCCTAAATTATTTTCTCACTACAATCCAAAAATCAAATTGGATTCTCCTCAAAGTATGCTATTGCCTCAAGCTCAACATCATCAATATCAATCACATGAGAAGGGTCAATGAGATAATACTGTAGTCATAAAACATGAAAAACATCATGGAAAATATATATTGTGGTGGGAGAGACAAAGATATGCTACCAGTCCGACCCTCTCCCCAATCTCATAAGTATCGTCATACCTATGTTCCAACATACCATGTTTCCAAATCTGACAATGACCCAATATCAATGAAACACAATGGAATAAAATTTTATCCACTATAGACACAAGAGGTTGATGGAGATGTTAAAAATATGAATTATATATACTCTAAGTCACATTCATATTCTTTGGGGTCAAATGAACAGGCTCTGATGTCTCTTATATGAGAATCATCCCGAACAACAATTATTCTACCACTTTCATCCAACATAATGGTGATCTACATGACATACCATAGACGTCCTTTTATAGTACCATATAGATTCTCACCTAATAACTATTGTTATAGGTGAACACTATAAGAACTATGTGCTTCTCTAATGAAATGTCAAATTCTATGAAACATGATCTTAACATATCCTCTAACACCTAGATAACACATTTTTATTTCCTATCAATATGTGAGTGAGAAGTTGTACTCAAAAATAGGTGAGTAGACAGATCCTTCTTCATCCCCTTCCAAAAATGTAATGTAAAATGTAAATCATAATCCAATACTATGCTTCAAGTCACCCCCTGATACCACGCTATCTCTCAAACATATAAGTCACAATGACTACCAATGGTGAAAGTCTTCTGAATAGGAATGAAATGGGAATCTTATGTATAACGATATATGATCACCCATATCACATCATTGTTTTGAGAATTACTTGGAATAACTACCATAAAATTCATGGAAACCTCATCCTACATTCCTTCTAGAATAGGAAACGATTATAATAACCAATAAGTTCATTTATTATCATCCTTCACTTGCTGACAGGTGTAACATCACATCACAAAACCTATGATCTATTTCCTCATTCAGGAACACTAATACCATGTACAAAGATTATGGTACATTTTGGGGAAACTAGGGTATACCTCCCACTTCGAGGCATGAAACTCATCTATTAACTCCTCATGCAAACATGGGGCACAATAACACAACCATGAGAATATATAATCTCTTTCTCATCTATGGGCCAACTAATTAGTATCTCCCCGCTATTAAAACTATCTATTAAGGAAAAACATTAAAATTATCATATTTATCATCTTGACCGGGGTCATGAGATAGGGTTATATAGAAAATACATGAGTATCATAATTTCCTAGAAATCATGAACACCAATATGCAACTCAGCAAATAGATCTATCATTTTCCACTCAGAACTAGAATCATGAACCTCTCAAGTCTATGTCGTATGAATCAATGTATCAACAAAAATTTTACATTAACTAGTCATATAATTTATCTCAGTTTCGAGAAATTTCATATACTCAACCCACCTTCACATCCAAATATTCAAACCATGTTTGAAAAATTCTAGATCTTAGCTTATCATTGAGGTATGGAACCTTTTTATTTCACATTTAATTCATTGGTTTTGACCTAATTAGAATGTGTAGTGAGGTTATGGATGAAACAAGGGTGTCCAAGTACTATTCATATCCTAGATCCATAGTTTTTATAAATTTTATATGGGCCACATGGTTAGTATAAACGGTGCCTCCTAGGTTGTATGGTTTGAGTATACCATGCGGGGTGGTCAAACCCACTATCCAAGGCCCAATGTTTGATGAAACTGTGAAAAAATGGTTGTAGGATCATACCTGTATGCTATATTTTTTAGCATAAAGAAAATTCATATCCAAAATATATCGGGTCTAATCATGATCCATGACTCAGTGGGGGAGGTATTGAGGCATTGAGGTGTACACGTTTGGCACATAGTTTGGCCATTAATGTGGCCAAACTGTATAACCTGGTATTTAAAGGAGAAATGTAATTTTTTCCATTACTTAATTTAATGTCTAAAACTCATCTTCCTTTCTATTTTCCAAAATCAATTTTTGATTATTTTTCAATTGATATCCCTCTTGAAGCATAATCTTATTATTTACCATAACTCTCCAACATATATATTATGAATCAATCACCTTTGGTCTCATTGGATACACGCCGGTGAGTTCAATAATCATCTTAGACCATTAACTATTTACCATTATATCAATGATGTTAATTTGGTGTAGACACTTATGCTCTATTTTAAGATCATTTGTTCATTTTTTTTAAAATTTCATCTGATCTAGGCTGAATTAAAGGATGAGACTGGACGAGTGTTCCTCTACCAAGCTAAGGTTGTCGGTCTCGTTATTTTCCATTAATGTCGGGGTGTTGATATATATATATATATATCATAGTGATGTTTGATATTTTTCTGGTGCTGAATATAAATTGAAGGGGTATTTAAATTTATTTAATGGGAATGATCTTGATAACCCATGTGACCTGTTGAGGTGTAATTATAAGTTAGGGACCTTGATTCTGAACAATCCATTGGGTGTGTTGCTAAATGAGAATGATCCACCACAAATTGATTATATACATGATTCAACTATTGAGGTGTGTCCTTTCACCCCATTATAAAGGATTTCAAATGATATTATTAAATTGTAAATTGAATTGAATGATGGTAGGAGGGAATGGAAGTCAATGTCCTAAGGCCTTCAACCATTTCTTTTACTCACTTATTCTTCGTAAATCCTTTATAATTGAAATGGATAATTAAATTTAATGAAAGGATTCATGTGTTTCTAGTAATTATAAGACTATCATATATTTAAACAACCTTTTGGGGAGAGTTAATTGATTATAATTGTGATTACCAATTAAATTATAGTCTGAGCATGTACGGTATGGTTAAACTATTGACCCATGACCATTATTATAGACATATTGGGAGTGAAAGGTGGGTTAAAAATTAGGATTGACATAGAAATAATCTTCTAGATTGAATAATTGAATGATGATAAATGTTTATGATGTGACATGGGTGACACATGAGTCATTTTATGAATTACATGGATAAATTCTTTTTGATTCTAGCTTATATATTCCTAAATGATAATTAGACTCCTCTATGGACTCCCAAGGATAGATTCAGAGGGTATATTGTTATTTATACAAAGTGATACTTATAATCCTTAATGGAAAACCATGGATGAACTATGAAGTATTATTATGTTATACGCCATGAGTGACACATGATCTCCCTTCATGGACCACCATGGATAGACACAATGAGTGGTGATATTCTTCCATACCTAGAGATAACATAATTCATATGAGGAATACATAGGATGGGCTTGTAGGGTGTTTGGTTTATCATATAACTAGAGTGATACCTATATTTCAAATTAGGAATTCCATGGATGTGATCAGGTTACACTGAATTGAATAATGATTAAATGATTATTGTTACACATTTTTCAAGACAAAATATAACCTTTGATTTAGTCAAAGCCTTACACTTCACAGATGGTCATTTTATATATATCCTATTGGATATGATACACAAGGTATTCTTGGGCTATGTCATAGTCCACAAGACTCTTTAATTATGTTAAATCGTGATTGATTGATTGTTTACTCAAAGACATTACAACTTTGGCCGAAGTAAGCTCTAGAGCATGGGTGTTCCATGTGAACCAAGACTTACGTGGGTTATTTATTATGGCACTTCATTTCTAGATTTATTATTACTTAAAAACTTTTTTTATATATTCAACGAATCAAAGACATTAGAAACCGTTGGTGGGGGCCAATTGAGTTTATCTCACTCCCTAATCGGGCCGACTTTATAGTAGCCAAACAAATTTCATTGTTGTAGGTAGAGACAGAGAAAAGCACCCGTTTAGAGATGGTTGATTTATTATTACAAATCATCCATGTCATAATATGACCGGGCTATGGATCATGATCCTATCTAATGATAGTTTCTTTTAGTATATTTTTTTATTGTGCTGCATGTATTATACTGGATGTCAATTCCCATGTTTTACCTATCTATTGTATAATAGACATTGATTATCATCTGTATATGACAATATTGGATATGATTAAATGGTTTATTGTATGATGGATATTTATTCTTTCACTTCTGAGTTATTTCAAATGATTCCTCCATTATTGATATGATTATTCCGTTGTACTATAATCTGATCCTGAGGGTATAGTCTCACCACTTATCTACTATGGACCACCGCTACTACTCGGAAGCCTCTGGCATATAGGAAGATGTGTTCACTACTAGAAAAAACGCCTTTAACAGTGCTGGTAATTATCAAAACTATAAAAAAATGCTGATAAAAAGAATATATATCAGTGATAAATAAATTTCTAAAATATTTAACATTTTATCAATGCGTATTTTTCAGAACTGATAAAAGAAAAACATTATTAGTGCTTTTTTAGCACTAAGAGATGTATTCTTTATCAGTGAATTCTTTTTAGCACTTCTAATGGGAATCCCTAATCAGTATATTATATTTAACATTGATAGAAGGTATCCTTTATCAATGCCTTAATTATATAACTGATAAAGGGTATACTTTATGAGTTCTTTATTTTTTAGGGTTGATAAATTTTTATACAAATAAAATGAAATAATGAAATAAATAAAAAACTAAAAATGTGTTTATTAAATTAATTTTACAAATTTTTATCATTTATTAAATATTGAAAAAAATTAATTGATTGATTATACATTATTAAATATTAAACATTTTTTATTTAGATAATTTTGACAATTAATGTTATAAAATTTTATATATTAAATATATAGATATATATTAACTTATATAAATATGGTTTATATATGAGAAAATATATATGAGAATTACATTAAATAGAAATTTTTTAATTGAATAATAGTTTATAATTAAAAATTAATATGAATTAAAAATAATGAATATAATTGCAGAGTACTCGATATATAATTGAATGTCCTTTGAATTGTTAATTTAAAATAGATCAAATGCATGTTATATTGATTTTACATTTACATAATTAATGATTTTTTATATACAATGAACAAACACCAGAATTTTCTATTTTGTCATTATTGTTAAAGTGTAATTATTCTTAATTTATTCAATTTCACTCAATTTTAACATAGATTCATGCACTTATAATGATATATTCGATAATATTTTTGACAATATATTTGTAAAAAATATTAATAAATATAAGTTTCAAAAAATTTAAAGGCACTATATTTATATAAATATATATTTATAATTTTAAATAAGAAAATATTTTTTAAAATTATTTATATAACTGTAAATAAATAATTATGTATATTTAAATAATTATTAGATTTGTAATAAATGGAAAGGACCCGACCCCAGTTACCCAGATCTGGTGCCTTATTGGTTATATTGGAATACAAATAAGGAATAAAAATCCCAATGGACCGAGAAGTTTAGTATTATTGGAAACAAGATACATACATAAGTTGATCATTACAATATGAAATGTAAAACAACATAGAAACTTCTAGGTTATTTCAGCATGTCATTTATAATGGAAATATTCATTCCCTCTGCAAATGAATCATAATAAAGGGGTGGGATCAATATCTCAGTAAGTTTATGAAATAAAGTGGAAGATATCATAATCATTATACATGGTGAATAATTTAAAACACATTCCATTAGAAATAAAATTGAACATAATATGGTAGAAATATGAGTTGAGTAAATATTGCCAACAAATAACATAATCATGGGTATTCTACTAGTTGAATAACAACATGAACGATCATTTCTATATTCATAATGATGGAATTAATATTGAAGGACAATATAACCATACCATCAAGGCCTTGTGCCAAGACTATAAATAATTGTTTTTTCAAGGCCTTATGCAAAGACAGTAGTTTGTCTCACGAGACCTACCGATGTACCGAGGGGGTATAGTGGGCCCCACATGAAATTTAATATGTCCAATGCATTCCACATATGAACAGAGATAAACATAAACGACATACAGATTTATATATTTAATGGTAATATCTTTCCCAAAACATTAATCCAAAACACTAACCATTCGATGTAAACTGATAAATGGTTTAAAGATAGAACATCAATAGACAAAATAATCATAAACCATTAAACTGAATATGGTAGTTAATAATATGGAATAATAATTCCAATAATACATAATAATCATCATATTTGTTGAAATAGAGGTGGGTACTCTTATTAAATCATCGAGTAATTCTTGAAATAAATACTATTTTACTATGAAAAGAAGAGATCTTTTGGAAATATATTTGTATAAAACTAGAAGTGAAGTAAGATATTATTCTCATAAAAAAAAGAGTTATTTTATAGATATAATGGTTTCCAAAAATATATTAAAGATTTCAATTGAAAATTGCTTAGAAATTGAGATATTACCTTGAATCGAGCTTGTATTTCAGAATCAATTTGAATGATCCTTTTAATGAATGTAACTAACCATAAAATAAATAATGATTCTGGTTTGTGTACATATATATAACACTAACATAGAATTTATAATTAGTATATAATAATACATAATTATTTCATTTAGGTAATTTAGACAATGAAATATCCCAAATTGAAATGGATGTTCGGGTTGAAAAACCCTTACCTTAAATTCGAATTGGTTCCCCTCTAGAACTGAAGGTCCTGTAATATAAAATTATACATATCAATAACTTATTTAATAACCTAATATACAAGTATATTGTTCATCGAAAATCTATTTAGTTCATTTAGGTTATCATTTATTTGTAATTATATTGAATTTTGTCGTTTTAGTGTGTTTGTTTTCTTGATTTTCATAATTGGTACTCATGTTTTTTTGTAATGAAGTTCAGGTGGAATGGTTTTAAATCTCTAGAATTAGAATTACCTATTTTTTATGAACATACAGAATATTTAATGTCCATTTCTATCATTTGGTTATGTGGAATGAGGACAAATCATTAGATCACAAACACTTCGATTATTTGGTGGTATTTGGATTATGTTGAACTAGTTTTGTCACATTAATTAATTATATGTACATGTAATGGTTTCTAAATATTAAATAGTCTGTAATTCATATATTATAGTCTTTTTCACCAATTAATATGGTTTCATGACCTGTAATTATGTAAACATTGTAGAACTAAACATCTTTTTCCATGAAGGTAATAAAATGGAACCTCATGGACGTTGATTTCGTTTATAAAAACAATAGTTATGGAGTAAGAATATTGATGATGGTTCTTCCAATAACATGATATAAATCCATTATTTGGATGATATTTGAGTTATCATGGTCATTTGCTCAGAGGATGTAAGGATAGGATAGAAAAGGAAGATAAATTGAAATGAAACCAAATTAAAAAGAAGGGTGCTTTACCTCTTGAAATAACCTATTTGAGAATCTCCTTAAGGGAATGGGTTTTGGTCTTTTGGAAAGACCAGAAGCTTCTGGGACGAGGGTATTGACTAGGGAAGGGTAATTGGGAAGAAAATTGTAGAGCTTCAAGGCGTAGAAAAGTGATGAGAAGAGGGAGTGGTGAGGGGTTTTTATATTGGCAGAGAGGGGTAATTTTTGAATATTTAATTCATTATTTTATTATATCCCTCAAGGAAACCAATACTATTGTATCATGTGACCCCTAATAGTGATAAGTGCATGTGAGTTCAAACCAAGTGGCCTTACATAACTTATTATTTCATAAATGGTGTATATAACTGATAATATGTATATACGGTATTTTATCGTATTTCACTATTCAATAAAATTCTAGAATTTCAGAAAAATCCCAAAAAATATACCCCTACCATTTTTCAACATGAAGAACTCAAAAATGAACTCCATTTTTCAAAATTAATTTTCTAAATATTATTAATTATTTTTTTATAAATTCAATGTGAATTCGAAAATAACAATTCTAAGGTGCAATTAGTTTTATTTCCCATTGAAAAATTAATTAAGATCTCATTATCTTCTTGCCATAAAGAAAATAAAATAATAATATTATTTACTTTTTATAAGGGTCATATTACTATTCATATTACTATTCATATGGGTATTTTACTATTCACTAAAAAAATCATGTTTGTTCTATCAAACTCTAAATGACATGCTACTCACAACCCTAGATGTCCGTTATTCAAAATTCCAAACACAATAGAGGAAATTTTGTGTTTGATGGTAAGATTATAAAATGAATTAAATAGTTATTTTAAGAAACCTAGGATGTTACATTTCCCCCAACTTACAAAAATTTCATCCTAGAAATTTCATTTTACATTCTTTGCCAAAAACAGGGGGGTACTTTTCCTTCATTTCTTTCTCCAATTCCCATGTTTCCTCTTCGTACTTATGGTTTCACCATGTTACCTTGACCAGATGAGTAGTCTTGTTGCATATAAAATTGTCTCTATGATCCAAGATTTTCACAAGCTTCTCCTCATAGGAAAGATCAACCTCCAACTGTACCACCTCTGAAGAGAGTACATGTGACGGGTCTGGTATGGACTTCCTTATGAGAGATTAATTAAAGACATCATGTAATTTTGACATGGTAGGTGGTTGTGCTAGTCGATAGGCCAGAGATCCAACTCAATCAAAAAACTCCAAGGGCTGATATACCTAGGACTTATCTTTCCTCTATTCCCAAACCTCATGACCTTATTCCATGGATATATGCATAGAAATACCAGGTCTCCAACATTGAATTCGATGTCTCATCGATGATTATCCACATAGCTCTTTTGTCGACTTTGGGCTACCTCGTTATGCTACTGAATGGTTTTCACCTTCTCCGCTATATCTTCCACCAATTCAGGTCCTAGCAGTTTTCACTCACCAACATCATCCCAACATACCGGTGTTTTACATATTTCCAATAAAGGGCTTCATTTTGATTAATTTGAATGCTCATGTAAAAACTTTGGTTATATGAGAATTCATCCAGTGGAAGATGTTAGTCCCATCTTCCTTTGAATTCTATATAACATGATCTCAGCATGTCTTCTAGTGTCGGAATAATCCGCTCATATTGGGCATCAGTTTGAGGTTGATAGGCCATACTAATGTTTTGTTCAGTTCTTAGATCATGATGGAGAGATTTCCAAAACATTGAGGTGAATCTAGGGTCACAGTTGGATACAATAGATAGTTTTTCTCCATGAAGCCTTACCACCACTTTGAAGTAAATACGTCCAAGTTGATCTAATGATAAGTTCTCTTGATTTGCGATGAAGTGATCTATCATTATAAGACAATCCACAATGACCCATATAGCATTGTTTTCTCTGGATGTCCTTGGAAGTCCAGTGACAATGTCCATGTTAATGTTCTCTTACTTCCCTGTTGGTATGGGTAGTGGTTTCATCATCCCCTTAGACTTTTTCCTCTCAGAATACTCTTGTTGTCATATCATGCACTTTGATGTATAATCACCAATATCCCTTTTCATATTATCCCACAAAATGTTTTCTCGGAGATCTCGATATATGGTTGTGATACCAGGAAGTATATAGAAATTAGTGATATGTGTATCATATAATAGTAATCTATTTAGCTCAAGAATAGCGGGAACACAAACCCTCTTCTCGAATTTTTAAATTCCACCGTCACATGTGAAGTTAGTCAACTTCCCATCATTTATAGCTTTAATTTTCTTTTGAAACTCCTCATCATCAGCCTGAGAATTTTTTATTCTCTCATGTAAAGATGGTTGGGAAACCATTTTAAAAAATAGTGATGTGTTACCTTCCTTGATAATTCCCATTTCAATCATTACTAGATCCACGAACTATGGATCCCTTTCAACTATCATCTTGTTCAGAGCTCCATGATCCTTTCTGCTCAAAGCATCTGCTACCTTATTTGCATTCACCTGCTGGTAGTGTATTTTGAAATCATAGTCTTTGAGTAGCTCAATCTATCTTCTTTGTCTTATGTTGAGTTCTTTCTGTGAGAATATATATTTCAAACTCTTCTTATCTGTATATATCTCACATTTTTCACCATAGAGTTAATGTCTCCAAATCATCAAAGAAAATATTTCTTCTGCTAAATCAAGATAATGAGTTGGATGTTTTTTTTCATGAATTTTTAGTTACCTGGATGCATAGGAAATCACTTGATCATTATGCATAAGGAAACAACCATGTCCTTTCTTTGATGCATCACTATAGATAACAAAACTATCATTCCCTGATGGTAGGGTTAGGATCGGGGTGTTCACTAACATTCTCTTCAATTCTTCAAAAAATTATTCGCATTCCTTTTTCCATGTGAACTTAACCCATTTTTGTGTCATCTTGGTCACTGGGTTGGCTAAACGAGCAAATTTCTGAACAAAACACCGATAATAACCTTCTAAACCAATAAAACTACATACCTCAGTTACGTTTGTTGGAGTAGGCCATTAATTCAAAACTATTTTCTTCACAGGATATACCGATATTCCATCCTTAGAAACAAGGTGTCCTAGTTAGGTAATAAATTTTTGCCAAAAATCACACTTGCTGAACTTCCCATATAATTTATATCTTCTCAGAGTCGTCAGAATATTGTGCAAGTGATTTTCACATTCTTCATAGATTTTAGAGTACACAAAGATATCATCAATAGACACCAACACAAATTCATCAATATATTCCTTGAAGACTCTATTCATCAAATCAATGAAAACATATTGTGCATTAGATATTCCAAAAGTCATTACTAAAAACTTTTAATTCTCATACCTAGTTAGGAATGTTGTTTTGGAATGTATTCTTTCCTCACAAGTAACTGATGATATCCAGATTGAAGATCAATATTAGAAAAATATTTGGAGCTATGATGTTGATCGAATAAATCATAAATTCGTGGCAGAGGATACTTATTCTTTATTGTAACAACATTGATGTCCCTGTATTATATGAACAACCTCATAGACCCTTCTTTCTTCTTAACAAAAATAACAGTGGCTCCCCCTAGAGAAATGCTAGGGTGAATAATTACTTTGTCACTCAATTACACAAGTTGTTTCTTTAGCTCCACTAACTCCAATGTTTCCATTCTATAAGGGGTCTTTGATATGGGCTTTGAACCAGGAATTAAGTCAATGGAAACTAAATTTCCCACTATGGAGGATCTCCACAATAATCACTTTTAAATACATCAATATATTATTTCACAACAGGTACATATTCTATCTTTACATTCTTCTTCTCACTCATATTTATTTCATTCCCTTACACCCAAATAAATTATTTCAGTAGAGCTACTGGGGGTGGATCTAGATGAAAATCACATGGTGAGGTTTCTGCTCTAAAAATAAGGGATTCTACCCCATTCTCAAAAATCGTAACATCCTTCTTCATGCAATAGATCTTCACATCATAATTTGAGATCCAATCCATACCGAGAATTATATCATAGTCAACCTTTCGTATGATGACAAGGTTAGAAACTAAATAATTTTTATGTGTTACGAGGGGGAATAATCGACACACCTTTATTTCAATGATACACCCACCAAGAGTTTTGACTAATAACTCCTTTATTATATCAAAATGGACACATCTAATTTTCATGGAAAATTGGGAAGATATAAATAAATATGATTATCCATAATCAAATAATGTATTGGATATGTTTGATGAAACAATATGAGTACCTGCCACCACTTCATTTTGAACTTCAACGACCAAAGTTGTAACAACATAAGCTTGGCCTTGCTCCCTTGGCCTTCTTTGGGGAACATTTCTCTGACGCTTAGGACATTAATGTGCATAATGTACCATCTATCTGAAATTATAGCACATAAAATTGTTAGCTTCTTTCTTCCCCTTACAATCCCAAGATAGGTGTCCTTTTTCTCCACACTTTTAACAGAATCCCATTCCTTTCAGGCAAGTGCCAGGGTTTTTCTTCCCACAATTACTGCATAATGGAAATTCAACACTTCCATTATTCCCCATTTCCTTATTTCCTTTCCCAGTGTTTTCAGATGCTCTATTCTTCTCTTTCATTCCTCTAAAGTCATAAGACATAGAGAATTCATTTTCTGTCTTGATACCACTTAATATTATATCTTCATATTATTCAAATATTTGGGAGACCAGAGCCCTACAGATGAGTGGTTTTAAATGATCAATGAATCGATTAGATTTTCTCCTTTGATTACGTATGTAGTCTGCAACATGCCTTTCCATCTTTGTATAGTTGGCTTCATACATGGCAACATTTTCATCATCTTTTTTCCTCATACTCAAGATTTGCCTCTTCATATCTTCTCACTATTCACGAGGGAAATACTTTTAATAGAATATTTCCTTAAAATCCCTCTATTAAATCTCTTCTATTTCTTCCTCCTTCTTTTTATTTTTGAATAACGACTACTACTAATCCACATCACCCATTAGACGATAAACAACCATGACAACATTCTCTCTTTCATTACATCCCAACGCGAGACATATCTTCTCAAGGGAACATATCCACTACTCTACTACAAATGGGTTTGTAGTCCCATTTAATGATAGAGGTTGTTGTCGCATAAAGCGATCTAACACAACTCTTCCATGTGGTGGATATAGATGCTCCATACAAGTAAGGTTATTATTCATAACCTGAGTATGTTTTCCCAGTATAGTTATGAGTTTCTCAGCACCAGATCCAACATCATTATCTTGAATCAGAGGGAAATACTAACATGAAACACGTGCGTTCGTGCTGTTTCCATTCCTTCCACTTGGTTCCATGTATAGATAATGTCACACACTAGACTCTGTTATGAATAAAAATGTATAATATTTACATAACTAAATAATTAGCAAAAATTTTGATCGTACACATGGATAATCCCATATTCAAAAATTGTGTCTATAATGAAATTTTTACATTTCAATACTTCAGAATGTCTTGTAATGAAAATGTGAATTATCCTAAGAATATACCCCAGGAGTGTTGTAACCAAGAGTGCAATAAGGCCCATTGTCGTGCACTAGTTCCCATTCGTGTTTAGCTCAATGCGGTTATTTTGGGTTTTACCCCTAGATATTTTTGTGCCATAGCCACCTCTACCATCTCGTATCCAGACAGAGATGTATTACTTGACCGATCCACATCATCTATTCCTTAACAAAATATAGGATGTTATTGTATTTATATCCTCAAAAAAGAACCTAGGAACTATTCCCTAATTCTACTTTTTCTAAATCTAGTTTCCAAGTATTCTACTAAAGTTCCTCTGATACCAACTTTAAGGACCTGACCCTAGTTACCCAGAGCTGGTGCTTTATTAGATACATTGGCATACATACAACGAATAATAATCCCAAAGGACCTAGTAGTTTAGTATTATTGGAATCAAGATACATACATATGTTCATCATTACAACCTGAAATGTAAAAACACATTGAAACACCTTAGACAACCATCATAACTCCTAGGTTACTTCAGCATGGCATTCTTAATGGAATTCTTCTTTCCCTATGAAAATTAAATATAATAAAGGGGTGATCTCAAATTCTCAGTAAGGGTAAGTAATACAGCAAAAGATAACATAAACATTAGACACGGTGAATAATTTAAAACACATGACTTTAGAAATAAACATGAACATAATATGGTATAAATATGAGCTGTGTAAATATTTCCAAAACATAACATAATCATGGGTATTATACAAGTCTAATAACCACATGAACCATCAATAATTTATTCATAATTAGGGAATTCATAATGTGGGACTAAATAACCATACTTTCAAGGCATCATGCCAAGACCATTAATAATTGATTTGTCAAGGCATTAGGCTAAGACTCTTATTTGTCTCATGAGATCTACCGATGTACCGAGGGGTTATACCAGGCCCCATCCAACACTTACTATGTCCAATTCATTCCTCATACTAATGGGGATAATCAAAAATAATATACACAATAATATATTAAATTTTAATATCTTCCCACGAACATTAATCCAAAACACTTACCCTTCGAAGTAAACTGATGAATGGTTTAATGATAGCACATCAATAGACAAAATAATCGTAAAACATTAAACTAAATATAGTAGATGATAATATGGAATACTAATTCGAATAATACCTAATTATCAACAAGTTTGTTGAAATAGAGGAAGACACTCTTATTAAATCTTTGAGTAATTCTTGAAATAAATACTCTTTTAATTTAAAAAGACGTGTTCTTTTGAAAAATATTTTTATAAAACTAGAAGTGATGTAAGATATTATTTTAATAAAAAATGTGTGATTTTATAGATATAATTGTTTAAAAAAACATGTTAGAGAATTCCCTTGAAAATTGGTAATAAATTGAGATATTACAATGAATCGGGCTTGTATTTCAGAATCAATTTGAATGATCCTTTTAAGGAATGTAACTAACCCTAAAATAAAGAAGGATTCTGGTTTGTGTACATATATAGTAAAATAACATAGAATTTATAATTATTATAAAATAATAAATAATAATTTCATTTAGGTAATTTATACAATGAAAATAACCGAGATGGAAATGGAAGTTCGGGTGGAAAAACCCATGCCTTAAATCCAAATGTGTTTCCATCTTGAAATTAAGGTCCTGGAATAATGAATTTTTAAAATCACTAAATTATTTCATAACCTAATAGACATTTATTTTGTTTTTCATTATTCTGTTTAGTTCAGTTATGTTATCATTAATAAGTTATTATATTGAATTATGTCATTTCGGAGTGTTTTTTTTTCTTGATTTTCATAATTGGTTCACTTGTTTGTAAGTAATGAAGTTCACGTGGAATTGGTTAGAAATCTCTTGAATTGAATTTAAATATTTTTTATGAACATCCATAATTGTTAATGTCTATTTATATCATTTGGTTACATGGAATGAGTACAAATCATTAGATCACAAACACTTCGATTATTTGGCGTTATTTGGATTATTCTGAACTAGTTTTCTCACATAAATTAATAATAGGTACATATACTGGTTCTTGAATATTAATTTGTCTATGATTATTATATTATAGTCTGGTTCACCCATTTATAAGGTTTCATGACCAGTAATTTAAAAAATTTGTAGAAATAAACTTTGTCGTCCACGATGGTTATAAATTGGAACCTTATGGATATTGATTTTGTTTATAAAAACAAAAGGGAGGGAGTAAGAATATTAATGATGGTTCTTGTACTAACATGATATAAATCTAGTATAAGGATGATACTGGAGCTATCATGGTCACTTTCTCAGAGAAGGTGAGGAGAGGATAGAAAAATATTATAAATTGAAATGAAACCAAATTAAAAAGAAGGGTGCTTTACCTCTTGAAACAACCTCCTTGAGAATCTCTTTAAGGGAAGAGTATTTTGTCTTTTGGAAAGACCAAAGATTATTGGACGTGGGGAGAGAATATTGAAGGGTAATTGGTCATATTGTTGAGAAGCATCAATTCATAGAGGAGTGAAGAGAAGAGGGGGTGGTGAGGGGTTTTATAGTGTAGGAGAGGGGTATTTTTTGAATATTTAATTCATTATTTTATTATTTCTCTCATGAAAACCAATAGTATTGTTTCATGTTACCCCTTATAGTGATAAGTGAATGTGAGTTCGAACAAATTTTCCTTACATCATTTATGATGACATAAATAGTGTATTTAACTGATATTTTGTATATACGGTATTTTATCGTATTTTACTTTTCATAAAAAATTCTAGACTTTCAGAAAAATCCCAAATATTTACCCATACAATTTTTTGATGTGTAGAATTCAAAAATTAACTACATATTTCAAAAATAATTTTCTATATATTTGTAATTAAAATTTTAAATAAAGTCATAGTAAATTCAAAAAATAACAATTTTAAGGTGCAATAAGTTTTATATCGCATTGAAAAATTAATTAAGATCTCATTATCTTACAGCCTTAAGAAAATAAAATAATAATATTATTTACTTTTCATAAGAGTCATATTAATATTAATATTACTATTCATAAGGGTTTGATACTACTCACCAAAAAATCAAGTTCGTTCTATCAGATTCTAAATGACATACTCATCACAACTCTAGATGACTATTATTCAAAATTCAAAACACAGTCGAAGAAAAGTTGTGTTTAATGGCTATATTTATAAAATTCATTCAATATTTATTTTAAAAAACATGGGATGTTACATAACTTTACTTAAATATTAATATATTTACTATATTAATATTTATATATATTTAGTAAACTTATATGTATAATTATATAAATATATATAATGATATAGCTAATATTTTTTAAAAATATTTGTTTACTTAGAAATAAATGACTATATTAGATATATTTAAAAAGTTATATATGTACAATATTTATATTTAAATATATTTATTATTCATTTATAAAATTTTAAAATTTTTTATTTATATTTGATATATAAATCCATTAATAAATCTTCGTTAATAAGAACTGATAAAAGAATCCTTATCGTCATGGAAAAAGCACTGATTAAAAAATGGGTTTTTAGCACTATGTAATGCGCTGATAAAATGAAGATTTACTAGCATTCTAATTTTATTACTAATAAATGTTGGTTTTACCCTCACTTTTTAGCCAGGATAAAGATAGATCTTTACCAGCGCTGATAAATATTCCTTTTATGAGTGCTTATATTATAAGCATTGATTTATGGTCTATTTGTCAGTGAATTTTTATAAGTGTTATTAAATGTTTCCCAATATATTTTTAAATACCTAACCATTTGTGAAATCATTGTGATATCAGGAGATTTCCGCAGATTCCACCTAATTTCGGCACTACTCCTCTGTGAATTGATGTTCGAATCACACCACTCAAATGTTGTCAGCGCTCTAGTTTCAAAAACATCTCGTCCAACATCTTATTTTTGATTGCGGTTATGATACAGGTGGGGCTTCTCATCACATTCTAGAAATTTCTCTACCTGAGGTAGGTGGTTCCATAACCTAACATTTTTTGATAATTTAAATTTCAGACATTGTTAATTTTCACGTTCTTTGTAGTCTATTTTGGTGGTGTGAACATGTTTTAGAAATTCTTTGACTTGAATTTGTCTTGAAAATAATATTTTCTGCAGATAATTATTATGTATCTATCTAGTCCTTGTTGTGAAAAAATCAATGGAAGTAATCAATTGATTGTTTGAGTAGTGTTAAAGGTGTTTTTATGGGTGCTTAAGGTGCACATGTGTTGAAAAAATATATTTGATTGGAAATGGATCATTTTGGGCATGTTAGTCTTGTTATTCGATTTTCAATATGAGTTTTGAAGTGATTAAATAAATAAGAATTTTTATTGAAATGATATTTGGGATTTCTAAATGGTTTTTTAAATTGTTTGAGAGATGTAAAATGTGTTTTCAAAGGGTATGGGATTCTTACTATTGGGTATGGGATATGTAACCTAGAATGGCTATGTTGTGAGTGTGTGTTTTAGTGTTGTTTTAAATGGAAGTGTTTTATGTTTATTTTTTGAAAGGTAAAAGTCATTTTTCCACAGGCTCGTAAATGCGGATAGGTTTGGAAGTAAGTTATTAATGTAAATTTACATACTTTTTGATGTTGATCCTGTTGTATAATTTTTTTAATGTGAATCAGAGTTTTTTTAATGGATGAGAAGACATGTTTTGAAAATGATTTTAGGTTGTGTGCAAATTGGTAAAAAAAGGTAATTTCTATGTTATTGGTAACGAATCAGGGTAAAATTTGGTTTTGATAATTAAAAGTGTTCTATAATTTTTTTTATATATTTAATAAATTATATATGTTTTGAAAATTTTGTTTGATGTGGTCATACAGAGCTTATGAATTTAAAAGTAGAAAATTCATGTGAACATGGATGTTCTTTTTATTTAAAGCCCTATGATGCTTCCTGAGGTTATTTTAGAAAACATTTTAAATGAATTATTAACATACAAAATTTATGTAAGGATTTTTTTTGAAATTATTTAGTGTGTGTATGTTTTCAAATAGGTTTCCGTTGAGCATGTAGTGGCACCTTATATGTACTTTTTGGGCATAAATTTTGTCTGTAAATATGTTGTGTTAGTGACATGTGAATGTGAATCCTGGTTGAGAAAAAATAAAATAGGATTATGGTTAACTGGGTAACTTGATTTTTCTAGGTTAGGGAATCATAATTTTTTCATAATAAAATCATTTTCCATAGAATTAATGTATTGTTTCATATTTTTGTTTAATTCATTTATTTATTAGTATTAATCAAATAATAATTTTTTATTATACAGGTTGTTTATTTTATATGAGTAGGGGTGATATATACAACATTTATGCTTCTTCTACCTTATAATCATTTCACCCATGTAGTGGTGCATTTATCAATTTCGTTAATGTTACATCCACTTCCTTTATGGGAAAAGAGACGAAACTGCCTCTTCTCAATCACAGAGGTAATCTTGATGGTTTCATAGTAAAATCATTGTCCATAGAATAAATATATTGTTTCATATTTAGGTTTAATTAAGTGATTTTTTGTATTACTCACATAATAATCATTTTATTATACAGGTGGATTATTTTGTTTGAGATGGGGTGATTTTCCCAACATTCATGCTCATTCTCCCATAAAATATTTTCATCCATACGGTGGTGAATTTGTCACATTATTTTAAGTTACCTCCACTTCCTTTTCAGGCAGATCAATGATGGTTCCTCATCTCAATCAGAGAGTTAATATTGATTTTTACGCAGTAAAATCATTGTCTGAAAAATTAATGTATTATTTCATATTTATGTTTAATTCATTTATGTTATGTGTTACTGACATAAAAATAGTTTACTTATATGGTTGGTTTTTTTGGGGGGATGGGGGGGCTCTGTCAAACATTCTTTCTTATTTTCCATTGAAATCTTTTCAAAAATGCAATAACGCATATATCACTTCCATTCAAGTTACCTCTACATCCTTATTATGAAGAGAAATAACACTGCCTCTTCTTGATCACAGCAGTAATGTTGAGGTTTTCACAATAAAATTATTTTCTATATTATTTATGTATTATTTCATATTTAGGTGTAATTTATTTATTCTTTGTATTATTTACATAATAATTGTTTTCTTATACAGGTGGATACTATTGTTTGATTTGATGTGGATTGTCCGAATAAAATCATACAATATTGGAAGTTTGTTAAAGAAAGTCTATAAATTTTAGTAACATTTATAGTTAGGATTGTTTTTGAATGTATGTATTATTTTTTAATTATGTAATTGTATAAAAATGATAGAAATTCCAATAATATAATGTTTTTTGGTATTTGTGTTGTCAATTTCATTCCATTTAAATTTTGTATTGTTAACTGTTTTTTTATATTTTTGGTGGGTTTACAGGTATTTTTTTGTTGTGGTGTGTTGTAACAGCACTCTATAGTGTGCTGTTATAGCAGATTGTAGTATGGTCTTCTATCAGCGATTTAAAAAGCACTGATAAAGAACTCATTTATCAGTACTTCTACAGCGTTGGTAAAAAAATATTTTAGTGTAGCTTTAAAAAGCTCTGATAAATTTGTTCTATATCAATGATATTTTAACAAACTGATAAAATTCATAGGCTTTTAACATTGTTTAGGTTGTCAGTGCTTTTATAGAACCGATAAAGTCCATTTGTAGTGCTTTTAAAGGCATGTTTTGTAGTAGTTTCTTAAGCCCATGTAGCCAACTGGTTTTGGTTATTGTTTAGCGAGATGGGTTCGAGATTTCAAAAAGTGCTATCAGATACACTTTCCCCATTTTCTTACTATTTTTGTTTTATACTGGAGACTATGATGTGTGAAAATTTGGAAATAAGCTATTTCTGGTAGTAGCTCACCCATGTATACGAAAAATCCAAATTACATAGGATGAGACTTGTTGTTATAGAATCTTCTTATTAAATTAGTGGTGATTTCACCATTGGGTGTTGCAATTTATGTTCAATGTTCCTTTGGAGTAGGGATTTTTACCCTTGTCTTGATATGGAAAGGAAGTATTGCATCTTGAATCATCATAGGCACTTCAGGATTTATATTTCTTGCATTATGACATGGAAAATTTATATTACTGCATGCATTGAATGCAACAAGTTTTGTTTCGTTTATTTCTATACACATGATATTGTACTAACATTTCATGTATGGATTTGATAAATCACTTCTGGGAATTGAATGGACAGTACAAATCAATTTATATGGTGTTTGGGTCCATATAAATTGGATGTGGTGATCTATATAATTCAACCATTTATGAATTTTTTTAAATAAATTTAAATGAATTTAAATGAAACTGAACTCTTAAATAAAACGGTCACTATTAAATAGGGATTCCAATTGCAATTTAAAGAGTGCATTCCTCTATAAATTTCATTCGAAAGTATGTATTCCAGGAGATATGATTTAAAATAGTGAACTTGACATTGAAACAACCTCATTAGTGGGTAGTAGGTAGTGCATCTTTCTTATATTATGATTCTTATGTCTTCGAGGCCTAGCTCTAAGTTCAGGCAGATGGTTGGGACCTTTTTATAGGAAGGAATGTACCTCTAAAATTATTATATCTATTATTTTAGTGGTTTCTAAATCCTTTATTGAGGAGTGTGTTTGTAATTTATAGATACATCACACCATGAATCCTTGAGTCTTGTTTCAGGAGGGTGGCGACGACCATGGTTCATTGGTGGTGGGACCTATGTCACCAATAGAACCTCAATGTAGTGCATGTTATGGTGTTACCAATTATTATCGATATTATGACTAATGCCCAATTTTGAGATGGGTTTCCATGCTCTATGCAGACCATTGAAGAAGCAACATGACATGTCCTGACTATGATAGAGTTGATGTGTGAGTTCCAATAACAACATCCACCCATGTTTTTGGTGGATGGAAGACCACAAGCTACAGATTCATGGCTAGAGTTCGTGCTATTTATTATTAGGCATCTCAAGACAACTATAGAGAGGAGATTGAAACACTCAACATATTTCCCCTTGAATTCCACCAAGAGATAGTGGGATGTGATTACTCATAAGTAACATCATCCTGATATGGCTTGTATTGATTTTCATATGATACATTATGAGTATTTCTATTTCATGATGTTCTGGGATAATAAATCTCGATATTTTATGCATACGGAGTAGGGAAATTTATCAGTCATGGACTATTATTCCTATTTCATGGAGTAATAGAATTTCACACCTATCTTATTAGGTGACATATTTTCTAAATCTAGGTGATTTGAGGATGGTTTCATGTATCACATTTGATCATAGGTGAATCTAGTTTGACTTAATACAATATCTGGAATAGTGAATCAGGGGCTTATCATAGAGCATAACCTGAGGGAGGCTAGAGGTGCAAGATAAGGTTGTTAGAAAAATAGATCTAGAACTATATTGAACAATAGTAGGAAGCATCATTTAGAGCATCTACATGGTGATATTAGTAGCCAAGGTGCATACTTAGGTGGCTTTTTCTGGTTCCATTAATTATGTAGACTAGGACATATGAGAACTTAGTGTACTAGGGACCAAGTTAGGCGTTGATCTTGTGGAATTATGGTCCATATATAACACTTGTGAAGATATTTTACTCTAGTATCCATGATAGTGGGTTTTCATTAACTTGATTTATGGGATTGGGGTCAATAGATTCTCATCTTGTATGGACCTGTAGTACATCTGGCTGGTCAGGATGAAGAGGTGGTTGTGTCTAAGGTAGCGAGGTAGCAGACGTTCAATGATATCAGTGCAGAACTGCTCATGGTAGTCAAGATATATCTTAGGGATGGTGATCATGCCAGATTTATATAGAATATATGAAACCTGAGTAGAAGAGATCCAATACTTCTATGGGAAGATTTACTATTATAATGGATTATCCATTAGTATCTGATCTTTTTGACACATGTGAATCACATTATTTAATATATATTCTTGTTGTGGATAGCCTTGGCCTTTAGGCTTAGTTATTCTATGGTGTGATGACACATGATACTACATTGGGGATATGATCAGAGAGTATAAGATAGTGCAAGGTGTGCACCTTGAGATATGTGGGTGTCGCATCCCATGGGACCTGTTTTTCCTCGAGATGATAGGGTTTTATATAATTATTAAGATATACTGGTTGGTTACCTATCATGATTTTTTGGACTGCTATCGCTGAAGGGTGACCTTCACATCACCATAGGGTGGTGTTTTTATTCATGAGGGTAAATAAGATGTACATGGAAGAAAATATGGACCCAAGCATCATTGGATTGGTGGGATGACAACCCAGATTTCTACCTTATATATGGATGACCAGGAAACAAGTTAGGAATATTTTCCTCCAATGGTTGATCATATAAAGGAATATTTCAAAGTAATTTTGTTAGAACTATATTATGAGATAGAGTTTGAGTTTCAAATTAAGATAGTTCTAGGAGATACTCCATTATACATTCCTCTTTTAAGGATTGCAACTTATGAGTTGTAGGGGCTCAAGATGTAGCTAACAGATTTGGAGGAAAAGGTTTTTATATGAACTAGTACTTCTCCTTACAGAACAATAGTACATATCATCATGAAGTAGGATAGTACCCTCATTCTATGGGTGGATTATTAGAAATTGAAATAGTTGAATGTGAAGAATCGATATACCTTTCCTTGTATAGATGATATCTTCAAACATCTCTGAGGAACATGAGTGTTCTCAATGGTTGATATGATATTGGGATATTATCTATTGTGTTTTATACCATCATATATTACACATATCGTATTTCATATTAGATATGAACTATTCATGTATTTGGTCATGTGGTTCGATATCAAAAATGTACTAACAGTTTTCATGGAACAGATGAACTTTTTATTCATCATTATATGTGTTTTTTTGTGGTATTTATGGATGATAACTTGGTTTATTCTATCACTCGACAAGACCATGTAAAAAATCTGGTGATCACATTGGATATACTAAGTGATCAGCAATTATATGATAATACCATAAATTTCCACTTATACATGGATAATATTCACTTATCGTGTCATATTATCTCAGAGACATGAGTATCAGTTTACCCAAAGAAGCTGAGAGTCACAGTTTCCTAGGAGTAGGACAAGAAATTCTTTGATATATGAATATTCATGGGGCTAGATGGTTATTAAAGGTGATTCATATTGGACTTCCCACACTTTGGAACACCTCTTATGTGATTTAAAAAGAAGGGTGTGATGTTTATCTGGTAAGCCATTTGTGGGACATCCTTTACGGAGCTGAATGGGTTACTGACATCAATGATGATCCTAATTTTTTTAGCCGAGAAGAAGATATAATGTGTATTGTGATGCACCATGTATCATGCTAGGATCTTCTCTAAGGAAGGAAGAGTGATTCATGGAATATGATTCTCGTTAATTGAGTCCACATGAGAGGTACTTCCAAATGTATGACCATGAGTTATCCACTATGGTTAATACCTTTCATTGATTGAGGAATTATTTAATAGGAGATAATTTTGTGTTGTAAATGAACCACAAAATCCTCAAGTACATATTTTCAAAGCATGAATTTAATCTATGGTAATAAAGGTGGGTTGAATGCCTATAGTCATTTGACTTTAAGATTACTTATACATCAGGAAAGGGAAATTCTTTTTCTAATTCATTAACCAGGAGGACAGAGATATAGGGTGTTTAGGAGGCTAGACGCATGAAGAATCTTATAGAATTGCATTAAATGACGTATCTGGAAGTGTAAGATAGTCATGAGTAGAATTATGTATCTTATTTATTGGTTGCTTATGCTCTTCTGGATAGGGTGAGGATGACACAATTATTAGATTCTGTGGGCCTCATACTATGGGAGAGCATTGTTGTTGATGAATCGTCTTCTAGTGAAGCTTTTGATGAGGATGAGATATTGAATACTCATGAATGTGTCTATGTTACTACAGATTTTCAAGTGGAGTTGATACAATGCATCATCAATAATGGTGGCCAAGGATGAAATGCGACATAGATGGGTTTGTTACTTACTGTACCACACACCATTTGTTTAAGGTGGAGCACTAGTGGATAATGAGTCTTTTACAACTATTAACTATTTATGAGTGGTAGTGGGATGTATTAACATTAGATTTAATGATATAACTATCTAGATAACCTTATGTAAGTGACACTATATGGGTGAGTATAGATAGGTTGATAATGGTTACCCATTTTCTACCTATTCAAGAGAAAATTTCAGAGGATGAGCTCAGGAGTCTCTCCATTCCTGAGATCGTACGCGTCCATGGGGTTCTACATTATATCATATCAGAAAGATATTATTAATTCTTGTCATGATATTGGAAGGACTTGTTGAGGGAATTGGGTTCAAAGGTACTTTTGAGTACAACCTATCACCCATTGACTGATGGTTAGTCTGAGCATACAATACTTGTTTTGGAGGACATGCTTCGAGCATGAAACCTTGATTTTAGAGGTTCATGGGATAAATATTTACCTCTCATCGAGTTCACTAATAATAACAATTTATAGGATACCATACAGATGGATCCTTATGATTCCATATATGGTAGGTCATTCTTATCACCCTAGCGATGCTTAGAGGTAAATGAGGTAGTGCTATTGTGTCATCATCTCATTCAGGTGATTTTGGAGAAATTTCAGAATATTCCGAAGAATATGACTATGGAAAATTCTAGATAGGGATAATATGATGATATTTGATGTGGATCAATTGAGTTCCATGTGTGGATTTGGGTTTTCTTGTTATTTTCTCCACGAATAGGTCATAAATAGATTCAAAAACAAGGAAATCTATCAACTCATTATGTCAGGACCATTGATATTATGGAGTGATTTGGGCCAGTTTCCTATCAGTTTCAGTTATCTTTGTGGTACCATGACATATACGAAGTCTTCCACATATCAGAAATTCACCAATATCATTTTGATATGTCACATATTCTTCATCCTAGTGAGGATGTGTTGGATGTAGATGCATCCATTGAGGAACATCTTATTCATAAAATTGATTATAGCATGAAGGTTCTATGTGGTCGTTCAGTGCCTCTTGTACATGTTCTATTGTTGAATTACCGTATAGGATGATACTTGGTAGTGGGAGGCCGACGTACATGTTCAGTGGTCAGAGTTACTTTCAGATGATTCTTGAAAACCCCTAGAAGAAAAATTCAAGGACTGATTTCTTTTAGGTAGGAAGATTGGAAGATCCCAAATATCCTATGAGGTACTAAACTTCTTTATTTATGGATTAATTCATTTGTTTTGACCTAATATAAATTCATAGTGAGGTTATAGAGGAAACGAGGGAGTTTAGGGATTTGTTAGATCCTAGGTCCTTAGTTTCTAGAAAAGGATGTTGGGCTGCGTGGTTAGTAGAAACTCTATAGTCCATGACACACAGTTTGAGAAAACTCTGTGTTAGGTGGTCCATCCTACTGTCCAGGGCCTCACAGTTTAGTAAAACATTGCTACGGGATCCGTAAACCCATGCATTGGTGCTACAGTTTTTAGAAGATGCGAAATGAATGGTCATTGCATAATTTATGTAACCACATGCAATGACTGTGTGAGGGAGGTATTGAGGTAGTGAGGTGCTTACAGTTGGCACAAAATTAGGAAAAACAAACAACCAAACTATGAAATCCAGTATTTATAGGGGGAATGAAATTTTTTCCTTAATTAATTTATAGTTTAAGCCTCTTAATTTCTATTTTCCTCTAGTAGTGGCCACTTATTCTCTTGTTGAGATCCCCCTTGATTCATAATCCTATAATTTTCCTTAAATCTAAAATTCAGATTCCAAATCACTCACTGTCGGTCTCATTGGATGCACACAAGTGAGTTATCTATTCAATTTTTCCCTTTTGATTTTTTATTTTCTATCAATGATGTTATTTTGGTGGAGGATATTCTGCCCTATTTATAGGGTTTTCATCTGTTATTCCATTTTTTCTGATCTGGAATGAATCATTGTATGATACTAGATGATTGCTCTTCTAAAAAACTAAGGTAGGTGGTCTCATGATTTTTACATAAAGTTCAGATGTTTAGATATATATATATATATCATTGTGTCGTGCATCATTTTTTTTTTCAGGAAATGATTATATATTAAATATTTATGGAATTCGACTAAATTTGCGTGATAAAGATTACCCATGAGACATGTTAAGGTGTAATTATAGGTTATGGACCTTGATTCCAAACCACCCCATGGGTGATTACAATATGAATAAAAATCGCAACAAATTGCTTATGTGATTGATTCACTTATTGAGGTGTAGCCTTTCACCCCATTCCATAGGAATGTCAAATGAAATGTTTAAATTATGAATTGAATTAAATGATGCTAGGAGGGAATAGAAGTTCATATCGCTGGGACTTTATCCAATTCTCTTGGTCACTTATACTTGAGACATATTTTATAATTGAAATGGATAATTAAAATGAATGTACGAATATGTGTGGTTCTAGGCCTTCTAAGACTATTATTTATTTAAACCACCTTCTAAAGTGAGTTAATTGATTATAATTGTGGTGACCAATTGAATTAAATTGTGAGCTTATTTGTTATGGTTGCACTATGGGCCCATTACCATTTTATAAACATTCCATGAGTGAAAGGTGGGTTCCAACTTAGGATCTCCATAGACCGACTCTATATGCATAATTAATTAAATGATGATAAACATTTATGATTCAACCTAGGTGACACATGGGTTATTTTATGAATTCATTTGATGAACTCATTTGGAAGAAATCTTATTTATTCTTGAGTGATACATAGACTCTATAATGGACTTCCATGTATGGACTCAAAAGGAACACTATTATTACATCCAATTGATACATGAAATACTTTTTGGACGACCAAGTATTTACTATAAGGGATGATTATATAATATTCCATGAGTGAAACATCATCTCCCTTCATGGGTTGCCAATGATGGACTTAGTCTGTGGTGACTTTATACCACACGTAGAGTGATATAAGGATTCCTTTGAGGAATTACTATGACAAGCTTGTAAGGGGTTGGGTTCATGCTATACCTAGATTGATACCTGGTTTCCAATATAGGAATGCTAAGTATGGGATTAGGTTACATGAAATTGAATAATGATTAAATGATTATTATGATGTGTCTGTCAAGCCAATTCACAAGCTCATATTCAATATGAGATTTTCTATTTACTGATGGCCTTATTGTACACATCCTATTGGATATGATACATGGGGGATGTTTGGGATATGATCCATATCCCAATAATTCATTATAAAATAAAATTACAATTGATTTATTCTTTACTCAGATATAGTATGGATTAGGTCGAAGCAAGTGGCATAGGATTGGTGTTCCAAGGGAATCCGGACCAATGTTATTTATTTATTACCACACATAATTTTTAGATTTATTATTATATGAACACCATTTTAATATACTCATAGATTGGTTGAAATTAGACACCATTGGTGGTATCTTACTTACTTTATATCACATCCTACTCGGGATTATTTTATAGTACTTAGACATACTTAATGGATGCAGGTACTATTGGGGGAAAGTGTTTGATTGTTGATTCTTGACTGATTATTGCATAGAAGTGGAGGAGCACAATAATGGGATATGGATCATAATGCTATCTGGGGATAGGTTTTAGAAATTTTTTAATTTGGATACATGTATTGTATTAGATGTTGGTTTCCATGTTTTACCTATATTTTTTATTGCATGCCATGATCATCATCTAAATATTAAATTGTTGAATATGATTATTTGGTAATTTATATGATGAATAATTATTCTTCAACTTCTATATTAGATCATATTATTACACTATTTTTTATATGATAATAACATTGTGCTACACTTTTATCATGTGGTAACAGTCTCCTCACTGCTCCACCATGGACCCTCGCTACTAGTCGGCAACAACTAGTATATGGAGAGTATGCTTGAGGCCATCTGGAAAACAAGGTTCTGTAACTATTGAGTAAACCATGTCCATTATGTCTCAAAAAATATGTAATTGAGGCTCTTATGATCATTATAAACAAAATACCTATCACCCAGAAGATAATTCTTCCAACACTTCAAGGAATAAACCACTACATCTAAATCTAGATTATGCATATGATAGTTTCTTTCATGTGGCCTTAATAGTTTCGACCCATATGCCACAGCTCTGTCTCCCAACATTAACACCTCCCCAAGACTGATCCAAGGAACATCTCAATACAAGGTGCACTCTTTACCTGGTTTAGGTATTATTAGAATCAGCATTATAGTCAAAATCCTCTTCTATTTCGGGAATGTATTCTCATGCAGTCCAAACCACTCAAAATTTATGCCCTTCTTAGTCACGTTTGAGAGAATCACTACCAATAATGAAAAGTTTTTCAAGATCCCTCTATAATGAACCAAAATCCAAAATATTATTCTGATATCAATTACATTTTTGGGTTTCACCCAAAAAACAAATTTGTGACCTATATCTAGGTCCACTAACACACCTTCCTATGCGATGATGTGACCCAATAAGTGTACATTTTCGATCCAAAAACAACACTTTAATATCCTATTGTATAGAATATTATATCCTATTGAACCCAATACATTTTCAATTAGTTTTTCATGACCTTTTTGAATTTGAATGTACACCATGATTTTTTGAACAAAGACAACTTCAAACTGATCTAAATATAGGTAGTTGTTTTGTTTTATTAAGTCTATAAACACATACAGAGAATTCATCAGCATAAATGACATCATGGAGATCTCATACAAACCATACCTACATATGAATGTAGTCTATGGTATATTATATGTTCTCACCCTCAGCTGAGGATATCATATTCAAAAATCAATCATGACGAATACACAATAACCCATTAATAGGTCAAAAAAATCATCAATACATGGATGAGGATATGAGTTCTTGATATTCAATTTTTTTTCTAATTGACACAAAAATGAAACATTCAATCATCCTTATTAGAAAAAAATAACATGTGATCCCCAAGGATAAATACTCAGACAAATAAACTATCTATTTTACAAATCATCTAATTGAGTCTTAAGATTCAAAAGTTATACTTGTTCAATTCATTAAGGTTGTCCATAAATTTTCTTGTATATTGAAATAAGAAATATCATGGACTCAACCTCTATCTAAGGAGGAATACCTACGAAATTTTGAAGAAACATGTATAAAAACTCAACCTCTACTAGAGGGAGGACATCATGAACCACTCCGACATCATAAGGAAAAACACTCAGAACCATGGTTGTGATCTCCCCCAGTTTCTAGATAACTGGCCCTGGACACCGTATTTGGATATCCCATTCCCCAAAGTTAACATAAGTGTCACCCTCAAGAGATGTGAACATTAACCTTCTACGATAATGATCAGTGTGAGTCTAATATGAATCCAACTAATACATACCCAATATCATGCCATAACAAAACATCTCAATCATGTACAATTCCTGGAGGAAAATCTACTGACCAACCTTGAGGGAACACTCCGTAAAAAGACATATGTCCTTCGATAACATCCCAATGGTGTGTCAATAAAAATGATACCACACAATAAATCCACCACTAGACTGAAACCATTAATAATTAAATAATATATAAAATAATGAGAGGATATTGTATAAAATAAGGTGCTAAAAATCATATATGTTATAAGAATTGTAGCTCATACAGTCGAGGGACTAGCCTCTCGACCAATAGGTGCAAGCGGAACTGCCTATAGCTGACTTATCCCTCTACCATGACATTTAGAATAATTTCCATATATGAAACTACCCTACTAATATGGAATCTCTTCTTTTAAAGTACCATTTTATCTACCCTAATTGGTATGGTTGGGGGAACACCATCTTCCTGATTGATACTGGGTAGAAAATCTTGTTCTTCATCATCCTAGATCCTACGTCGCTATCCATTGGTTGAGGGTTCCTATAGAACCACTGTAAGTGACCCATCATTCCATAAACACACAACTTCTTTCGTAGTCGAATAAATTGTCTATATAGTTGAACCAACATATAACATTAAAAGGAAACCACATGCCCACTTCCTTGAGAGGTCGATCCTCTCTCATGTTTTCTCTCTCTAACACCACCCTGGTGAATGTTCCCATAAAAATGGTTCGTACTATTTGAACATGTACCCCCATATCAACCAAATAATATCATCTTCCCACCACTAGAATACTCCTTCATGTTCTCTTAGTAAATAGGATCCTGATCCACTACATAATTTTTTTTGTAAATATATTATATTCTCCCAAGACATGATCTCACATCGATGTCCATCATGAAATTTAATTTATGCAGAAACCTCATTTCTTTTTAATTTCGGATAAATTTTTTTGAAAATCAGTAAAGCATCCTGCATAATCCATCACTAACATATTTTATTGGGTTAAAGACATAAATTCTACAACTTTCTCTTTCTTCAAGGTTTTATGGGAAATGTGTTCCATGAACTTTTCCGATAAATCCTTGTATAAGATTCACTCCAATTGCTCATCTTGATCCTGAATATCCAACTGTTTCTTCATTGTTCATCATAACATATATGTTTCTAACATGAAACACATATATGGAAGAGTTTCTAAGTGATCCATTATCTTCTGGATGGACTCAATCTAGAACTAAAATACCTCAGGTCCAACCAATTCCGTGAATTTTAGAGGATGTTGTAGTTGAAACTCCCTAGTCAGATCAAACATACTCATCAGAACCCACCCTATATATCTTTCCATAAACTGCATATAACTATTGATATTATAATAGAACCTCCCTCCCTCCCTATACCTTGGAACCAATGGGTAATTTGACCTTGTTATTAGAGGTCCATTATCATTAATGTCCTCCTATTGCCCCGGTGGAAACTGTCATCATGATTGCATAGCTCTATAATTCCAAACACACAATTCATAGAACATATCATATAGTTTTCCATAAATTACACAAAATCGGGACCTCTAATATCCATAAACTACCCACTACACACACACATTATCCCAATGGTTATTATCTCAAAACTATCACTTCCCTCAACTATCTATAACATGGGACATGGAAAACCAAGGGTAAACCAAATTTTCAAAAATAACTGTTTTTAATTTTTCTCCATATTTAACCATTTCAATTCATATCTTTCAATTTAAACATATTAATCTTCTTTACTAGGCACTTATTATCATAAAAATATAAGGGAACAAAAAAGGATATTCATTTCCCAAAACCCAATCGTAACATTATTCTTGTTTGTGACTAATGTGATGCATTCCCTATATATCCCTGAGTTCCTATAATGATTTGTGCGTAAAATAATTCATTCCACACTATCTCATGAGTAAAATCTCAGTAAAACAACAACATCACACCTCATGTGTATCACCTAGGGATAAATAACATCCAAATGCAACAAGAAAACATCATGATCAACATTACAACCCTAGAAACATGGGTTTTCCAATACACATAGGTTCAGCACTCTCATGCATGATATTTTTTCCAAGTATAGACACATCCTAGTCTAATGTCTACCTTTCTGAAATATAGATGGGTTTAGAAAGAAAACACCTCCGATTTCACTTTGTAATGTCTCGGCCGAGGTGCCACTAAACCCATTCCCCGAGCCGATTCAGTACTGATAGTTCTTCGAACAGTGGAAATGAAAAATGAGTCATTACGAACTCAGATTTTTTTCATGATCGAAGATTTATCCAAGATTTACATGAAAATTAATAGTATAATCAATGGAATTGAATCGAATAATATAGATGATATAAAAACATTGGAACCAAATCCTAGGATCATCACATATTATTTATAAATTACCTTATAAGGAAATATTTTTTCATTGATGGATCTGCGGATATATCTACATCATACTATCATTACATTTTAAGAATCAAGAGTAAATTCCACCCAATTGTGATCCAATTGCGCTCAATAATCCTTAGAATGTCACTATATGAATATCTGGGTTCTAGCATCTGATTCATCAATTTTTTTTACAACCATGAGAATCTATTTTAATGAAGGGTTCTATTCGATCTCTATAGACATGAGAGTGGTGGTAGGGGAGGATTACTCTCTACTCATGAGATCATTCTTAGAGAGGGATCTATCAAGGTCTTAGAGAGTACCTTCTATGGATGTCATTGTGCACAACAAAATGAATTGGATCTGTTAAGAAAATAATATAATTCTGTTTATATAATTCTAGAGATATAAATTAATAATTGAAAATACACCCTTATTACTTTGGTAATCTCTTTGTAACCCAAGGTCTATAATAATAATAATAATTTTATTATTTCATGACATGCTCCATACTTGCGAATTAAATTAAATAATACTTTTAAAAATAATGTTAAATATATATTATTTCTAACTGGACTATTAAACTCGATCCACCATTCCACTATAATACTTATTTTTTAATAATAACTATGATATAATAAATAAATATCCCTTCATTATTCACTTATTCATAAATAACTATTATATTCCCGAAATAGAAAATAATTTTTTTTAAGTATCCTTCTCACAAAATATTTTCTTCATTAAATTATTGAAAAAATATATATGATCATGAAGACATGAATAATTATTAAACCACATGGCAGATTAATATTTATTCACCTTTTTAAATAAAAATTAATAATAATATATAACTATGATTTTGGAAACACTTATTGTGTGACCCTCTAGGACTCTTTTTTCAGTGTCAGTAGGTGAAACATCTTAATGTCCAAGGATATCATCTAGAAACAGGACAAGACCTACAAATAGAAATTATTTAATATCGCAATTAAATAATACCTCAAGCATGTTGATTCAATTTAATATGATCCCTTTATTAAGATATACCTAATCAATCAAGTTGCCTGACAATTCCATGAACCCATGTGCTCGATGCCTCTTTCTTCGAATTTATTCAAATAAAACATGCTTATAGAACACAGTGGTCCTGAATTTATTTTGGCCATATCATTACCATCAAAGGGACTTAGATATTAACTTTTTTTTAAATAAAAAGAATGTAAGAATCCTTTAACCCATTATTCATTAATGGAATATTACTTGTGGTGCACAAAATGTATCCTACCATAACACAAATATATGCCATCATTATTTCCACAAATACATTAAATTAATAAAATCCTAAAATATATTAATAATAATATTAATTTCTATGGATCAATACAAACAACCACAAATAAGAAAATACAATGACACATATAAATGTAAATTTTCTTCTAGCGAATATAATTTTCATAATTTTATAAACTATAAATTATAAAGGGAATACACAATATGAAGGTGTCTCAATGTCCTATGATTCTCCACCCCTGACATCCTAGATCAGTAGTGTCACTCAAATGATTTCATTTTGATATAAATCATATATTTAAGAATTATATTTTGACACTATTGGGTTTTCGTCAAAATGGGGAACCACTATGACCTTTTACTACGAGATTGACTCTTAAGACATTATCACATACTATGTCATGTAGAAGAGAATTGATGAAATGATAAAGATTTTATTAATATTTAAAATAAATAATATTTTTTATCATTGATTATGAAGAATTTGGTTCTAGGGAACTAACAAAAATAGTATCCCACTTGCATGAGATGCAACTACAATGAACCATCATCCTTTTAGCTCTCACATGATACTCAAGATTCGGTTGATATGGGTATTTAGTCAATGGGTCACCATGTTTTATTATGTAGGAACTATTAATTCTACAACTTCACCACTCAAAGAAAAATCAACCAAGACATTATATTTATGAAGTATGTTCATTATTCATATGTGTGACATTGGCACTTTTGAATGAGCCACCACTGCAATATTATCACAATATAATATGATATGTTCTCAACTAAATGGTACCATGTCATGCTCCTAGAAAATGTTTTATATCCAAATGGATTCCTTGGACACCTCAAAAGACGATATATACTCAAAATACACTGTAGAATTAGTGAAAAATAGATACTTTGAAGTCTTAATGTTCACAAATCCTTCATTGATTCTGAAAACCTACCCTAGCTACAGATTTAGATCATTCTGATTTTATTTGAAAACTAGAATCAATATAACCCCTGATGACTAGCACCTTATCTTTGCCATACTCTTGGAATATATCCCTAGTTCATCTAGAATATCTATGGATAGACTTAACAACATAGCAATTTTTATTACAAGGATTAATTTTATATCTTCACAACATGTTCAATGTATAAGAAACATCAAGTCTAGTACATAACATTCTATACATGATTGATATTATCGCTGATGATTAGGGGATCTTACACATTTTTTCAATATCATGTTGTGTATGAAAATATATTTTCTTAGAAATATGTATACCATGTGACACTAGAACCAATCCCCTATTGGATTGTTCATTTCTATGTATATGTAGTATCTAGTCAATTTATGTACTTTGACATAGTTGAAGCAGCCTCTTGGATCTATCATGAATGATCATGATCTCTATAATATAGGATAATATACTAATGTCCTTTATGTAGATGCACTTATTTTACCATTCATTAACAACCCATAATACTGACATGCCATTTACAATAAGTAATATGTCATCAACATATAGTACTAAGATAACTAATGCATTCCCAATAAAACTCTTGTAAACCCATAGATCATATTTTTTATTAATGAAACCAAATTCGTTTATAGATTTGTGGAATATAATGTTCTAAACTTTTATGCTTAATTCAATCATTAAATGCATATGTGTATGATGAAAATTTATTAGGAATTACTCGGAGTCACAAACCCTTATGGTTGTTTCACATTGATATCTTTCTGAAGGTTCCCATTAAGGAAATATTTTTTGACATCAATCTATAAAATTTTAAAGTCATCATAAGATGTTATAGTAGTAATAATTTTTATTGATAAAAACATGGAAAATAGTTAAAAGGTATTGTCATAGTAAATTCATTGACATTGTTCAATCTCTTTATCCACTAGCCCTGATTTATAGGTACTTAGTCTATCGTCCTTGTCGAGTTTTTTTGAACACCCATTTTCACCCTATAGGGTTTAAATCGACTATGGAATTTATAATAATCGAAACATGTTTCTGATACATGGAATCCATTTTGGAATTCATGTATTCTTACCATCTTATATCTTCTAAAATATCTACTACTTCTTTGAAGGAGAGTGGTTCATCACTGTCAACTAATAATGAGTCACCGTATTCATTGAGTAGAAAACCATAACATTATGGTTGTCTTAAATATTTAGTTCATCTACATATTACTTTTAGTTTAGGAACTAATTAATATATGGAGACCTGTGTAATTTTTTCCTATAACCAATATTTTATATTTTGAGCATCACTGTCATTTAATTCATTCTATCTCCCACCATCATTTTTGAAGATGTGCTCCCTCTCAATAAATAAATATTTTATAGTGAAAATATATTTCATATATAATGGGTTTTATAGGTAGTATGCCTCTATTTCTTTATGATACCATATAAAGAGACACTTGGGGCCCCAGGGTGCTATTTTGTTTCCAATAAAGGATTTAGCAAATGAAACATAACCACTTACATGTGTACAAAAGATAAAAAGTTTATATTCACTCCATCACTCGAAGGCAATTCCATTCTATGCTATATTTGATACCTGGTTTAATGTATATATAATAGTTTATAATGAATATACCCAATATGATATAGAAGATTTATGAATTATGATCAAACTTACCATGTAGAGTAAGTCACAATTCCTCACTTCACAAACAACATTCCACTATGGTGTGTAAGGTGGAGTGAGTTGAGAAAGAATACCAGACACCCAAACAAAAGTCAATAATCTATTGATTTAATATACTTGTATATGGTATTGAATAAAAAAACAGAACTAAGATCTAAAAAAGAAAATGTGGTAATGGTATAAAAACTATTGATTGGTTTTAAAAGTCTCCAATAATGACTTAACCCCTTTCAATATTGAGAATATCTTGAATAATTCCTAATAAGTTATATTATAATATGATTAAACTCTGTTGGATTCTATAATTTTATGTTATTATGTTTTGAAGATTCGAGTTTCTTTCTAGTATTTAAAATGAAGTGTAGTTTTGTTTAATTATTAGTTATCTAAGAGAAAAACTCTATTTCTTTCTAGACTGTGATGAAGAGGATAAGAAACTAGAAAATAAATCCGAAGAATATTACCATCTTAATCCATGAGAACGAAATATGTTTAGTATCTCCATGAAATGATAAAAAAGAATACAGAATTACCTTGGGAAGTGAATAATAAGTGGTTAAAATTACCACCAAGGTGAATTAAACCATTCCTACCTCATGTGAATTGATATATTTAAGTTATCACGAGGTATGAAAAATTATTGTAAAAAATTTCAATAAAAATATTCCAATCACAAGTTGTGATGATTATATATCTAAAAATTTTAAGGATACATCAAATAGTATATTCCATAACATTCTATATTACATTCCCAGTGAAATAGTTGCTCTTAATTGAGGAGTATTTGAAAGAATTCAAGGATAAATAACCTATTTTAAAGAAGAAACAAATATCATAGAGAGGGATTTTTAGGAAAATGTTATAGAAAATATAGGTATCATAATGTAGGTTGGATCGTTTGAGATCAGAACGGTTGATATGGGAATAAGATCCTCATAATTTGAAATTAAATGGCTCAAATAATTTGAAATAAAAACATAGAGTCATGAAGAATCTTGAAGAAATGATCTCTACACTTGAAGAAAAGTTAAAAAACATTCAAGATGAGGATTTTCAATTGTAAGTAACGTCCAAGAAGATCATGGAAATTTACACTTTGTTATAAAACAATGATAATATGAATTATGAAAATGTTAATAGAAAGAATAATTTTTCTAAACAAGTGATACTTTTGATTTCATATCCGAAGAACACCCTCAATATGAGATGTATAGAATTGAATTAATGATTGGTGTGTCCTACTCAGGGCATCATTGTCTATTTTCACTACACAAATTTCATAGAAAAATATGATATTTCATTCGAGAAAACCGAAATAGAAGAATTTTACAAACCTCTAGGTCCAATATGTAGTAGTCTCTATTTTATAATATCAAAATCATTACTTATTAATATGGAAATATGCCCATTTTTGAAACACCATGCCAAATTAAAAACAAAATCTTTTGGTAACCTCAAATCAAAAATTAAATAACAAAATAATAAATGGTTTTATTTAGAAATAGGATAATCTATTTTTTTACTTCATTAAATTGTAGGATATTTCATTTTCTAATAATTCAAGTTCTGGATACCTAAAAATTTGAGAAATATCTAATAATGCCTTGACATTATATTTAGTCTTACCAAGTATGTCCAAAACTATATTACATATGTTATCAAAATAGTTCTTCTCAATATGCATGGCATCTTTCATGTGATATACCCGAAAATCATACCAATATGGAAGTTTCCAAAATATACTACATTTTATCCAATTGATGTATTTCCCAAATCAATTTATTTTTATTAGTTTATATCCTATAAAAATATAATAAAAATTAATATATAGTCAATCGAATTTAAATCAATATCGTAGATGATTTTTGGAGTTATATTTCATTTAATTATGCCTTTTATGTTTTTTTCCTTCAGAAATGATGGATTTTTCGAAGAAATACATTATGACAATAAAAAATAGGGTTTAATTCCATTGAAAATTATAATACGTTAATGCCACACATAAATTAAATATATGAGTCTGGACCATGTGTACATACAAATCCCCTTGATTTTTTTAAAAAATATTGAATGCCTAAAGCACTCAGTGTCTACAAAACAACAAATTTATATAATCTATCCAATAAAAATATTTTTTCACTTCTATGATTTGAATTTCGAAAATAAATACATAAATAGTTGAATTCAGTAAGATGTTTATTGTATTATTGGATGAAGATACATTTTTTATGAATAAAAACTTGACCCTTATGAATAGTTGCATACCATTATAAATATAAATGAATATTAAATTAGTCAAAAAATAGAAACATCACCCATAAATGTATAAATACTATTTAGACATCTTAATTGTGACAAAATTATCATATCATATGTATTGGAATTATTGTAAGTCATAAATATTTTAATTACAATTTTTTGATTAATTTAATAACTTTAAAAATGAAATGAATTTTCATAAATGTAATAATAAATTTTCATTTTATTTTCTTATGGTTATAATATTATTAAATTAGTCCATGACTAAAATTTCAAGGTGTTATAATATGTGTTCTCTTTTTAATGTTTGGTTATTGAATAAATTCGGATTTTACATAAAAATCGAATTAAAAACTATTTAAGAAATTTGTTTTCTTAAAATGGATTTCTTTTTTGAATTATCAAATTAAAAAAATGGTTGGGGTGATTTTTTTTTGGATTTTTCTAAAATACATGAATTTCTGTTATATTTTGAAATACGAAAATTTACCATATATATATAAAGTACGAGTCGCATATATTATTCATAGCATCATCACTAATTTAAGCACCCTTGTTTAGAAATCACAAGAACGTAATAGTATTTCTGGTCATGGTATCATCACTATTTCTTTGCATATGGAAAAATAATATACTAATGATTAAAATATTAAAAATACCCTCCTCTCATCAACTATAAAAACCACCCACACTCCCCTCTTATCTTCAATCCTCTCAAGACTTTTTCTTTATCTGAATTCTACTCTAATCTCTTCCCATGATCCTCTACCACATCCATCAGCCCTTGGGATCATAAAAATACCATATTCTCTCCCCTAAAAAGCAATTCAAGGAATATTAATTCAAGAAGTAAAATACACTATTCAATTATTTTACTTTTAATTCACGTTTTTGTGTTTTCTTTTCTATCATAACCACTCCCTATCCAATTGCATTGACAACTCTAGTACCTTACATGTACCCTAATATTGGAACAAGGTGATGAAAAAATGGTTATTTATGGTATTGTCATAATTCCTTGATGGTATGGTTATGATATCCCACGTGATGCATTCCATCAATTTGAAATTAGTAATTGAATGTTCTTGTGTTTTTTCGGTTAGTAAAATATAACACCCCAAGGTTTTAAAAATAAATATATAATGCAATTTTATTATCTAACCATTAAACACAACCTTTTCTCTTCTATGTTTTGAATTTCAAAAATGATCATCTAGAGTTGTGTTCAGTAAGTCATTTGGAGTCTGATAGAACAAACATGATTTTTGGTGAATAGTAACATACCCTTATGAATAGTAATATTTATATAAATATGACCCTAATTAATATTAATTTTTTTTTATTTTCTTTTGGATAGAAGATAATAACATCTTGGTTAATTTTTCATTCTGATGAAGAAGTAGTTATAGAAATAGAACTATTAATTTTTGAATTAAGTATGATTTTATTTAAAAGTAAAATTAATAATATTTAGAAAATTGTTTCTCAAAAAAGGACTTCACTTTTGAATTCTACACGTCAAAAAATGGTATGGGTGAATTTTTGGGATATTTCTGGAATTCTAGAATTTTTTATGAATAGTGAAATATGATAAAATACCGTATATACAAATTATCATTTAAATACACTATTCATGACATCACAAGTGATGAAAGGAAACTTGGTATGATCTCACATGAAATTATTACTATTAGGAGTCACATGAAACAACACTATTTGGTTATATTATGAGAAATAATAAAATAATGAATTAAATATTAAAAATATACCCTTCTCCTCCACTATAAAAACCCCTCACCACTCCCTCTTCTCTTCACTAATATAAGCCTTTAAGATCCCCAATGTTCTGACCAATTACCCTTACCTAGACTCTCCCCGCGTCCAAGATGATTTTGGTCTTTCCAAAATACCCAAACCCCTTTCCGTAAGGAGATTCTCATGGATGTTATTTCAAGAGGTAAAGTACCCTTCTTTCTCATTCGGTTTTATTTAAATTTATCTACTTTTGTTATCCTCTCCTATATTCCTCTATCCAAATGATCATGATAAATCATGTAACATCTATATAATGGATTTATATTATGTTAATGGAAGAACCATCTTAAATATTCTTACTCCCTCTCTTTTATTTTATAAACGAAATCGACGTCCATGAGGTTCTGATCTATAACCTTCGTGGGCAACAAATTTTCGTTCTTCAATTTATTCTTTATTACTAGTCATTAAACCGTATTCCTAGTTGAACCAGACTATAATATATGTTTTATAACATATTTAATATTCATTATCCAGAATATGTACATATAATTAAGTTATATGACCAAACTAGTTCATAATATTCCAAATACCGACGAATAATCGAGGTGGTCGTCATCTAATGATTCATCCTCATTCAGTGTAACCAAATGATAGAAATGACAATTATCAATTCTTTAGGTTCATTAATAATATATAATTCCAATATTGGTTATTTATAACCATTCCACATGAACTTCATTACATAAAAACAAGTGAACCGAATTTGAAAATAATGGAAACGAACACTCTAGAACGACGAAATTCAATTCAATAACTTATCAATACTGACATAAATGAACTAACCAAAATTATGGGAAACAAAATAAATGTGTATTAGGATCTGAAATAATTTATTTACAAATATAATTTCATATTCCAGGAGCTTAATTACAATAGAGGAACACATTTGGATTTAAGGTAAGGGGTTTCCCACCTAAACTTTCATTTTCATTCAGAATACGTTCATTGTCTAATTAAATCGATGTAATTATTATGTATTGTTATGAAATAATCATATGTTTTGTGTGAGTATCATATATATTTTTACAAATCAGAATCCTTCCTTATTTTATGGATATTTACACATTTTAAAAAGGAACATTCATAATCGTTTCCAAAATACAAGCCCGATTTATGAAAATTTCACCAATTCATATCTATTTACAAGGGAAATCTATAATCTGTTTTTGGATACCTTTATATTTATAAAAATAATAATTTTATTATGAAAATAGTATCTTACTTCACTTCTGGTTTTATACAATGATTTTCCAAAAGAACTCTTCTATTCAACATAAAAGAGTATTTATCTCAAAATTGCTTAATGATTTCATACGAGTATTTTCATTTGATTCTATTGTTGATTCCACGGTATTATTGGGTTTAATAATTTATTAAGTAATATAAAATATTGTATTTAATGTTTTACGACTAACTCTATTGTGGATGATCTATCCTAAAACCATTCACCATATTACTCGGAATTGTTTGTGTTTTATGTTTAATGATTGGGGAATGTTATTTACATTTCATATAATAATTTCAATATGATTGTATATGTTGTTTATGTTGATCCCCGCTCATATGAGGAATGAATTAGACTTATTAATGGATGGGTGGGGCCAACTATAGCCCCTCGATGCATCAGTAGGTCTCATGAGACAAATAGACGTGGAATTGGCTGAGGCCTTTCCAAATGTGATATGGATTTTGGCTGAGGCCTTAATCACTAGATGTCTTGGCCACGACCATGAAAAAATGATTCAGAATATCCGGAATATGCACTTACCTCATTATAAATCTAGTAATTGAATGTTTAGGTGGTTACTTGACTATTATTATACCCATGATTATGTTTTATTATGGCATTATTTACTCCACTCATATTCCTACCGTAATGTGTTTTGTGTTTATTATTAAAGGAATGTGTTTTCAATTATTCACCATGTCTAATGTATTTATTATCATCCGCTGTATTTCTTACTCTTACTGAGCATTTGAGCTCACCCCTTTCTTATGTTTCATTTTCTCAGGACATGAATAAGTAATTTATGAATGACTTTCATGCATAATCTAAGAGGAAAGATGTTTCTAGTGGAATAAAATAGTCTTTTGTTTCCCTTCATGTTGTAATGATAAACTTATGTATGTATCTTGTTTCTAATAATAATGAAATACTCGGTATTTCGGGATTTGTATTCCTTGTATGTATGCTAATTTAATCAAATAAGGCACCGACACTAGGAAACTAGGGTCGGGTCCTTACACTTCGTATTCCTTGTATGTATGCCAATGTAATCAAATAAGGCACCGACTCCGGGAAACTATGGTCAGGTCCTTACAGTTGGTATCAGAGGAAGATTAGTAGAATACATGGAAACTAGATTTAGAAAATATAGAATTAGGGAAGATTCCCTATGTTAGTCTTTCAAAAAATACATACAATAACATCCTGGTATTTTGGTAAGGAATATATTATGTGGATCTTTGAAGCAATACATCCATGTCTAGATACGAGCTGATAGAGGTAGCTTTGGAACAAATGTATCTTGGGGTAAAACCAGAAAACACCGCTTTGAGTTATACTCTAATAGGAACTGGTGCACGAAAACGGGCCTTGCTGCACTCTTGGTTATGACACTCCCATGTTGATATGATTATGATAATTCACATTTTCTTTAAAAGACATTATGAAAGAGTTCAAAGTAAATATTCCTTAAAGAAACCATTTTTGTGAATATGGGATTAGTCATGCGTAAGATCTCAATTTTTTATAGAATTTTTAAGTTAAGATTATAAATTGTAATTCATATCCTAATATAGTGTATTCCATTATCTAGATATGGTGTCTAGTGGACATAATGAAAACCACACGGAAACATGTGTCCCTTGCAAGGATTTTCCTCCGATGCAAGATAATGATGTTGGCTATGGTGCTGTGACCGGTGGTGAGCAACTCATAACTATACTAGGACAACTTACTCAGGTTATGAATAATAACCTTACCCGTATAGAGAATCCGGATCCACCACATGGAGGAGCCATGATAGATCGCTTTATGGAGAACATCCTTTATCATTCAATGGGACAACAAACCTGTTTGTAGCAGAGCAGTGCAAATTTCCCCTTGAGAAGATATTTCTCGCTTTGGAATGTAATGAAAGAGAGAAGGTTGTCATGGTAATATATCGTTTATTAGGATATGTGGATCAGTGGTGGTAATTAATCCAAAACACAAAGGAACAGGAAGATATAGAAGATATGGAATGGAGGGATTTTAAAGAAATATTCATAGACAAATATTTCCTTCGTGAGCAGTGAGAAGATATGGAGATACAATTCTAGAAACTGAGGCAGAAGAAAGATGAGAATGCTACAAGGTACAAAGTTATCTTCACAAGATTAGCAAGACATGTTGTAGACTACATACAAAATCCAAGGAGAAAAATTGATCAATTATTTGATTCCCTAAAGCCATTCCTCTGACGGGCACTAGTCTCCCATTGTTTTTCATCATATGAGGATATAGTTTCATGTGCCGTCAATGTAGAAGAATAATTATCTATGTCTTATGACTTTAATGGAAGGCAAGAAAATAAGAGGGCTGCTAAAATCCATGGGAAAGGAAATAAGGAAACTTGGAAGAAGGGAAGAGTTGAATTTCCACCATGTGACAATTGTGGAAAGAAACACCCTGGTGCATGCTAAAAATGTAAAAGGAGTATGCTACAAATGTGGAAAAAAAAGTCCATCTTGTGGGTGATTTAAAAGGGAAGAAAGAAGCCAATGATATTCAATGATATAGTTTTCGGGAGATGGGACACTATTCTAATTATTGTCCAAAATGTCAAGGAAATATGCAACAGAAAAGGCCAAGGAATTAGGGACATTATTATGCAACTAAAAAAGAAGAGGATGATGTTCTTAATGATGTGGTGGAATGTACTTTGTTTTCCACAAGTTTAGACAATGATTTATTTGATTCTGGATCATCGCATTGTTTCATATCTTCCCAGTTTTCTAAGAAAATTAGATATTTCATTTTTGATTTAACAAGGGAGTTGTCTGTTAAAACTCCTAAGGGAAGTATCATTGCTAAAAAGTTATATCAATCAGTTCCCATTAGGTCATATAAATATTCTTTATCTACTGATCTCATCATCATACCAATGATTGAGTTTGATATAATCCACGGTATGGATTGGCTTTCGGACTATGATGCAAAAATTTATTTTAAGAAAAAGGTGGTTACGATTTTTGATGACGATGGTAAAGAAATACTTATCTTTAGATCAAAATTGTCTCCACCTGATTCTTATCTTGATCCACCGCCAATAGCTAACCTAAATTCAATTATTAGGGGGGAAGATAATTAAATAAATATGGGCAAGGAAAAGAATGATCAAATATAGGATGTACCTTTTGTGAGATAATATATTGATGTGTTTCCAAAAGATTTACCTGCACATCCTCCAGAATGAGAAATTGAATTTTCCATTGATTTAATTTCTGGTTCAAGGCCCATATCGAAGACCCCTTATATAATGGCCACTGTGAAATTAGTGTAACTTAAGAAACAACTAATGGAATTGGGTAATAAGGGATTTATCCACCCTACTGTTTCTCCAAGGGGAGCCTCTGTCCTTTTTTACGAAAAAATATGGATCTATGAGATTATATATCGATTACATGGAGATAAATTGTAACACCCCAGGTTTTAAAATTAAGTTTTATGTTTTTCCAATGTTACCAAGATGCAATGAAATAAATTTCCAAATGAAAATATATAATTAGAGAACACTTTATTCAAACAAAAACCCGAAAAAACATCCTTCACACACAAGAACTAACCCATTAAACCTATTGCTATCAATAATAAAACAATTGCAAGACCACTGAGAAACACAACGATGCTGATCGAGTAGTTATGATCTTTTGGATCTAACAGAAGAACAAACATTATAGCAAGAACAATTGCAATAAAACTGAAAATAAGATGATCATATAAGACCATCTCCGGCAACAATGGCATGAGCATCGCGATATAATTTTCCTGTGTGTTTGAACGACCCATAGACTTTGGTATTTATAAAAGTTTTATCCGACTGTTATAAAAACTATCCGTTATAAGTTTTAAATTAAAATTTAGAAATGGAATATGATAATAGTTGATATAAAATAAATAAATATGAAAAATATTTTTTGGAATATTGTTATTCAATAAACAATGTTTTAAAATATATTTAATAAATTATTTCAATAGTAAAATAATAATAATGTTTTAAATATTAAAATACATATATTTTGGATATTTATAAATATATTACTATTGCATATCTTATTAAGATATTAAAATGAGAAATATATAAATATATGGGTATTATAATCCAATTATCCTTTTTATATCTTATCTATTAAATGAAAAACGAAATACAATATATCAAAAATCTAACTTTCGTTTTTATATCTAATATATTAAATGAAAATCGGTATACAATATATATCAAATAATTGATATTTAAATAAAATATTGGAAACCAATCAATGAGGGTCGCGACTTTGAAAATAGGCACGCCATCCGATATTTTTTTGGCGCATCCTCTTTTCCACATCGCGCCGAATGTGGCACTCCATCAAGTTGTCAATCTCTTATGGAGATCTTCCTTACACCATGAAATGTTGATATCATTAACGGACCAGATTTCCCACTCTGATCAAATTTGATCTCGACTGTGGATTTCCTTCCCTTCTAAAACATTTTCATCATCTTCTACGTGTTCGAAACAAGGACAACTTTTTAACGCCAGTTTTCTTCTCGTGTGAAGGTAGTGCTGTCTCACTCACCCATGGCCCATTCCCTTAAATGCTCAGCTTGAACGAATATGTTAGAATGACCCAAAAAAATATAAACCCCGAAAAAACCTACAAATACGTGACCTTATCGATTAAATAAACTTATCTCAAAACCCATCATCCAACATTAATTTTTAACAATACCTCATTTTGTATGTAGAGGTCTTATACATATAAAAAGATAACTCTCCTCTCATAAAAACACATACCTCGCCCGCATTGTTGAGATCCTTGCCATTCAAAAAAAATAGTAAGGGATCTTTATATTTATTCTGCTAATTTATTTTCTTCGCAAATTATAATTGTGCAATTGAAATTTATTTCATCTATGGTTTTTTTAAAAATCAGCATGTTTTTCACTTTCAAAATTTTGGTAGAATATAGTAAGGGAATATTTATTTTACTCCATGTTTTTTATGAGAAAATATTATAGTTTTTATGATTTATTTTTTTTTTGGGTTAAGGGACTTTGTTTATCATGATTTTAATTTTTTTGGCTTGTGTGTATGGGGGATTTTTCTACACATTTAAATCCTCATAAAAATAGATTATTATTATTATTTTTTATTTCAAGGTGGATTTTCTTATGTTAAATAATATGGTTTATATTTATGGGTTTTGGGTATTAGAAAATTATTGCTACACAAGTTTCGCTAATGGTTCTCTTAAACCAAAATCAACATGTTTGCAGTTATGGACATATTTTGATAATCTTTGGTAAACTATTCTAAAATTTTTAGAATAACTTTTTTATTTTAAATTTATGATTCTATTTGTATAATTAAAATTCATTTTAGAAGGGACGTCACATATAAGATCAAGTGTGTAATATATATATATATATAGCTTCTTGATGTGAAAATATATAATTTTTTTAAATAAATTAATAGTCAAGTAATAATTCACACATAAATTAATAAATTAAGAATATCATAATTTTATTATGTCACATACAAGTCATACAAAAAACAAGGTTATGGCCATATATCGATAATCGTTTATGAAACTTCATACATGCATATGCATATATAGGTATATACACATATTCAGGAATGGTGGATAAACTCTTCAATGAAATGAAAATTTAATGGAATTGGATGAAATGTTTATAGACATGTTATAATTTTAAGTTTTCTAGTACATGTTTATATTATAATTTTACTCATGAATGAAATGTTGATATTTTTTAAAATATATATATATATATATATATATATATATATATCATTTATAATCTTCAGTGCATGCTCATTATTATTTTATGATTTTGAATTAAAATGTTTTAAGTCATTTAGTTATGAAAACAAACCATTGATATTTATTTTATTATTTATCAATGGAAGATCTGGTATATTGGTGTTCATGTACATGCCATGTGACGTGAGTTTTTGGAATCAATACTCACAAGTGTTTTTAAAAAAAAATCACATATATATATATACATATATATATATTTACACACTTATAGATATTAGTGTAAATTATAATTTATATGCACTGACTAGTTTAAAGGTAAAAACTCTAGCGAGAAATACTATATATATATATGTAAAGAAAACATAAAACATTTTTCGAAATATACAGGCGCTTGTTCGTTGTAAAAATAGAAGGTCATTGCGGAGTGAACCCATCCTTTGCTAAGTGGGTAGGCCCAAGACAGCCTTCAACGAATTATGTTTCTTCAAAATGATGTTTTGTTTTCATGAAGTTTGCTCGATATTTTCCAAAGAAAACCACTGGAATACTATAAAAGTGGAATAGATTAAAAGTGTTTTCAATGTATAATTATTTTTCAAAAGGGTGATAACATTTTATAATGGTTGTCATAAAAATGAATTTACTATTGAAATTTTTTAAATGTATTATTGAAAGGATATTTTTCTGAAAGCAATTTATGAAAGGTTTTCAAAACCTCTTACTGAGCATAATTTGTGCTCACCCCATGTTTTGAAATGTTATAACAGGTATCTTAGGAGATTATCTTAGATGTCATCACTTATGGAGATAGCGCGCGTGGAAGAATAGTGGGAAAAATTATTATTTGTCAACTCTGATAATGTAAGGTTATCTTCCAGAACCTAGACCAGTAAAAGATCCTCATATCATTGAAGTGTTTTGTAATTGTTTATTAATATTATAAAATAAATTACATAGCATTCTTCAAGAACCGAGTCTGGAAGGGTGTGTCGGGCGTTATAATTGGTATTAGAGGCATGGTCTAGATAAATCTGGAAATTTAGAACCCTTCAATAAATTGATTGTCCTTTCTCGGTCAACATTCCTCTTTGTATTTTTCAGATGGAAGGAAGGAGAATTAAAACAAGCCTCTTAGGCCTTTCGGATGAATTACTTGCTATGATCATGGAAAAATCATGCAATGAAGAATTTGAGCACTATGAATCCATGCGGATTTCCTGTAAATGACTCTATAATGTGTCAGGCACAGCTGATAAACTTCATTTTCATCGTGGTTCTAGTTTCCTCTTCGAAGATATCAGAAAGCTCCAATGCCACTTCTATCGACGCCAAGGGGCATATTACGAAGGACTTTTTAGGTGCTTTACAATGTTTGTGTAAACAGAATCAATATCAACATTTTATAGACCTACTGAAGAAGGAAATCTCCGCGCAACATTTCTGTGTCAACTTTTAAGCTTTTTCTTCACATGAATAATTTTTGATGAATTTCAAACATTCGAAGACGATTTAATGAGACTTTCTTATAGGAACTAAATTCAAGACTAACTTCTCGGATACTATATTGATTATCATTCCTTGAAGACTATCTTTCGTTGCCTACATCCATACAGCCCCTCTTGCACTTGTTGCATTTGGGCGAAGGAAGTGGAAGATTTTGAATCCACATTGAACTTTAATTTCATAGGAAGACACGGAAACTGTGGAAGGCGACAATACAGACCTTGGGGTCATCATGTGAGACTCATAATGGATGGGAATTAAGAGCGATAAGTGTAAATGAATTTCGAGGGAGAAATTCTTTTTAGGGGGGGGGGGGTAGAATGTAACCCCCCAGGTTTAGAAATTAATTTTTTTTTTCCAATGTTACCAAGATTCCATGAAATAAATTTTCGAATTCAAATATATAAGTAGCGAGCACTTTATTCATTCAAAAACCAGAAAAAAACATCTTTGACACACAAGAACTAACCCATTAAACCTATTGTTATCAATAATAAAACAATTGGAAGAGCACCGAGAAACACAACTATGTCGATCGAATAGTTATCATCTTTTGGATGTGATAGAAGCACAAATTTTATAGCAAGAAAAATAGAAATAAAACTGAAAATAAGTGGAAAATATAAGACTATCTCCAGAAACAGTGGCGTGAGCGTCGCTATATAATTTTCCTGTCTGTTTGAATGACCCTTAGACTTTGGTATTTATAAAAGTTTTATCCGACCATTATAAAAACTATCCGTTATAAGTTCTAAATTAAAATTTAGAAATAGCATATGATAATAGTTGATATAAAATAAATAAATAAGAACAATATTGATTTGAATATTATTATGCAATAAACAAAGTTTCAAAAAATATTTAATAAATTATTCTAAGAGTAAAATAATAATAATGTTTTAAATATTAAAATAAATATATTTTGGATATTGTTTAAAATATTACTATTTCATATATTATTAAGATATTAATATGAGAAATATATAAGTATATGGGTATTATAATCTAATTTTTCTTTTTATTTCTAATCAATTATATGAAAATCGGAATACAATATATCAAATATCTAACATTCCTTTTTAAATATAATATATTAAATGAGAATTGGTATGCAATATATATCAAATAATTGATATTTAAATAAAATATTGGAAATCAATCCATGAGGGTCATGACTTTCAAAATTGGCATGCCATCCAATTTTTTTTTCGGCGCATCCTCATTTCAACATCGCGCTGAACGTGGAACTCCTTCAAGTCGTCGATCTCTTTTGGAGATCTTCCTTACAACATGAACCGTTGATATCATTAACGGACCAAATTTCCCACTCTGATCAGATTTGATCTCAAACGTGGATTTCCTTCCCTTCTAAAACATTTTCATCATCTTCTACCTTGTCGAAACTAGGATAACTTTTAAACTCCAGTTTTTGTCTCGTGTGAAGGTACTGTTGTCTCACTCACCCATGGCCCATTCCCTTAAATGCTCGGCTTGAATGAATCTGTTAGAATGATAAAAAACATTTAAACACTGACAAAACCCGCAATGACGTGATCTTATCGATTAAAGAAACTTATCTCAAAACCCATCATCCTGCATTAATTTTAAACAATACCTCCTTTCGTATGTAGAGGTATTATACCTATAAAAAGATAACACTCCTCTCATAAAAACACACACCTCGCCCGCACCATTGAGATCATTTCCGTTCAAAAAAAATAGTAAGGGATATTTATATTTATTCTACCAATTTATTTTTTTTGAAAATTATAATTGTGAAATTGAAATTTATTTCATCTATGGGTGGTTATTAAAATCAGCATGTTTTTCACTTTCAAAATTTTGGTAGAATATAGTAAGGGAATATTTATTTTACTCCAAGTTTTTTATGAGAAAATATTACAGATTTTATGATTTCTTGTTTTTGGGTTATGGGACTTTGTTTATCAAGATTTTAATTTTTTTTGGATTGTGTGTAAGGACGATTTTTCTACACTTTTAAATCCTCATAGAAATAGATTATTATTTTTTTTTCAAGGTATATTTTCTTAGGTTAAATAATATGGTTTATATTTTGTGGTTTTAGGTATTAGATAATTATTTATACACATGTTTCGCTAATTTTTCTCTTAAACCAAAATCAACATGTTTGCAGTTATGGAAATATTTTGATATGCTTTAAGAAACCATTCTAAAATTTTTAGAATAATTTCTTTATTTTAAATTTAAGATTCTATTTTTATAAATAAAATTTATTTTAGAAGGGACATCGCATATAAGATCAAGTGAGTAATATCCATATATATATATATATCGCTTCTTGATGTTAAAATATGTTATTGATTTAAATAAATTAATAGTCAAGTAATAATTCACATATAAATTAATAAATTATGAATATCATAATTTTATTATGTCACGTAAAAGTCATATAAAAATCAAGGTTATGGACATATATCAATAATCATTTATGAAACGGCATACATGCATATGAATATATAGGTATATACACATATTCAAGAATGTTGGATAAACTTTTCAAAGAAAAGAAATTTTAATGGAATTGGATGAAATGATTATAGACATGTTATAATTTTAAGTTGTCTTGTACATGTTTATATTATAATTTTACACATGAATGAAATGTTTATTTTTTTAATATATATATATATATCATTTATAATCTTCAGTGCATGCTCATTATTATTTTATGATTTTGAATTAAAATGGTTTAAGTCATTTAGATTTGAAAACAAACCATTGATATTTATTTTATTATTTATCAATGGAAGATCGGGTATGTTGGTGTTCACGTACTTGCCATGTGATGTGAGTATTTGGAATCAATACTCACAAGTGTTTTTCAATAAAAATTTACACATATATATATACATACATATATATATACCGTTATATATATCAGTGGAAATGATTATTTAAATGCACTGACATGTTTAAAGTTAAAAACTACAGTGAGAAATACTATATATATATGTGTGTGTAAAGATAACTTAAAACGTTTTCTAAAAGATACATGTGCTTGTTCGTTATAAAAATAGAAGGTCATTGGGGAGTGAACCCATCCTTCTCAAAGTGGGTAGGCCCAAGACAGCCTTCAACGAATTAAGTTGCTTCAAAATGATGTTTTGTTTTCATGATGTTTGCTCATTATTTTCCCAATAAAATCACTAGAATAGTTTAAAATTAGAATATTTTAAAAGTGTTTTCAATGTATAATTATTTTTCAAAAGGGTTATATTATTTTATAAAGCTTGTTTTACAAATGAATTTACAATTGAAATTTTTCAAATGTATTATTGAAAGGATATTTATAGCGATTTAAGAATGGTTTTCAAAACCTCATAATGAGAATCTTTTCTGCTCACCCCATGTTTCGAAATGTTTTCATAGGTATCTTAGGAGATTTTCGTATATGTCATCACTTATGGAGATAGCGCATGTGGAAGCATAGTGGAAAAAATTATTATTGATCAACTCTAATAATGTAAGGTTATCTTCCAGAACCTAGACCGGTAAAAGATCTTCGTATCATTCAAGTGTTGTGTAATTGTTTATTCATATTATAAAAAAATATTACATAGCATTCTTTATGAACCGAGTCCGGAAGAGCAGGTCGGGGCGTTATATCAATGCTATAACAATAAAGAACAAGTCTCCCCTATCTCACATTGATGATTTATTTGACCAAATGGATGGAGACCAATAATTTTCAAAGATTGACCTTTGATCTAGATATCATCAGTTGAGTGTGAAGAAGGAATAAATTCCAAAAATATCATTTCAAACCAGGTACGGGCATTACGCGTTTACAGTAATGCCTTTTGGATTGACTAATGCACCCTCTGTCTTCAAGGATATAATGAACAGAGTTTTCAAGGAATATCTCCATGATTTTTTAGTGGTATATATTGATGATATCTAGGTATACTCCAAAAGCAACGATGATCATGAAAATCACCAGCGCATTATCTTGAATACTCTTAGAAGACATGAATTATATAGGATGGTTAGAAAGTGTGATTTCTGGCATCAAGAGATTTCTTTTCTTGTCCATATTGTCTCTAAGGATGGAATCTTAGTTGATGCTGCAAAGATAAAGGAAATCCAAGATTGGCCCATGCCAACAAACATAACTGAGGTATGCAGTTTTATTGGCATAGTAGGTTATTATCTGCGTTTCGTACATAAATTTTCCCGACTGGATAACCCACAAATAAAGGTCACACGTAAAGGGGTTATGTTTTTATGGACAAAATATTGTGAAGAATGTTTCGAAGAACTGAAGAGAAGATTAGACAATGCTTCTATATTGACTCTACCATCGGGTAATGATAGGTTTGTTATTTATAGTGATGCTTCAAAGAAAGGACCTTGTTTTGTCCTTATGCAAAATGATTGGGATATTTCTTATGCATCACGACAGCTAAAAATTCATGAGAAAAACTATCCTACTCATGATCATGAGTTTACTGCTGTAATCATTTATTTGAAGATATGGAGACATTATCTCTATGGTGAAAATTGTGAGATTTATACTTATCACAAGAGTTTAAAGTATATTTTCTCATAGAAATAAATCAACATGAGGCAATGGAGATGTCTTGAACTACTCAAGGATTATGATTTCACAATACACTACCACCTGGGGAAGGAAAATAAGGTGGCAGATGCTTTGAGCAGAAAGGATCATGGGGTTTTGAACAAGATAAGAGTTTAAAGGGATCCTATTTTAATGGATCTAGTAAATATGGATATGGGAATAACCATAGATGGTGAAGGATAAAAGCTTTTTCAAATGGTTGGAAATCCATCATTACTAGAAAGTATAAAAAGTTCTCAGGATGATGATGAGGAGTTTCAAAAGAGGATTAATGCTGTGAATAATGGGACATTGAGTGAATTCGTATATGTAGATGGAATTTTGAAATTTGGGAAGAGACTTTGTTTTCCTGATATACGTGATCTAAAAAGAGAATTGTTGGATGATTCTCACAGTTCCAATTTCCCTATAAACCCTTGTAGCAGGAGGATGTATAGATATTTGGAGAAACATTTTTGGTGGGACAACATGAAGAAGGAGATTGTTGATTTTTTGTCAAGATGTATGGTTTGTCAACAAGTGAAAGTTGGAAGGAAACTGACTGGAAGATTATTGCAACATGTTCCCATACTTGAGTGGAAATGGGATAACATCACGATGAAATTTTTCATGGTACTACCAAAGACATCTAGATGGAATGATGCAATATGGGTCATTTTTGACCGTCTTACCAGGTCCGCAAATTTTATTTCTATAACAGAAGATCTACCATTTGAATGTCTAGCAAGACTATATTTTAATGATGTTATGAGACTTCATGTAGTACCGCTGTCGATTGTTTCTGATCATGATCCATGTTTTACATCAAGATTCTGGAAAAGTCTTTAGAAGGCCCTAGATACTGATATTCGTTTGAGCACTGCCTACCACCCACAATTTGATGGAGAGTTAGAACAGACAATTCAATCATTGGAAGACATGTTGAGGTTTTGTTCACTTAATTATATTGTAATGTGGGATTAGTATTTACCTCATGTAGAATTTTCCTACAACAATAGATTTCATTCGATTATACAGATGGAACCCTATGAAGCATTATATGGGAGGCGATGTCGTACACCAACTTGCGGGGATGATATTGGTGAAAGAATGCTCGTGGGCCCAGAACATGTTGAAGAAACAATGTAAAAGGTGAAGATTATCCAGAACCATATCAAGACATCTCAATGTAGGGAAAAGACCTATGCAGATAACCGAAGGAAGGATTTGGAGTTTCAAGAAGGTGACCGCGTTTTCTTAAAGGTATCTCCGTGGATGGGTATCATATGATTTGGTAGGAAGGGAATGTTAAGTCCCATGTACAATTGACATTTTGAAATCTTGGACCGAATTGGATTTGTAGCTTACCGTTTGGAAATGCAACCAAGTCTCTCCAAGGTTCACAATGTGTTCCACGTTTCAATGTTAAGAAAGTACATGCCAGAACCAACACATGTACTAACTTATGAAGAAGTGGAACATGAGCCCGATCAATCTTACAGTTAAGAGCCTATCAAGATTATTTATACAAGAGAACAAGTATTGAGAAATCAAACGACTTGTTTGTTGAAGGTTCTATAGAGGAACCATAAGATGGAGGAAGAAACATGGGAGCCTAAGGATCTTATGTTAAAGACATACCCGAATCTTTTTAGGTAATATTCAGTGAATTTCGAGGACAATAATTTTATAAGGAGGGGAGAATGTAACACTCCATGGTTTTGAAAATAAATATAGAATGCAATTTTATGATCTAACCATTAATCACAACTTTGTCTCTTCTATGTTTTAATTTCATGAAATGATCATCTAGAGTTGTGTTCAGTAAGTCATTTGGAGTTTGATAGAACAAACATGATTTTTTGTGAATAGTAACATACCCTTATGAATAGTAATATGAATAGTAATATTTCCCTCATGAATAGTAAATTTTATAATTATTTTATTTTCTTATGGATAGAAGATAATAACATCTTGGTTACTTTTTCATTGTGATAAATAAGTAATTATAGAATTAGAACTATTAATTTTTGAATTATGTATTATTTTATTTTAAATTTAAATTAATTCTATTTAGGAAATTATTTTTCAAAAAATGGACTTCACTTTTGAATTCTACACTTCAAAAAATGGTAGGAGTGATTTTTTTGGATTTTTCATGAAATTCTAGAATTTTTAATGAATTGTGAAATACGATAAAATACAGTATATAATAATTATTAGTAAAATAAACTATTTATGACATCACAAGTGATGCAAGGCCACTTGGATCGAACTCACATGCACTTATTACTATTTTGGATCACATGAAATAACACTATTTGGTTATCTTAAGAGAAATAATAAAATAATGAATTAAATATTCAAAATATACCCCTCTACTCCGCTATAAAAACCCCTCACTACTCCCTCTTCTCTTAACTACTATAAACCTTGAGGCTCCTAAATGCTCTTCCCAATTACCCTACCCTAATCTCTACCCACGTACAAGAATCATTTGGTCTTGCTGAAAGACCCAAACACCTTCCCTTAAGGAGTTTCTCAAGGAGGTTACTTCAAGAGGTAAAGTACCCTTCTTTCTCATTAGGTTTTATTTCAATTAATTTAATTTTGTTATCCTATCCTATCCTCCTATGCCCAAATGATCAGGATAACTATAGTAAAATTTATATACAGGATTTATATCATGTTAATGGAATAACCATCATAAATATTCTTACTCCCTCACTTTTATTTTATAAATGAAACCGATGACCATAAGGTTCTGATTTATAACCTTCATGGACGACGAAGTTTCGTTCATCAATTTCGTCTTCAATACTGGTCAAGAAACCATATTCATAGTTGAACCTGACTATAATATATGATTTATAACCTACATAATATTCAGGAACCAGAATATGTACATATAATTAAGTTATATGACCAAACTAGGTCATAATATTCCAAATACCGGCGAATAATTGAAGTGGTCGTCATCTAATGATTTATCCTCATTCCATGTAACCAAATGATAGAAATGACCATTATCAATTATTTATTTTCATTAATAATATATAATTCCAATCCTGGAGATTTATAACCATTCCACATGAACTTCATTACTTAAAAACAAGTGACCCAAATAGGAAAATAAAGGAAACGAACACTCCAGAAAGATGAAATTCAATACAATAAATTATCAATAAAGACATAAATGAACTAATCATAAATAAGGAAAAATAAATACATTTCTAATAGGTTATTATTTAATTTATTAAAAATTATAATTTCATATTCCAGGAGATTATGTACTAGAGAAGAACACATTTGTAGTAAATGTAAGGGTTTTTCCACCCGAACATCCATTTTCATTCAGGATGCTTTCATTGTCTAATTACCTCGATGTAATTATTATGTATTGTTATGTAATCATCATATATTCTGTGTCACTATCATATATATTTTTACAAACCAGAATCCTTTCTTATTTTATGGATAGTTACATGTTCTAAAATGATCTTTTAAAATTGATTCCAAAATACAAGCACGATTCAAGGGAATTTCTACAATTCATATATATTTACAAGGGAACTATATAATCTGTTTTTGGAAACCAATATCATTCTAAAAATACTCATTTTATTATTAAAATACTATTGTACTTCACTTCTTGTTTTATACAATGAATTTCCAAAACAACTCTTTTTTTCAAAACAAAAGAGTATTTGTCTCAAAATTGCTTAATGATTTGATAGGAGTAGTTTCATTTGATGCTCTTGTTGATTCCATGGTATTATTGGGTTTAGTAATATCTGAAGTCTTATTCCATATTTTATTTAATAGTTTATTATTGACTATATTGTGGATGATCTATCCTAAAACCATTCACCATATTACTCAGAATAGTTAGTGTTTTATGTTTAATGATTGGGGAAAGTTAGTTACATTTCAAATGATAGTTTCAATATGAATGTATATAATGTTTATGTTGATCCCCGCTCATATGTGGAATTAATTGGACTTATTATCTGATTTTTGGGGCCCGCTATAGCACCTCGATGAATCGGTAGGTCTCATGAGACAAATAGACGTGGAATTGGCTGAGGCCTTTCCCAATGTGATATGGATTTTGGCCGAAGCCTTAATCACTAGATGTCTTGGAAAAGGCCATGACAAAATGATTCAGAATGTCCGGAATATGCACTTCCCAAATTATGAATCTAGTAATTGAATGTTCAGGTGGTTATTCAACTAGTAGAATACCCATGATTATGTTTTATTATGGCATTATTTACTCAGCTCATATTCCTGCCATAATGTGTTTCATGTTTACTATTAAAGGAATGTGTTTTCAATTACTCACCATGTATAATGTTTTTATTATCTTCTGATGTATTTCTTACTCTTACTGAGCTTTTGATCTCCCCCCTTTCTTAAGATTCATTTTCTCAGGACATGAAGATGTAATTTATTAATGACATGCAAGCATAATCTAAGATACGAGATGTTTCTAGTGGAATAAAATAGTGTTTTGTTTCCATTAAAGTGGTAATGATAAACTTATTTATGTATCTTGTTTCCAATAATACTAAACAATATGTGACTTTTGGTTTCGTATTCCTTGAATAAATTCCAATGTAATCAAATAAGGAACCGACTCTGGTAAACTGGAGTCGGGTCCTTACAGTTCGTATTACTTTCATGTATGACATTGTAATCATATAAAGCACCGACTATAGGAAACTGGGGTCGGTTCCTTACATAATATACCCATGATTGTTCTTTATCGTGGAATATTTACTCTGCTCATATTCCCTCCCTATTATGTTCACATTTATTTTTAAAGGAATGTGTTTTTAGTTATTCATCATGTTTAATATTTAGGTTTATGATATCTTCTCTTGTATTTTTTTTCCATACTAAGCATCTAATGTCACCCCTTTTTTATGTTTCATTTTTTCAGGACATGAAGATGTTTGTCATTATGTTCTGTAGGGTTAAATATAGAGTTATGGATATTCCCAATAAAAATTATATGTTGTATTTCATTTCAAGTTATAATGTTGAACCAATGTATGTATCCAGTTTTCCAAAACTATTAAACTACTCAGTCCATTGGTCTTTGAATCCTTATAATAATGAAAATGTTTTAAATAATGCATTGGATCCATGAAACTGGGGTTGGGGAGTTACAACTGGTATCAAAGTATGTTTTGTAGAAAATTAGGAAAATAGATTTAGAAATTGTAAATTAGGGAACAAAAACCAAAGATAGACTTTTAGGATAAACATACATGAACATATAGGAATTTTGGTAATGAATAGATGATGTAGATATTTCTAGAAAATACATCTATGTTTGGATACCACAAGCTGATTTGGTTTTGGGACAGATGTACCTATGAGTAACCACTCTGACAGGGACTTTTTGGCATGACATATTGTATCATGGTACATGACAATGAGCCTTACTATGCACGTGGTTTGACACTTTCGGGGGATATTATTAGGATAATTATCATTTTTTATTATATACAATTATGAAGGATTTATTCATCCAAAGTAACCAATGTATATGGTTCTAGGATTTATGATGCATAAATTTTTGATATTTGTTATACCATGTTTAGATTTATAGAAATTTCATATTTGTTTGAGAAAATATAGTATATGGAATTGATTAAAAATGTTTCCTAGAATAAACAATGAGAACATCACCAATTCATGTGATGAATATAGTAAGAAGGATCAACTCTCACATTGGCTTAAACCATCATTTCAAAGGAAGATAGTCTACCTAGTATCCACATATTATGATGAAATACTATCATGTGATAACAAAGTAATTAAATACTTCTCTGAGTCTTATTAATTTTAATGGAAGCAAAATAATAAGAAGATAGTAGAGAAAAATATGGATAAAAAGAAGATGGCAGAGAAGGGGTTTCCACATGTGATAACTGTGGAAAAAATCACCCTGGTAAATTCTTGTAGGGAATGGATGTTTGTTGTAAGTGTGAAAAAATGACACCAATTTCAGGATTGTAAGGGTAATAAAAAGTTTTCCAATATACAATTATTCAATTTCTAGGAGATGAGACACTATGTGAATCAATGTCCGAAGCATCAAAGGATTATACCCCAAATAATTATACTGGATAATGATCAAGTTATGATGCTACCATAGATGAGGTAGAATGATTAATATTCCTAGTTAAGAATGATTCCATTTGATTTTTTAGCAATGTACTGGTTATAAGAATTATGGAACATATGAGGATTGCACTGTTATACTTGTTTTTTATGTATTTGAAACCATAAGTTGAATGGTACCACGAAAAGATATTCACTGGGAAGTTAATATTTTTAGGAAATGCATGATTGAGGTAAGGACAACCCTTAATATATTTCAAATGATAAAGATAATGATGAAGAAATAATTCATTTGTATAAGTACTGACTACCTCAAAACAAATTTATGACTTGTAGATATGTGGTATCTGTGATTATTGATGTAGGTTACATCATTTTTGCATATAAAGAACATATCAAAAATCATGTGAAAGGATGAATTCATGTTTCAAATAAGGTTTTATAGAAATTTAGTTTCTTACCATATTTCTAGAGGACACATGATGAGGATATTCAAATGTCAGAAATGTGAAAATTTTTGGTGGCTTCATGTTGATTATAGGAACATAATGTAAGAGATGTATTGAGCATGATAGATCATGGAATTCTAAACAAACAATGATTTCAAAGGACCCCGCATACATGAATGGGAAAATCTGGATATGATAATGATTCTAATGTATTGGATAACAATATTTTGGAAAGTTAAACCATTTGAGAAATTTTTTATGTTGACCATTTTATGAGTTTTAAGAGATTAATCTCAATACATGATGTAGTGTGTCCTAAGAGATGATGTAAAGATATTCCAATGCACAAACAAAGGATATGATTGTGTTTATGATATAGAAATGTATATTTATACACTTTTAGAGTGGAATAATTCAACAACTCTACGAAAAGAGTCATAAACCAAAATGTTTTCCTATTATCATATTTTTTCATGATATCAAAGAAGGTTTTCACTACTGTAGTTTATATTATTTTGGTAGTGATCTTTCATATGAGCATGGTATTTATCATTTTCTATCAAAAAAACACGATTGTTTGATTCTTCATCCATGACCATCTTTTCCAATTAGAATGTGTAATTTTGTATCAACCTATGTATTTCACTTTACCTATTGTTAGGGGGATATTTTAATCATATTTCTGATGTGGGATTCCCACTACAGAATTTCCATGTATCGACCATTATCTTTAAATTTTCATATTCTATTGTTGATGGTGAAATTTTGGTAAGGATGGGATAATGCAAAACCATAATATTTTTAAAATAAATATTGAATTAATAAAACACTTAGTTTCGAAAAAAAAACTATTTTATAATCTCGCTAATAAACATAATTTTTTCACCGATGTGATTTGAATTTCAAAAAACTAACCTACACAGCTGCATTCAGTAAACCATTTAGAGTATGATAGGATCAAATTAAATTTTTGATGAATTGTAACTTGGCCCTTATGAATAGTAAAAAAAACCATATGAATATAAATTAATAGAAAATAGGCCAAGAAAAATATAAATTACATCCATTAATGTATTAATACTATTTAAACTTCTTAGAAGTGACCAAATGATGTCACCTTTTGTGTTGGAATTTCCTCAAGTCATAAATATTTTAGTTTAAATTTAATCATTAATTTAATTATTTTAAATGGTTTTATTTTCATAAAAGGTAAACATAATTTCTCATTTTATTTTCTTATATTATAAGATAATTGTTTGGGAAATTGAATAACGTTTCAAGATGTTATAAAATGAGTTATAATTTTAAAATTGTTTTTTGAATAAGTTATTTTTTATTAAATTGAATTAAAAATATTTAGAAACTGATTTTTGAAAAATGGATTTAATTTTTCAATTCTACACATCGAAAAATGTTTGGGGTTATTTTTTGGTATTTTTGTAAAATTCATGAATTTTTAATGAATTGTTAAATATAGTAATTTACTGTATATATACATTATGTGTTGAATACAATATTCCTAGCGTCATGTCTGATGTAATGCCCCTTTGTTAGAAATCACATGATCTTTATACTATTTTTGGTGAGGGAATCATCACTATTTGTTATATTAGAGAAAAATAATAAACTAATGTCTAATATATAACGAAAACACTCCTCTTCTCCACTATAAAAAACACCCACAATCCCCTCTTCTAATCACTCCTCTCAAGACCTGAGACTTTTCTAAATTCTACTAAAATCTTCTCCAAATATTATCCCCTATTTCCAGTATCCATTTGTCTCATAAAAATACAAAATCCTCTCCCGTAAAGAGGCTCTCAAGGAATATTAATTCAAGAGGTAATTTTCTCTTTTCAATTATTTTAATTTCTTCTCAAGTTCCTTTTTTTTCTTTTCTATCTTCACCTATCCTCATCAAATTTTTCTTAAAAATAATGTACCTTACATATACTATATATTTTTTTATTATGGATTATGTTATTATCATCTCTCCTTTATCATTCAATTATGCAAGTATAAAAAATACCACCTGAGATGTGCTCATTTACCACATTCAAGGATTTTGGGTTTTCAATTTCGATTAAAGTATTCAATTATAGTCATGAAACCATTATTATAGTTGAAGAAAACAATAATATATGTATTTTTTATCATCTATGGTTCTATAAACTTTTTACACTCTTGGTTTATATTTATAAAGCTAAATGAGATCTTCATCTTCAAAAGCTGCCAATTAACCCAAATGGTTATCATTAAATAATTTTTATAATTATTCATATTCACTCCAAATAACCAAATTAAATTTACGACCACCTAAAATTATGTATCTTAAATAATAATATATAACTTCAATTCTAAAAAACCTTCTTTATTTTACAAGATTCTGTGTTCATGTATATAGGTATACCGATCTGGAAATAAATGGACCCAAATAATGAAACTGAACCTATTAACCCAACAGAAAGGCCATGAACGAACATTATAAAGTTATAAAAAAGAAATAATTTTAAAGGAGGTTCTTAAATTATTAATTAATGAACCAAAATTTTATTATTCATGTAATTAAGATCATGTGAAGAACACCATTAGACATAAGGTAAGGGGTTTCTTCATCTCACTTCCATTTTTGTGAGATATTCCTTATTCAGTACAATTACTTTTGTATGGTGAATTTATAATTCCAAATGATATTCCATATAATGATTCTATTTATATTCATTATATTAAATTTATCATTTTATGATTAATAATTTTGGGTCATAAGATTCAATTGTTGACAATGTTGTAAGGGTTTTTTACCCGAACCTCCATTTTCATTCGGGTTACTCTTATTCACTACATAACTCATTTAAATTCTTATTTATTAATATTTACTCCTAATTTATTCTTTGATAATGTAATATATATGTGTAATAACATGAATTTTAGTTTAATTTATGGGGATTTATATGTTTTAAAACGATCTTACAACAATTCTTCCTGAAATACAAGCCCGATTCAAAGGAATTTTTCAAATTCGTACTGATATTCATGGGATTTCTATTATTTGGTTTTTGCAAACATTATATTTATAAAATCACTTATTTTATTATTAAAATGATATCCAAATTCACTTTTTGTTTTATCTAAATAATTTTATAAAAGAACTATTCTTTTATAAGTAAAAGAGTATTTATCTCATGAATTACTCGATGATTTTATAAGAGTATATTTATCTATTTTAACACTCACATTTTTATTATTTTTCATTTTTTATCATATACCATATTAAATTAAATGGTTTATGATTAGTTTGACTATATATGTGATATTTTAAATCCATTCTCCATTTTACTTTGAATGATTAGTGTTTATGCCTAATGTTTGGATAACATTATTCGATTTTCATATGCTATTTTCAATACGAATGTATTTGTTTTTTATGATTATACTCATTCATGTGAAGAATTAATTGGACATATAATGTGATGTGTAGGTCCCACTATACCCCCTGTATGCATTAGTAGGTCTTAGGACACGAACTATGGTCTTGGCACGAGGCCTTGACAAAATGGTTATTAATGGTCTTGGCATGAGGCCTTGACGGTATGGTTATGATGTCTCGCATGATGAATTAACTCATTATGAAACTAGTAATTGAAATTTCTTGTGGTTATTAAACTATTATAATACCCATGATAGTGCTTTATTATTACATATTTACTCTAATATTCCTGCAATATTATGTTGATGTTTATTTTTAAAGGAATTTGTTTTTAATTATTCATCATTCCAAATGTTTGGGTTTATAATATCTTCTGATATATTACATACCCATAGTAATCATTTAATATCACACCTTTATTTTGTTTCATTTTCTCCAGACATGAAGAATTTTATTAATATTTTCCTATAGGGATAAACATAGAGGTTGTAATGTTGAACCATCCACAGCTGAACTTAGAGTTGTGGATGTTCCCAATAAAACTTATATGTTGTATTCCATTTAAAGTTGGAATATTGAACCGATGTATGTATATTGTTTAAAAAAAATACAAAACTACTCATTCCTTCTAGATTTGGCTCCGTTTTATCATCCAATGTATTAAATAACGTACCAGCTCTAGGCAATTGGGGTCGTAGCGTTACAATACTCTAGCTCGATAGAATGACATACACTGCTAAGTCACCAATTGTCCACATTAATGTTGCTTTCATTATGATTTTATTCAACTACAAAATATGTACTAACACCATTACTCCATAATAAAATTATCTCATCAATCAATGAATTTAAATAAACATCAGTATTATTTTTTGGATTTCGTGGAATTAGTAATGCCAAAATTGTATGTGGTTTATTCATTAAATTCAAAGGGGTAATTTACATGAAGTTATAATTATGATCAAACAATAATATTGAAAATCATATGAACCAAATGGACAAAACCAATCAGTATAAAGGCTCAATAAAAAGTTATAAGATTTTGGAAAAAAATAAAGACACACTTGATAAAAATGTTTCTTTGAATCACCATCATAAAAATTATTTAATATTTTACAGATAGAAATATTTAATTTCTATCATGTCGTAAATGACATTGTGTTGCGAGACATTAATAAAAATTATTAATATAGCTTTAATTTAGAAATACATCAACTGTATAACGACAATAAATTTGGACTTTTATTTATTGTTACTGTTCAAACCTAGATTTTCCACATGTAAGAAAATTAACTAACAACTCATATTCAACATAATATAGGATGAAATCATTTGAAATTCATGGATCATTTATTAATAAAGGCCCTAATTACGGAATAAACTTTTACTTTTAAATAAATTAATAGGTTACACATTTCCCTTAGGAAACAGTGATTTATCCAAAGAAAATATTTGATCAAAAATACTTTTTGAAATTATTTTATATGATTCAATAACTATAAATTTAATAATAACATAATATTTTATTTTCATTCCCCAGGGATATAACAAGAACATATTTTTCTTCAGAAACTTATAAAATTGAGATGGTTTCAACTCGGGAGTAGAGTTATCATTTTTAGTTTCTTTTTGTTGATAATTCAAGACAACATCCTCGTGTACTAGAGTTTGAATCCATTATGGTTCTAGAACCAAATTATTTATGTCTTCTCTTGAATTTAATTCACCAAGTTGATTATAAAAAAAAATCATTCCAATAACTGAAAAAGAAATAGATGAACCAAAACACCATCAAATGTTTAATATATCATTAAATCACTTTTTTTATTTGGACACATATTTATCCCTTATGAATAAAATTTTAGTTCTGATGATGCTAATGAATAAATATTTTTGACACACTTTATATATAATAAATTTATAGCCAAACACTTATGATTTCTACAATTATATTCTGAATCTTTATTTTCTAATAAAAAAGTATTGTCTACTACCTTATTTCAATGTATTTGAAAACAATGAATATAAAAATATTGCTTTTGATTAATCTGATATAAGGAATAAATTATCTGAATAATATCAAAAAATCAAACAATCACTAAATTTATGTAATTATTACAAAATATTTGAAATTATTGGAAAACACCTCTGAATATCCAAAATTATTATAAACTAAAATAATAATTGTAATCTGAAATATTGAAAACTATTTGTTAAAAATTAATACAAATTATTATTATTCTTATCTATTTCATACTAATTGTTTCTATTTCATAATATTTCGTATTATTTATTACAAATTTATTATTTTCGGTAAACATTACTAATAAATACTAATTATTATTAGAAATTATCGATAATTATTTACTATTTTGTAATAATTATTACTAATTGTTACTCACTGTTACTAATTATTACTAATTATTACATTTTATTAATAAATATTACTAATTATTACTTATTATTACTAATTATAAGTAATTATTGGTAATTATCGACAATAATCACTAATTATTAAAAATTATCAACATTTTTTACTAATTTTTACTATTTATCAGTTATGATCACTAATTATTACTAATTATAGGTATCTATTACTAATTATTAGTATTTATTATTAGTTATTATAAATTATTGATAATTAAGATGAAATATTGGTAATTATTACGAATAATTACTAATTATTTCTAATAATTACTAATTACTGGAAATTAATAGTAATTATTTTAATTATTACTAATAATTTGTAGATTATCGGTAATTATTACTAATTATTGGAAATTATTAAGAATTATTACTAAATATTAATAATTTTTTCTAATTATTACTAATTATTCGTAATTATTATAAATTATTCGTCATTATTGGTAATTATTACTAATTATTGTCAATTTTTTTATTAATATAAATAATGGGTAGTTATTTCTAATTATTACTAATTATTTCAAAATAATGGTAGATTTTTGTCAATATGACTATTTATTGAAAATTATTACAAATTATTGGTAATTATTGATAATAATTTGTAATTATTGATAATTATTGTAGTTATTGGTAATTATTACTAACTATTACTATTTATTGCCAAATATTAATAATTATTGCTAATTATTACTAATTATAGGTAGTTATTGGTAATTAATACTAATTATTGATAATTATTACTAATTATAAAAACATATTACTAATTGTTACTAATTATTCAATGTTATTGACAATTATCGGTAATAAATATTAATTGTTATTATTTAAAACTAATTAATATTAATTATTATTAATTATTGGTAATTATTGGAAATTATTATTAATTATTGGTAATCATTGGAATGTATTATTTATCATTACTAATTATAGGTAATTATTATGACCAATTATGACTAAATATAAATAATTAATAGTGGTTGTTGTTAATTATTTGTAATTATTGGAAATTATTGCTATTTATTATTATGTATTGGTAATTATTATTAATTATATGTAATTATGGATAATTATTTGTAATTATCACTATTTATTGGAAATCATTGGTTGTTATTACTAATTATTTCCAATTATAACTAATTAATTCTAATTACAACTAACTAATACAATTATTGATAATTATTTGGAATAAATTGTAATTATGGGTAATTATTACTAAAAAGTAATAAATATTTGTAATTATTACTAATTATTGATATTTATTTGTAATTATTACTACTTATTAATAATTATTACTAATTACTACTTATAATTGGTAATTACTATTTTTTAATGATTATTGATAGTTATTACCCAGTATCGTTAATTATTACTAATTATTGACTAATTTTTGATAATTATTACTAACTATCGGTAAATAATAATGATAACGGTCAATTATTATTATATATAGATACTTATTAACTATCATTACAAATTTTTAATACAAATCTTTAATTAATCTTAATTTCTACTAATTTTTTTTAATTCATAATATCCTGTCACCCGCATTTATGTATTTTCCTTACCTTTTACATGTTTTCCTCTTTAATTAGGATTCTCTTTGGAATACCAAGGATGGAGAACATTTTCTATAAAAATGACCTAATGTTTAGAGATGTAGGTTTGTTGGAATTAATGTATTTCGAGTACTATTGGGCTAATGGATTTGCACGGTTTCCTCGAGTTTAGAGAATACCCAAGGTGTTTCGGGTTTTTGTGTAAGAATATATAGTTTCCGATCTCTTTATGAAATTTACATAGTGTAATGGGAGTACACGTTGTGTATTGTTTTTCTACCACATGTCTTGAGCTGAGTACACAACATTAACGATTACATTCCATGTAAGGGTTACATGTCGTGTAATGTTAAAAGATCAGTTTTTAATAAATATGTTTGGGTTTTTCAGAGTATGTGACCCTTGAGGATTACATGATGTGTAAAGGGATTACATGGTGTGTAAATGTTGTGCATTGGGATTTTAGGGCACTGCACTACTGATATTTTTATTAATTCTTCTGCATCTCTCTCCCCTCTCAACCGAGGTCTCTTCTCCGATGATTTTGGGAGACACCATTCGATCCAGAATGATTCACTCTATGATTGATCAATATTGTGGTTGGGTTTCATATCTCTAATTGAGTAATCTTGTATACTTATTTGTTCATTTTGATCGTGGTAGTTTTCATGCATTATGTTATCAGATCCATTGACTCATGGTGATGATTCCTTTGTTTATTTTCTAGATCTCTTAAGTGATCTTGTTCCAAGGGTTGTTTCCTTTTAGGTTATAGTGCGACAGGTATGTGTTCTGTAGATATGTTTTTATTCCTCTTCTCGGTTACCACATCTTTTTAATTGAATCAATTAATAGATGTATACATTGATTCTCGGGTCCCCACTGTTGTGGTAGGTTTCTTCATTATGGTGGTTTTCATTATGAGTGTGTGAAACCCCTATTTTGAGGTAGGAGGATCCCACTTTAGCCTATGTTGGTGAACTACAATTCTCCTACTCTTGATTAATAGTTTTTTAAATGAAATGACATGATATGACTGATTTGGTTAATGTGCGTGGTACTGGGTTTTTATAAAATATGTTTTCCCCTACTTTTGGTAAATAGAATGGGTTTTTCAAAGAATTGTGAAATGGTTGTCTGAAATGGGTTCCAAAGCATGAAATGATTAAATGGTTTTGAAAATAGAGCACATGGGAAGCTTTGGGTACTTATGTGGAAGGTATGGTAACATGTCTCTTCCACTTTTAAAGTGTTTGACAAAGGGGATTTCCTCTATTTCCTAGGATCATTGTTCCTGGGACTTATAAGAAATGTTGGGAGGTTCACCATCAGGGGTCTTCATCTACTCTCTAGACTCATTTACTATTTTTAGGTGCTTGATGTGTGCACGATTATCCATTTTGAGGTATGAGTGTCCCAACTATCCTGACATAGTGTGATCCATAGAAAGTTGTTACCTCTTATTCTTGGCCGATTTGGGCATTTTTTTTGGATTTTACTATTTTTAATTGTACTACCATGGATTTTATATGATATGTGATGAATTATCATTTTAATACGATATATATTCTATGATATATATGGATATGAAATACTTCGAAATTTATTTACCAGATCTATTTTTGAAATGTGGGAAAGGGGGGAATTAAATGTTTTTCCATGCTTTTGATATAAAAACTATTAAACTATATCATGCGTTGTTTTCTTTAAAGTTGATCATGCTTGGATTATTGATCAGTGATATGATATGGAACTCCTAGGAGAGACCCTACTGATCCTATTAGCTAACATTCTACATACCCCTTCAGTGGTGTGTAGACCTGGTTATTCCATTTGATGTGGGAAATGTCAAGGCGCTGCATTGAGGTCTAGGTTTTCTATCATATTGGTTTTTTGTAACTGGATGATGAGATGCTGTGGGATTTTTCACACTATCATATGGAGTCCATTGGAGTAGCTATTTATCTTTTTTTCATTTTTAGTTGAACTTATATCTTGAAGATTTTTTTTCTACCATTCCAATTTCTTTGCTTCCACTATTCCCTTTTTGTTTGGATATATATATAAATAAATAAATATATTTGTGTTTTTATCCACTATATCTTTCTAAAGATGAATATATATGTCATGTTGTCTGCATCAGGTTGGGAGAAATTGTTTCCTCTATTTGTTGTTATTTTCATGGGTCTTAGACTCTAGACCATCAGGATCATGAATGCTCTTCGGGTTCATTATGTTTCATGTTGGGTACTAGTTGGAGAGGGAATCTGGGTCGAGTTAGTCAAATTTTGGAATCAAAGGCAGTCTTTCCTCAATAGTCATTTTCTTAGGGAAATTACAAGATTATAGATTGGATTGTCCAAACATGGGAGGAATATTGTGGTGAGTTCCTAATAAACTCTTTCGATGATGATACTCAAGTTACCATGGGATATTGGGATGTGTGTCACCCATTTCATGTTCTTCATGTTAATCTCAGTTTTTTCTTAGGAGTTTTATAGTTTAAATTGAGAATATCATGTTGTATGATCGTGTCATCTATTTTGGGGTGAAACAGCATGCCTCTATGATGTTTTTGTGAGTTCTTTAGGATGGTGTAGCTGATTATCCTTAAGGTAATCCTCTTATGGATAAGAACTTTATCAAGGATATCATGCTGGATGTTCATGATGTGGATCAGAACACACCAAAATATCATATCATTTTTTTGAGGTATAACCAAGAGATGTTGGAGACTAAGAAGTATCATAGTCTTTGTTTCATGTGACCCCACAATACTTTATATGTATGAATTAACCTCATGTGGTAGAGGACTAGCAGGAAAATATTGATAAGATCGTCAACTTTTTGAATACGCCTAATATTATCAAGGTGATGTGTGTAGCATTTAGACTTGAGTGTCTTACAATGCATTGGACAAATTCCATTGTACATATAGATAGACACATGGACTTAAACTAGAATGGTTTAAGACTATCTTCTATTTCAATATTTTTCTAGATTCAATAATGACAGTTAATTATTTTGAGTACCACTCTTTGTAGTAGGGAGTGAATTCAGTGTCGACATACACTAATTGGGTTCTAGATGTAGTTCATTATTCACTAGAGGTTTTAAAAAATGACTACTTTAAATCCCATAAGTACCCACATGGTTTGTAACTAGATATTAGATCATATGTATTTCTTCTAACGATTTAGACCAATGAGGACATAGTGGATAGTGATATGATGGAATAAATTAATAATACATGAAAGGCTTGATATTTTCAACTTTTTTTCCACGTAGTGGTTGCTTCAGTGGAACACCATAGAAAAAGTGGAAGTGACGAGATCATTACCAGAGTAGTGGATGTGGTCCTCAGTAGAAGGCCTCTCTACAACCTCCAGTTACCACTAGTGGACTTCCTTTGACATTATATTAGTGTTTCATGGATAAACACATAGAGATTTTATTCTTCACATGTAAGGATGTGTATAAATTATGGACATTATGGTCATACACAATGTTTCTGTCAATCAATATATACAACACGATATGGTCAAGGATCGTTAGCTCCAATGGATACTATGGGGATGTTAGATGCTTAAAATATTACAAGGCTCCAGCCATTGGCCTCATAAGTGAAGCACTATTACACAATAGATTATTTTTTCATAAGAGGTAGATGTGGTTCTAACAAAAAAGAGAGGTAAAATCATTATTTAATCATACATAATGATTAATTTATTTGACATTGGTGCTTCCCACTAATTTATATATATCCATTTTTTTATATTCTTAACCTTCTTATGGAACTCATATCCTTTATTATAGTTCTTGAGGCACCTTTTAGTAAGAAGAAAGAGCATGTGTTTCAATGTCCATGTGTGCTGTCGATAGATGTTTTGGAGTTAGTTTGTGATTTTTTCCTTCTTTGTATGGATTTTATTGATGATATCATTAGGATGGATTGACTTGTTGTTCATCATTCTGAGTTTTAGTTTTATCATTGGAATGTATCATTTTGTACAGCTAATGGGATCTCATATACGTATCAAGGAGAGCGGGATCACATGTTTGGTCATGTAAAATATTCCCTCATAGATCTCATGAAATGTTTTTATGTTTCTATAGTTGAGACCGATGATGTTAATTCTTTTATTGATGTTCCCACTGTTGTTCATGATTTTCCATATGTTTTCCTAGAAAATTTCTCCTAGATTCTAGTAGAAAAGATTTAGAGATTATGATTTACCTAGTTCCTTGTATGAAATCAAGTTCGATACCTTCCTATCATATAAAAAAACAAATATTGTGGAAATAATTATTTAGTGGGATGGCCTAATGGAAACGGGTTTTGTTTTCCCCACTCTTATTCCTTGGGTACCCCATTTCACTTTTTCATGATATAAAATTTTTCACTTCAATTTTGTGTGGACTATCAAAAGTTGAACTGGATAAAATATAAGAAAAATTTTCATTTGCATCATCTGGATGATTTGATTAATCAATTAATGGGGGGAAAGTGGTATTAGAAGATTGATATTCAGTTTAGTTATAATTAGTTTATAGTTCAAAAGTATGATATATAGAAGAAAATTTTTCATGAGGAGGTATGGCCATTATTATTATCTTGTGACAACAGTTGGTTCGACCAACACTCCAATTGTTTTTATGGCATTCATGAACAAAATATTCCATTAATATCATGATAATTTTTTTGATATGTTAATGGATGATACTTTGGTTTACTCAAGATCCGAGCGTGAGCACAACCACCATTTGAATTTGGTTTTAGAAATCACATGGAGTCCCCATTTGTATGGAAACAATTCAAAATTTTATTTCTGGATCCATGAATTGATGTTATCAAGGGATGTGATTTATAATCATGGCATATCAGTTGATCCTGAAATGATAAAGGTTGTATTGTCATGGGAACAACCACTTACTGGATTTGAGATTCAGAGGATCCTTGGTATTGATGGATACTATCAATGATTCATTACAGATTTATCTAATTTGGAATCACCTATGATTTTTATTAACAGGTAAAGGGTGAAATTCACATGGGATGAAAATATTCAGTCATATTTTGATGATAAGAAATGACTTTTAAAATTAGCTCCAATTCTGATCATACATGTTCCCAATAATGGGTATGTAGTTTTATGTGACGCTTCTAGAACTGGATTGGATTGTTTGCATATACATGATGGTAATTTGGAAACTCAGAAATCTCATTATAAAAAATTGCATGTGAATAATTACCCCACCAATGATTAGATATTCTTGCAATTATGCATGCGCTTATGTGTTGGAATTACTATATTTTTTGGGAGTGATTTGTAGTATTTTATAAACATTAGAATTTGAGATAGATTTTTTTTTATAAATTATTAAATCATATTCAAAGGTGAATGCTGGAATACCTTTAGAGGTTTTAATTAAGTATTGCACACACCCCTGGGAAGGGGAATGTAGTTGAAGACACTCTTAGTAAGAAAGTGTCATCACATGATGTTCTGTAATTGAAATATGAGTATAGCCTTATGGGTATTTTCACTCAATTGAATTTGGATGATCAAGAAGATGATTCAGGCACAGTTTTGTCCAGTTTTTAGTTATCATCATCTCTCATTGAGAATAGTCAATCAATTAATTAGTATGATGAATATTTTTTATAAATTTTAGAAACCCTATTTTATGGGGAGACCATTTCAAGTTGGTATCTGTCTTAATAAGGAATTCTCAGTTATGTGGAATGGTTTCTTAACTCAATATCAATGGGTAGATAAATTTAGTTTGAATTTCATAGTTCTTCATGAGATATTATTTCAGGCACTATGAAGAAGTATTATGACATGATATGGTGATTCTAGTTGTCGGGTCTGAATTATGGCATTGCTGATTATGTGTCCCACTATTAAAACTACCAACAAGTGATTTCAGAGCATCTGAAACATTGTAGTTTTCTTTATCCTATCCTAGGGCCAGTTTTGAAATGGTATAATGTATCCGTGGAATTTGAAGTTGGATTACTATAGACTCTTAGAGGGAGGAATTCTGTCTAGTTGGTAATTAATTTGTTGAAAAAGTCATCTCATTTCATTAAGATCAGAGACACCACTAATGTTAATCATCTAGGTATGATATATATATATATATATAATGTTTTTTGATGTTACAGGGGTTATTTATAATGTTGTTTTACATAGGGATCCTAGGTTTACATCTAGGTTCTGTATGAGTCTCAAGGAGGTGATGTGGAATTAGATCAGGTAAAGTACAACTTATCATCCATAGGAAAATAGTCATATAAAGTGTGGTATTTAGATCCTGGTGGATAAGTTCCATGCATATTTATGGGATTTTTGTAGGTATTTTGACAACCATTTTGGGTTGGTTGAGTTTTCTTATAAAAACAACTATTAGTCATTAATGCAAATAGATCCTTTTGAGGTTTTGTATGTTTTCCCATGAAGGTTACATCTTTAATGGGCATACTTGGATGAAGATTATTTGGTTAGAATTATTTTTTTGATACATTTGTGGTGATTATAGAAATATGTCAATTTAATGTTATAGGCTAGAGTCTATATAAATTTTATTTAAAACAACAGTGTCATCCTTTGAAGTTTTCTATAGATGAACATGTTTTCTTGGTAGTTTATCTTCGGTCAGGTCACTATCAACTTAGAAAATTGGGAAATTTCTCTCCAATATAAATTATTCTATTTTTGGTCACCAATCGGATTGGGAAGCTTTATTATGTGATAATTTTTTGCTATATTTTATAGCCATTCATGGTGTCTTCCACATAACTCAACTTAGGTAATAACATCATGATCCTTCTCACATTACAATATTGGATGAAATAAAGATAGATATATGTGTTTCTATTTATGGAACAACTAGTATAGATAACTGAATCTCAATTTAACTTCTCACATGGGAAGTCTATTTAGTGTTTCAGAGTATTATGGTAGCATGAATCTAATTCTAATAATATAAGGGAGAACAATTCAATGACAAGGGAGTGGTGGCCTTGAATCATTACAGGGCTACAAACTTCTACATAACATCCTAGGGATGAAAAGTCTTATAATGGGGAGTTTGTAACATCTTGTTAACAACATGCTTGTATTTACCTTGACTTTACCTGTTTTTATATTTAGTTGTGTGCACATTTAGACTCCGAAGGATTTATATTTTTTAAAAAAAATTCATAAAGGATTGTTGATATGTGTTTGTTTGAATAAATTGCATCTAAGTATAAATGTGTTAATGGATTTTTGGGTTTCTCCATGAGTTCCGAGAATGCCTAAGGTGTTTTGGGTTTTCATATAAGAATATATAGTTCTCTATATCATTGAAAAATTTAAACACCATGTAATTAGATTGAAATATATTTTATTGTTTTCTGTCTCATGTCGTGACTATGTGAATTATTACACATTGTGGAATGTTAAAATATCACATTTTCTGGAAAAGAAAATAATATTTTCAACGTATGTGATCCCTGAGGATTACACGACATGTAAAGAGATAAAATCCATGTAAATATTGTGAAAATGGATTTTAGGTAATTAAATAGATGATATGATTATTCATTCTTCCCCATCACTCTCCCCTCTTGACCCATGGTTCATCCTCATTGATTTTGGGAGCCTCTGTTCGATCCAGGTTGATTCATTCAACGATTGATCATGATATTTAAGGGGTTAAATATCTCATGGTGATTAATAATTTCTAATTATTCTAATCCTTTGATCATTATTGTTCCATTTCATTGGGTTATCAGATCCGTTTATCCATGGCAATGGTGCATTTGTTTCATTTTTAGATCATTTATCTGATCTTGTACCAGGGATCGTTTCCTTGTTGGTTTCAGTGTGGAAGGCATTATTTCTTGCGGTATGTATTGTTTCCTATTCTCTATAAACCTGTTTATTTAATTAAATAGAATATGATATGTTTAAATTGAATCTAAGTCCTTCTTTATTATTGTTTTTTATCCCTTGTGGTGGTTTTCATTGTGGGTTCGGGTAACCTGGTATTTGAGGAAGGTGGTTCTTTATCTATCCTTGGTTGGTGAATTGAATTCATCCCTTTTTTAATTAATTTTTTTATTTAATGAAAATGAGTACGGATTTGTTTTGTGTGAGTGGAACTGGGTTTTTATAAAAGATGAGTTTCTCTTAGTTTTGATAAATGAAAAGGGTTTTTTAAATTATCGTGAAATGGTTTTCAAAGTATTATATAATGAAATGGTTCGGAAAATATATCACATGGGATGTCTTGGGATCTTATGTTGAAGGTATCGTAGTAGGTCTCATCCACTCCTAGAGGGAGGGGGTCATATGGGGATTTCCTCTATTCCCCGTGTATTTTATTCTAGGGGCTTGACAGAATAGTTGTGATGTAGCTTTATAGGGTTTTCTTATTCTCTCTAGACTTGATGCATATGTCCAGTGGCTTGATGAACATTAAATTGTCTATTTTTAGGTACAACTTGTTTGATTTGGTGTCCTAATACTAACTATTTTTACTTTGATTACATTTATATTAAATGTATGGAATATTAAAAAAAACTATTTATTATGTATTGTTTGTTGTATTACATGACTCTAATGAAATATTTTTTAGAGTATACAATTAATTGATAAGGTCATAGAAGTTCCCCTTTATGATGATAACCTTGATGTTATATGATAACATTGTTAAATAATGTTTTGCGATTGGATAACGTACTATGATGGGATACATTTTAAATAGACTATCTGGGGTGAGAACATGTAATTAAATGATTATTCTTATCATGATGTCTACACTTGGTAATCTCAAAGAGGGAGATCATGAGAACAAACCAACAGGTAGAAAATACACTTGTTTTAGTATCATCAAATATTCCAATCTACAAGCCTGTGAGATGGTCCTTAGATTTTATGATTATTATTAATACATGATACAACTCTTTTACATAGATGTATTTTGTAAACCATGATGTTAACAATTAATGGAGAAGGAGGACACATTGGGTGCATCATGAGTGACATGTCATTAATGAATATGTCAAGGAAGGATTTCCCCTTTCCATATTTATGGAAGTTGATATCTCATCCTTTTGATTGGAATAGAATGATCACATTAAATTCCATTTCCATAGTGTAACGACCTGTTTGGTTAAGATAGATAATGAAAGACAAATCAATCATATAAGTTGGTGACATAGATGTGGAAATTTCTTAATGAGATATTTTTAAAAATGGATTATATTACACTATGATCATTCATATGTAGTTTTCAATGTTGTGACATTAAGTTCATTCTCTTTGGTGGATTGAGCTGATACTGGACAATAATCATGGATTTTAGGAAAGACCTCCCGATTCCAATGAGAAATAATCCTAGAGGGTCACACACTATGTGTTTCTCTTAATCTAATTAAATTCAATTTTACTTTAATTAATGAAATAAATATTATTCTCTAGTCTTTGGAATAAATTTGTTGAGGTTATTCTGATCGGATAAATTAAATAAATATTTCTTCACTGGATTATGAATAAAATATTAATTTTATTTATTAATTATTTTAATAAATGTGTATTTGATTTTTTTTCCAATAAAATAGTTATTCAGATGTTCAATAAATTCTAGAGATTGAATGGACCAAGGTCGATTCTGGTGAAAATTATTAATTAATTAAATCGATACATAATATTTGTTATTGAAAAAGTTGGTGCATGCCACAAAATAATAATAATATAATTATTATAATGTTGAATGAGTTTATTATAGTTAATAAATTTTATTTAATGGCTAGTATGAAATTAATTAATATTTTAACATAAATCATAACTCTATAAAAACAAGGCTATGTCTATTGTGTAGAGTATCTAAAATTAAGAATAGTGAATTGTTTCACATAATGAATTCTCTCTCAAATATTCTACTCTCCATATCAAGAATGAGAAGTAATGGATATATATTCTCCAGACTAATGAACCAGTGACTAAGAATGAACAAAAAAATACATGGGACTCTCCACACTAGCACCCGAAGATCGAGTGGTGTTGGTCGTAGATCATATGATAACATGTGGAATATCGTTAGAGGGATTCTATCCTTGGATCCTCACTACGCAATGAGGGTAATCTGAAAGGGTCTTTATAAATAGATAAAATTCACCAACGAAGAAATTTCCAAATCATATATACTTATTTCATCAAATATAAAATAAATTAGTTATAAATTTGGTGTGATAGATCCCCACTCTTGATTTTGAGAAACAATTATTAAAATAAATTTCAATATATATTTCCCCACCACTGCACACATCCTCTACACCCATAACCATCAGGTGGTATCTCAGTAGTAATATATATATTTATAATTATTTATTTGATAGTCGATCTTTGAAAATATTACGTTCTAATTTTTATTTCATGTTATTCATTATATAATTCAATTTTAATTTATATAATATTTACATATTAATCATATTCGTTCAGAATTTCATTTTCGTAAAGGATAAGAAAAAACGAGGAATGACTAGAGAGGTCATCGAGAAGTGCCAAATCATTGGTCATTAAAACTGGGTACACAACATGTAGCTGGAGTACACACTGTATACTCATACAAATTGTGTCTAGATGCGTCGTGCAATTAATTACACACGGTGGGTTTATTGTACACTACGTGCTGACCGGGCTAACCTGGCACATGACCTGAAGATACATGGAATGTAGCTGCAATGTACATGCTATGTAGTCTGGCCATGTTAACAAAATGAATCCCCAGGTCTTTGACTCAAACACCCAAAAACAGAGTTACATGACATGTAGTTGGATGTACACACTATATAAACTGTAATTAATTGAAAAATATAATATTATATTAAATTTAAAAATTGTAGGATTTAAATATTGTTTTGTTGACTGGAAAACCATTTTGGGTGTTAGAATTTAATAATGATATTAATGAATTTTAAATTATCAATTAATTTATTAAAATTAATATGTTATTATTTGATATGTCATTTATTTTATATGAATGCCCTAAAATATGGAAATTTTCAATTAAGATCAAATAATCTTTAAGATAAAAGGGATTTAATTAATTAATTAATAAAACAACGCTACTCTTGATAACAATTGAAAGTATAAACAAATCAATGTTAGTCCGTTATTTTTTTTATTTGTTTCATGTATCATAGATCATGATATTGACAAAGGCATGTGTATGTGTTGGAATTTATTGAATTTAATTTATTAAATTAGTTTTAAAGTATTTAATATTTAATTAAACAGAGGTATGAGAGTCATTCATTCGACCATTATTATGTAGGACATATGTGTCCAATGATATTTATGTAATCCACTTTAACCAATCCTTTGGATCCCCTCAACTGAGTGTGAGTAGTAAAAACTTTTAATTAATAGAGCATCACAAGGTGTGTGGAAGATGTTAAAGATTAAACAATGATGATTCCAACTCAGTAATATTTAGATTTATTGGTGTAATTTTTCAACTCATGTCATGAACGGAAAATGAAGGTATTTACCTAGGTCATAGGTTGATTTAATGTCTACTTATTAAATCATCCGGTAGATATGATCATGATCACACCATTACATTATTTATTTATTTATATTTTTCCATTATTTATTTATGTATGTAAGACCGCAACCACAAAAATAAAAGAAATAATGTGAAATTATGAAATATAAATAAATTATTTATGTTTAAATGCTTTTTCTAAAATAGTTAATTAATTAAGTAACATAAAATTAATATTAACATGACATGTAAAGGATAAAACAAGATAAAATTTATACATAAATTAATAAACATACCTCATTTAAATATTAAGTCAAACCAAGCCTTCAATTACCTGATTTGGAATGAATGCATAGACCTAAGTTTAGTATATATATAAAGTCTAGACGCTTACTTTTACCAGGGTGTTCTAATGAGAGTTTTTGGATGACATAACCAAACCTGTATAGAGTTTAACGGACAAATTATATTCAACATTAATTTGTAGGAATGAGTTTTGAAAATCCATGTTAGTGTCTTAGGATAAGGGAATCCACTCAATGAATCAAGGAGATGTAAGTCCATAGTTGGAAAGACCACATACCTAAATAATTTAATATAGTTTTCATGGAAAGAGTCCTGATAATTAATTAAAGTAATGTGGATCCATTCCACTATAATGAGAAGGAAACAAGAAATTATATGATCAATTGTGAGGGCTATTGAGACATGATAAAATAGTGGGAGAATTAATTATAACATTTAATTTATTATATATCACTTTATATTCAATCAAGAAAAGTAATAATAATATTTTATTTTTAGTTATAGAATAATATGAAAATTTTATCATCCACACTATACCTATGATAAATATTGATAATGACAACCTATGAACATGAATTATCTTCCTAGAGTGGTTTAGATGCCTTCGAGTTGTGAAACACTATCAACGGAAAATTTTCATTCATGAATCCTCAATTCCAAATACACTTACTAAAGGGTTGAGTGATGAAGTGTTACATGTCCATGAAATACATTTGAGTGACACGTTTCACTTTCACTATTTTATTCTTTCATTGATGTCTATTGAACTAATAATGTCACAAAAAAACATGGTTGCTTATAGAATTCTGGAGAACTTCTGTGGTCTTTTCTAGGAGATAAATATCCATTAAGTGTTTGTGAATTCCAAGGAACTCTTTAGGAGAAAACTTTGAGAGTGTTCCCCAATATTGAATCACGTAGTCGTGATCATTAGCTTCATTGGGTACATAGAGGTTTTTGGGTTTATACTCCTCGAAGAATTGGGCACCAACCTCATTCTAGCATCACTCCATCAGATATTCTCTACATTATGGTGAATTTTACTATGAACAACATTGATAATCCTCTTCTAGATCTTCTTAATCATCATCTCTAAGTATATAAGGATGCAAATATTGAAAAAACCTTCCGTACATATGGAGAAAAAATCAAAACGGAAAGCGAAGAGAATTATGCCTAATGTTTCTTCACATCCATTCAAGAAGAGGAAGATCAAGGGGAATGAAAGGGAACAAGATTCTGTTTATTTCTCATATGGAAAGTGGGGATAATGAAATTAAAAAATCCCCGAACCAAAAAAGAATTGGTAAGCTTCTTGTGTATTTTTTTTCGAGTGAACATTATCCGTTTCTAAAAATTCGGTATTAGATACAACTTATGGTGCTCAAATATGTATTCAAATTTAGGATACAGGTATATTTAAAAATATTAAATGAGGAAACGTAGATATAAGATCATCCAACATAGTAAATTTTGATGTTCTGGCTATTGAGGGAATTCCACTTCACACTACTGACCAAAATGATCTTGGTTTTAATGGGATTTTATTATGTCACATCAGTTAACAAGAAAATTATTTCGATATACAGACTATATACAGATGGATTTTTTTTCATATATAGAAATAAATATTTCATCCTTTATCAATATTTATTTTTTCGGTAAGGAACATTTAAATAGGTATCTTTATGTGTTAGATTACATAAACTATGTAATGGTAATTAATAACAAAGATACATCAAATCACACATACCACAACCAACTTTGGCATTCTTGGATAGATTATGTCAATGATAAGTTCTTGACTAAATTACATCATGATTCATATTTATATTCATTTGAAAAAATACCATTTGGTGTCTGTCATTCATGGTTATAAGGGAAAATGAAAGAATCCCCATTTAGTGGGAAAGATGAAAGGGATAAAGAGCTTATTGAATTACTTCGTACCGATTTATATGGACCATTTCTTATTGAAGAAAGTGGTAGGTACTCATATATCATAAATTTTAACGATTATTTAAGTATATATGGTTATTTATACTTAATTAGTTATAAGTCAGATTCTTTTTATAAATTCCAAGAATATAATAATGTAGTTGATAACTAGATTTGTAAGAAGATTATGAAAATTTTCATTGACCATGGTGGAGAATATCTTAATTAAGAATTCATTTATTATTTATGAGAGTTTGGAATATTATATCATGTCACTACTCGATATACACAATAGTTGAATGTTATAAATAAAATAAGGAACCATACATTTTGGACATGGTGGTATCAATGACGAGTCATGAAACTCATCTTTTATCCTTTTAGGGATACACATTACAAATATTAGCATTCATAAAAAATCATGTTCCAAATAAATCAACTGATGGTATACCATACCAATTATTTAATGGAAATAAACCAGTGTTGTGAATCATTTGTTAAGACCTATTTTTGAAAAAATATTATACCCCAAGGCAAAAAGTTTATCTTTATAGGATATCCCAAAAAAAGGGATACTACATATAAAATCCTTTATAAAAAAAGGTTATGGATGATAAACATACCCCATTTATTTAGGGGGATATTTTCTCTAAAAGTGATAGTTGGAGCGATATAGAATTCAATGAATTCCAGGATCAAGATACATAAGAGTTGGCACATGAACAAATTCAATAAATACCTTTGGAAGAAGAAATCATTACAGGAGAAAAATTACTACATATGAGTAATAGAGATGTTAGATAACAAAAACATTATAGTTTTATAGTCATAATGGATGGTGACTCATATTTAGTTGATAATAACGATCCTCTAACGTACAAGGAAGTAGTAAGTGGCATAATTGATTCGAAGTGGCAAGAGGCCATGAATTCATAGGTGGAATCCTTATACCAAAACCAAGTATGGATTTTGGTAGACCCTCTAGTTGATGTAAAGCCATTGATTTCAATTGGTTATTATAGGTTAAACTAGAAATGGAATGATAAGTCAGTTCCTATATGGAATAAATAATTGCAAAATGGTTTAAACGACGTAAAGCATTGAATACGAGGAAACATTTTTACCACTTAAAGTGTTGAAATACATCATAAATATAATTTCCATTGAATCTTTAAATGATTATGAGATTTGGGAAACAGTTGTAAAAATAGCATTCTGTGATGGGAATCTTTAAGAAGATGTCTACATGTCACATCCCAAAGGGGTTGTGACTATAAATATTTTCAATAAGGTATGTCACTTGAAAATATCCATTTATGGATTAAAAAAAACTTGGTCGTGGAACACTTGTTTTGATGTGGCTATAAAAAAATTTTGTTTCATATAGAACAAATGTGATCTATGCTTCTATAAACGGTATAGTGGGAATGCACTCTTTTTCAAAATAGAAAATTTAGATGACATATTACTCATTGGAACAAAATACCAATCCTATAATATATTAAGGATTAGTTGAATAAATTCTTCTCTATGAATTATATGGGTATAGAAACATATATTAATGGGATCAAGATACATTGTGATAGATCAAAGAGGTTTTAGGCTTATGTCGAAGTATATACCTTGACAAGATATTGAAATGATTCAGTATAAATGTAAAATTGGAGGCAAATAATAAATATGAAATTTTTATATTTATTATAATTTTTGAATTAAATATTAAATATACTTTAAAGGGTATTGTTTTTTCAATTGAGTACCTAAAATACTACAATGGGTTTCATCAAAATCTAATGTTGCACACAATCCTGAGTCATACGGAAAAAATAATAGTAATAAATTATTATTTTAAATGATAGTTAATGCCTAGTCATTGTAATGGAATGATTGAATAGAACTAAGTATATTATGATTAAAATTTTTTGATAATTAGTTTTACATTTATCCACCAAATTTTAGAGGTCTAAACTGAGACTGAATCCAATTTTAAGCATAAATACACTAATATTTTTATAATGTAGTTTTACCATGTTTTGATAGGGAACCCTTTTTATGTATAGTTTGTTTCACTATTATATGTTCTATTTGACAAAATAAAATTCTTCTATAGAATTGGAACATTAAAATTTAATTTGGATGAAATTTTAGAATTTTTTTGATTAAGTTCATTTTTTAATGAATAATGAAATACATTGCATTTTATGTCAATACATTCTTTTATTATAATATATTTATATCTTTAGGATAACTTTTTAATTAGTTTTATAGTTTAATTAGATTATGTTTTTATCATTTAATCCAATTTTGGTCATTGGAAGATATTTTAATTTTTAATTGGACATAAACACATGTTAATATTTTGGTAGTTTTTACTTCTTAAAAACACGCTTTTGGTTTTGACAATGGGAATTAATTTTAAATTATTTTCTGTAATTTCTATTTTTTTTTAATTTGGAAATATGTATTCCATATTTGGAATTAGGAGGTCCAAATTTTTTAATGTTTTACCTTTTATTTAATGTCATTATGAAATGTAATTGTAGTAATTATTTGTTTTACCATTAATAAAGGGAAAATTTGGTAAACAATGGTAAAAAATAATACTATAATAATATTAAACTACCCTTAAAATTGTCCAATAATATGTGATGATACATGTACGAATATTTTCATCCTTGGGTTGATTTGTTGGACCCCATGAAGCCACTTGGTTGGAAAAATGACATTTTATAAGAATTAATTTAATGTTATGAAAAATTTATCATAAACATGTAACTTTTAGTAAAAAAATTTATATACGAGGTTATATAAGTGATCCATTCGACAATAAAAATTAATTATATAGATAAAATTATATAATACATCATGGTATTTTATTTCTATTTTTTTACATCAAATAAATAAGTATATTTATGACACAATGTTGATGTAGTGATTACCTTATTAATGAATGATTTAAATAAATGAGATTAAAAATATTAAAAAAATTAAACCTTTTCATGCCATAAAATAATTTTTGGGATGATTATGACTTGTTTTATTAAAAATAATGTAGTTTTTTCAAATGAATCAAGTGGTTATGGATTTTTTAAAAGTCTTGATATGAATAATATAAAAATTGAGATAAATGAGTACTTAAACAAATAATATTATACTGAATGATATAATAGACCTAAAAATATAATAATTAGACAAATGATTTTAATAATGATTATTATTATATTAATGAACTTCTATAGGTTCTATTATCATTTTATAGTAATTATATTATCCATTTAGTAGGAATATACAAGAATACATGTTTAGGGTTAAATTAGTTAACTAATGGTAAAAACTAAAAGGTAAAGTTAAATTTGTGCACTATACATGTCTAAAACCTATTTTCTGAGAGATTTTAGAAGGAAAAACATATTATATTTGAGATAAATAAATTTTGGACAATTTTAAATAGAAATACATTTTATAATAAAATAATATTTTAATACCTTCTTAAAGTTCCCCTCCCCCCTCTTAGAAAAGGGAATTACCCAACCCATTTAATCACACCTTTATATCCCATTGGAACATCAAAAATAAACACCAATAATCTCCCAACATCACTCCCTTCCTCTTAAAAACCATATATTGGGACGAAGAAAATTCAAAAAGTCATTTTACCTTAAATCAAAAGGAGTTACCCGATTTGAGGTAATGTCTTCCCTCAAACTTCTTTCATTCATTTTCCATATCAACATCCATAAAATTTATTTATTCCATTATTTTATAACAAAACTCGTATATTAAATATAATATTATTTTTTATGATATTTATTTTAACTACACTTCAACACACCTCCATCTAATGGATACGAACATACAGTTTCTGTGTATGACGAACTACTTCCTCACGAAACGACGATTGTTCGATTTTTCCCTACCACCTTTCATGGCTGAAATTATTATGGAACTATATTTATATGTGATATATATATATATATTTATTTATTGTCTTTATTATATGTATTTTTAATTTATATCAAACCATTATAATCTCCATAATGGGTTAATACGATAATTTCATTTGAGGAAGTGCGGACTACCGCCCCCTCAAAGTGATATGACTCATTCTTGCCATACATGAAAATTATAAAGGATATAGTTATTGAATTTATGTAACATATATAAATTATTAAAATATTCTGTATATAAAATATACTTATGAGTCATTTAGTTTCCATTCCATTATATATGACAAATAAATGAATGTAGTGTTCATGAGTATGTATGGCTTACCGTCTCCATGAACAGTGAATTTCAATTATTATATTTAAATGTTATGTACTATTATAAATACATATATATTGGATATAAATAAATTAGTACAAGATATATATGATATTTATATCAGAAATACAATGATGGAAATAATCGACTTTTGACAACATGGATAATTCGTAATTATAACATGATCATTTTGACCCAGGTACAGAATATGGAAAAAACGTCCGATATGAACATAAATAATTAAGAAATTTTCATAACATTGTAATAATTGATATTAATGTAATTGTAAACATTAAATGGTTCTAAATCAATTAGAAATTAAATTATGTTTATTATTCCGGAAGAACAAGGATCATAGGTGACGAGTCGGACGCAATGTAAGTGACTTCGTCTCAATATCCTTTCATTGAAGAATATTTTGATTTATACAGGACATTATTTTATATAGTGTATAAACCCATTTGAAATTTTATTTTACTCAAAGGGACTATTCTTTCAATGAGACATTTTACTAAATGAAAAAATGAATATTTCTTTTTAATGTACGCGGTGATAATGACCATTCCGACGTCGTGAGTATTATTTTATATTTGGATTCCATAACAAGCCATGGTGTTTTTAATGGGAAATAAATACTATATTCCATTTTTAATATTTTTTTATTGAAAATGGGTTTTAGAAATCATTTATTATTTCATTATCATCAATGGATATATTTTGATTTCAATGTGGAAATGTTATCTTTCATTTATAATTGTTTTATGTGTTATGGTTCTTGTGAATTGTTTACATATACGCGTGGTTCCATGATAAAATTAGGGCAGGTGAGCTCGAGATAACTCTCTAATGCCTTGGGTAATGCGGCAGAGGTAAATGTTAATGTTTATCCTAAGAGATTAAATGGAATATATTATGATTGGTATTCCAAACATAACTCCCTATGTTGTTGTGAAAGCTAAAATGTATGTATGTTATGAATGCCACAAGTTACCATTATGATTTATGATTTCTATCTGTCATTCATAAATCGTATGAATTCATGAGGTATGTTATAGAGCTTATGTTTTATGTGTTAAAAGTATGGTTTCATAGGTTTGTATGTATTGATGGACTAATCTTTTATTTTTTTATCTTATCGCAATTACTGAGATTTTCATTATTATCCCTAGTTTTTAAATGTTTTTCACATGGTATGAGGAATGGTAAGTGAACGAAATAATTCAGGATGATTTATATCAGGAAAATAATTATTGTTTTATTTAATGAATTTTAGTTTTTTGAAAAAAAATGATAGAGTAGAAGTGTCTACCTTGTAATGTTTGAGATGCAATGCTATAGTTATGGCCAAATTCTCTAAAAATATAAACCAGTAAACATCATCAATGTGAATTCTTGATTTAACTCAAGATTAAGTAATATTTTAAGGCTGTGGAATTATAATAACACATTCAAAGAGGGGATTATTTGCAATGTAACATGGCATTCATCTTTGTAGGAAAATGTGTCCTCCGACACATGAAGAAAGAAATAGTATGATAAGGATTCCATATGAATTAGTGATTAGTTGATACATGTATTTTATGATATGTACAAGGATAGATGTATCTTATGAATTACGTGTGGTAGGAAGATATCATGACGATCCAGGTGAACACCAAAATATGGTAGTCAAGAGTATCATTAATTATATGAGGCATAATAACGATATGTTTTTAGTTTATAAAGGATATGGGGAACTAGTCATCAGAGGATATTAATATTCAAGTTCCTAAACCAATCAAGATAACATGATGTCACAAATGGGATATATCTTCACTTTATATGGAGGTATTGTGAGCTAGAAAAACTCAAATCAGGTTGTGGTTATTGATTCAATAGTTGAGTCCACGTATAATATGACTTATAAGGTAGTTAAATAAGTGGTATGGATTCATATATTTGTTCAGGATCATGATATGGTACCTTGTAGTAAAGATCATTTCACACTATATTGTGTTAATAATATAGTGGTGGCTTTTGAATAAGTTCCATGGTCACATCAGTGGATAAATCCAATACATTGGAAATATCATCTATTGAGTGGTTTGTCTTGGAAAGGTGAAGTTGAAGTGAGCAATATTTCCATGGAAGACAATGTAGCAGACCCCTTGACTAAATAATTAACTTAACAGAAACATAAAAATCATGTGAGGTCTATTAGACTAAAGGTCATAGGTAGTTGGCTCTAGCCCAAGTGAGAGTTTTTTTATTATTATTTAATCTAGGAACAACTATTTATACATTGATTACATATATATTTAATGTATTTAATATTAATAAAACTAATTATTTTGTGTTGGTAATTATTCTAAAAAACTATAATGTAAAATTTTCCTAGAGTATATGTTACATTGATAAGGTCAATATAATTCCCCTCTATAATATTAACCTTTATGTTTTAAGATGAAATTCTTAGATAATGTTTTGTGGTTGGATAACATACTATTATTGGATAAATAGTTCACAGATTTTTAGGTGTGAGTACTTGTAAGAAGATGAGTATTATTCTCATGAAGTCTACACTTGGAAATATCGAAATAAATATTTTACTTGTACAGACCTGGTAGTATTAATTTCACGTGTTTTTGTGTCATTTGATATTCATATCTATAAGAATGGGTGATGGTCCATAGACATTAAGATTATTATTAATTCATATCAAAACACACATACTTAGATGTATTTCATAAAACATGATGATATCAGTTGAAGGTAAAGTTGGATATATTGAAAACCTCATGAGTGAAATGCCATTAATGAATAATTCGAGGAATGATTTTTCCCTTACATCTTTATAGAATTTGATATCCAAGCACTACGACTAGAATGGAACCCTTGAATTAAATTTAACGGCCATAATGTAAAGACTAGTTTATTTCTGATGGTAAATGAAAGACATATTGATCATATATGTTGGTAACATGTATGTGAAAATTTCATTATCATATATTGTGATAAATGTAATATATTAAATAATGAGTTTTTGTATGTTGATTTTGACATTGTGAAAATAATTTATTTCTCTTTGGTACCTTGACCCATTTCAAGGCATAATCTTGGACTTTAGGGAATCCTTACTAATACCATTGAGAAATAATCATAGAGGTTTACACACTAAGCGTTTCTATTAATCATGTTTAAATTCTGTTTGATTTTAATTAATAAAATAAATATTATTTCCCAGTATGAAGAATAATTTTTTTCAAGTTATATTGATAGTAGAAATTAAATAAATATTTATTCATAAAATTTTGAATTAAATATTTATTTATGTATAAAATATTTACCTGTGTTTTCAATAAATTCTAGATGAGTTTGAATGGACCATGACCGATTCTAGTGACAAATATGAATTAACAAGACCGTTACATTATATATGTTATTGTGAAAGTTGGTGCACACAATAAAAATAATAGAAATATAATTATTATTATGTGGAATGAGGTTTATTAGAGGTATTAAATATTATCTAAGGGAATGTATTAAATTAGATACCATTTTAATTTAAATCCTAACTCTATAAATTAATGGCTATTTCTATTTTTCAGAGTATCCAAAATTAAGAATATAGAATTATTACACACAGTTATTTGTCAAACAACTAATCCTTCTCTCTCCCTATAATGAACAATAATCACAAGATAGATTTCTTCAAGGCCGAATAATGAGCGATAAAGAACTAACAACACAAGAGATTCATTTTTTCATTTTAGAACATGGAGATCAAGTGGTGTTTCATTAAGATCATCGAAGAACGTTTGGATCACTATTTAAGGGATTATATACTTACACCATCGAATCACATTTAGGTTAATTCAAAAGGTTCTTCTCAGATGATAAAAATTCATCAATTAAGAAATTTCTTAAGCCTAGGTATTTATTTTTTTAAATATTAAATAAATTATTTATAAATTTGAAAATAAATATCATCTACCTTTTTTTCAAGAAAAAATTATTAAATGAAATTTTAATATATGTATCCCCACCACTGCATGATTCTGTTTTTCCCAGAACCATCACTAGTTTCCTTATTATCTTGAATAGTGTGATCTTTGGCGTGTTGTTACCTACGCCTCTTGTCCAATTTGGGGTTTGTTTTGTTTTTTATGTTTTGAGTTGTAAAAACATGAGTTTGATATTATATGTGATGTATGATTTGTTTGATATGATATATCTACTTTGATATAAATAGATATAAAATGATTTGAAACTTATATATCTACTTTCTTTAGAAATGTATAAGAGGGTGGAATTAAATGTTTTCAAATTTTTTATATATAAATAATGTTAAATTGTATCATTTTATTAAAAAGTGTGAATACATGGATTATTATTCAAATACATGATATCAAACACCTGGGTGAGACCCTACTGAGCTTGTTAGCTCACACCCTACATACCCTTTTAGTAGTTCATCCACTTGTTTATTTATTTCGATGTAAGCAATGGCAATGCACTAAAGTGAGGCATTGTGGTTTTTTTTCAGTTGGGATTTTGGTAGCTCGATGGTGAGATGGAGTTGGCCTTACCATGATATTATATGGATACTATTGGAGTTGATGTTTAGATATGTTTTCATATGTATTTATACTTGTTTCTTGTAATTTTTTTACTACAATTTTGGTTTCATCATTTTCATTGTTTGATTTTTGGAATGACCCACACACATACAATATATATTCATGTTTTATTTCATTTTATCTTTATATATATATATATATTTGTCAAGTTTTATAATTTCTATTGGGTGAAATCATTCCCACTATTTTTTGTAGTTTAACTAGTTGCAATGAACCCGCACATGGGGATCAGGAAAGCCCTCAGAGAACATGATGGTTCAGATTAAGTATCATTTTGAGAGGGTATCTGGGTCGGGTTAATCACATAATTATAACTAATTAATGTTATTTATATGTAATTATATCTAATTACGACAAATTACTCCTTATTTTATTAATCATTCATAATATAAACTAAATTAAAAATATTAACAATTAAAGTGATTAATAATAAATAACATAAAAATAATGCTCTTTTGGAATAAAAATATTGATGTGATCATGAACACATATCTGTAAAAAATAAAATTTATATAGAACGAAATTAGAGAGAAAATAGAAGAAGAGATTATAAATTGTGATGGAATAATGTTGCTGAGGGTCCATATATATTGGTAATATTAGTAGTGAAGAACAATTTGTGATAGAATTTTCATCGAAAATAGTTCCCACCATAAATAGATATGGTAATTATTGATAAAACATTTGTCATGGACAACCAAATCTATCACAAATGTTATCCACCATAAATAGACATTTTAACATTCCCAATAGAGTATTTGTGCTATAAATGTTCATTATGTAACAATGAATATAATTTATGACCGAAAGAGTATTTATTTTATATTTACATGTATTTGTGATAGAATATGGTTCCATAAAAAAGGCATTCCCATAATATGGCACTCATTAGTGCCAAAAGTATTTTTGATGGGTTTATGAATCCATCACAAATAACTCGATGTTTATTATTATTTATGATGAGTCCCTAGTTTACCTCCAATGACCCATTTGGAAAACCAATTTTTATATTAATGAATAAATTAATGTTTTCATCATCCTCAAATTATCAAAAATCACGATTTATCTAAGGAATTCTTGATTATTTATATAGGTGGTTCAATGAAGATTTTGGTTGAACATAGTGGATCTATGGTTCAAAAACATTGTAAAGTTATGATTAAAGTTGAATGAATTTTGGAATAAAGTCTATTATATGGAATTGTACAAAGATCAAAATGCACAGTGATAAGTTTCAATGATGTTTTGTTTTATGAAGAGTTATATGAAGTCTATTAGACAATATTTTAAAACGATCAAGAATATTTTGAATAATCAAAGAGGTTTCCAGGCATTGGAATCAAATAAAATCCTTTAAATGAAGTTTTTTGGACATAAGTTTCTATATGAAGTCATTAGACATTGATCTTCATGTGAATTTCAATGGGTAAAAGATTCTAAAAAAGGAATTAGAAAAAAGTATCTGTCTGATGTCATCATCCAGGATGTTATAAAGAGACAAAATAGAGTATGAGAAATTCATTATATGGAGTTCAATGAAGTCATCAGATAAAAGGACCAAAAAAATCTCTAAGGGTTCATCATATTAAGGAAATATTACAAACATTGGATAACCCATCAGTCAAAGGAAGAGGCTTGTAAAATTATTCCACACAAACATTCAAGGGTAGATCAAATAGATTCATTAGAAAAAGAATTACTGGAGGAAGGATCGAAGATCATTGTCAAGGAACAATGAATGAAATGGTACCAGATTGAGACATTTCGATATTGAATAACCAGATTAAGTAGTTAATACAAATATATATATGATGATGTTTGGATAAATTTATAAATTTTTGAAATGACATTAATATAATGATGTTGAGTTGGAAGTTCAATTATAACAATAACCACGAAGGGAAGAATCATGATTTGAGATAATATTATAGTAATATTGAAGAAGATATATGATTTTGAGACTTAATCATCATTATTATAAATATTTTTTAATAATATATTTTAGGATGTTTGAAGGTGGTTGAAAATAGAATATTTGAGTGCGGAATTTGAATTTGTTACTGTGAAATTAAAATTTGAGTTCCCACTTGTTCTTTTATTTTTGTTGGAGAAAAAATGCCTATGTAATGGGGAGTGGTGGTGTTGAAAATTTTTTTTATACATTTTGAGTTAACTATTGTGATTGTAATTTTGTTGAAGAATTGATGTGTCATAAAGATGTTTAGTTAATGAATCTTGAGAGTAATTTAATTTTTGTTAAATGGATTAGACGAAGAGGATCCAAATGATGAGGTACTCGATAGAATGGAACCAGAAAGAGCAGAATCACTATATGCGGAAATAAAGCACCAGATAATGTAGTGAATGTACTGAAAGAATTAATAAAATTAAACGACAATACCTAATGAATAGGTAGAATCATACGAGCATGTAGTATCAGAAGTATAGGTACTGGAAGAAGAAGTAGAAATGATCAAGTGAATTAGTTCGAGAAAAACTTGTAATAGATGTACAATATTAGATGGAATAATTAGTCAGACATGTTCTTGATGGAGGAAGAAGAGAAGATTTCTATTTTCTATTATGAATAGGAATAATAGGTATAAAGGAATAGTTTCTTCCTCATTTAAGTGTATGTAAGAAGAGAGGAAAAGTAAAAATCAAACCACATGATATTCCACAAAATTCACATATGTGGAATAATTTATTGGGGTTGAAAATAATCTTGAATAAGTTAGATACTATCTACATGGTCAGTAAAAAGATCTAACAAGAAGCTGCAGTTAGACTTGATGATCACTAGTCTTGGGATTTAAAAATATTTTCATATCCACCTCCTAAATTTATAATAACCACACTTTGAAACAAAATTTTTTATATTCCAAAAAACTATATTTGGTATCTCATTATTGAAGATAATATATATACCAGTCATCACTACACAAGACAAGGGCTAACTACTTTTATTGAGTAGTGAACTAAGTAAAAATACTATGATCCATTATTTACATTGTTTTATATATTATTATATGACAACCAAAAATAAAATATTATAACCAAGATACTTACATGTCCATGAGGTGATGGGATAAAAAATTATTGATTCGTTTAAAAAGACACCAACACTGAATCACTCCATCTCTCAATGTTGAGCATATCCCAAAGTGGTCCTAAAATTATGGATGTAATATTAAACATATGTCCATTAGTCCAGATACATCATAATCGCGTGGAATAGAAAATTAATGACTATTAGTATCTAGGGGATCATATGAATTATGAATTATCGTGAATGTCACACTTGGTGATCTCAAGTAAACGATATCACAAGGACTAAATCGTTAATAGGAACACCTCATATTTTGGGCGCCATTGGACGTTCTTATCTATGAAAATTTGTATAGATCTCTTTACTTGAGGTCATTATCAATGTGCATCATTTGAATATTTAATTTAATGTATAGTGAAACCCATAGTAGATTATATTATAAAAATGAAGAATGAGTTGGGTACTTCAGTAATGATATGAAATTGATTGAATGATATATATATGATTTGACACTTTAAAAGGAAGAAGGTATCATTACCCCTTGATTGGTCTTTTAATGCCTTGATTAAATTCTGATCCATGATAGATGAATAATAATCCATCTAATATATATAATAGTGATTAAATATCATTAAAAGATTATGAATCAAAGTATAATTCTATCTTTATATGATATCACAAGATAATGAGATTATACTATAGAGTATCTGTTCATAAGATGTTTTTATAACCATAGCTTGTTATTATCACCATAGTGGTCATGATTTATTTATAGTTTTATCCTTTTGTTAGTGAATATAGTTCACCACTATCGATGCAAGGGCGTAAAGGTTCACACAAAATGTGTATCCACTAGTCTCACCCATTCAGATGAATTAGTGTTTAGGATTATGCATGATCCACGTGTGAGGGCTGGTGAACATTTAAGTGAAAATGATTAAAAGAAAATTAATTCAATAATATGGCGTAAGATTATAATTAAAATAATTGAATTCATTTCACAAGGTTTTCACATGTCATTTATTTATAAAATTGAATATAAGATAATATTAAATTTTAAACGAAAATTACATGTTTAAGGTTTATTAGACAATTACAAAATAAACAAGTGGATTCATTGGATAGTATTTTATCACATGGAATTTAATAATTTCATGTTTTAGTGGTGAACTATTCATGAAATTTTCAACACCTTTACTTTGGAATACATGTTATTTTTTCCAGTTTAATAGGATTTAGTTTTTCAAGGGATGATGTGAAATTTTGAAAAGTTAATCCTAACTATTTAAACAAATTTTAATCAAATAATAGGAACTATAATATTTTTAAAATAACCAATATTCATCTAAAAAATGTCATATGTTATAGAGAGAGTAATTTAAGGGAATATATAGAACACATAGATCCATGTTTGAGGATCATATTTATGATATTCCAGTGATCAAATGAGCACCATAATGAAACTTTAATATTCCGTGTTTTATAAGTTGATCCAAACCCCACCCACCCTAAGACAGATATAACATTCCAAGACCATTTTTAGACACTACAATTGTCAAAATATATTAATTTTTAATAAATTAATGAAAAACTTCTTGAATTTATGTAAAAAATTTAGGATTAATAAAAAATATCATTTATCATATAAATTTAATTTAATGTAACTTTAATGATTTAAAAATTCCAAAAAAAATTGATTTTATCATATTTAAATTTTATTATTATATTTTATTACATATAGAAATATAAATAACCATGACCTAACCATGTATTATTTGATATTTAATTATTTAATATATTTATTTCATTGAATTTATAAAATATAATATTTATTTATTAAATATCCTTTTTAGATGTTCTGTGAATTGTCCCACCATCTTTAAATGTATATGGTCCCACATTTGAATATTTGAGTGATAAAAATGTAATCATATATCCCTAGTCATCCCTATTATTTGTTTCAGTATTGTAACAGCCCGAGATTTTATGAAAAATATTCTTTTTAATTTCATTAATGTCTTGTGTTGTACGCTACACCAAAAGGAGCTTTCACAACACGCATCCTTGACTTGCCTTTCATTACACGCAATCACGACCTTCCTCGATAGCGTGTGTAGTACGCAATAACGAGTTTCACTAAACAACAATATGCTATTAAAATATTATTAAAACTAGCTGTTATGAATAGTAATAACCACTTTTTGAAATTTTGTAAATTTTATTTTTAAAAATGGAATTAATTTTTGGATTAATTATATCTAAATTAGCTTATGGTGAAATTTTGGTGATTTTCGGATAACTTTCATATTTTGATGAACAGTGAAAATTACTAAATTTTAATTAAAAACAACTTTTTCAATCGAAATAATTAATAGTGATAAATTATTAATTTGAGCGGGTTTAATGTATATTTAGAATATATTTTTACAATTTAATACAATGTTGGTCATTGGATGTAATTTCACATTTAAACCAGACATAAACAAGTGTCAATCTTTTGATAGTTATTATCTCTTAAGAACACGCTATTTGTTTTGACGACGGGAATTAATTTTTAAATTAATTAATGCAACTGATATGTTTTGAATTTGGTAAAATAGAAATCATTTTTCAGTACATAATATTAAATATAGCTTAGGCCTAAGTTTTGGTATTTTTCTGAAAACTTTCAATTATTGATGAATAGTGAAACCACTAAGTGGTAGTTAAAAAAACTGAATTTTTCATAAAACTTAATTTTACCGCTTCTGTGAGTGGAATTTCAAAAATACGAGAGACACGGTTGATGTCAGTAAGTAAAATGTGGTTCAATGAGATGAAAATAATTTTTTGGTGAATAGTAATTTTTTTCTTTTTTTTACCACGGTTAAAAGTAAATAGGGTAATTAAGGGTAGAAATGATATTATTATTACCCTAACACATGTCCTAATTCTATTGTACATGTGTAATTCGACCATAAACAAACTTAGGAATAACATATGACCATTTTGTCCCTCTTGGATTAGATTATGACATTTAATATTATTTTATTTAATGAATAGTTAAAATAGTTAAAATCAAAGTTTAATAACTAAAACAATTTTAATATGGGGTTATACATAAGTTAAATTCGACTATAAATATTAATTAGAAAGATAAAAATATTTCCTAGATAATGGTATTTTATTTATAATTTTTAGACTTTAAATAAATTAATTTATTTATGACACAACGATGATGCAGTAATTACCCTTTTAAGGAAATGTTAACATAATGGATGTTATAAATGATCAAATAAATTTAATTTGAGACTTTTTATGAAATACACTAATTTTCTAGGTTACTATGATATATTAGTGTTGATTTAATCAACTTGGTTCGAACATATAATTCTGTTATGACTTTCACAAAAATCATATATCAAATAGTGTCAAAATTGACACAAAAGAGTCTTTAAATCAAATATTATATTATTAATTGTTATTTTATTCCTAAAAATATAAGGTTAGTCCAAATGACTTAGATAAGGATATATATATTAATAATAAACATCTTTGGGTTCGTTTGGCATGTTATAGTAAGTGTATTAACCATATAGTGTAAGAAAACAAAAAGTCATGGTAAAAGATAAATTATTTTACTTAGAGTTAAATCTAATTGATAAGGTTAAAATAATAACCTAAACATGTCCAAATCCTATTGGATGAGAGTATTTCGACTCATCCAAACTTTAAATTCGAAATAAGACCCTTTGGAACCATTTTAAACCGATTTTGACTTTAATATAAAATAATATTTTGAGATATTCCTAAGGTGCCCCTCTCCTCCCTTATAAAAGGGCACCTCCTCCCCCTCCTCCTCACATCAATTTGAGCACTCCACCTGTACCAAACCCTGCCAAAATCCATTCTCCACTTCCCTAGAATAATCCTAGAGGTTCTGGTCTTCTTCAAAGACCAATCTTAGTTCCGTAAGTGGAGGATTCAAAGAGGCGTTTCAAAGTAGAGGTAATATCCATTACCGATCTTTTCAATTTATTTCTTCTTCAACTTCTTCTTCTTTAGTTTTTTCATGATAAGGTAATAGAATCAGTATTACTTACATACTGATATGTTATTATAAATATGAAACAACCCTAATTCACCTTCTATCCATCCTACGGAAAAATCAAATCACCGCACGTGCGTACGTACGGAATACCGTCTCCATGCCGTTGTGTAATCTATTTTCCACCATCACCTTACAAGGATGGGTATAATGGTGTAATGAGTAACTATATATGATTATTATAAATTGATATTGACACTGAAATAGTATAAATACACTTAAATACAATTCCACGATCATGGGAACAATATCATCACTCGTGCGTACGTACGGAATACCGTCTCCACGATGTGATGCGACTCGTTCTACATGATCATCATTTCATAATAATTATATAAATGAATTGAATGAATTAATATGATATATGTTACGCTAATAACATTCTGGATATAAGGTACCTATAACCTTAAAAGAAGAATAAGAATTTATTTGGCAAAACACGCATAAGAACAAAAGGCAACAAAGACCCGAGTAACAAGTAATAATGAAATATTACTAATAAGAATCTAAGAATATGACTATATATGATATCATATCAATATGTATGATTCTGGAATATGTCAATAACATTATTTAAACCATTATACAGGAGATTCGGACACATACAATGCAAATCGGTCCTAAGGTAAGGGAAATATCACAATCTCATTTTTATCCGAGACTGTTTATATTTGAAATTTATTGGGGTGTATTTTATCATCCACATCCATGTTTCCTCAATATTTAATGTTATTTACATCCACCTACAATTTTTTAAATCCAATTTTAACCTTTGGTAAGTTTTTAGTAAAAGATATGAAAGGAATCTTTTGTCATTTTTCGTACGATTTTTTTTTTGACTTTTGCGACAAAAGTAGGAGAAGAATGTTTTTTTAACTTATACGGCATGAAAGGATTTTTAAAACATTATTTCCAAAAATATTACTTTACAAGTTTTCATGTTTATTTTTAATCAACTTCTTTTAGTTTAAAATTGTATGACATGTTAAGAAAGGAAAAAGGGTTTTAAAGTAGAAAGGATATTTTCCTCAAGAATGGAGTTCAAGTGTTTTATATCAAAATTATTTTCCATCTATGATAATAAAGGGTTCTGTTTTTATCCCTATTATTACCTTGATTTGATTATTTTGTGATGGAATTATTTTTATGAATTCCTTTATCTTATATTAATTGTTTTATGATGTCATGATGTTTAAGAATCCCATTTTTATTACATGGGTTATGCTATGATGTATGGTTTTTGATTTTGTCGCACACATAAGAATGGTATCATTATGAGATGGGTGGGACCTATATCTCCCTCCCATGCGTTGGGTAAAGATTTTATATCTCATGAGATAGACATGGATGGAATGGTAGGTTATACAGGTTTAGTGAAACATGACTGAAACGTGGGTGACTCGGTTCAGAAAGGGACTTTGTCCACTAAGATAGTCTTGGCAATGAGTCTTGACTAACAAGAAATGATTCTCTATGATTATGTGTGTATGCCAAAAAGTTTAATGTTTTAAGTTATGATTATTGTGATTACATATCACTGCCATGAGTTATCCCAGGTTATGAAATTATGATCACTTTTATAGGTTAAGATTTCCAAATGTTATGGGCCTATGTATATGAGGTGATTGATATTTCTTTTGTTTACCCTTACTGAGCATTTGAGCTCACCCTTTTATGTTTTCTTTTCCCCAGGATATAAAGAAAGGTTTTAGGTATAAAAAAAGGAAGATCTTTATGGGAGATGTTGAAGATCTTTCACCAGGATTAGAAGATTATATTCTGAGTTTCCAAAGACACTAAACTATTATGATCCTTGTGTGTATGTTTTTGTTATGTACTACGTATTCCGCAAAAGTAATGTAATGTCTATTTATGTTAAGCTTCATGTCTCTACAGTTGGTATCAGAGGAATGGTTTAGTCAACCTTTGGAAACTAGGATGAGAAAGCGTTAGTGAGATCCCTAGAGATATTTCTAAGGTATGTCTAGGGATGTCCCTAAGGATAAGTATACGTATAACATACAGTCCTAGAACTACGGTAACGATCATCGAATTTAACCTAAGAAGTTAGATATTGAGGATACTCCCCCTTTATTATGTTGTTTTCCCTAGCATGATTATTTCCTCTCACACTATTTTTTATGGGTTTTAGACGATGGCTGGAACCCGAAGGAACCGTGTTGATCAATGCAATGGAAAATGCAATGATTGTCCTTTTGAACAAACAAATGTTATGGGAGATGGAGTGAAAAATCTTATTGCTATACTTACCAAGCTATGAATCATTCTGGACTTCCAAATGAACAGAAAAGGGAACAATATTCTATTGATTCCATCATGAGGCAACGTCCACCTTCTTTCAGTGGGACTTCTGATCCACTTGTTGCTAAACAATGGATCAGTACCAATGAAAAGATATTTCCAGTTCTTCAATGTTCTGAACATGATAAAGTCAGCTTAGCAGTATATCGTTTCGAAGGTGAAGCTGATCAATGGTGGAATCTTATCAAGAATACGAGGCCAAGAGATGAAATTGAGTCAATGGAATGGGACGAGTTCAAGAACATGTTTTTTAGTAAGTACTTCCCTCGTATTCTTAGAAAAAAGATGGAAAAGTAGTTTCATGAGCTGAAGAAGAAGGATGATGAATCTGTTGTTATATACGAAGCGAATTTTACAAGACTTGCGAGGTATGCATCTGGCATTATAATCCAACCTGAAAGTAAAGTTGATCGATTTTTCAGTGGCTTAAGACCAAGTCTTTGAAGGGCATTAGCTATAAGAGAATTCAGTCGCTAAGAAGAAATTGTGTGTTGTGCTATCATGGTTGAAATGGAAGTTGGTGTTACATATCCATCTCATGGTTTTGATAAGAAACGAAAGATGGAGTTCAAGGAGAAATCTCAGAATAATGGTGAAAAGAAGATTAATGTTTCCTTATGCACAAAGTGTGGAAAGAAGCATGGTAGAAATTGTCTTAAAGGGACTAGAAAATGATTTTAGTGTGTAAAAGAAGTTCATCGAGCATCTGAGTGTTGAAGTAATGGAAAAAGGGTTTCTAATGATGTGAATAAAGCAAACACTGCAGAGAACGCACCACCAACACTTCAATGCTTCAAGTGCAAGGAAATGGGGAATTATGCTAATAAATGCCCTAATCCAAGGGTTAGTGATGATCGACATGAGCAACTGATTAAGGAAAAGGACAAAGGGAAGTCACATGCGATCACTATTGGCGATGTTGAATATGACAACGATGTGGTTGAATGATTAGGTGTTTATGTAATGGGATTTCAATATAATTTTGTATCATGGAGTATTGGAATATTTATGTATTGGTCTAATGTGGTATTCAAAGTGATTGAGATATTTTTGGAAATAAGATGTTATGTGCATAATGAAGGGATAAGGAGAAAATTAAATGTTTGATAGTATTCATGAGCTCATGACTGATATAAGGAGAAGGTTATATCATGGTTTGAGTGTATAGAATTTTTGGATTTTGGTATGTGGAAAGAGTTAACTTTTGACAGCATTCATGTTTTCACTAAGGTTTAATGGGTATTCATTTTTCAAAAGAATACATCATTAAGGTATTCACATAATTGGAATGTGACCAACAAGATATATGGGGGATAAATGATGGTATTCACATGCTTGGTTGACGACATTTCAAGTAATCATTTTCTTTATACTATGAGCTTGGACCGAAGTATTTTAGATAAGCCTAAAGATTGGTATTGATTATGTTAACCATAAGTTAGTATTGTTTAAGTATAAATTTTTTTTGATATTATTTATGTGACGTTATAGTAATGTAGTTTTAGAAAAAGGACAACCTGCAGGATGGGCGACAACCCATTGCATCAGACAAGGCTATGGGAATCGAACCCACAACCGAAGTGCAACTGGCCTTTATCGCCTACCACTGGCCTACAGGAAGTCTCTGTTTAGTAGAAACTAGTTTTATTATATTAAGCAGTATGATATATGAAGTATAAGTACATTTTAGGAACCATATATGATTAATATCACTATAGAATCACTTATTTATATTTAATAACTTTTGTTAACCTTTTGTTTTAGACAGATGGAATGACCCATCATTCTATCACATGATCTGCTAACACTTCACGAATAACAAATTCAACTTCATTTATTTAAGAGATGAAGTGGAAATTGTTCAAGGCACGAACAATAGTGAGATTGTAACAAAATAAAGTAAGTATTTATTCTAATTCAAATTCTTCAACTTTAGGGAAACGATCTTGAAAACCAAAAATGTTGTCCTAGTGCTCTTATATCTGATTAATCAGATGGTACCTTAGATCGTCACAAATTTATGGATTTGTTATTGTTGGATTTTCCATAGCCATGTTCTCTACCACTCTCCATCAGAACATGATGGTTAGATTTTTCTTCCATATCCATATTTTCACCTATGTGGAAACCCAATGATTAGTTTATTTGGGGAACCATTACGTTTTATACTTTCGTTTTTAAATATTGGTTTTGTGATTCCTTTTTACGATGTGGGTTTTTATTAAAGAATCTTTCGAATAGTAAACCATTTATAACCCCGATGAATTTAGAGGGCGAAATTCATTTTAAGGGGGGTAGAATGTAACAGCCCGAGATTTTATGAAAAATATTCATTTTAATTTCATTAATGTCTTGTGTTGTACGCTACACCAAATGGAGCTTGCACAACACACATCCTTGACTTTCCTTTCATTACACGCAATCGCGACCTTCCTCGATAGCGTGTGTAGTACGCAATAACGAGTTTCACTAAACAAAAATATGCTATTAAAATATTATTAAAACTAGCCGTTATGAATAGTAATAACCACTTTTTGAAATTTTGTAAATTTTATTTTTCAAAATGGAATTCATTTTTGGATTCATAATATCGAAATTAGCTTAGGGTGAAATTTTGGTGATTTTCGGATAACTTTCATATTTTGATGAATAGTGAAAATTACTAAATTTTAATTAAAAACAACTTTTTCAATTGAAATAATTAATAGTGATAAATTATTAATTTGAGTGGTTTTGATGTATATTTAGAATATATTTTTACAATTTAATACAATGTTGGTCATTGGATGTAATTTCACATTTAAACCAGACATAAACAAGTGTCAATCTTTTGATAGTTATTATCTCTTAAGAACACGCTATTTGTTTTGACGACAGGAATTAATTTTTAAATTAATTAATTCAACTGATATGTTTTGAATTTGGTAAAATAGAAATCATTTTTGAGTACATAATATCAAATATAGCTTAGGCCTAATTTTTGTTATTTTTCTGAAAACATTCAATTTTTGATGAATAGTGAAACCACTAAGTGGTAGTTAAAAAAACTGAATTTTTCATAAAACATAATTTTACCGCTTCTGTGAGTGGAATTTCAAAAATCCGAGAGACACGGTTGATGTCAGTAAGTAAAATGTGGTTCAATGAGATGAAAATAAATTTTTTGGTGAATAGTATCTTGTTACTTTTTGTTTACCACGGCTAAAAATAAATAGGGTAATTAAGGGTAGAAATGATATTATTCGTACCCTAACACATGTCCTAATTCTATTGGACATGTGTAATTCGACCAAAAACAAACATAAGAATAAAATATGACCATTTATGCCCACTTGGATTAGATTATGACATTTAATATTATTTTATTTAATGAATAGTTAAAATAGTTGAAATCGAAGTTTAATAACTAAAACATTTTTAATATGGGGTTATACATACGATAAATTCGACTATAAATATTCATTAGAAAGATAAAAATATTTCCTACATAATGATATTTTATTTATAATTGTTAGACTTTAAATAAATTAAATTATTTTGGACACAACGATGATGCAGTAATTACCCTTTTAAGGAAATGTTAACATAATGGATGTTATAAATGCTCAAATTAATGTAATTTGAGACTTTTTATGAATTCCACTAATTTTATAGGTTAATATGATATATTAGTGTTTATTTAATCAACTTGGTTAGAACATATAATTCTGTTATGACTTTCACAAATATCATATATCAAATAGTGTCAAAATTGACAAAAAATAGTTTTTAAATAAAATAAAATATTATTAATTGTTATTTTATTCCTAAAAATCTAAGGCTCGGACAAATGACTTAGATAAGGATATATATATTAATAATAAACAACTTTGGGTTCGTTTGGCATGTTATAGTAAGTGTATTAACCATATAGTGTAAGAAAACAAAAAGCCACGGTAAAAGTTAAATTATTTAACAGAGAGTTAAATATAATTGATAAGATTAAAATAATAAACTAAACATGTTTAAATCCTATTGGATGAGAGGCTTTCGACCCATCCCCACTTTAACTTCGAAATAAGTACCTTTGGAACCATTATATACCGATTTTTACTTTAATATAAAATAATATTTTGAGATATTCCTAAGGTGCCCCTCTCCTCCCTTATAAAAAGGAACCTCCTCCCCCTCCTCCTCACACCAATTTGAGAACTCATGCTCGGAATACCCCTAAAAAATCCATTCTCCACTTCCCTAGAATAATCCTAGAGGTCCTGGTCTTCTTTAAAGACCAATCTTAGTTCCCTAAGTAGAGGATTTAAAGAGGCGTTTCAAAGAAGAAGTAATATCCATTACCGATCTTTTCAATTTCTTTCTTCTTCAACTTTTCTTATTTAGTTTTTTCAGGATAAAGTAATAACATCAGTATTAATTACATACTGATATGTTATTATAAATATGAAACAACCCTAATTCACCTTATATCCATCCTACAGAAAAATGAAATCACCGTGCGTGCGTACGTACAGAATACCATCTCCACGTCGTGGTGTAATCTATTTCCACCATCACCTTACAAGGATGGGTATAATGGTGTAATGAGTAACTATATATGATTATTATAAAGTGATACTGATACTGAAATATTATAAATACACTTAAATACAATTCCATGATCATGGTAACAATATCATCACTCCTGCGTACGTACGGAATACCGTCTCCACGATGTGATGCGACTCGTTCTACATGATATTAATTTCATAATAATTATATGAATGAATTGAATTAATGAATATGATATATGTTACACTAATACCATTCTGGATATAAGGTATCTATAACCTTAAAAGAAGAATAAGAATTTATTCGGCAAAACACGCATAAGAACAAAAGGCAACAAAGACCCGAGTAACAAGTAACAATGAAATATTACTAATAAGAAGCTAAGAATATGACTATATATGATATAATATCAATAATTATTATTCTAGAATAAATCAATAACATTATTTAAACCATTATACATGAGCTTCGGACACGAACAAAGAAAATCGGACCTAAGTAAGGGAAATATTAAAATCCCATTTTTATCTGAGATTGTTTATACATTGAAATTTATTGGGGTGTATTTTATCATCCACATCCATGTTTCCTCAATATGTAATGTTATTTCCATCCACCTACAATTTTTTAAATCCAATTTTTACCTTCGGTGAGTTTTTAGTAAAATATATGAATGGAATATTTTGTCGTATTTCGTATGATGTTTTTTTTTTGACTTTTGCGACAAAAGTACGAGAAGAATGTTTTTTTTAACTTATACAGCCTGCAATGATTTTTAAAACATTATTTCCAAAAATATTCCTTTACAATTTTTCATGTTTATTTTTAATCAACTTCTTTTAGTTTAAAATTGTATGACATGTTAGGAATGGAAAAGGGTTTTAAAGTAGAAAGGATGTTTTCCTCAAGAATGGAGTTCAAGTGTTTTATATGAAAATTATTTTCCATCTATGATAATAAAGGGTTCTGTTTTTATCCCTTTTATTACATTTATTTGATTATGCTGTGATGGAATTATTTTTATGAATTCATTTATATTATATGAATTGTTTTATGATGTCATGATGTTTAAGAATCCCATTTTTATTACATGGGTTATGCTATGATGTATGGTTTATGATTTTGTGGCACACATAAGAATGGTATCATTATGAGATGGGTGGGACCTATATCTCCCTCCAATGCATTGGGTAAATATTTTATATCTCATGAGATAGACATGGCTAGAATGGTAGGTTATACCGGTTCAGTGAAATAGGACTGAAACGAGGGTGACTCGGTTCAGAAAGGGACTTTGTCCACTAAGATAGTCTTGGCAATGAGTCTTGACTAACAAGAAATGATTATCTATGATTATGTGTGTATGCCAAAAAGTTTAATGTTTTAAGTTATGATTATTGTGATTACATTTCACTGCCATGAGTTATCCCAGGTTATGAAATTATGATCTCTTTTATAGGTTAAGATTTACAAAAGTTATGTGCTTATGTATATGATGTGATTGATATTTCTTTTGTTTACCCTTACTGAGCATTTGAGCTCACCCTTTTATGTTTTCTTTTCCCCAGGATATAAAGAAAGGTTTTAGGTATAAAAAAAGGATGATCTTTATGGGAGATGTTGAAGATCTTTCACCAGGATTAGATGATTATATTCCTTGTTTCCAAAGACACTAAACTATTACGATCCTTGTGTGTGTGTTTTTGTTATGTACTAAGTATTATGAAAAAGTAATGTAATGTCTATGTATGTTAAGATTTGGGCCTCTACAAGTATACATTATAAAGGCCAAAGAAGTTAATGATGAATTAGTTCATGTATGAGTGTTTGATAGGTAATAAAATTTGAAAAATTATGGGACACTAGGAATTTTCTATAGGGTCTTGGTTAACCCAACATCCACTCGATGGGTCAACCATTAGTAAAAATCACATGATCATGTCATCGTTTATTTATTTTATTATGAATAGTTAATTATTTATGAATGCATGTATGATATGTGATCACATATGATTGTTGAAAATCATGAATAAATAAAATAAATAATGGCATGTGATGAATGTACTCTATTTATGTTTTGTTAAGTTCTAAGTGTGATAACATAGTAAGAAACATGATAAATATAATTTTATTTCAATTGAAAAGTGAAATAAAAAATAAAAAAACCCTCATACTAAATATTAAGTTAAATACACCTTATTACACATAATTTATAATGAAACCATATTTCTAAGTGATCTTCTGGAACAGTTGAGGGAGCCTACACCAATTGGGTAGATATAATAGGACTAGTGGGCCATCCTAACTAAAATTAGCATAAAATAAATAGTCATAGCTTGATTAATGATGTTTTTTTTTGGAATTTTTAGTGTGAATACATGTTAATGATTCATAAAATATTATAATCTACTCAATGAATCATGGTTTTGAAAATTAATTTGGATGTAAAGCTAAAATCCCACCATTAATTCTCTCAGCAGTAGAGATGTTATATCTGACTATAAAGAACAGTTTACTGATTTATTACCATTAGGATACCCAAGATACCGAGTATTATGAATCCAGTTGCTGAATGCTACTACTATTTGATAAAATCATAGAAAACATTTATTTTTAAAAATGTTAATATTATAATAATTGTTAATCAAGATAAAAGTACAAATATGCTAAGATATTTTTCTGAAAAGTAGAATGTAATTCCACATAAATATTATGTTCAATACATGATAAAGAACATATCCTTACTATTTTTTTAGTGCGGTATATGGGCTTGCACATAGTATTATGATATGAAAAAAATTGAATGTGATGGAGTCCCCACTACCTGATGAGCCACCTCCCGAACAAGTGATTGTAAAAAGGAAGGTAATTAGAGACTCTTGGATGAGGCATTAAATGTATACATCATAATGTTACCATTAATTTCCAATTTTTTGTGAAAGTTACAGTCTAACTTGTATGGATACACCATGTCGTATCATCATTAAGAAGTTTGTGAGGAGAAAGTGATGCATGAGATGAATGTGATTTTCATTACATTGAGTATGTTTAAATAGAAATATGGAATTAAAAATAGTCCTTATGTACTCAATGTGATAGATTAAATTGATTTATTAATTGAAATGAGATTTACCATGAATCATAATATTTCAATACATATCATTTTCTCATCCTCATCTCCCTCCTACACCAATTTTTTAGGAATTATAAAACAAATCCTTTAGAAAAACTACCTCGATATCTTTTAGATATTGTTAAAGAAAATATAATAATGGATAATTACTAAAATATACAGTTCTTATGGGTAACAATAAAATTTTTGAAGAAAAAGTCCAATGATAAAAACAACAACAAATTAACCGTCTTGATGTCCTATGAAACTAAATATAAATAGGGAAAAACATATATAAGACTATATTCATCACACATGGCTAGAAATATCACTAGAAAAATAATTTTAATGAATTGATGAAGAATAATGTTGATGCATACAATTATTGTATATTCATAATTTCGTGTATTATTTTTATACTACTACACCGGTGTTAGATATAATAAATAATTTATATATTTGTATCCAAATACATGAACCAACGAATATAAACAACATTACAATGATGAAGTGTATCTTCAATTTTCTAATAGATAATGATAATTATATAATCTATAAAAGATCATAACTTTATAATTCCATGTTTATAGATTCTTGTATTTTGAAAATTATCATTATGTAATGTGTCTGGCCAAAAACATAATCTCATGTCAAATTTTGGCGCAATGAGATTGTACTTCAAGTTATAAATAATGTTTTTATGGTATACCATGCTTAATAAATATTTTAATTATACATAAATCACACATATCACATTTTAGATGTTAAAAATTAATATAAAAGGAGGATTAATGATGAGTATTATATGTTTTTTGAAGTCATTCTTTATCTTTTAGAGACATACATTGAAAATAGCGTCATTGAACCTAAGATATTTGTCAACTATAACAAAAAAATTGATATAATATTAGTTATATATATAATAAATCTACTATTTCAAAAAATTCATTTGTGTATATTCATAGAGTTTTTCAATAAAAATTCAATAAACAAACTTGAATCATGAAAATCAAAAAAATTATCTTAGCTAATTATCCAAAAGGTTTGTAAGGATAATATATAAATTTAGAAGATATAAAAGTAATATTTGAGGAAATTATGATATTTATATGATATGAAAATCATATCTATTTGAGATAGAAGTATCAAGATATATTTGGATAAACTCAATGATCTCAATGAATAAGTATTTATAGGAGTATGTTCTACAATGGTCCGCTAAAAAAAAATTTCTAAAGGCACACACTATATAGGAAAGATAAAAAAGGCAGATGATTTTTTATCACCATGTTAGGTGATATATAATTCATTTTTAATTGTAAATTATTATCCTATAAATAATAAGTTAATGTAAATGATCTAAAATGGGAGGTGGATATAAATTCAACAGTGGATTCGAAGTACAAAAATAACGTCTGTATTTTCGTAATTTTTTCCATTGTTTTAAATCCAATCAGAAAAAGAGGGATATTTAAGTGAGAGTTTAATATATATCATTATGTGATGACCTAAAAAGTATGATTTATTGTTAAAGTCTTACTATTATTCAAAGTGATGACTATGTCGAATGTTTTTCACCAATAGAGATGTTTTCATCTATTTGAATTCAAAATGTCATAGTATCTCCCATGATTATAATATTAATTTTGTAAGAATCCATTTATGGATTATGGTAGGCGTTAAATCATGTAATAATCATTTTTCCTTGTGTTTAAAAGAGGTTACTGGGAGTATCATAGTTTTCCAATTAAAATATACTAATAATATATAAAAAATAGTTATTAGTATTACAATTATTTAAGGATATATTAAAAGAAAACCTACAAAGGTTGACATAATGTATAAACCAATGTTTGATGAAAAAGGATATAACGAAGTCGATCTAAGAGTTTCTTTGAAAAACTCATAGTATATATACCGACATGGTATTTAAAATACCATTTAGAAAATAAATTGACGGAATTTTTTTCCTATATCACATGAAATGAATAACATTAAAAGGAAGTGTATATGACATTTGTAGAGATTAAAATAATTAATATAATTTAATATTACTATGCAATTATTTTATCACATGTTTTATGATATGTAAATGATTCTATATAGTCAATATATAAATTATTGTAGGAAAATATCAAATAAATATATAAGAATTACATAGGTAGTGAAACATAAGGTATATGTAACTATCATTGTCACAAACTAACTTGTGTATCCTACCTAAATTATGTATTAATCAATAATTAAATAGACCAATGGGTATTCTAGATTCTAATGGGCTGGAGACTAGCTACAGGGAATTAATACAATCAAGAGGGAATGATTTCACCATATAAATAACTCATAACGACAAAACCTGGAATATAAAATAATTAACAGTCTGTATGACAACCCCAATTTGGAGAAAATGTACAACGAGTAGACAAATAAATGTATTAAAAATGGTATTCCAACCAAATTCATCACATAAATCCTTCAATACATGACCCATAATCTTTAAGTAACAAGTGGATCACATGTTACATCAGTCACCACAAACTACTGTAGTCCCACTAATCAAGTTCACCAACCACCATTGGGTGGTGATTTTCCTTTTTCATAATATTACATAAGAAACTCTAAGTATTCTAAAAGGAAAAGATATGTTGTGAGAAACAAAACCCAATCAGATATCACTATGAAATTCATAATCAATCTATATCAAATATCCAAGTTCACACAATATTAAGTAAAACATGGAAGGACAATCATTTCTTATTTCATATCAAAACATGTTTTATAAAAAAATTCAATGGATAATATAAAATAGGATTCATTGTTCATTTCCTTAAAATTAGGTAGAATAAAACATATTTATCAAAATATTTATGAATAATCCTTTCTATCAAAACAAGCTTGATTAAAAAAATTCATTAACTTTATCATGTATAATTAATTTTCAATCACATTCAATCCTAAGACCATGGTAATAACATATGGGGTTATAACTAGTTACAAGTTTCCATAAAATAATAATTAAATACAACACTAGGTGTGAACATAATATCTAAAAAATATTGTAGTTAATAACAGAGAATACTATAGAATAAACTCTCTTCCCTCAAGGTATTTTAGTATAGTTGTAATCATCAATCTATTTCTAGGTAGCAGTTTACCTAATGTGCATATTCCTACACCAAAATTCCTATACTCCCTTGTGATTTATGTTAGTCAATCATTCTAGAGGAAATAATTTAAATAAATGACTCTAAAATCATTTAAATATTTAACTCATTCATTCCGACGTTTATGTTTCAAAACATATCTGGCCATTTCAAAGGCAAAAATCAAATGGTTTTTATAAAAGATAATTCATTTCAAATCAATTTATTTCATTTAAATTCATAAATCATTTCATGCCTTTTCATATAAAAAATAATCATCAAATTCATGCTTTAAATTACACATTTAAATTCAAAATCATTTATCTAGAAATAACACATTATTTTAAAATCCATTTCAAGGGATTTAATCACACACACCATGACATTTGAAGTCACACATCAAGTTACTCAATTAAATATTTGAAAATAATTTTTAAAACCAATTTAAAGTAAACAAGATTTAAAAGTTTCAAATGAAGGATATTTACTTATTAAATCCCATACCTAAAGAATGCCAATTCCAAATACCGAATAAGGGTTCATCAAATAGTAAGAAAGAAGAAACCACAGAAATAACAGAAGAATAAGAAACGAGCTAAAGGTACCGGATATCATTCCACAATAGTAGGATGCCTAAAACTATAGTAAATATGGTGTCAAAAATCAAGGTTAATAATGGTTTGAGTATTTTTTTTAAACCAATGCCATTCTGATTCACAACATTAAAAATCCCAAATTAAAATCACTATTTAAATTGAGATTTTAATGGAATATTTAATTTAGAAGGTTTAAAACCTTTTATAATAAGGGACATAACCTTTAACGAGTCAAAAAAATTTAATTCCCATGACTTTAAGGATTTCAAATAATAAAAAATCATTATAGGTTCATTCTCGAAGAAGATGAATGAAAAACATGGGTTTTAAATATTTTTTTTCCACAAAAAGAGGATTGTGTTAGAATAACATGTTTTTTCCCATACATAATACATAGATTTCTTATATGGATAATAAATGTTACCGTTACATAGGTCATAAAACAAGAATTACCATAACGTAGCTCTATATTAACATTACACAGCCTTTGATTACAAGGATCTAAACAAACAAAAATTTGATCAACCCTTATTAAACCTTTAGAAAAACATGTTTTCCTTTACATATTTCATGGGTTACCCTTACACATTTTTTAAAAAATATATAGGATTACAGTAACACAACATATAGAAAAAACACTTAACCTTACACTATGGCTGGTTTACCCTTCAAAATCTCTTAAAAAAGGAGTTACCCTTAAAAAACACCAGAGAAACACCCTACATAGAATTAGAATGTATTTACCTTTATATGGGTCCAAAGACATACTTAAAAGTGAAAGTAAAATTTAAATTTTTTTATTTTTCAAAAATAAAACATATAAAGTAAACCAAAAAGGTGGTTTTAAATAAAATTTCTAATTATGAATGTTTCAAAGTACCTCCAAAAATTTTGAAATCAACCCAAAATATCATTAACCAAAAAAATACATGAAACCCAAGGTCATGATGCTATAATTGACCCCATCATAAATGATTTCCCCCCACAGAATGCCTGTTAGGAATCTACATATCAAAGGGATGAGACCAATATTCTCCCATCGGTGCATCACGCTCCCAAGTCTCATGTGAATCAGAATCATTTTTCAAAATCACCTAAACGAAGGGCATAGATTTTTCATGAAGAAAACTTTTCTACGAATCAATAATCAGTACCAACTTTTCACTCATGGATAAATCATTTTCCACATCAAACACCTCCCAGATCAAGATATGAGATTGGTCAAATAGATACTTCCTATGAAATGAAACATTATAGATGTTATGGATTAATGACATATAAGGTGGAAAATCCATAATGTAATCCACCTTTTCAATTTACTCAAATACCTAAAATGATTCCACATATGATAGATCAAAATTTCCCTTATTCCAAACCATTCAGTAACCTAACCTTGGTGAAACTATAAAAAAACAATTCACTAGTAATGAAATCCTTAGAGAATCAACGATGATCAATATAGGATTCATAATGGATTTATTTCATAACCATACATTGATGAATCAGATCAATATTTTCCATCATCTATTAGAAGAAACTAGTTCCAACCAAGGAAAAATCACCAATCTCTGACCAACATAGAAGAGATCTAAAAGGAAAAACATAAAAGGTCTCAAAAATGATCCATCTTAATGTATGACTATTTACTATTTTTATAGAAAAACTCAACCATCCCAAAGTGTAAATCAAAAGTTCCTCTAATGTTAAGGACACAATAATGAAAAATTTTATCTAGAATTTTTATAGTCCATTCAATCTGACCATCTGTCTATGGATGATACATTATGATAAAATATACCTAGGATAACATTGCCTCCCTTAGGCCTCTACAAAAAAGAGTTGCAAAATATTTATCCCCATTAGAAACCATGGCTGATAGAACTCCATGAAATATGATGATCTCATTCACATATAAATTTCAATGTTCCTAAACATTATCAAGAATGTGAATAAAGTGATTTGATTAGGTAAATAGTTCAATCACCTTGCATGTCACATTAATTCTTCATGTTGTATGAAATAACCCAACCATAAAGGCTGTTGAAATCTAATATCACTTCCCTGTAGGAATGGGAAGGGAATGAAGTAAGTCTGAAGGCTTATTATTCTCATCCCTAATCTAATGAAAATATTACAACATGAAACAAAATTAGCTTTGTCTTGTTTAATACCTAGTAAATTTAAATTAATCCTCATATCATAATACATATACATGGTTCCATGATGTACCTCACACTAGGAAATATGGAAATTCGTCATTACATCCTTACTCAGAGGAAAATTAATGGCATACCTATTCTAGAAGGAAATTATTCCTTCATAAGATAGATTCCATTCATCGATGATCTCCCGACCATATAAATAATCTATAATTCATTGTAACTCATCATCATGATGATGTTTTAGATAATCACATCAAAAAGTGAGTAATTAAACTGATCAATTGACAAAATAACCTTGACCCCATCTCCTAGACTCTTATGTGTATATGAGATAATAGAACCATAAAATTTCATTACTTTGATGATTTTTCACTACTTGGGATGGAGTGTTTCTACTAAAAGTAAAAAAAATGACATTTCCCGTACCCAAAGTGAAGGAAATGTCCAAATAAAAAATACTATAGGTATTCCACCCATCATCTATGCCGAATATTTAGATTTTTTTATGCAAATATATAACTCGAACTCTTTTATTCACAGTAGACAATAATATTTTATTTGAAAGGGTAATGCCACAAAATCATCAGAGTACTTATCACACTACTGTGTTTGAGATCATGATTAAGATAATTATTCTTCCAGGGCCTTAACTGATGAGAACCATAAACCACCACATGACCCCCTATCTTTGAACACAACCCAGACCGGATCCGGAAACCTCATAGAATACCACATAGGCTTTACCATCTTTTAGAAGAGGCAATACAAGATCTAAAGTGAATAGATTCTTCATCTCATCAATGGATGCCTTCCATTTCAAACCCTTTATGAACATCGCTCCCTTACAAGTGAGAAAGGTCATCATAGAATCCAACATTGATAATACCCTCACAAATCAGTGATAATACCATACCAAGACCAATAATATCTCAATCTAAAAGACATTTCAAGGTTCTTCCCATGTCATAATAGTTTTCACCTTCACAGTATCAATTGAAATACCAAGTTCAAAACAACATGTCCGACGAAATTTAAGTGTAAAATATATAACACTACATTTATAAACATTGAAATAAATTTTATGATTTATAAAGATGTACCAAACTATTCTCAAGTGATGCACATGATCTACCCCAGTTTTGATGTACACCAAGATGTCATCTACAAATACCACTACAAATTAATAAATAAACCTATGGAATGTCTTTCTCATTAATGTCATTAATATTATATGAGATTTGTTCAAACTAAATGTAATAATATGGTAATCATAACGGCCAAACATAATCTTGATGGCAGTATTAGGGATACCAGACTCCTTGAACCTAAAATGGAGATAAAAATTTTGAAGATAATTTTTTTTAAAATCATTTCACCCCTTTAGTCTAAAAAAATAATTAATTTAGGGAAATATAATTTTTTTCATTATTGTGACCCTATTTAGAATTAGATAACCAACAAAAAATAGAAGGGGTTTGTTACCCTTCTTGAAAAAAAGATGTGATGCTACCTAAGGAGACACACTTGGTCAGATGAAGACTTTGGACATCTAATCATCCAATTTAGTCATTGAATCATTTAATTGTTTTTGATTCATATGGTAAGTGGGAATAGAAATAGTTTGGGTACTTGTAATCAAGTCGATAGAGAACTCCACCTACCTCACCAATGTAATCCTAGAAAAGTAAAACATGAAATATGTCATGAAACACATCCTCTACTTGAGAAAGGTAACCACCAGAAGGCTCCTACTCTGTTTCAATGCAAAACATAGATATCGACTTACCCAACTCCGAAAGAGGAGGGCTGGCTCAACTCATCCTTTTGTGTCCAATTATCTAAGAAAAATATGGAACATCCCATCATTGGTAGTAATGGTGAACCGCCAAAGATAAAAACTATACAATATTTATGAGCAATAAACTGATCCATATTGACAATGATATCCAATTGTTACATATCCAGAAATAAAAAATCTAAAAAAATGTTTAATTCTGATAAAGGAAAATAAGAAGTGGATCATTGAAGACCCTTCACTCTCTTTGTCATAAGTGGCATATCAATCTCCAACAAATAAGGCGTCAGATCCATAGGAAGATTCAAGATATTCCACAACACAAGTAAATACGAATGTATGATAGGCTCAAGTATTAAATAAACAAGTCTCTAAAGATGAAGAAATATTAATGGTACCTATCATGATCATAGGTTCAATATCATATCCCCGTGATACTTTTCTTCTATGTGACGATGTTTTGGTCCTGATGTCTATAGATGAAACCTCTTTGTTTTTGAAACCTCAAACTATGTCGTATATCCCCCAAAAAATTATCAAGCTTTTACCGCTATATAAAGATGTAAAGAAGTGACAAAATAATTTCAAGTAACTTGAGCATCCACAAGAGTAACAAACATTTTGTTCCTCAATGCATGATCACTTTGAGTGCCTAATATTTCTATAATAGAAACAAGTATGTGGTCCTTTACCAGATACTACATAAGATTTATAAGTATCCTACTATGAAGATCCACCATTACAGTTTCCCCCAAGTGAATCACCCTAGTTTCTCTTCCTTGTAAAGGGACTAATAAATCCACCAATGAGAGATAGAGGAACTCCTATCAACCCTGACTTACTATCCAATATCCTATACTAGTCCCTTCCAGTTTGAAGGTGGAACGTTTCACATTAAATGAAGTTGGAATATACAAAAACTCAAAGAGTTGTTTTACCATCTTCATACAATATTTTTCTTCAAGTGGATCAACATTACACTTTAAATATGGTGGATTCAGATGAAGTAAATCCTATGAATGATCTCTGTTATCATCCATTAAATATTAAATGTATACCGTGTGAATGAGGGAAAGATCAACGACTTTTCTCGGAGCTTGGACCGCATGCAAAATAACCTCGGTACAGTTTTGATCAACTATAGGGTTTTCCTTTTGTAATTCATCAGTATCTCCCTCACAAGGACTATTCAAACATCTTATTGGGGGCACAATGATAGAAAACATCAATATATAACAATAGAATCATCAGTTAAGATAAACAATGTCAACAATTCTACCAATCAGAATTCAATGTCTCAAATAAAATATTTAAATAATTTATATGATTAGATCAGAAAAAATATTTTTCATGAACCACCATCTTCTAGAAGAGGTAAGGTATAACATGATTTTGAGACCTTCCTCATGATTAAGGATAGTTAATGACCCCCAAGTCCCTCCTCTAATAGGACCCGAGGGGGAAACCGTCACCAAGGGTTTAGAAATCTCACAAAAATGGGAGGCATTTCTCTTTTTATAGTATCCAAGATTTGGAGTTAAGATTTATAAACCTAAAAAAACATAATAACACACACATATATATATATATATAAACCAAAAACCATCCCACATGAAGGTTTGAAGTAAAAATTCTAGATATACAATGAATACTAAAAATTAAGTACCAAAATAAAACTATGTAGAATCACATCAACCATCCCCAATATTTGATCTAGTATAGTCCATAATGGACAAAAAAATATTCTTGGAAACCTCAAAACAGTTATATATACATCATGTGTGAATACAAGAATACTCAATAAAGAAAAAACAAAAGTCACCCACAGTAGTGGGAGAATCATACTAATACCCCAGTATGAAGACACCAGAAAATCAAAATCACATAAAAATGTATACTATCCACCCCATCCTCACCAAGGCATGCTAAAAAAATAACCCAAGTAAAGTAAAGTAAAGTAAAGTACTAAGAACATCGATATTTGAGTACCCCACACCACTTCCCACTTGTTAAATTTTCATCACTAATAAAGAATTTCCTAACCCTAGCACATTTTTCCACAAGAACCAATATTACAACCTACCTGCATACACATGATCCACACACCACATCACATCCTACCCATAAGCACATAGGCCACGACCACCACACATCTCAGTCGAAAACATATGGTCCTCATCCGGAAGGCACCTTGGAAACAATCCACATCTCACAACGCCAATACCATAAGTATGGTATTAAACCTTAAGCCATTACATACTGCCCAAAGAGTCTTGGTTGATCAATGCCTAGAAAATGGAGCAAAGAAAATTCAAGAACAAACCATCCATCCTCCCACTGATATGTTGGGAAAGACAGCCTCCCCATAAAAACGGGGGTGTTCATTACATAGTGATCAACACGGTTGGGGTGAGTATAGAAACCATAATGAAATAAAAGTATGTATATATAGGTAAAATACACCTAGCCCATCTTGTGGGATTCCAAACATACAACCGACCACTCAAAACAAACATTGATGCTACCCCTTCATGCATGTATCACCATGAATGATGGTCACATGAACACTAATTCACCACAAGCCCAAAATCGAAACATACATCCAGCCAATTAATTTAACCCTTTATCATTATTCATTATCAAATCATTCATTTATTCATTTCCATCCCTACCTAGCCAACTACCAAACATTGCAAACATTATAAGCTGAAGCAACCATTCCAACCACTACCAAATCCAAAAAAGGGAAGAAGGGACAATGGAAAAGAAATCAATTCTAAGACTCATAAACATGAAATCAAAAAAAAAACCCGTCATGAAGCCCTACTACCAAACCAATACCTAGATACTATCCCACTACATAACAAGTCCATCCATTCCACAACCAATCAATCTCTCAACCTGAGATACCATCACATTTCCAGTACTGCCCGATACACACAGTCACACCCCCATACACAACACAACACTACTAACACATACGTAAGGCCAAACATAAGCACACAAAACATACAACCACACCAATAAGGCAATTTTTATTCATATTTAGCAAAAAACGTTTTTCAATTACCCTTGATAATGTAGGGGTGATCAAAAAATAGATTCGATCCTAGCGTATACATTTATTTAATTGAATATACATGGTTAATCAGATTTCTTTTCTTATAGTAGTGATTCAAAATTTATACAGTTACAAAAATAGAGGCAACTAATGATCAAGATTTTGAAAAGGAAAAAATCCCACATGATTCATGGCATGGATCTAGGATAACATATGAAACAAAGTGATCATCATCATCATCACAACCCCTCATTTATTACTACTTATTATCTTAAATAAATTTTTATTAAACCTTTCTCCCATGTATGCTTAATTATTCCCACCCACGTGATACACTATTAAAAGAGAGACAAAGGAAATCACTACATAGAACAACAGACAACCAACAAATCCTCCTTGCGCAAAAATAGGGGATGTGTGAGTATCATGAAAACTCTAAAAAAATTAGATTGATGGATATGACACAACACATGACTCTATGGGATGGGAAGGATTTAAGTTCACCAAGAGAAAACAAAAAACCACTAGGAAGAGAAGGTCTCATCTTTGAAAATATAGATCATATATCAATAGAAGAGGAAATTGTTTCAAGGGCCATTAATGTCGGGTTGTGGCCAAGACCATACCTTTCAACTGTTATAAATTCCTCAGAGCATTAGGATAAAAAATATATAATTAATATCAATTTAAATGACTTAAATAACAAAAAAGAAAATATTTAAACATGAATTGTGTCAAATAAAAAATAATAGGTGACAAATTAGAAAAACTGGAAATGAGTCACCAATGGGTGAGTCAATGATGGGTGAGTCGCTGATAGCAAGCCACCGACATCAATCCCTCGAAATAGAGTCACCAATGCTGAGCTACCGACACTGATCCACTGATTCGACCTACAAATGCTAGACTCACCAACTCCATGACACCCTGACGCCCTGAATCACCAATGCCAAAACTCACTGGCACCCTGAATCATTGGCTCCCTAGCTCACAGGTACTTAGACCTACCGACAACCTCAACCCACGGACACCCTGACCTACTGATTTTCTTAACCTACCAACACCTTGGACCTACTGATGCCTTGAACTGCTGATGCCTCAACCTACTGATGCCCCAACCTGCTGACGCCATGACTCACTGACGCCCTAACATAACGACACCCTGACTCACCGACTTCTCGACCTACCGACAGAAAGTCTAGAAATTTAGAAAACTCTTGAAGTGAAATATTGTTGCCTCCATGAACTCCAAAACACTTGAATTTGAAAATTTAATGAACCAAAGAGGTCCTTGTAAAAAAATTATACTATAAACTGGTTTCCAATGACTCGTGGTAGCTTAAGGCTCATTATATTGATATTTTACCAGACTATCCCTTATAACCTACCACTTAAGTCCCAAGAATTTGGTCTTCTATCTATGAAAACATCATATACTTCATATAGATATCAAATAAGTGTCACAACCTCACTATGATACCAATTGTTCATGAACCGGTCATGCAAGAAACCAAATTGATAACTCGAATCAATCCTAGCGTGGACTATGTTTGTTTACAAACCTCCTGAGATGGCGACATATACTAGATCATGAATAAAATATATATATAATTATTCCCACACAATAATAAATCATCAGGACCAAAAAAACAGACAAAATATATCAAAATGTTGGTAATCCAAACCCCCCTTATGAATGAAAAGTACAAAAAGTGGAACAAATGCAATGTCAACAAAATTAATTAGATAAAATCTTCAGTACATCATCCAAAATCCCTATTTAACTAGTGGATCACACGTTTCATTGGTCACCACCAACCTTCCATGGTCATGATAATTATGTACACACACCACCTATGAGTGATTATTTACTTTTTACTTGACTAAACATAAGAATATAAACAAACCCCTAAAGGGAATGGTATGGTGTGATAAATAAAGACAACCAGTATCTCACTAGGAATTTCATAAATAATCAATAACAATAAAACCTACATTTATATATTTTAAATAAAATATATCAACGAAATATTTTATCAATTAATATTATAAAATTAATTATAAAACATTTAAATGACTAATATAGAACAAGTTTCAATGTGAACGTCTAATAAATTAAGATGAATATAGCATCTTTATCAAAAAAGAAATGAATAATCATTTCTATCAAAATAGAAATGAGTTAAACATTTCCTAAAAACTCAAATGTACAAATCATTTTATATTCTAGCACCATGGTAATAACTGCCATGTTTAGTACTGATCACAATGTTTCACGTAATTGTAGTTAAATACAGGTTTAGGTGCACACACAATCCCTATATTTTATATTCTATTGGGAATACAAGAGAATCCCATAGAATAAACTCTTTACCCTTAGGTTGTATTTGAATCAATATAATAATAAATCCATTGCTAGAAAATATTTTACCAAGCATGCATATCCTTACACATAACTTCCTAGACTCACATGTCTTTTAAGGTAGTTAATCATTATCGGGGATACCATTCAATTCAGTCAATCTAAAATTATTCAAACAAATAATTCATCTGATTCAGATTAATTATTGAGGTTTCTTGGTTTTGTTTATTAAAAAAGTATATAAGATCACACTTGATAACTAAGATGTAATAAAATATTGTTGACATGAAATCCAGAACTCATGTGGTAGGTATGGGGAGATTCTAATGAGCTCTTTCACAGGTAAACTGTTATGTTACCACGCGACATTAGGTTTTAATTAAGGAATTTGATAATTCCTTTTTAATTTCTAATATTTTTTTTGGGATTGATGGTATATTTAATTATATTAAATATGTATAGATTATTTAGAGGTTGTGATATTTGAGGTGAAAATGTAATAAGATCTAGAGGTACACGATCATCACCCACTCCCTAGAATACCATTTGGAGGCCATTTGCATGTTTTTATAAATTTTATAGTTTTAAATTTCATAGTTAGCACACATTATTCTAAACTGTGGGGCAAAAAATTATAGACACTAATTAATTTAAATTTTTATTATTGAGTGTTCTTTTCTACTTAATTATTCTTGGTTATATGAAATTTTTATTTTGGATGAATCAAATTGGATTATTTTATATCATAATGGAATAATTTTGATTTATTTCGATAAGAATTTATAATGAAAAAATGTTTTTAAAGGTAAAAGTGAAGATTAAATATTTGTTAATAGGATTTCCAATATGAACAAACATGAATTTGGGGTTTTAAAGAGCATTAATGTTTCCATTACAGAACATCAACAACTATAATATTAATTTCATGTCGTTCTTTATGATTTTGAAAACTATAGTGTGTGATTTTGAAATGTTCAAAAATTAATTTTATATCCTTGTTTAATGTTGTGATTTTTTTGAGTGGTGTTTGTAATATATATATATATATATATATATATTTAGTTAAATTTATATTTAATTTCAGTTAGGAGGGATTTGAGTTTTTTATGTTATTGTTTATGTCTTGTGTTTCATTTATTATTTTGAGTAGGCCTCCCAGAAAATTCATGAGGATTTTACGATGTCTGTTTCTTGAAGAATTTCTAGGATAGTGTCTCTTAGAGTTTAGGTGTTGTATTTCCCACCATTTTATATACCCAATATCATAATAGCGTGGTTGAGTTACATTATTCTAAATTATTTCCTATATTCTATGACTATCAAGGACTTCAATAGTTTATAATGTTTATAGTGAAGTTTGAGTAAATCCTAATGTATTTGTGTACTATTGAATCCTGGAAACCAAAATTCATATTGAACCTATTTGAGGGGCAGTGTTTGAAATAGTGGAAGATCGTTGTCCCATCCCTACAACAATATTATATGATTTGAGATATTTTTAATACCATGTTCATTCAATGGTATTTATTTGAATAAATAGGTATAGAATAAGTAATAGGAATTATGAACTTAGAACTAGGTGAGATAATGATGATTGAGTATTCTAATCATTTTGATTAGGTTGTTTCCCTTTCTCCTAAAATAATATTTAGTTATGTTCTGAGAGTCAATCTATTTTTTAATGGACTTTATCTAGATCTCACTTCAATTGTGTTACCATATGGCTTGATGTTTTGGAGGATTTGGTTAATGAATCATTGATGGTAGATTTGGGTTTTAAATGGTGACCCATGATGGGTGGAGACCCGATCTCAATCAGTATTGGTGAAGGCTCATAACATTGTGAGAATTAGAATCTATATAAACCCCAACACATAAAACTGTATGATTGGTTAGAATATTCTTATTCTGTTGTCATATCTCTATAAAAGAAGTGATCCCTTATATGCTTCTATTATGGTCAGGTCGGGAATTCCAAGCATCCTAATTGAATGTTTTATGGAATTAAAGTAATAGTATGCGAAGAAATATATATACCATTAATATTTATATTAATCTGGTGAATCTTCTCTATGTTTCCCCTACGATCTCCCATTATTATTTTTATATCGTTACTAGTTGTTGAACTATGTATCGTATTTTAGGACAGTCAATATCTTGTAAATATTTATAAAATAAAAGTATTCCTTCATTGAGATTATGGATATTTCATCAAACTAATTTTTTTTGGATTTCTATGGTTAGATTTTCGGTTATACATCATTGGGGTTATTTTAGAATAACATTGTTTTATTGATCAACCATATTAATATCACCCTTAAATAGAAAGAATACCCACTATGGGTCTCATCATACTAATATTTTCTTTAGATATTTTGGGTGTTGGTGGTGTATTTGAAAACATATCATTATGTTATTGTTTTAATTAGTTTCAATATGGTTTGGAGTTTTTATAACGGTTACTCTTATTTTTCATTTCAACATCATCCCTTCATACATTCCTTTCTGTGTTGATGAATTTTTATGGGTATAAATTATTATGATGGGGATAATTTTCACACCCTAACATTATTTTTCACTATTAATTAATTAATTAATTATTGTAATCATTATCATGTGGAGGTTGAGTAAGTTTTATTTGAAATTGGGTGGAAGTGTTGTTGTAGTACTTGTCAAATAGTTTGTGAATGGTTAGTATAAACCAAATACCCTTGTTATTAAATTCTTATAATAGTTTCCAGAGGAAATTTAATTGTTGGCACATAGTTTAACAAACCATTCATATCCTCCATAATTTTTAGTTATGGTTATATTATTGATGAATAGTTTTGAAAAACATGTGACCAAAACATGAAATCTTTCCAACCACTTAAAACGTTGATCTTTTGGTCTTCCCAATATGAATTAAAGCCAAAAGGGGTTCTTATTTAAATCATTGTTGTTTAAAGAGTATATGGTAAACCCTAGGTGATTCCCCCTTTTACTCCCTTTAGTTTAAATCTCCTTTAATTAAATTTGAAGTGGTAGTTTCATGGTTTTTTTCTTCTTCTGTTCTTCCTGTCATTATTCTCTTTTTCTTCACTTATTTTCTAGCCAAATGAAGGAACTCAAGACACAGGGTTGTTGTCGCTCGATTTTTATTTGGGATTTTCATGGTTAAGGGTTTCAACTATATTTTTTGATATTATTTATCATAATTAATATGGATTAAGACCCTATTTATTGAATTCAATTAAATGAAGAAAGTGTTTCTATGATTTTTTATTTTCTTTAACACACCATGAAATACATGGGTGTTATAAACCTAATTTCATTTAGATTATTCCTATTATTTTAACCATGGTGAATTATTATCGAATCTTTCATGTTTTATGAACTCATTGATTTAGAAAATAGGTTTTATATGGAATTATATCATCCTGAGATTAAAAATAAGAATTACCTTATTATGACTTCCATAAAATGATTATATATATTTTCTCAAAAATATTACAAATTTAAGTGACATTTTTGTAAAACCCCGACCCTAGTATCCTACACCTAGTTCCGTACATTAATAAGTTTTAATAGATATAAGAAATGAATCATAAAGGACCAATCATTTTAGAAGTTTTGGAATATATATTACATACATGAACATTATATTTCAACCATAATTGAAAATATTATATAAACACCATTTGAAACATAAAAAACTCCTAGAATATCCCTGAATGTCATTGATAATATATATCTTCACTTACTAGGGAAAAAATAAATCATAAGAAAAAGGTGATCTCATATGCTGAGTAAGGATAAGTAATAATTAAGAATTTAATATAAACAATAAGGCATGATAAATGACCAATAATTTCGATTAGAAAACATTCATGATCATGATATGGAAATAATAACAGCTTAATAAATAATTACAGAAACATAATCACATGAGAATGATTCTCAACCCCAGATATTATACTAGTTGAATATTCACATGGATAGTAATTTAATAAAATCATAATGAGAGATTTCATATGACGAACATCATAATAATTCCATTAAGGACTCAACTAAGAATTAGAAAAATAATTGGTTAATTCCTTGTCTAGAATACATTTCAATTTTGACTCATGAGACCTACCAACGCATCAAGGGGCTACAGCAGGCCCATCCCATAACGTAATAAGCCTAATAAATTCATCATAAGTATAGTTCAATGATATATTTAAATAAAATTTTCCCATACCACATTGTAATATTTGAATCCTAATCATATATGAAAATACACTAATAAAATAGTTGTTAATTTCTTGAGAAATATAATCTTGAAACATTCTAAAGTGACTTATACCAATTTGAAACATATAAATCATAATCCCAATGATGGAATAAAATTAAATTAAATATATAATATCATAATAATAATAAGACTCATGATTTGATATATTAAAAGTTATTACTTACAATAAATTCATGTAATAAGTGGTGAACAAGGCATATAACTCAGAGAAGCAAATGTGAGATGAGAAAAGCTGTTTTTTACTTTGGGAAGAATTGTTATTTTGGTAGATTGATTTTATTTGTCATAAAATCTTGTTTTAAACATGTATATCCTAGAAAAAAACCTATGGAAAATTAAATTATACTTCAGTTGTAAATTATGTCTGAATGATTTGAAGACATGTGAAAATAGTGTTTATGAAACTCTAGAAATGATCCTCTTAAATTAGATTTATGAAAATATAAAATAGTCTTTAAAATTAAAAATGGAATGATTGATATTATAAAACCAGAAATGAAAAAATATACCTTTTCCTGAACCAATTATTGATTTTAAAAAAATATTTCTGTTTTTAAAATATATTATGGATGATTCTTGAAAATGATTACGAAATAGAGATGTTCCCATTAATCGTTCTTGCGTATCCGGAATAATTGAGAAGGGATAATTGTAAAAAATTTATTTCCTTTAAAATAAATATTAAACGATCTATATAAATATTTTTGGAAAATAAAATACTAATTTATATGAATTATATAAAATAAAAAAGAATTATATTGGTGTATTGAGGGACAAATCTTAATCCGAATGAAAATAGAGGTTTGGGAAGAAACCCCTAATACATGGAAACAACCAAACCATATACCACATGGAATTAATTATCATAAAAGAATTTTTTAAATATCATGAAGATAAATATATTCATGATATTTTACATAAATTGGTAGTATAAATAATACATAAACAATAAATAGTTATGAGCACTGCATATCTCATTGAAATAAATGTGTGATGAGAAAACCCTTTCCTTATGTATGAATGTATACTGCACTTGATCTTAATGTCTTGGATTATCAGATTTAATCATTTATTTTATTAATATATAAACGCATATACATTTATTTGATTTATTATAATTTTATTATGTTTATTTATTGTCTTTTTTATGAGTTGTAATATACAATTTTATCATTCGTGAGTGCTTGTTTCCGGTTTTTCATGAAAGGTTTACTAGTATATGAGTAAGAAAGTTCATGTAAAAAGGGATTGTATTTTATTGAATTGAAGTTATATGTAACTAATTAACATCTTGAAGAATAATTTTTTATATAATCATTTGTATATTGGCGGTGAGGACGAATCATTATAAATACGTTAGTGATAATTGTTTAGATTATTTTGGTGGTTTTTCGATCATCACAAACATTTTATGATTTATTAATTAACATCACGTGTATATAATGGTTATATAACATATAATAGGATGAAATAAATATATTATAATTTGGTTAACCATAAAATATGTATTTTGACAATCCTTGATGGTGTTATTGGAAAATAAAAATGCATCGTCCATAGTGTAGGTAAATTGACACATCACGACCGATGATTTCATTTATATAATAAAAATTAGAGAGGAAGGATATTGATGATGGATATTCCATTAACAAAATAGAGTAAAATTATATAAATTGTATAGCAGTTATCTTTTCTCTTTAGACAGGGGAGAAGAGGTAATTGTAAGAAAATAAAATAAATTTGTATGAAAATAAAATAAAAGAAATATTAGTTTTACCTACTAAATTATCCTCCTTGAAACCCCCTTTGATGGGATTGGTTTTGGTATTTTGTTGAAAAAAAGTCTCCAAGATTTAAGGGAGGCATTTGGAAGAAGATTTGGATGACATTTTAAAATTCTTAACGCTTGGATTGTATGAGGAGAAGGAGATGTATTTATAGTGGAGGAGCGGGGTGCTTTTTCAAAAAATTTATTCATTTGATTATTATTTTTTCTCATGACAATGAATATTTTGAGAATTATTAAAAAATATATTAAAATTATTGTGTTAATTTATAGAATATGATGCTTACATAATTTATTTCTAAATGAATAATGTATTTATCCTATAATATATATATACCATAAATTACCATATTTTACTATTCACAAAATTCAAGTAATTTAAAAAAAATTACAAAAAAAACCCAACCATTTTTCAACTTTTATAAATAAAAATTGAACTCCATTTTATGTAAATAATCTTCTAAATATGAGAAATTTAATTATTAGTGAAAATCATCATTTACTTGGAAAATAAAGATTTTATAACACGCTGAAAAATTAATTAATGTCTAATTAAATTATCCAAAAATCATTAAATAACAAAATAAACATTTATTAATAAATTTTATTGATATAAATTTTCTTTTAAATCATTTTATTAATTAAAAAATTGTAATTAAATTATTACGACTTAAAAAAATACCAACACGTAATTAATAATTTATTAAAATATTTATTTACTTATACTAGGATATAATCCTGTCGTATTTCTATTTATAAGATATGTAATTTTTAGTAAAACATAATTTGGTGTGGTTATTGTTCTAATGGACACACTAATATTTTTAAAGGTCACATTATTATTCCAACGGTCAAGTTATTGTTCATCAAAAATGATACTAATAAGAAAAATACTGAAAATTTAACAATTTTTTTTATTATTACACTTTTAAAATTAATTTTTTTTTATGTAAAATATGATTTATTAATCTTTTAAAATTTATATATAAAATAATTTTTCCATTAAAAGACCTTTAAAACCATGTTTAGAAAAATATAGATTTCTAATGTGAAAAAATGAATTTATTCTTATCTTATAACTCTACAAATATTTTCTATTAATGTAATAATATTTTATTGAATATATAATATATATATTTCATTAATATATTTCAATAATTGTGATTAAATTAACTTTTTAATAGGAAACCTCATTTTGTGCATTAATTTTTTTTATAAAAATAAATTATTTATGTTAAATTGGTATTCATTTCAAATTAATTAATAATCAATGAATTAATTTTATAAAAAAGTTAAATCCATATTTTCATACTTTACTAAATATCAATCATTTCCTCCCTTCCCAACATATAGGATATAACTATTTTAATTAAATAATAATATTTAAATAATTTGTTAAGCTAATAAGAAGTTGAAAATGTTAAATTCAAAATGTGGCATATTGTAAAATCTTGGGGTGTTACAGTCTCCCCTACATGAATAAATTTTATTCTCAAAATTTAAAATTATTGCAAATATTCCAAAGATGATACATGAAAATTATTTTGTTTGAGACCCACATTTGGAACAGGGTTAATAAAATATAATATTAATATGTGGGAAATGGAAATGTGAAGGTCACCACAAAATTAGGATTTTAGGCAGGAAATTATTAGTGGAAAGTAAAAATAGAGACATGGAAGAGAAATATTAATATCCAGTTTTGATGGAGAGTGTTATAGAACTTGTTCATTAGAAATTTAACCATCACAAAACCATAAATGACATGATATGTTAAAATACCATTGATTCCTCTGAAGTAAAAGTAAATGGATGAAATTTTGGTTTTTGAATACTTTTCTTAGAGTTGAGGGTTTCGTTTATTATCCATAAATATTACTTGAGAAATTGAACATAATTGATTAATTTTTATTTCATAATAATAATGTCATCCTTCTTCTGTACTTTGATCTATTTTCACTTCATCCCTTACTCTGGGAAATGAATGTTAAATATGTTGTTTTTATGATGGAATCACATTTAATGAATCAGGTGGTCCTTAACTAATTCCTTCAACCATTAAATGTTTTTTAAATCCAATAAGATATTAATATTTTAATAACAACCAATAATTTCCAAAGTTTATTTTTATCCATTCCTGAAGTACTTAATCATAATACTCTTCTAAGAATTGTATGTCGACATTTAGTGACTATAAATTTTTGATGAAAGGTCACTGAATTTCCCAAATCAACATAATATAATATTCTATAAATAATGTAGATCTTAATACCAAATACTATATATATAAATAACCAAACCACCTTAAAACCATAATAAAAACATGCATGCTTCCAATAGTAAAATCGTAGGTTGCTGAATATATTCCTCTAATCCTAACATCTAATAATCCCAGTATAACAAAAGCCATCAGATCATTAACCACCTTCATGGTCAGCAATACTATCCCATAACTATCTATTTATTATTATCTCAACATCAATAACATTTTTAGGGTTATCTTTCCCAATTTAATGTGTTTTCTAGATGACCAAATTACAATAAAATCACTTATCTTTATTGCTGCTGATATTCATCACATGATTCAAACTTCATAATGAATAAGTACTCTAGTAGAATCCTTATATATCCTATGATTCTTATAATTGAATAATTGTTGATAAAATATTCAAATAACGTAATTACTGAATACAAACCCAATAATATTACTTAATACTCTTAATCTATCGTAGTATCATATGATTAACCATGACCTACTTTCCTATTTTGGTGTATATTCCTTCGATGCTAGGGGCATCAATTTCCATAGTGTCCCATATCCTTGCAGTTGAAGCATTGTACATTGGATATTTTTTCTTACCCTTGTAATCACAAGAACGGTGTCATTTTCCTCCATAAATGTAGCAAATTATCGTTCCTCTTAACCATATACCAAGGTGTTTCCTTCAACAATTATCATACTAAGTTATACAATTCATTCTATTATTCCCTCTATCTATATTTTTCTCAATGTTCCTCTTCTTATCTTTCTTCAAATTGAAGAAATATTATTTGGAAAATTCATTCTTTATATTGTTAGAACATGATATTATTACATAATATGATAAGAATGTTTTGGTTACTACTTCCCTTCGAAATACTTGCATGAACCCATCGAAAAAATGATCATTCTTACACTATATATTATGTGTATTGATGTGGTTCATATTCTTTCCTCTAGGAACCATCTCTAAATAATGGAAAACATATAATTAGTTTATGAACCAAAATTCATAATTCATATCGAGAAAAATACTTAACATAAAATTATATTTTATGAATAGATAATCACAAAATCAAAAGTATTTGTTTTTTGTGGAAATATTTACATTAAAATCTTTCATAATGGTTTTTAAAGAAAATGTGAATTATCCTAAGAATATCCTTCAGGAGTGTCAAACCATCTGCATTGTATATTCCATTTTCATCTACTAGGTTACCCCGAGTCAGGCTCAAGACACCTTGTATTAGTTGTTACCCTTAGGTAAATCTATTCCAGAACCACATCCACTTATAGTATCCAGACAGGGATGTGTTTCTAGGAAGACCCACATAACCTCTTCCTTGCCAAAATTAAAGAATTTTATTCTATTATTATCCTTAAAGTCCATGTTAGGGTAATGTTCCTTAATATATGTTTTCAAAATCTATATTCAAATGTTTTTACTAAATTTTCTATGATACAAACAGTAAGGACCCTGACCCAGTATCTTAGATCTAGTGCACTACATTAATACATTGGAACAGATACCAGACACAAATTAGAAAGGACCAATCAGGTTAGTAGTTTTGAAATCAAGGTTACATACATGAACATTACATTTCTACTTGTAATGAAAAACAGCCATGAAAATCCATTTGAAAAATTCACATCTACTAGATTATCCCCTAAAATTATTCATAATATATTTCTTTACATCATGAAGGGAAAAATAAAATATAAGAAGGGGGTGAGCACATATGCTCAGTAAGGGTATGTAATATAGTATGAGATGATATAAATATTAAGGCATGGTGAATGACTGAAAAAAATGTCATTATACTATAAACAGGATAATGATATGGAAAGAGTAAAATCTAATTAAATAGTGCCACAAATATAATTACATGAGAATGAAGCTAAACAATGATATTTTAATAGCTATATATTCATATTTAAAATAAATTAATAATATAATAATTAGTGATGTAATATGAAGGAAAACATAATCATGCAGTCTAGGAATCATCCAAAAATATTGAAAATAAATGGATAAGGGCTTGACCAAAATCTATATCAATTTTGTCTCATGAGACCTACAGATGCATTGAGGGTCTATAGTGGGCCCTGCCATTAATTTACTAAGTCCAATGAATTCCTCATATGTTTAATAAAAATATATATTTAAATAAAAGTGTATCATACTACTTTTAAATATTTTATTCATAATTATAGATTAAAATAATCTAATAAAAGAATTGATAAATTATTGAGGAAAATAATCTTTAAACATTCCCAAGTGTCCCATTGTACATTGAAATATTTAAATCCTAATCCATTGGAATGAGTAACATTAAATGAGTCATATAATATAATAATAATAATAATAATCAGGATTTCATATATTTCTGGGTAGTAAATACACAACATGAAATGAATTAGTGGTGAAAAAGGCATATATCCCACATAAGTAAAAGTGGGACAAAAAAACACTTTTTTACTTTAGAAAAAACAGTTATGTTGTAAATTCATTTGTATTTTTAAAAAAACAAATAGATTGTAAATATGTATATCCCAAAAATTAATTTTACTGGAAAATGAAATTATATTTGACACATAAATGAGGTTCAAAAGTTGTGAAAACATCTAAAAAGAGTGTCTAAGAAACTTTAGAAATGATCCTCTTTAATGTGGGTTAAGGAAAATGTTACAGAATCTTTAAAATGATAAATGAATAATTGCTTGTACGAAAAAATATATTTTTTCATGAAAATTTATTGAATTTATAAAAATAATGGTGTCTAAAATAGATTTTCTATGGTACATAAAAATTAGTAAGAAATAGAGATATTCCCTTTCATCAGGCTTGCTATCAGGATGAATTGAGAAGAGAGCCTTATTAAAATTGTATTTCCTATAAAATAAAAATTCATTGATATAGATACATGTGTTTGAAATGTTTAAAAATAATTTAGAATATTTATAAAAACAGAATTAATAATTTAATTTGTTTATAGACGAATAACTCATAACCTGAATGAAAATAAAGGATTGGGAAGAAACTCATACCACTTGAAAACAATCGAACCATATGCATGAAGGATTTGATTATACTAAAATATGATATTAAATATCATGAATATAAACATATTCATGATATTTTTCATCAATTAATTATACACATACACCTAAAACAATAAATAGTGGTGAAAAAGGCATAACTCACAGAAATAAATGTCCGATGTGAAAACCCGTAACTTATGTCTGAATGTGTTTTTAATTTGATCTTAATGTCCAAGATAATCAGATTAAATACATTAATTAATTAATTCCAAATATTTTCTACATGTATATTATTTATTATAATTTTATTATGTTTATTTATGGTCTTTTGGAAGAGTTATAAGATACAATATTATCGTTAAAGAGAGTTTGTTTCCCTGGTTTTCATGATCGATTTACTTTTTTACGAGTATGGAAGTTCATGTTAAATGGGAATAGTTTATCTAGAATTGATTTTTATTGTTATTAATGAAAATAAATATTATTAAATGGTTTTATAAGTCATTTTGATAATTGGGGTGAGGATTAATCATTAGATAAGACATTAGTGATAATAATTAAGATTATTTTGTCAGTTTGATGATCATCACTAAATATTTTGTTATTAATTAACCTCATGTGTATATTATGGTTAAAAACATTAAATAGGATATAATACATAAATTATAATCTTTTAACCCTAAAAATGGTTTTATGACTTTTCTTGAAGAGGTTATTGTAAAATGAAAATGCATTGTCCATGATGTCAGTAAATTGACACATCAAGAGCGATGTTTTCATTTAAATAATAAAAGATAGATGAGTTATATTGAAGTTGAATCTCACAATAACATAATATAATTAAACTATATAATTGATAATTTATTTATCATGACTCTTTTGTCTGGGGAGGTGATGGGATTATAATAAAACAAAATAAAATTAAAAGAAAATAAAATATACAGAAGTGGATTTTTACCTCTTGAATTCTCTTCCTTACAAAACTCATTAAGGGTATTTATTTTAATCTTTTTTTGAGTACAAAAACTCCTAGAAGTGTGTCAGTATTTTAGGGTAGTATTGGGTGGAAATTTTACAAGGATAAAATCTTGGAAGGTGTGAGGAGAAAGGGTGGTATTTATAGTAGAGGAGAGAGGTGTTTTTTATTATTTTATTCATTTTTTTATTATTTTGGCTCAATACTATGAATAATTTGAGAATTATAACAAAATATACTAAAATAAATAATGTAACTTTGAAATTATATTTCTTTCATCATTCATGACTCATGGAATATTGTATTTATTTTATAATTTATATATACCATACATTTCCAAATTTCATTATTCACATAAAATTCAAGCATTTTTAAAATATACAAAAAATTTATCCTAACAATTTTTTGACATGTATAATTAAAAAATTAACTCCATTTTATGAAAATATTCTTATTAATATGTTAAAGTTAATTATTAATTAAAATCACCATTTACTCAAAAATTAAAGATCTTAAATTTATAATAGATTTTATAACACTCTAAAAAATTACCTATGGTGTAATAAAATATTCATAAATCATAATAAAAAATAACTATTTATGATTTAATTTTATGAAAATAAATTTTCTTTTAAACAATTTTATTATTTATAAAATAGTAATTAAATATTTATAATCTACAAAAATAAAAACACCTAGTTAATAATTTTTTAAAATATTCATTTCCTTATACAATCATATAATCATTTCATATTGTAAATTATAAGAAACATAACTTTTTTTATACATTATTATGTGATGTTATTGTTAGAACAGAAACATTACCATTCTTAATTGTCACATTATTATTCCAACAATCACATTGTTATTCATCAAAATGAAATTTTTCATAAAAATACAAAAAAAAATTACCCATGTAAAATATGATATTAAAATTTTAATTAAATTGTTTATTTTATCAAAAATAATTTTTAAAAGTGTCAAATGTAAAATTTAAAAAAAATCCATTGAATAGTGGTAAAACAACGTTTAAATAGATATTAAAGTCTTATGTGAAAAATTTAATTTATTCTTATCCTATGCCTCTAAAAATGTTTTGGATGAATGTAAAAATATTTGATTGAAAATATAATATATTAATTACATTAATTACTTTTAATAATAGTTATTAATTTAATTTAGTAATATAAAATTTCATTGTGTGAATAAAAATATTCTTTATAAAAATAAATTATTTATGATACATTTGTTTTCATTTCTAATTAATTGGTAATCAATGAACTAATTTTATAAGCATGTAAAATCTATATTTCCATAATTTAAATTATCTAATTAATTACCTCCATTCCCAAACATATAAGAGATAACTATAATGATTAGATAATAATATTAAAATCATTCTTAGATTGTAAGATATCAAGGATGTTAAATTTAAAAAGTGGCATGCTATAAACTCTTGGGGTGTTATGGTTTTTGACCATGGAATGATTTCATGCGATTGAGTTGAGATTTTGAGGTATTTATTTTTTGGGATTTTAGTATCCATGAATTTTGATGGAATTACCTTATAAATTCTTCTGTTATTCATATGCGAGTTATGTTTAATCTTTATCGAATTTAATTCTATGATGTTTCACCTATGTAAATATTATTGGATGATATTTTAAATTTATATTTCGACTCTTTTGGTTAAAAAGTCAGTTGGATATGATATTTTTATTTTAAAAATACTTTTTTAAAATGGATATAAAGTGAAAATATCTAAATTATTATTTAAATGTATGTTTTTTAAGAACCTGTTTTTTCAATCAGGTACGAATCCTTTAAATTTTGGTCTAATGAATTATTTTTGACCTAATTAGGATAAATAATATGTTATTAAAGATTATGAGGGTGTTTAGGGCTTGTTCAGATCCTGAAAAAAAAATGATTTTTGGGGAAACAGGCCTAGAGCACGGTTTAGAGTAAATATTGTGGGAAGTCTGTATAGTTAGAGAAAACCATGTGGGTGGCATATTTTTTGGATATAGCCTTGCCACACAGTTGGCACATAGTTTCCCTAACATTGAGGCCTAACAATGTGAGGGGCCTTTTTTCCCAGGTGCCCATGTAGAGTTTGTGAATAGTTTGGAAGATCGTGCAGACAAACCATGCACATGCTTTTTTTGGATAATTTTACAAATTTTCCATTAATGATCTATTTAAGATACATTTTATTCCCTAATCTAAGAAATTGTGGGAATAATGCCCATTTCATTCAGTTTATAGCTTTTTGAAACCTATGGGAGGAATCAATAGATCTCTTTCATCCTAGATCTGATCGAGTATCCATTTATCACATTAAATGAGGAAAAGTAAATACCTGAGTCAATTTAATCGTTTTCTCCTTTATTTTTCTCTCGACCTAAATATCATAGTGTGATAATTTTTCACTTTTTCATATATCTACTCTGATCAGATCCAAATCAAGGGCCAATACTGGAGGAGGAGAGTCATACAATCCTAAAGTGGGTGGTCTATAACTCATCCCTCAAGTTCATTGATTTTGGAATTGTCCTGTGGGGCCCACAAATTTCATCGTGTGCCATTTAGTGAATTTATATGCTATGTTTATAATAATTAGAATCGTATAGTGATTATCATTCCAAATATGTGACTATTTGATAGTGGTTACACCAAGAACTTAATCCATTCCATATGGAAGGTTATTTAATAATATTTGTTTTGTTTTTAACATGTTTGTGCCACCATTCGGGTGTGACTTGGAATGACCATTATAAGGTTAATATTTTCTATGTTTAATGGATTGATTTATATTTTGATTGGAATAATTGAATGTACCATGTATTCTCACCACTTTACCACCCTATGATAAGTGTCTCAATTTGAAAATGAAAAGTAAAATATTAATTGGAAAGTACAATATGTATATCACTTGGAATTGAATTTAAATGAATAGTAGGCTACATATCAGTTACACCCCATACCAAATTAATGGAAGTTAACAAAATGAACTGTGAATATGTAAGGTACTTTAAATGGATTAAATAAATTATTGCATGTTATGTGGCCTTGATACACTAATGAATGGAAAGGCTTGAACCAAATGATTTGATTAAATAGTAGAAGCTACATAAACTTATCACACTAATTAAATACAAGGAATGAAGAAAATGAATTTTTACATTAATACATAATTAAATTGTGGTGGCATCGCTGCAGCTCGTCTTGGATTCTGATCAAAGAATTCCATGAGCACTCAGGAACCCCTTTCCAATTCAAGTATTAATATTTCTTAGGATTAGACCCACCTATATAATGATCCTTGTATTTTACTTGGATTCCCAACACGACACTATTAGATCCCACACATATAATTAAAGGATTCCATGGATACACTCCTTGGATCCAGTGTTGACTAGTAGGTTCAATGGTTATAGCCTATAGGGACCTGTTTCTGTATAGCCCCATTTCAACCATGGACGATGACCTTGGATTTTGTAGGAATTTCTTTGTAGAATTTCATGGAACTTTCTCCTTCGAATACAATTTTACCCTTACCCAAGTTAGAGTTATCAGTGAGTTGGGAAACATTTGAGGTATATTTTGCCTTAGTGATTTCCTTATAATATCATTATTAATATCATTATAGGTTACCTTGTTATGACATGGAACCTTAACTATTCTTAACAAGTGATATGTTAAAAACTGTTATCGATCAAATAATGAATTGGTTACTTGTTCATTTACTAGACAAGGGATGAAGCAGGTACATTGGTATTTATTTACATTGAACTACATTACATTACACATGCATGATACAAACTGTTAAATTTCAATTACACCGGTTGAATGTTTTAGAAACAATTGGTGGTGGCCCACTAGATTTATCTCAAACCCACTCCATGAACCTTTTAGTACCCGATGTAGATTACATGATTGCCAGTTTTGACAAAGAGAAGCATAAGACATCATAAACTTGACAGCTTGATGTTTAGTATGGATCATGATAGTAGATAACTGATCTAGAGCTCTAGATTCTTAGGATAGTATTTGATTTCATTTATTATTTTATGGAACATGTAATACTACTCTCTTGTATCCATGTTTTCAATTTTTATAGTGACATAACATATCATTAGATGTTGAATTATATTCCATTTGTTTCAGTTATTTTAAATGTTGTTTCTATTTTCTTATGTTCCTTTTATTTACATACATTGATTCAACTATTTATTGATGTTTACTTTCATCTGATGTGCTACACTTTGTTAAGGAGGGAATAGTCTCCCCAAGGACACACATTAGGCCCTTTCTTCTAGTCGGCGGACTTTTGGTGTTTGGGGAGATGGACTTAAGGCCATGTGGACCCCCAAGATGAGGACACCAATTGAGTGGAATCTGGGTATGGGATGACACAATATGGTATCAGTGGAATTATTTTAATTGTATACTATTTGGGAACAATAGATTAGAGATTATAAATTCTTGGGACTTTGTCATAAGATCATCTTGCTCATCTTGAACCCATGTTCAGGGTAAAAACCATGTTTCCTAAATTATTATAGTTGTTATACTTTTTCATATTACAATTGATTTTATTTAAACATTGGGTGACATTCATGATTTGAGGTGTTGTTGATTATTACTCTATTTGAGGATTTTCTTTCATCTTGGGTTTGATGATATGAATGAAATGGGAATTCATACATGCATGATTATAGGCACCTATAAATTTCATGTCATCCATATTTTCATGCCATAGTTGGATTTCAGTACATTCTATTTCTTTATATTTCTGTGATTATTGATTGATGCTTTGATAGTTAGCTTATGCTTGTAATAAATTTGGTTGCGATTGAGTAATTTACTATCTCAATTCATGAGGTTCCTGGGACCTCATGGGTTTGGAAGAGTAATTTAGCAAGTCAATCCATTATGCTATAAATAAATGGATGTTATTTATAGTGATAGGTGTATAGGCACTGATTCACAAAAAATGGTTATCCATTATAATGTGAATCATGAATTCTAAAATGAAAGGGTTGATCATCCTTATCCCACCTTGTCATATTTATCAAAGGTAAAGGAATGAACCTGGCAATTAAATATAAAATGAAATGATGCTTATACTTGAGCACTTACTGATATATGGACATATTTGTGGCTAGATGGGGTAGTATGCCTTGGGTAGAGAGTTTTCATACATTCAGCATTAGAAAGTGATTCTATCCTTCTTCTTAGGATTATTCTTAGATGATTGATTGATATTTTTAGACCAATGCCACCATGATGTCCTCATATCGTATGCCTGGAGGGTCATGATGAACATAACCCAAATGTGGGGTGCCCTGAGCTTGTATTATTACCTATAGGAGTTCCACTTAAGGAACCACATACTATACCTGAATTAGTCACTGACGCCCACGTTCATGATAGTTTCTTATGTCTCATGTAGTCCACGAACGGTGCTCCAAGACTTGAACTTATGATGGATGATCTGACTCGTAATTTCCAGCAATAGTAACCTCCTACATTTTTAAGTATTGGGAAGAATCCACCATATCTATCTTTGAGAATCTAGAGATTCCTCTAGAGTGGATGGTCACACATTCTACTTAAATGATTTGGGACTCATCCATTCATTGGTAGGATGTGATTACACAGGATGGTCATCATTAGGGTATGTTATGGGTTGGTTTTCAAACTACTTTCTATTATCAGTTATTTACTTAGATGCTGAGAGATGATAAAGAGAGAGAGTTCATGCAACTCAAAATGGGTTCAATATCAGTTATGGAATATACAGGGTGTTTCACATAGTTACAGTGATTTTAACCACTTCTAGTTGGCGATGAGATTTCACATGATAGTTGATTCAAGGATGGGATCTAGTACTCTATCAATAAGAATGTCAATGTATTTATCCTGGAGACCTTTTCTATGATATTCAATAAGTATATTATCACTATGGTAAACCTACGGAATGAAAATATAACCAGGTATAGAGGATTTGTGTCACTGAAGGGAAGTAGTTCTTCTGGTGGTAGGAGTTGATCCCTCAAGGTTTCTTGTTAGGGAAGTGACAAACATTGTGCATGTTTCGATGGATATAATGTTTGTCGTTAGTGAGAAGAGTGGGAGAATTTTAAGCCTTAGTGTGATAAAGACCCACTGGAGTGCTGGGATTGTAGACTTATGGGGCATCGTCAACATTTACATAGGACCTTTACACTCGTTTTGAGCGAGAATGGATCCTCACCAGCTCCGTATTCAAGAGAAATTTTGTTTTACACAGTGTTTGGCGGGGAGATGGAATAGTACTAGTTGGTCTAGATGAGGAGGTTATGGACATATAAGTAAGAACCCTAATCACCAGCAACACCAACATTGCAGTATTGATCATGGTAGTCCATCTATTGCATAGGGCCATGGATCAGGTCAATTGCATGCACTACAACCAATAACTAAGGATCAGGCTACATGACCATCTACAATATGAGGTACTATTCTTATGTCACATAATATAGTATTTTTTTATTTTTTATAGGTGATTCGAATTATTTTATCTATGTATATATCTTGGAATGTCTTTGACAAGAGATATAGTTTCACTATGTTGTAATGACCCTAGATACGCTGCTAGGGGTACAAAGAGATGGCATACATAGTGTAGGGACTATCCCATTGGGGTAGGATGTTACCCTTTCTTATGGGACCACATTTTTCTCTAGAAGATGGGAGTTGATTTCATTCTCATAATGGATTGGTTGGCTCACTATCACACTTTTGTAGACTTCTATTGCTGTAAGGCATCGTTTAAATCCTCAGTGGGAAGTCATTATCTAAATATGTGTTATTGGGATGTCTATTTTGGTAGGGATAGACTAGATCATCATGGGATATGTGGAGTGAACTCACAGATTGATGATATCTTCATGTAGGACTAGGGTTTACATAAGGCTGATTTCCCTCCAGCGATGGGTCATTATAGAGATTTCATTCCAAAGGATTATTTTGCATTACCTCATGATAGAGAGGTAGAGTTTACTATTGGTCTTCTTCCAGGAGGATATCATGTATCCATTACTCAATATAAGATTGCACCAAAAGAGGTTCAAGTGCTCAAGAATTAGTTAGAGGAATCTGGGGCCCAAGGATTTATATGTCCCATTACATCCGCATGGGGCTCGCCCATGTTTCTCTCCAAGAATGTATATTGAACCTTTAGTCTATGCATGGATTAAAAATGGATAAAAAAGATTATAGTCAAGAAATGACATCCAATTACTTTAATAGATGATCTCTTAAACCATCTATGATTAGAAAAGGTCTTCTCCAACTTCAACTTGAGATCGGGTTATCATCAATGTGAGTTAGGCCAGCAGACATACATCGTACATCATTTCATAGTTGGTATGGTCTATATGAGTACCTTGTTATGCCGTTTAATCTTATTAATTCACCAACCATTTTCATGGATCTAATTTATAGGGTGTTCTACCAATATCTAGATTCTTTTGTCATAGTATTTATGGAAGACATCTTGGTGTATTCTTACACTTGTTGCGACCATTCAAAACATCTTGAGATCATTCTAAGTACACTGAGATAACATCCAATTTATGCTATGATTTCTAATTTCCACTTTTGGATAAAAAAATTCACATCTTAAATTATATAATATCTGAATTAGGAGTATCTATTGACCCTGAAAAGGATAATGCTGTATTTTCCTAGCAGCAGCCCAAAAATGTGTTTGATATACTGAGTTTGTTGGGACTGGATGGACATTACATGCATTTCATACAATATTTCTCTTGTCTTTTTTCACCTCTTATTATTCTTACAATGAAATGTATAATGTTCATATGGTTTGCATAATTTGAGAAATACTTTCATAAGTTGAAAGGAAGGATTATATCGACACCTATTCTGACTCTTCCGTAGATAATTATGAATGAAATTTAATGGCCCTATTTTCTGAGCCAAATCTAGAGTTTCATGATACTCATGAGTAGTATTATCACACATCCTTGATAGTTACCTCTTACCACCATGAGAAGGAATAGTGTAGGCTATTTTATGATCCTAACAGCTTGGTACTCTGTGAGAGTATATCAGGAGATACCCCACCTCCAGATTGGTCTATGGACAGAGATGATGTCCTACATCTATATAGACATATCTGGGTTTTCTATAGATAAGATATAGGAGTTGATGAAAGAGTACCATACTTATCATTGGATAGTTCATCCAAAAATATTGATGATGTATCATGATATGTCATTCATGTATTGGTATTCTAGAATGAAGCATCAAATAGTAGGCTTTATCATTAGGTGTTCCACCTATCAGTAAGTGAATGAGGATCACTAGAGACCTACAGGCATATTATAACCACTCCCAGTCCTGGATTGGAAATGGTAAGATGTTTCTATGGATTTTGTAGTCAGCTTACCTAGGTTACTGATTGGTATTAATGATATATGGGTAGTTATTGATCGAATAATGAAATCATAACCATTCATTCATATTCAAGATACATTATTTTTTGATGAGCTGGGAATATTGTATGTCCATGAGATCATATGACTCTATAGGGTCCCTCTTACTATAATTTCAGATAGAGATTCACATTTCACATCCTGGTTCTAGAAAGGATTTCAAAATACTATGGGTACACTAGTTCTCCTAAACACATCTTTTCACCCTCAAAACCATGGACAATCATAACTGACAATACAAGTTCAAGAGTATATTCTTTGAGAATGTGTCTTTGATCTCGATTGTTTTTTGGAAAGGATTACCCTTCTCATTGATTTCACCTATAATAATATCTTTTAGGTGACAAGTTAGATGGATCCATTTTAGGTCTTATAATGTAGGTCATACTGTTCACATCTATGTGAGATTATGGCAGGCAATACTTCCATACTGGGGCTTCATATCGCTTAGGGGACTTCGAAGTCGGTTCACCTGATCAGAAAGAGCAAGAATACAACCCAGTCATGAAAAAAAAACTTATGTCAATCGCTATCGACAACCTCTTGAGTTTGGGTTTGGGGATTGTTTTTCCATCATATACCTCTTAGGCTGGGTAATAGATGGTTACAGAAATATGGGAAGTTATCACCTCATTCTATAGGATCAATTAAATTCTTGAGAGTGTTGTATTGGTAGAATATCAGTTTCAACTACCTCAAAGGTAATATTCCATGCATGAAATCATTCATGATTGTAGATTATACAATATCATATCGACCCATATCATATAATTGATCCCAAATATGTTTAGTTAGATACCAATTCTACATTTGAGGAGTATGCAGTACTCATTATTGACAAGGGAATGAAGTCTCTTTTATGACATTCAGTCCCTATGGTATGGGTTCTATGGAAGCATGAACGTGTGAAGGGTGAGACATGGGAGAGGGAAGTTGAAGTATGTGGTCAGTGGTCACATCTTTTCTCAGAATGTTTTTCCACACCCTTGGAATGTGATCTCGGGGATGAGTTTATTTAAAGGAGAAAATAGTAAGAACCTCATTTTTTAATTCAGTATGGATCCTTTAATTTATAGTCTAATTAATTAATTTGGACCTAATTTGGATTCCTATTGGGTTAGTGAAGATTTTCAGGGTGTATGTGACTTATTTATAGCATGAAACTACATTTCTTTGTGAAAATAGGCTTAGCACACATTTTATAGTAAATCTTATGAGAATTCCGCACAGTTAGAGAAAAATATACAAGAAGTGTGTAGAGTTAAATAAAACTGTGTGGGTGGATTGTTTTTGGATAATGCCTTACCACTTGGTTGGTGCACTATTTCCCTAAACGTGTTGCCTAACCTTATGAATTCCCTTTTTCTCACAGGTACCCATGCGTGATTTTCACACGGTTTAGAAAACCGTGTGAACAAACCATTCATACAATATTTTTCTAGGTAATTCTAAAATTTTTCCCTTAATGACCTAATTATGCCACCTTTTCTATCCTAATCAATGAACTAGTGGGATTAACCCCTTTTCTCTCATTTTTTATCTTTTTAAAGACCTATTATATGAATCAAAATAAATCCTTCATCTGAGAATGAATCAAGCTTATGTTCGTCACGTTGGATGCACAATGGTAATTGCTCGAGCCCATTAAACCCTTTCCTCTTCTCTTTTGATCTCAACCTAGATATCATGTTGAGAGTGTTTTTCTATTATTCATAGATCTAATGCAATCCAATCCAAATTAAAGGTAAATACTATATGAGGAGAGTCATAAAATCCTAAGGAGGGTGGTCTATAACTTATCCCTCAAGTTCGTTGATGTTGGAATTGTCATGTGGGGCCCAACGATTTCATCAAGTACCATTTATATAATTTATATGCCTTGTTTATAATAATTAGAATAATTATGTTATGCTATTTATAAATATTTGATTAGTTTCTATTGGTTACACAAACAACTCAATCCTTTACATGTAGAAGGTTATGCCAAAATTGTTTTTTACTTTTTCAACATGTTTGTTCCACCATTTAGACATGCCTCGGTTTTACCAGTCTATGGGAATGATTTTCTATTTTTGAATGGATTGATTTATATTGTGATTGAAAAAATTGAATGTACCATGTATTCTCACCACATAACATGCCCAAGGTAATCCATTCAATGTGACATTAAAAAGTGAAATGTGAATTCAAAAGTATACTGAGTTTTTGACTTGGCCTTAAATGTAAATGAATTGTTGGTTTCATATCTGTACCATCCCTTAACACATTAATGGAATGTATAATAATGAAACTTGAATATGGGATGTGATTTAAATAGATTAAATGAATGGTTTCATGCTACTTTGACTTTTCACAATAATGAAAGGAATGGATGAACAATATGAATTGATTAAATGGTTGCATGAAACATGGCCTTATCACACAAATAAAAAGAAATAATTAGACCAAATAAATTATTACATGAATTAAAAATTAAATAGGAGTATACTGAATCATTCTCAATATGGATTCTGATCAGATAATTCCATGAGGACTTGGGAAACCCATTCCAATCCAAGGATTCAACTTGTTAGGATGAGACCCACCTAAATATAGATCCTTGTTTATTATTTAGATGCCAAATATGACACCACATGATCCACTACATATTATTAATGGATGACTTCGATACACTACTTAGATCCATAATTGACATATAGGTTCAATGGTTAGAGCCCGTAGGGCCTTATCTCTGTATAACCCCATTTTTCCATGGAAGATAACCTTGGATTCAGTAGGAATATCATTGTGGAATGATTTTGAACATGATCCTTGGATTACACTCTTACCCTTATCTAGGATACATTTATTACTGATATCAGACCCTTGAGTTATACATTTTATTGGTGATTACCTTGAAATTTTATTATTAATTACAATTATAGATTTCATGATTATAACTTGGAACCATCACTATTCTAAACATGTGATATGTAAAAAATTAGAAATAATCAAATAATGAATTGGTTATATGTTCAAACTCTATCCAAGGGATAAAGTGGTAATTTGGTATTTAGATACATTGTACGTCATTACATACAGATTCTTGCACATTGTTACATTTCCATTACATAGGATGGACGATATAGACACCATTAGTGGTGGCCCACATAGATTTATCTCACATCCTATCCATGTGAAATTTGATACCTAGAGTAGATTGCATTATTGTAGGTTTTGGAAAACGAAAGAATACAACTTCATACCCTCAATTGATTTTTGTTTAGTACGAAGAATGATAGTAGATGACCGAGATTGAGCTCGGGATACAGTGGATAGTCATTGATTACATTTATCATTTCGAGGAACATGTATGCCTGATGTCTTGTATACATGTTTTCCAGTTTTCTAGTGACATAAAATATCATTAGTTGTTGAATGATATTCCATTTTTTTTATTATCATGGTTGCCTATATTTATCATTTATCTTTCTCTTTACATACATTGCATCCACTATTTACCGATGTTTAATTTCATCCGTTGCACTACAATTTGGTAAAGAGGGCATAGTCTCCGCATAGACAAGCCTTATTACCTCATTGCTAGTCAGAAGCCCCTAGAGTTTAAGGGGATGTGGTTGAGGCCATGTGGCTCATAAGGCTAAGGGCACCCATTAAGTAGCATATGGGTCTGAGACGTCACAAGTACGTACCTTGTAAAAGATGCTTATAGATACTATGGTTTTTTAAATGTATTTCAAAATGATATTTAGAAAATATATTACTATCTTAAAATCAATATCCTAGTTGGTTATTTGTACAAATACCATTCCTAAAAACGAGTATCTCCCTCATTTTATTCTTTATGTTAACTAATTATATGTGATCATATGAATTGATGTAATTTATTAATGAAATTTGAACGTGAAATAGGGAATATATATTACAGGGTGTAGGGATGTGGGATGAAGAGATGATATTTTGATTTGATATTATGAGATAGATTATTAAGATTTATTTTTATGTGATAAATGTTTCCACAAATTCCATTTCTAACATAATGGGGATCCTATGCATCTTAGTAGGAGATTGGCAAATGATTTCTATAATAGTCATGATGATACTTTTACAAGTATCCGCGAGTACATGATACACACTTACTATAGAATGTGTCATTTATGAGGCTAGGTTTTTGAAATCCATATGGTAATCGACTAGAAACATCATTAATAAGAGGGAAAATGGTTTCTTATGAGTAGAACAAGGACTATCCCCATGTATTCTTAAGAGATACCCATAATTAGAATTAATTTGGTTAGTCTCTTTTAATGAAACACATTAATTTTTCTTTATTTTGATTTATTACTTTATCATGATATGTCATCCTCTGCTCTCTTTTATGGTTTGATTCTGTCTCTTTATCTCTCTCTCACACACTAGTTTTCTTTCTTCTAGTGCTACTCATTGATGTTTAACATTGTTTTTTAATTACATTTAGTGGTGGAATTTTTTCTTCTATTCACCTTTGTATCATATTTTTTTTTATCATTTATAATATTAATTTAATTATTTTTTAGATATATTAAGTTGTTTTTTCAAAAGTAGAATTAAAAGGGGGATTTTTGAAATAAATTTTTAAATAGATTGTCAAATGAAATGTCTAATTTCTCATTTTAAAAATGGATATTTGGAATTATTATGTGCATATTTTTCCTAAAATGATTAGAAACCTACTTCCAAATAAAAAATTTCAAACTAGCTTATGTAAAATGATTAGATAAAGTAAATTTAAGGACTCTCAAGTTATATCATACTCGATTGTTTATGATCAAACCCTAAATATACCACTCATTTTCGAACGACCTATTAGATTTTTTAGGTTCGGGACATGCAAGAGCTCCATCTTGTAAACTCCTTACTCAGTCAATCATGGAGCTAATATGATTGTGTTGTTGGATAGTAACCTTAAATCTTGTAGAGATCATTTTCATTATTTTCATTTTTTTTATTTTTATACCACAAAAATATTGAACATGTCAGACTATCCTATAATTTAAATTAAATTTTGGGTTTGTATATTATATTGAGTTGGATGTTTGTTTATCATTATATATAATTTTTTTTTTCATTTATTTGAAAATATTTATATGATGTATCTTAGAAGTCCATATTATGGGTGAACTATGTATGATTATATGTAAGGATTCTATTACATGAATAATATTATTTATTAGTCTAATTTATTCCCACTCATGTATTTCATGATGGCCTAGAACATGTTTCCAACTTGTGGGGGTCATGAATGACCATATAGCATTTCCAAAAGATAATCAGAGTACCCAATCTATGTAGCTCAGGTTAGTTCATGATAAAACCACAGTAGATTTATCATTCCATTATCAGTATCAGTATCTCATAATTATTCATATGAATACTCTTTACCACACTCCCAAATAAAAAAAATTATTATTCAATCAACTAACCTATGTTGAAAAAATCAAAATGAAATTCAAAATAACAATAAAGAAAAATGTGACTTGGATTGGTGTAGTTCGATGAACATGAACTCAATAAGGATTGATACAATTGTGTATGTATTGTCTCAGTAAAACTCTTTAAATCATATTGATTTTGATGCTCACAAATACACATGATAGTTTTACTTATTTAATTACTTTATGTGAATTTATGGAAAATACTCTTTGGTGAAATATTTATTCTAGATTTATATTCAAGACATTAATCCACGAGAAAGATTTGTTAGGTATTCTGATCATGTGTTAAAAGTATTTTAGAAACATTGTTCATACCCTACGTCCGTAAGAATAGAATACGGCTTAGAAACACTATGTGTGAAAATATAACATAATGAATAATAACTTAATTTTAAAAATGATTGTATAGATAATTTACCTTATAGTGTCTTGAAAATATGGATAATTAAACCTATCTTTGAATGGAACATTATGATTGAGAAAATATAATGTATGGTTAAGAAAACCTACATTTCAATGGAACCCTACGTTTGAGGAAAAATGATTGTACATAAACCATGATTTTTTTAATCAACCTAATGTTTCCAACCTTACATTTTTTGTTTTTCATCATATAAAGGAACCCTATATTTTAATATTTAATAACAATGTTTTATGTTTATGATATTATCCATGATTTCTATAATAGTTATGATGTATGAAAATATCACATAAAAGTTGTTTTTCGACCGATTAAAAGGCTCGTATTCAATATAATAAATAATACATGTTTCTAAGTCGTGTTAAAAATCTTATTAATGGTTTAACTTGGAATTATTGTGATATTTTGGGAGACATTATTAGATCCAATTAACTAAATTAATGATGTGTGTTCTATATAATTGGACATAGTATTTTCTCTCAAAAAGAATATATATAATTTCATATTTGTAATTATATTTTGAATATACATTTTCAACAAAAATTGAGTAACTATGTTATTTTCAAAAGAGGCTATACTTTGAAAATATACATATTTCAACCTTGTACTAATATGTTACTACTCCTGTCTGTTTTTTTTTATTATTATTTTGGATCATTCAAAACCAGGATCTCTTCAAAGATAATCCTACATAAATAAATTTATCTATAAAGAAGAATATCAATATTTATTTAGTTGTTGCAACAACCTTGATCAAGAACCAATAAATTCAGAAAATAAAACTCTTTTGATTTAAAGGTGGTTCAACTGTTCAAACTTAGTATTGGAAGAGTATCAACATCTTGGACTATGATATGACAAAATATGCCACTTATGAAAGAACAAGAAAGATATTTCTAAACTTATTGTAAATTTTTTCAATTTACTACACTCAATTGTCAAAAAACTTATTATAAGAGGACCATTCTATTGAAAATAACTGATTTCATATATAGAGTTTTGGTGGAGTGGGGTAGGGGTTCTTTTTTTCCAAACCCACTATAAAAATCATTGTCTTATTCTTTTAATCTATATATTCTGCTCCATTTACATACATAATAGATCAATACATATCTGCATAAATTGAAACGAAATTTAAATGCCAAAATCTATAAATATTATTGAAAAGAAACAATTCGCCCCACCCCTATTGCATATTATTGTATTATTATGACCTAAAAAATTGTATCAAAGGTGTGTTTTTTGTTAAATTAGATAAATATCTACAAATATAAAAATTATAAGTTCTATACAAATCATATGTAAATAAATAATCCTATAGAATGTATATCAATGATACATGATCTATATTTCATTGTTGACAACAGTGGATAATGGAAATCATGTATGATATTATATATGAAGAATATTTTATTTAATCTGTATATGAAGATCATTACTCTTTATGTAATTATTGAGAAACCAGAAACATGGGATGTTGAAAAAGAAGATGATTATAACATCAACACAAATTAAATGAATGCTATCATCTGTGGAAAATTTACTAATGAATTCATGTTGACATCTCAATTTATTACTTCTTATTATATGTTTCATACAATCTCTATATTATATGATGGAATTGATAATATCATACAAATTAGGTATGCTACTGAAAAACTAATGTTTGACACCTTTAGATGTATTATGGTCAATTAATTACTCAAATGAATAGAAAGATGATTGAAATTATCAACAATATTTCTAACTTTGGATTTCGAATAACCCAATTTGATCAACCATTAAAAGTAGTATGAGTACATACCTCAAAATGGAATGGCATATCTGTAACGATTTAAAAATAATCACCAGTAGAAAATTTGACTATGAAAGAATAAATTGAAACATCAAGGATGTACAATATTGATATGAATGATGAAGATAATGAAAATAAGATAGTAAAAATTGAAAACACTTCATTTAAATTTAAATTTTAGAATCATGAATGAAAATCAAAATACGATGTCAAAATATCTAAAGTTTTAGAGTATTCAGATTTTGAAATGGTACTAGATCCGTTAGCCAAGAAATTTAGAAAATTCTATAATAGGAAAATAGATTTCAATAAATCCTTCAAGAAATAAGTGTACGGATAAAAATAAGTATGATTCTATGAATATAGGTATATGTGTCAGATCAGAAATGATTCCCACAAAATAAAATAAGAAAGAAGAAATCTGGAAAATAAAAATCATAAGAAAACTTATTATGAACATAAAGGGAAAACGAAATGACCTATAATTGGATTGTGTCAGAAGACTCCATCATCTCATCAAAATTTTATTATGAAAAATAACCAAAAAAATCAAAAATCAGACATGTGATTTATGTATAAGGAGGAATAATAGGTAGAAAACTATTACCCATATGCTTCCTACTTTGATTGATTCTCAAATAGAAAATAGTCCCCATACTGTTCAATTTTTGAAGAAAAATATGATTTTCTAAAATAAATACCACGTTAATTAAAAATATACATAATTATGTTTTAAATAAAAAATTAAATGTTAAAACTACATGAAGAACAATTATTTTTGTGAAACAACATCAAACTGTAATGATCATGAAAATAAAATACAAGAACAATATGATGACGTATAATCATTTAAGAGTGTTGAAAGTATTTTAATTAAAGGTTAAAACAATATAAATGAGATTATAGAATAATGTTTTAATAAAAGAGGAATATATGATATATTAAGAATATGATAAAAATAAAAGTTATATAAACATTATTTTGATCCCGTTTTTGAAAATGACACCTACATCTATTGTGTATTAAAAGGACATTACTCTAACAACTATTATTTAATAAATCCTAAAAAAATTGGTATTAAAAAGGCTTTTTTTCACACAAAAAATACGTATGAACAATATTGTATAAATATTTGTTAAACATGTAAAATATAGATTCATATATATTTTTTTACAGGAGACTTTAGACCCATGAATATATGGGTACAAAAAACCATTTTTTAACAATTTTCATGGTAAAAGACATCACAAATAAAAATGTTTTATGTAATATGGATAGTGGATGCATAATACACATGATTGATGATTCTTCTAATTTCAATACACTTAAAAACTGTATTTAGGATTAACCACCTTTAGAGAAAATACCAATGGTAAAATACTTGGTGTTGGATCAGTTGGAGATCCAAAGTCAATATCAATAAAAAAAAGTGTTATATGTACAAGAGAGAAATGACAAACTGATAAATATTTCTGACCATTGTGGTGATGGATTTTATGTTTATTTCTCAAACAATTCATTATCTACTTTTAACGACTAACATTTTAAAATTAGAGCACCAAAAAATTTAGAAGTTATACTTTGGATCTTAATTCCTCATGTAAATAAATATTGAATTGTTTAACTACGGAGACAAATGATTAATGGATATGGAACATGAGACTTGGATACTATAATATATTTGAGTAATATAATTTAAAAAAGATACACTTATTTTTGATTTTTTAATTCTTTTATTTTATAAATACAGATTTTGTGATGGATGTTAAATCAACAAAAAAGTGAAATCATAATTCAAATAAATTATCAAAATTTCTACATTTATGTTACTAGAACTCATCCACATGATTTTTTTTGGACCATCAATTGTATCAAGTTTGGCTGTAAAATTATACGTTTATGTTTTAGTTAAATATTTTTCAAGGTTTTGTTGGGATTATTCTCTAAAACGTAAAAGTGATGTATTCATTATTTTTGAATTGTTTTTAAAATTGTTCAAAATGAAAAAGAATTTAAAATAACATCATTATGAATTAATAATTGTGAAGAAATTGTGAATTAAGAATTAATTTTTTTTGTAAAACTTTATGTATTAAACACACCTTCTCTAAACCAAGAACACCTCAATATAATGTAATTATTTAAAGAGTAAACATACCTATTAATGAAATGGAAAAAACAATGTTAAATGAATATATCCTTCCAGAAAATTTTTTGGAAGAAGTTGTATTCCAAGTTTGCAATATCATGGATAGAGTTTTAATAAGACCTATTATTAAAAAGTACACCCTATGAACATTGGAATAAAAGAAAACATAATGTATAGTTCTTTAATATGCTTTGATGAAAGGAATATATCTAGAATACTAAGGAAACTATTTTTAAATTAGATCCAAAGGTTGATGAAGGATTATTTCTATTATATCGAACCAATTATAAATCCTATTGAATGTATAATGAAAATTCAATTATTTTTAATGAAGAAGTTCATGCAATTTTTGATGAAAGTGACCATTTTCGAAAATGGAATGATCAAACGGATGAAATCACCAACACTTTTGACAAACTGAGGCTTGAAACACATAATAATGATTTTAAAAATAAAATGAATGAAATTTACTCTCGTCCAAAAGAACATGAAATAGAATAACCTGAAAGTGTCTTTCCTAGAAAGACTAATAATTTAAATTATAATCTTACAGAAACTATTTTACGATGTCTTGATATAGGATTAAGAACAATAATAAATTTAGGATACCTCTTTTAATTTTTATACTTTTCTATCTTAATAAGAACCTAAGTCTATTTAAGAAGCATTAAATAATAAAAATGGTGTAATATATATACAAGAAATACTAAATAAATTTAGTATAAATAGTGTTTGTAAATTAGAAGATAGACCAACCAATTATCTAGTAATAGGAATAAAATGAATTTATAAAAATAAATAGGATTATGAAGGGATCATTACCAAAAATAAAAATTGATTATTTTCAAAAGGATACAATCAGGAAGATGGGATAAAGTATGATGAATCCTTTGCATATGTTAAAATATATGAGGCAATTAGAATCCTTCTAGATTATACATATCTTATAAAATTACATTATATCATATGGATGTTAAATCAAAATTTTTAAATGAATATTTAATAGAGGATGTTTATATTGAACAAAAACAAAAATTTTAAATCCTTTATTTACCCGATTTAGATTACAAACATACTAATTATCTTTATGTAATTTAATAGAAACCTTGATCTTGGTATGAAATATTAAGCTAATTTTTATTGGAAATTATATTTTCTATGGTATTGGTATATCCTAATCATTTTAATAAATATGTTTAGTCTAATATATTATTAGTGAAATTTTATTTTTATTATGTTATATTTGGATTAAAAAATAAAAAACTATGCAATGAATTTTCAAATATTATGCAAAAATAATATTAAATGTGTGTGAAGGGGGAATTGAATTTTTTTTAGGATTTCAAATCTATCAAAAGTATTATGGAAAGGTTTTAAATCAATTTAAATAAATTATTGATTTATTAAAAAAGTCATTTCTAGAAAACAAGATGACTTATAGAACTCCTATGTGTGCTAATATATATTTTTTTAATAAAATGGAAAACCAATTAACAACATCTGAGGCAGAGGTTTGATTGGTAGTTTAATATATCTTTCTGATATTATAATGGATATATTATTTTCTATATGTTTATATGCCAGATTTTAGTGAAACTCAAAATAATTTGATCTTACTTCTTTTAAAATGATTTTTATATATTTAAAAGGATGTATTTTTGAATCATTACATTACCTAAAAACTTATTATTTAATTTAATTTTATATTCATATAATGGATTTGGAGTAGGTAGATTAGATAGAAAATGAACATCTGGAACCTGTCACTTTTTGGAAAAATATTTAGTGTTATGGTCCAGTAAAAAACAATATTCACTTTCTATGGAAATAGACAAGGAAGAATATATAACCATTGGATGTTGTTGTGCACAATTTTTGTGGATGAAACACTCCTTACTGGACTTTGGAGTTAATTTTAGTAATATACCTATTTCAGTTGATAATACTAGGGAAATTAATATTTCCAAAAATCATATATGTCCTTATAAAAAAAATAAGATTGATATAATATGACATTTTATAAGATATCAATTTCATAAAAAAGATATATATTTAAAATTTAGAAAAACCATGTATCAACTTACTGATATTATAACTAAACCAATTCCCACAAAAAGTTTTCATTTGATTATAGAGGTAAAAATATTTAATTTAAAATAAAATTTTATTAATTTATTACATTAATTTATATGTTACTAATTATGTTTTTGGATTTATATTGAATAAATACCAAAATAAAAACCCCCTTCATGGGGACACTTACAAACTTTAGGTATTTCTATTTAATATATTGAAAATATTCACGACACATAATAAAATTAGATATTTATTTTTAAGATAATTAGGAAACAAATCAGAACCATGAAATGGGTTATCTAAAAAAATATTCAAGTAAAGGTAATGGACATTTTTTGGATAAATTAAACAATTATTCTTCTTAATGATTCTATAGTTTTCGATGTCTAAAAACTAATTTTACTGAAAAAATAAGTAAGATTATTTATGAAATTGAAGTAAAAAAGTTATTAAAAAATATTATTTATAGTTTGGGGGCATATTGGATGAACTCATATCAATGATAGGGCACAAGGATTTTTCAATATGTTAAATGGAAATAAATAATTTATTTAAGTGTCCCCATGAAGTGGTTTTTCATTTTTATCATTAGTCAAAAGGAGTCCAAAAACATAAATCAAATGATATTATGTATTTTCTATTTGGATCCACCCAAATAAGAAAAATGATTATTAAGGATCATGATGCTAACCATATAGTCTAATTCAATTTTATTCTGTTAGATATAATTCTACGAGAATCTGAACATGAGAAGTTTATTTATCCTTATTTGTATATAATGTTTTTGATGATGTGTGATTTCATGTATAATTTCCCAAGGTATGTGTTATGGGACACACATCAATATTTGCACGAAGAGGTAAGGATTTATTTTTATCCTTATGGAAGGATAATTTAAATGTTGCTATAATAAAATATTCAGATTAGAGATGTAAAAATAAAATTTAATTTTCATCATAGAAAATTTTCAGTGCCAGAACGCTCAATAATATATGTTACTTCTAAAGTACAATACAAGAAAAAATGTTACACATTGGTGGAGAAGTTCAATTATTAATTGGTCCTATTAATCACGGGAGAAAATATTTTTAATATTAGCTGATGAAATCGAAATTCAACAAGAAAAATTCTAAAATCAATAATAGATGATGATGTTGAACCAAAGGGACACCGAATGATATATAATTTCTCTAATCCAGAAGCTGTAAAAGATGATCCTCAACCTCTTAATGAAAATTTGGAAGAATTAATTGATGACGACCTTGTCATATAGCCTAGAAATAATGATGGACATGTAGTTCAAAAAACCGAAATTCAAGCACCATAATTATATATTATTTTAGCTTGTGATGTTTCCCCACCATAAAATCATCCAATCAACATATAAGAGTATAAGGGAATATATAAATAACAAAATCAGTTTCAAAAAACACGTTCAGAAGCACAAGTTTAATAAAATGAGCAATGATATGAGAAATCTCAAAAAGTAGGGGCTACAACTACAAGGTGAGAATAGAATCCATCAGTTTTGATTATAACGGATTCTCTGGACAAGGGAACCTTTGAACCTACTGAGATCATAAATTTTCTTAACATCCAATATTCTTCTTCCGTTGTTAAAATTAAACACCAATACGTATCCATGGTGGACATAGGACAACCATCTTGAGTAATGGAATAATAATATTCTTATTCATGAAAAATAGAATTGAAGGGGTTGTTATTAAATTTAACAAGTTATGAGATGAATATTAAAGGTTTTTACATTATGTTAGAGGCTGAAATACAATATTTGGAAGATTTATGAAGTACAATTTCCCTCATAGTATAATTAGAAACTGTTCAATCCCAACTGACAAATCTCAGAGATAAATATCTTTCAATAATAGATGTTGATGTTTTTAGTTGTGAAATCTATGATAATTTGGGAAATATTCATGGATAATATGTTCTAAAATATATTTTGGTGAATTAATATGATCTTTGGTAAGTCAGTTTGAATCACTAAAAAGAGGTTCCAGACAATCAAGAGATTCTACTTCTACACCATTAACATATCTAGAATTAATTATAAGATATCAAGCTATTACTATAGTGATGCCTCATATGAATGAAAAGGTTCACACATTAATGTGTGAAAATGTACCTCTCAATGTGATGTTGGACAACCAAAGCGATCTTCTTGAGAAAATAACTTGAGGATAGATAACAATAAAATCTCTTCTCCATATGTTTTTTAAGATTTATTTCTCATTGTTTTCAATCATAAGAAACCATTCCTGAATTTCTAAAAGTTCAGCTGGTTGAAATATTGAATATTGTTAAATATTAACATATTTTGGTGAGGTAGTTAGCTATAAATATTACTAAAATATTAAGATAATAGAAATAATATTTGAAATAATTTATTGAGGTTGCTCATGTTTCACTAGAACCTAACACCTCTTCTGATCCAGACATTTCAAATTCATCATTTTTTTCTTTTTAATCATATCCTCAGACAAAATTACTCTTGAATTCATAGACATATTTGAATAAAAATTCATTTATTTATTATAACTTCTGTTTATCTTTATTTATGTTCATTTAAAATTCCAGAACACATGTATTGTTTGTATTTTATATAAAACAAATATTCATTTTTAGTATTTCAATACATTAATTTAATTTTAATCCATTTTATATTATTTCTTTCTTATTTCACAAAGTGGAGGTAAAATTGGGTAAACACAAAATTCATAACTTAACTGCATATTTCTATTATAAATTCATAGAAGTAATACTGTAAAAAATAAAATTTCAAACAACAGATAATTTCTATATTCTTTTAAAATATTATTTCATTTTTGTTTAGAATGATTATATTTTATATATGTTCTATTATGGGTTTTGTGATCATAAAAAGAGGGATATATTTGGGAATATACTGTATCTACAATGATATTTAAATATTAATAATTTTGATGCTAAAAAATACTATTTTTTTTATATAATGAAAAAAATTTAAGTAAAATTTTGTTAATTAAAAGTTTCTAAAATATTTATTCTAAAATTATATTTAAGATAATGATCCCTAGGATATATTTTTTAAGCATTAAGAATGTGTTTTAAATATATTTTAAAATAAATTTTCATACCTTACATTTGTAAGAATAGTGTACAGTTCAGAAACCCTATGTTTGAAAACGTAATGTATGGAATATAACCATACGTTTAGAACAACATGTATGTATCATATACCCTATGATATTGAGAAATTATTGACAATTAACCCTAATTTTGGATGGAAACATATGTTTGACATAACATAAAGCATCTTTAAGAATCCATATGTTGGTATGGAACCCTATGATTGAGGGAAAAAATGTATTGTACATCAACCATGATTTTGTAATCAATTGTATGTTTTCAACCCAAAATTTGGTGTTTTGTCTTTATATGAAGGAACCATATTTTTGACTATTCAATGATAAAGTTTTATGTTTACAATTTTATCCATGACTTTTTTAATGGTCATAACAAAATTAAAGATCATTTCAAAGCTAATTCTTGACTAATTTAATGGACTATATCAAATGGAAAAAATCATTCATTTTTCTATGTAAAATTATAACACACATGAATTTTCTTTAAATTTAAATTATTTTGATATGTCCGGTGACATTCTTGGATCTTCTCAATAGAAATAAATTTGTGTGTTCTATATATATATATTTATAGTACATTTGTCCCAAATAGAATATATACAACTTCATATTTTTATATATCTTTTGAATACGAATTTTCTACAAATATCAAGCGACTGTATTATTTTCAGAAGAGGATACACATTGAAAATTCATATATTTCAAACTCATACTACTATTTAACTTCTAGTATTTGTTATTTTTTTTCTTTCTGAAGATCATTAGCAACCTGGATCTCATCAACGATATTCTTACATGAAGACATTCATCTGTAATGAAGAAGATCTATGTTATGTCAGTTGTTTTTGAAATTGTGTTCAAGAACCTATCAATTTAACAAATCAATACTATTTTTATTTATTTTAGTTTTGGCTACTCAACCATAGCCACAAAAAAGTATTAGCTTCTAAGATGAAGCTGGATAAAAACTGGTTCATTGTAAAAGAACCAGAAGGCTTTGTATGGCTTTACTATAAAAGGTGTAAACTTTCTTCACTTAGTTGTGAAAGTCTTATGATAATATGACCATTCTAGTAAAAATCATAAAGATCAATGATATAGTATTAATGTAGTAGACTCGGGGATATTTTTTCCCTGAACCACTATAAAAATCAATGTGTTCTTCTTTACTGTTAATCCAAAACTCAATTTACTTATAGAAGAGAACACTGCTAATTTTCATAAATTTACAAGAAAGTTAAAAACCAAAATCTATAAATATTATTTAAAAGAAACAATCCACCCCCATCTTATATATCACTATATTATTCTAAACTAACAAATATATACTTGACCAATTCAAAAAATGATATTTGATTCAAAATAATATCTAAAAAATGTTTATAATAGATTTAATAACAATTATAATTTAAACTAAAAACATATCATCATATTGAATTGATGATTCCAACAATTCCCTACTGTCCTTTCATTATTTGATATTAATATCGTGTTATAACACCTATGTAATGATCATAGGTGGATGAGGCAACATCACTGAACAGAAATAGTCCCACATTTATTGTTTTAATAGATTTTACAATTATTTATACCATATTGGAACATTTATATTATGTTTCAAATAATGTAGCCCCGTAAAAAGGCTCTAAATTTCATCTAGGTTCCTACATATTCTTCAATTACATCATTATAATTTATTTGGGTTATTAAATAATACCACAACAAAGTCTAATATAATACAAAGAACAATATACACTACATTGTCTGTGGTTCCTAGTGATGCAATCAATTAGTTTTTTTTTGACTTAAATGAAAATAATGATCCTTATTAAAAAACATACCTTTAACATCAAAAAAACTGGCCATTGTTAGTGAAAAAAGAAGCTCTAACCACTAGAGCCTGACTAAAATACCAATGATTTTATTATCATGGATAATGTACTCAATTATTAGTGTTAAAAAGTTCTCATTAAGGGTCCCTTTTCAATTATTTTAGTAGAACTGATTAAGGACCCCCATTATTAGTGATTTTATTTAGATCTATTAAAGGTGACCTTTATTAGTTCTACTAAATGATCTGATTAAGGGGTTCCATTATTGGTACTAATAAATAGTTCTTATAAATAAAAAATTCATTAGAAAAAAATAGTACTAATAAAGGAGTCATTTCTTTTCACTTTAAACGGAGTTTGTAAAGGATACATTTGTCAATGCATTTAGTTGTGCGGATAAATTAGAATTGTATAATGTTTTGTTAAATTTAAATCATATTTTAGCATGATGTTAAATTTATAGCAGAAAATAATATTAGAAAAAATATCCAAAGATGTGATTTTATAGATTGTAAATGAAACCAAATTTTGAACACAAATACAACTAAAAAACCTATATTATAGGCTTTTCATATATTGGTCTGTGAATTTATATGACTATGTAAAAAATATCACTGACATTCAACAACATCAATGTTTCATTGCATTGGCCCCTATCCCCCACTCATTCAATTGATGAAAGAACCACTAATATCTATAAAAAGTCTACAAATATATAATAAAAATATATTATGTTGAAAATAAAGTAATGAAATAAATTAAATAGAAATTTTCATTTCTAAAATTAACATCGACTCATACCAGAAAAAAAATGTATAAGATTGAGTTGCAATTGATTCTTTCAAATCACACCATTTCATGTTCATCTTCAAGAATTATATATGTGAAAAATAAATAAATCATTATATGGTAAAAATGATAAAGATATTTATTAAGTAAAAAATATAATAAAGCATTCTAATCTCGTTTTCTCGGATTTGGTGATGTGATGAGCATTTAAAACTAAAATGACACATATATATTAAAAAATATACTTAGAGTCATACCCACCGCATCGTGTTTCATATTAATGTGAGGTCACTTTCTATAGGTCACAAATGACTTATGGATTGTTTTCATAAATTATCAAAACAATTTGACTGCACTTTCTCAGTTTTGAATATGTCACATGTGTTTTTTACTAAAATGTTATTTTAAACTGGAAACAATCAATTTGAGTAATAACGGTCACATGGTGTGTTGTTATAATATGAGAATGATTCATACACATAAAAAATTACTTATGAATCATTTAACTACATTTATAAGTCTATATGAGTTTCATTTCCTAGTTTCCTGTGATTTATACTTTTTGAACTAAATTATAATTTTTAAACTGATAATGAACACATTAAGTATTATCGATCACATAGTGTATCAGATTCAGTTTATTCTAATTCCTACATTTCAAAATAGATGTATGGACCAGTTTAATGATTTATCAATATAATATGAATTTGTTTTCTTATTATTGAGTAGGGCACTTGTCTTTTTTTATAAAATTAATTTCAGCTTAAAATAAAAGATGAACGTGGAGTCATACTGGATTCCCCATGGATAATATTTAAGTGTTGATAAAACCTACATGTCAAAATTGACATATGAATCATTTTACTAAAGTATAAAAACAATCCAAATTCGTTTTCTTATATTTGAGTATGTCACTTATGTTTTAAATAAAATATCATTTGAAATTAAAAACACATACTTTGAGTCATACCGGTCACATCGTATGTTGGATTGATGTTTGAATAATTCCTACACATCATAAATGACACAGGAATCATTTTACTAAATTATCCATACAATATGTGTGTGTTTTCTCATTTTTAAGTGAATGAAGCAATTTATGAACTAAATTGTAAATTTTAAATTGATAGCAGACACATCGAGTTATACCAGGAACAATGTGCATCAGATTGAATTGTTTAATGTTTTATACTCATAAAAAATTACATATGTTCCCTTTTTGTAATGTTTTAAAATAACCCCAATGCGTTTTCTTGGTTTTGAGTATGTCACTAGTATTTTTTAAAAAACTAATATCAATTTTAAATAAGGACGTACTTGGAGTCATACGGATAAATTCATGAATCTTATTGAAGTGTGGTAGATATTTTCATTTTTAAAATGACTTAAGAATCACTTTTTATAAGTATAAAAACAATTTTAAATCATTTTATTAGTTTTGATTATGTTACATGTCTTTTTTACTAAAATATCATTTTAAATAGGAAATAGAATGTTTGAGTCATACTGGTCACAATGGGTGTTATTTTGAAACAAGATTAATTTATACATGTCAAATAATGAACTGTGAATAATTTTCATAAATTATCATGACAATTTATGTGTTTTTATCTACCTTTTTTTAATGACACACTATTTGAACTAAAATGTCAATTTTAAACTAATATCAGACACATTGAGTTATATGAGGATCATTTTTCATCATATTGATGTGATTATGAAAACTATGCATAAAATTGATATATTAATCATTTTATTAATGTATAAAAAGAATATGAATGATTTTGCTCTGTTTTCATTATTTTTCCTTTCTTTTTTACAATATTTAGTGGCAATTTAAAATAAGAAGTCACACTTAGAGTCATATAGGGAACAATGTGTATCATATTGAGGCCTTACTAATTCCTAGAAGACAAAAATTAATTATGGATCATTTTTATATTTTCTGAAAATATCCTGAAAAAATTTCTTAGTTTTGAGTACGCCCATTATCTTTTTTATGAAAATTAATGTCAATTTTAAATAAAAAGATTCAATTGGAGTTATATTGGGCATAACATGAAACATATTTAGTTGGAGTTGATTCCTAAATATCATAAATGTCTTATGGGCAGTTTTCCTAATCTTTCAAAATAATTATAATGCATTTCCCAGTTTTGAGTATGTCACTTATCATTTTTTTACGAAAATTATTGTCAATTTAAAATAAAAAAAAATACTTAGAGTATATCAGTCTCACCATGCATCAGATTGTGATTAGGATGATTACTACATGTCAAAAATGAAATATGGATAGTTGTATTAATGTATCAATACAATCCAAATTTTGTTTTCTTAGTTTTGAGTTTGTCACTTTTCTTTTTTACTAAAATTAATATCAATTGTAAATAAAAAAGACAAACATGGAGTAAAACCAGTCAAACCATGATTTGGATTGATGTTTGGTTCATTATTTAATATATAAAATAACATATTTATCAATTTTATAATGGATAAATTAATTATGCATTCATTTTCTTGGTATTGAGTATGTCACATATTTTTTTTACTAAAATGTCATTATAAACTAAAAACACTGTTTTCGAGTACTTTTCTCACATCATCTACCTAAATGTTGTGAGAATAATTCTTACACATAAAAATTGGCTTCTAAATAGTTTTCTTTAATTATTGAGACAATATGATTGTGTTTTCTGGGTTTTCAAGGAGTGATATACTACTTGAAATAAAATGACAATTTTAAATTGATAACAGAAAATTTGAGTTTTACCAGGAACTATGTTCCTCATAATAATGTAATATTGAATAATACACAACAAATAAGAAATATAGATCATTTTTCTAATGTATAAAAATAATAATAATTTATTTTCTTTCTTTTGAGTTTTTTATTTCCATTATACAAAAATTAATATCAATTTTAAAAAAAGGGACACCTGTTGTCATAATGGTCACATCTTGTATCAGATTTAGGTGTATATGGTCTTACATTTAAAACATTCAGTATGGATAATTTTAATAAAGTATAAATATAATATTAATGTGTTTTCTTAGATTTTATAATGCCCCTTATATTTTATACTTAAGTTAATGTAAAATTTAAATAAAAAGGATCACTTTGAGTTATTCTGGGCACACCGTGTGTCAAATTCATTTGAAGATGATTCCAACATGTAAAAAATTACATATGGTTCATTTTTATAAATTTTAAAAACAATAAAAATGTGTTTGATATGTTTTTTGTATGCCACTTTTCTTTTTTACCGAAATCAATGTCATTTTTAAATAAATAGACACACTTTGAGTTGTAAGGGTGATACCATGTGCCAGATTGAGGAGTGGTTTATTTCTACTTGTCACAAATGACTCATAGACCATTTTAGAAAAATATAAAAACAACATGAATTTGATTTATTGGGTTTTATTATTTCACATTTCAAATTTAAAAAAATTAATGTCATATTTAAATAAAAAGACACTCTTGGAGTCATACTAGTCAAACCATTTGTTGGATTGAGCTGCGATTGATTTATACCTGTCAAAAATGAATTATGTATCATTTTATTAAATTAAAAAATTGTTAAAAATATGTTTTATTGGTTTTGAGTAAATCAATTTTATTTTTTACTAAAATTTCATTTTAAACTGGGAACATGTACTTTGAGTGATACAAGTCACATCGTGTGTTAGTTTTATGTGAGACAAATTTATATATGTTAAAAATTACTTATGAACAATTTTAAGTAATTATTGAGTTAATAAAGGAGTTTTTTTATTTTTTAATGAGTTACATTGTTTTTGAACTAAATTTCCAATTTTAATGACATAACAAACACTCTGAGTTGTACCGGGCACACTGTGCATCAGATTGATGTGTGGTTGATTCATTCAAATAAAAAATGACATTTGTTTTATTTTAATATCTTTTAAAAATAATACGAATAAATTTTATTATTATGGAGTATGTGACTTCTCATTTTTACTAAAATCAATGTCAATTTTTAATAAAAAACACACTTGGAGTCAGGCCGATCACACCATGCATGGGATTAAGGTCAGGTTCTTGTAGATCACACCATGAATTGGATTGATGTGAGAATCATAAATAAATGTCAAAAATTACTTATAGATTGTTTAAAGAAAGTATAAAAACATTATGAATGTTTTTTATTAGTTTTGAGTATTTCTCTTTTATTTTTTACTAAAATTATTGTTAATTTTAAATAAACAAACATTTGTAGTCATACTGGTCACAACGTGTGTTTGATTGAAGTGTGTATGATTCATACATTTCCCAAATGTATTATGGATCATTGTCATAAAGTATCTAAATTATGTGAATGTATTTTCTCTGTCTTGAGTATGTGATCTTTATTTTTATCTAAAATGTAAATTATAAATTAAAAACATACAGTTCGATTCATACAAAGCACAATGCGTATCATATTATAGTTCTATTGATTGAGTATGTGATGTGTGTTTATATGTCAACAATCCACAAAAAGTTAGAAAATATAGAACATGTTTTCTCTTTTATGGATTATTTAAGACATTTAAAAAAATGACATCCCAAAAGAGCTGTAAAGGAATTAAATTATTAGTAGATAAAAATGAAAAATAAATTATGCTAAAAATAGTAGATAAAATGTTGAAAATATTAACTAAATAAGTAATAGGAATTTACCTTTTCATGATGTCTATATAAATTATTCACCCATTTCCTTGTTTCCATTTTCTCAATTGCATCCTTGAAGTCTACTATATCATGGGATCAAATAGCTTCGAACAAACCACCCTGACTCATGAAAAATAATCAACTTGTATAAGAAAACAACACTTATTCTTATAATAGTATTAAGACATAAATTAATCAAAAATATGTAAAAATTCAGTAATAAAATGAGATTTTTAAACTAAATCCACACAATTTAGATCATATCGGACACAATATGTATTAGATTGAGGTATGTTTAATTCCTACATATCATAAATGACTAATGAATCATTTTATGAATTTATAAAAAATCCAAATTTGTTTAATTGGTTTTAAGTATGTCACTAGTATTCTTTAATGAAATGTCAATTTTAGACTCAAACCACAGAATATGAGTAATACCAGTCCCACAATACGTCTTATTGGTGTGTGGTAAAATACTATATGTGAAAAATGAATTATAGTTCATTTTCCTATATTTTGAAAACAATAAGATGTAATTTTCACAGTTTTTACTATTTGATGTATGTTTTAATCTAAAATGGAACTTTTTTATTGGAAACCAATACTCTTAGTCCTAACGACAACATCAGGTGTCATAATAAAATTAATTGAATTAATAAATGATAAAAACAAATTATTGATCTTTTTCCTATGGTTTGAAAATATTCCAGGATTTGTTTCTTGGTTTTTACTATTTTCTGTATGTTCTAAACTAAAATAAAACTTTTGTATTGAAATAAAGTTCTTCAATTCATTCTGACAATATTGTGGGACATATTGATGTACGATCAATTCCAAAATGTAAAAAATTAATTTTATATCATTTCTTTTAAGTTTAAAAGCCACATGAGCTCATTTTCATGGTTTAAAGAATGTGACATGTGTTTTGACTTAAAGGGTAATTTTTTTAAATTATAAGTATAAGATAAAAATGATAGGGAATTTAAAGGAAACATTTAAATAAAATTAATTGAAAATTAAATATTAATTAGTAGGAATTCACCACTTCATTATGCCTATATATATTATAAAAACATGAATTATTCCCGTTTGTTTCTAAAAAAAATATTTCCTCCAATACAATTCTCATGGAGAAACAGATAGAAAAAATTATATAAGAATTCTGATACTAATTCTTCACACTCAAAATATATTTTTAAGGTCACAGATTGTACTAGATCACTAACATAGTAAGTGATCGCCTAAATTTGATATCGGAAAAATTATGACACCATATATGATGCCCACTCATCACTAAACAAATTTACTTATTCTTTTGAGAATGAAGGTCGTCATAAATCTTGGTATTAATGAGAAAATACATAAAAACAAATGATTATGAAATATTTTAAATGAAATTTTAACAGCCTTTCGAAATTATTTGTTTATGGATGCTTGTCTTTTCATGGATTATGATCTCCCTCATAAATTTTCAAACATAATATCCATAATTGTTTCCATTATCCTTCTTAGGATATTATAGAAACATTGAAAAAATAATTAAACCATTTTAAATTATTTTTAATACATAAATATATCAATATATACCTTAATATGATTTTTTTCAAGTAGTCCACATGATTTTCTTATTCAGTCACATAATTCATTCCATTTTTTATCATATTTTTCGATACCCCCATATCATTAAAAAGTACTAGTTAAAACACTAGATGAAAATATAATAAAAATGTTATCTTTAAAATGTTGATTTCAGTGTATTAAAAACTGAAAATACACATCATGTATGGTTGGAATTTTGGAAATCCATTAATTAGATCCAAAAAAATAAATATATAGGGTTTCCAGATTGAGTAAAATCAGTATATTGTTATTCATAAAAATATTTAATAAAAATGTATTTTAAGTGATTACATAGTATAGTTTTACCACCAAAATGTTGGAAAAAAAGAGAGTCCATTGTGTTTTTATTTCTCAAACTCATCATTTATATCATCTTTTTTTCCCATTACTTTCTTCTACAAAGAAATATCTTGTGTAGATATTATACTAGGATCAATGATTCCAAATAATGCATCACTTGGTTTTCCTATTATATAGTATTAATATAAATTACTATAGAAGTTATGAATAGTATATCACTATAATGAACATATTAGATCATTATTTAGGCAGATAGATTATGAAAATGTACCTTATATATTTATTCAAAACTAATATTTCTAACTATTCAGGCTTGAGAATATCATTTATAATAATGAGACCAACTATATCTTCAATGAAGGTTCCATATATTAATTATTCATATGAAATGTAATCCACATTTTAATATTTAAATTTTTTCTCTACATAGAGTTGTAATGATAATAAATGTTACAGTGGAACTAGTAGGAAGAAGGTACTACTGAATGGTCTTTTTTATTTTTTGGTTGATTCAGTAGATGTTCTTGATCTGACCTTCTATTTCCCAATCACTTCATCAATCAGTAACACCATACCTCAATTCATTCCTTTTCCATCAACTCTAATATGTTTTTCATAATATATTTTTAAATAAATACCTCATGTGTCTTTATATGATTAGACAACCATGCTATTAAATTTCCAGTAGCATCATTGACCATTATAATTTCAAGATAATCAATTGAAATAAGAAACTCAGTGGTCGAATCTTGATCTACCTCAATACCCACTATCATTTGTTCTTTTGGGAGTTATTTAAAATTTATATTTTCTCATGAAATATTATACATTGTACCATTCAAAATAAGGTGGTGCATGGTTGTTGATAGATATAAATCAAATACGACTTTAACCTATATAATTTTCATAATATAAAGTTATTAGATGTTGTTTGATTCACATTAAGGATAAAGAGTAATGGAAAAACTGATTACCCCAGATAAGGTATGAGGTTTAGAATAATTAATAGCCTCAAATATTGTGTGGTCATTTTGTTTTTCATGTTTGGATTTTTGTTCCACCAATGGTTCACATTGATCCATCCTCCTATATTGTTCATCCACACTAGAACTGACATCAATATCTTGTAAAAAATATTTTTTCCTAAATTACTTTCATCATATTATAGGTATCTTCTTGTGGTTCACATTTATTAGAATATGATCAAGGAGACACTCCACAACCCACTCCTGTAATGACCCAATGTTTCATTAATGGAAAATCCCTCTTGATCTTATTAAATGTCTATTTATATAAAATGTTTTTATAAAATGTCAACTTTTTTGGTTTTGGGTTATGAATTTTGACCGTTGCTAATATAGTCGTTGAACAGTGATCACATGATTAGTATAAATATAGGACTTTAACAAATCCAATTTACTCAGACAAAAAAGTGATGGCCTCATCCAGTAGAATTGGCCCTTACGAAGCCCATTTGTCAGAGCTCGGAAAAGAGGTGGATTCTTTGGGCTTCGCCCTTGACCAATCCAAAGATTATCTTCATCTTGTGAATCTCGAACGTGAACATATACAGGAAAAGTGGAAGTTGATTAAAATTACCACTCAATCGATGCTATCTGAGCCACCCCAAGAGTCTATCACCATCGCAGACCTTACCCTTAGGTCTTATGCAGCTGTTTTAAGGGGTTATGTAACAAATAAGTAGTACTATTTTCATGTATATTATTTTTTGGTATATAATAATGAATATAATTTCTAGTCATTTTTGATACATTGTAAATAGTTTTTAAAAGTACAAATAGTGTGTTTTTGTTATTATTTAACTTCAAATTATATTTTATTAAATTAAGGTATTTTTGAATTAAATAATATTTTAATAATATATTATTATTATTATATTAATTTTTATTAAATATAAATTATCTTATAATTTTATGAATGCAATTATAATTTTTATTAAGGTTTGAAAGCCGTTTCTGTCCAAACATGTGAATTTTCGATAAATGTCCGTTTTTACATTAAAAGTGAAAACTAGCATATTTAGAAAATTATTTAGAAAAAATAAACGTTATTTTTGGAATTAGGATGTCGAAATTATCCAATGGTGAATTTTTCATAATTTTCTGAGGCAGTCAAATTTTTGAGTAAAAATTAAATACCGTTTAAATATATAATGTATTTTATGACATCATAATGAACCAATAGTGATGTAATAAAATACTATAATCTTTAAGTTAGGAAAATATATGTTTAATCATTAATATAATTTTTTTAGGGTTTGTTTAACTTACTTTTCAAAGAATTAATGGACCCCTTAAGACTTATTCAACACATTGCCTTTTTAAATTAATTTCCATGGGAGTGTGACTCACCTCCACATAAGAAACCCTAATATTTTAAGATGTTCGGAATTCGGACTTATAAAAAATTGTATTATTATTCCCTTTGCCAAAAACCATGGGCAAAAACTAAGAAATGGTTTGTGGTTTGGATTAATTTAATATAAGGGGTCCCAAACCTCAATAATAAAGAATCTCCTCACCTTTCCTATATAACCCCACCCAAGCTCCCACTTCCTCCTCACTGAAAGCCATTTGAGTTCGTCCAACATCTTTCCTACTCTCTCTAGAATCCTCCCATGGTGACCCAAGCTCCCAATAAGCCTCTCACAAGCCTCATTCTAGCCTTTGGAAGCACACTTCCAAGTAAGGGTTTTTTCATCCTTTCTAATTTTTGTCAATTTTATTTAAGTTGTATTTCCCTTTACTTTCAATTATGATTGTTTGGGTATGGTTTCGAACCTCCCCCATACTGCACTCTTATTTTTTAAATGATTAGAGACCCCTTTCTCTCTCATTAATTGCCTCCCATGTACACTTGTTACTATGCCGAAATTCTGAAAGGAACTTCTCTCTCTTCTTTTAAATTCAAGCAATAATTTAGTATCATGAATCTAAATTTCATTAAAATTGTTTGGACATGTATATATATGAGCTAATTACTATAAATTACATTTAAATATGATGATTAACCCCTTTCTCTCTCATCAAACATTTATTATGAATTCTTATGTCACGCCGTTACGCTGCAGAAATCACACCGATTTCTAAGCCAATGTGAAACGGTTTTGAATACCATGCCCATTTCTCCATCAAGGGTATTCACATTTATGCACATTTACTTATTGATTATAAAGTTTTATGTATGAATTCCACATTTCTTTATCGTGGAATAAATGATTATGTTTTATAAATCCATGTTTTATGATTCATGTGGCACACTTATGCATGAAATGAAATGTTTAAGAAGGGTGTGCCCTTATAGAGCTCCAATGCATTGGGTAAATTATAGTATCATGATATGTCATGTGAAATGAGTGTTGAATCATGCTAATTCAAGTGCAACGAGGGTTTACTCGTTCTTTATGTGCAATGAGGATTTACTCATGCTCCATGTGCAATGAGCCTTGGCTCATGCTAATTCCATGTTAAGTGTTGTTGCCACATTTCCATGTTATGATTATCAGGCTTTATCATTCCATTATGTTCATGTTTCTTATATTCTCTATTGATATTCATATTTTGTAACATGTATTGTACTCCTCATGTTATTCCATGTGTACTCCATTACTGGGCTTTATAGCTCACCCTTTTCATATGCATGTCTTAGGTTATCCCATGAAATGCTAAGTACGAGTGAATGTAGTGGTCATGTAAAGGAAGTTTTCAATAAAGATGTTGTATTTCATGTTTTATGTTTTTATGTAATGGACCTAAGCCCCAAAGACACTAAACCTCTCGATCTTCTTTGTTTTATCAAGTGATGTTTTATGTAATAAATCATGTTTATGTTTGTAATAAAATCAGGGTTGTCATAGTTGGTATCAGAAAATAGGTTTAGTTATTTCTGGGATTAGGAAACCCTTGTAAAGCCTTAATTACAAGACTAATTATAATAAAAAATCCTTCTGTTTTGGTAGGTACTGAGAAAATTGTTTATCAAACAAATACATCTCTGTCTGGATACGAGTAGGTAGAGGCGACTCTGGTATAGATGTATCCTAGGGGTAAAACCCGAAAACACCTTTTGAGCTAAACTCGAACGGGAACTGGTGCATGAAAACGGGCCATTCTGCACTCTTGGTTATGACACTCCCGGGGGATATGTTTGGAAAAATTCACAAGCTTAGTATGGACCTTTATTAAGGGAATTAAAAAATTCCCCTAAGAATATATGTTAGAAAGTAGATCATGAAAAGCATAGATTACAGCCTATGGACTAATGAGTTAAGGAAATGAAAGTTTATTTATAAGTCATCAACTTTTGTCTATGGATTACCCTTTATGTGTTACCCCTAACTTTATTTTTATTCCAGACAATGGCCGGTAATAGGAGGACTCAGGATAACAACCGTTGTAAAGATCATTTTGATGACTGTACTAATTAAATGCCATATACAATGGGAGCGGGAATTGCGAACTTTGTCATGATTCTCTCTCAGCTAACTCAAGTTTTGAATAGAAACACGGGTCCAGAAGAAAGTTCAACCCCCCCCCCCTAATAAAGAACAAGTCGTTATCGAGATCTTTATGAGACAAAGGCCTCCTAATTTTAGTGGATCATCCGATCCCACGATCTCTGAATAATGGATCAACTTCATTGAAAAGATAATCTCTATCCTCTAATGTTTTGAATAAGAGAAGGTTCTCCTGGATGCTTATCATATGGAGGGTGAAGCTGATCAATGGTGAACGTTGATAAAAAATACGAAGCCTGAGGAGGAGACCGAAGCGTTGGAATGGAAGGACTTCCAAAAGATGTTTTTCGATAAATATTTTCTGCGCACCCTCCGGCTTAAAATGGAAAGGGACTTCCTTTCCCTCAAGAAAAAAGAATAAGAATCTATTGGAGTGTATGAGGAAAAATTCACAAGGCTTGTACGATACGCTTCCGGCTTTGTCGTTACCCCCGAATTCAAATTTTACAGCTTCTTTGGTGGGATGAAGCCTAGCTTGCAGAAAGCATTAGGGATCCGTGACTTCGACAACTATGAGGAAATTTTATGATGTGCCCTCAAGGTCGAAATGGAGATTAGGGAATCAAAGTGGGTTCATGGGGACAAGATGCGTAATGTGGAATTCAATGCTAGTGGTCCAATGGATAAATCCAATCGTGCTAAGAAGATCCAGCACCCCACTTTCCAAAAGTGTGGAAAGAATCACCCTGGAAATTGCCTTAAGGGGACAAGAAAATGCTTCTGGTGTGGAAGATAACGGCACCTAGCTGTTAACTGTCGGCAAGAAAAACCCATGGCTACGACTGAGGAGAGGAACGCCCCGTTCAAACCTAAACGTGTTGTTCAATGATACAAATGCAAAGAACTGGGTCATTTTTCTAATCAGTGCCCTAATCCAAGGGTTTTCGGAGACAACCTACAACCTCCAAGGAAGAAAGCGAGAGATTTTTCCATCACTTCTACCTAAGTGAACCCCGACAATGAAGTGGTGACAGGTACGCTAGTTATTCATTCGAGAATAGTGAACAGAATTTTTGATTCAGGTTCTATGAAATCTTTTATATCTCGAAATTTTAGTATAACAATCCCAGCACCACCACAAATCATGGAAGTAATGATGTCGGTGAGTATGAAAAATGGGGAAATCATTACATCCCATGAATATAAGTCCTCCCCTGTTATAATTTGTCGATTTAATTTCCCAGCGAACCTCATCATACTCCCTCTGGTGGAATTTTATGCAATTCTTGGCATGGATTGACTTTCCTTATATAGAGCCAACAACAATTGTCGGGAGAGGGAAATCACACTCCATATGTGTAATCGACCCCCAATTCATTACAAATGTTAGGTGGAAGATGAATATCCTTTAGCTCCATCATCTCAAGAATGGATATTACTGCATTATGAGCACGCATATATGGCTCAGGTGACTGAGTCCAAGGAAGAAACCATCCTTGAAGAAATTTCTATTGTGAGGGAATTCACTGAGGTGTTTCCCGAGGAACTTCCTGGTTTTCCTCCAAGAAGAGATGTTGTGTTCTCAATTGAAATTAAACTAGGGGAGCTACCAATATTCAAGACTCCATATAGAATGGCTATTGTAGAGCATGAAGAGATGAAGAAAAAACTACAAGAGAATCTGGATAAATGTATATATGCCAAGTGCTTCACCATGGGGGTGCACTGGTCCTCTTCGTCAAGAAGAAGGATGGGTCAGTGTAGATTTGCATCTATTATCGTTAAATTAACAAAATAAAGATAAAGAATAAGTATCCTCTCCCAAGAATCGATGACTTGTTTGATCAGCTGTGTGGAGCACAATACTTCTCCAATGTGGATTTGTGGTCGGGATATTATCATGTAAAGGTGAAGAAAGAAGATGTCCCCAAGACTGCTTTTTATACAAGATACGGGCACTATGAAGTCGTAGTAATTCCTTTTGGGCTCAACAATGCTCCAGCAATATTCATGGACATGATGAATATAGTCTTTAAAGATTACCTTGACAAATTTGTGGTGGTATTTATATATGATATTCTAATATACTCCAAAACCAAGGAGGATCATGAGGAGCATTTAAAAACTATACTAGAGACTTTTTGCAAGGAGAAGCTCTATGAAAAGTACAGCAAGTGTGAGTTATGTTTGAAGGAGGTCTCATTCTTGGGTCATATCATCACAAGAAATGGGATATCTGTGGACCCCTCCAAAACGGATGCAATTGAGGGATGGATGAGGCCAACATCGGTAACGGATATCCATAGATTCTTGGGGTTAGCTAGATATTATCGACGATTTGTGAGAAATTTCTCACGATTGTCCAACCCTCTTACCAAGATAACTCGAAAGGGAGTAATGTTTTCGTGGAGTGATGAATGTGAAGAAAGCTTCATGGAGTTGAAAAGGAGGCTTATCACTACGCCCGTGCTCACTTTACCCACAAGTGGGGAAATTTTGTGGTATTCAGTGATGCATCAAAGAAGGACTTAGGCTGTGTGCTGATGCATAATGATAAAGTGATATCCTATTACTCAAGTCAGTTGAAAATCCATGAGAGAAACTATCCAACGCATGATCTGGAGTTGGTGGTGGTGATCTTTGCCTTGAAAATCTGGCGGCATTACCTCTATGGAGAGAAATGTGAGATATATACTGACCACAAGAGTCTCAAATATATATTCACACAGAAAGTTCTTTATATGCACCAGAGAGTATGGATAGAGCTCATCAAGGATTATGACTGTTCAATACATTACAACCATGGGAAAGCGAACAAGGTGGTAGATGCTCTAAGTAGAAAGGACCCATAAATTCTATCAATGATGAGAATTGAGAAGGATCCAATCTTATTAGACATGATAAAGATGGACGTGGGAATCATAAATAGGGGAACATCATCAATTATTTCACAAATTATTGCTCAACCATCTCTTTTGGAAAGGATAAATGATGCTCAAAAGGATGATGTGGGAATTCAAGAAAAAGTGGAAGCTATCAAAAAAGGTAAATCCTCATAGTTTAATGTTAATGAAGAAGGAATTGTGTGGTTTGGGAAAATACTATATGTTCCATCAAGTCTGAAGCTGAAGAAGGAACTTTTGGATGATGCACATAGTTCAAATTTCTCTATTCACCCAGGGAGCACAATGATGTATCGAGATCTCCGAAAAACATTAGGTGTGATAATATGAATAAGGAGATCACTGAATATAGATCAAAGTGCCTGGTGTGTCAGCAAGTGAAGGCAGAGAGGCAGAAGTCTAAGGGAATGATGAAACCATTTACCATAACACAATAGAAATGGGAGAACATCACCATGGACTTTGTCACCGGACTTCCAAGGACATCATATGGCAATAATGAAATCTCGGTTATTGTGGATCATCTTACAACGACTTCACACATCATTGCTATTTGGGAGGATTTATCAGTGGATCAACTAGCACGGATATATATCCGAGAAGTGGTAAGGTTTCATGGAGTAAAACTATCTATTCTGTCTGACTGATATCCAAGATTCACCTCTACGTTTTGGAAGAGTTTTCAACATCCTCTGAATACTGAACTAAACATTAGTATGACCTATCATCCTCAAACTGATGGCCAATCCAAGCGGAATATCCAAACACTTGAGGATATGCTGAGAGCATTCTCAATGGACTTTAATGGAGGATGGGATCGACATCTTCCTCTAGTCGAGTTCTCTTATAATAACAGTTTCCACTCGAGCATCCAAATGGCACCATATGAAGCCCTGTATGGTAAAATTTGCAGAACACCGACATGTTGGGATGAGGTCAGTGAACGTAAGCTTCTCGGACAAGAAATGGTCGAAGAAATGGTGGAGATGGTGAAAACCATTCAAAACCATATCAAGGCAGCCCAGAGTCGACAGAAGTGTTATGCAGATAATCGTCGACGAGACCTTGAGTTTAATGTTGCAGACATGGTGTTTCTACGCATATCTTCGTGGAAGACGGTCATGAGGTTTGGAAGGAAAGGGAAGCTAAGTCCAAGGTACATCGACCCCTTCGAGATTCTTGATCGTGTTGGGGCTGTGGCCTATCGACTATAACTTCCATCTACTATGGCCAATGTACATGATGTCTTTCATGTATCCCTCTTATGGAAGTACATACTGGTCCCTTCCCATGTACACTCTTCCGAGGTGGTACAATTGGAAGATGATCTTTCTTATGAGGAGAAACCAGTGAAGATCATAGATCATATAGAAAATGTTCAACCAAATAAGACAATGCCTCTCGTCAAGGTGTTGTGAAGAAACCACATGTTTGAAGAAGAAACTTTGGAATCAGTGGAAGTGATGAAGTTGAGTTGCACACATCTATTTTAGTGTGGGAAAAGGAAACTTTCGAGGGCGAAATTTATTAAGGGGGGAATATTGTAACAACCCAAAGTTTCATTAATGGAAAATCCCTCTTGATATTATTAAATTTCTCTTTATATAAAATGTTTTTAAAAAATGTCACCTTCTTTGGTTTTATGTTAAGAATTTTGATTGTTTCTAATATAGCTGTTGAACAGTGATCACATGATTAGTATTAATATAGGACTTTAACTAATCCAATTTACTCAGACAAAAGAAGCGATGGCCTCGTTTAGTAGAATTGCCCCTTACGAAGCCCATTTGTCAGAGCTCGTAAAAGAGGCGGCATCTTTGGGCTTCACCTTTGACCAAGCCCAAGCTGAGCTTCATCTTTTCAACCTCAAACGTGATCATCTATGGGAAAAGTAGAAGTTGATTGAAATTACCACTCCAGTGATGCTATCCGAGCCACCCCAAGAGTCTGTCAACATCGCACACCTTGACCTTAGGTCTTATGTACCTGTTTTAAGGGGTTATGTAACAAATAAGTATTACTATGTTCATTTACATTATTTTTCTGTATATAATAATGAATATAATTTCTAGTCATTTTTGATACATTGTAAATAGTTTTTAATGTAAAAATAGTGTTTTTAGTTTTTATTTAACTAAGAATTATATTTTATTAAATTGAGGGATTTTTGAATGAAATAATATTTTGATAAAATAATATTTTTATTATATTATTTTTAATTAAATATATATGATCTTATAATTTTATGAATGCAATTATACTTTTTATTAAGGTTTGAAAGCCATTTCTGTCCAAACTTTTGAATTTTCGATAAATGCCGGTTTTTTTTAAAAGTGAAAATTAACATATGTAGGAAATTATTTAAATAAAATAAATGTTATTTTTGGAATTAGGACGTCAAAATTATCCAACGATGAATTTTTCATAATTTTCTGAGACAGTCAAATTTTTGAGTAAAAATTAAATACCGTTTAAATATATATTGTGTTTTACGACATCATAACGACACAATAGTGATGTAATAAAATTCTATAATCTTTATATTCGGCCAATATATGTTTGAAAATTAAAATAATGTGATTTTTGGTTCGTTTAGGTTACTTTTCAAAGCATTATGTGACCCCTTAAGACTTATTCAACACCTTGCCTTTTTAAATTAATTTCCATGGGAGTGTGACTCACCTCCTCATAAGCCACCCTAATATTTTATGAAGTTCGGACTTTGGCCTTATAAAATATTTTATTTCATCTTCCCTTTGACAAAAACCATGGGAAAAAACAATGGGATGGTTAGTGGTTTGGATTAATTTAATATAAGAGGTCTCAAACCTATATAATAAAGAGTTCCCTCTCCATTCCTATATAAACCTACCCAAGCACCCACTTCCTCCACACTCAAAGCCTTTATTGTTCGTCCAACCTCTTACTTACACTTTATAGAATCCTCCCAAGGTTCCCCAAGCTCCAAATAAGCCTCTCAAAAGCCTCTTTCTAGCCTTTGGATGCACACTTCCAAGTAAGGGTTTTTTCTTCCTTTCTCATTTTTGTCAATTTTCATTAAGTTATATTTCCCTTTAGATTCAATTATTAATGTTGGGGTATGGTTTTGCACCTCCCCCATACTGTCCTATTTTTGTTTGAATGATGGTAGACCCCTTTCTCTCTCATTAAATGCCTCCCATGTACACCCGTTACTATGCCAGAATTTCGAAAAGAACTTCTCTCTCTTCTTTTATATTCAAGCCATAATTTTGTATCATGAATCTAAATTCAATTACAATTGTTGGGACATGTATCTATATGACCTCCTTACTGTAAATTACATATAAATACGATAAGGAACCCCTTTCTCTCTCATCAACCATTTTTTATGAATTCTTATGTCACGCCGTTACGCTGCCGAAATCGCACCGATTTTGTAAGCCAATGTTATTGTGTAGTGAATACCATGCCCATTTTTCAATCAAGGGTATTCACCTTGATGAACATTTACTTATTTATTATAAAGTTTCATGTATGAATTCCACATTCCTGTATCGTGGAATTAATGATTAGGTTTTATGAATACATGTTTTATGATTCATGTGGTACACATATGCATGAAATGAAATGTTTAAGAAGGGTGTGCCCTTATAGCGCTCCAATGCATTGGGTAAAGTATATTATCATGATACATCATGTGAAATGAGTGTTTACTCGTGCTAACTCAATTGCAACAAGGGTTTACTCATGATTTATGTGAAATTTGGATTTACTCATTCTCCATGTGCAATGAGCCTTGACTCATGCTAATTCTATGTTAAGTGTTGTTGCAATATTTCCATGTTATGATTATCATGATTTATCATGCCTTTATTTTCATGATTCTTATATTCTCAATTGATATATCTATTTTCTAACATGTATTGTACTCCTCATTTTATTCCATGTGTACTCCCTTACTGGGCTTTATAGCTCACCCTTTTCTTATGCATGTGGTCAAGTTATCCCATGCAATGCTAAGTACGAGGGAATGTAGTGGTCATGTAAAGGAAGTTTTAAATAAAGATGTTGTATTTCATGTTTTAAGTTTTTATGTAATGGTCCTAAGCCCCAAAGACACTAAACCTCTTGATCTTCTTTTTTTATCAAGTGATGTTTTATGTAATAAATCATGTTTAAGTTTGTAATAAAAGCAGGGTTGTCATAAATCCTCTAACACAACCATACCCTTCCGGCCGCTTAAAAACTACTAAGAGTAGTTTTTCTTCTGTTATGGTTATTTTTTATGATTGTGTGTAAACCATATAAAAAATATAAGAAAATAAATATATATTTTTATATAATTATTTTATTAATTGTAACAAATTACAATTATGTCATACTGACACATGTTTCCCATTCAGATTTTGTGTTTTCATCAACTATTTTACCCTCTTTATTTTAAAAAGACTCATTTCCATTGAACATGACGTGGAATGGAAGTGGATTCAAGTTTTTTTTCATCAATATACATATAAATAAAGGAAAATTTGTTGTTTTATATCACATACAAATTTTCTTATTTATATAAAATACATACCAATTTCCCTTCTAATGAAGTGTACCTTATTCTTGCTTTGTAATAAGGGTACATTGGATTTTTTGCACTTTATTTATTTTTAGCACTCATTTTATCATTTCATAAAATAAACCTTTTGAATAAAATTATATAAAATAAATTATGTTCAATGATATATTATCTACTATAATGCTCATAAAATAATATCTCATCGCAATGAATAATGATATCATTACATGTTTCTTGTTTTATAATTTGAGAATAAGTAACTTGTGGGTATGGATTTACATTCTCCTCAACGTCCCTCATATGAAATTTGTTAAGAAGATTCCAAAAGCCTTTATAGGATTTTACAGCTGCAATTATGACATATTTCATACAGAGATAATATAAAATAAAAGAACTATACCAAGAATAATGAAAATTAAATCAATATTCTATTATAAAATTTTTCTGTAAAACATAGAAATGTTATCATAACATTACCATTATATCTTACCAAATGGTTACCATCATTATGGATTATACATGGTGTCATGTCTCTATATCAATAAGAACATGCATACTCTCTGTGACCCAAGCATAACTAATAAACATTAACATGTTGGGGTAAATAGGTTGTTCATGATGATTCCATCCAACCTTGTGATTTATTCCCTTAATTCTTACCTAAATAATTTTACTCAACAATATGATCCTTTTTCATTCCTGTTTTATCAACAACATGAAATTTATCCCCTTATAATTTTGCAGTTTTATCACCAATATCCCATTATTACTTAGGATTTGTAACATAATCATTTGATTAAGTCATTATTTACACGAGTTGTCAAACGTTTAATTTATATTATGTTAATAACGTAGATAAAAATAAATATCATGAGGAAAATAATAGTATATTTAAAAATGCTTCATCCAAATCATTGAACTCTCTTTTATTTGTTTAATGGTTGAAGGTATTTGTATCTTCTATAAAGAATACAAATCCCTTATTTGTACTCCCATCTAACATACAAGATATTATATATATTTAGACAACCATGAACCAGTTTTGATCTCCCAATGAAAGGGTCATCCTCGATTTTTTTTCATATGACCCTACAGTCGTTTTAGTCAACATAGGACAATCATCCAATTCATGTTTCTTGGACCTGAGACATATAATACATTCATTTCTAGTTATATCAATATGAATGGCTCATACATCCCACTACCATGCTGAAATTCACCTTCACAAAGCCCATATCATCAACATTCATTACACTCCTATTGCGAACCCATTTGATGTGAAAAATTGTTACTTGAAATGTTATATAATACAACACCTATATCTATTATATAATGCTAAAATTTGAAATATTAAAAAAAATGGATTTCTCTCATTATAAATAGAAATTCCCAAAGCTTAATCCATAAGTATAACTCTACTATTTTGAATCGTAATGCAGTTATCGTGTTATTTTGTACATAACTTAAAACCATTGATTAATAACTATTATAATATATAACATTTACATATGGTTCCTAGGCTAGCCATCGTATTCATTCAGTAATTGAATTGAGATTTTCAGATAACTCCAAATAAATATGTTCTCAAAATCATCTTATAAACTATTTATTATGTGTATTTTATTTCCATCCATCAACCCTTGATGGATTCAAATATCTAATAATTTATTTTTGGGGTTAAATTTATGGATCAACATCTTCACTATTATGTAAATTGTAACGTGGCAGTTTCTCCTCCTCTATGGTACTAATTTTAACAACATCCCTAATAGAAATCCATTATACCATAAGGAATCTATTATGATGAGACTTTGGGAGACAAATTCTATAAACATATGATAGGTAATTGGTACAGAATTCAATAGCTTCTTCAACAATATATAATTCAACAACACATCCTTCTGGAAAACATTGATTCGTAATATACCGTATCAAAGTATTTATATATCGTTCAATGGGGTACATCAATTTGTAATGGGCAAGACCATATATTTGAAACTATCCAACCAAGTGAACAATTATTTGGAACATTATTTATAATAATTGTGATTGGAATAAAATCATTAATTCACATAATATAATTGGAACATCATTATTCATTATTGGAATCTTCATAAAACCTTTAAATTTACTGCATATTACATTAAAAAATATTCTGATTTTTGTAAATGTATGTTATAATTTTATGTAAAAGGCAACATAAATCCAAGAACATAAAATATTTCTTCAAAACATGATAGTTCTGTGATTTCAGTCCCTATAACATAAAATTATTAATTGACAAAAAATTCATGATATTTGAGGAATATCCCTCTATAACTATTACAACATTAATGAAAATGAAAAATTAAAATTTTTCCTATCTAGATAGAGTGTAAACTACTAGAATTGAAATTTAAGAAATGAAATTGACTTTTCCACCCCATTTATTCACAAATTCTCCATGAAATCTTCTAGATGGTTCTCTCTAATTTATGGTTCTGGAGAAACTGATGGTGATTCAATGCATTTCAACGACTCTCTAGGAAATATCTATTATAATCCTTTTTATGTTATGTGTCAATCATGGATACTGCGGACCACGTTGAGCTACATTTGAAGCTACATTTAACATCAATGTAGTATCCTGGCTTGACCCATCAAACTATCAGATATTCCACTAATGCATTGGGTAATATTTTAGTCTCATGAGATGTGATATATGGTGCACATGATATTATCCTAAAAACATTATGTTATTATTTTTTGGTGGTTAACCTTGACATATTTTTATTATTTCATTTTTAAAGTCTTTTTCACATCCCAATGCTTTTATTATGTTATCATGCTATATCATACCTCATTGATCATGTTTATGATTATCACCCCTTTTATGTCCCATTGATATTCCTATTTTCTATAATATAATACCTTTTCCATGTTATTGATTTCTTATTCCATTATTGAGATTTATTTCTCCCCCATTTATTATGTTTGTACCTAGGTTATCCCATTCCATTTTAAGAATTTTGGAATAATATGAGCATGTTAAGGATGTTTTAAATAATATCGATGTACCAATTATTTTAATTTGTTATTTATTGAACCTAATTACCAAGGAAAATAGAATTATCAATGTCATGGGTTGTATTATGTATACTCTTATGTAATCAGTCATGAATTAATGTGAATAAAAACATGTTTTTTCGTACACCATGTGGATCCATCCTACATAAAGGATAAGTAACATTATGTCCAACTTCCGTACCCATGGGTGTGGAGAATCATTTCTACAATTCATAACTAGGAGGTGTGGAATGTTTATCCATCAATGAAATAAATTTCATCAATTAAAAATTACATGGTCTTGCCTATGCATCATTTTCATTAAATAATAATAGCAATAGAACACCATTTCATTTGTCAACATTCTCATGGTTCAGTCTATTAAAAAACATTAAATAAATTCCATAAATAATCCATTTTACATTTTATTCATAACTGAAACCATTAAAAATTCTTACAACAAATTAATAATATGGACCTAAAGCTTTAACCATTTTAAATATTTACCCTCAATCATATCATAACACATTTATTCTATCAATGTTAATATAAAAAGCCATTATACCATACAATCATTCCAACAGATATACAAATTGATTATTCTCAAAAAACACATAATTTTCCTTTTCACAACTCATTTCACAATTAGAAAGGGAGAGGCACACCCCATGAGTGATCACAAGTTCAATCTCATAATCATCAACTGAAAAAGTAAGGTCTATGAAGGGTATAACATTTAAATTAATGGTTGAGTTTAATTTTCATTTTCAGAGACACACATGCATTACTTGAAAGCACAATGGAACCACTAGATACACATGAATAACATTTCTATTATAAGAGAAATTGTGGGGATTACCTTTCTCAATCTCTAGACAATCGCTTTTCCAACAATGAACATTGATTGAAACTAAATTATATGTAAACACCAAGACAACGAATGCCCTATAAAATTTTCTTTATAAGCTTCAAAAGAAGAGAAAAAGGCCCACCATAGTTCTTCCAAAAAATAGAAGGAAAAACAGTCAAATACATTCATAGAGATTAGATTCACACAAAAAAAATCAAAATGCTTAATAATATAAGGATAATGTTCCATGGAATAAGGGAGAGATTTTGGTTCATAACCATTATCGCTGGAGAATAAAATTAGGGAGAAATATAGTGAAAATCATATAATGGTATGGAGGGAAAATGGAAAATAGTTTGGATGCATGATTTTCCAAACCGTGTACCAACTGTGTGGTTCTCTATGTCCAAGAGAAAACTAAGACAAATAGTTTTTATTGATGCGAACATGGTTTAAAAAACTATGTGGTAGTCGTGCAGTTTCCTCTGTCAAAGGAAGATCAAGTCGCATGGTCTCTTGGTCCACTATGCATGGTATATAAACCGTTCTCCACCCTTCTCTAGGCCACATGATTAGGGGTCACATTTAGAACTAACCACGCATTAACTATGAAACATGCACTTGATGACCACTTTTACCCCAGTTTCATGACCTACGCCCTCAGACCACTCCTGAGACCATCCCTACCAATGGGAAGTGTTCTATTAACCAATTTAAAGTTAGTTAAGTAAAAATCGAAATGAAAATGTGCCTCATAAAAATTCAGGATCATACACCCTTCACACCATATAACAGTTCATGATCAAGCTAATCTCCCAAAATCATTGAGATTCAAGGTAAAAATTTTAGGCCACTTGGCTCGCATATCACCTTATATTTCCAAATATTCTTCATAAACATGGACATGCTATCCTAATAACCAGACTAATGACAAACTCTTAACCGGTTGAATTTTCTCTCTGGGATCCACATTATGAATTTAATGATTTTCAGAGGATTCATAAACCTTAACACTACTAAGATATTGAGATTATCTAACATTTGGACTTATCAACCCTACCTAAATGCGATGATAAATTACTTATTTATTAGCATTAGAAAAAATCTCGGATAAAGGGTGACCTATATCAATGATAAAAAAAAGAACAAATAATCAGGGTCTTTATTATTGCTAAAAAACATTGATAAAAACGGAAATTTATCAGTTCTAATAAAAAAGTGCTGATAAGGGGGCCCTTTATCATTACTTGTAAAAAAAGTGTTGAAAATGTGGGACCTTTATCAATGCTAGAAAGAAAGTGCTGATATAGGGGGACCATTATTTGTGCTACAAGAGAAGCACGAATAAAGGGACTTCCTTTATAAGTGCTTTTGTAATAGTATTGATAAAAGGTTATATTTTATAAAAAATTATATTTCATTAAAAATAATATATTAATATATAAGTATATCTATATTTATATAAATATAATATATAATTTTATATATAATTTACATAATTCTAAATTCACCTTTAAACCTAATATATAATATATTTATTAAAAATTTCTAATAAAATAATTAAAAATCATTAATTAATAGTTTTATAAATATTATTTATAAATAAAAATATTATAAAAATTTTACGACATAAAACATAAATTAATTAATGAATGGTGTAAGATAAGTTGAGAATAAAAATTGACCTTCAAAATACCATAAATTTTGATCTAGGTGTCATTTTGGGCTATACCACATATCAAATCAATGAATGTGAAGATAAATACACCTTAGTGATATGACAAAACCCTGAACCTTTTTTCGAGTCCAAAAAAGCTCTAGATGTAACACCCCAAGATTTTATGAAAAATATTCCTTTTAACGTTATTAATGTCTTATGTTGTACGCTACACCAAAAGGAGCTTGCAAAACACGCATCCTTGAGTTGCCTTGCATTACACGCAATCGCGACCTTCCTCGATAGCGTGTGTAGTACACAATACCGAGTTTCACTAAACAATGATATGCTCCTAAAATATTATTAAAACTAGCTGTTATGAATAGTAATAACCACTTTTTGAAATTTTGTAAATTTTATTTTTCAAAATGGACTTACTTTTTGGATTTGGAATATCAAAATTAGCATAGGGTTAAATTTTGGTACTTTTCGGATAACTTTCATTTTCTGATGAATAGTGAAAATAAACAAATTTTAATTTGAAACAACCATTTTAATCGAAATAATTGATAGTGATAAATTATTAATTTGAGTGGTTTTAAAGAATATTTAGAATATATTTTTACAATTTAATACAATGTTGATCATTGGATGTAATTTCACAATAAACCAGATAAAAACAAGTGTCATTCTTTTGATAGTTATTATCTCTTAAGAACATGCTATTTGTTTAGACGACGGGAATTAATTTTTAAATTAATTAATGCAACTGATATGTTTTTAATTTGGTAAAATAGACAGCATATTTGATTTCATAATATCAAATATAGCTTAGGCCTAATTTTTGGTATTTTTCGGGAGACTTTCATTTTTTTGATAAATAGTGAAACCACTAAGTGGAAGTAAAAAAATGAATTTTTCATAAAACTTAATTTTACAGCTTCTGTGAGTGGATTTAAAAAAATACGAGGGACACGTTTGATGTCAGTATGTAAAATTTGGTTCACTGAGATGAAAGTAATTTTTGGTGAATAGTAACTTTTTACTTTTTTTTTACGACGGTTAAAAGTAAATAGGGTAATTAAGGGTAAAAATGATATTATTATTACCTTAGAACATGTCCTAATTCTATTGGATATGTGTAATTCGACCAAAAACAACCTTATGAATAAAATATAACCATTTAGGCCCACATGTATTATATTAGGACATTTATTATTAATTTATTTAAAGAAGGGTTAGAATAGTTAAAATCAATGTTTAATAAGTAGATAATTTTTAATATATGGTTATACATAAGTTAAATTTGACTATAAATATTCATTAGAAAGATAAATATATTTCCTACATAATGGTATTTTATTTTTAATTTTTAGATATTAAATAATTTAATTTATTTATGACACAAAGATGATGCAGTAATTATATTATTAATGACATATTGACATAATTGATGTTATAAATACCCAAATAAATGTAATTTGAGTCTTTTTATAAATTCCAATAATTTTATAGGTTAATATGACATGTTATTATTGATTTAATTAACTTATTTAGAACTAATCATTCTGTTATAATTTTCACAATAATCAATTATAAAATAGTTTCAAAAATGACATAAAATAGTTTTTAAAATAAATATTATATTATTAATAGTCATTTTATTCTTAAAAATCTATGTATAGGACAAATGACTTATATAAGGTTATATATATTAATAAAAAAACATGGGGTTTATTTGGCTTGTTATAGTACGTTTATTAACCTTATAGTATAAGAACACAAGAAGACACGGTAAAAGTAAAATTATTTAACATAATGTTTAATCTAAATGATAAGGTTACAATAGGAACCTAAACTTGTCTAAATTCTATTGGATGAGAGGTTTTAGACCCATACCTACATTAGCTTCTAAATAAATAAATTTGGAGCTATTTAAAACCGAATTTAACTTTATAATAAAATAATATTTTTAGTTTTTCCAAAGGAGCCCCTCTCCTCCCTTATAAAAGGGAACCTCCTCCCTCTCTTCCTCACACCACATTGATCCTTTATTCTCAGACAACCCCAGAAAAATTCCCTTCTCCATTTCCCTAGCAATATCCTAGTGGTCTTGGTCTTATTCAAGGACCAATTTTAGTACCCTAAAAGGAGGACTCAAAGTGATGCTTCAAAGAAGAGGTAATGTCGGTTACCGATTCTTTCAACTTTATTTTTTCTTTCACTTCTTTTTCTCAGGTTGTTTAATTATGAATTACTAACATCAGGATCACTCATATAATGATATGTTATTATATGAATGAAATAGGCCTATTTCACCATCTATCCATCCTATGGAAAACGAAATCACCGAGCGTGCGTACGTACGGAATACGGTCTCCACACCGTGGTGTAATCTATTGTCCATCAACACCTTACATGGATGGGTATAATGGTGTAGCTAATAACTATATATGATTATTGTAAAGTGATATTGATTCTTAAATAGTATACATACACTCCAATACAATTCCACGATCATGAGAATGATATCATCGCTCGTGCGTACGTACGGACTACTGTCTCCACGACACGATGAGATTCATTCTCCTCGTTAACCATTCATGAATGATTATAAAGTATATATAATAAGTAATCATGAAATATATGAAATAATAACGATACTGTATTTATGTGTATATATATGTATTTCATCTACTTAATTCCATTCATCTCAATAAGGAAACGAAAACAACCTTGATGTGTACGTACGGCCTACCGTCTCCATGAACGGTGTATTTCTTTCCATATACTGATCTATTATATATATGTATATTCTGAATATATATTATATCATGTTTTATATTATGTAATTAATTAATCATGATCTATGTAATCATATGAATAATTACAAGTCAAAACACGGATGACAAATGAAACGATTTTACCCAAAACGCTCTTTAACATGGAAATAACAAAAGAATGGGTAAAATAAAGTAATAAGTGAACCATATATGATATCATAACAATGTGTATGATTCTGTAATAATTAAATTACATTATTTAAATCATTATACAAGATGTTTGGACACATATGAAACAAATCAGACCTAAGGTAAGGGAAAATATCACAATCTCATTTTTACCCGAGATTGTTTATTCTTTGGTATTTACTGGTGTGTATTTTATCATCCACATCCTTGTTACCACAATATGTAATATTTTTTCCATCCACATAAAATTTTTTGAATCCAATTTTACCCTTCGGTGAGTTTTTAGTAAAGTATATGAAAGGAATCTTTTGTCGTTTTTCGTACGAGGTTCTTTTTGACTTTTCGGAAAAAGTACGAGAAGAATGTTTTTTAACTTATAAGGCACGGAAGGATTTTTATAGTTTTATAAAGCCTTATTTTCATGAAGAATCCACAAAAATATTTCATGAATATTTTCAACAAAATAATATTCTTTTAAAATTTCATGAAATTTTGTGAATAGAAAATGATTTTGAATAAGAAAAGATATTTTCCTCAAGAATTCATTTCAAGTGTTTTATGAAAACCATTTTCCATCTAAGATGACATTATTTCATATGTGTATGTTTCATGTATAATGTCTCAAGGATTTACATGTTTTCTCTTTTTTGATAATGAAATTATATCCATTTCTTTTATATAGATTATGTGATGATGGGATGATTTTTATGAAACCCATTTTACTTGTTGGGTTATTTTGAATGATGTATGTTTATTTTGTGGAACAAGTAAAAATGATTTCATTATGAGATGGGTGGGACCTATATATCTCTCCAATGAATTGGGTAAGAATTTTATATCTCATGAGATAGGCATGGCTGGAACGGTATGTTAATCTGGTTCAGTGTTACAGGACTGAAACGAGGAGTGAACTCAATTCAGAATGGGACATTGTCCACTAAGATAGTCTTGCAAGAAATGCCTTGGCTACTATGGAAATAATTACATGTGCTTAATGGATTCCACAATTACATGTTTTATTCCCATTCTATTTTATAATGGTTTATGTTCCATTATGATCTATGCGTTATGTACTTCTATGTTTTAGTGGTTGCTCAAAATTTTGATGTTTAAACATTATGTTCATGTTTTTAAGTTCAAATGTATATGGTTTGTTTTATTTTATCCATGTATACCCTTACTGAGCATTTGAGCTCACCCTTTATATGTTTTCATTCCCCCGTGATCAATAGAAAGGTTTTAGGTAAGGAAACAAAATGTGGATGATCTTTATGGGAGATGTTGAAGATCTTTCACCACGATTAGAACTTTACATTCCAAGTTTCCGAAGACACTAAACTATTACGGTCCTTGTGTGTGTGTTTTTTTATGTACTAAGTATTCTGCAAAAGTAATGTAATGTCCTTGTACGTTATGCTTCGGGTCTCTACAATTGGTATCAGAGGAAAGGTTTAGTCAACCTTTGGAATCTAGGATGCGATAACATTAGTGAGATCGTTAGAGATATTTCTAAGGTATGTCTAGGGATGTCCCTAAGGTTAAGTATAATTATAAGTTATAGACCTAGAATTACAGTAACGATATTAGAATTAATCCTAGGAGTTAGATGTTGAAGGTACTCCCCCTTGATTATATTATTTTCCTTGTATGATTTTTGCTTCTCACAGAATTATTTTTGTGTTTTAGTCAATGGAGGGAACCAGAAAGGATTCGGTTAGCATTGAATCCAATGGAATAATTGGTGACTATGAGCAACAAAATTGTGTAATGCCTAGATAGAATGATATTGTGATTATGAAAAATCAGTCATTGCGATATATGATTAACAAGGTGAAATTTAGTTGTATGCCTAATTCAGCAAATAAGAGGAAGATATACTTTTATGCATGTTCACATGTTGAGGAGCATAAAGAAAGGAAGATTGAGATTTCTAAAGAAGGGAAGAAGAACCTTAAGGAAAACCTCAAATGGAGGGACAGATGTTATCTGTGCGGAGAAAAGGGACATAGAGTGACAGACTGTTATGGAGTTCAATTTATTATTTGTGGAGAACATGGAAATTACCCAACTCAATGCCCGGACCTAAGAGGTTACATCTAAATCAAGGAAGGAATTATTCCATGACAATCATTGAAGGGGAAGATTTGAAGTGTTTGTGTATTGGTATTCAAAAATAATGTTGATGAGGTACTTTTATGGTATATTGGAATACCTATATATTGGTCCATTGTGGTTTTCCATAAGAATATGGAACCGGTAACCATGGAAAGTGATTGAGATATTTCTGGAAAGAATATTATATGTGAATAATGAAGGGATAAGGAGAAAATGAAATGTTTGACAGTATTCATGAGCTCATGATTGATATAAGGACTAAGTGATATCATGGTTTGAGTATATAGAATTTTGAGGATTTTGGTATGTGGAAAGTGTTAACTTTTAACTGCACTCATGTTTTCACTAAGGTTTAATGGGTTTTCATTCTTCAAGAGAATTCATGATTAAGGTATTCACATAACTTATGATATATGGGGGATAAATGATGGAAATCACGTGATTGTTATGTGACATTTCAAGTAATAATTTTCTTTATACTATGAGCTTGGACCGAAGTATTTTAGATAAGACTAATGATTGGAATGGATTATTTTGGACATAAGTTAGGATAGATCTTTTTTCAATATTTTTTATGGGATGTTATAGTAATATAACTTTAGAAAAAAGACAACCTGCAGGACGGGCGACAGCCCATCGCATCGGACAAGGCTGTGGGAATCTAACCCACAACCGAAGTGCGACTGACCTTTATTGCCTACCACTGGCCTACAGGAAGACCATGTTTAGTAGAAACTAGTTTTATTATATTAAGCAGTATAATATAAGAAGTATAAGTCCATTTTAGGAACCATATATGATTAATCTCACTATATATGGACTTACTTATTTTTTTGATAACTTTTCTAACCTTTTGTTTGAGACAGATGGAATGACCCCTCATTCTATCACATGATCTGCTAACACATCATGAATGACAAATTCAACTTCATTTCATTAAATGATGAAATGGAAATTTTCCAAAGAACGACTAACGGTGAGACTATAAAAAAATCACGAAAGAATTTATTATAATTCCAATTTCATCAACATTAGGGAAAAGATCTTGAAAAACAAAAATGTTTTCCTAGTGATATTATATCTGATGAATCAGATGGTACCTTAGATCGTCACAAATTTATGGCTTTGGGATTACTGGATTTTCCATAGCCATGTTCTCTACCACTCTCCATCTGAACATGATGGTTAGATTTCTCTTCCATATCCATATTTTCACCAATGTGGAAACCCAGTGATTAGTTTATTTGGGTAACTATTACGTATCATACTTTTGTTTTTAAAGATTGGTTTTGGTATTTCTTTATAATATGTGGGTTTATATTAAAGAAACATTCGAGTAGTAAACCATTTATAACCCCGACGAATTTCGAGGGAGAAATTCATTTTAAGGGAGGTAGAATGTAACACCCCGAGATTTAATGAAAAATATTTTTTTTAACTTCATTAATGTCTTGTGTTGTATGCTACACCAAAAGGAGCTTGGACATCATGCATCCTTGACTTGCCTTGCATTACACACAATCACGACCTTCCTCGATAGCGTGTGTAGTACACAATACCGAGTTTCACTAAACAACGATATGCTATTAAAATATTATTAATACTAGCTGTTATGAATAGTAATAACTGCTTTTTGAAATTTTTTAAATTTTATTTTTCAATGTGGACTTCATTTTAGGATTAGGAATATCAAAATTATCTTAGGGTGAAATTTTTGTACTTTTCAGATAACTTTCATTTTCTAATGAATAGTGAAAATTACTAAATTTTAATTAGAAAAAACCTTTTTAATCGAAATAATTAATAGTGATAAATTAATAATTTGATTGGTTTTAAAGAATATTTACAATATATTTTTACAATTTAATACAATGTTGATCATTGGATGTAATTTCACATTTAAACAGACATAAACAAGTGTCAATCTTTTGATAGTTATTATCTCTTAAGAACACGCTATTTGTTTAGACGATGAGAATTCATTTTTAAATTAATTAATGAAACAGATATGTTTTGAATTTGGTAAAATAGACATCATTTTTGATTTCATAATATCAAATATATCTTAGGCATAATTTTTGGTATTTTTCTAGAAACTTTCATTTTTTTGATGAATCGTGAAAACCCTAAGTGGTAGTTAAAAAAATAAATTTTTCATAAAACATAATTTTACCGCTTCTGTGAGTGGAATTTCAAAAATCGGAGAGACACGGATGATGTCAGTATGTAAAATTTGGTTCAATGAGATGAAAATAATTATTGGTGAATAGTAACTTTTTACTTTTTTTACCACGGTTAAAAGTAAAAAGGGTAATTAAGGGTAAAAATGATATTATTATTACCTTAACACATGTCCTAATTCTATTGGACAAGTGTAATTAGACCAAAAACAACCTTAGGAAAAAAATATTACCATTTAGGCCCACATGGATTTGATTAGGACATTTATTATTAATTTATTTAAAGAAGGGTTAAAATAGTTAAAATCAATGTTTAACAAGTAGATAATATTTAATATAGGTTTATACATAAGATAAATTCGACTATAAATATTCATTAGAAAGATAAAAATATTTCCTACATAATGGTATATTATTTGTAATTTTTAGACATTAGATAATTTAATTTATTTATGACACAAAGATGATGCAGTAATTATCTTATTAATGAAATATTGACATAAATGATATTATAAATTCTCAAATAAATGTAATTTGAGACTTTTTATGAATTAAAATAATTTTATAGGTTAATATGACATGTTAGTATTTAATTAATTAACTTTTATTGACCTAATAATTCTGTTATGAATTTCACAAAAATCAATTACAAAATAGAGTCAAAATTGACATAAAATAGTTTTTAAAACAAATATTATATTATTAATTGTTATTTTATTTCTAAAAAACTAAGGTTCGGCTAAATGACTTAGATAAGGTTATATAAATTAATAATTAACAACTTGGGGTTCTATTGTCTTGTTATGGTATGTTTATTAACCATATAGTATAAGAACACAAGAAGACACGGTAAAAGTAAAATTATTTGACTTAATGTTAAATCTAAATGATAAGGTTAAAATAGGAACCTAAACATGCCTAAATTCTATTGGATGAGAGTTTTTAGACCCATCCCTACCTTATCTTAGAAATAAATCAATTTTGAGCTATTTAAAACCGAAGTTGACTTTATAATAAAATAATATGTTTTGTTTTTCCAAAGGAGCCCCTCTCCTCCCTTATAAAAGGGCACCTCCTCCCTCTCTTCCTCACACCACTTTGATCCGTTAACCTCATACAACCCCTGCCGAATTCTCTTCTCCACATCCCTAGAAAATTCATAGAGGTCCTTGTCTTATTCAAAGACCAAATTTAGTGCCCTAAGAGGTGGACTCAAAGAGGCGCTTCAAAGATGAGGTAATGTCCGTTACCGATTCTTTCAACTTTATATCTTCTTCCACTTCTTCTTCTTAGGTTGTTTCATTCTTAATTAATAACTTATGTATCACTCATATATGTATATGTTATTATAAGTATGAAACAACCCTATTTAACCATCTATCCATCCTACGGAAAACGAAATCACCGAGCGTGCGTACGTACGGAATACCGTCTCCACACCGTGGTGTAATCTATTTTCCATCACCACTTTACTTGGATGGGTATAATGGTGTACATAATAACTATATATGATTATCGTAAAGTGATATTGATTCTTAAATAGTATAAATACACTCCAATGCAATTCCATGATCATGAGAACGATTTCATCGCTCCTGCGTACGTACAGACTACCGTCTCCACGACGCGATGAGATTCATTCTCCTCGTTAAACATTCATGAATGATTATAAAGTATATATAATAAGTAATAATGAAATATATGACATAATAATGATACTGGATTTATGGGTATATATATGTATTTCATCTACTTAATTCCATTCAACTCAATAAAGAAACGAAAACATTGTTCATTCGTACGTACGACCTACCGTCTCCATGAACGATGTATTTCGTTCCATTTACTGATCTATTATATATATGTATATTCTGAATATATATGATATCATGTTTTATATTCTGGAATTAAGTAATCATGATCTAAGTAATCATATGAATAATTACAAGTCAAAACACGGATGAAAAATGAAACGATTTTACCCAAAACGCTCTTTAACATGGAATTTACAAAAGAACGGGTAAAATAGTCATAAGTGAACCATATATAATATCATAACAATGAGTATGATTCTAGAATAAGTAAATGACATTATTTAAATCATTATACAGGAGGTTTGGACACTTATGAAGCAAATCGGACCTAAGGTAAGGGAAAATATCAGAATCTCATTTTTATCCGAGATTGTTTATACTTTAGTATTTACTGGGGTGTATTTTATCATCCAAATCCATGTTCCCTCAATATGTAATATTGTTTCCATCCACCACAATTGTTTGAATCCAATTTTACCCTTCAGGGAGTTTATAGAAACGAATATGAGAGGAATCTTTTGTCATTTTTCGTAAGAGGTAATTTTTGACTTTTCTGGTAAAAGTATGAGAAGAATGTTTTTTAACTTATACGGAACGAACGGATTTTTGCGGTTTTATAAAGCCTTATTTTCATGAAGAATCAACCAAAATATTTCATGACTATTTTAAAAAAAACTATTCTTTTAAAATTTCATTACATTTTGTGAAAAGAAATTGAATTTGAATAAGAAAGGATATTTTCCTCAAGAATTCATATCAAGTGTTTTATCAAAACCATTTTCCAACTAAGATGACATTATTTCATATGTGTATGTTTAATGTATAATATCTCTATGATTTACATGGTTTCACTTTTCTGATTATGAAATGATATCCATTTCTTTTATATAGATTATGTGATGATGAGATGATGTTTATGAAACCCATTTTACTTGTTCGGTTATTATGAATGATGTATGTTTATTTTGTGGAACAAGTAAGAATGATTTCATTATGTGATGGGTGGGACCTATATCTCCCTCTAATGCATTGGGTAAAGATTTTATATCTCATGAGACAGACATGGTTGGATAAGTAAGTTAATCTGGTACAATGTTTTAGGACTGAAACGAGGAGTGAACTCGATTCAGAATGGGATTTTGTCCACTATGATGGTCTTGGAAGCAATTCCTTGGCTACTATGGAAATCATTACATGTGATTAATGGATTCCAAAATTAAATGTTTTATTCCCATGCTATTTTATCATGGTTTATGTTCCATTATGATCTATGCCTTATGTACTTCATGTTTTATGTCGTTGCTTAAAATTTTGATGTTTAAACATTATGTTCATGTTTTTAAGTTCAAATGTATTTGGTTTGTTTTCTTTTATCCATGCTTACCCTTAATGAGCATTTGAGATCACCCTTTATATGATTTCATCCCCCCAGGATCAAAAGAAAGGTTTTAGGTAAGGAAACAAAATGTGGAAGAGCTTTATGGGAGATGTTGAAGATCTTTCACCATGATTAGAAGAATACATTCCATGTTTCCAAAGACACTAAACTGTTATGTCCTTGTGTGTTTGTTTTTTTATGTACTAAGTATTCTGAAAAAGTAATGTAATGTCCATGCAAGTTATGCTTCAGGTCTCTACACTAGAAGTCCTCCAAAACTGTGTTTTTAGTTGGGATACCCTATATTTTGATATTGAATATTCATTCAGCTTAGTTTAAGTGGGTCTTATTATCTATTTTCGGTAGAGACATAATGTATTCTCAAGGATTACATTCATATAGATATTATGGTTTTAAAACATTATTGTTTTTCATAATTTGGTTTTATTTATAATTAAATATATAATTATTTACATATATATGCATATAATAAAACATTTTTCTAATTTCTTATTTAATCATATTCACATAAAAAATTATTTTTAAATATATAAATCAAATAAAATAAATAATAATTATTCATTTTATTAAAATAAAACATATCCATTTTATTTACCTTGTAAAAAAGAATTAATTTATATATATATAAGTAACATTTAGATATAAACATGTGTGTCTCAATAGACCAATATATATTTATATGTATATAAATAAATATATGTAAATATTTGTGTATGCATGTGAGAAATATAAATTTATCTATGTGTTTAAATATAAGTGTTTTTATTTGTATCAATGATGGGTATATATATATCATATATAAATGTATTTTTATAGATATATCATTATCATTAATTATAGTATATAAATGTATTTTCCATAAATATTTATAAATATATTATATTAAATTTATATCTAAATACATAATTACATGAAAATATGTATAAATATATATGTTAACATATAGATATATAAATCTATATTTCATCTGTAAAATTTATATCTCAAAATATTAACATATATTAAAAATTCATTTGAAAATAATTATAGAAATCATATGAAATTCATTATTATCCATTTTATTAAAAATTATATCTAACTATTTTATTTACTATATAAAAATTTATGAATATAAATATTGTTTATATATATGTCTGTGGATATAAATAAACATATGTCTAATTATATTTATATTTGAATATATATAAATTATTATTAACATATTATATACTTAAATAAATAAAAGTGAGTATATATATAATATGTTTCTAAATATATAAGAATAAATAGAAATATTGTAAAATATTAAACAAAACATGGTTGTTGGTGTATAAAAATTAATAAAAGCACATAAGGGAGGTATTGTGATCATGTATAGCTGTAAAAATTTATTTGGAGGAGGCATTCTAGTACCGCGGAAAGGTGGGGGTGTTCCTGAGTGACGAACAAGTGTTGGGGGTGTAGCGACCCGACACATGATAGCCCCGAGTCAGTGTTTTCTATCAATTAAATTGGAATGATTGAAAGGAATCAAATCCAGAAGGACAAATATTTTAGTATTCCTGGTAAAATAGATACATAAATTATAATTGTATTTTAAATTGATAAACTAACTACAACATATTTTTTTCTTCTTCTAAAAAATAAATAACTTCGAAGATAACTATAATACATCTAGTAAATCCTTTCTTATCTTTCATGGTAAAGTTATTGGATTATTATGAAAAGAAACATAATAAGGGTGTCCTAAAATGATTTGTAATGAAAAAATATAGAGGAAGAAATAATGAATCAATGAGAGAAATAATTATGGAAATGTGAATAACTGAATAGAAATACCAAGTAATCAAAAAACTAGGATGGACCTAAATACACAATATAGAAAGGTATTAACAAGAAACATGTGTCAATAAAATAATAAGATCAGGAAAAATCACTACAAAATAAAAATAAAATTAAACCCATACAATTTAATAAATGAACTGAACTGAAATGTGTCCATAGATCTGTGGATGAAAATTATTATAGATGAAGAATAACTGAATCTAAACAAAGGAAATGATTTCTTAATATATTCCACGTCTAAGAGATACGAAAAAATTTTATCATCAAGACGTTTTACAAGAAGGATAAAAACTACGGTTAAAACCCCATTTTCTTAATTATTTATCTCATGATAACCTTTCAATCCATGAAAGAGCAATATAAAGTCCATAGACCACCCGTCATTTCTAGTCCAAAGCATTTCTCATATTGAGTTATCAAAATAAATAATAATCCTTGTCAAATGACCATATTAAATGAGAAATATGAATTTATCAATATTTCCCCAATTAATAAAATAACAATCAAAGTATTCACCATATGATAAATGTTACAGAGTTTGGTAAATAATAATATACATGAAAAACGAAATTGATAATTAAGTGAAACCCAATTTTCAACGATCATAAGAGATTGAATATTTAATTGGGAATAAAAAGGAGATAAAGGAAGTTGATATAATTACATTCCTTGAAATAATACATAATAAACGATCTATAGGATGAATAATGATGGTATCAATACAAAGAATTCCAAGTGGGGTAAAATAGAAGGTTTTTTTCATTTATGAAATAAAAGAATAAATTATAAAATTATTATTGAGGAAAATATCCTTTGATTTTGAAAAGCCTTTTGATGATATTTTTCTATAATAATCCATTTTAAAATCATTTAATTTTTTTAAAAAAATCCTTTTAAACTTGAAATGTATTATTTAAATAAATTATGGTGGACAAATTCATACTCATCATATTGGAAAAAATATAATATTCCTTTTGTGTGGTAAAAGGATTGAAAAATTTCTTTTCGGGAAAGTAAAGAAAAGATTATTTTGAAAAAATTGGTAAATGAAAAAAGGGAATAAATTTATTTTCTGAATCATTATTAAAATTTGTAAAAAAATTAAAATTTTTTATAAAACATGTTTTTAGATAAAAATTGGTTCTCCCACTAAAGGGAGATGTAAAGTCGGGTTTTCTTCAAAACAATATCTACAACAATTTAATTACTAAAGAGTGAAAAAAGGTACGAATACTTGAAAATGTAAATTAATAACCAGATTTTAATGAGAGGTTTTATTGAAAAAATTTCATATAATCTACTTCAATGGAATTGCCTTTGAAATATCATTAGTATTAGTCTAATGGAAAATAATCATTAAACATCACGAGGTGTCCCATTGCAATTTGAAGCATTTTAAATGATAATCCTTATGAATTAATAATATTAAATAAAACATATAATATCATGAGACTAAATGAATTCATGATATACCAGGTCAATGGAAATATATACAACATATAAATGAAACTAGGTGTATAACAACAATTAAGTCCCAGCGAAATGTAAATTGAGATAAAAATTCATTAATAATGTTGTGTCAAATGAATTGGAAAGCAAAAAAGTAATTATCATTAACTAAAACATTTACATACCATGAATTTTATATAATTAATGATATTATATGTAATTGTGGTAGTATGTACACTATATATACTAAATTAGGTGCACAACAACAAATTATGCCTCACAGAATAAAAATGAGAAAATAACCCCTTACCTAATCCTTTTTTTGTTGTGTGGTATTTATCTTCATTTATATTGGTTTACAATATGTCATTAAGTAATAAAATAACCATAAAAATATTTATAATACCATATATTAACTTTTTATAATATCTCAATACCAGATTGTTAACAAAGTTTCATTAATTTAACTATATGGGGTGTCAATTGCCTAGTTCGTTAAGTATGTTTTAAATTGAAACTCATTGTTCTTATTAAAATTATCATGGTTTCCTCATAAATATAATTAACAACATTATTTTAATATAATATTTATTTATTATATATGTATCTATAATGATATATATTGTTTTGATATAATAAATTAAATGAAATGTTTATGGAGATGGTACTCTATATGTACGCAAGAACAATACTTTAATTTATTTTTCATATAAATAGGATGAAGTCTATATGATAAGAATGTATATAATAATTACAGAATCATATTTATGTCATATATATTACATATTTTTATTAAAATCATTTCTAACACATTCCATGTATATCATGAATGAATTACATCACTTTAAGGGGGCAGAAGTTTTCACTTCCACAAACGATGTAATCTTCTTTCAAAAAATGGAATGTGTAAGGATAAGTGTTGTAAAATAATTAAATAATATTAATGATATAATAAATATTATATAAAATTTATAAATATATTTTCCATCATAATTACCACCATGATTAGCAATAAAGGAAATTTTAACAATCACTGTTTAGCGAGGCGTTAGTCCGCCGACACGTATACAATATGTTCATTTCAAATTAGATGGATATGAGAGTAACTGTAGATCAAAATATTAACATAAAAATGTACTAAATTATTAATGATATTTTTGTTGTTACATTTTCATGGAATAAAAAATTTTGCGGATTATATAATGAATATAAATGAAAGGAGATTGAGAGAGGGTGTTACATCCTAATCGGGTAACTCCTTTGGGTTTACAAACAAATACTTTCTTTTGTTGTTTTATTCCGAATGGTTTAATTTAGGGAGGAAGGGAGGGATATTGGGGGTTAATTGGGAAAAGTTTTTTTTAACCTAAGTGGCATGGGAGACATGAATATGTGGGAGAATATTAGGCCTTTTATAATGGATGAGAGGTGACAATCTTGTAAATGAAATACATATTATCCGAAGAATAACCTCTATGAGTGTCAAAATAGGTGCGCATAAAGGCTCTCCATCATTTACCAGGTCACCCCGAGTCATCCATGGAACACCTTGTTGGATTTTTTACTCCTAGGGACATCGATTCCAGAACCATGACCAACTGTAATATCCAGAGAGAGGAGTATTTATAGGAATAACCATATAATCTATAATTTACCAAAATTTATTGTATGTTATTATATAATTATCCACCTATTCTATCTTAGTGTTATTTTATCTAATCAGTATTTTCCAAAATCTAATTCTATGGTTTCAACTAAGCCTCCCTTGATACGAACTGTAACGACCTGACCTATGATATCTTAGGCCCTCTTTTTGCTATCTGTTACTTTGGCATGATTACAATAAATAAAATCTTAAAGGACTGAGGGTTTAGTAATCTTGGTAAACATGATAAATAAATTGTTATTTTATTACAAATGGATAAACTGATTACAACATATTTTTTTCTTCTAAACAAATAAACTTCATTGAGGATAACCCAAATCAATCTAGTAAATCCCTACATATATTTCATGGTACGCTTCATGAATTCCTAGTGAAATAATCATAATAGGGGTGAGATAAAAATCATTTTAAGGAAAAAATATTGTGTCAGAAATAATTATTCAAGGAGATTATTAATTATGTCATGGTAAATAACTGAAAATACATACCTTGTAATAAAAAACTATGATGGAACTGAATAAACAATATGTAAAATTAATTACTAGTTATACATTCCATTAAAATAACAAGATAAGAAAAAATCACTATGTAAAGGTAAGAAAATGAAACACATACCATTATATAAATGAATTGAAAATAGATGTATCCATATATACGTTGATCCAAAATCCAATTAATCAAAAATAACTAAATCTAAATGAGAGAAATTATTTCATAAATAAAATTATTTCTAATGAACATGAAAACTTATTAGCGTCAATACCATTCTCAAAATGTTTTAAAACTAAGGTTATAAACCCACTTTTAAAATAATTTGTTTCATGATAATATTTTAATGCAACGAGAATAAATATAAAGTTTGGGCTCCACCTGACATTTCCTCTCTAATGCATTTATCATATTAAATAATCAAAATAAATAATATTCCTCACCAAATAACATTATTGAAGGATAAATACAGATTTACCAATAATTCCTCAATTAATAAAAAAGTATTCAATGTAAATACTATCTGAAAAATGGTATATGGTTTAGGAAATAGTAATATCCATGAAAATGGAAAGGATAATTCGGGGAAATTCAATGTTCAATGATCATAGGAGATTGAATATTTCAATTGTAAAAAAATGAGATCATGGAAGTGAATATAATTACATTACTTGGAAAAATATATAATAAACCATATATTGGAATAACAATGATGGTATCAATACATAATCTTCCATGTAGGGTATAATAGCGTGTTTTTGTTGTTTATGAAATAAAATAATATCTTTTAAAAATATTCTTGAGGAAATATCAATTTAATTTGAAAAAACAATGGAAAACATTTTTCATTGAAAATAAAATTAAAAGACATATTATTTAAATATAATCAATTTAAACCAGAAAAGGTTGATTCAATGAAATGAACGCTGATAAATATCTTCATGTCGTATGAGGTAAAAAATATTTATTTTGTACAGTAAAAAATGTTTGAGAAATTCCATGATGGAAAAACGATAATAAGATTACATTGAAAAATGCATTAAAGAAAAAATGGAAATAATTTATTTTCTAAATCAGTTTGAAAAGGATAAAACATTTATGAAATCATTTTAAAGAAGCATGGATTTTAAAAGAAAATTGTTTCTTCGACTAAAGAGAGATATAAAGTGTAGTTTTCTAACCAATTATTTCCAAAACACTATGAGTACCAAAGAGTGGAAAAGTGGTTGTAATACTAGAAAATGGTCATTATGGTCAAGAGGATAATGAGTGGGTTTATTGAAAAAAGGTCATATGATATCCGCTAATTTAAATATCATTGAAAGATCCTTAGTATTGGTCTAGAGGGAAATAATATTTAAACAACGTAAAGTGTCCCATAACCATTTGTAACTTTTTAAATCATAACAATCATGAAGGAATAACATTAAAAAAGTTATAATATCTTGAGGGTAAATTGATTCATGATATATAATTTCAATGTAATTATATACACCATATAAAATAAAATAGGTGCATAAATATAATTAAAACTTAACAAAATGTATATTGGGATGAAAATCCATTACTAATGCAGTGACCAAGAAATTGATAAACCAAAAGTTAATAATCATTAAATAAAAAAATTGAAATACAATTAATATAATTTTATTCATGATATTATATTTCAATGTGGTATTATTTACACTATATATTTGAAATTAGGTGCACAATAATAATGTATTCCTTACATAATGAAAATGAAACAAGAATCACAGGCCTTAACATTACATATGTGGTGTAGTCTTTATCCCCCTATATAGTGGTTTAAAATATATTTATATGCATTAAAATAAAAATGGAAATGTTTATAATTCCATATTTTTACTACTTATAATGTCTCATTACACTTTTCCTAACAAACCATCCTTAATTTAACTATATCTGGTATTTATTACCTAGTTCTTCAAGTATGTTTTAAATTGTTATTTGTTTACATTATCAAATTTATCATGGTTTCATTAACTAAGTAATTTAAACCATTATTTTAATATAATATATGTTAATTATATATTTATCTAGATTAATATAAATCGTATTGGAGATAATAAATGAAACTCACTGTTCATGGAGACGGTAGTCCCAACCTACATATAAATGCTTCATTCATTTATTTATTGTATTAAGGGAATGAAGAATAAATGATAAGAATGTAAATTATAATTCCATAATCATATATATGTCATATATTATACGTAGTTTAATTAAAATTATCATTAATAAATTCCATTTATATCATGAACGAATCACTTCAATTTGAGGGGCAACAGTCCACAATACCACAAATGATGTTATAGTTTTTACAAAAAATGGAATGTATAATGATATGTGTTGTCATATAATTTATGCAGAATAAATACATAATAAATATTATATATGATATATATAAATAGATTTATCCTCATAATTTCCACCATGAGAGGAGGTAATAGAAAATTGAACAATCATCATTTAGGGAGGCGATAGTCTTCCTACATATAAACAATTTGTTCAGTACACATTAAATGAATGTGTTTGTATGTAAGGGTTGAAATATTAAATTAAAAATATCCTAGTATATTTAGGATACTTTTTTTGTTATATAGTTAGGGAATAAGAATATTTTATGGAGTTGTGAAAGAAAATAAAAGAAAGGAGTTTGGGGAAGGGTGTTACCACTTCATCAGGTAACTCCTTGTGGTTTGAACCAAAAGACTTTGTTGGGTTTCATTCTTCCAAATTGGATTATTCATGGAGGATGGGAGGAATTTCTGTGTGTGAATTGGGTTTATTTTTTTCAATCCAATGTGTCCATAATTGTGTGAGGAAGTGGAAGGATATGAGACCTTTTATAATGGAGGAGGGGTGACACTCCTATAATTTTTATAAAAGAATGGAGCCCCACCAACGTTTTTATTTATTGAAATTAGATAAATAACGGTTAAAATTATATCCAAGTAATTATTGTGTGTCCATATGTCCAATAAATTGTTTTTTACATGTTTATATGTAGTTTTGGTCCTTAATGTTATGGTTTAGTCCCCTATTATGCTTAACAAAACCTTAATCGATGTAAATAATTTTTATTAATTTTACGAATATTGTTAGTAATTTATTTGTCTTATTATAAATGTTAAATTATTATTAATATAAATATGGAAGACATTTTTCAAAATTCTAATCTCGTAATTTTTATAGATTAATTTAAAATTGATCTCATTGGGGAGATGACAATTCATGGTTTGAAAGTAAAAATGTCCAAACGATTGCTATGTTTTTAAATAAATTTGATAGTTAAATTTATTAAAATGATATATATTATTTTAAATAATAAAAATATTATAAAATTAAACTATAAAATCAGTTAAATGTATAATTAATATTTATAAATAAATTATATGAAAAATTATTTTTGAATTAAATTTCAAAATTTTCCACTATACATTAAAAATAATATGATTCTAAAAAGTATAAAAAATTAACCCTAAACTAATTTTTATATTTATATATCTAATATGATGTATATTTTGAAATTTTAAATTCTTTAAAAGGTTAAAAATTGGATTTAAAATGCGTTCTCCATTAAAAGGTGGTAAATGGCCTTTTAAAAATATAGGTTTTAATAGGTAAAATTATTTTTGTTCTTATATTATGTCTATAAAATCTATAAGATGACTATTAAAAATAATTTATTGAGTATGTAAAATATTAATCTCATTAATATCATTCAATAATTTTAATTAATTTAATTTATCAAGACAAAATACCTTTATGATCATAAAAATAAAAATATTTCCTTTTTATTCAATTACTTTATATTTTCATTTCAAATTAATTGTAAATATACTAATTGATATTATATTTTCATAAAAAATATATTTTAGTAAGTTAGATAATACCATTCAGTAATTATAATTTAACAAGTAGATTATTTATTATTATATTAATTAATAATATATTATTATTCATTAAAACTTGATCTTGCATATAATGAAAGATATCGAAGACGATCAATATTGCGTGTTTCACAAACTAACTCATTGTTAAATTCATTTCTAGGTATAAATTATGATAAATTTATTACAAAAAGTAAATATATTATGAATACACAGAATATTTTATTTTCATACAAAATTGGTGTAGAGTGTCATAAATGCTATCAAATACAATTTATGTTCTTTAGATTTTTAGGGAATTACAAGGGGTGATTGATAGTAGTTTGGGGAGTGGAAAGTGTAATGAAAGGGTGATGGGAGTGCTAATAAAGGAGTTACAGAGATCTGAGAAAACGGGTTGTTATGCTCCATGAAAAAATTATTTTTTAGCACTGCTAAATCTATCATTTATTAGTGATGAAAAGTCACTTATAAATTCACTCTTTATCAGTGCTTTTTACTAGTGATATTGAAGGTCATATTTTATCTTTTCTCACAATATCAATACTGATAAAACCATTTTCTATCACAATTAATAGAATTATTATTATACTGAAAGATCAATATCACCATCATTAATCACATGAGAAACATCATAGTGATACAACTGAAGTTGTGACACATTACAAAACATCATGCCTTACATCATACTATTGTGGAAGAGCATAAATATACACTATAGGTCCAAACCTCTAAACAATCTCAAATGGCATGAAATACCAAGGTGAAAAACTACCCTATTTTTGAATCTGAGAGTGACCCAATCTCGATGACACCAGAAGCAATACATGGTCACCCACTGCAATCTCAAGAGGTCGATGACTTCAAACAACATATGACTTCTGTTTACATCATGTCATATCTATATGCTTATGTATCAACTAAACATTGAATGACGTCTTCTTTATGAGTCTTATCCTCAAAAAAATTGATTCTCTCGCTTCCATGAAGCATAACGGTTAACTACATGGCTTGGGATGAAGATCATTGTATTTTTATATCTAAATCATCACATAATAAAAATTCAAACAAGTGAACTGCAAATGCACTAAGTGGTTCTCCCATTTTTTTTCAAAATTTTAGGATTCATGCTCTCAGAAAGTCCTTTAACACATATATTTTTCCAAGTCTATCATTATCCCACTATCTAAAATTGACATGTCTTCAAACTTGATGAAATATAATCATTCAATTAAATATAACATTTCCATCTTTAGAATTTCGGTCATATACTTAGAAAACATTAGGATAATTAATAGAGATACATTTTGTGTTTTATTTGATTCATGTTTTTTTATTACATAACATTAAAAAATAAATATATATAAAAACGATAATTTTGTGACATAATGTATTTTTTACATATTATAACTCATATGATATACATTTTTCATTATAGTTGTCATCTAACGTAGGGATAATGTCGCTATTTCAAATTATGTCAGAAAAATATAATGGAATAATTCGCAAAACATATAAGACTCATATTCAATCCTAAATTTATTAAAATCATATATATGATGTGTACAAGGAAATTTGATTTTATAAATCACATGACTCTATATTTTAATGATCAATGAATACATGCTTTCTATATTATTTGACTCACCAACCTGAAACATCTTTTATCTTCTTACCAATCATATTTTTACTTCACTTTTACTTTCCATAAATATCATAAAGAAATATTATTTATTATTAGAATTTACCTTTAGATTCTACTTTAAATTGTTCAAACATATCTTGTGGAACTAGTTCTTAAATCATTGTGTCTTTATTTCCTTTAATAAAATATGATATTTGGGTCCTTTCCTTATAAAAAATATATTCCAATGCCTAAAAGTATTATCTTAAAAATATTTTATATTCCATTCTTTGTTTTTCTTTAACAAATTCTTTTGGTTTTACATAACCTATAATTATCTTTCCACAACATGGTATTATACGAGCCTAATATTTTATACTCAATAGTAACTTCTATCATAATATATCTTTGATTCAAGTATAATTAAACTATAAATTATTCTTTTTATAACATAATACCCTTATTTATAAAATGATAAAAAATATAATTGTGACTAAACTAAACAGGAGATTGTATTTTTGGTCACACACAATTTACATTAATAGTTTCCAAATACAAGAATATTCCCCATTATAATTATGATGTTATGATAATCTATATCTAATAGAAGAGACATGATTTATAAATAAAACATGATTATAAACTTCATCCATGTAATATTTTTGATGTTCATTAGTTCCATTATTTGTATAAAAATATATAAATATCTTATTATATCTAATACCCATGAATTAATATAGAAATACTACATGAATTGATGAATATACCTCATGTAGAAGCCTATATTTTCTTCCTCTACTAATTCATTGAAATTTATATTATAGTGAAATTTCCGTCCACATGTAAATCAAATAGTCTTCTATATTTATTTCTCTCCATCTTTATCATTGGATTAATATCATGACATTGAAAAGGTTCCTTTGGCGTTATTTTTTATTTTCCTTATCTCCATGTATTTCTTTTCATTATTCTTCTGAACTAAATATTTTTTTTCTTCATGTTATTATATTTTTGGTGAACCATATACAAAAAATTCTGAAGTTGTTTCTCCATAATATCTATCTTATAATTCTTCACAAAATTGGAGCAACTAGGAATTGAGGATCATAGAATGATATTTATCGAATGATTAAGTGTCTACTCGATTCCCAATTCTATTAAACGATCAATATACTAAATCATATTCAGTATATGAAGACCAGTTCTCATTCCATATTTCAATTTACAAATGTTATGTTTATTTTTAATCTCATTCATTTATGATTCCATTTCTCCTTAAAAGAATCTCAAATAAGATAAAACATATTATAACCATCCATGACCACATGTTTCAATCATAAGTCATTGGAAATTGATGATTACATTATGATATGGACATTAAATGGGTTATCCATGAGACTAATATATGTAAATTTTTATCATCACATTCTTCTAGAGGTAGCTCATTAGGTAGTGAGAACTCTAGAACATTTTATTTAATTTTATATCATAGTGCAATGTGAAAGAATCAATTCAAATCATAGAGATTTCTATGGGTTATGACATGTTTTTATCTTGTATTGATCACATTATTTCTATGGAATTAAATGACGTTTTCCTAAAATATAATTTCTCATATTAATAATTTTATCATAATTTCTTTTTATAAATTAATGATTTTCTAATCTTAAAATTTTTCCACTATTTTATTCAAATACCAAAATCTCTCAACTACTAGATTCATAATATTCATTCTCTTGGGTATTATAGTGATAAGGAATGCTTAAAAATTTCTTTATAGACTCAGATATGACATATATACTATTTAAATAATTAAAGGCAAGCCTTTTACTATCAAAACACATTAACATGAAAAACCATGAACTATTGAGTGGATTCGTATTTTTTATGACTCTTTAACATGGTTTCACAATACACTTGCCTCCAATGTTGTATTAAGAAAGATATAGTTGTTTCTTTGATGCTAGTTTTACTTATGTTATCCCACTAGACTTTTTTAGACATCTTAAATAGGTTGAGTCACCCACAAATATTATTGAAGAGAACCATAGTCAATTTTTTTCATTCTAACTTATGTGTAAGAATGCATTTTTGACTTAATATTTATTTTTGGGTTTTTATAGATTTTACTTTTTTTAGACAGAAATAATTTTATATTTATTATTCTTTCTAATATGTGTTTGTAATTACATCTTAACCATAAATAATTTTAATAAATTCATCATTTATCTTAATTTATTTTATCTATGAATTGTCTTTAACTTTCATATGTGATCATGTATCCTAAAGACATCGAAAAATAATTATTTATACATATGAAAATAAATTAACAATCATGTTATCATGAGTTGTTTACTATGAAATGATCCATTGAGCGGATGATTGTTTAAATAATAACCTAGGAGGAACTCATTTAGTTACTTCCCAATTCAAATTTTACTTCCCATAAAACTCTAATACATTTATCTTATTTGGTTTCAAGCTGTCTCTTGACTTGAATCACATCATCTTAAACATCTTGATCCATTACAACCTATACACATACACATGTGGGGAGGGGGGTATGGATGTAGGATTACATTTTTATCACTCAAATGTAGACACAAAAACCCTTATACATTTAAAAATAATTTTACAATTCATAGTTCATCAAAAAAAAATATTTAATAAATAATTATTATATTTTAGAGAGTAAATATAATAAATAAATAATATAATTAAACATCCAAACATGCATGGATATGTTGAAACAATTGATCACTTCATATATAATAAAAATTTATAAAAAAATTAAATACTCTTAAATATAAAATTGGTGAATTATTAAGGAATTAATGATGAATTAAAATAAAATTAAATAAAAAATGACATGTTTCATGGATCCTAAATTTTTTAATAAATTTCAATCATTTTTATAAAATTTTTATATTTTTTGGATGTTTTTAAATCATTTGGTGTCTATAATGTGTCCTGGAAGGTTATAATAGCCTTGGATGGGTTGATAGTGGATCAAATCAGACTGACCTGAGTTAGTTGACCCAGGTTGTGGGTGGTGGAGCTCCCCACAGTTGGTGCATGTGGCTAGGCACCACCATCAAACATGGGGGACATTTTTTTCATATAAAACCTATATCCTGCACATAAAAACGAGCTATTTATTTCGATCTGTAACCCTATTTAATTTATTGTGGTAGTGGATAGTTTGTTAAGGGTATGCATAGTGTCTCCTATGTATTTTTTTGACTTATCAAGAAAAATTGAAAGTACCATACAGACCTCCTATTCACTAATGGACATGTCTACAACAATACTACTAGATAATCCCTATCAATTATATATATATATATATATATTAATTTTTGATTTCAAATACAAATTGATCATCAATTGATTATTTTTTGGTCATTAGAACTCTTGTCAACAAACTCTCTATGGAATTGGAAACAAATCAAAGAACTTCATATAAATCTATTTTTTTTTAATTTAAAATTTTAATAATTGCATAGGTGCTCTAATAATATTTAATTGATAATATTTTATACATGAATAGCATAATTTATGTAAAGAATATTATATGAATAATATTATAAAGAACACACCAATGAAATCTCACATCATTGGTTCATCAAATGCTTGTGTCATCTATTCATTATTGGAATGTTAAAACATGAAGGATCTAATTTTATATCCCTATAAATCATACACACATGAACTAGAACCATTTAATTTCAATTCATTGATTCACGAGTGACAACCTAGAAGATTGAAGTGCTTTCCAATGCTCATTTGATCTCCGTATGAACAGACCATCGGTTCTCAAATATGGATAGATCTTTTCATGATCTTCTCTTCAATATCTCTATATATAACTAAGAGATATATTATAGGAAGATAAATTATTTCAACAATTTTCTACTCAATATTCATTGATAAATAATAATTTTAAATAGTTAGGTTTAACTTTTCAAAATTTCACTTAATTCATTAGTGAATATAAACACCTTAATCCAAAAAAATCACATGCATGAAAAAGTAAATTTGTTATAAATGTCATCAATATTTCAAAACTGAATCATGAAATTATTAAATTCCATGTTATGAGTTATGATCATTTAAATAAATTAGTTTCTCTTATATAAATTTAACGAACCATGAAAAAGTAATATTTGTTTGAAAAAATAATATTTTCTTGTATTAACATTCATAAATAAATGACTTTTGGATAACATAAGAAATTAATTTAATTATAAAATTCTAAAATCAAGTTATATAATTGAATCAATTTACTTGAGATCATTCACATTCAGATATTAAACGGCCCAAGAACGTGGGGTACCCTTCCTCTTAATCATCAATTCAACTAAATAACACTAGTACAAAATATTTTTTCCTCATCACATATTTTCACATTGATTATCTTTATCCTATGTAAAAAACAAAACCGCAAGGTTTTCCACATCATTTATTAAATAACATAATTTGAAAAAAATCATATTATATATTGAATTACTGATTCCGAAAGTATTGAGATTTTGTTTTTCATATCAGTTATTTAATAATAAACATGTAAAATAAGATATTTTTTGATTAGTTATTGAATAATCGACATAAAAAAACTATAAGATTTTTTACATCGATTATCATATAATTAAATTGAAATTATTATTTTCCAAAAATGTTTTTTAATAATTAAGCTGAAATATCTTATTTTACTAATTTTTTTAATAACCGATATGAAAAAACCTATATAATATTAATTAGATCGATATGCGGTATTTTTGTGTCTTCCTTTTGCACGCAATTTCTCATTTTTCTATCATGCGATGTACCCTAAACCTAAAAATAGTTGATCAATTTCCTCAAAAATCATAGTTCATTGTTTAGTACATTCAAATTTATTCATTCATTGATTATTTACTTTGTATATATTTCATTTGGAATCCACCGCCACCATTCATAGTCCCTTGTTTGTTGACTACCACTCGCACTTGGTGACACTCATCCTCACTTCCATTTCAATTGAAGAATAGTTTTTATTGGTCCCATTTTTTGTGCAATAGGACTATTTTTTTTAATTTAATTTTTTATTTGGTGTATGATTATATTTTAGTGGACATATATCACCACCGTCTACAATCACCCATCATAGAACTCTTATCTTGCTTCTTTTCATTAGTGTCACTTATTCTAGTTCCAATTTTTATCTACGGTTAGAGTTTATTATTTATATTTTACATGAATTTTTTATGTTTTTATTTTTTTAAATTTTCACTAGATGTTTATTTATGTTTGTGTTGGAATCTACCAAGATCATCTATCGTTAGCTGCTTGTGACATATTCTCATTGGTTTTAGATTCTCATTCATTCAACATATGATATTTATTTACCATTTTCGCATTTTGTTTTGATTTTTCATGCATCCAAAGTAATTTCATTTTTTGAATGTATATTTTGTTTGAATTTTCTTTTTATTTATATATCTTTTAGTCACTGTACACCTCCACCCATCATCAGTTTCCACTAGCTCTTTCTTACACATAGTGTCTCTTTCTCAATCATCTCGAGTAAAATAAATTATATTATTTTGTTTATTATTTTTTATTTTATTTGAATTCAACGTATTTTTATTGGTAGTATTGATTATTTAAACATCATAGATATTTTTGTATTTATGAATGATTGGATTTATATTAAGATTTGTGATTTTTTAATTAATGAATGAAGAATTAATATGAACAAAGTTATATTTTTGTTCATCAAATATATTGTATTTTGGTATGGTGAAATAGATTATGGTATTTTTATTATTATTATATATAAAAGTGAATTTATAATAATGTTTGAAATTATAATAAAATAAATTAAAGATTGATATATTATATAGAAAATATGAGTCGATGTTGGATTATATCAATCCAAATATGGGTTTAATATGAGGAAGGTGTCAATGCATTTTTGGAATTCTGTAAATGAAACTATCCAAATAAAGACATATTTTTCAATCCTAGCATAAATTTTTTAAATATGATGATGTTAAAAGAAGAGAGATCAATTTTCATCTAGTTTTTCAAGATTTTAATTTGAGTTATGAACCTTGGCTTTGGTATGGGTCCATTAGAAATAATTTCAGATCTATTGATGATGATTCTTTTCAAATAATAATTCTGATCAAATTGAAAAAATGAATCATGATATTTATGTAGATTCAATTGAGATAGAACTAAAAATTGAGAATTTATACGGTGATGATGAAAAATATTATATATAGTTTGTATGAAAATTATGGTGTTATTGACGGTTTTAAGATTTATTAAATTAATGTAAAGAAATGGATGGGGTGACATGAGTTTTAGAGAGTTGGTAAATTTTTTGATATACATTATTCCTAAAGGTAATGATATTAGATACTCACATTATTAAGAAAATAAAATATTATTCCAAATAAAATTAAGATACTAGAAAATGAATTCCTTCCCAAATTAATTATTTTTATATAGGAGATAATGATAAATTGTGTCAGAGTGTCTTAAATGTGGGATATCATGATATAAGTTGATAGAAAAACCAGAGAAAAATTTATGTGTTACAATGACCTCTGCTAAGTCATTTTTATATCATCATATAATTCCTCATTTCAAATGTTTATTTGAAATTTCAGATGATGAAAAAAATGTTGAGATGTAATGAAGATGAGTTCATATGTGATGGAAAATTACGACATCTAGATTATTTTTCAATGTGGAAAAAAATTGATCAACAATTTCCTAAATTCTAAAATTAAGTTATAAATATGTGACTTATATTGTGCATAGATGGAATAATTTCATATCTAACCCTTATTAAATCACATAGTTCATGACCTATTTTATTGGTAATTTACAACTTATCTCTAAATTTTCTATAAAGTGAACATATTTTATTTTGAGATCAATGATATTTGAAACAAAATATCGTTGAAATTATATTAATGTTTTCTTCTTACTGTTAATTGATTATTAGTTACTTTTATACAAGGATTGTATTAAGGTTTATGATTATTATAAAATAGAATATTTTCCACTCCATGTAATGATTAGTTCACTATAAATGGCTTCCTATCATGTGGAAATTTGTTTGGATACAATGTTAAGTGGAATAAATCTTGTCTAAATTGAGAATAGAATAATTCATATTATCAATCATAACATGAGATAGAAAATATACATGGGTCCTCAAAAATATTTTTCTATAAATTACTTTTATTTATGATTAAAAAAGGTATTCAATAGATCACAAGATTTTTATATTACTAAAAAACCTTTTCAACCGATCAGTATGGTAAGAGGGTGAAAAATATTGATGTGTCATTTTGAAATACAATAAAATATTTTAATGATATAAATATTGAGAGAAAATAATAAATATTTTTTGAGCTACGATATTTAAGATTTCATGATTTCAAACATAACATCGATGTAATGCACATGAATATAATACAAAAAAATCGGCCAATATCATCATATTTTTTTATTTGACATCCATTAAAAACTCCACAATGAAGATTCATGATGATATCCAAAAACCACAACTAAATTTAGTGCAAACATAAAACTCTTGTCGGTTCCCTCTTTTTAGTAGTGTATTTTGGGAATCATCAAAAAAAAAATTAGTTGTGAGTTTTTTATTTCCTATTATAGTTTTAACTCTAAATTTTTTTGAGGTGATAGCAGTGGGTTATACTACCAATAAACATAAAAATATATATAGTAGGTTTAAACCAATTCTAAAAAATATTCAGCCTTATATAGTGAGGTTTTAAACATCCATGATACAATAATATCATATATATATATATATATATCAACTTTTTAAACCACCACAATAAGTCATTGTTCAAAAAAATATACTTGTAGAAACAGAATCCCCATAATAGAAAAAAAATACAATACATTATACCAACAGTAAAAAACTATTATATTATATTAAAAACACAATAGGAACATGTCATGTTCAATTTAAACAAAACCATAATACAATAAAATTCTTAATATATCATGAATAATGACAAAAAATTAATTAACATGAATAATGTTATTTAATGTTCCTATAAAGTTCTTTTTGATGGATAGGTCATATATTACCATTCACATGACCCTAATTAAATGAATATTAAATAATATTAACCAAGTGAAATTTTTAATCCATGCCTTGTACTAGTGAACTAAGTTATAAACCATGGATACCTTCATGAAAATTTATAGAATGTTACGGAAAAATATTGATGGAATCCTTATGAATTAGTGGGAATTTGGAAGAGGACATATGGGTGACAATATCTCCAATAGATTATATAGCATTTAGTGTTGGATATTTTTTTAAAACTATGAGAAGCCTTGGACTCTTATGTTTGTTCTTTACATGTTTAATTTCATGATTATGAATAGAGAGTTATTATTATTTTTGTATGATTATCTATGCATGGATTTTATATAGACCCCTTGTGACATGAGTTGGGTGACCATTACAACCATTGGAATGTTATTATATTGAATGGTTATATATATTTTGTTGGATAATGATGCTAATGATTTTTGTTTCCAATCATTTCTTGGTTTGTTTCTCATCTGAAGAAGACCTAATATATGCTTGGGTGAATGATCCACATGCAATCATAGGTTTTTGATTTTCACTCTTTTGGTGGTATTTTATTTTCCATTTGTTTGAATATAATCTTTCCATTGATATTTGTATCTCAATCCAAGGTATTCCTCTTCTGTTTATGAACCAGGTGATCCTTCTCCTGATTGGTAACTTGCTAGGTCATTTCCTTTATGAGGACTGGAAAACCCGTGTCGTTTGCCACCCGATTTCTCCTAGGATTCATGCGGAATTTAATGTTTTCAAGGAACCGAAAAAAACCATTCTTTATTTAGATATAATGTGAGTTTCCTTGGTATCAAATTTTTTTTTACGAATAATGGGTTCATATTTTTGTGTCCGTAAATCATCTTGGTCATGAAGCCCTCAGTTGCTGGCAAGGAACGATAATATTTTCACAAGCAGACCACCCTTAGATCAACTTAGGTTAAGGAAATTATCTAAATATTAGGGTGGAGTGTGTGAAGGATTCCTTTCTACTGTCACTAACCTTGAGTTTGTGGATCCGACTATTCCCTCGAACCATAAGGAAGCTAGGGACATTCCCTCAGAGCCTAAGGTTGTTGAGGTTTTTAATGTATTGAGACACAATTTTGGAATTGATTCTGCAGCAAGGGGGAGACCAAGGGGACCCTATGATCTCTATCATCTCCCCTATCATATGAATAATTTGTGACTTCAAATGGGTAAATTTTGTCTAAGGAGTTTCACAAGGGAGTTGAAATTATTTTCAAATTGGGGGATGTTCTGCCAACTACAATTGAAGATGTCTACTTGGATAAGATCAATGATTATTACCAACATCTAATGGTGGATGTGTGATTAGCCACTAAATGGGGCTAATATTCATTGTTAATATATAAAATATTCATGTGATTTATCATTTGTAAACTCCATTTTAGTTCATTTTACACTTTGAACATCATTTCACATTGCGATTGTAATTACTTCTTAAAATGCACTATTATGTGGTACATTTTTTTAACATCATTTAAAGTACCCAATGGTTCATATGATTTTATGTATTGTAATTATACATATATTAATTTGATATTTTGGGAAATTTATCTACACATTAATATGATCATGTTTAATTCGGGGATGAATGGATAATTCCTTGATAAAGTTTGGGATTTTTTGTGATGAAAGGAAACAATTCTGGAGAAGTCATATTGGACACCAACCCACTGATGTGAATGTGGATCCCAACATACAAGACCAATGAAGCACAAATTTCGTGGGATGCTAGAAAACATATATCAGAAAAAATAATTCTTCATGAGAGAGTGCTAATTAGGCATCCATTGTGGTTATCTAGGTGGCCCAATTTTAAGATAAAATTCGTGGCCAGATTCTGCGGATCAGAAAACAAATCCCACTAATATAATTATATATCCTAATACACAACTTTAAATGGGACAATATTTTAAAGCCGTTTAAGAGACATCCAGTTGTATATTTTCTTCTTCTATGGACCACTCTAATTTGGTCATCTAGAAGGACTTCCATGCGTTTCTATTCAGTGGATGAAAGCTGGATGCCACCTCAGGTCAAGGATGGAAAAATCAACTCTCCCTCAACTCTCCACCCACTAATGGCATACCAAAATTAATTGAAGATACTTGGACTATTGGAGCTTCGACCCAATGATAAAAAAATTCCTATTTAAGGCAGTGGTGGTACAGGAGTTAAGGATCATTGAGCGTTGTTTTCATCTTAATGTTATGCTTCCAATTTGTCTTTGTAATGTTCATCTTTCACATGTAAGTTGTTTTTAATTCATCTTAGTTTCGTAATAAAAGTTATTCTTCCTATCTTATTCTATTGTATTCCATCTCACATTGATACCATTGCCTCATGGTGTGAATTTATTCACAAAAAAACCGTGTGAAATTATTCACACAGCGGTGGAGTAATCATTTTCTTTTCATTGTTTTTTTACTTCTCCATTTTCTTCCCCATGAGTCTACTTTCCGCTTCCATTGAAACCATAGAATCAATGGAGGGATAACCCACGTATGGGTTGATCCACGGCAGTATCAAGGGGCTAGATAGGATTTTATTTATCAGATCATAAATTTTAAAAAACTTCTTTTAATTGATATTTTTTTTGATATATTTTAATCTCCATCGTCCTTGTTGAATTTAAGGCCACACACATTAAGTGATAATACGAACCTTTACCTTGATGTGCTCAAAACATTGATCCTTCAAGTGTATAGGTGATTAGTATAAAATATTGTAGGTATTAAACCAATAAGTGATGATGTTGTTTGATCTTCAAAAATGAACCCATCTCAAATATTATAAATTTAAATAGTTGAAAAAGAATTTCATCCAATCGACCCCAAGCGATAACCTAGGATCAACTCATTATATTATATCTAATTCACTTAATTTGTTAGTTATCCTTTAAAACCATCTTAAATCAATCCAATATGGCCACTTCATAACCAAAACCCATCAATAGAATGTATGTTTCTATAGGTTAATTCTTAGGTATCTGAGGATTCTACAACCAAAGATAAACTACTAGGGCGATTGTACCTTCATCTCTTGGGTAAATATGAGAATGAATCAAATTTTGGATCCTCTTCCGAAGACACAAGTAAGTAATCTAAACACCCATTAAATTCTCCCCCATTTCTTCTCCTCTCAACAAAATTCTTCTATCTTGTACCTTCATCAATTTTTTTCTGTTGGCGCATGTCCGCCTACACCCACGATCAATCAAACCATCTAGTTAGGGTGGATAGTCCTAGGGTTGGGGAGTCATGTACACCAACATAACTCTTTCCATTTGATCCCAATCTTCATAATACCCCAGAGTAAAAAATTCAGCCTATTTCAATGGAAGGTCTTCAATGAAACCAACTCATAAACCCCTGGTGTGAACCAACCATGAAACCCAAATGAGGTATCCCCAAAATTGGGGAATGAAATTGATCAAACCAAGAATGGATACCTCACACATTCCTAGACTAATTCCCCCTCATGCATTAGATACAATTACCTAAGATATTCCAACTACATCTTTAAACCCCATGTCTTAAACCACCTTCCCACATTCCATGGAATGGAGTCCGAGATGCCCTACCTTCACATTAAGGAGTTCAATGACATTGTAGAATCCATGTGTCCCCCACATAAACTACAATCATGTAAGATGAGGCTATTTCATTTTTCATTAAAATATTGAGATAAAAATTAGCTAAAAAATTTGAGACCATCATCCATCAACTCTTGGGTACAACTACAAAGAAAATTCTACAAAAAATATTGTCCCACCACAAAACAACTGCACTTAAAACGAGCATCCTAAACATTTTAGAAAAAATGGGAGAGTCATTCTATGAAACATTGGAGAGGTTCAAGGAATCTCAAAACATGGTTACACATCATTGTTTTTCTATTACAGAACAAGTGAGAATTTTCTAGGAAGGGTTGGGTCTGGGGAACAAACAATTCATTAACATCATGTGTAATGGAACCTTTAAAAACAAAACCCCAAATGATGCATACGAGTATCTAGAAATCCCTTATGAATAAAACAAAACATGGGAAACATAAACTTATTTTGAAAAGACAAAATGAAATACTGTAATTCATGCACTTAGATAATAGAAAATCTATAGGTTTAAACTCGCAGCACACTCTAGGAATGTTGAAGAGATAGACCTCAGGAAAGTCCAAGAAATCCAAAACAGTAGTCCCTGTTTTCACAATTTGTGAAAAACATGACTATAAGAAAGACAAATTCCCAACCATTCCATCCATCAAGGATGATATTTTAGAAGGACCTCTAGCAGAAGTAAATGACTTGAACTTTCAAAATCCTCAATGCCAAAACAACTTCTACCCAAGGTATAATGACCACCCAGGCTTCCGCTAGGAAGATAACTAGCAACCTAGACAACCACAGGGACAAAATATTTACCCCCAAAAGAACTACAAAACCCATAATTAGTTCCAAACCCAATATATCCAATACCAATAGCCATCGTTTCATTTTCAATAAACCATCCCACCTCAAAAATATCCCCCTGGGATAAACCAATATTCTCAAGCACCAACCCAAACTATTCCACAATGCCTACAAGAACAATTATGAAAATAAATGGAGAGGGTGAACTGGGTTGTCTCTTCCCTAAAAAAAGTACTTCAAACCATTAATATTGGAAAGGCACCTATTCCTACTCAGGCGGTACTATCCTCAAATTCAAGGGGAGATTCATGTTTCACTCAAAAAACTCTTGAACAACTAAAGGATGTGACTATTTTAAGAAGTGGGAAATCAATTGAGAAATCTGAAAAACTAATTCAGAACCCACCTAAATATTCAAACATGGATGAAAATTCAAATGAACCAAATTATCAAACTATAGAATATGATAACATTGTCAAAGAAACAACTCTTCAACAAAAAACCACACAACCTGAACCATTTCCTCAATGAATGAGGGTGAAAACCAAGCCTGAAATGAGTGAAACATTGAGGAAAATATTCTCACAAGTCATGTTGAACATTCCCCTTATCGATGAAATCCAAACCATGTATGCCTACTAAAATCACATTAAGGACTTGTGCACTTTTAAATGAAAAATTTCACATAAAAACCAAGTAATTTTGGCTGTTAATGTGAGCATCATCATTGAAGGGACAATTCCTCCTATGTTGAAAGTCCTGGGTTGCTCGTACATCAATGTTGAACTAGGAGAGAGAAAATATGTCAATGACTTGTGTGACCTAGGTTCTAGTGTCAATCTCATTCCCTATACTGTGTACTGCCAGTTAGGCCTAGTAGAACTCCAACCCACATCTTTTACACTTCAACTTACTTATTGTTGCATTAGGGTTCCAATGAATATTTTAAAGGAATTTCGGGTAAATGTTGAACATCTAACCTACTAACATCACTGTCCTTGACAACCATCTGAACATAGTAAATAAGTAACAAACCCCAATTATCCATGGTCGTCCATTCCTTGAAACAATAAACTCTATTATCCGAGTTCAAAATTGGAACATGGAAATCACCTTTGGGAACATGAGTCTAGACTTGAACATCTATTATTCAAGATCATAAATAGAGGATGAAGAGTACATTCATGAAGTAAACAAGATAAGAATCATTGATAATTAATCCATACAACATCAATGAATAATTTATTGATGTTTAATTCAGGAGGAGATTGATTTCCTTTTTTCACAAGAATGAATTCTATCTCCTTGGATTGGATCATTTTCAAACTACTCTTATGATGATGTCTTAGGTCTAACAATCAGTGAAACCTTTCAAGAAACCAATTTCATGGAGACCAATCAAACATCCTTCTAGGAATCTGATCAAGCTACTCTATTAGCTGGAACTTCTACATGTGGGGAATCAATCCTATCAAAAACTATAGGAAAAAATATTGATATTGATCGAATGTCCCAATATTCTGCTGAAATTTCGAACCAACCTGATCTTGAATTTATGAAACAACCCGCTGCACTCATGTATTTCTTCCTAGGGGATAATCTAACACATCATATTGTCATTTATTCTTCTCTTGAATCCAATCATGAAAGGATGCTTCTAGATTTCCTTATGAAACATATGAAAGCCACTGGTTAGACACTTTCTGATATTCTTGGGATTAGCGCACCCATCGGGACTCATAGGATTGATCTGGAATCTGATTCAAAGCCATGCCGTCAACCTCAATGTGACACAATCCTAATCACATGTATGTAGTGAGGAAGTAACTTCTAAAATTGTTAAAAGTTTGTATCATATATCTCATAGCTGATAGTGAGCGGGTCATCCCAATCCATGTGGTTCCCAAGAAGGCAGGAATCACAGTGGTAATCAATATGGATGGAGAGATTCATCCAACCATGTTTATTAGTAGATGGAGGGTCTTCATTTACTATATGAAGATAAAATCATTCACCAAGAAGGACTATTTACCCTTACCATTCATTGACCATGTCCTTGAGAGAGTGGAAAGTCATACCTTATACTATTTCTTAGATTGGTACTCAGGGTATAATAAAATTGAGGTCTCCGTAGAGGATCAAGGGAAGACTACATTCACATGTCCATTCAGAATCTTTACTTTCAAATGTATTCCCTTCGGGGTATGCAATGCCCCTGGAACCTTCCAGTGGTGCATGATGGAAATCATCTCAGACATGGTAGGGGATTTTCATAAGGTCTTCATGGATGACTTCTCTATGTTCGAGGATAACTTTGAGGGATTTCTAAGGAATGTGGAGAGAGTCTTGTCAAAATGTGATGAAAATAATATTTTCCTAAACTAAGAAAAATGCCATTTCATGGTTGAAGAGGGACTAGTTCTAGTCCATCTAGTCTCAGTTAGGGGTATTGAATTTGATAAATCCAAGTTTGAAATCATTCTTCACATTCAATAACCCAAAACAATGAAGGAAGTGAGGTGTTTATTAAGACATGATAGATTCTATAGAAGATTCATCAGGGGAATTAGTTCAATCCCTCATCCCCTTTGTGCTCTACTAGTACATGATGCTCTATTTGTTTGTACAGAAAGTTATGAGGGTTCATTCTCAACCTTAAAATCATCCCTCGCTACTCCTCCCATCAGGAAATTTTCAAATTGGATCCTTCCTTTTGAACTTATGTGTCATGACAGTTACATTGCTAAAGGAGCTGTGTTAGGAAAATGTTGTGATAAAATTTCTTATGTCATTTCATATGCATGAAAATACTTAAATAATGCCCAATTCAACTACACCACCATTGAAAATGAGTTACTTTCTATTGTGTTCGTCATAGAGAAGTTTACTTTCTACCTCTTAGGATCCCCCTTCACTATGTTCACTAACCATTCTGCACTAAAATACCTCGTCCAAAAACAAGATGCCAAGGATAGACTGATTATGTGGGTCCTTATCTTACAAGAATTTGGCCTCAAAATAAAAGATAAAAACGGTGTTGGAAATGTTTTATCTGATAATCTCTCTGGGATGGAATTAAAAGACAACTCTAATCGCCTTTATGTGTCTGATTCATTCCCCGATGAACACATATACTCTTTGAGTGACTGCCCTTGGTATTCCGACATAGACAACTTCTTAGTTACATGAGTAATCCAAAAAAATTAGGGACTCAAGCTCAAATGAAACTATTTTATGATGTTAGGAACTATGTGTTTGATGATATAATCCTCTAAAAGTTCTTCCTTGACCTAGTCATTAAGAGGTGTGTCCCAAAATCTGATCAAGGGTCCATCCATAAATTCTATTATAGTGAGGCATGTGGAGGTCACTTTTCCTCAAAGAAAACATCTGCTAAGATTCCTCAGTGTGGTCTCTTTTGGCCCACCCTTTCAAGGGACTCCGAAACATTTTGTCAAAGCTGTCTTAGGTGTCAACAGGTAGGGTCCATCAAAAAAAGGAATCAAATTCTACTCACTCCAATATTAGTGGATGAAATATTTGACTATTTGGGAATTAATTTCATGGGTCACATCTTAAACTCTAGGAGATATCATTAAATTCTATTATCTATTGATTATGTCTCAAATTAGGTTGATTCTATTCCCACAAAATCCAATGATCATAAAACTATGATTAGATTCTTAAAAGAAAACATCTTCTCTAGATTTGGAATTCCTGGGGCTATCATTAGTGATCATGGAATTAACTTTTGCAATCATCCATTCTCACCACTCTTGGAATAGTATGTAATTTCTCACAAAGTTTCCACTGTCTACCATCCATAGACCAATGGTCATGCTGAGTTCGCCAATCGAGAAATTAAACAAAATTTTGAGAAAACTGTTAAACCATCTAGGAAAGATTGGACATGCCAACTCTTAGATTCTCTTTGGTCCTATCGAACCGCATATAAAACCATTTGAGGAATTTCCCCATATTGGTTGGTTTATTCTAAGGCATTCCATTTTCTAGTGGAGATTGAACATAAGGCTTTTTGGGAAATTATGAAAATGAATTATGACCTATAATTGGCCGAAACAAAAAGAAAATTAGATCTCAATGAACATAACGAACTTATGATAGAGGCTTATGAAAATACAATGATTAATAATGCTAAAGTACAAGCCTACCAATTTAGAAATCTTAAAACCAAACACATTGAACTGGGTAAACCTATTATTTAGTATAGTTCAAATCTTCATTTATACCCAGGGGAGTTGAGGTCTAGATGGTCAAGTCCACACATAGTGCGGTGTACCCCCATGGGGATGTTGAAATTTATGATTCCACCAATGTTCAAACAATTAAAGTTAATGTTCATCAATTCAAATCATTCAAAGAAACATTCCAAAAACATGAATTTGATAAAGACTTTTGTGAACCTACTTTACCAATAAATTTAAAAAGCTGACAATGTATCATCAGTTTGTTTTTTATGTTATTGTATGTTAAAATAAAATTAAAAATAATATATAATAATAATAATAATAAAAGGCCACATTTTAGGTCGTGGGTCAAACCCCGTCATAACCGGCGAAGCTGCGAGGATTCAAACCCTAGACCGAAGGGAGATAGGGGCACGCGCTTACCACTAAACTACGGTTTTTTCTGCTTCCTTATTCTATAATTTTTATATATATACTTATATTTTACTTTCTTTATTATATATATATATAGTTTTTTTTCTACTAAGGAATTCTCATATTGATATCAAGATCAATGGACTAAATTGGAGTAGCAAGAACATCAACTTCAACTACCAGGTGACTTCATTCAATGATACTCCGATTTCAATTTCCTTTTTCAACTTCCCTTAATTTCCTCTACTCATTATAAATTTACATTTCATCAAACAATGGGGATGGGGTTATTTTATGTTGGGAGGAGATAAAATAAAAAAGGCTTTTCTGTCAGAAAATATTGAATGATTTGAAGAAAAATGTGTAAATGGAAGGAAAAAATTCCTTTAACATTGAACATGTTAATACACATTGCACACTTTGAAACTGAATATCAAATAATTTAGCAATACTCAATTATTATTTTAATCCTTGTATAGTTTCATGGGCATATATTTTGGAATTTGTGGTTGTCAAATGTGATATTTCATCATTTATATTTTCATCCAAATAAAAAAAGATCACAATGTACTAACTTTGGATAGTGGGGTATTAGTTTGAGTTCATGGGGTCCCTTAAAAAATATCATCTGTTTGTTGATCATTTTATTTTTAATATGAGGATTCAATAAAAAAAATTACTCGTAGAACAATGAAATGACCTAATGTGTGGCTTTCGAAACTTGGGGATCATGACTCCATGGTTCTCTGGCCCAGAATTAGTAATTTTATCTCTATTTTTTGTAATTTGAATTTGGTTTTGACTGAGTTAACTCAAGATGATGCTCGAGTATGTGGGAATCACTTGGTTCCCTATGGTCTTTGAGCTTGAAAGTCATAGGAAATTTCTCACAATAGGGGTTGAATCTTTTGAGTTCAATTTCAATTAGCATTAAAAAATTGCAAAAAACAAAACAAAACAAAACAAAAAAACAAAAAAAATAATAAAAAAATTGATTACTCATCTTATTATCGAAATGTGATTCCACCTAGCGCTTTCGTTATTTACCCATTGAATAAAGATGAACCCCCCATGTATATTGTGATACACAACACATCCTCACAAAAATTGATATTGGATGAAATATGGAAATGAATTTGAACAAAGGAATGGACTTGAGTTTGGGATCTGCTTATGAAATTGTCTTGTATTAATTTTTTTTTATTGGATTCATGATTATTTGTTATAAGGGTTTTGGGTAATCATTGTGTTTTAAAATGTTTTTGTAAAAGGGAATTCAGATTTCATATTGTTGAGATATATTTTTCTCAGGACTAGAAAAACTCATGTTGGGGTGTGATTATCCACTAAATATGGATAATATTAATTTTTAATATATATATTATTCATGTTATTTATTATTAATAAACACCATTTTAGTTAATTTTTCACTTGGAATAGTATTTCACATTATGATTATAATTCCTTCTTAAAGTGCACTATTATGTGGTACATTTTTTAACATCACTTAAAGTACCCAATGATTTATCTGATTTTAAGGAATGTAATTATCCATATTTTAATTTCATATTTTGTAAAATTGATCCAAACATAAATATGATCATTTTTCATATGGGGATCAATGGATAATTCATGGAATAAGATGTGGTTTTTTTGAGATTAAAAGAAAAAGTTATGGAGAAGTCACATTGGACACCAGCCCACTGATGAGAATGTGGGGCCCAACATACAATCCAAAATAAAGCCCAAATTTCCTGAGATGATAGAAGAAATATGCAGGAACAAATAAATTGCCTGAGCTAGTGCTAATTCTACATCCATTGTGTTTATTCAGGCCGCCCAATTTGAAGATAATATTCTGGTCCAGATTCTGCGGCCCAGACTAAATAGCCCACTTATATAATAATATCTCCGAATCCACAGATCCAAATGGGTCCACCATTTACAGGTTGTTAAGATACATATGAGGCTCCATTTTCTTCTTCTATGAACCACTTTAATTAATCCATCTAGAAGGTCTTACAAGCGTGTCAGTTCGGTGGATGAAATATGTATGCCACCTCAGGTCAAGGGTAGAAAAATCAACTCTCCCTCAACATTCCACCCACCTATGGCCTACCAAAATTAACTGAGGAGACTTGGACTATTGAAGGATGTACCCAAGGATTTAAAAACCCTATTTATGGCAGCGGTGGTGTAGGTGTTGAGGATCTTTGAGCTTTTTTTATCTTAATTTTATAATGCCAATTTGTCTTTGTAACGTTATTCCTTCACATGTAGGTTGTTTTTAATTCATCCTTGTTTCATAAAAAATATTCTTATTCTCATCTTATTCTATTGTTCTCAATCTCACTTTGATACCATTGACACATGGTGTGAATTTATTCACACCAAACCTTGTGAAATTATTTACACAATTTTGGAGTGATCATTTTTTTAATCATTTTTTTACTTCTCCATTTCTTCCCTCATGAGTCTACTTTCCGCTTCCATTGAAACTATCTAATCAATGGAGGTATAACCCACTTATGGTTTGTACCATTGGATTATAAAGAGGCTAGATTCGATTTTATTTATCACCTCATTAATTTCTAATCACATTTTTTAATTGATATTTTTATTTGATTATTTTTAAACTCTATCATCCATGTCGAATTTAAGGCCACACACTTCATGTGATAATACGAACGTTTACCTTGAAGTGATAAAAAATTGAACTTTCAAGTGTATAGTTGATTAGTATTAATGTGTGTTGGTATTAAACCAGTAAGTGAAGATGTTGTTTGATCTTCTTAAATGAAACCTTCTCAAATATTAGAATTTGAAATAATTGAAATGTAATTTTGTCCAATCCCCCCTGAGAAATAACCTAGAATCAACTCAAAATTTTAAATTGAATTGACATAATATGTTAGTTATCATTAAAACCATCTTAAATCAACCCATGTTGGCCACTTCATAGCCATGAACCATCCATATAATGTACGTGTCTATAGGTTACTTCTTGGTTCTCTGAGGATTTCACAACCCAATCTAAACTACAGTACCGTTCTACCGTCATCTCTTGGTTATATTTGAGCGTGAATCAATGTGCACTAGATAGATGAAGGAAAATTTATAGATGTTAAAGAGGGGGTGGTGCATATTATTTATTAAATCGGGCCTCTAAGTCCCATACTTTTTTCCAATTTTAGAAAACCACTCATCAATATCAATTTGAACAACCACTTTAAGGGTCTAAGATCCGATAGAGGAGCTGAATGAAACTAATTTTTTCCCTCATAAATGGGTTCAGATGGAGAAGGAAATATATTAGGTGACAATTTTATAATATTTATCAAAAAAGGCCCTCACAACCCTAGGAGGAAAAATGGAATTGATGAAAACAAGGACCCATGATACTGCATTGTTTTTAAGAAGCAGAATCCAAATGGGCCGAAAAGAGTACTCATATATACCTAAGACAATGGAGAACAAGTTACCCAAAAAAGGTGGTAGATACATGGAAATATAGGTCTAAATATTTGTAGGAGAGGAAACCCATCAAGGCAGAGGCTTCAGATCTCCAGATCATGGAGTGAAAATGTCTACATATAAGGATAGCTTGGACATTTTGGTTAACCCTCTGTGGGAAGCAGCTAAGATGTTATAGGTTACGATTGGGGAGATATAGGAAGTTATTATCCATTACTAGGAACATATATTGTATAAATCGATTCCATTCAATGCCTCAAAAGATTATTGTGATAATATTTCTAATAGAGAACATTGGTTGGACAATAACAAGGTAAAAATGGAGTGGATTGACAACAAGATCATATTTTGGAAAGAGGATTTAATGAAGGGTAGTTAAGCATGGGGATGTTCATATAGACATGGGAGAATATAGATATTTGGATTGAGGACATCATTAATGATGACCCAGATTTAGAGGTAAACACTCTTTTATGGAAACTATTTATTAAAAATGTGTCTAATAGACTCAAACAAGATTTAATAGGTTCTTCCATATATTTTGTTGGTTGATGATAGGATTTTTTTTGGACATGGGTTATCACTTACCATTAAACATGTTTAAAACTACAAAATTAATATTCAGGTTTAAATGAATGGAATTTTTGAAAATACATATTCTATAATTTATAAGGATTATAAATTTATAGGGAGAGTGGCACAAAAATGTTGAAGGCTTAAAGAAAGGCCATGGATTCCATCATGCAAACACATATGTCACAAGGTTACAATATATTTTAAATATAATTTATCGCATTAAATTATACATATTGATAATATCTTAATGTTTACATGAAAACCTCAAAATGCCTTATTATAAGCTCTAAGGGTGTGATAAAAAATTTACATAATCGAGGGTGGTGATTTATCTAGTATAAATATTGAACCAACATGGTATTTTCATGTATTTTTTAACAATAAATATGAAGGTAATATGGATGAAATCAATATGTATTGTTGCGTACATATATGAAGTTGTTTGGAGTTTCCAACCATGTTTATGAGAATATAGTTATCTGTTCCCTCATGGATTATTCATTCTAAATTAAATTTAATAAGATAGAAAATGTTGATTCCATTAATAATACTATATGAAGACACAGTGTGATATTCTAGAAGAAGATGAAATTAAAGACACATTCTTCATCATGAAACTTCAAAGATCTCCTTACCCTGATGGTTTTCCTAGAATATTTTATATTGTAACATTAGACTTTGTTAAGTATCAGGTGGGTGATGTAGTGAACGTTTTTTTTCATAGTAGGAGCGTTGAATAGAGATATTTGTTCCTCTAGGGTGGTTAAGAACCCTAAGGTGAAAGATCGTATTTACATTATTCATTGTTAACCGACATTTTTATGAAATATTTCTCATAAATATATATCATATTGGAAATATAAAACAATTTGTGGAGTTATCCCAATTTTAGTATTATAGGAAACTCCTAGTTTTGTGCCAGGGAGGATTATTCAAGGGTCCATTGGTAATGAAAAGGAGATGGTGGATGATTTAAAAAAAATTTTTGTTGGATATAATTACATTTTAATGTTTTACATTGAAAAATATTATGATTGATGGTATTGGAGTTTCATTATTTGAGTCATGGAGAATTTTGGCTTTCAAGAATTGTTCTATGAGCATTATTTCAGGTGTTATTCTTCCCCGTTCATAATTATCTCACATATGGGAAAGAAACTTTTCTTCATTAAATAAATTATTTGTGTAAGATAGGGAGACTTGATATATTCTTTATTGTTTATATTGGCTCACGAAGCTCTTACCCAAAGCATATGAAGGGGCCTTGTTTAAGGGACACTATTTATTTATAAAACCAATCTTCGGAGTTGAATAATATCTCATATATAATTTTATGATGACATGTTATTCATTATGAATGATTGGAAAAAATTTGTCCAATGGTTCTACTAAATCTTGTTATCCTATTGTATTTTGGGTGATCTATGTCTCAATCAAAGGAAATGTAGTCTTTATATCTTTGAAAAATGTTCAGGGAGGCTTAGCAACATAATTCAAAAAAAACATTTCTAGAAAATATTTAAAATACCAATAGAATATCATGGGGTCAAATTCCCTAATGGAAGGATCAAAAATATTTTCTTTGACGACATCATAAAGAGAATCACATGGAAGATCCATTATTGGAAAAATTGATTTCTTTTATTCATAGATATAATCATTTTGAATAACAATGTTTAATCCTTGATAACAATTCACACTCTATCTATACTCAAAGCTACAAAAGTGACTATTAAAAAGATGTATATGGTCATGACCATATTTCATTGGGATGTAAATCAGGTTAGAAAATTATATTGGGAATCATGGATTTACATTTCTAAACAAATTGATGATAGAGGTGACAATCTGAGAAGGGACTCGGAGAAAATGAATTCCATATAAAATAATATTTCATCATACATAATTAAATTTAAGTATTTATTCAATAATTTTATGAGAGATAGATATAGATATTATTTAGATAAAGGGGCATGCAGATCAAGAGGTCTCCCTAGCTGAGCCTATTGTGTGGGTACTCGTCTGGAGGTTTTAAAGCATAATGTTAGACGGGAAATTGGGCATGGTGATATCAACATTTTGAAGTCTATATAGGTGGGAAGGCTCTCTTTATTTGTTTTTTCATCCCTATTCCTCAATTTTTAGGAGGATATTAGTTTCCTTGGATTCATTAATGCTATTTTGAGTTAAGGTAAGAAGAACATCCATAAAAACATGTACTCGGTTGATAAACCAAAAAATTGTGTTATTACTTATTCATCATCAGGGATCTTTAGTATAAAGGATTAAAGGGATTCGATTCATCTATGTAATGGGATTTATTTATGGGAAACTAATATTTTGTATAAGGAGGTTCTATGAAAGTTGAATTTCTTTGTTTTTTTATATCAGGAATGGTCCTCTTCCAACCGATGAAAATGTACACAAGAAAGGAGTGGGGAAGGATTCATGATGTATGTGTTGTTTATATATGAAATAAAGAATATATGTAGAATCTATTATTCATGGGAGACTATGAGTATGGAATATGGAGTATTCTGGGGCACATCACAAACATCCCTATAGGTGGGGATTCTAAAATTCCCTGAACCTAGTTACCCAGATTTTGTGCATTATTAAATAACATTTGCATTATCACAAGGAAATCATTTCTCTAAAGACTGATCATTTTAGTATTATTGGAAACAAGATTCATACATAAGTTCAACATTACAGCTTGAAGAGAAATACAACATGAATATATTTCATTAGAAACACCCAAGCCTCCTAGATTATTCCTGCAAGTCACTCATAACTAACTTCATCATATCCTAGGAAAATGAAACAGAAGAAAAGGGTGAGATCAAAAGCTCAGTAAGGGTAAGAAATACAAGGGAAAATAACATAAATATTAATAATGGTGAATAATTAAAACCACATTCCATTAATAATAATAAACATGAATAATTTTATTCAATGAATATGAGCTGAGTAAATAATACCATAATAAAACATAATAATGGGTATTGTACTAGTTTAATGACCGTATGAACCATCAATATTATTTTCATATTGAGGGATTGTATAATGCATGACATTCTGAAACATTTTGTCAAGGCATCGGCCAAGACATTTACAAATGATTAAGGCTTCGACGAAAACCATAAATCAAATTGGGAAAGGCCTCAACCAATTCCACATCGAGTTGTCTCATGAGACCTACCAATGCATCGAGGAGCTATAGCGGGCTCCACCCGTCACTTACTATGTCCAACACATTCCTCATATAAAAATGTTTAAACATATCATAAACATTCATTTAAAACTAGCATACAAAATTTCAATATTGTAACCTTAAACCATGAATGGTATAAAAATAGCACATACAATTCCAAATATGTCACAAAACATTCAATACAAAATGGATGTTTTGTATCATAATAAATTTACTTCAAATAAACATAAAATGCATCCAAGGATGTTGACATATATGAAATCAAACCCTTTTTAGAGAAATATCTATTTCTATTTTGAAATCATTTAAGAGTCACATAATTATAATGAAAATTTTTTTTGAAAATATTCTTATATTCTTGTTTGGGAAGCATTGATGATGTTATGACGACGGAAAATATCCACACCCACCGTATAAGTTAAAAAACATTCTTACCTTAAATTTGTCAAAAATGTCAAAAAGTACATAGTTTGGAAAACAAAGGAATGATTCCATTCAAAACACATAAGGGTATAAATTAAATTAACCCATTGTCTAGTAAATTGTAAAAATGCTGTGGAATACATTTTTAGGAAACATGGATGTGGATGATAAAGAAGTCACAGTAGATAATTAGGTATAAACAATCTCAGATAATGAAGAGACTGTAGAATTAACCCTTACTATGTACTTTCCATTGTTCGAGGGCTGGTTAACCTCATGTATAATGGTGAAATAATTTTTATTAAATTATACAATAATCATATACATTAATATGGTATCATATATGATCTTTTAACATCGCTTTGTTAATAATATCTTAGTATTATTGTCATCTCAGGTGTTAACAGATTCGTTTTTCTTTATATTCTTAGTTATGTGAGCCAAATTTGTTATTTATGGTGTCTAACTTATTTATATCCATAATTATATCAAGTATTTAAAAATTATTTTAATCATTAAATTAAAATTAGTCTTTAATGGATACTTTAGGGAATGAATCTCATCGAGTTCATGGAGACTATAATCCGTACATACACACGAGAGACAATATCATTATTTTGATATTAAAATAATATATAAATGGAATTTATATCATATATAAAGAATCATTATCATGATATATTCATTATTTACATCAATTACACATCAATATTATACCCATAAAAATAATAATGTATTGAATAACAATTACACCACGACGTGGAGACCGTAAGCCGTATGTACGCATGTATGGGGACATGTCATTCAAAGGATGTATAGAATAATTAATTTGGTTGTACCATATTTACAATAAAATCACATTATATAGAAGAAACTGGAGTTATTATTTTAGAATGTAAATCACAAAGAACGAAGTAGTGGAGGAAGAAAAGAAATTGAAAGAGGGCGATGAAATTATTACATATTCTGGTTCTTGCTATTGATTTGATCAAAACGTCTCATTAAGATGGATTTATTGTAATGCCCCGACCCCAGCTACCCAGAGTCGGTGCATTACTTCGTAAAATTGGCATTATCACAAAAGATCAAGTCTCGAAAGACCGATTAGTTTAGTAGCCTTGGAAACACTAGATACATTCATAAGTCTTACATTACATCATAAAGTGGAAAACTAATAACAAAGTCTTCAAAGTCCACACTCATATCCTCTTCTGACTATCCATGCAGGTCATTCATAAAATACTTCTTCACATCCTGGAAAATATTAAAACATTGAAAGGGGAGAGCTCAGATGCTCAATAAGGATAACAATATTGCAGAAGCTTTAATAGATAAACATAAACATTTAAGGCAATGTATTACTAAAACAAAAGCCTTTTAAACATGAACTTCAACATAATATGGAAAAAGTAAAATTCGATAATGCCATTTACTTATTCACATTGATATTCTACTGGTCGAATAATCACATGCAATATCAATAACCACATTCATAATGATGGAATGCATAATGCCAGACTATCATAACCACGTAGCCAAGGCCTCGTGCTAAGACCACAAATAAGATTTTGTCACGGCCTCGTGCCAAGACACTAGTTTGGCTCATGAGACCTGTCGATGCATCGAGGAGCTATAGCAGGCTCCACCCGTCACTTATTAAGTCCAATGCATTCCTCATATGAATAGGTTTAAACATTTCATAAACCATAACATAATCGTATCACATAAAACATGCATAAAGGAAACATAACATTTACACATTTAAATCACAAGATTACAATACAACACATTTATATAATAAAAACGCTTTCAAAACCATTTTCAAAACCAAAATAAAAGAAAGTTAAAACTTTGTATTTATTTTTCATTAAAAAAAAGTGATGGCTTGTAGAGGAATCTGAGACACAAATAATGGTCACGACGGTGGAGAAGTCGTTGTCGCCACATATGTACGGAAAAAAACATTCCATTTTTGTCATTTAGTAAAACTCTTCGTATAAAATGAATCCTTTTCAATAAACATAAAAGTCAAAGGGGTTTATACACCGTATAAAAGAAAGTTGTGTATAAAACCAAATATGCCTCAATGAAAGGAGATTGAGACGAAGTCCATAAAAAGATCATTTTTAAAATAAAATAGATCTATTATGTGTAATCACTATAGTTACACATAAATAAAGTAAAAATAAAAAATAAGACATTATAATATCATGACATAATTTGAATGTAGGAGATTAACCCAAAGAATGGAAATTGGGTTAAGAAGTTCCCTTACCTCGTGTCCGACTAGACTCAACCGTTCTTTAACCACATGAATAATAAACTAGAGTTAATATCTACCTTATTAAGAACCATTTTAAATTTCATTATCCTTTTTATATCACTTATTACAATGTTATGAACATTATGTAATTATTTAAGTTAATAACGGTCGTTTTGTCGATCATTGGGACTTGAGTCAACAATAAACTTCTTATAATTACAAGATGTTCATGTGGTGAAATATCCATTATATCTATAATTATATTCATGATTTAGATATCATATATATCATATATATCCAATATATACATTCATTCATAATATTACGTAACATTTAGAGGTAAGAAATGAAATGCACCATTCATGGAGACGGTAAGCCGTACGTACGCATGAACACTACTTTCAATTATATTTCGTATTTAATGGAATGAAATAATAATGATATAAATGTATAATATAATTCCAGTTTAATATAGTGTATAATACCATTTACTCCATCCTTTATACATCCCACATATGGCATTAACGATTCAAATCACTTTTAGGGGGCGGTAGTCCGCACTTCCTAAAATGAAATTATCGTGTTTACACATAATGGAAATCATAAAGGTATGACATAAATGAGAAATAAAAAAGCATAATGAAAACATAAAAATAATATATATGTCATATATGAAAATAGTGTCATCAAAATGGCCACCATTAGAGGTGTTAAATGAATATTGAACAATCATCGTTTCGTGAGGCAGTATATCGCCACCCATAGAAACAGTATGTTCTTTAACCATTAGAAGAAGGTGTGTTTATGTGTAAACCAAATACTTATCATAAAAAAATCCTATTATATTTTAGATACTGATTTTGTTACAAAATAAATGAATAAAAAGAGTTTAAGGGGTTGGAGAAACTAAATAAAACAAAACAACATTAGAGAAGACAATACCTAAAAATCGGGTAACTCTTTTTGATTTGAGAAAAAGGCTTCCTTGGGAACAATTATTGCAAATGTGAGGCTTCTAGGAGTAATAGGGGGAAGTTGGGAGAGTATTTGGGAAGATTTTGGCCGAGCCAAATGTCTTGAAAGTGTTAATGATGTGGTAGAGGTGGGGGCCTTTTATAAGAGGAGAGGAGGGGCACTCTTGGAAAGTATGGAAAAGTCACTTTATTATAAACTTAGTTTCGGATTTTAGAGGTCCCACACTTATATAATTAGAGTCTAAGGTGATAAGGGTTATAAATATACTCATCCAATAGGTTTTTGACAAGTGTAAGCCTTGGATTTTACGTTATCTTTTTATTTTATTTAAATCGTTTAATAATGAGGTCATTGATGTATCATCATGATGTCATAAATAATTTAATTTTTATAATGTCTAAAAATTATAAAAAAAATACTATTAAGTAGGAAATATCTTTAGCTTTCCAATTACTATTTATAGTCAAAAAAATGACTTTTATAACCCCATGTAAAAATTGTTTTAGTTAAACATTTCATGTTTGTGTCATTTTTTACTTTAACATTAAATAAAAGGTATTTATGTCATTTTCCATCTAAAGTGGCTCCATGGGGTCCCCATGTTGACCCATGGATTGTCTTGGTCGGACATGGCACATCCAATGAGGGTAGGACATGTTTCAAGCTCATCTCATATTATTAAAACATTATTTTTACCTTAAACTACACTAATTACCTCTAATCGCGATTAAGAACTTAAAAGTTACTATTCACCAAAAATTATTTTAATCTCATTGAACCACCTTTTACTTAATAATGACAACCATGTATGTAGGATTTTTGAAATTCAAAATACATAAGTGGTAAAATTTCATTTAAACGAAAAATCAGTTTTCATAAATACCACTTAGTGGTTTCACTATTCATCCAAAATTGATGTTTTTCAGAAAAATCCCAAAAATTCACCCTAAGATATATTTGATATTCCGATTTCAAAAATGATTTCTATTTTAAAAAATTCCAAAAATTTAAGTTGCATTAATTAATTTTATAATTAATTCCCGCTGTCACAACAAATAGCGTGTTTTTAAGAAACAATTTATATCAAAAGATTGACAATTGTCCATGCCCAATTTCAATGTTAAATTAATTATAATGACCACCATTGGATAAAATGGTAAAAATATATTCTAATTATACTTTAAAACCACTAAATAGTATAATTTATCACAATAAATTATTTTTATTAAAAAAGTTGTTTTAAGTATTTTTCACTATTCATAAAAAAATTGGAAGTTCTCAGAAAGTTACAAAAAATTCAACATAGGATAATTTTGATATTAAAAATACAAAAATGAAGTCCATTTTCAAATATAAAATTTCTATAATTTTAAAAAGTGGTTATTACTATTCATAACGGCTACTTTGATTAGTCGCGGTGTGTTAGAACTCGAACTTGCGTACAATGCAAGCTATTGAAAGAGAGGCATATCATGGAAGATCGGGGTGTTACATTCTTCCCTCCTTCAATAAATTGTGTCCTCACAATTTGAAATTTTTCTTTGAAAATAAAAGGATGAAAATAGAAAATACCTCTTTGGAAAACCCACATCGGAAATAAGGTTAATAAAATTTACCTTTAATAAGAGGGAAAGGAAAATGAAAAAGTCACCACCAAATAATGATCTCGATAAGGAGAACATTGGTGGAAATTAGAGACATATAATTGTAGGAAAAACATAAATATTTGTAGGGAGTGATTGAGGTCATCAATCACAAAAAAGTGTCAAATTGAGGGCCTCAAAGCCTTCAATCTATGTTGATTTAAAACATCATCAGTTCAACAAGACATAAGGTATTAATATGACACATTTTTTTGGTTTAAAACCCCTTTAATAAAGTTTAGATTTAATTTATTCATAGAATAAGATATAGGTATATATATATATATTTATTCTTGACAAGTAGAGTTTCAACCTTCAACTAATTTCTACCACAAACTCATCTTTCACTCAAAAAGATAATAGAACTCAAAAATAATATATTTATCCTAACCTTACAAGTTTCAAAATATTAGAACATACCATTTAGATTACCAAAACTATTTTGTAATAACCAGGGACTTCCTGTAGGCTAGTGGTAGGTAATAAAGGCATGTCGCATCATGGTTGTGGGTTCGATTCCTGCAGCTTTGTCTGACGCGACGGGTTATGCCCCACCCTGCAGGTTGTCCTTTTCCTAAAACTATAGTATTATAATATTCAAAAAATAATATTCAGAAATGCTTTAACCTTAAACAATACTATCCATGGTTCAACTTAATCCATTCCAACCTTAATAGTTATCCAAAATACCTCCGTCCCGACTTTCTCTAAAAGGTCTCAACATTCCAAAATCAATTGTAACATCAGATTCCCCAAACAAAGAAAAGTTTCTCTTATTGTCACATACTAAAAATATGATTACCTTAATCATATTAACACCTTAATGAAATCAAAAAGTACTGCAGTACAATCCTTATATATATCACATTATTCTTATAACCAGAATATAATCCTTGAGTCCAAAAGCACCAACACATTAATTATTCCGCTTGAACTGTAGTCACAACATAAGATTGGCCTTGATCTCGTGGCCTTTTCTGGGGTAAGTTTCTTTGACGATTAGGAAATTCATTTGCATAATGCCCCATTTCTCTACAATTTTAGCATTCAACATTGATAGCCTCTTTCTTTCCCTTGCAATCACGTTCCTGGTGACCTTCTTATCCACATTTATAACAAACTCCCATTCCTTTTAGGCAAGTACCAGGGTGATTCTTCCCACAATTATCACATAATGGAAAATAATTCTTTCCCTTTTTCCCTTTATCTGTCTCTTGATCCATAGTTCTCTTCTTCTCTTGCATTACTTTATTGTCATAAGATTTAGAAAATTCCTTTTCTGTCTTGATAGCACATGAGACAATGTCTTCATACGACGAGAAGGTTTGTGAGACTAATGCATGACGGAGAAATGGTTTTAACCCATCAAATAAATGATCAATCTTACTTCTTGGGTTACGTATATAATCTGATGCATGCCTCGCTAACCTTGTAAAGTTAGCCCCATACTTTGCGACATTCTCATCCTCCTTTTGTATTAGACTCAGAAATTGCCTTTCCATATCGGCTCGATGGTCATGTGGAATGTATATTTCTAAGAAAAGATCTTTGAACTCTCTCCATTCCATACTTGATACTTCTTCATCTTCCTTTGTATTTTGAATCAATGACCACCATTGATCAGCATCTCTAGTGAGGCGATAAACTGCCATGACAACCTTCTCCCTTTCGCTACTCTCCAAGGTGTGGAATATTTTCTCTAAAGAGTTTATCTATTGCTCAGCTACTAACGGATTTGTACCCCAATTAAATGTTGGTGGTTGTTTCCTCATGAAGAGGTCTAACATTGATCCTCCATGTTGCGGATTAGGGTGATCCATACGAGTAAGGTTATTATTCATAACCTGAGTGAGTTGTCCCAGTATGGTAATAAGTTGATCAGCACCAGTTGTATCTCCAGATCCACAATAATTTTCTTGAGCAGGAGGGAAATTCCTACATAGAGTGCGTGCATTGATACTGTTTCCATTCCTTCCACTAGGTGCCATTTCTATACAATGGCATAAACTATATTAGTTTATGAATCAAAATATATAATTCCATACTTATAAAATACTTAACATAAATTGAACTATTTATGGATATAATCCATAATCACAAAAATGTTTTCTTTGAGAAAGTATATACTCAAAACCCTTCATAGTGGTTTGTAAAGAAAATGGGAATTATCCTAAGCATATCACCCGGGAGTGTCGTAACCAAGAGTGCAGCAAGGCCCGTTGTTGTGCACCAGTTCCCGTTTGAGTCTAGCTCAATGCGGTGTTTTCGGGTTTTACCCCTAGGTACATCTGTGCCAGAGCCGCCTCTACCTGCTCGTATCCAGATAGGGATGTATTACTTGGAAAACTCACAAAATCTCTACAATACCAAAATTTTAGGAAGTTCTTCTATACTAATCCTCAAAGTTCATCTTAGGTCTACGTGCTCTAATCAGAGTTTGTCTAAATATAGCTCCCAAGGTTTGTACTAAACTTCCTTTGATACCAACTTTAACGCCCCGACCCCATCTGCCCAGAGTCGGTGCATTACTTCGTAACATTGGAATGATCACAAAAGATCAAGTCTTGAAAGACCGATTAGTTTAGTAGCCTTGGAAACACTAGATACATTCATAAGTCTTACATTACATAATAAAGTGAAAAAATAATAACAAAGTCTTCAAAGTCCACACTCATATCCTCTTCTGACTATCCCTAAAGGTCATTCATAAAATACTTCTTCACATCTTGGAAAATATTAAAACATTGAAAGTGGTTAGCTCAGATGCTCAGTAAGGATAACAATATTGCGGAATCTTTCATAGATAAACATAACCATTTAGGGCAATGTATGACTAAAACAAAAGCCTTTTAAACTTGAACTTCAACATAATATGGAAAAAGTAAAACTAGATAATTCCATTTACTTATTCACATGGATATTCTACTGGTCGAATAATCACATGCAATATCAATAACCACTTTCATAATGATGGAATGCATAATGCCAGACTATCATAACCACATAGCCAAGGCCTCGTGCCAAGAGTAGAAATAAGATTTTGTCAAGGCCTTGTGCCAAGAAACTAGTTTGTCTCATGAGACCTGTCGATGCATCGAGGAGCTATAGCGGGCTCCACCCATCACTTATTAAGTCCAATGCATTCCTCATATGAATAGGTTTAAACATTTCATAAACCATAAAATAATCGTATCACATAAAACATGCATAAAGGAAACATAACATTTCCACATTTCAATCACAAGATAACAATACAACACATTGATATAATAAAAACGCTTTCAAAACCATTTTCAATACCAAAATAAAAGAAAGTTAAAACATTATATTTATTTTTCATTAAAAAAAAGTGATGGCTTGTAGAGGAAGCCGAGACTCAAATAATGGTCACGACGGCAGAGAAGTCTTTGTCGCCGCATATGTACGGAATGAAAAACATTCCCTTTTTTTCGTTTAGTAAAACTTTTCGTATAAAAAGATTCCTTTTGACTAAACATAAAAGTCAAAGGGGTTTATACACCGTATAAAAGAAAGTTGTTTATAAAACCAAATATGCCTCAATGAAAGGAGATTGAGATGAAGTCCTTAAAAAGATCATTTTTAAAATAAAATAGATCTATTGTGTGTATTCACTATAGGTACACATAAATAAAGTAAAAATACAAAATAAGACATAATAATATCATGGCATAATTTGAAAGTAGGAGATTAACCCAAAGAATGGAAATTGGGTTATGAAGTTCCCTAACCTCGTGTCCGACTTGACTCAACCGTTCTTTAACCTCCTGAATAATAAACTAGAGTTAATATCTACTTTATTAAGAACCATTTTCAATTTCATTATCCTTTTTATATCACTTATTACAATGTTATTAACATTATCTAATTATTTAAGTTAATAACGGTGGTTTTGTCAATCTTTGGGACTTGACTCAACAATAAACTTCTTATAATTAAAAATTGTTCATGTGGTGAAATATCCATTATATCTAGAATTATATTCATGATTTAGATATCATATATATCATATATATCCAGTATATACATTCATTCATAATATTACGTGACATTTAGAGGTAATAAATGAAATGCACCGTTCATGGACACAGTAAGCTGTACGTACGCATGAACGCTACTTTAATTTATATTTAGTATCTAATGGAATTAAATCATAATGATATAAATGTATAATATAATTCCAGTATAATATAGTGTATAATACCATTTACTCCATCCTTTATACATCCCACATATGGCATTAACGATTCAAATCACTTTGAGGGGGCGGTAGTCCGCACTTCCTAAAATGAAATTATCGTGTTTACACATAATGGAAATAATAAAGGTATGACATAAATGAGAAATACAGAAGCATAATTAAAACATAAACATAATATATATGTCATATATGAAAATAGTGTCATCAAAATGCCCACCATTATAGGTGTTAAAAGAATATTGAACAATCATCGTTTCGTGAGGCAGTATTTCGCCACCCATAGAAATAGTATGTTCTTTAACCATTAGACGAAGGTGGGTGTATGTGTAAACAAAATCCATATCATACCAACATACTATTATATTGTAGATACTGGTTCCGTTACAAAATAAAGGAATAAAAAGAGTTTAATGGGTTGGAGAAACTAAATAAAACAAAACAACAATAGAGAAGACATTACCTAAAAATCGAGTAACTCTTTTTTATTTGAGCCAAATGCTTCCTTGGGAAGAATTATGCCCAGTGTGAGGCTTCTAGGAGTAAGAGGGGGAAGTTGGGAGAGTATTTGAGAAGATTTTGGCCGAGTCAAATGGATTGAAAGTGTGAATGATGTGGTAGAGGTGGGGTCCTTTTATAAGTGGAGAGGAGGGGCACTCTTGGAATGTAAGGAAAAGTCTCTTTATTATAAAATGAGTTTCGGATTTTAGAGGTCCCACACTTATATAATTCGAGGCTAAGGTGATAAGGGTTAGAAATCTACTCATCCAATAGGTTTTTGAGAAGTTTAAGCCTTGGATATTATGTTATCTCTTTATTTTATTTAAATCGTTAAATAATGAGGTCATCGCTGCATCATCATGATGTCATAAATAATTTAATTTAATTAATGTCTAATTTTTTTAAAAAATATACTATGATGTAAGAAATTGTTTTCACTTTCCAATGACTATTTATAGTCAAAAATATGACTTGTATAACCCCATGTAAAAATTGTGTTAGTAAAACATTTCATGTTTGTGTCATTTTTTACTTTAACATTAAATAAAAGTTATTTATGAAATTTTCAAACTAAAGTAGCTCCATGGGGTCCCCAAGATGACCCATTGATTTTCTTGGTCGGTCATGGCACATCCAATGAGGGTAGGACATGTTTCAAACTCACCTCATATTATTAAAACATTATTTTTACCTTAAACTACACTAATTACCTCTAATCGCGATTAAGAACTTAAAAGTTACTATTCACCAAAAATTATTTTAATCTCATTGAACCAAATTTTACTTCTTAATGAAAACCATGTATGTCGGATTTTTGAAATTCAAAACACAGAAGTGGTAAATTTTCATTTAAACGAAAAATCAGTTTTTATAAATACCACTTAGTGGTTTCACTATTCATCAAAAATTGATGTTTTTCAGAAAAATCCCAAAAATTCACCCTAAGATATATTTGATATTCCAATTTCAAAATTGATGTCTATTTTACAAAATTACAAACATATAAGTTTCATTAATTAATTTTATAATTAATTCCCGTTGTCACAACAAATAGCGTGTTTTTAAGAAACAATTTATATCAAAAGATTGACAATTGTTCATGCCCAATTTCATTGTTAAATTAATTCTAATGACCACCATTGGATAGAATGTTAAAAATATATTCTAATTATACTTTAAAACCACTAAATAGTATAATTTATCACAATAAATTATTTTTATTAAAAAAGTTGTTTTAAGTATTTTTCACTATTCATAAAAAAATTGGAAGTTCTAGGAAAGTTACAAAAAATTCTACTTAGGATAATTTCGATATTACGAATACAAAAATGAAGTCCATTTTGAAATATAAAATTTCTATAATTTTAAAAAGTGGTTATTACTATTCATAACGGCTACATTGATTAGTCGCAGTGTGTTAGAACTCGAACATGCGTACAATACAAGCTATTGAAAGAGAGGCGTATCGTGAAAGCTCAGGGTGTTACATTTATGACTAACAGAAGGACTCTAGAATTAAGGTAGGATAGTTGAGAAGGTTTTTGGGTAGAGTTAGTCATATCCAAATAGCTTTTAATGAGTGAATTAGAGAGAATGTGGAGTTCCCTTTTATAAGAGGGGTGAGGGGCTCCTTTGGGAAAGCAAGAAATATTATTTTATAATAAAATAATTTTAGGTTTTTAATGGATATAAAATGTATAATTTAAATTATAAGGTGGTTATGGATCGAAAAACACTCAACCAATAGGTTGTAGACATTTTTGGGTTAATATATTAACTTTATCATTTAGATTTAACTTTTAGTTAAATTGTTTGACATTTACCTTCTCTCTTTGTATTTTTATATTATATGGTTAATAACCATACTAAATACATCCAATAAAATCTCAAGTTATTCAGTAATGATACATCTATCATTATATAAGACCTTTGTCTGATCCTTATTTTTTTGGAATAGAATGTCAATTAATAATATAATATTTGTTTTAAAAACTCTTTTATGTCAATTTTGACACTATTTGGTATTTTGTTTTTCCTAAGTATATAACTGCATTATTACAAAAAAAAATTAATCTAACCAACCCTAATTTTTCATATTAACCTATAAAATTAATTTAATTCATAAAAAAATCTCAAATTGAATTTATTAATACATTTATAATATCAAATATCTTAATATTTTCTTTAATTAGGTAATTCCTGCATCAACTTTTTTTCATAATTAAATTAAATTATTTAATATCTAAAAATTCTAAATAAAATAAAGTTATGTAGGAATTATTTTTAGATTCCAATGAATATTTATAATATAATTTATCTTATGTGTAACCTATATTAAAAATGTTTTAGTTATTAAACATTGATTTTTACTCTTTTAACTCTTATTTGAATTAAATAATAATAAATGTCCAAATCTAATCCAAGTGGACCAAAGTGGTTCATATTTTATTCCTAAGGGTTTTTTTTGTTGAATTATTCTTATCCAATAGAATTAGTACATTTGTTAGGATAATAATAATATCATTTTTACCCTTAAATACCCTATTTACTTTAAACCGTGGTAAATAAAAGTAAAAAGTTACTATTCACAAAAAAAATTATTTTCATCTTATTGAACTGCATTTTTCTTACTGGTATCAACCACTTCATTCATATTTTTGAAATTCCATTCATAGAAGTGGAAAAATTAGTTTTTATGTGAATTTTCAAAAAACTCCTATGAGGTGGGTAAAAGGTAATGAAAAGTTCAATAAAATTTTTATATATCTAGAAGTGTTATAAAATCACTCCAATGAATTAAATTGAAAGTATATAGGTATTATATATGTCGTTTGATCCAAAATAAATTTAAATCAAATAAATAATTAGTTAATTAAAAATGTGGTTTTAAACTACAACTCAGTGTTTTCACTATTCATCCAAAATTTAATGTTTTTTAGAAAAATACCAAAAATTTACCCTAGGATAATTTTGATATTCCAAATCAAATAATGAAGTCTATTTTGAATGATAAAATTCATAAAATTTCAAAAATTGGGTATAACTATTCATAATGGCTAGTTTGATAGGTTGTGGTGTGTTGGAACTCGATGTTCCGTACCACACATGCTATTGTATTATTCAAAGATTAGCAAACCGTGGATGTGTGGGGTGTTACATTCTCCCCTCCTTCAAATAATTTCATCCTCGACATTTCTAGAATTTTACTGCAAAAAATGATTCAGGTGGTTCTTTATCATAAGTTCCTCAGGTTCCAACATTCCCTCTTCCATATTTTGGTTTCTCCATAGAACTATTACAAGACAAGTTGTCCAGTTTCTCAGCACTTGTTCTATTGTATCAAGAACTTTGACAAGCTCTTCACAATAAGAAAAATAGGGTTCCAGTCCTAATTCCTTGTAAGTAAGTACATGCGTTGGGTTAGGCATGTGTTTTCTCAACTGTGATACGTGGAATACATCTTGTACTTTGGAGAGACTTGGCTTCATTTCCAAACGGTAAGATACAACCCAAATTCGTTCTAGAATTTCGAATGATCTGATGTACCTAGGACTCAATTTAGACTTATTACCGAAAAATATAACACCCTTCAATGGAGATACCTTCAAGAATAAATGATCTCCTACCTAAAATTCCAAATCATTCCTTTGATTATCAGCATAGCACTTCTTCCAACTTTGAGCTGCTTTGATGTGGGTTTGGAACACCTTCACCTTTTCCATTTTCGTATAACGCTTTTCGTATAACGCTTCATATGGTTCCATCTGATTACACAAACGGAAGATATTGATATAGAAAAATCATTACAATGGTAAATATTGATCCCACATAAATTTAAAGTCAACTGAGCATGATCTCAATATATCTTCTAAGGTTTGAATAGTCTGTTCTGATTGTCTATACTTTTGGGGGTGGTATGCCCTCAAATGAAGTTCAGTATCATGGGATTTTAATGACATTTCCAGAATATTGATGTAAAACATAGATCACAATCAGAAACAATCAATAGTGGTACTCCATGAAGTCTAACAACTTCAATAATATATTTTCTTACCAATCGTTCAAGTGATTAATCTTATCTTATAGCAAGAAAATGTGCTGACATGGTATGAAAATCAAAAATAACCCATATTGCATCGTTCCTTCTAGGAGTCTTTGGTAGTTCCATGAAAAAGTCCACCATGATATTATCCAATTTTCACTCAGGTAAGGGAAGAGGTTCCAATACTCTTCCAGATTGTCACTTCCCAGCTTTCACATGTTGAAAAACCATACATCTTGTAACAAATTCAGCAATCTCCCTTTTCATGTTGTCCCACAAAAAATGTTCCTTCAAATCTCTATACATCTTAATGATACCAGGGTGTATAGAGAAATTGGAACTATGACCATCATCCAAAAATTACCTTTTTAGATCAGGTATATCTGGAACACAATGTCTCTTCCCAAATTTCAAAATTCCATCTTCATACACAAATTCACTCAATCTCCCTTTATTCACATCATCCATATTCTTTTGAAACTATTCATCACTAGTCTGAGAACTCTTTATCCTTTCTAGTAATGATGGTTAGGAAACCATTTGAAAAAGTATTGATGTTTCACCTTCCATGGTGATTCCCATATCCATCATTACTAGATCCATATATATAGGATTCTTTTCAACTCTCATCTTGTTCAAAACTCCATGATCCTTTCTACTAAAACCATATGCCACCTTATTTTCCTTCACCGAGTGGTAGTGTATTGTGCAATAATAATCATTGAACAGTTCAAGCCATCTCCTTTGCCTCATGTTGAGTTCCTTTTGTGATAAAATATACATCAAAATCTTGTTATAAGTATATATCTCACTTTTTCACCATAGAGATAGTGCCTATAAATCCTCAAATAAATGATTACAACTGCTAAGTCAAGATCATGAGTAGGATAGTTTTTATCATGAATTTTCAGTTGTCGTGATGCATAGGAAATAACTCTATCATTCAGAATAAGGACACAACCAAGTAATTTCTTCGATGCCTCACTACAAATATAAAATTCATCATTACCCAATTGTAGAGTAAAAATTGGAGCATTGGCTAATCTTCTCTTTAGATCAACAAAATGTTCTTCAAACTCCATTTTTCAAACATATTTAACCCCTTTACGTGTGATCTTGGTCAATGGGTTAGCCAATTGGACAAAATTATGGACGAAATTCTGATAATAACCTACTAGACCAATAAAACTGCATACCTTAGTTATACCCATCGGTGCTGGCCAATCATGGATTTCCGTGGTCTTAGAAGGATAGATAGAGATTCCATCCTTGGAGAAAATATATCAATGAAATGAAATCTCTTGAATCTAGAATTCACACTTTCTAAACATCCCATATAATTCATGTTTTTAAGAGTCTTCAGGATAATGCGCAAGTGATTTTCATGATCTTCATTGCTTTTGGATTATACCAAGTTATTATCAATAAATACCACCAAAACAATCATCAAGATATTCCTTGAAAACTCTATTTATTATATCCATAAATATAGAGGGTGCATTATTCAATCCAAAAGGCATTATTGTAAACTCGTAATGCCCGTACCTAGTTCAAAATACTGTCTTCAAAATTTCATCCTTATTCATACACAACTGATGATATCCAGATCTATGGTAAATCTTTGAAAAGTAATGAGCTCCATGAATTTGGTCCAATAAATCAGCAAGGAGAGGTAGGGGATACTTGTTCATTATTGTTATAACATTGATCTCCATGTAGTCAATGCACAACCTCATAGATCTATCTTTCTTCATAACAAAATTGACAGGTGATCCCCATGGAGAAACACTAGGGTAAATAAATCTCTTATTACTCCATTCCTCTAGTTTCTTCATTAGTTCCACAAATTCCACAGTGTCCATTCCATAAGGGGTTTTCGATATGGTGTAGAGACCCAAAGCCTAATGTACATGGACATTACATTACTTTTGCGGAATACTTAGTAGATAACAAAAACACACACACAAGGACCGTAATAGTTTAGTGTCTTTGGAAACTCGGAATATAATCTTCTAATCGTGGTGAAAGATCATCAACATCTCCCATAAAGATCTTTTTTTTAAAACCTAAATCCTTTCTTTATGTCCTAGGGAAAAGAAAACATAAAAGGGTGAGCTCAAATGCTCAGTAAGGATAAACAAAAGAAATATCAATCACATCATATTCATAAGAAGATAACATTTTGGAAATATTAACCTGCAAAAGGGAGCATAATTTCATAACATGGGATAAATCATAGTAGTGAAATGAAATCCCAATAATCAAAACATAAAACATGAAAATTTGTGAATACACACATAATCATAGAGAATCATTTCTTGTTAGTCAAGACTAATTTCCAAGACTATCTTAGTGGACAATGTCCATTTCTGAACCGAGTTCAATCCTCGTTTCAGTCTTGTTTTACTGAACTGGTATAACCTACCGTTCCAGCCATGTCTATCTCATGAGATAAAAAATATTTACCCAATGCATTGGAGGGAGATATAGGTCCCACCGATCTCTTAATGAAATCATTCTTACTTGTGCCACAACATAAACATAATTCATTCATCATAACCCAAAAAATAAAATGGGTTTCATAAACATCATCCAATCATCACATAATCCATATAAAAGAAATGGATATCATTTCATAATAAGGAAAGTGAAACCATGGAAATCATATATACATGATACTTGAAACATACACATATGAAATAATATCATCTTAGATGAAAAATGGTTTTGATAAAACACTTGAAATGAATTCTTGAGGAAAATTTCTTTTCTTCTTCAAAATCAATTTCTTTTAACAAAACATCATGTAATTTTAAAATAAAACTATTTTGTTGAAAATAGTCAAGAAATATTTGGAAGGAAAATTCATGCAAATAATGCTTTATAAAACCGTAAAAAATATGTTCGTGCTGTATAAGTTAAAAAAACATTCTTCTCGTACTTTTGCCGGAAAAGTCAAAAAGTACCTCGTAATAGAAAGATTCCATACATACCATGTAGTAAAAGTCAAAAATGGGTAAAAAGGACTTTAAACATACATGAATACACTTTTATAAAACATGGACATGGATGATAGAAATAACCCTAGTAAATAAATACGAATAAGCAATCTCAGATAAAAATGAGATTTGCAAAATTATCCCTTACCTTAGGTACGATATGCATTGTACGTTTCCGAACCTCCTGTATAATGATTTAAATAACGGTATTGAATTATTCCATAATCATACTTTATGATATCATATTTGGTCATATTCTCAGCTTCTTAGTAGTAATATTTCATTGTTACTTGTTATTCGGGTGTTTATAACCTTTTGTTCTTATGCGTGTTTTGTGAAAGAAATTATTCTTCTTCTCATTAGGTTATAGATACCTCATTTCCATAATGTTATTAGTGTAATATATATCATATTAATTCATTCAATTCATATATATAATCATTATGAAATGAAGATCATGTAGAACGAGTCGCATCACATCGTGGAGACGGTATTCCATACGTACGCACGAGTGATGATATCGTTCCTATGATCGTGGAATTGTATTGGAGTGTATGTATACTATTTCAGAATTAGTATCACTTTATAATAGTCATATATAGTAATTATTTACACCATTATACCCATCAATGTAAGGTGGTGGTGGAAAATAGATTACACCACGGCGTGGAGACTGTATTCTGTACGTACGCACGCGCGGTGATTTCTTTTTCCATATGATGGATAGATGGTGAAATAGGGTTGTTTCATACTTATAATAACATATCATTATATGAGTGATACTGATGTTATTACTTCATAATGAAACAAATAAAGAAGATGAAGTGGTAGAAGAAATAATGATGAAAGAATCGGTAACGAACATTACCTCTTCTTTGAAGTGATTCTTTGAGACATTCTTCTAGGGAACTAAATTGTGTCTTTTAAGAAGACCAGTACCTTTTGGATGTCTCTAGGGAAGTGTAGAGGAGAATGTTTCCGGGGTTTTCCGAGCATGAAGGCTCAATGTGGTGTGGGGAAGAGAGGGAGGAGGTTCCCTTTTATAAGGGAGGAGAGGGGCACCTTTCGAATAACTAAAAATATTATTTTATTATAAAGTCAAGTTCGGCATTAAATAGCTCCGAATTCTTTATTTCGAAGCTAAGGTGGGGACGGGTCGAAATCCTCTCATAAAATAGAATTTAGACAAGTTTAAGATCCTATTTTAACCTCATCATTTAGATTTAACATTAATTTAAATAATTGTACTTTTACCGTGTCTTCTTGTGTTCTTATACTATAAGGTTAATAAACTTACTATACGCAGCCAAAAGAACCCCAAGTTGTTTATTATTAATATATATAACCTTATCTAAGTCATTTGGCCAAACGTTAGATTTTTAGGAATAAAATAACAATTAATAATATAATATGTTTTTAAAACTATTTTATGTCAATTTTGACACTATTAAGTAATTATTTTTTGTAAAAATTATAACAGAATGATTAGTTCGAAAGAAATCAATTAAAGCATTACTAACATGTCATATTAATCTAGAAAATTAGTGGAAATCATAAAAAGTGTCAAATGACATTTATTTTTTTGTTTATAACATCAATTATGTCAATATTTCATTAATAAGATAATTACTGCATCATCATTGTGTCATAAATAAATTAAATTATTTAAAGTCTAAAATTTACAAATAAAATATAATTATGTAGGAAATATTTTTATCTTTTTAATGAATATTTATAGTCGAATTTATCTTATGTATAAACCCATATTAAAAATGATTTACTTATTAAACAATGATTTTAACTATTTTAACCCTTCTATAAATAAATTAATAATAAATGTCCTAATCTAATCCAAGTGGTTCTAAATGGTCATATTTTTATTAATAACGTTGTTTTTGGTCGAATTACAGTTGTCCAATATAATTAGGACATGTTTTAGGGTAATAATAATATCATTTTTACCCTTAATTACCCTATTTATTTTTAACCGTGGTAAAAAAAAGTAAAAGTTACTATTTACCAAAAAATTATTTTCATCTCATTGAACCACATTTTACTTACTAACATCATCCGTGTCTCTCGGATTTTCGAAATTCCACTCACAGAAGCGGTAAAATTATGTTTTATGAAAAATTCTGTTTTTTAACTACCACATAGTGGTTTCACTATTCATCAATAATTGAAAGTTTTCAGAAAATACCAAAATTTCAACCTATGATAATATCGATATTCCGAATCCAAAAATATGTCCATTTTGAAAAATAAAATTTATAAAATTTCAAAAAGTGGTTATTACTATTCATAACGGCTAGTTTTAATAATATTTTATTAGCATATCATTGTTTAGTGAAACTCGGTATTGCGTACGACGCAAGCTATCGAGGAAGGTTTTGATTTCGTGTAAAGCTAGCCACGCAAGTTTTGTGTGTATAAAAAGATTCCTTTAAAGATTAATATAACATAAAAGTCTCGAAGTTACATTCTACCCCCCATAAAATTAATTTCTCCCTCGAAATTTGTCGAGGTTATACATGGTTTACTATTGGAATGTTTCTTTAATAGAAACCCACATCATAAAAAGGAATACCAAAACCAATCTTTAAAAACAAAATTATAAAACGTAACGGTTCCCCAAATAAACTAATCACTGGGTTTCCACATAGGTGAAAATATGGATATGGAAGAGAAATCTAACCATCATGTTCTGATGGAGAGTGGTACAGAACATGGATATGGAAAAGACAGCAATCACAAAGCCATTAATATGTGACGATTTAAGGTACCATCTGATTCATCAGATATAAAAGGTCTAGGACAACATTTTTTTGGTTTTCAAGCTCACTTCCCTAAAGATGATGAAATTGGAATTAGAAGAAATAATTTCGTGATTTTGGTATAGTCTCACCGTTTGTCATTCTTTGGACAATTTCCACTTCATCTCTTAACGAAATGAAGTTGAATTTGTCATTCGTGATGTGTTAACAAGTCATGTGATAGAATGATGGGTCATTTCATCTGTCTCAAAAAAAATGTTAGAAAAGTTATCAAAAAATACATAAGTCCATATGTAGTGAGATTAATCATATATGGTTCCTAAAATGGACTTATACTTCACATATCATACTGCTTAATATAATAAAACTAGTTTCTACTAAACAGGGAATTCCTGTAGGCCAGTGGTAGGCGATAAAGGCCAGTCGCACTTCGGTTGTGGGTTCGATTCCCACAGCCTTATCCGACGCGATGGGTTGTCGCCCGTCCTGCAGGTTGTCCTTTTTCTAAAGTTATATTACTATAACATCCCATCAACAATATCAAAAAAAAATTATCCTTATACAATACTAACTTATGTCCAACATAATCCATTCCAATCTTTAGTCTTATCTAAAATACTTCGGTCCAAGCTCATAGTATAAAGAAAATGATCACGTGAATTCCATCATTTATCCCCCATATATCATAAGATATATCTTGTTGGTCAAGTTACAAATATTTGAATACCCTAATCATGTATTTTCTTGAAGAATTAATATCCATTGAACCTTAATGAAAACATGAATGTAGTTAAAAGTTAACACTTTCCACATACCAAAATCCTCAAAATTATATATCCTTAAACCATGATATCACTTAGTCCTTATATCAATCATGAGATCATGAATATTATCAAACATATTAGATTCTTGTTATCCCTTCATTATGTGCATATCACCTGCTTTCCAAAAATATTTCAATCACTTTTCATGGTTACCGAGGCCATAAAATTATTGAAAACCACAATAGACCAAAACATAAATATTCCAATATTCCATGATACTATATAAAACATTATTCTGGAATCCCATTACATAAACACTTAATCATTCCACCACATCGTTTTCATATTCAACATCGCCAATGGTGATCTCATGTGACTTCCCTTTGTCTTTTGCCTTAAGTGGTTGCTCACGTCGATCATCACTAACCCTTGGATTAGGGCATTTACTAGCATAATGCCCCATTTCCTTGCACTTGAAGCATTGAAGTGTTATTGGTACGTTCTCTGCAGTCTTTTATTTATTCACATCATTAGAAACCCTTTTTCCATTACTTCGACACTCAGCTGCTTGATGATATTCTTTTCCACACTTAAAACATTTTCTAGTCCCTTTAAGACAATCTCCACCATGCTTCTTTCCACACTTTGAGCATAAGGAAACATTCATCTTCTTTTCACCATTATTTTGAGATTTCTCCTAGAACTTCATCTTTCATTTCTTTTCAAAACTATGAGATGGATAAGTAAAACCAACTTCCATTTCTACCTTGATAGCACAACGCACAATTTCTTCATAGCTACTGAAGTCTCTTATAGCTAATGCCCTTCGAAGATTTGGTTTTAAGCCATTGAAGACTCGATCAACTTTACATTCAAGTAGGATCATAAATCCAGATGCATACCTTGAAAGCCTTGTAAAATTCACTTCTTATATACCAATAGATTCATCATACTTTTTCTTTAGTTCAAGAAACTCCTTCTCCAACTTTGTCCGAAGAATACGAGGGAATTACTTATTGAAAAATAAGTTCTTGAACTCGTCTCATTCTATAGACTCAATTTCATACCTTTTCCTCGTATTCTTAATAAGATTCAACCATTGATCAGCATCACCTTCCAAACGATACACTGCTAAAATGAATTTATCTTGCTCAGAACATTGAGGAACTGAAAATATCTTTTCAGTACTACTAATCCATTTTTCAGCAACAAGTGGATCAGAAGACCCACTAAAAGAAGGTGGATGTTGCCTCATGAAGGAATCAATAGAATATTGTTCCCTTCTCTGCTCATTTGGATGTCCAGAATGATTCATATCTTGTGTAAGTATAACAATAAGATTTTTCCCTCCATCTCCCATAAAATTTGTTTGTTCAGGAGGACAATCATTGCATTGTCCATTGCATTGATCAACACGGTTCCTTCGGGTTCCAGCCATCATCTAAAACCCAAAAATAATAGTGTGAGAGGAAAAATTCATGATAGGGAAAAAAGCATAATAGATGGGGAGTATCCTCAATACCTAACATCTTACGTTAAATTCTATGATCATTACCGTAGTTCCAATACTGTATCCTATACGTATACTTATCCTTAGGGACATCCCTAGACATACCTTAGAAATATCTCTAGGGATCTCACTAATGTTTTCACATCCTAGTTTCCAAAGCTTGACTAAACCTTTCCTTTGATACCAACTATAGATACCCGAAGCCTGACGTACATTGACATTACATTACTTTTGCGGAATACTTAGTACATAAAAAAAACACACACACAAGGATAGTAACAGTTTAGTGTCTTTGGAAACTCAGAATATAATCTTCTAATTGTGGTGAAAGATCTTCAAAATCTCCCATAAAGATCTTCTTTTTTTTAAACCTAAATCCTTTCTTTATGTCCTGGGGAAAAGAAAACATAAAAGGGTGAGCTCAAATTCTCAGTAAGGATAAACAAAATAAATATCAATCACATCATATTCATAAGAACATAACATTTTGGAAATCTTAATCTACAAAAGGGAGCATAATTTCATGACATGGGATAAATCATAGTAGTGAAATGAAATCCCAATAATCATAACATAAAACATGAAACTTTTTGTAATACACACATAATCATAGAGAATCATTTATTGTTAGTCAAGACTCATTTCCAAGACTATCTTAGTGGACAAAGTCCATTTCTGAACCGAGTTCACTCCTCGTTTCAGTCCTGTTTTTCTGAACCGGTATAACCTACCGTTCCAGCCATGTCTATCTCATGAGATATGAAATCTTTACCCAATGCAATGGATGGAGATATAGGTCCCACCCATCTCTTAATGAAATCATTCTTACTTGTGCCACAACATAAACATAAATCATTCATCATAACCCAAAGAATAAAATGGGTTTCATAAACATCATCCCAACATCACATAATACATATAAAATAAATGGATATCATTTCATAATAAGGAACATGAAACCAAGTAAATAATAGAGACATGATACTTGAAACATACACATATGAAATTATGTCATCTTATATGAAAAATGGTTTTGATAAAACACTTGAAATGAATTCTTGAGAAAAATTTCCTTTCTTCTTAAAAATCAATTTCTTTTAAAAAAAAATCATGTAATTTTAAAGGAAAAATATTTTGTTGAAAATAGTAAAGAAATATTTTGAAGGAAAATTCATGCAAATACGGCTTTATAAAACCGTAAAAAATCCGTTCGTGTTGTATAAGTTAAAAAACATTCTTCTCGTACTTTTTCCAGAAAAGTCAAAAAGTACCTCATAATAGAAAGATTCCATACATACCATGTAGTAAAAGTCAAAAATTGGTAAAAAGGACTTTAAACATACATGAAAACACTTTTATAAAACATGGACATGGATGATAGAAATAACCCCAGTAAATAATTACGAATAAGCAATCTCGGATAAAAATGAGATTTGAAAAATTATCCCTTACCTTAGGTCCGATATGTTTTGTACGTGTCCGAACCTCATGTATAATGATTTAAATAATGTTATTGAATTATTATATAGTCATACTTATTTTTATGATATCATATTTGGTCATATTCTTATCTTCTTAAGAGTAATATTTCATTGCTACTTGTTAATCAGGTGTTTATAACTTTTTGTTCTTATGCGTGTTTTGTCGAATAAATTCCTATTCTTATCTTTAGGTTATAGATACCTAATTTCCAGAATGTTATTAGTGTAATATATATCATATTAATTCATTCAATTCATTTATATAATCATTATGAAATGAAGATCATGTTGAACGAGTGGCATCACATCGTGGAGACGGTATTCCGTACGTATGCACGAGTGATGATATCATTCCTATAATCATGGAATTGTATTGGAGTGTATGTATACAATTTCATAATTAGTATCACTTAATAATAGTCATATATAGTCATTATTTACACCATTATACCCATCCAAGTAAGGTGGTGGTGGAAAATAGTTTACACCACGGCGTGGAGACGGTATTCCGTACGTACGCACGCGCGGTGATTTATTTTTCCGTAGGATGGATAGATGGTGAAATAGGGTTGTTTCATACATATAATAACATATCCTTATATTAGTGATACTGATTTTATTACTTCATAATGAAACAACTAAATAAGATGAAGTGGAAGAAGAAATAAAGATGAAAGAATCGGTAACAGACATTACCTCTTCTTTGAAGTGCTTCTTTGAGAACTTCTTTTAGGGAACTAAAATTGGTCATTGAAGAATACCAGGACCTTTAGGATGTCTCTAGGGAAGTGGATAGGAGAAAGTGTCAGGTTTCGGCCGAGATTGAAGGCTCATTGTGGTGTGAGGAAGAGAGGGAGGAGGTGCCCTTTTATAAGGGAGGAGAGGGGCACCTTTGGAATAACTAAAAATATTATTTTATTATAAAGTCAAGTTCGGTTTTAAATAGCTCCAAATTGATTTATTTCTAAGATAAGGTAGGTATGGGTCGAAATAATCTCATACAATATAATTTAGACAAGTTTATGTTCCTATTTTAACCTTATCATTTAGATTTAACATTAAGTTAAATAATTTTACTTTTACTGTGTCTTTCTTGTGTTCTTATAATATAAGGTTAATAAACATACTATAAGCACCTAAAAGAACCCCAAGTTGTTTATTATTTATATATATATATCCTTATCTAAGTAATTTGGACGAACCATATATTTTTAGGAATAAAATAACAATTAATAATATAATATTTTTTTTAAAAACTATTTTATGTCAAATTTGACACTATTTAGTAATTAATTTTTGTGAAAATCATACCAGAATTATTAGTTCGAAAAAAGTTACTTAAATAAATACTAAAATATCATATTAATCTATAAAATTAGTTTAATTCATAAAAAGTGTCAAATTACATTTATTTTGGTGTTTATAACTTCAATTATGTCAATATTTCATTAATAAGATAATTACTACATCATCATTGTGTCATAAATAAATTAAATTATTTAAAGTCTAAAAATTACAAATAAAATTTCATTATGTAGGAAATAATTCTATATTTCTAATGAATATTTATAGTCGAATTTATCTTATGTATAACCCCATATTAAAAATTATATACTTATTAAACATTGATTTTAACTATTTTAACCCTTCTTTAAATAAATTAATAATAAATGTCCGAATCTAATCCAAGTATGCCTAAATGGTCATATTTTATTCTTAAGGTTGTTTTTGGTCGAATTAAATTTGTCCAATATAATTAGAACATGTGTTAGGGTAATAATAATATCATTTTTACCCTTAATTACCCTATTTACTTTTAATCGTGGTAAAAAAAGTAAAAAGTTACTATTCACCAAAAAATCTTTTTCATCTCATTGAACCACATTTTATTTACTGAAATCTACCGTGTCTCTCGTATTTTTGAAATTCCACTCACAGCAGCGGTAAAATTATGTTTTATGAAAAATTCAGTTTTTTAACTACCACTTAGTGGTTTCACTATTCATCAAAAATTTAAATTTTTCAGAAAAATACCAAAATTTCACCCTAGGATAATTTTGATATTCCGAATCCAAAAATGAGGTCCATATTGAAAAATAAAATTTATAAAATTTCAAAAAATGGTTATTACTATTCATAACGGCTAGTTTTAATAATATTTTATTAGCATATTATTATTTAGTGAAACTCGGTATTGCGTACGACGCAAGCCATCGAGGAAGGTTGCGATTTCGTGTAAAGAAAGCCAAGAAAGTGTTGTGTGTAAAAAAATATTCCTTTGAAGATTTATATAACATAAAAGTCTCGGGTGTTACATATGTGCCTTGATCCAGGAATTTAATCAACGGAAAACTCAATTTCTCATTCTAGATGGTGTCCAGGTAATTCTTCAGGAAACACATCAACATATTCTTTCACAATAAGTACATCCTCTATTTGAACCTCCCTTTCCTAAACCACTATTATTTCATTCTCTTCCTCCCCAATAATTGAATTTAGTTGAGCTACTGTGGGTGGATCTAGATAAGAACTGGGTGGTGACGATTTCCCTCTAAAGATAAGTTATTGTTTATCATCCTAATCAAAAATCATAACCTCCTTCTGCTTTTAATAAATTTTTACTTCATGGTCTGAATTCCAATACATACTGAGTATTATATCAAATTAAATCTTGGGTATGATGATGAGATCTATAGATAATGAACATTTATGTGCTCTAATGCGGACGGATTCACAAAAAAATATTGGAATGATACTTCTCTTCAGAGTTTTGACTATAAACTATCTTGTTAAATCAAATTGAAAATATATAATATTATTACCAAACTGGGAAGATATGAATCAATGCGATGATCAAGAATCAAACAATTCATTTTCTAAACTTGAGGAAACCATTAAATTACCTGCCACTACATGTTTCAGAGCATCAACCTCAGCAGTAGTGATCGCATAAGCTTGGCCATGATCCCTTGAACTTTTCTGAGGTATGATTTCTTGAAACATAGAAAATTCATTTAAATAATGTCCCATATCCCTGTAATTGTATAATTGACTATTGGTAGTGTTTTTATTTCCCATATAATTACTAGAAATAGGGAATTTATGTCCACATTTGTAGCATACTCGTTTTTCTTTTAGACAGGCACCAGGGTGCTTCCTTCAAAAATTATCACAGGGTGGAAATTCAATTCTTCCCTTCTTCACTATTTCCTTAATTCCTTTCCCATAGTGTTCAGATGATCTCTTCTTCTCTTAATTTTATTTACATTCATAATACGTTGAGAATACATTTTCTGTCTTGATAACACACGAGAGAATATCTTCGTATGATGAGAAGGATTGTGATACAAATTCTCAATAGAGAAATGGTTTTATCCCATCCATTAAATGATCAATCTTACTTCTTATGTTACATATATAATCTTATTCATGCCTCGCTAACGTTGTAAATTTGGCTTCATACATTGCAACATTATCATCCTCCTTTTTCTTCAGACTCAGAAATTGTCGTTCCATATATGCTCGATGGTCATGAGGAAAGTATTTTTCAAAGAAATTTTCTTTAAACTCCCTCAATTCCATATTTGATACTTCCTCTTCATCCTCTATCTTTTGAATCAATGACCACCATTGATTAGATTCTCGAGTGAGGTAGTAAACTGCCATGACAACGTTTTCTGTTTCCCTACTCCCCAAAGCGTGGAATATTTTCTATAAGGAATTTAACTATTGATCAGCCACTAATGAATTTGTACTACCATTGAATGTTAGTGGTTGTTTCCTCATAAATCTATATAACATTGATCCTCCACTCTATGGATCATGGTGCTCCATACGGGTATGGTTATTATTCATAACCTGAGTTATTTGTCCCAGTATGGTGATAAACTGATTAGCACCAGTTGTACCACCAGCTCCACTATAATTATCTTGAATATGAGGGAAATATCTACATTGAGTGTGTGCATTTATATGGTTTCCATTCCTTCCACTTGGTTCCATTTCTATAAAATTTCATACACTAGATTAGTTTATTTATCACAATACATAAATCCAAACATGGAAAACACTTAACATAAATTGAAAATTTTATGGATATAATCTATAACCATAAAAAATGTTTTCATTGAGGTAGTATATACTCATAAACCCTTAATAATGGTTTGAAATGAAAATGATAATTATCCTAAGCATATCCCCTAGGAGTGTCGTTACCAAGTGTGAAGCAAGGCCCGATGTCATGCACCAGTTCCCCTTCAATCTAGCTCAAAGAGGTGTGTTTGGGTTTTACACCTAGGTATATATATTCTAGAGCCACCTCTACTTTCTAGTATCCAGATAGGGATGTATTGCTTGGAAAACTCACAAAATCTCTACAATACCAAAATTTTAAGATGTTCATCTATACTAATTCTCAAAGTATATCTTAGGGATATGTGCTTTAATAAGAGTTTATCTAAATATAGTTTCCAAGGATTTTAATAAATTTCCTATGATACCAACTATATTGCCCCGACCCTAGTTACCCAAATTCGATGCATTATTACATAACATTTTCATGATCACAATGAAATCATGTCTCAAAAGACCGATCAGTTTCGTATTATTGGAAACAAGATTCATACAAAAGTTCAACTTTACAGCTTGAAGAGAAATACAACACAAATATATTTCATTTGAAACATCCAAGCCTCCTAGATTATGCATACAAGTCACTCATAACTAAATTTTACATATTCTTGGAAAATGAAACATAAAAAATGGGTGAGCTCAAACGCTTAGTAAGGGTATGAAATACAGAGGAAAACAACATAATTATTAGGCATGGTGAATAATTGAAACCACATGCCTTTACAAATAATAAAAATGAATAATTTTATAGAAGGAATATGTGCTGAGTAAATAGTTCCCTGATAAAACATTATAATTGGTATTCTACTAGTAGAATGTCCAAATGAACCATCAATATTATTTTCATAAAAAGAGGATGTATAATACTGGACATTCTGAAACAATTTGGCAAGAACTCATCCAAAACGCCTAAAAATGTTTAAGGCCTCGGCCAAAACCATATATCAAATTTGGAAAGGACTCAGCCAATTCCATGTATAGTTGTCTCAAGAGACCTAACGATGCATGAAGGATCTATAACGGGATCCACCCGTCACTTACTAAGTCTAATACATTCCTCATATGAAAAGGTTTAAACATATCATAAACATTCGTATTAAAACTACCTTACAAAATATCAATAATTTAACCATCATACATTAATGGTATAAAAATAGAACTTCCACAGTCAAACATATTACAAAATCTTCAATACAATAAGGATGATTTTTATCATAATAAATCAACTTCAAATAAACTTAAAATCAATCAAAGGATGTTGACATTGTTGAAATCCAAAACCTTTTTAGAGAAATATCTTTTTCTATTTTGAAGTAATTTATGTGTCACATATTTATAAAGAAAACATTTAATTTTGATAAAAATATTATAAACTTGTAAGGGAAGCATTGATGATTTTATAACGGAAAAAAATAGTTGCACCCACCGTATAAGTTAAAAAAACATTTTAACAATAAATTTGTCCCAAAGGTCAAAAAGTACCCCATTTGGAAAACAATGGAAATATTACTTTCAAAACACATAAGGGTTTAAATGAATTTAACCCATTGTATAGTAAATAGAAAAAAAAATTTAAATAAATTTTGTAGAAACATGGATGTAGATGATAAAGAGGTCCCAGTAGATAATTACGTATAAACAACCTCTGATAATGAAGAGATTGTAGATTTAACCCCAAGATTGTAATTTTCCATGGACGAGGGTTGGTTAACCTCATTTATAGTGGTGAAATAATATTTATTAAATTATACAAGAATACTATACATTAATATTATATCATATATGATCTCTCAACATTGCTTTGTTAATAATACCTAAATATTATTGTTGTTTCGGGTGTAAATGAATTCATTTTACTTTATATTAATTGTTATGTGAGTCATAATTGTTATGGATGGGATTTATATTTTTAATATCCAGAATGATATCAAGTCTTTAATAAATTTTATTAATCATAAAATGAAAATTAGTCTTGAATGGATGCGACAGGGAATGAATCTCATCACGTTCGTGGAGACGGTAATCCGTACGTACGCACAAGAGACAATATCATTCTTTTGATAATAAAATAATATATAATTGGATTTTAAATCATATATAAAAAATAATTATAATTTTATATTCATTATTAACATCAATTACAGATCATTATTATACCCTTCAAAATAATAATGTATTGAATAACAATTACACCACGATGTGGAGAATGTAGGTCGTACGTACGCTTGTATGGTGACATGTCATTCAAAGGATGGATAGAATAATTAACTTGGATGTACCATATTTATAATAACATCACATTATATATAATATTGTGGATTTATTATTTTATAATGGAAATAACAAAGAAAGAAGAAGTAGAAGATGAAAAGAACTTGAAAGAGGGTGGTGAAATTATTATCTCTTCTTCGGGTACTTCTTTTTGATTTGATAATAAGGGCTCCTTAAATTGGCTTTATAACTAATAAGTGTCCTCTAGTATTAAGATAGGACTATTGAGAGGGTATTTATGTATAGTTTTTTCCTATCCAAATGGCTTTGATGGTTGAATTAGTGAGAAGGTGGAGTGTAGTTTTATACGAGGGGTGATGGGTACCTTAGGAAAAGATAGAAATATTATTTCATAATAGAATCATTTTCGGTTTATAATGGATTAAAAATGTATTATATATAGGATAAAGTGGGGATGGGTCTAAAACCACTCAACAAATAGGTTTTAGATAGTTTTGAATCACTAAATAAACATTATATTTTAGATTTTACTGTTAGTTAAGTAGTTTGACATTTACCATGTCTCTTTGTAGTTTTATATTACATGGTTAATAAACATACTATATACTTCCTAGAGAACCTCAAGTGGTTCATGAATGATACACCTATCATTATATAATTCATTCTTCAGAACCTTATATTATTAGGAATATAATATCAATTAATAATATAATATTTATTTTAAAAACTCTTTTATGTCAATTATGACACTATTTGGTATTTTGTTTTTTTCAAAATTCATAACTGCATTATTACTTCGAAAAAATTCATCTATCCAGCCCTAATATGTCATATTAACCGATAAAATTAGTTGAATTCGTAAAATGTCTGAAATTACATTTATTTGGATATTTATAATATCAATTATTTTAATATTTCATTAATTAGGTAATTACTACATCACTATTGTGTCATAAATAAATTTACTTATTTAATGTCTAAAAATTATAAATAAAATACCATTATGTATGAAATATTATTATATTTATAATGAATATTTATAATTTAATTTATCTTTTGTAAATCCCTATATGAAAAATGATTTCGTTATTAAACTTTTATTTTAACTCTTTTAATGCTTCTTTGAATTAAATAACAATAAATGTCTTAATCTAATCCATGTGGAACAAAAAGGTTCATATTTTATTCATAAGGTTGTATTTGGTAGAATTATACTTAACCAACAGAATTAGGACATGTGATAGGGTATTAATAATATCATTTTTTACCTTAAATTCCATATTTACTTTTAACCGTGGTAAATAAAAGTAAAAAGTTACTTTTCATCAAAAAATATTTTCATCTTATTGATACACATTTTTCTTCCTAATTTCAACCTTTTCTCTCTGATTTTTGAAATTACACCCATAGAAGCGGTAAAAATATGTTTTATGTCAATCTGAAAATTCCCCTATGAGGTGGGTAAAATACGGTAAAAAGTTCAATAAAATTATTATTTATCTAAAATTATTATAAAATAACTCCAATGAATTAAATTGAACATATATTGGTATTATATATCTGTATTGACCATATATAAATTTATATAAAATAAATAATTATTTAAATAAAAATTCAGTTTTAAACTATGAATGAGTGTTATTCATTAATCATCAAAAATTGAATGTTTTCCGAAATAATACCAAAAATTCTCCCTAGTGTAATTTCAATATTCAAAATCCAAAAATGATGTCCATTTTGAAGGATAAATTTTAAAAAATTTCTAAAATTGGGTATTACTATTCATAACGGCTAGTTTGATTAGTCGTGTTGTGTTAGAACTCGATTTTGCGTACAACACAAGCACCAATATTATTCAAAGATAAGCATACCGTAAAAAGAATGGGGTGTTACAGATTCTATACAGGTGGTCACTGAAAAATGGTTTAAATGAGAGGGTTATCCAGTAATAGAGAACAAGTTTTGAGAATAATTTTTGTCAATAGTGTTTTGGTATATTTTTTAGGCTATAAATTAACAAAGATAGGATAAAAAGGTGTCTAGTATTTTCTTCCTGATTAGTGTGAAGATTGTGGTCATGGATATGGGCACTCTTATACCTAGTGGGTATGCCTCATCTTCCCTATATTTTTTTCTTTCAAGTTTCTTCTTCTCTATGGAGGTTAGTTGATCCCACTGGGTCCAATGGATAAAATTTTCAGATCAAGTGATAGGGATTAAATTAATTGTGGATGCATCTTGATTGGATAGCCAGAATCATTGAGGTGGTCTAGTGTGTGACACAAATGAATCAGTGGTGTTGGGTTTTAGTTTGTTCCACAGGGAAGGAAACACCATTGAAAAAAATGATAGAGATTTGATTTTTATCTCATTATTTTTAGTTTTAATTAGATTGAGATCTCAAAAGATGAATATGACTCAGGTATGTTGGGAAGATTTATTGAAGGGATGGTCGGTTTTCCATAGGATCGTGTTTACCTTATATGAAAATAATTTTGGTCAATTATAATATTTAGTTCTGGAATAAATTGATAGAAGGGAATGGTGAGAAAAATGCTTTTTCTTGACAGGGGAGGGTAGATGATTGTATCATTTTATACACTGGGTTGGTGTCTATGTAATATGTTTGTAAAATTTTTGTATGAGGCGATTCTATTGGAAACAAATATATCTGACCCCTACTAGTGGAATGTATTGACGACATTGTTGGTTTTTAATGTAATTAAAATTAATCTTTTAGTCAAGTAATATTACAATTTGAGTATAGTTTCATGGATTGTATAGACCAATGGATAATTTATCTATGTGAATAAACTCGTTTATGGTCTATTTTCTCATATTCTACATGGAGAATATGATTAATAAGATATGACATGTTTGTGGAAGATATTAATAGTTAATGGTGGACCCCTAGATGATGAGATCTATGTGATATTAATGTAGACCATATATAATGATATTTAGATTCAATTTAGATTAGAGTTAAAATGACAATCTATATGTTTCACAAATAAGAAAAATAATAGTGGGATGTCCAGATGAAAGGTGACCAACATGTTTAGTTTTGTAGGTATTAAATGGTGATTTACCATGTGTATTTCAGAACTAAATAATGTTTATAAATAGTGTAACAAGACTAGATATTTTGAAAAGAACAATATGAGGGGGAATTTCAAAGAGTACTATAACACAAAAAAACACGAATTGACTAAGAATTATGATTATAAGGTAAACATTGGAATAAAACATAGAAAATGAAACAAGAATATATATATTTATATATTCATGAAATGTAAAGAATATATAGATATAACCTACCGAAAACCACAATATGGTTTCTAGATAACCATATTATTATTATTCTATTGTATGTTTAGTTAAAAATCATCACCAAATCAAAATTCAACTCTAGTCAGTACCTGATGAAAATTGATCGACAACATATATGTCTATTTCTTTAATCCCTACTATTATATCCTATATGAAACTTTTCTTGAAAATTAAATAGTGTTGTATATATAAATGTAAAATTAAATCAAATAAAAGTTTATGTTCTAAATGATTATGATGTTATGTGATTTACCAGACTAATAAAACCATCCATAGATGAAATATCACTTGGAACACATCTAATCATATTATCATATAATTCAATCAGTGATTTCCATAGGGAAATGACCTTTGCATCTTGTATCTTTATATGAGTCCCCAATTATTGAATTGGGATTTTCATTGCAATAAACTCCCTCTGAGAATCTCTGGGTAGGGAGTAAAAAATAGAAGGGGGTAGATGAAGATGAAATCCCGTGTGGAATGCCAAATACCTCATATAGTAATAGTCCCAAACCCTTTACGTATAGGTGAAAATGATGGTTCATCTAAGGGACTTGACCAAAAGGATCATCTTGGGACACTGAGAAAGACTGCATAGAATTAGAATCCCGTATTTTTTTATTTTTATCAATAAATAAAATATCATTCATATTTAAACAAATACATATTATCATAGTAACAACTGATAAAAATTTATCCCAATGAAAAATAAATTCTTAACTAAACTTCTTTGGCGGGATCATTCAAATAAATCCAGTCATATTTATTAAGAAAATCCAACCAAATTTATGTTCAGGAGACTTGGAACCGTAAATTCTTAGACTAAATTAAACAATGATAAATCACCAATTTAATATATGAACAAAATAATTTTATCTTATAAGTATTTAAACTAATGAAAATATTACCCCAGTCGACCTATTTTTGAAAAAAACTATATGACCCAACAGTGTGGGGGATAATTTTCTTATTTCAACTTGATGATTTTTTACTTGAAACAACCAACAAAAACAACATGTAATTTAATAGTAATGTATAAAATATCATATCCTTTTCATATACATGTATATATATATATAATCATATTAATATAATAATATATATTTTAATACCCTACAGGATGATGGCTATCAACAAACACCTTCCACTACCCACTAGGTACCCCTTCAGGTACCTTATCATAATGTCGCTGATTGGTCAATGAGATATCATTGAATTCATTCAATAATCATCATTTAAAATCATTCTATTTCTTACCCAAAATTTTCACCATTTAAATTAATGACATAAGATTAGTAATGGTAATGTTGAATAACATCTATAAAATGAGAATAAATTTTAAAATATTATATTTTAATTACATAATGACATTAAATAGTGCCATAATGTACTGTAAATACCTTTATCTGGGAATCAAAGACTTCATTATTTGAATATTAAGGCATATACCTCTAATCAAAATAGGTAATTAGAAGGTCATCAAGCTCGACCACCAGCTAGCATAGAATATGGACAAATACTCCTCTAAAATCATTTGTGGGGCCCCATAATTGTTAAATAGGACAACTATATTCAATATGTTTAGATTCCAAAGATCTTAATTGTTCATATTTTTCTCCTAAGAAACATTGTTATCATATTTATTAAAAATATAGTTAGTAGTAAAAAATGTGTAATAACACTATGCACATTAATATTTATACCTAAAACTATCACCCTAAAATATCTACACAAATAAAAAGGAGTGACAACCAATTATCTCACTGTTTAACTTGCTGAATTGCAGGGTAATGTACCAGATGGTGATGGGGTGGAGAAGGAGGGTGTCATATATGTTGACATAATAGAGTAGTGTGTGAGAGATGCTGATGGGGGAAGAAAGAGGGTGTCACAGGTTCTATAGGGAGGGAGATCGATGAATCGTTAGTTTTCTATGGGGTTGGGGGAACAGCAAATAAGATTTTAATGAGATAAATGAATTGTTATTTCTTTTAAATTATTATATTTAATAAAGTCAAATTATCTTCTAATCATACATTTCAAAAAATTCATGTATAAAAAACTTATAAATGTTAACAAATGCAAACTACTGAAGAACAAAAAATATCCTTGACTATGATAATGAATGAATTTACATATAAAAAAAGTTCTTGATTAATTAATGGATGACTACACATACTGTCATTTTCCCCTTCAATAATGTCATTTCCTACTCCAAAATTACATCATCCACCCTTACAAGACTAATATTTTTAAAATGTTGATCGACAAATAATTTTGTTTCTTGCCATTGATAGGATTCAATTTCAGAGGTAATATATATCACTTCATCACACATATCATAAAATTCTATTTGTTTTTTGGGAAAAACTACACTCCATTCCTCATCCACAACATCTTACCCGAAATATAATATTTTATTTTTTGATGAAAAGATATAAAAATCATGCAATTCATAGTTACAATCATCCATTAAGAAAGATATGTTTACAGAAAAAAATTGAATGGAATATCTTTTATAACCCCTAACAATATTTACCCACATTTATTTGAATAAAACAATTGAAAAATTCATTTGGAAGTATAATTCGATAATATCAGTCAACATTCCAAACTATTCCAATTAAAAAACTGAAAATATACCACTATTATGTGTTTTCAGAACCTCTTCACATTTGATTGTAAATGATTTAATGTCATTCACACTGTAATCATCAAATTTTATAGCCAATTTAGAGGACCTTATTCCAGAAACATCAAATCTTCTGAAAACTCATCTCCGATATCAATATTTATTATCTAAAAAAATTAATACAAATTGTAAGATTTATAAAATATGTGTCAACATAATATACATATTTATTATAATTATCTTGATAAAACTTAACCTATAAAACATTATAAAAGTTATTTATTAGAATATTTTGTTATATCTTTCTCATTTCATGTTCAGATTCTCATTTGCCTCTTTTTATTCTGTGCTCTTCAATAAATGGATATGAAATTTTACTGTTTGACATAACATATCTATGTGCTTTTAATAATTCCAATTCTTTCAGTGTAACATTTGATATCCTGCCAATTTATTGGAAAATAGTTGGAATGATTGTTGATTTGCTAGGTAGATTAGATTGATTCTATGTGTCATTAACATGTACAACACAATTTAATATTGACTCTATATCATCCACGTATCAGGAATAAATATAAGAAACTACTATTCTAAAACGACTTTATAAATAGTTCCATCATGTTGAGATTTATGTTTAATGACATATTACAAATAACCAAGATATCATTGAAATAAATAAATAAAACATAATTATGTATTTAATGAAGTTCCATGAATTGGTTACGTAAGATGAAAAAATTATAAATAATGTACCACTCAATTGGATACATCCATTGATAATGTACAATGACTCCAATTAGTTTTCCTCGACCAAATACATAGTAAAATGCATCATGACTAAAAAAATGTAGGAAAGATCATCTTTATTGAAAAAAGTGCCAAAAAAATATCCTAAACATTTTCAAGTTCATCTAGTTGTAGATTTCTCTCACATATTAGTCTATTGAATGTGGAAAATTAGTTTACAACTGTAGTGACCATTTCATGTAATAATGTATGAAATGGTAATTGTAGTAACTACTAAAACCAAATATGTGAATCATTAATATTCAATCCATGTATCCTACAATTATTTAATTTGAAAAAAATCTGAATGTTACTTAAATACCCATAAGATACCATCACATGTTTTATAATTTGAACGAATGAATATTTATACCTATTTTTCATTGAAAAAATTGGTGAATCATTATTTCCATTCTCAATTAGTATAATATCACAGTTTATGTTCAATATTTTTATGTCATTTCATGAATTGTTATGGTCCTATAATTTTCCATGCTTATTAAACAATGTGAAGATGAAATTGGAATAAAATTTATTCTCAACCTTCATAACTTAATTATTATTCAACAAAAAATTAAATTACTAATATATAAATTTTAAGAATATACTTTTTTTATCTATTGTTTCGATCCAATTTCACATGATGATTCACTTTAAACTCATTAATCACTATCATTCAAATGATGCACCTTCCCAAATTTTGGTTCAATATTTCCACGTTGTTCCAAAATTTATCAGTAGTAAAAAACGTTGGAGGTGCTATACAATCAATAAAACCATTGAATTTTGTTTTTTTTATACCAAAATCTGTGAGATGCATCGAGAAATATTTTATGACACATGAATCGTCATTTTTTACTATAAGGTAGTCATTCAGGATCAAAATGAAAGTTACATATAGGAAAAAATCGAACCACTGTAATTGTTCCAACATTATATATTCCCAAGTCTAGGGAAGTCACTAATGGTCCATATTAAATTATCATGCCTTTTGAACATTTTTATAGAAGATACATAATATGTATCAACATAGTTTCTCCATAACTCCTATAATTATCCAATTGAAGGATACAAGTATACATTAATATCATTGCCAGAAATGTTTTCCAAGAATAATCATAGAAATGATAAAACATTCTGTTTCATACACATATATGGAGGTAGACATCAATTGATAAAAAATATGCCAGTTTATATAACTAGTGCTCAAATTTCGAAATGGGTTGAAACCATCAACATCCAATACCAATAACACATTCATAGGATCATATGGTAAATATGTATATAATGAATCAAATTTAATCCCTAATTTTGTATCTATTAGATGTCACCTTAACCCAACATTGTTATTTTCTATATAATTAAACATCAAATGCTCAACGTTTTTTAATGACTTGAATAATCCTAAAAATCAAGATATTATTGGAAAATTAGACAAAAACATTAAAATTGTTTTATTTTTTTTCTTCTTCATAATAGTATGATGATTTAAACGTCCAAAATTAACCATTGACTACCATCGAGTAAAAGAAATTTTTTTTAATCCTATCATCTTAAATATTATCCCCAACAAAGTATAAAATTATTCTGACAAGCATGTATTTTTGTTTTATTTAGACCAAGATTCTTAACTACATTATTCATATCATAAAAAGACTCGAGGATATTAGCATTAGGAAATACATCATGAGACAATTCCAATATCACATATATCAGGTTATTTTAAATTCTTCAAAGGAATTTCATATGTTACAACATTAGTAGAAAAAATTGTTTTGAATACTTTTGACATCCACCATAAAAAACATGATTTCCCTCATAAAAAATATCATGAAATTCATTTTTCTACCCAGTTATGTTCTTTCATACATTAGTGTCTACAAAAATCAATAAGAGGTTCTACTGATAGGTTATAATATTGACCTACTTTTTTCTTATAGATCCAAAAACATAACTTTTCATGTTATTTTTATAGAACATGCAATTTGTTGATCTAATATGTATTGATGTTGATATTGTTTTATTTTAATGCCAATATAATTATGTATAAGGTTTTTCATTTTATTTACCATTGTTCAAGAAGTTGGGAGCCCAATTTTTTGATTGGCATCTGTGATCAAACATTTTTAATGTTTGATTCCCCAAGCCAAATCTGACACAAATATTTATCAAGGAAATTCTTCAATATCATGTGTTTTTAAACATCATGTATCTTAAACCATATTCTAAATTTACATTTTTGACATGGGAATCACATTTTCCCATCAATAGATTGATTTAAAAATGGAAAATCTAGAAAATACACTAAACACATAGCATACTGAGGTGTTTTCCTCAGTTATGTGATATATCTTTTATCTATATATATCACAATGATCCTACAATTAGATTAAAAAATTAAAGCACATAAGTATTACTATGTCAGAAACAAGACAAATGGAAGGGAAAAAACACAAGCCATGTACTTATAAGAAGAGACATATAATTACTAAAAAGGTCAAAGTAAAAAAGGAATTCAATCATTGATAATATTATATAAAATTTAAAAAAGATAAAAATTATAAAATAATTAAGAAAATAATATTTAAAATATTTTTTGAAAATAAGTAATCAAATAAATCATTGATAATAACTTAAAGAATTTATATATTTCCATAACATCACTTGTTAATGCAAGACACCCCTTTTTAAAAGATGTCAAATGGTGTTAAACACACATTTTTCAAGACCAAAATTTCTGCAATTACAAAAAATATCAAGACACCATGAGATTTATGGTCTCAATACAATTTTTAAAATATTATACGTCAACTACCTTCAAATCATAAAATAATGCCTTTGAAACAATTCACACACAATATAAAAACAAAACTAGTGTCGAACACCCCTTTTAATTCTTAATTTCCATTAAAACTTCATTAGGAAATTTAAAAACCACATGGCACGTGACCTATTTCCATGAAAATAATTTAAACCATTTGAATGTATTTAAAGAAAAAATTGTAATTGATGCATGTTCTTAGGTTATTGCTAATTATAAGGTATGAAATAACTAAAAATAATGGAATATTATGAGAAATATAAACAATGTCGAAGGAATGATATAACTAACCACTGAGGAATATTAATTGTAATATTAAAAATCCACATGGACTTGGATAACCAAAATCTAAGTTATAATAATAGTAAGATAAGAAAATTACATGTTGTGAAATATGAATAAACGATTCACATTCATAAAAAACTAAACAAAGTATAAGAGATGGAATATAAAGAAAAAAATTCAATCTATTTGTATGAAAAAATGTAATAAGTAATAGAAATTAAAAAAATTAACCTTTTAGTAGAAAAATAAACAATGGATAAGATATCTCATAGGAAATTTTTAATTCATACTAGTATCATTCCAATTGAAACATAATATATTGATTAGTAAACAACTAATTCATACGTAGAGTAAAACAAAAAATAGTATGAGATATGATCCAATTAATTTAAAATACATACAAATATCCTTAAAAACATAATCTAAGACATGGTATAAAGAATACACATGAATGAGTTTTAGGATTCATAAACAACATACCTCATAATTAAATATTTATTACAAAACCAATTTATAAATAAATTTTTATTAACATAAATAAAACTATGAATTATGAAATTTATATTTTATAATTCATATTCTATATATCAATTTTTTGAAAACATTGTTTACTACAATTGACTAACTTATTTCATTTATTATAAAAAATTTCGTGTATAATATTTTATAATAAATAAAAATAACATTTTTGAAGATAATGATGGTGAAAATAATTATGCACACTTATGGAATAAATACAATTAAGAGTATTATTTTATTTTCACAACATAAAATGAATGTCAATTGAAAATACCCAACATTGTATATTTACAAACATATTTTAAAACATGAACATGTATCAAAAAATCCATTTTGAAATGATATTACTAAAAAAACATTTTTTAAGAAAAAATAAAGAAATATAAGGGAATTCCATCAAAATTATTTCCTTAGGTCACAATAAAACATCTCAAACGAATCTCCATTGATGGAGAATGAAAAATCAAGCCAATAAACAACCTATCCTTCCTAGAAAACCCAAATTCACATCATTAGAACTTCCTCGATCCTTAATCAAAACCCATATATTGGTTGGGGTTTACAGGAGTTAGAAAAATTAAGAGAGGGGGAAAAATAAGTGAGGAGAAGAAAATAAGATGAAATGCTGGATTACCACTATTTGGAATCAAATGGAGAAGGGGGTGTAAGGGGATAATGGGGATGGAAATGATTGATTGTTGGAGAAGGGGTTCTAGGCAGTGAGTCCGAGAGAAAGGGGGGTGGTTTTTAGGGATCCATAATGTGAGTGAGGGAGAGGGTGAGGGAGGATTAGAGGAAACTCGATCACTAATGAGGGAGAGGGTGACAGAGAATGGGGATCAAAGGAAACCAAAGAGTTTTTGAGGCCTCGGGCTCTTGGGACTAGAGGAAAACCAGATCACTAGGGGGATTAGGTGAAACTGGAGGGGGGAAAGGTAACAGTGGTGAGAGATTGGGGTAGGGGTGGTGCTTTGGGGGTTCTTGGTGGAGATGTGTGTAGGGATTGTTGGGAAAGTTCTTTTTTTAGTAAGTGGATAAAATTTAGTATTGGTTATTGAGAAAATGACAATAAATTCGTGCAATTTTATTTAAAAAACTTTAACAAATCATAGCTAAATTATGAAATTACTATAGTGGTATTATTATCTATTAATGATTAATTGGAACATGGTTAGATATTAAAGGAATGAGTAATTATGGGTTAAATTCAAGATTGGAGTTACTCTCAATTGAAATATGATGGGAGTTAGATCACACTACTAAAGGAAAGTGAACATTCCTACCCCGATCTTTTCCTACATTACCCATGTGTAAAACAATTGGCTTTCGTTAATGTAATCATGACATAAAATGGTCACAGGGTGTTCATCAAATGTAAATTTTTTTAGGTCATTAATGTATTTTATGTTAACAGGTATAAAATCACATGATTATCATGATATGAGAAAACAAATCCTATGAGTTTCTTTATGTGGAATATTTCCCATTTGTGTCATAATGACTATCATGACGGTTTGTTATATTTTAATACATTTTTTAAATAGGTAATTGATCTGAATTATTTTATGTATTTTAAGAAAGTTGGGGTTAATATACTATTTAATTTAGAAATGTTTTTTCGACCATATATTTTTGATATCATGGTGCATTTAATGGTTTATATGATGCATGAAATGATGATTTGCAGACCAATATATCTACATCGGATGTATCCATTTGAAAGTAATATGAAGATATTCAAAGGATATGTTAAGAATCCATATCAACATGAAGCCTCCATTATTGAGAAATATATTTATGAAGATATTCTATAGTTTTTTATAATATATCTATCACAATCCATGTTGGGTCACCATCTGACCCGTCACCAAACCTAGTCCGCAGAAAGGACTGAGTGGCATTTCCGACCCCCACCGGCTAGAAACTATTTCTGTGCATCAATATAAACTTGTTGGGAACAATTTGTAACAAAACAGGAGACATATAAATAAACATAAACTGAAAAAAATATTTAAACAAATAATGAACTAAACAAACTATATAATAATAAATAAATCATGTGATCTCATGGGTCACCATAGAACAAAAACGACAGTCTATGCATGAGCGATCCAAAACTAGACCATAAAATGTAAAAGATAAACTAGATGTGAGAACTGAGTAGCTCTGTAGGAATTCTAAAGTACAGTAACTCCCTATTCCCATACCATAAAAAACCCAAAACATGCTAGTTTAAACATGATCCATAATAATATACTTTTTTTCATTCTTTTGAAATTCAGGTAACAAGAATGAATTTTCACGAAAATATTTTCTATTCTACATTGTTTTTAAAATAGGTTCTAATGATTCATTAACATTTCAAAATTAAAAGATACTAATTTAGATTAAAAAAATATAGTTTTCAAAAATATGCAACACGCATAAAATAAATGAATTGAAAATAAAATCACAAGAACCATGGTAATCCCCTAAGTAGCTAGTGTTAATTAGGGACCTAGAAACCTCATACCTAACTATATATGAGGAATATGAACCACAAAAATATACATTCTCGTGAACGAGCCACTAGTAGGGAACACACACACAACCTATTAGTCTCTAGTCATTTTTTCTTTTAGTTTTTTTATATCATCAATCATGATAGAAAAAACATGGATGAACTACTTCTTTATCATATAACGTATTATTCCTAGATCGCCCATCTAGATATCAAGTATTTCCCCTGCGCTGTATTTCATGTGGTGGGGAGTTTTATCACGAAAACATACATAAACAAATAATTCTCTTTATTCAAAAACATCCTCACTCTCTCACCACAAATCTCCCTCCCTTAAATCTCATGTTCATGCCAAAACCCATTTTTGAAATCACATTAGAATTAATTTTGATAATCAAACATGTAGTTACAACTTTATAATAAAATCGACCGAAAGGACGCATGTATTTGGAAATACTCATTTCACTTTCAAAACATCTAGGAAAACACTCTTACAAATCTAAAACCATTTATATTGATACATTTTTATTTACACTGCATATTTATTTCACAAAACATAATGGGACATACATTTAAAATAAAACTAAGGAAAAAATGGAAATTATAATTAAAAAGCAAGGGAACTGGAACCTACCTCAAGACACAGAACTCAAGATGATGGATACCCAGAACTGCTTCACCAATATGCATATAAATTTTCATATATACATATATATATATATACCCTTTGACCCCTGTACATATTCCCCAAGCAATGAGGTAATATGCACAAGTATAATATACATATATACATGCATACCCATGTATATACATATAAGTCTTTGTCGCTGAAGACACAAACCTACCCCACGATGAACAAAACACACTACAACAATTCAAGGGAGTCTAGTAACTACTAAAGGCTCCAAAAAATTACAAATTGGAAAAATAAACAAGGAAAAAGTCACCCAAAATACCTTTACCACCACTTTCATAATATCTCAAATTCCCTTTTTTAACACAATAAAACACGCAATTAAGGCCGACCAAAATAATGGTCAAATCCCTTCATAAATCCACTAATACATTAAAGATTTTTTAAATCATAGGTTCCCTATTTTAAAACAATTTAATATTCACATTTAGAAATTAAAAACATGATTACAATTTTAAATTAGGTCATTTTCCATTAAGAACATACTTCCAAACCTATACGCACTTTATATTCCATTGAAAACATGGTTTTCACTTTTCAAAAAACCTATAAAACCATTCCATAAAACCCCACCCCAAAACACATGCTCACAACACATCCATTTCTGTTACAAACCCCAGACCCAACACATTAGCATGAAAAAACCTACGATAACACATTTTATATTATTCATACCATTTAACAAATAATTTACAAATCCTAATTAAATTTCTAAAAAAAGATCCTCATTATTTAAACACTTAAAAATTCATACTCAAAATTTTACAATAAGGATAACATATCCATATTGGTCAATTTACCAACAAAAACCTTTTTCAACACACATGCACCTCAAGAACATCAAACAACTACATAACCATATTTTGAACATCAAATTCATCAAATATACATGTCAAATTATATCCAAAACAAAATTTCACCATGTAATTAAAGTGTATTGCATTCCAAAATTGATTAAATAGAAAAATTAAACCATCGTAAAATATATGGTCATGAAAACACCAACCATGACCAAAGAGTATTATGGGTAAATGGCATGAAACCATATTTTCACCTTGACCTCACTTCAAGTAAGAAAGAGAGAGTATATGACATTGAAATTGGACACTAATAAACATGAACAAACGCTAAAATGGATATCCTACCCAATAAAAAAATGAAAACCCAAATAAACAAAGATAAAACCCTAGAAAAGAGGCGGCGTTTACCTAGAGTGACTAATGTTGGAGGAGAAATGGTGATAGAACCAATAAAATATGATGGAGAGGCATCGTTGATGGAGGACGGTCTTCCGGTGAAGGTTTGCGCACCGGGGAGGCACCATATTATGGTAGAACGCCACACAAGGGGGAATCATGTCTATTATGTATGCTGGTGGGGGTTTTGGATGATTTATGTTGTTGGGATATAGTTAGAGGCATGATTTGTGTAAGAGGGTAGAGGAGGAAACTGGGAGAGGGAGTAAGGGTGGGTGGTGCAATAAGGAGAGAGAGAAGGGTGTCAGTCATGGCTTGCTGTAAGAGGAGGTTAGTAAGTTACCATATGGTACATGGAACTACTAGAGACATTCACTAGGGTTAGGATGAGTAGGTGATGGAAGATAGGGAATGAAGATAAATGGAAAAAAAGAGAAAAGATTGGGAAAATAAAAAAGAGAATAAAAAATAGTGGAAAAAAGAGTGATAAAGAAGGAAAATCAAAATTAAAAATTAGTTAAAACCTAAAAATAATAATAATAATAATATTATTATTATTATTATTAATGAAAAAATTTAATAATTTTATTATAACCATAACATAATAACAATTATCACTTAATTTAAATATTAATGAAAATAATTATAATAATAATAAAAATTTTTATTATTAGTTAAAATAATTCATTAATATTTTACCACATTTATTTATATTTTACTTCATTTATTTTTCCTAATAATTTTTAAAGCCCTGTGGTGAACTGAGAATCCTCACGCTGTGATCTATTCGAGGCCACATGGCTTTTACTGTGGTGCAATAAACAATATCATGGCCAAATCATGAGTTTTTAAATATGAACTAATAGATTTTATGTTGGGCTTCAACCCGAACTACCTAATTCCATGAAATTTAATAAAATAAATAATTTAAAAATGGAGGGTTTGAAAATTCTCTCCACCATAGAGATTTCCATCCCTGGAAGCCATAACTAATACATAACCCCAAAGTAGAAACTGGACCCACTATAAGATCAAGAGGATCCCTATGAAAAACAAGAAAAAAGAGGAAGACACACCATTCTCAGATAATGTGAGATAAATGAAAACGTCATGAAACTCGTAAAATGATTTATTGCTAAGTGTCAGCCCCCCCAAAGAGTGATAACACCTCCAGTTGATCGATCAAGAATAGAAATTTTCACACCGACATAATCAAACATCTCACACCAAAAATCCTCAAACACTATGAAGGGACACCACAACACATTTCTATAATGAACAAGTAAAACTAAACCACACACAACGAACACTCCCATAACCTATTGACCCCCATGAAAAGACCAAAAAACAAAAACAAGGAGGCCTGAACAAACTCCCCACCATTAAGAAATGGATAATATATGTTTATTACTAGATTATTTTTACACGATCCAAAATGGGTCTCGCCACTATTAGCGCCAACCGAAACACATGATCTCAGATGCTTCACGACACTGAAAAACACCCCAACACAAGGGTCAGAGAGGGAAGGACCAAACTACCAGGGTGGTAAAACCACAATTGAAGACAAACTAACAACATCACATCCCAGGATGAGCACTAATCAAAAATTCAGACAAATTTACCCAAACAGACCCCATAAGGACCACTATAAGATATTACATCCCATGGAAAAAATCCACCAGGGTTTAAGGTATAAAATGAACACACATCCTCATATCCATAGGAAACCTCACACACCCAAATGGGTCATTCAGAAAAGAAAACTACATGAAACAATTTAAACTACCTTTACCTTCAACAACAATGAGAATAATAAGGCTGGGGTCCCATACACTCCCAAGAATCCAAACCATGGACGAGCTTCACTCTGAGGACTTGGCTGGAGTCCTGATGTTTGAAGAATCTCTTGTATTGTAGTACGGAATTTAAGACTCCCAAATGAAGCTTTTCCTATTGCTGCCACACGTAACCACACCATAATTGATACAACTCCCACAGACACATCACACATCACCATTCACCTACTCCCACACAACAGATTCATCAAAAAACTGTTAGACTGGTCATGCACATCACCCATTGTTACTCTATACCATAAGCATTTTGAGTAACGACACAAAGAAGACACCTCTATCTAAATTAGGGAAATAAAAATTTGTCAAAGGAAAATACACTACTTTCTAGATAGAGGCCCTTAGAAACCCACATCATTTTACCTTGGAATTGAACAAGAGCACAAAACCTCCAAGATTCAGTGAAAATGACCCTTTATACTGAACGAAAAATTACACAAAAAGGGGTTTTAAAAGAAATCTTAAATGACACATGATTCCTAAAAACGACCATAATATCCTCCTATGATTTGACAAGCTACACTAGAGGCCCACCATGAATACCTTCTTAGAAAATACATATGAAATACCCAATGACCGATTATGATAGTACCCAACACCGCCATCTCTGAAATTATCACCTTCCCTTATAGGAACTCCCTTCACTGCTTCAAGATAGAAGCTATTAGACAATGATTTGAAACATCACATTTGATGACTAAGACAACTCAAGGTGACCAAAACCCCTATCAACTCATATCACTTCACACATCCTATTTTGAGAGGATACACTTAAGCATAAAGTTAAAAAGATAGACATACCATGAAAAATCAAAAGGCAATGTCGTTACCTTGATCAATTAGAGGGCCAACCAACGTTGAATTGACCATTTCCACACTTCAATTGTGTGTTAACTTATTATTCGGGTGCACACTAGAGAAGATGGAAAAATCATGACCTAAAAAATAGTTCTATTGGTCAAACACACCATGAGAAAACACTGACTGAATTTGGAAACAGTTCCATGACCTCAAAAAAACATCTTGAGGAAAACCACTAACCAACAACACTAATCAACATACCAATGATATACAATCATAGAGCATTTTCCAAAAAAGAATGGTTTTCAAAACTAAAACCCCCCCAAAGAAAGATTCCCAAACTCATTTTAAAATAATCCATGTTTTCTAAATCATTATTTTTATAAATCCAAAATAATCAATTACAAAAAAACCAATCTCATTATAGAAAAACCAATTTCCCAAAAATCCACGTTTATAGGACCTCGATCAAACCAGTTCTGATAGCTCATGTTCCACTACATTGAAAATAGATTAATTTCGAATTAAAATTATATATTTTCATAGATTTTTGAATAGATTTTTTCAAAATGACTTCCAAAACCCGAAGGGAAACAATACAATGAAAGGTGACATTAGTGTCAATGGGTGACTTTGACATATGGTTCGAGGCTATACGCCAATCACACAACCATCACAGAGAGAGTACTATTGAAATGTACCTACATTCACATGGCTTGCTAGGTCATGTGTTCTCGATGATACTATAGACCTTACTCCCTTTTTATTTCACCAAAACAGGATCATCCACAAGGACCATAGACTCAAACAAAACCCGAATACCCCTTGTATCTTGAGTCCCACCAAGAGGTATTCTCGCCATGCACCATAATCGTAGACAAAACATCGAGTTCAAAAATCCTTAACATAGGTCAACCCTAACTCTTACTCAAGATACATGAAACCAATGTGAAACCTTTCCCTCTAATATAATTTTTTCACTAACCAATCTTGGTCTTCATCTGACCTAGTGCCCAACCCCGTCTATGGCATGTCCTGAGGGGCATTCTCGATCCCCACGGGCTGGCAACATGTGTTGGGCATCAATAAAAAAGACTTGGAAATGATTTGGACAATAAAAAAAGACAGATAAATAAACATAAAATAAACAAAACAGATAAATAAAATATGAACAGACAAAAAAAAAATTAATGAGACATAACTCATGTGAACTTGTGGGTAACCAGATAACACAAACCACAATTTTTGAAAGAGAGATCCAATACTAGAACCTAATACTGAAAAGGTAATGTAGGCGTGAGCACTGAGATGATTAGTATGAATAAAAGTTTATGAAAATTCTTCAATTCCCTTAACATAAAAAAACACAAAATGTACTAGTTTGAAAATAATAGAGAGTAAAATAATTTCTATCATTATTTAAAAATTTATATTGCATGATTTATTTTTCATGAAAATCATTTCTCATCCATTTAGTTTTCCAAATAGGTTCCATGAATACATTAACATTTCAAAATTTATAGTGAACAATTTATAGAAAAAATTTCGGTTTTCACAAAAAAGGGAACAAGCATGAATCATCTGAAATGAAAATCATATCACAAACACCATGTTAAATCCATAAACTGCTAGTGTTAAGTTAGAGAACTAGGAACCTCATTCCTTTTTGTAAACATGGCATATGAACCACAAAAATCTACATTCTGATGAAAGTAACACTAGTAGGGAATACATTTATAAACAGGTGGTATCCAATCATAATTTTTTTAGTTAGTTTTGTAGCATCAATCCATTAAGACAAAAATGGGAGGAACCACTTTCATATAATCTAGTGTAATAGTCATAGTACACCCACCAAGAAACCATGATTTTCCCATGTGCTCTATTTCTTGTGGTGGTGTGTTTTATCAAGAAAAAATACAAGAACATATCATTTTCTGTGTTCCTAAACACACTCACTCTATCCAAACTGATCTTCCTCCCTTTAATATCTTGTTCAAAACAATAACCATTTTAGAAATTACTTTGGAATTCATTTGGAAAATCAAACATGTCATTGTACTTTTATAAAAAAAATCGATCAAAAGGCCACCTGTCTTTGGAAATACTGATTTCACGTTAAATACTTCTATGTTACCACATTTCAAAATAAAAAACCGTTTATATAAATATATAAAAATTTATGAATATTGCATATGAATTTCACATAAAAGAAAGGGACATACTTTTAAAATAATACAAATAATTTTTATTTAAATTCTAATTAAATATCAATGCATAGGAATACTACAACATGACACATATCTCAAGATGATGAAAACACAGAACCAATTCACCTATACACATATACCTGTTAATATATAAATATACAGACCCTTTGACCCATATACATATTCCCCATTCCATGAGGGAATATGTACAAGGAAGATATATATACATATATGCTTTCCCATGTATATATATATTGGTCTTTGTTACTGACGACCAAAATCCACACCGTGATGAACAAAACAGACTAAAACGATGCAATGGAGTATAATAACTACCATAGGATCCAAACAAGACCAAATTGAACAAAGAAACAAGGAAAAACACACCCTAAATACCTTTACCACCACGTGTCGATTTTATCAAATTCTATTTTTCGCACAAGAAAACACATAATTACAACTGAACAAAATAACTATCAAGACCCTTTATAAAACCACACATACATTAAAATATTTTCAAATAAATATTTCAATCTTTTATAACTATTTATAATTCACATTTATAAATGAATTAAAATGTTTACGATGCCAAATTATGTAATTTTTCTTTAATAACATACTTCCAAAACCATATGAACATTATATGCCTTTGAAAACATGGTTTTCACATTTTAAACAACCCATAAAACCTTTCCATGAAACACCACCCTAAGACACACACACACATAACATAACCATTTATATTATAAAATCTAGAACCAATACAAAAGCACGCCATACCCCTCAATAGAACATTTTACATTACTCACATAATTTAATAAATAATTTACACAACCTAATTAAATTTCTAAAATAAGTTCCTCATTTTTTAAACACATAGAAATTCATACTCAAAGGACCACAATAATGTTATTAAGCCCAAATTGTTCCATTTACCATAAAAATCCTTTTTCAACACACACACTACTAAAGAACATCAAGCACCCACAAAAATATATTTCACATTCCCTAATCAATTAATTAAACATCTCCAAAAAATATTTCACAACTAGACACATATAAAACACATAGAAATTTTAATTATAAATTTAAATTCATTGTATATCTCTTCCAAATTATATCAAAAATATAATTCTCACTATGCAATTTAGTATAATGAATGCTAAAATTGACTATATAGTAAAATTAAACTATCTTAAAATATATGGTTATGTAAACACCTACCTAGAACCAAGAGGATTTTGAGAAAATGATGTGAAACCCTATTCTCACCATGTGCATACTACAATCATGAAAGATAGAGCATATGACATCAAAATAATACCCTAAGAAACAAGAACAAACCGTCAAATGGAAATCTTACCCACGGAATAATTGAAAACACCCAAAAAATTGTATAAAACCCTAAAATGAGTATGGTATTACCTAGAGGGGTTAAAGCCGAATGAGGAAAGGTGAAACCTCTAGAAAAGGGGTTAGAGAGGCATGGTATCCATTGGAGGACCATCTGGTGACGGTCCTCGTGCGAGGGAGGTGCCGAGTATGGGTTGTGTACCGCACCGGAGGGGGGGGGGGGGCGATCCATGGAGAATGAGAGATGGGTTCGGGGTGATTTGGGCAGCTAAGAGGGAGGATGAGTAATGATACGGGTTGGAGGGGGGAGGTGGCAGCCATGAGAGGGACTAAGGGTGGGAGGAGTGGCTAGGAGACAGAACATGGCGTTGTCCGGGGCTTACTGGAAGAGGAAGCTAGCGGTTCACCGGGTAGTGCATGTAGTGGTCATGGGAATGCAATTAAGTTAGAAGGGGGCACTAAGGGAGAGGTGGTAGGAATATGATAGCATTTAAATTGGAAATAAAAGTTTGAAAAGAAAAAAAGATAATAAAAAGAAGATAGGGAGGAAAAAAAGATAGAAAAAGAAAGAAAAATAAAAAAAATTAATTAGATAAAACCTAAAAATATTAATTTGAAAAATAATAATATTAATAATGACATGTTAATAATTTTTTTAAAACCATAACATAATTATAATTATCATCTAATTAATATATTATTGAAATAGTAACAATAATAATAATTACCATTTTTATTTTTATTAAAAATAATTCAATAAAATTTAACCTCATTCATTTTTATTTCAATTAATTTATTTTTCCAGAACACTAGAAATGACGGGAGATAAACCAGAAAAGGTTACGCGATAACCAAGGCGAGGCAACGTGGTATCAACCACTATGCACTGAATGTTTTCATGGAAAAATTTACATTTTTAAATAAAAACTCAAAAAAATTTGGGCTTCAACACAAACTACCGGATGTCAAGATAATTAGTAAAATAAAAAATATATAAATGGTGTCTGTGAAAATACTATTCTATAGTGGAGAACATCCGATTTCTTAAATCTCTCCATGAATGAGAAAATTATGGGGGAAAGGGGATCTGTGGGTTGAAAGTAAAATCATTGATAGGTGAATAGACAATGAAATAATATTTATAAATCTTAAATAATATCGATTATTCTCATCCATATATATAATTTCATATTAATGTGTTAATGAAATTTTATCTAATTAAGAATGATATGTTGAATTTTAAGGAGCATAAAAAACTTCTTTTACATTGTTTAAAGACACAGTTCTAGGTATATGAGATGAATCTGATATATTGAGATGGTTAGTGGGTGATACAAGATAAAATTTTATAACATTGTCTGAGTATGAAATTAATGTATATACTTTTATATGAATGATTAGTACAACGAAATTGAATTTTGTAATAGTAGTGTATTGTTGTTAACATGAGTAATGTATTTTTTGATTACCAAAGATAAAAACTAATTCTCCACAGATATTTTATATTATAAATTCATTGAATAAATTTTAGAGGTTGATTAAATTAAATTTTGTGTACCAGTTTTTAATAAAAAATGGGTTATGAGTAAAAAATTTTCATATTTAATGAATTTGGAAGGAAACTAGATAATTTGAATGGATTAGAATACATAACTAATCCTTTTATCATGGAATCACATGATTTATTTATATTCTTGATCAATATGATATGTAGTGTTACATTGTTTTAAAAAGATGAATGTAGTAGTTTGGTGTTGATAAACATGATAAATATGCTTACTTATATTAGATAAATATTTGAAAGAAAATATTAATAGGTATTATCGACGAGAACATCATAGACATGGTTTATACCGTATAGAATTATCAAACGAGGGAATTTGGGAAAACAATACTTTAGTATATTCTTAATGATACATGAAACATATGTTAGTTTCTTGTTAAATTTATTAAATTCATAAAATTTTAGATATATTAGATATATTTTATTTATTATAACACATATTTATCTAATAAGTTAATTTTTTCGTTTATAACTGTTTATATTTGTTTAACCATGTTTAACATTAAATAACTTATATATTTTTTAGTATTGTGGGAAAAAATTATTTTCAATTTAAGATGTTAAATAGAAATAATAATATTGTATAAAGGTTTTATTCAAATAATATTATTTTGGTGTAAAAAATGACTTAATACATTGGATCCTTCTAATGATTCACCCACCATTTTTGGATTTGTATTCCTTATAATATGTCATTTCATATCCCATTGACATTGTTAGAATTATTATTAACTAATCTATGAAATATGAATAAAAATGTGGTCAGTTTAGTTTACTTTTTATTGGATCATTTTTCAAATATTCAATGGGTATTTTTTTAGTGTACAAATGGTGTAAACAATTGAACGATTTTACTATTAAAACACCATTTTTGGAATTTTTTCCATTCTTTTATGCCATTTCATCTCTCATTAATGTTGTTATAATTTCATTTGACTATAAAAATATAAATTAAAAAGAATTAGTTTCTTTTACATTTTGTTTTCTTATTATTGATTATTTATTTATATTTGTATATAATAGTTGGATTTTTATATTTGTGTACTAATTGCTTGTTAAATTGATTTGTAGAATAGGGATAGATCAAAAATATGATCCACCACATACTAATAAGGGGGATCATACTCATTCTAATGTGGAGGAACTTACACACACTCTTACTGATAATCCACCTCATCCTTATGTATATGAGGCATCTATTTCCACGAAGTTGGGGGAGGTGGGAGTGTTAAAAGGTTGGTAAACATGGGGGAACAAGTTTACTAAAATTATCACTTTCCCATAGCCATGACCAAATGATTAATATTGAATTTGATGATTATAATATTCCAAAAGGTCCAAAATCAAAAAAAAATAATGATTTTTATATCATCATAAGCTAAAATAAAAGGTTTTAAGGTTGATTAGAGAAGTGTTAACAAAATTAGAATATATCAATTATGGGATAAAATTTTTCTATGTTTTTCTTTTATTATTTTACTTATAAATAAATCTTTATACTAATATGTTTTAACCATACTTATTATATGAGGTATATTATAATTGAGACTGGATGATTCATGAAGAATTTTTTAGCATTGGTGGCTAGGATATATAGGTATTTTAAATCAGCCCTCACATCAGATTTCATTTTTGAGACTAAAAAAATTAAAAATCTATGCAACATATATATATTTATAGATGAATATACATGGAATCAATTTGTTGAATATAGACCACATGAAGTTTATTTGGTATGTTTAGTGTTACGTTTTAGATATTTTTTTTATATTAATGATCATATTAATGATTTATATAATCTTAATTTACTGACAATGAGGAGATCTCATTAGGATATCTAATATTGTAATGTATACCCTAATACTTTATCTTGTGTACGGTATACATTATTGGAAGAAAAACTGATAGTATAAAAATTTCAAAACCCGAGAGTTGAATCTTTATGCTCTACATAGGTCGACCCTCCTTCCTCTTAAATATACATGAATAATGGTAGTGGTCTTGGATGAGAAAAAAAATACAAAGAAGATTCAAGGGTTGTAACTGAGAGGATTGTAAGATTTGTACATTATATATTTATTTAAATAAAATAAATTCATAATATATTGTGACATACTATTAATTTTTTCAAATATTCTATAAAAGATTCTGTTAAGGAGTAGAGGACCTATGGGGTCTTCATGGCTGAGGTTAGGGAAGATGTTTTAGTTATAATATTATTAAAGCTTGAACACACGGTTTTTGTACGAGGATACCTGGTAGGTGAATTGGGAAAAAAGTATTTCCGTGTACTAAATATAACGCCCTGACCCCATTTACCTAGATTCGATTAATTATTTTAATACACTAAAATGATTAAAAGAATCATGCCCCAAATAACCTGTTAGTTTAGTAGCCTTGGAATCACTAAATACAATAATAAGTCTTACATTGCATCACAAAGTGGGAAAAAACAAAGTCATCATCTTGTCTTCATATCCCCTCATAGTATCTCGGCAGGTCATTCATAAAATACTTCTTCACATCCTGAAAAAAAACATTGAAAGTGGTGAGCTCAGATGCTTAGTAAGGATTACAATACAGTGGAAACATTCATAAATAGGCACAAACATTAAGACAATGTATAACTAAAAAAAAGCCTTTTAAACTTGATCTTTAGTATGATATGGAAAAAAATGAAATAATTCCATTTACATATTGACATGGATATTCTACTAATCTAATAATAACATGCAATATCAATAACCACATTTGTAATGATGAAATGCATAATGTCATACTATCATAACCACATAGTCAAGGCCTTGTGCCAAGACTACAAATAATATTTTATCGAGGCCTTGTGACAAGACACTAGTTTGTCTCATGAGATCTACCGATGCATCGAGGAGCTATAGCGGGCTCCACCCGTCCCTTACTAAGTCCAATGCATTCCTCATAAGAAAAGGTATAAAAATTACATAATCATTCATATTAAAACTAGCATACAAAATATTGATACTTTACCCATAAACCATGAATAGTATACAAATAACACATCAACATTCAATCATTTCAAAAAACCTTCAACAAAATATGGATTATTTATATCATAATAAATCAACATCAAACAAGTTTCAAATCCATTAAAATATTTTGACATAGATGATTTTTTTTTGTAAAACTCTTTGAGATAAATATCCCTTTTCCCTAAAAACATTTAAAAGTCACACAATTTAGAAAGAAAGACATTTAAATAATTTTTGAAACAAATTTTCCCATACCACATTGAAACTTATGAAATTAATTAACATTTTAAAACATTCATGCCCATTTAAATAAATCCTTAAAACCATTTTGAAAACATAGACATTAATGAGAATGGATTAGAAGAATAAAGCATTAAAACATTTAAGATGATGTTTTGGTAAAAAGTACCTTAATAGAATCCCTTTGAAAACTATTTTATGAAACATGTATATGGATAATAAATATGTCCCATTACGTACTTACGTAAAAAACCTCAGATAATAAAGAATTATGAAATTAACCCTTACCAATTTGGTAACTTACGAAACATACAACCCATAAAACAGGTATCATACTATGAATATGTAAATATGCATAAATTAAAGTGTATTAAACAAATATTACAATTATGGGCAGTACATACACCACACAAACGGTAATTGTGGCAATATGGTACGAATCTCATGGAAACAAGGAGTGAGAAGAAAACCCCTTACCTTGCATTTTCCTTTAGTCGATGGTCCGTTTAAACTCTTGTATGAAGACTATAGTATGTTATTCAAGAATACCTAAACCATATTAATATTTATGATATCATACATTATATATTTTTGACTTTATATGATCCATTTAATAATAATTTCCATGTTATATTAATATTTTAGGTAATAATTTCTTTCTTTATCGTACGTGTTTTAACTTGTTACTCTAGATTGTAATCCTTAGATCATGATTTAAATACGTACCGAATATAAAACATGATTAATATATCATATATATTTAGAATATAAATATGTATAATAGACGTATATTTGAAATGGAAAAATCCGTTTATGGAGACGGTAGTCCGTACGAACGCATAAACGCTGTTTCCATTTTCATATAGTATTGAATGGAAGTAAGTGAGTAAGATATATGTAAGTACATAAATACATACATATATATATATATATATCTAGTAGCATTATTATGTCATATATTACATACTTATTAGTAATATATAATTTTATAATCGTCGATGAATGGGGAACTTGAAAATGATTCTCATCGCATTGTGGACACGGTAATCTGTACGTACGCACGAGAAAAAATATAATTCATTGGATATTAAAATAATATATAATTGTATAGTATATCATATATACAGAATACATTTCATGTTATATTTATTATTTACATCAAATACTGATAATTATTATACCCATCCAAATAATAATGTATTGAATAACAATTACACCACGACGTGGAACGGTAAGCCGTACATACACACGTATGGTGACATGTCATTCAAAGGGTGGATAGAATAATGAATTTGGTTGTACAATAATTATAATAATATCACAGTATATAGAATATACTAGAGTTATTATTTTATAATGTAATCAACAATGAAAAAGGATGTGGAAGAAGAAATAAAAATGGAAGAGGGTGGTGAAATAATTACCTCTTCTTGGGGGTCTTCCTTTTGATTTGATAAAAAGGGCTTCATAGGTTGGCATTATGATCAAAATAAGGCCTCTAGGATTAACAGAGGATAGCTTATAGGGTATTTTGTCCGGGTTCTTCCGAGACAAGTGGCTTAGAAGGTGTGAATTAGGCTAAAGGGTGAGTGCCCTTTTATAACGGGGGTGAGGGGCACCTTAGAAAAAACATAAAATATTATTTTATAATAAAATAATATTCGGTTACTAATATATAGAAAGTTGATTATTACATGTTTATGGTGGGTATAAGTTGAAAAAATCTCAACCAATAGGTTTTAGATGGGTTTGGGTCACTTTATTAACCGTATCTTTTATTTTTAACTCTTTGTTAATTAGTTTGACATTTACCATCTCACTTTGTCTTCTTATATCATATGGTTAATAAACATACTATATACTTCCAAGATACACCCCAAGTGTTCCATTAATGAAACAACTATCATTATATAAGTCCTTTGGATGATCCTTAGATTTTTAGTAATAGAATAACAATTAATAATATAATACTTGGTTTAAAAACTCATTTTTGTCAATTTGGACACTATTCAATAACTGATTTTTGTTAAAGTCATAAGAAGTTTATTAATTCGAACCAAATTAATTTAATAAATCCTAACATGTCAAATTAATAAAATTCGTTGATTGCATCAAAACATTCAAATTATATTTATTTTAACATTTATAATACAAATTATTTGATTCTTTCATTAATATGTAAAATACTGCATCATTATTGTGTCAAAAATAAATTTAATTATTCAATGTCTATAAATTATAAATAAAATACCATTATGTAGGAAATATTTATATATTTCTAATGAATGTTTATATTCTAAAATATGACATATATATCTCTATATAAAAATTGTTTTTCTATAAGATATATTCTTATGCCATTTTTTTATTTACTTTTAATTAATTAATATAAATTGTCATTATCACCTACAAGTGGCTCCATGGGGTCCCCAAATCGACCCAAAAAAGCCCATGGTCGGAATTTTATCAACCACTGGGGTTAGGACATGTTTTAGGGTAAATTAATATTATTATAATATTATTGTGTAACCCTTATTAACCGGATTTACCCTTTAACTAAGTTAAATAATATATTTAATGAAATAATTATTCAAAATTTCTAAAAATAAGAGTTACCTATTTACACAATTTGGAAATCCTGATTCCAAATATGGAATCCATTTATCAAAATTCAAAACAGAGAAGTGGCAGAAATTAATTTAAAATTAATATCCACTGTCAAAACAAAAAGCGTGTTTTTACGAAATAATAACTATCCAAATATTAACAGTTGTTTATGTTAGGTTTAAATGAGAAATTATTTCTAATGACCAAAATTGTATTAAATGGTAAAAACATATTCTAAATATTCTTTAAAACCACTAAAATTCATAATTTATCACTATTAATTATTTCGATAAAAAAAGTTGTTTTTAATTAAAATTTAGTAATTTTCACTATTCATCAAAATTGAAAGTTTTCAGAAAAATACAAAATTTTCACCGTAGGATAATTTTAATATTTCAAATCTAAAAATGAAGTCCATTTTGAAAGATAAAATTTATAAAGTTTCAAAAAGTGTATATTACTATTCATACTGGCTAGTTTGATTGGTCACAGTGTGTTAGAATTTTGTCATTGCGTACAATACAAGTTGTTGTATTATTAAAAGGGAAACATACTGTTGATGTTTGGGGTGTTACATTATCCCCTAATTCAATAAATTGCGTCCTCACAATTTGAAAATGTTCTTTGAAAATAAAAGGTTGAAAATAGAAAATACCTTTGTGGAAAACCCATCTCGGAAATATGGTTATTTTTAATATAACATTAAATAAAAGAAAAAGAATTAAAAATGTCACCTGATATAGCCCATAGTAGAATTCTATGAAAAAATAAATATGGAGGAGAAACAAACCATCATGGTCTGATGGAGAGTTATATAAAACAAAATTAAGAGGATGTTAACTATAAGAAAATCACAAACTTGGCATTGGTTAAAGAGTCTTTGATTCCCTAGTAGGAATAGTTAACCGAAAATGGTTTTATGTTAGGTTACCTTTCATAATGTCGAGGGATTTATTTATGATATTTACTATGAATGTAAGGAAGTATAGTCACTTGTCATGTAAACGTTCATTCTTTAATAAAATTTACCACAAACCCATCTTTTACTCCAAAAGGTAATAGAACTAAAAAATATTCTATTTATCCTAACCGTATCGGGTTCCAAAAATAAATTTATAATTCATCTATCAGAACATTAAAAAAAAATAAAACTACATTATAAACACCAGGGACTTCACCTAGCCTAGTGGTAGGTGATAAATCCAAATTTCCCTATGTTTGTGGGATCGATTCCCGCAGCTTTGTCTGACACGATGAGTTGTCACACGGTCTGTGTTTTGTCTTCATCATAAATATCCAAAAATAACTTTATCAATAGTACCCAATTTAAAATATAATCCATTCCAACCATTATAATTATAAAAAATACTTCTGTAAACACTCATTCCAAAATTTATATGAAAGGTAAAGATAATGTAGATCATTTTTACCCCAGAATAACATGTGAATACCTTCATCGTGTATTCTGTTAAAACACTGAAACATCCTAAATAACCATAAAACCTTATTATTTACATTCTTTCTCACTTATTCCTTATATAATATTATATATACATCATCCATACAAAAAAATTTTAATCTACAACAATGATGGAATATAGAAATATTTAATCAGTTTCAAGGCATTCAAGAATATACAATATAATTTACCCAAACCTATAATATCCTATTCCAAAAATAGTAGCTCAATAATAGTAACATATTAAGGGTAATATTTCCTTCAACAATGAAATTTAAAAAAAGTTGAACTCTCTGTAGAGTAACTTTTCTTAGTACCAGAAAATCTCAAATCCTCAATCAAATAGAATTGCAGTACAACCCTTATTTATTTCTAGTACATCATCTATACAACACTTTAGTGAAATAATTCTAGAATAACAACATAAGTACACTATTAATTCCTCTTCATCTGTAGTAGTATGATAACTTGATAATTATCTAATAACATCATTTGTGGCATAGTATGATGACTGGTACATTGGTTCGCGTAGTGTCTAAACTCCTTGTTGATGAATCATTGTACATTTGAAACCTTTTTATTACCCTTTCAGTCACGTACTTTGTGTCCTATTCCTCCACACTTATAACATACTCCCATTCCCTTCAAGCATTTTCCCATTAGATTATTTCCACAGTTATCACATATGTGAAACTCCATATTTACCTTTTTCCCTTTATCGGTCCTTCTCTCTACCATCATTTCCTTCTCTGGGTTCTCATCAAAGCCATAGGACTCTGAGAATTCATTACTTATCTTTTAAACACATGATACTATTTATTCATATGATGATAATATGGGGGATACTATTTACCTTCTATATTCTATCTTAATACCATGATAGATATGATCTTTATTTCTCTTTGGATCATGCGTATTGCTGGAGATCTCATTCCATTTACAGGGCACCATTTCTAAACAATTGCATACCATAGATTAGTTTATGAATAGAAATACCTAATCCCAAACTTTAAAAAACATAAAATAAATTAAACAGTTTATTGATATAATCCATAATCATAATAATAACTTTCTATGAGGATGTTTATACTCATTAACCATTCGTAATAGTTTGTAAAGAAAATGAGATTTATCCCAAGAATATCCCCCAGGAGTGTAGTAACAAATAGTGCAGAAAGGCCCATTTTCGTGCACCAGTTCCCATTCGAGTCTAGCTCAAAGATTTGTTTTCATGTTTTACTCATAGGTACATCTATACCAGAGCCGCCTCTACCTTCTTGTATCCATACAGATATGTATTGCTCAGAAAACTAACAAAATCTCTACAATACAAAACTTCTAGGAATTTCTTCTATACTAATCCACAATATCTATCTTAGGGCTAGGTGCTATAATAAGAGTTTATCTAAATCGAGATTCCATGGTTTGTACTAAACTTCCTTTGATACCAACTGTAACGCCCCAACCCCAGTTCCCCAGAGTTAGTGCATTATTTTAATACATTGGCACAATTACAAGGAATCAAGCCCCAAATGACCAATTAATTTAGTAGCCTTGGAATCAATTGATAAATTAATATATATTACATTACATCATAAATTGGAAAAAAACAACAACATCATCTTGTCTTCATATCCCCTCATACTATCTCTACAGGACAATCATAAAATATTTTTTCACATCTTGGGAAAAATAAAACATTGAAAGGGATGAGATCAGATGCTCAGTAAGGATAACAATACAGTGGAAACTTTCATAAATAGGAATAAACATTTAAGGCAATGTATAACTAAAAAAATCCTTTTGAACTTGAACATCAGCATAATATGGAAAAAATAAAATGAATTAATGCCATTTACTTATTGACATGGATATTCTACTAGTCAAATACTAATAGGAAATATCAATAACCACTTTCATAATGATGAAATTCAAAATTCCATACTATCATAACCATATAGTCAAGGCATTGTTCCAAGACTACAAATAATATTTTGTCATGGCCTTGTGGAAAAACACTAGTTTGTCTCATGAGACCTACTGATGCATTCCTTATGTGAAAAGTTTTAAACATAACATAAACATTCGTATTAAAACTAGCATATGAAATGTCGATACGTTACCCATAAACTATTAAGAGTATAAAAATAACACATCCACATTCAAACATATCACAAACCTTTAACAAAATATGGAATATTTGTATCATAATAAATCAACTTCAAACAAGTTTCAATTCCATTAAAGGATTTTTACATAGATGAATATGATTTGTAAAACTCTTTAAGAGAAATATCCCATTTTCATGATAACATTTAAAAGTCACAAATTTAGAATGTAATACATTTAAATAATTTTTCAATCATTGTGTCCCATACCACTTTGAAACTTGTTAACGTAATTATATTTTTTAAAACATTAATGTCTCTTTAAATAAATCCATAAAAACATTTTGAAAACAAGAACATTAATGAGAATTGGTTAAAAGAATAAATCTTTAAAACATTTAAAATGATGTTTTAGTAAAAAGTACTTTAATAGAATCCATTTGGAAACAATTTAATGCAACATGGACATGGATGATAAATATGTCCCAATAGATACTTACATAAAACAACCTCAGATAATAAAGATAGTGTGAAATTAACCCTTACCAATTTGGTAACATACGAAACATACACCCCATGAAAGAGGTATCATACAATGAATATGTAAATACACATAAATTAAAGTTTATTACAAAATGAATACAATTATGGGTAGTAAATACACCACAAAAAAGGTAATGGTGACAATATGGTACGAATCTCACCGAAATAAAGAGTGAGATGAAAACACCTTACATTGCACTTTACCTTAGTCGAGGGTACGTTTAACCTCCAGTATGAAGACTATATTATGTTATTAAATTATAAAATAACCATATTAATATCAATGATATCATATATAATTATTTTATGAATTTATAATATCTATTTAATTATAATTTCTATGTTATATTAATATTTCGGTTAATAATCGCTTTCTTTATCATAAGTGTTTTAACTTGTTACTTTTGATTGTTTCACATAGATCATGATTTAAATACTTATAGAATATAATACATGATTTATATAGCATATATATATATAGAATAGAAATATTTATAATTTATGTATATATGAAATGTAAAACAATGTTTATAGAGACGGTAGTTCGTACGTATGCATAAATGTTGTTTCCGTTTTCATATAATATTTAACGGAAGTATGTGAATAAGATATATGTAAGTACATAAATACTTATATATATAAATATATATATACAGTAGTGTTATTAGGTAATATATTACATACTTATTAGTAATATATATTTTTATAATCGTCAATGAATGGTGAACTTGGACATGAATCTCATTGCGTCGTGGACACAGTAATCCGTACGTACGCAAGAGCGAAAAAATAATTTTTTTGATATTAAGAAAATATATAATTTGATGGTATATCATATATATAGAATCCTTATCATGTTATATTTATTATTTACATCAAATAAACATCATTATTATACCCATCCAAATAATACTGTATTGAATAACAATTACACCACGACGTGGAGACGGTAAGCCATACGTACGCACGTATGGTGACATGTCATTCAAAGGGTGGATAGAATAATAAATTTGTTTGTAACATAATTATAATAACATCACATTATATATAATATACTGGGGTTATTATTTTATAATGGAAGCAACAATGAAAAATGATGTGTAAGAAGAAAAGAACTTGAAAGAGGGTGGTGAAATCATTATCTCCTCTTCGGTTTCTTCATTTTGATTTGATTAAAAGGGAACCATAGGTTGGCTTTATGATCAAAATAAGGAATATAGGATTAAGTTAGGATAGTTCATAGGGTATTTGGTCAGGGGTTGGACGATCCAAATGGCTTAGAAGCTGTGAATTAGTGTGAAGGGTGAGTTCTCTTTTATAAGAGGGGTGAGGGGCACCTTAAGAAAAACATAAAATATTACTTTATAATAAATTCATATTCGGTTTATAATGGATCCAAAGTGGGTTATTAAAATTATAAGGTGGGGATAGGTTGAAAACAACCCACTCAATAGGTTTTAGACAGGTTTGGGTAACTTTATTAAACTGATCTTTTAGTTTTAACTCTTAGTTAATTAGTTTGACATTTACCATGCCACATTGTGGTTTTATTATATATGGTCAATAAACATACTATATAATTCCAAGAGACCCCCAAGTGGTCCATTATTGATAAAACTATAATTACATATTTCCTTTGGCTGAACCTTAGATTTTTAGGAATATAATATCAATTAATATAATAATAAGTGTTTTAAAAACTCATATATGTCAATTTTGGAATTGTTCAATAATTGATTTTTGTTATTGTTTTAACAACTTTATTAATACGAACCAAATTAATTTAAGAAATACTAACATGTAATATTAATAAAATTCATTTATGACATCAAAAAATTAAAATTATATTTATTTTAACATTTATAATACCAATTATTTCATTCTTTCATTAATATGTAAAATATTGAATCATTATTGTGTCATAAATAAATTTAATTATTCAATGTATAAAAATTATAAATAAAATACCATTATGTAGGAAATAGTTTTATCTTTCTAATTAATATTTAGTTTCTAAATTATAACATATATAACACTATGTAAAATTTTTTTATCTAAAATATATATGTGCTTATGTCATTTTTTATTTACTTTATATAATTAATATAAAGTGTCATTAACACTTACAAGTGGCTCCATGGGGTCCCAAAATTGACCCAAATATTTCCATGGTCGGACATGTATCAACCAATAGGGTTAGGACATGTTTTAGGGTAATTCAATAGTATTATAATATTATTTTGTAACCCTTATTTATCGAATTTACCCTTTAACCATGGTAAATAAAATATTAAAAGAAGTAATTATTCAAAATGTCTAAAAATAAGAGTTACCTATTCAAACAATTTGTACTTCCTGATTTCAAATATGGAATCCATTATTTCAAAATTCAAAAAACAGAACATGCAAAAATTAATTTAAAATTAATTCCCGATGTCAAACCAAAAAGCGTGTTTTTATAAAATAATAACTATCAAAAGATTGAGACTTTTTTATTTCCGGATTAAATTTGAAATTATTTAAAATGAAAAAAATTGTATTAATTGGTAAATATATATTATAAATATTCTTTAAAAACAATAAAATTAATAATTTATCAATATTAATTATTTCAATTTAAAAAGTTGTTTTTAATTAAAACATAGTAATTTTCATTATTCATCAAATTTGAATGTTTTTAGAAAAATACAAAAATTTCACCCTAGTATAATTTTGATATTCCAAATCCAAAAATTAAGTCCATATTGAAAGATAAAATTTTAAAAAAATTCAAAAAGTTGGAATTACTATTCATAACTTCTACTTTGATTGGTCATGGTGTGTTTGAATTTCGATGTTGCGTACAATGCAAGCTATTGCATTATTCAAAGGAAAACGTACCATTGAAGTTTGGGGTGTTACATTATCCCCTCCTTCAATAAATTGCATCCTTGCAATTTGAAAATTTTCATCGAAAATAAACTGTTGAAAATAGAAAATACCTTTGTTGAAAACCCATCTCGGAAATAGGGTTAATTAAAATATAACGTTAAAAGAAAGAAAGAGAATTAAAAAGGTCACATGAGATATCACATACTAGGATTATATGAAAACCTGCATATAGAAGAGAAACAAACCATCAAGGTCTGATGGAGAGTTGTAGGAAATAGGATTAGGAAAATGTTAACTACAAGAAAAACCCCAGACTTGAGATTGGTTAAATGGTCTTTGATTCCCCAGTAGGAAAAGTTAACCGACAACGTTTTTGTTTTAAGTTACCTTTCATAAAGTGGGGGAATTTATTTATGAGATTCAATAACAACGTATGGAAATATACCCACTTTTCATGTTGTCATTCATTCTTTAATAAAATTTTACCACAAACCCATATTTCACTCCAAAAGGTAATAGAAATAAAAAATATTCCATTTATCCTAACCATATCGGGATCCATAAATAAATTTATAATTCATCTATAATAACTTTTTAAAAAATAAAATTACATTATACACTCCAAATACTTCACGTAGTCTAGTGGTACGAGATAATTCTCAATTACACTAAGTTTGTGGGTTCGATTCTCGTAGCTTTGTCTGACACAAAGGGTTGTCACACAGTATGTGTGTTGTATTTTTTATAAATATCCAAAAATAACGTTAACAATTATATCCAATGTATAATATAATATATTACAACCTTTATACTTATCCAACATACTTCTATAAACTCTCAGTCCAAAATTTATATGAAAGCTAATCATAATGTAGATCCTTTTTACCCTGTAAAAACATGTGAATACCTTCATCATGTATTCTTTTAAAACACTGAAACATCATGAATCACCATAAAACCTTATTCATTACATTCATGCTCCCTTATTCCTTATAGAATATTGTATATACACCATCCATCCAAAAATGTTGTAAACTCCAACAGTGATGGAAAATGCAAATCATTAATCAGTTTCAAGGCAGTTAAAAATGTCGAATATAATTTACCCAAATCAACCATATCTTATTCCAAAATCAGTACCTCAATATTATGACCATATTAAGGTTTATCTTTCCTTCAACCATGTAATTTAAAAAAACCTAAACTCACTATAGAGTCACATTTCTTAGTACCATAAAATCTTAAATCCTCAATGAAATAGTACTGTAGTACAATCCTTATTTATTTCTAGTACATCATTGATACAACTCGTTAATGAAAAAATTCCAAAATAACAACATAATAACACTAGTAAATCCTCTTCATCTGTGGTAGTATAATTACTTCATTATTATCCAATAAAATCATTTGCGGCATAGTCGGATGACTGGGACATTGGTTCGCGTAGTATCCAAACTCCTTGCAGATGAAGAATTATACATTTGAAACAATTTTCTTACCCTTGTAGTCATGTACTTGGTTTTCTTTTTCTCCACACTTATAACATACTTCCATTCCCTTCATGAGTTTTCCAAGGTGATTCTTTCCATAGTTATCACAAATTGTAAACTCCTTTAACATCTTCCCTTTATCTGTCCTTTTCTCTACCATCCTTTCCTTCTGTTTCTTCCCTCCAAATCCATATTATTCCGATATTTCTTTACTTATCATATCAACACATGATACTATTTCTTCATATGATGATAGTTCATGGGAGACTATTTCCCTTCTAAATTGTGGGTTAATACCTTGAGAGATATAATCCTTATTACTCTTTGGATCATGTGTATTACTGGAGTTCTCATTCCATCTACTAGGTGCCATTTATAAATAATGGCACACAATAGATTAGTTTATGAATAGAAATACCTAATCCCAAACTTGTAAAATACTTAAAATAAATTAAATAGTATATGGATATAATCCATAACCATAAAAATGCCTTCTTTGAGGAAGTATATACACCTAAACCCTTCATTCTAGTTAGTAAAGAAAATGATAATTATCCTAGGAATATCCCTTAGGAGTTTCGTAACCTAGAGTGAAGCAAGGCCTATTTTCATGCACCAGTTCCCATTCTAGTCTAGCTCAAAGCGGTTTTTTCGGGTTTTACCCCTAGGTACATCTATGCCAGAGCCTCCTCTACCTGCTCGTATCCAGACAGAGATGTATTGCTCTAAAAACTCACAAAATATCTACAATAACAAAATTCTAGGAAGTTCTTTTATAATAATCCTAAAAATATATCTTAGGGCTATGTGATCTAATTAGAGTTTATCTAAATTTAGCTTCCAAGGTTTGTACTAAACTTCCTCTGATACCAATTATAATGCCCCAATCATAGTTACTCAGAGTCAGTGCATTATTTTAATAAATTGGCACGATTACACAGAATCAAGCCCTGAAAGAACGATTAGTTTAATAGCCTTGGAATGTCTAAATACATTGATAAGTCTTCAATTATATCATAATGTGAAAAAAACAACAACAAATTATTGTCTTCATATCCCCTCATACTATCCCGGTAGCTCATTCATAAAATACTTCTTCACATCATAGGATAAATAAATCATTGAAAGGGGTGATCTCAGATGCTCAGAAAGGATAACAGTACATCAGAAACATTCATAAATAGGAAAAAAAATTTATGGAAATGTATAACTAAAACAAAATCCTCTTAAACATGAACATTAGCATAATATGGAAAAAATAAAATCAAATAAATCCATTTAATTATTGAAATGGATATTCTATTTGGAAAATAATTACATGTAATATCAATAACCACTTTCATAATGATGGAATGCAAAATTACAGAATATCATAACCACATATTCAAGTCCTTATGCGAAGACTAAAAATAAGATTTTTTCAAGGCCTTTTTCCAAGACACTAGTTTGTCTCATGAGACCTACCGATGCATCGAGGAGCTATAACGTTCTCCACCCGTCACTTAATAAGCCCAATGCATTCCTCATATAAAAAGGTTTAAACATAACATAGATATTCATATTAAAAGTGGCATACGAAATTTCGATACTTTACCCATAAACCATGAATGGTATAAAAATAACAGATCCACATTAAAATATATCACAAATCCTTCAACACAATATAGAATATTTGTATCATAATAAATCAACTTCAAACAAGTTTCAAATCAATAAATGGATTTTGACATAGATGAAATGATTTGTAAAACTCTTTGAGAGAAATATCCCTTCTTCATGAAAACATTTAAAAGTCACACAATTTCTATAGGAAGACATTTCAATAATTTTTGAATCAATGTGTCCCATACCTCTTTGAAAATTTTAAAAGTAATTAAAATTTTAAAACATTCATGTCCATTTAAATAAATCCTTAAAACCATTTGGAAAACACGAACATTAATGAGAATGGTTTAGAAGAATAAATATTTAAATCATTTAATATGATGTTTTAGTAAAAAGTACCTTAATAGAATCCCTTTGAAAACTATTTTATGAAACACGGACATGGATAATAAATATGTCCCAGTAGATACTTACGTAAAAACCACCTCAGATAATAGAGATATTGTGAAATTAACACTTACCAATTGGTAACTTACGAAACACACTCCCCATGAAATAGGTTTTATACAATGATTATGTAAATACACAGATATTAAATATTATTACACAAAGAATAAAATTATTGGCAGTACATACACCACAAAAAAAGGTAATAGTGATATTATGGTACAAATCTCACTGAAACGAGGAGTGAGATGAAAACCCCTTACATTGCACTTTCCTTTAGTATAGGGAATGTTTAACCTTTTTTATGGTGACTATAGTATGTTTTTAAATTATTCAAGAACCATATTAATATTTATGATATCATACATTATCCATTTATTAATTTATATTATCCATTTAATAATAATTTCCATGATATATTAATATTTCGGTTAATAATCTCTTTCTTTATCATACAAGTTTTTAATTGTTACTCTTGATTGTATCCCTTAAATATTGATTTAAATACATACAGAATATAAAACATGATTTCTATATCATATAAATTTAGAATATAAATATGTATAATTGACGTATATATGAAATGGAAAACATCGTTTATGGAGACGGTAGTCCATACGTACGTATACATGTTGTTTTCGTTTTCATATAGTATTGAACGGAAGTAAGTGCATAAGATACATGTTAGTACATAAGTATTTATATATATAAATTTATATATCTCCAGTAGAATTATTATTTCATATATTAAATACTTATTAGTAAAATATATTTTTATAATCGTCTATGAATTGTGAAATTGGAAATGAATCTCATCGCATCTTGGAGACGGTAATCTGTACGCATGCACGAGCGAAAATATCATTCTTTTGATATTAAAATAATATATAATTGGATGTTATATCATATATAAATAATCCTTATCATGTTATATTTATTATTTATATCAAATAAACATCATTATTATACCCATCCAAATAATAATGTATTGAATAAAAATTACACCACGATGTGGAGAGAGTAAGTCGGACGTACGCACGAATGGTGACATGTCATTCAAAGGGTGGATAGAATAATGAATTTGGTTGTACCATAATTTTAATAACATCAAAATATATATAATATACTGTATTAATTATTTTAGAATTGAAACAACATAGAAAAAGGAAGTGGAAGAAGAAAAGAACTTGAAAGAGGGTAGTGAAATCATTACATCTTCTTCGGGTTCATCCTTTTCATTCGATCAAAAGGGCTCCATAGGTTGGATTTATGATCAAACTGAGGCTTCTAGGTTGAATGGAGGATAGTTGGTAGGGTATTTTGGTAAGGGATGGCCGATCCAAATGGCTTAGAAAATGTGAATTAGAGTGAAGGGGCATTGCCCTTTTATAACAGGGGTAAGGGGCACCTTAGGAAAAACAAAAAATATTATTTTATAAGAAATTCATATTCATTTTATAATGGCTCTGAAGTATATTATTCAAATTATAAGGTGGTTATAGGTCCATAATAACAAAACCTATCAGTTTTAAATAGGGATGAGTCACTTTATTAACCTTATCTTTTAGTTTTAACTAATATTTAATTATTTTAACATTTACCATGTCACTTTATTGTTTTATATTATATGGCTAATAAACTTACTATATACTTACAAGAGACCCCCAAGTGGTCCATTAATGATACAAATAATATTATATAAGTCCGTTGGCCAAACCTTAGATTTTTAGAAATAGAATATCAATTAATAATATAATATTTGTTTTAAAACTCATTTATGTCAAATTTTAACACTATTAAATAATTGATTTTTGTTAAAGTATTAACAACTTTACTAATTATAACCATATTAATCAAAGAAATCCTAAAATTTCATATTAATAAAATTCGTTGAAGTCATCAAAACGTTCAAATTATATTTATTTTTACATTTATAATACCAGTTATTTGATTCTATCATTAATATGTAAAATACTACATCATTATTGTGTCACATATAAATTTATGTATTCAATGAATACAAATTATAAATAAAATACCATTATGCTGGAAATATTTTTATCTTTATAATTAATATTTATATTCCAAAAAATAAGATATATAACCCTATTTAAAAATTATTTTTCTAAGAGACATATGCGTATTCCATTTTTGTATTTACTTTAACTTAATTAATATAATATGTCATTATCACTTACAAGTGGCTCCATGGGGTCCCAAAATCAACCCAAAAATGACCATGGTCAGACATGTATCAACCCATTCGGTTAGGTCGAGTTTTAGGGTAATTTAATATTATTATAATATTATTTTTTAATCCTTATTTACCAGATTTACCCATTAACAATGGTAAATAAAATATTTGTCGAAGTAATTTTTCAAAATTTCTAAAAATAAGAGTTACCTATTAACACAATTTGGAAACCCTGATCCCAAAAATGGTATCCATTTTTCCAAATTAAAAACAATGAAGTTTCAGAAATTTATTTAAAATTAAATCCCACTATCAAAACCAAAAGCATGTTTTAAAGAAATACTAATTTTCAAAAGATTGACATTTGTTTATGTCCGGTTTAAATGTGAAATTATTTCCAATGAACAAAATTGTATTAAATGGTAAAAATATATTCTAAATATACTTTAAAACCTCTCAAATTCATAATTTATCACTATTAATTATTTCGATTAAAAAAGTTGTTTTTAATTAAAATTTACTAACTTTCACTATTCATCAAAATTGAATGTTTTTAGAAAAACCCCAAAATTTTACCTTATGGTAATTTCGATATTCTGAATCCAAAAATGAAGTCAATTTTTAAAGTTCAAATTTATTAAATTAAAAAATGTGGGTATTTCTATTCATAACGAGTAGTTTGATTGGTCATAGTGTGTTAGAATTTCGAAGATACGTACAATGAAAGCTATTGAATTATTCAATGAGAAACATACCATTGAACCATGGAGTGTTACACTAAATCTTATTCAATGGAGGATGTATATTGAACATTATAATCATTTAAGGCTATTTTCTTAAGATATTCTTGGGGAGATGGAGTACAAGATTCGAGCTTCAATATAGTTGATTTTTATAGATATTTGAAGAGAGTTTCAGGCTGTTGATCCCATTCCTCCACCTCCACCTTCAGTTCCAACTCCTCATTCTTATCATACACAAACACCTCCACCTACAATCCCCACATATCCGACTTATCCCACTCATAACCTCCATATTCCATGGATTCCCATTTATTATGAGTTATGTGATGATGATCCCCAACATCATATTGTATCATTTGGGAAAATATATTACACTTGTGATTACATTTATCATAAAAAATAGAAATAGTAAATCATAGGTTAACTATACAATATATTATATATATATCAATAATAATACCATTTCATACAGATGAGGATTGTATATTTGGAAAATGTATGGACCATTTATTTGGTTTGGTCATATATACTTGTTAGAAAAATTAATTTAGAGGTATGTGTACATTATATCAATTATTTCATTTTTATATTAATTTTTGTTAGAATTATAATGTTTTTATATTAATATATTTCTATAAGAATTATTTGAAGTTAAAAAAATACCGTATAGAAAAAAATAAAAAATTTTAGGACATCAAATACAAATTATACTAGTCCTAATAAATTTTCAACACATTTAAAATTTTTGTTGGATGTTTATGAGATTCCATGGGAAGCTATCATTTTTTCAGTATTGTATTGAATTTGGTTCTTAAAAAATGATATAATATATCTTATAACTTTCGATGAGTTCGGAATCAACAGGATGCAGGTTTATTCTAATATGTCAATTAAGATAAATATTTTCATTATTTTAATTTAATAAAATGTTATACTATAGATTGTTTTGTATTTGGAATCATTATGAAATTTTTATTCATCATAAAATGATAATTTTATACGGATTTGTGGACCCAAAATTTATTTCACCAATATATATGACAATGACTGATTCAAAAATAACGATTTATTTTGTTGAATGATTTCAAAAAAAATATAATTATTTAGTGATGAATGTTTCCTTATCTTCAAGAGTATGAAACTTTTTTCTAATACATTGTGACATATCTCTGAAAATAATAACCATTCATATTATATTTTATTATATATTATTTAGAATTATATGTTGTGTATTTTTCAAGGGAGTAGAATCTTTATTGGTAATAATCGATACATAAAGAAGTGAATGAAAATTTTATGACTATGTATTAAAAAAAATATAAGTTTGATTGATTAAATAATTATATATATTATAATGAAATGTAAATTTATTTTATTCATTTTATTTTAAAATATAAAATGAAATTTTTGTAGAGGGGAAACAAGAAAAAGATGTCTAAGATTAGATATGTAAAAGAAAATGTGACTATTCATTTACACTTACTAAGTTTTTAATATAGTACTTAAATGGTATTTCTAGTTGGGAAAATATTTAAAACAACAATTCCAAAAAAAATTGGTAAAGGAATGTTGATACTAGGTTTTATGATTTATGTTTGATAAAATTTCAACTGTGAAAGTTCAGAAGTTCGACAAGGTTAGATATGGTAAACTTTAATTTCTATTTCTCTTTATTCAGAATACATGTCAAATTATTTCCTTATAATTATTAGATTTTTCATGAACAACATCCTTACAGTTCAAAATAAATCAGTCACATACAAATATAATTGTAAAATCTTTTATCATGTCTGATTGGGTTTTTGTTTACTTATAATGTACATTAGACACTTGAAGGTTCAAATTCTAATTATTTGTAATGATTTTATACAGTTGATTATATAATATTATACTATTTAAATGTAGATATAATGTTGGTTAGGGAATAGAAAATATCATTTATTTCAGAAATCTATATATTTTACCAGAGTTATTTTATAACTATATTCAAAAAAGTAAAACAACATTGACCACATTGATTATTTTTTCAATAATAAAAATAAGGTAAATGATTCTTCACATTATATATTTCATAAAAGACATGAAAAAATTAAAACAATTTATTTATAATGTCTATTATTATTAAATTATTTTAAATATTTATTTACGACATTTCCTGTAATAATATGAAATACTAACTAATGTTAAAACTGAAAAAACTGTCATAAAAAACTGTTTAAGCACTAGTGTTGGTGAAACTATTATATACACATTTTGTGTGAACCTCTAGGACCATATCATGATAATAGTGAACCATATTACAAAACCAATATATGTAACTAGAAACACATCACGACCCATATGGAGATAAGGATAATATATAACTATGACAACCTCATTTGAAAATTCAGTTTATAATATAATCACTTTTTCTCATGATATGTCATAAAAAATATGTATATTGTGTGTCATCATATTGTAAAGCCTTTTTTATCATTATTATATGTATTAGAGGAGCTATCATTAATCTCCGGTTGATATGAATTTATTCAAGGAACTACAATCCCAATCAAGTAGGAAAAAATTCCTTCTTTATTTTAGAATTTATAATTCAAGTGTTGGTCATTAAATCAATTTCATACCAATAATGATGCACCCAAATCAATATAACTTCCCATAAAATAAACTAACATGGTATTAATCAGGCATAAATATCATGATCAATTTTTACACATCAATAATGATCTCAATTTGAGAGATCTATACTAATGTTTATTGATTGAAACATTCAATGAAACTGAAAACATAATCTGTTCCTATTGATGAGTTAATCTTCACGATCTCATATACTCTAGATCACATAGTGTAAACATTATGAAAAGTATCAATGGTTATAAATCTGCAAAACTATATAGTCAAACATCATATGTTCCCCATCAGTTTTATGTACTTATTCAACGGTACATATTATAAAGATTATCATACTAATATCATCATGTTCTAATTATAACTAAAAATTGTTATAACCTTTTGATACAGAAAATAATGTAAGGAAATTTCAATAAAAATAGTGTATGAATAATTAATAATTCTATTATGGTAAGAAGTAATGTTTCTCAAGTATTTGTAAACATGATGTGGTAATTAAAAATAATAACTCATGTTTGGTTGAGGGTAAGAACGTTTATAACATTTTATTTTTCAAAACATTCCATAGTATTATTTTAACATAAGATATTTGAATGCAATTTTTCTAAAATTTTAGAAAAAAAGTATACATAATAATTTCGCAGACACATTTCTTAAACCCAAAACAATATTTAAATATATATTTAAACATTATTTCGAAAATCTATTAATTTTTTGAAACCCTGTTTTAAATTAAAAATTTAAAAAATTTAAAAGATAGAACAAAAAAATAACCAAATGAAGCATAAACTAGATAAATAAAGAGGAACAAGATGATATAGAAGTAAATAATATAAAAAAATCTATTAATAAAATAAATCATAAAATAGTCTTAAGAATTTGTAAGCTATAAAAAAAATTATAATGTGTGTGTGTCATACAATAAAATAGAAAAATAATATGATCATATATCATGATAGATAAATAAATTAAGATAAATAAGAATTAAAATATAGAACAAAAGCGGTCTAGTTTATGTACATAGAATCATGATAAGCTCCAATAAATATAGTGAAAAAATCATATATGTACCTAAGAAAAACCATTTACCAAATAATTGATATAGTTCCTATCCAATAACCATCTATCTTTTGATAACCTAGCCTCATCAGTAACACTTCTAATTTTTAAGGTGTATCATGTATGAAGTAATAGTAGTCCTAATTTAATCAATAATATCAAATCAATTGTCTCTTAATATTCCCATGATGTTAGAAATAGTATGTGGTGAAATATATTTCAACAACTATCCCATCCCGAACATCGATCACATAACAACACATTACAATATCATATCTTCAGTCTACCTCCTTAAACCATTTACTGTATATCCCCTCTTTAATATACACAAATACATAAATAAATAACATCAATTAACATGTTCGCATATAATCATGGGTCTTAATAAGTGGGTTCAACTAATTTTTATGAAATCCATTTGGAAAAGGTTCAATGTGGGCACAAGGTTTAAAATAGTAATATATATTACACATTTACTTTCAAAAATATTTTAAAAAAATATATTTAAAAACATCTTTTACATAGTATCTAAAGGGCCTTTAAATAAATATTTATAAATGAAAACACTTAAAACACCTTCTAAAAACCATTTTTGAATACCAAATATAAAAATAATTCTCTTTTAAATCATGATAAAAATATATTTAATTTTATATATCCTCTATATAATATTTACACATTTAAAAAAATTCATTGAACAATATATTAATACCTACAAAAATTACACATATAATAATATAATAAGAATTTATAAGTTAAGACATTAAAATCCATAAAAAACAAAATCAAAATAAATTTATACATCAAAATCACAACCCAATCACATGAAATAATTTAAATGTCAAGAGAATTATTCGAATATAAGAATTCTCTAATAAAAACCTTCTTGTAATTTTATCATGAATATATCAGGCATAATTATTTGTTTCAAACCCGTAATTATATAGTTATATATAAAATCACATTTTTAAATCCAAAAATGAATTCATAAAACGTAAAAAAGTAAATAAAATTTCACCAAGGTTTAAAATTGTGGCATTATCCTATAAAATTGGGTTTAGAACACTCACTATTGTGGAGTCATCCTATACCAATAGTTTTGAGACATTGGTATAGTCCTAGGAATGATTTGTAATATCTATACCAATGTTTAACCATATTTATTGTTAAGGGGATATTAAAAAAGTGATATACTAATGGATCTTAGAGAACATTTTTCGTATATTTTTTTACCAATGGTTCTATTAACTATTTTTATAGATGGTTATAACAACAATTTAAATGACTATTGGTGTAACCCCCTCCCCCCACCAAGAAGAATATTACACCCATCATATGCCCTATCCTCTATAAATAGCATATAAATAAAATATAACATTCTAAAAATAAATCATAGATTCAACCAATTACCAGACACACTCAAAATAGCACATATATTTTATATTTTACATTTAATTAGTTGATAACTTTGTAAAAAATCATAACATATATTTACAATATGTTTAAACAAGAAACCGCTATCAACATGTTTAAAGTGTAATAAATATCAAGTTAGAGATGAATGACATCTATATATACTATTAAATATTCATCTTCACGACAACCACAACCATTATTATCATACGTATCTTCATGAACATCCTTACTAGCATCATCTCCTTCTACATCTTCATTTTCATCTCCACTAGGAAAGCCTTATCCATAAACACTAATAGGAACATCATTTTCATCACCTAATGCATCAAATAACAAGAATTTTATCAGCATACATAAATCAAAAACCATAATATTATTTATTGGAAGTGACTAACATAAATATTCACCTGATTTCACAAACTATTTGGAGACCATTTACTTCTTTCTCACTACTTCATGACTAATGTTTTTCCACTGGTGCTCAGAACCCACCTTTTACAAATAGGTGTTACTGATGGTGTTGAATTTCCTAAATTGGTCCCATGACTAGTGGGAGAGATACAATTCACTTTTAGAGAATTATCTCCCCTGTGATAGTCATCACCTAATATTTGTCACAATGTATTATTTTTTTCATAGAGCTGTCATATAATTTTCATCAAGGGACTATATAGCGAGCTATTGATAATACAAATGAGAGATTTAGTTATTAGATAAATATTAAAATTTTATGTAAGTGAATAAATAAAGTATTTTCTTTGACTTTTTCATTATTAATACTCCAATGATTATTTTTTCTACCCAAGAAAAATACTTTTTCTCGAGGTACATTCTCTTTGACGCGCAACTACGCCTTCTACAGATGAAAATAAATATATGAAAACATTATTTAGAAATAATTTATTTCTGAAAAAAAATTATTCAAATTCCACATCAAAAAATATAATATTATTTATATTTCCATTAAACTTATATAAAACCTCAATAAAAACTGTTGTACATGAAAAATACCTTGTTTCTATTAGGTTTCTATAATATATCATTCCTGAATGTGTGACCATGAATCATTGAAAATTTATTTTTTGATGTCATTTTAAATAAACCTTTGAATGAAAATTCTATAAAAAAATAATATATATTAATGGAAATCGTAATCATCTTAACTCAAAAACCCTTATATTTTAGTAATACCTCAAACTTATTACTCATACAATAAGAAATGATTTATTGATATTGTGTAACTAGATAATCATTGGGGGGTTTGTATACTCAATAATTTTGTTATAAGTTTACTAGTATAGAAAATATATGAATCATTCTTAAATTATCTCTAATGTTCCTTTAATTACATTAAACATCCCCCCCATAGCCTAACCATCAGGAAAGTAAAATAGAATATTTCATCAAAATATTAATCCATATAAATAAAATAATAAAATAATTTTAATTTATAAATTTTTTTACCCATATCTTTACCCTTACTTAATCCTTTATTTTCACATTTATTTGTCTCCTTGAGATTGGTTGAACTAGAATGTTGTAATAAAATTTTGATATTGTCCCTATAAAATTTCATTATTTAATACCATTTTTAACAATAAATTGGTTTTCTTTATCGTAATATAACATAAATATTGTATGGTGGTTCTAGAATTCAAACAAACATGTCTCCCCATGCCACCTATTAGATGATCCTACTAAAAAGGAAAATGGGAAAATCGAATTAGTGTACATTACAACTGAGATAAAATTAATGATATAAAATATGATATACTTATAAATATATACATGATCTAGGATAATCAAAGGGATATGATGTAATAATAATCTATGTTGGATTGATAGCCAATAAAATACGGGTATGATAAATTCTTTCTTTTGTTGACAAAAAATATATTGAGTAGAAGTCAAAAGAATGAAATTATTGAATCATAGAGAGATAAGAGATGTGGGTAATAGAGGTGGTATAATCATGGGTGGAAAATAATATAAAGGATGGGGATCCATCAAGGGATATGGAAAATATACATATGATGTAGATAATATTTTAAATAATGTTGATAGTGTAGTTGAAATATATTTACGGTGCCTAATGTAAAACTATGGGGTGAATAAGTATGCTAGCCGAGATATACAGTATCAATTTTGGGAGTGATTGGGTATAGTGGGTTCTCTGATTACCTCTAGTACCACCCCAACTCAATTATCCATGCTGGTCACCACCTTCATTAGATATACAAGTGAATAATTATCTTCTAAATGATTCTCTCTTAATGAAACTAAAAAATATATAATGAGATAAAAATTAATTCTCTATAATTGATATATATTAGAATTTCTATACTAACTATGGGTATAAAATAATTAATTCATAACACTAGAATCTGTATACCATTGTCGAATAATATCTTCATATGTATTTCCTCAATATTTTTCATATTTTACATAGGAATAGTATGTATAATTTTTAGATTTCATTTAACGACTCAAAATTATTATTAATGAAAATTCACTTATTATATTTATTTCATATATTATAAATCACATATAATAAAATGAAATACAAAACAAAAAAACTTTATAAATGAAGAATGAATTAAATAATATTTTTTCTAGACGTTATGAAATATATACCGAAGGAATAGTTATATAACCTTAGGAATTGTAATATGAACCTTATGAATAGTAAACCATCCAATAGAATAGTAACCATAATTATTAATTTATAAATAAAACTTTGGTATTTTATAAATAGAAATATGATATATCTATATCTTGGAAAATATAAACAAATGTTTTAGAAATGATAAATCATGTGTCGGTATTTTTCTAAGTTATAAATATTTAATTAAATATTTTTGATTAATTTATTAATTTGATAGAATATTTATTCAAAAAATATTAATTTTTTGTCTTACTATAATAAGATAATTTTATGATTCCTTCATTAATTTTTCGATTTCTAAAAAAATCAGTTATAATTTCAAAATTGGTATTTTTCGAATAAATGTTGATATTATTTTAAAAATAAGTTTTTTATATTTAGATAATTTTTTTCATGAAATGGATTTCATTTTTAAATTATACAAATTTAAAAAATTTTAAGGATAATTTTTTGTATTTTTCTATCAATGATGAAATTATTTTTTAATAGTGAAATACAGTAGTTTGTGGAATAAGCTAAATACTAGATTTATTGATTCATTGATGATGAATGGATGATTTAAACCCATTATATCGACCTATAAATAATTATTTGAATATATTAATGATAATTCTCATAATATTCATGGTCTTGATCCCAAATAATAAACTAATGAATAAAATAATGAGAAAACACCCCCTCCTCCACTATAAATACCACCCCTCACAGCCATTTCTCCTCACACCTATCAGGATTTTATCATTAAACCAATTTTCCCCCATAGTCCTCTCAAGACACTCTCACATGTCTATCTTAAATTTCACTCATCATAATACCAAAACCATTACCCTATGGAGGTTCTCAACGAGGATAAATTCAAGAGGTAAACACAACTTTCCTTTTATTTTAATAATACATCATTATTTATTTTCCCTTCCTTTTTTTTCTAAAAATGAAATCATCGTCTGTGATGTGTTAATTTATTGCAATCAAGAAAGATGTGTCTAAAATATCAATTACCAACATAAAGGATGTTCATAAAACCATTTTTTTGGTAGAAAATGATTATGATATTTTTATTATGGTATATTTAATATTCTATAACCATTATTAGAAATTTTATTAAATAATGAATCAAAATAAGTTTGTTGCGAGTGAAAACATCCTAAAATAATCGAAACGATTATCAAAAACATTTTATCTAATGATTCATCCCCATACCATATAAAACAATGATATATAAATAAATTTAAAATTATTGTAGTTAATTACTAAAATAAAATTTCAATTCCAGATAAAAAATCTAATTTTATATTATTTTTCATATGTGTATGTATGTAAATTGATAATGAAAACCAAAGAAACAAAAAAACCAAAATGATAAAATTGAATCTTATAAGACATCAAAATGCCATAAATCAAAAAAAATTAAAAAAATGATAAATAAATGAAATTTACAAATTGTTCTGAATTAATTAATCAACGTTTTAATTTCATTATCAAGGACATTAAGTTCTAATTCAGAACACATTCAGACATAAGGTATGGGATTCCTTTCAAACCCCCATTTTCTCATTGGGTTACATTTTCCCTATATTTAACCCAATGTAATTATTATTTCATTTTTAGGTAATTTTTATAATATCAATTTATATTATCCAAAATCATGTATCAATATCATATCATCATTATTTTATTTGAAAGTGGATGTTTTAAAAAGGCTCCCCTCTCAATTATTTCTTATAAGAATGCCCAATTCAAGGGAACATCTCGATTTCATGCCCATTTTCAAGTACCATCCATAATATGTTTTAATCCACCATTGTTTTTATAAAATAAATTATTTTATAATTAAAAAAATATATTTTTTCTTATATAGTTTTATACAAAAAATTATTCCTTTTCTTTTTAAATGAATCCTCAATATTTTCCTTATACTATAATAAAATGATAGATTTATTAAGTTATTTAAACACTATTAATACATGTTTCCACTCAATATTAACATAAATTATCATGATCTTTGGCTATATTACCTTATTAATACTTATTAACAATTTTAATCATTTCTTTTAGGAAAAACATTATGATATTACCATTTTATACCTTTTGAAATGATTAGGATACCCAAATCATTCCATGGGAAACCCTAATGTTTATATTTGATTATTTATGAATGATTCTTTATGTGGAATAAATATTCATGAAAATGATATTATGGGTGTTCCCAGATTGATATTTAATGAATTATGTAAGGTTTAGTCTCGTTAGAAATTATGTGCGAAGAGTTTGGTGGTTAGCCTTGACCTGTGCTCTAAATTCAACGGTCTTGGAGGATAATATTTACTCATGAACCTATATATGTCATTCGAATTGAGTCTTTATTATGTCATGTTATATGTTTCTACCACATTACTATGATTCTGTAATTAAATGATCCCATGTTCCATATGTTATGGTTCCATATTTTTATTTATGTTCAACGAATTTTTTTGGTCATCCTCTTATGCCTTCTAAACCATATGTTATGCATTGTTATTATTTTTATTCTATTAATTGGATTTTTGATCAATCCATTGTCCATGTATTCATCGGGTTATAACATGTAGATGTAAGGGCTCCACGGTGGTTAGTATATCATTATTAAGATAAAATTAAATATTTTATTATTTTGGTTTCATGATTTCTAATTATGTATCTAATCATGAAATGACAGTAGATATTACAATACTTGGTTTTTATTTGAAGGATAATCATTACTAAAATCATGTAATAATAAATTTAAATGTTTAGGTCCATTATAGTTGTTATCATAGCATAGTCTAGTTATATTTGGATATTAGATCTAGAGAACTATAGTAATAACCCATTGAATAATTATATCACTATGGTTAATCTAGATTTAAACATATGGGTATAATAAGTATGGATATAATTTTAATCTATATGTTTATCTTTAAATGTTAAATATTTCCTTTTTTATGCTCATTATCTAAGTATTCAAGACCCTCTAATTGAACATTCATTTTCAAAGTTTATGGATGGAATGGGAAGAACTCATGCCCACAATTAATGTGCTAGGAAATGGTACTATTTCCTAATTGATATGCCGTATATGATGAGAACAGATGCTCAAAACTTCAAGAAAACACTTAATTAATTGGATCATGCTTTCAATAATAACTTGAATCATATGGAACACCCTACTTATACTAATAAAGATAATTTTATATTCGAATCCTTCATCAAAAAAAAAATCCTCGCATGTTTAGTGGATCTTACGATCCAATCCACATATAACAATGGATTAGCTACATTAGGAAGATATTATCTATCTTATAGTTCTTAGAAGAAGTTATTTTTTTGTTAAGACTATTATTTTTATTTTAAAGATGATAAGTAGTGGAAACAGATGAAGAATACAATGATTAAAGTGGAAATCGATTCCTTGGATAGAGAGTAATTGAAGAAAACATTTTTCAATAAATATTTTCCACAAACCCTCTATCTAAAGATTGAAAGTGAATACCTCAAAATAAAGTTTAATGAAGAAGATTATGGTGGGTCATATGATGAAAACTTAACAATTCATACATGATATTCCTCTATATTTTTCATGAACACAGAATGAAAGGTGGATGGATTCTTAAAGAGACTAAAGTTGATTCTACAAAATGAGTAGATGATTGAAGTCATTGATATTTATGAGTAGATTGAATGGTGTTCCCTTAAGGGTGAAATAGAGGTCAGATACTCTCAGTGGTCTTATTGCTCATGATATAAAAAGAGCAAAATGAAGTCTAATATGGGTGGATTAACAGATAAACCTCATAATGGAAAGAAAATCCAATATCCTCCGTATAAATTTTTTGGAAGAATAATCCTTGGAACTATCTAAAGGGAACCATGAAATACATTAAATGTATAATAATGGGGATTATGGATAATAATTTCTAAAGGGATATAATGAATCCTACTAACATGGATGAATATGGGACGGTCTAGATCAACACTCACCATATAGTGTAGTGTTTCAACATTAAGGATCATGGGAATTTCTGAAAGGATATAATGAATCCCACTAACATGGATGAATATGGGAATGACCATATCAACTCTTATCCTATAGTGTAGTGTTACAACTATAAGGAACATGGAAATTATCTGAACCATTTCCCTAAGCTACGGGTTTTTGGAGTTAATCAATAAAAACAACCTCCTAGAAATCTAGGAAATAAATATGATATCATAACTTTTGAAGTGGAATTCTCTACCACCAAGACCCATCATTGCATAAAAGACTCATTTATAATTTTTCTATTATATTTTCCTAGAAAAGTATTTTTAAATTGTTATCAAACATCCATTATATGTTTTAATGTTATTTTAGAAGAAAAGTATTTTCAAAAAGTATTTTTTTTTTAAATAATTTTCCAATGAAGAAAGTATATTTTCACTACGAATTTTTTTAAAAGATCTTTAAAAATTATTTTCTATATGTGATGAAATTAATTGGTGTTACCTATTCATAACTCAGGATATGATAAACGTATACCATTCATATTATTTCATGAATATTTTATGTTTTTATTACCGGATTTTTATAACACTCGTTTCTCTTCTACATGTTATATCATGATAAAATGCTTAAGAAACTGACTTCTTTTGAAGGGGTATACTTGATGAAATGACTGTAAAAACTATATAATTTACATAGGTTATGATATTTTGACTTGTTTACAATACAAATTTCTTTTCATGCGTTATGATTTGATGATTTTTTATTCTATTTTTTCATATATGATTATAATTTCATTATGAGATAGGTGGGATACATATATCTCTCAAATGAATTCGGTAAATATTTACATCTCAAGAGATATATGTGGATGGAATAATGAGTAATGTCATTTTAGTAAAGGACTTTGTCCGCTATGATTGTCATAGGATTGAACCTTGACTACTAAGATGGTTTTGGGAGTGAACACATTGCAATAATATAGCCTTGGTTATGATCCTTGACTTTGATGAAAATCATTTTATATGTTGATGTGTCTCCCAGCATTCTATGTTTTATTCCTATATTTTTATTTCATGGATTATGATCATTATTACCTTATGAATCATGTCTTTTGAAATTCCATTCATTATTCCATGACTCTTGGGTATAATCTTTTATATGAGTGTCATATTCGTATAATGTAATGACCATATTCTCTTACCCTTGTCTTAATTATTATTCTTAAATAAATACCTTGTTTAGCGTTATTGAGCATATGAGATCGCACATTCTTAGGTTATTCTATTCCCCAAGATATAAATATATGTGTCATGTATAATTTGTCTAAGAATGGTTATAGTTATAGAGAACCTAGTGGGGGAAAATATAGTTAACTTAGGGACCAATGGTTAAATTTACATATTTTCAAGGCACTATAAAAATATGGTCATTGGGATTCTGTTTGTGTAATGTATTAAATATCCTAAAAATGATGTAATGCCTATGTATGGTAAGTTAGGTTCACTATACTGTTTATGGAATTTTGTTCTTGTTTATTATTTCTGGTTTTCTATTTCATATTTATTGTTTACTATTTTCTCTTATTATTTTATGATTTTTTTATTTGAGGGTTTTCATTTAATTTTTTTCCACATTCCTTTTTCAGTTTTTTGATAAATTTGTAATTTCCGTTCTTGATATTATTTGTTTCATGTCTCATATTTTCAATTTTTATGTTATTTCTATTTTTTATTAATAATTTTTTGTTTTTATATTCTATTTTTTCATTATTATTATCTGTTTATTATAAATTGTATGTTATCTCCAAATTTTTACTTTTTTTCTATTTAATCTATTTTGTTTTATATTTTTGGTTATCTTGATATTATTTCATTATTTCTACTGATGTTTATTGTTATCTATTTTTTGTTTTTTGTTTTTTGTTTTTTGTTTGCTACATGTTTTTTACTATATTTTTTCTTATTTTCATGTTTTATTATTCCAATTTATTTTTTTAATTTGCAGTTTATTGTTTGAGGTTTTTATTATTGATTCCCATTTTTCATATTATGTTTCCAATTACTACGTTTTTGTGTCTTGTTTGATGATTCCAATTTTATATTATTATTTTTTCTTATTTTCCATTTGATGTTTGCAAGTTTTTTTCATGATTATTTTTATATTTTTTATATATAATATTTCTTGTAATTAATTTTTGGTTTAATGTTTTTTTGTTTCTATTTAATATATACTATTGTATATTTAGGGTTTCATGTTTTTTTATTTGTCATTTTTTATTTGTTGTTTGTCGTTTTCATTTTAAAATTTAAAATTATCACTTTTTTGCATTTTGATATTTATTGTATGCTACTAATTGTTCAAAATTTATTTTTTTGTTTATTTTTCTCCCTATTTTTTGTTTTAATATTTTTATATACTTATTGTTTCTTTATACTTACATATCACCCTTTTTCATTTTTTGTTTGTATTTTTGTGTTTTTTGATATCAAATTTCTATTCGTTCTATTCTAATTTCCCTTAGTTATTTACAATTTATTATTTTATTTTTATTATTTAAAATTTAAAATTTTCTATTTTCTATTTTTAATTTGAGATTTTTGTTTATTATTTACTATTTTTAGTTTTCCCTTTCTTATTTCATATATAAAGTTTATGTTTTGTTAGATCATATTTTGTTTTCTCTACCTTTAATCTCATGTTTTATATTTTACATTCTCATTATTGTATTCACTTTTCTATTTTTGTTTTAATATTTTTATTAGTTATTTGTTGTTTTGTGTTTATTGATTCCTTTTTTTGATTGATGTTTGATATTTATTAAATGTCAGTTTCTATTTTTTTTTCTTTTTATTATTTAATATTATTATTTTTATTTCCAAATTATTGTATGTTGTTTTCTATTTATTTTCTTCTTCTTTTTGTGAGCTGGTTGATATTTTTTGTTCAATTTTATTATTTGTTGTTTCATATTTAATGCTTATTGTTTGTTATTTCTTATTATATTTTCACTATTTGATTTTTTTTTTCATGTTTATTTTTTCCCTTTAAATTATTCCTTTTTTCCAGTCTTATAATTCTATTTTTTCCTCTAATGTTTACTAATTTTTATTTAGTATTTTTTATAGATTAATTTATATTTATTTTTTCATATTTTACATTTTATGTTTACCATGTTTCTGTTTTTTTTATTTACAGTTTTATATTTATCATTTCATGTTTCCTATTTTTGTTTTCCTTTTAGTTGTTTACTCTTTACTTTTTAATTGTTTTTTTACTACTTTTTATTGTTCACCATTTTATAATTTCTTTTTAATGTTTATTATTTTATGTATTTTATTTTTATAATATTTTTTAAATTTCCTATTTATTATTTTACATTTATGATTATCTTTTTATCATTTTATAAGAATTTATTATTATTTTTTTTGTTTCCAATTTCCTTTTTTTGAGGATTTATATTTTATTTTAGTTGTTTTTTGTTTTCTATTTTCTATTTTCTATTTCTCAAATTATATTTATTTTTTATATTTTCAGGTTTATGTTTTCTTTATATTTTTTCATGTTTATAATTTCTTGTCTTTTTATTATTTATTATATCCTAATTTCTTTTTACATTTCTTATTTACTATTTATTTTATGTAATTTCCTGTTCTTTATTTGATATTTGGTTTTTGTTATTTTTAGTTTATTTTTTTAAAAAAATTATTTTATGTTTTAGGATTCTAATTTAATTTATTGGGTATAATATTAATTTTTTCATTTTTTTAAATTTTTTATTTCAATAAGTTGTTTTATATTTATTATTTTCTATCTTATATTTATTATTTTTGTTAATTTTCTTATTCTTTTTATTTACTATTATCTCTTAGATTTTTTTTAGGAATATCTTTGGGTATTTTCTGTTTTTTCAATTTGTTGATTAATAATTGTTTTTTGGTATTTTTTGTTTGTTGGATTCTGTTTATATATAGTTTTTTACTGGTTTTAGTTTTCAATTTACTCTTTTTAGTTTGCTTCTAATTTTTACTATTTTCTATTTATCCATTATTATTTAATAATGGGGATTTGTTTATAATGTTTTATATATGGTTAATTATCCAATATTTTCATTTCATGTTTTATATTTTATATTTATTATTTCCTCTTTATTATGTCATATTTCCCATTTTAATTTTTTGGTTTTGTATTTACTATTTAGTGATTACTATTTGTAATTTCTAGTTAAATATTAATTTTTTGTTGGTTATAGTTTGATGTATATAGTTTACTATTTGTTAGTTATATTTTTTATTTGATGATTTTTTCCCCTAGGTGTTCTATGTTGTCCATATTTCATAGTTTTCTATTTTTTCTAGTTGATGTATATTGTTTTCAACTTTATATTTCTCGTTTTCTTATTTTCTATTTAATAATTTCCATTTTATATTTTTTTTTATGATTTTTGTTGTTGTTTACTATTTGTTTTTTCTATTATCCTTATTTATTCATTCTTTTTTCCTATTTACATTAACTTTTTTGATGTTTGATATTTTCTGTATCCTATTTTCTATTTATTTTTTGGTGTTTTTTCATTTTTATATTCTTGTTATTTTTTACAATTTTCTATTTATTCATTTTAATTTTTGTTTTTCTGTTTTAATTTTTTCTGTTAATTTTTTTCTTTTTTCTATTTACAAATTTCTATTATTTTTTTTTCCATTTTTTATTGTTTTTTATTTTATATTAATCTTTCTTCCATTTCAATTTAATATTACCGATATAATGTTTTCTTTTTTTACTGCATTATGTTTCATATTAATGTTTTTTTAATTTTCTCTTTGTTTTTTCCTATTTGATATTCCATTTTTCATAGTTATAGATTTTAGTTTATTTTTTATATATTTACTTATTTCTATTTTTTATTTCATGTTTACTATTTTATATTTATTATTTACTATTTTCTATTTATAGTTTGTTTTCAATTGCAGTATTCAGTTTTTTGTTTAATGTTTTTAAATTATTGGTATGTGTTTTGTGTTTTCCATTTAATATTATGGAATTTTTTTTAGTAATTTATTGTATGGTGTTTTTATTATTATATAATTATTATATAAATTTTAATTAATGATTGTTATATTTTTATTTGGTGTTTTCTTTTTTGTTTTTACTATTTGATTTTATGCGATTTCTATTTAATGGTTTTATTTTAGAATTTTTAGTTTACACCATTTTTTATTAGTGCTTATAGTATCATAATTTTAATTTAATATTTTCCATTTTATGTTTTCTATTTAATTTTAAAAAATTTATATGTAGTTCTTTGGTGTTTGTTGATTCATGTTTCTTATTTCCTGTTTTTTGTCTCCTATTTATTGTTTATTATTTACTATTTTTTATTTGATTTTTTATAATATTTTATTTTCTGAATTATGTTATTTTTCAATTTGAAAATTTCATTTTTTTTGAATATCTCTTAATTACTGTTTTTTTATTTGTTATTTGTTGTCTCTTTTATAGTTATTAGTTGTTAACTTTTAATTTTTTTTGTTTTTTGTATTATATTCTTGTTTAATGATTGTTGTTTATTGTATTCATTTTACTATTATCTATTTTCTCTTAAGGAATTGCTATTTTTATTTGTTTTTTAATGTTTCTCTATTAATTTTTATCATTTTATATTTGTGGTATTTTTTCTACTTATTTTTCACTATTTTTTAATCTTCCTTTTTAGTTTTTTTCCTCTTATTTGTAGTTTTCAATTTTTTACTTCCTATTTAGAATTTCATTATATTTTATTTATTATTTTTTTACTATTTTCTGTTAAATGTTTTCATTTTTCTTTTACTTGATGAATGTATTCTATTTTATATTGTTTTCTATTTTCTTTTTTCTATTTATTTTTCACTTTTTACTGTTTATTTTTTTTATTTTTGCTTTACTCTTTATTCTAGGTTAATTATTATATATTGTTTTCTTTTTTACTCTTATTTTTCTATTTTTTGTGTAGTATTTTATTTTACCAATTTATTATTTATTATTATTTTCCTATTTAATATTTAATATTTATTATTTTCTATTTGGTGTTTTTTATTTGATGTTTATTTTTTTTCTTTTTCTTTATTAGGTATTTTGTTTTTGATGTATTTCTATTTCATTCTTTCTCCTTCTTGTTTATTTATTGTTGACATATATTTTTTATTTTCTATTCATTTCTTATTATTTTCCCATTTCATTTTCTTATTTTATATTTTCTTATTTCCCATTTATTTTGTTTCATTTTTTATTCCAAGATTGTCGTTTATTATTTAGACTAATAGAAATATTACCTACACACATAAACCTATACCAATGGTCTTCAAAACTAATGGTATATTTTATGTGTCCAATCATATTGTATTATAAATATATATTTATTAAAATCAATTTTATGACCATAATCACAAATATCAAACGATATATTATTTACTTACAGCATTTTTTCACTAGTGTATTAATAATTATATATTAAAATCACTATTCGAATTGAAAATTACTTTTATTCATGTATGTTTTGGTTTTTATTAATTGATCATGGTTTCATAAAATCCAAAATTTCAATAATGATTTAAATATAATTTATATTAATTTTAGAAATATTTGTAGTAATCCGTAAATGATGGGAAATGAAAAATTGAATACAGAATTCATGGATTGGTGGGCTGTATGTGCACATGAAAGTTGATTCGATTTTTTAACAGATAGAATGAATGAATGTTAAATAATATATAGACATTAAATAAAATTTTTAAATCCTATATTTCATAGATTTACATTAAATATACCCTTATTTATTTCCATTTCATAATAAAATGAAAAACACATAACATCGCTTCGTGAAGGTTGTAGTCCACATATAGGAATAAGCGACATTTTAATTTTCCAATGGATTGGATTGTAAGAAGTTAGATTTGATATTTTAATTCCATAAGAATAATTATTTCATAAATATAATATAATATAATATATATATATATATTAAATCAATCATTATATACATCCATGAGATGTAGTGACAGAAAACCAATTATATCAGGTCTTGAGGTGGTAGTCCGCAGTCCACATGATCGAAAATTTCTTTTCTAATTTGATGAAAGAGGGGGTCGATATAAATTATTAAATTTAAATAATAACATATCAGTATATTTAAAGAAATAACATTATTATTTTATAATATTTGGATATGATTTTTAGGCTGTAGTAGAATAAATTAAACAAAGATTCTTGGTTAAGAATTATACCTCTTTTCTGGAGAACCCCTTTAGTTTTATACATATAACTATTCTAGGTTAATTTTATGACAAAAATTGGGATACATGTCATGGAAGGGGAATTTTTACTGGGACATAGGCAATTCTTGGTAGAAAAAAAGGTATCTTTATGTTTGGATAGGATAGTATAGACGATGTCCTTTTATAAGTGGAGGAGGGTACCTACTTAGAAATTTCCAAAAAACTCGCAAAATGAAAAAATTATTCATTATAAAATAGATTCAAAGTGAACATATATTAGAATTATAGATTATAAATTGTTTACATATGCTGTAAAATGTGATTTGGGAAAGTTTAATTTGAATCATTTCCATTATATCTTCATTTAACCCCTAATAGAACCAATTGAACCTTAACTGTGATAATTAAATTTTTATTTTTTACTATTTATTATTATGAAAAATTATGTTAAAATAATTAATTAATATGTAGTTTAATAATTTAAAATATTTAATAAATTTTGAAAAATTAAATTAATAAATGTGGCAGAATATAATTTAAAATTAAACCCATAAACGTGTCGAATAAGCAGTTTCCCAAAGAAATAATTTATTAAGTATAATGGTTTTTATATAAAATAAAAAAACTAAAATTAATTTCAATGAAATAAATTTGTTAAATTATAATAATAATTTACTAATTTTAATTTCAGAATAATTTTGAAAAAAAATTATCTTGCTCAATAATTTAAACGAATAGACATTTCTTAATAAAAATCATTAATATTTACTAATCATTGAGAAATTAATCATTTTAGGGAAATATAAAAAAATAATTCTAATATAATTTTTACATTATGATTTAAAAATTTAATTTTATATTTTTTAATAATTTTTATAATTGTTGAAAAGAAATTAAATTAAGTGCCTAAAATATGATGAAACTATTTTTTTAGTATAATACATATTTATTAAAAAACTCAATTTATTCTAATTCCATTCCTAGAAAAAATATTAGATAAGTGATAAACCATTTAATTGAATATATAAAATATAAATTTCATTAAATTCTACATAAGTAGTGAATAATTTAATTTATTAAAGTAAAAACCAATTATTCGCAAAAAAAGATTTTTCAAAACAATATTTCATTTACATTTAAAGTATTTTTATTTTAAATTATTATCAATCTATAAAAAATGAATTTATTTTATACATTTTTAAAAAATATGATTTTCATAATTTTTTCATTCCTATTCAATCCCATTAATTTAAAATCTAGGTTATAATGTCATACCATATTACATTCTATTAAGACTTAGGGTTTTATGTATTGCAACCTATAGAAGAGGATAAATTTATATAAAAATAAATATATCATAAATTCTTGAGATGTTATTAAATTGGTGTCTTATTAATTTTTCATTTTATGTATGATTTTTTCCTATTTTATTTTCTATTAATTTATTTGTTGTTTTCTATTTTTTGTTTCTTGTTAATTGCTTGAGGTTTTTTGTTTGTTATTTTTTATTTATGGTTTTATTGGTTATTTTTTATTATCATATATTTTTTATCATATAATATTTACCATTTACCATTTTTTCTACTTATGGATTGATTTTTTATGACTTTTATATGTTATTTACTAATATATCTTTATTATTTCTTATTCTATTTTTTTGTTTGTTGTTTATTTTTCGATGTTTCATGTTGAAAATTTCCAATAATTTTTATTTCCAATTTAATATTTATTATTTCATGTTTCTTGTATCATGTTTACATTTTTTTTATTTTTTATTTATCATTTTTTATCTCATGTTTCCAATTTATTGTGAATTTATTTTTCATTCTTATTTCATTTTTTTCTTATTTCTTGTTTTTTTACCCATGGTAATTTGTAGTTATTGATATATTTTGGTATATTATTTATTGTCTACTATTTTTGGTAACATGTTATTGTTAAATTTTGTTTTATTTATGATTATATTTTCATTTTGGTTCCTGTTTTTAATGTTTGTTGTTTCAATGATCTATATTCAATTTAAATGTTTTATTTTTTTTATTTCATATTTACAATTTTTATTTATTTTTTGTTGTTTACTACTTACTATTTCATGTTACTTGTATTTAGTTTCACTTATATTGTTTATTGTGTATTTTATTTTTTATGTTTGTTGTTTGATTTTTGATGTTTGATGTTTGATGATTGTCACTTATTATTTGATGTTATATATTTTTTGATTTCTTTTTCTTATTTTCTATTTAATTTTTGATCTTTTTTGGTTTATTGATTGTTGTTTATTTTTTTCTATCTATTTTTGTCCAATTTTATTGTAAATTTTTTTTGGGTTTTTGGGGTTTTATATATTTTATATTATTTATTTCCATCTTACTATTATCTATATATTATATTTTGTTTGATAATTTATATATATTGTTTATTATTTAATATTTTAAATTTATTATATTATGGTTGTTTCTTGTTGTTTTATTTTTTCTTATATATTGTTTTTTAAATTATTATTTATTTTTTTCTATTTTAAATTTCATATTTAATTTTTATTATTTCTTATATCAGATTTTTTGCTTTATATATCTTATTTTCTTTTTTAGTCATTGATTCATATTTATTGTTTTCAGTTTATTATTTTCTATTTCTTTTTCAATTTTAATGTTTTTTATTTTTGGTTGGTAATTTTCTGTTTTCCCTATGGTGGTTTATGTTTTTAATGTTATTTATGATTCTTTATGTTTACCAGTTATTGTAACATCCCATGTTTGGGATCAGTAGAGAATCTTAAATAAATTTGAACTTCTCATTTACTATAGAAACTGAGTTATAAAGATTTCGCATTAAAATGTAAATACAATAATTATTGGACGTGGTTTAAGGACCACGAGGTGTATTAGATGTTTGGATAAGTTTTAGGAGAACGAGGCTCTGAAATATCACTTCCCAGGAGAAATAGACAAGGAAATAAAATGTTTTAAATTATGAAGCCACTTTGGGGAAAACATGCCGCCTTTTAAGGGATGTCACAAAATTATAAAAAAACTACAAGGTGGGGAACACAAAATTAGAAAAATTCTACAAGAAACTATAGGGGTGGGTACACGAGATGTTCATAGTTTTCTAAATCATTAACTTAATTGCATTGTTAGTGCCACTTAACCATTATCACCAAATGGTTAGGGAACAATTATCCAAAACCATGTGGGCTATTGATATTGGATAGTTTGAAATTCATGGTTGGTTCTTGGTTATTTAAACAATGTACCACATCAAGTGGGGAAAATATAGCATTCCCCCATCTGACATTAAATGAGATTTACCCCATTTTCCTCCCTCATTTCCCTATATATATCTCCACACAATCATACTATATCCTCTACTCTACCTTGATGATTCTTCTTACTTATTCTTTTTATTCAATAATCTTTGAAAAATTGAATCGTATTTGTGATTCTAAGACGTAGCTTCCTTATTTTCATCTATTTGCTTTTCATCCAAAATGAAAAATCCTTACGTTCTCTTTTTCCATATTGTATAGGTGTTTTTTAATATGTTTTCCCTCAGTCTATATTATATTGAATATCGATATTAGATGAATAAAGTATCATAATCATGTGGAAGGTGTTCAATATTTGTTTCCATTAATGTCACATTGTTTATTTAATATTGTAGTTATGTCTCAAATCAAACATACGGTGCCATGATTCACTATTTTTTGTGCCTTAAATTAATTACATATGAATTCTTTAGATGTTCTATGAAACCCTTGAATAAGTATTGTGGCTGAATACCCCCACATGAATCACCACATAAGATGAGTTTAATTAATTTCCTCGAGAGTCAATGATTTCTTATTTGGCTAAGCCACTCCTTATGGTGTGTTGTTTGATACAAAATTTTATACAACTCAATTATCTTTTGAATCAATTTCTTTGGTGTGATTCATATACTTCATGAATGAAATGATTAAATTTACATTAAAAATGATATGATGATAATGCCTCTATTTTCCAATAAAAAACCTTTTATGTGCCCGACATTATCTAATAAAAATAGGATATCTATGAGAATACTCAGGTGATATATAAAATGTTTATATGCATATAATTTTTTAGAATTTATAATGGAATTGAAATATGGATTATTCGTGTACATATAATATTTTATCTATTACTAAATGAACAAAATTGTGTAATTTGAATAAAGGAAGAGTGAATGGTATGACCATATCTTTTACCTCTACTTGGAACTTATAATAAAAATGATAAAATGTATTTTATTGATATATAACTGAGCATTATGTCTCTTATATTGTGATTATGAGTATGGAACCATACGCATGAAGTCTCTTATATTGTGATTATAGGTATAGAACACTAGACATGACATCCCCTATATTGTGATTACGGGTATGATACCATGGGAATTGACTCCCTATATTTTTATTACTTGTATGGAACCCTAGGAATGATGTCCCCTGTATAACATGTGATCCTCTCATGTGGGAGACCTTGTACTAAACCACAGGTCCATACCAATTCATGTATATATGTGAAAATGATTTTCTTATGTATATATATACACATGAGGACAAGTGTAGAGAGATATTTATGTTTAAGCCCAACAAGGTATGGGTTTCCATTTGACTTCAAGGAACCTAAGTACATTATGTTTTTATTCATTATATCTACTTTATTTTTATATTCATATACAATATTTTTTTATATTAATAATATGGATATTTTTAGGCACTATTGGTGGTTTTCTACTGAGTATATCTCACACCCAATTCAGGAAACCATTTGTTACCCTGAGAGAACTCATGTTTGGATGTTCGGGGTCATGAATTGTGTTATTTTAATGATTATAATTATCATTTAGGGATAGAATGGAGTACAATGTGTAGAGGAAATATCGTTTACTCATGATTATAGTGGTGATATCTGCTATATTTTAGATATTTTCTTTTTCATAAAATCCATGTAATGTGTATACATTCATGTATTTATATAAGATCTGGTTCATACATGATTAATTTTTTATTTATTATTGATTATTAATTGTTATTTTATAACATTTATCTTATTTATTATAGTTTATATATATTTATTTCTAATACATAGGGTATATTTTACCCTCACTACCACTTGGAAGCCTCTGGTGTACGTAGAGGCACACTTGAGGCCTAATGGTAAACCAGCTTGGGGAACTGTTCCTTTTGGATTCTGGGTTGGGGAACTTCGAATAGAATTAGAGGTGTATTTTACTTATGTCATACTATTTTTGTACTGTACATATGAATCTAGTAATATGATTGAACTTGGTAAATAGATAATTTATGGGTCCGGCCAACTAAATCAAAAGGTAAAGATAGATCAATTTAGGATGAGATCATTTTGTGTGATTTTATTATAGACTATTATTTTATCCACATGGGTTATTTTGTACTCCCCATAGATACTAATATATGATATTTTACCCATATCGCGATATGGTAAGGAAGTATCATTACATGAATCATTATAGGCATATATATCTTTACATGTTTGGCATATGTCATTTCATATAGAAAAAAATTTACATTTTATTTATGTATGATTATTCATATACTTTTCAAGTGTGATTTTTTAGAATTCATATTTTTATACCATGTTTTTGTGATTTCTTTCCCATGTCTGTTTTTCTTGATGCATTAGCATTATTTCTAATAATTATGATATATGATTTCTTATTAAAATATATGAATCAACCAAAATGGTTTTTCTCATATAGATTTATGGTGAACCGAAATTAACCAATTATAATATGTTTTAGCTGTAGCCATTGGTTTCGTGGGCTAAAACACTAATTGTTGCAATTAAATGTGTATGAATTGTGTAATATTTAAAGTGTACATGATTTAATAAGTTATATAATGGTAACCCATATAACTGATCGATCATAAATCTAAAATTTTATACTCTAAAATCAATGATAACAATCATGTTTTAGATATATAAAATATAATTATAATATATATAGTAAAATAACCTTAAAAAATTGGTATGGTATTTCATCTAACCAAAACATAGTATGTGATAAACTATAATTCTGATAAATAATTTTTTACTATATAAAGGATTTACCTCTATGAGTTGGGCTTGATGACCAATAAGACTAGATTTAAAAATTTTCCCATATAGGTTAGTTGGGGCATGCTGCATATGAGATGAACATGCTATGGGTGTTTTAAAAATACTGAATAACAAGATGAGACCCTATTAGGACACCTTATTCTATTTATGCCCTGATAATCAACCCAATGGGGTAATTATATGTTAATTGGATGGAATGTTAATGTGCTCGAAACAAATTATATTGTGTTGTATATAAATATAGGGTAGAATATTTCTTGACCAGTCCAACTAATTAGTAAAATATTTATTATCTATATATCAACATTATTATTATGGGGGTATGCTAATTAAAATACAAACTATAAACTATTGTATGGTTTACATTATAGATTTTAAATTGCCATTTTCTTTAACCGGGGGTAGTTTTCAAAAACTTATTATTAGATTGAAATATGGGTTAAAACGAACGATATGATATAATTTTCCAAATGCAAAATGATATAAGCTAAATAATATAAATGGGGTAGTTTGTTTAAGATATTTGACTTTATAATCGTAATATATGAACTGTTTTAAAAAAATCCGTCATATTCATTTAAATACAAACTTTTAGAGGTGTTTTAAACGTGAACCCCCATGTAAGGATCAATTTTGGATATTATTTTAAAAGGGTAATGTGGGCATTGTCGTCGAACTCTAATGACTGATTCCTCGATTTTGTTGGACATAGAGGGTAGGAAGCTGGGCCATGATACATCGCAGGCATGAAACTGTTTAAAAATGATTCTTTATGTAAATTAGGATCTAAACCAGTAGTGGTTGAACCCATAGAAAATTAAATAAATTTTAAATTATTTGGAAGAGTTTAGACGTGTGGCGTCACTTTGGTGTCACTATCTCGAGTATGACTCTTAGTTGATGATACAATCCCCAAATGTAGATGGTTTATTTTTGGATATGTTGGACCTCAATGTGGTATTACCATTTGTGTATACCACTAAGTGTCAACCATTTATTTTTCATGTTATAATCTTAACCCTTCAACGATCTTTTACTTATTCTTATAGTCAGTAGTTACAAGGGAATTATAGCCTGATGTTTGGCAGGTGATCCCATTATGGGTATGTCGATAGGTTTTGACCCTATTATTTAATATTTTTTATTAGATATTTAAATTTATGTTCTCAAAATTGTGGTTTTGGAGTATTTGATAATGCCTGACTAATGCCTATAAATTGAATGTGGTTCTTATTCTAGAGTCCTTAGTGCTAGGTGGACCGACCTTGGTACACTCACCTAGACATAGACCCTATTAGGTCATATTTATTTCATTGAATGAGGTAATCCTATGAGAAAGGTTTTACTATGGTTTATGAATGCCTTAATGGTAGTAGGATTAGTTTTATGCTTGTTAAAAGACCAATTAATAGAAGGTTATTTGGTTTTTAAATATTTCATTGTGGATGTCTTTGCCATCTAGATATCACATAGGGAGACTAATATCAAAATTGGATTCATTGGGAAAGAATATTGGGGTGTTTGGACCAGTTGCCTAATCCTTTTTCTATTAATTATGTCTCCTTTGAAACGACGTTGTGAGGAAGGGAGTCATTTGATAAATAGAGACACATGTATGATGCCTAATATTGAAGATGAGTTCCAGGGTAACTTCCAGCTTAATAAAAAGTGATGTGTCATGTATCATGGTTAACTTAACCTTATTGATGGATGAGTCATGGTAGAGCATGTTGCCTTTGAACTTGGTATCATGGGATTTACACACACTACATATGGAATGTTTAGATCACATCTATTTATTACAATAACTTTTTAGAATTTAACATCGGTGAGTATCCATGTAAGGGCTGAGGATCGGCGATTTGAAATATGACACTTGTGGGTAGGGTAAACCAGATCATTCGGTATGTTTTTAAGGAAGTGTCGTCAATGAGAGAAACTCTAGAAAAAAACAAGTGACAAGAGGTTTTTGACCCATTAAGAAAACTATGACACACATGGTTGGGAGACATGTTGTTGGGGGTTAATTAATGAAAATTTATCCTTTTTGAAGTGAGAGTGGCTCAAGAGTTCTATACAAACCTATTAATAAAACCTTATTATACTCTTAGTATAGAGGTGATTATATTCCCTCTCTTGATAGAGTACTGATTATGCTAAGAGAGAGCATCAATGATACACTAAGCTACATATTTAAATAGCTTCTCTGGTTTTATAGAGAGATTTTATAGGAGTTTCACTCAAGAACTGATTTAAGGATGATTTAGGTGGAACATACAGTACTATATAATATGCCTTTAAAACTGGTGGCCTTTATCAATGATATGAAATAGCACTGATAAAGCATACCTTTTATAATCACTTTTTTTAATGCCAAATAACAACAATATTCTTCAGCGCTTTAATTTTAACGCTGATAACTGCCCAATTAAAAATATGTAATTATATAAATAAAAAACAATAATGAGTTAATTAAAACAATATTCAATATTTTATCAATTAAATAATTATTGAAAAAAATTTAACAAATTTATTATACTATATATAAATTATAAATACTAATTAATACCATATATTAAATATTTAGATATAAGTAAAATGAAAATTAAACAAATAAAAATTAAAAATATGTAAATTGAGAGAAACATTAAATATTTTATTAATTAAATTATTATTTATAATGTTAATGAATAATATATTTTATATATATAATAATTTATATGAATATGATTTATAAAATACAATATATTTATTCATTAAAATAATTATACATATATTTAGAGATTAATGTGTTATAAAAAAATTAATATGAACTAAAAATACATTATAATTTCATCGATTAATTGACATAATTGAATTTCATTGGATTTTTAAATTTATCATAGATCAAACGAGTGATATATTTATTTTACATATTCGTAATTAATGTATTGTTATATGCAATGCACACAAAAAAAATTCACATAATTAATGAAATCCTTTAAAGAAACACATACTCTTAATATCATAGAAATTTATTGAAATTATAGTATTCATTATAAAATTTCAATATAACATGATAAATTTAAAATATCATGACAGTAATCCCGATAAATTTTATTTATTTATTTTTAGTTTTATTACAATTAGATATTAATTCATCTCTAATATGCTTTAATATTTTTTAAAATTTTTTAAGAATTTAATCAATTTATATTATTTACTTTATATATATATATGTGCTATGTTTTAATATGTTCAATATGAATTCATATTTATTTCAATATAAATCCATATTTTTTAATAATATATAATTAATTAATAAAAGTTATGAATTTTTTTCCATATTGTGAAGTACTCATTTTTTATTATTTAATTTCACTCATTTTTAACATGCATGCACAAAAGATTAAATATTTTTTAATAATGTTAAAAATATAATTATAAATGAGTATTTATAAATAAATATATTTATAAATGTATATTTACAATAGATATATATATATATTCATAAATAAATAAATATTATTTTTTAAAAAATAATTTTTTTTATAAATAAACAATTATATATTATTAAATATTTATAAAATTTCTATCAAATTTATTTTAAAAATGAATATATGTACTATATATATATATTATATATATAATTATATAAATAAGTTGTTTTAAAAAGTATTTATATAATTATAAATAAATATTTATTTATTAAAATAATTGTAAAATTTTTATAAATATATTTAATTAAATAATAAACTGATTATATTTATATTTTTATAGATTTATTAAATATATATATATATATATTAAATAAATCTACATAATTAAAATTATAAATCCTTTATCATTGCTTAAAAAGCACTAAAAAATATGCCTTTAATTTTCACAAAATTATTTAGTTCTCCCAAGAGGAATATTTTTTAGCGCTATTTTGAAAGTGATGATAATATTGTCTTAGTCTATATAGTGAATCCTTAACAATAATAAACTCTCTATTATATTTAAAGCATCCCATGGAAGACACCCTTTGCAGGCGCTCCACCTCATTTAATATATGCTCGAATCAAGGCTCGAATCATGGATTGAAAAATTACAATACTAAAATGAAAGGCTTAAATGATTCATGGGTCAAATGAATCCAATGCTCGATTTTGTTTCTAGGGTTTTCAAATCGATACTTTCTCTCAGATTATTCAAAGCTTTTATCCATGGTATTTTTTTTCTTCTTCCCTCCTCACCCGTTGATTTCCTGTTTGTGATATCTATTTTCATTTTTTATATCCATTAATTCTTTTCCATCACCACATCCCTTTGATCAAAATTTTTTATTTTGGATTTTTTGTTGAATGGATATATGGTTGTACGAGATTGAGTAATATGAGTGATGAAGTGTCTATCCAATGGTCTTAGCCTCTTCTCTTGAGTTTCAATGTGATGTTGGGAAAAATATTTTAATTTTTGATTATTTTATAATTCCATTTTATATGGGCCATGGAACTGGAAGATTCACTATATTTTATAGAGTGAAATGAATTTTTATATCCATTTTCTTTTTATTTAATTGATCTATTGATTTATATAAGGATAAATATCAAGACTTTCTTCACCATAAAACTCCATTTATGCAATGGAATATGATCCTAATTATATAGATGATTGTATGTAGAAAATTTAGAGGATATTTGACATCCTTATAATTCTACCATCCATTAAGGAGAAATTTGATGCCTTAATGCTTTAATGTCATAGCCATAGAAATAAGGGAAAATCTAGAATTGAAAGAAAACTTTTGGGAAGGAACATATTCTTTAAAACCATACAATATCTCATCGAGATATTCCAATGAAAACTTGTGAGTATGTTGATTGAGAGATAACATTTGAAGATCTCTAGTTGTATCAAATGTTCATAACCACCTAATAGAGCATATCCAAGAGGAATTCTAACTAGGGGATTCCCCAGGGTTGTTTCCTTTAAATATTTAATTAATTTTTAGAATTATTAAATATATCACCAATATAAATATTAAAAAATACCAATTAATTTTATCATGTCATCATAAAAAAATATAAACCCACATTTTTTTGTAATTATAAAAATCCCTCATTTTCTAATATTATCAATTTTCACTACTAAAAAACAATTTACCATTTCAAACAAAATTACTTTACATTTTTACTGACCCTAAATAAGAATATGGTTTGACATGTTTTCTATAACATTAAAAAAATATAGTCATCTTTGAAATTATAACAAAATCATAATACTTATTAAACAAACACATAATTTTCTTTATTATATATATAACAAACACTATTCATAATTTACATTAATCTATCTAAAAGAATGACATTATTTAATGTCCCGTCTTATTTAAAACATCTATTAAATTTAAAGAATCTATATAAAGACTCCAACCTTTTCTCGAATAATATGTACCCTCTAAACTTGTCAAAAATATTTAATTACATCAGTTTATTAGTCATGTTTGATGAAAATAAAATATCTAATATTAAAGGATTTTTCTTTTTTAAATACTTTAGTGTGACATCAATTATAAATTCCTCTAACATTAAATTCTTTTTCATATGTTCTTTTTTAATTATTTATTTACATTTATATATGTTTTTAGAAAATTTTGACAATCCTTCATCCAACCATTTAATTTTTCACTTTTTCAATTGTTTTCATTTAATTGTTGAAATTCAACATTCAAAATTACAAATCAAGATTCAACTCACTTCAAAACTATTTTTGTAAGAGTGGGTTATCTTCTATTTAACATAAAACCTTTATATCTTCCATAATTAATATTATTGATCTCATTACGAATAACATTTTATACAATGTTCCTAAAATCACTATAGAACCCATAATTTCCATGAAAATGAAATTTTATTATGAATCTTAATCTTCATATGCTTGAAAATAATTCTTGGATTCAAAATTTCTGGACATAAATCTTCAATAAATTTATCAACTAAGAATTTTGTGATATTTAAAAACATTTATAAGTAATATGAATTTCATTTTCCTAGAGTTAATTTTTCAATTATTTATCTATTTTAATTGAAATTATAATTTCTAGATGTTTCAATTATTTTATATACCTATAATATTTACTATAATAATTCTTTAGGTTGTTACACAACTTTTTACAAAAATATAGATAGTAGGTTATCAAATTCTATATATGTTGGATTAATTATTTATAATTATTTTTAGGTATTCATCATTTTAGGTCTACATGTATTACTTACACCCCTTGGAATCTCTGATTACCATATATTTATATGATGTTACTCTTTATTTGTTAATAATTTATATCAATACATCTTTATATCTTTCATTTGATTGAATGAGAGTTTATTATTAATGTTTAATATATTTGGGTTTCTTATTACACCTTAATTTCATTTAATATATTTTCATTTGCAAAGGGTATTTACGAAAGACTTAATGGTAAATTTTAATAATGGTATAAACTGTATTATTTATAGTATTAAAATTATTAAATGTGGGATTTCTCTAATAAATATAGAATTTATATAGGCCCCAAAGCATCATATATAATAAAATGTACCCTCTATGACCCCATTAATGAAAGACAAGAATTTTTAAGCCTCCCAAATATCACCTTCAATAGCTTGCGAGTTAATAACTAGTGCTAAATGTGTAATTCTCACAAATGGGAGGAATTACCCCTTTTAGAGAACACAATAAAATACGGATTTCATCCTCATGAACTTCATCTCTTGGATAGTTATTATTAAAATTTATTTATTGAGACTCATCCCACATATATATTATGTTTCATTTATTACTTGCATAACTAGTCACCCAATGGATGACTACTTCTTAGAGTATTTCAAGAAATTTTTTTAATGTCCACAAGATATTGATGATGTGTTTTTAATAAAATATGTTAGAATAAATGTTCGAGAGATGAGCTGATGAGGATGAAAGTAGTCTATAATATTCAATTTTGAATGAAGTCAGAGGATATAACCAAACATAGTGGTGTAATTATTTTCTTAGATTCAATTATCCATTATTAAAATCATATACCAATTCTCTAAAACAATCAAATTTTGGGGTTCCCTTACTTGAATTATCTATAAATTTTGTATTTGATAATGAAAATCTTATGTGTATTTATTTATTTATTATAAATGATTAATATTTTATGATCCCAATTGGATGGATATGAATCGAAAATAGATGTATGCTAACAGTATGACAAAAAATAATGAATATGGTGTAAAAGGGTTTTTTATATTTTCAATATATCATTCATATGAACATTCTCAAATCATTTTTCTGTGTTTATATTCTTATTATTCTTGAAAAATTAGTAATAAAGAGGTTGAATAAAATATGTTTTATCATGGAAAGGATTAGAGCTATAAATATTGGAATAACAAAGGGAAAAAAATGTTCACATAGATTGGGTTGATACTACTGTGTATGGGTCATTTGATAAAAATAAAAATTTAAATGTTTACGGAGATGACATAGAAAAAATGGAAATAGAAATTGAAGATGACAATAATTATTTTAAAAAGATCTTTGAGAAGTTAAATATCTATTATATGATACCATTTTATACTAGTTATATAATATACAAAACATTTTTAGTTATATTAATGTCGTATAATTTTATAGTTGGAAGCAGATGGAGTGACACTAGCATGGCATAACTACCTCGTATCCTAAATGATATGGTATTAGAAGAAAATAATCTACCATTCTAAAAATATGAAACATAATGAATCCTAGGTTCAATGGGAATGATCTCTAAAAAAATAATTATTATCCACATGATTGCAAATTGTTTCTCAAGGACCATGAATCACTCATAAAATTCCCCAAGTGTGGAACATATCAATACAATAAAAATGAGTCAAGTCATTCAAAATATTTAGGGTACTTTACTATCATTCCGTGTTTTAAAATAATATATAGACATCAAGAAATTGTAAGGCAATTAACATTGTATTGAGACACAATAATAAAATATGGGAACCAAGGTCATCCAGTGGATTTTCCTCAGTGTAATAAAATTGATTATGATTATCCAAAATTTATAAATATGTTAAGAAACATTCATATAGTATTATATACAGATGGAATAAATCATTTGGTTTTATAGATTAGTACATACATTACATATCCCATCAAGTTGGTAAATTAAAACTTACCTAAATGGTTATGCATGAAGCACAGATACATTATGTGGCTTATACATATATTTTGACCAATAAAACATGGTAATGATATTGATGTGTATTTGGATTCATTGATAAATGATATGAAATTGATGTAAGATATATGTGTTATAGTGTACGATGCACATATAAGTGAATAAATCAAATTGAAGGCCATATAGTATGGGATGAAAATTGACTTCTCCACTTATGGGAATTTATCAGGATATAACATGAATAGAAATTTTGGGTGTTAGATTTCAAAGAAACCAGACAGACTCAGTTTGGTTGAAATATTCCTAAATGAGTTTTATTTTAGGAAATCAAATGTTTTTACCTCAATGAAATAAATATTGATCATATATTACAGCACAAGATGAATAAATCGAACAAGGAACAACACTATATCAAGAAATATGTGATCAAATTTTTGATAAAGTCAAATATAATGAAACTATTTCTTGTAAAACATTTTTAAAAAACATAAGAAATAATATTGGAATAATATATAAGTTTTATTTGAATTAATGGATTTTAATTGTTTTTTGTCAATAATTTGATGTTATGCATGTAGAAAAAATGTATTTGATAATGTTATTTGAATGTTACTAAATGTTCCTAGATAAAAAACATGGAATCAATGATTGGTTGAACATTAATGAAATGGGGATAAGATACTATTTGGCCCTAATGAAGGGTAAAGGGAGAACATTTCATCCTCTATCATCTTACACTCAATCCATATAAAAAAATTATAAACTTTCTTTTTTCATTAATAGTGAAATTATTCCTGAAGGGTATTTATCTAATATAGATTATTTTATGTGAATGACTAATTTGAAGTTACCAGGTCTAAAATCACAAATGTCAAGTTTCGATACATGATTTTATGCTTAATTGTTTCTATTACATTCTTCTTTAAAATTTATGGCATACTTTCACCAAAATATCATTATTTTTCAAATCCATATCTAGTAAAGTAATAGACCCAACAATTCTTCAAACCATGAATAAAAATATTCTAGTAATATTGTGTGAATTAGAGATGTTATTACCACAATAATTATTTAATATAATGGCCCTACAGATGGTTCAATTAGTTAAATATATTCATCTATGTGGTAAAAACCATTATATATGGATTTACCCCATTTAATGGTATACATATATTTTTTAAGGGTATGTCAAGAATCGAAGTCAGATAAAATGTTTTATTATATAATGATGTATTATTGAAGAGGATATTGAATTTGGTACCAATTATCAATCGTATATTAGAAACATCGATCTCCCAAAATATTTTCATTGTGGACAGATTATGGGTGAAGGGATTTCAAGAATAGATTTGGTCGCAATTACATTGATAGATATGGGGAAATAACACCATTACATTTTACATAATTGTGATGATTTTGGTCCATACATTAAATCCCAGAATGAAATACAAAGAGATTTGAATCCATCAATTGATGAATGATGGATATCAAATATATATAATCAACAATTTTTAACGATGTCTCTGAGAACATATTTATATCGAGTTATATGAAAATGAAAATTCAATTACAAAAAAAAAATTCTATGGATATCCATAGAACCAAATGAATATTTTATATCTTATAAAACATTTTTACTCAATTTTTATACATTCTATACTAAAGAACATTAAAACTATAGTATGATGTAAAAAACAGTGTTACACTTTTCATAGAATAATTTCACTTATCTGGTTCTGAGGATAGTAATCTAATAAATTCTAATATTTTATATTCTGGCATTATCGAAGAGATATACAATTTCGATTATAAAACATTTCAAGTGCTTATTTTCTTTTATAAATGGGTTGAAAATACTAGTGGACTGAATGTTTATGAAATGGACTTTGTCAAGGTGAGTTTTAACATGGAGGTGGTAAAAGAAGACTCATTCATAATTGAATCACTAGTAGTGAATGTATATTATGTATCAGATTTAGAAAACAAAAAGTGGTCAAGTGTCCTACTGGGAACTAAAAAAAATGTCAGGTTTGATGAAAATAAAATCAATTATGACCCTTTCATTGGGGGATCACAATCAGTTTAAAACATTCTGAAAGTAAAATATGTCTTGTATGTTAGATGGGAACACAAATAGAATTATTTTATTCTTGATATAGATACCAGACCCCAAAAACCATTTAAAAATAAATATTGTTTAATGAGAAGGTAAAAGTTTTTTATAATATAATACAATTTTTATCATAATATTATATGTTCTCTTCTATATAAACATAATATCAATAAACTATTTTAATACATGTGATGAAAATGTATTCTATAGATGATGATGTAACCAATACCATGGGAGAAAAAACTATAATGAAGTAAACCATTTGGGAAGATATAAATGTAACATTAAAATATAATTTCTACATTTTACAGGTAAAATATAGAATGAAACGATGATTAAATTTCTATTATTCTATGAAGATGTCATTTATTTTAGAATATTCATATCTATCTTTCATGCCTTTCTACACTATAATGTCTACAAAATTCTTCTCCCACAAAACCCTTCCACCCCAATAGTGTTGACATTTTTCAATTAACATTAACTTCCCTCCACTAAATTTTTTGTAAGAACAATGATGCTGCCTCTTCTCAATCACAATGGTAATCTTGATGATTTTATAGTTAAATTATTTTCCATATAATAAATATATTATTTCATATTTATATTTAATTTTTTTTATTACTCACAGTAGAATGTTTTATTTTACCTCTGGATTCTCTTGTTTGTGTTTGGGTTATCTATCCATCTGTTGTGCCTTTCTGCACCAAAAAATCAACTAAATTATTCTCTCTAATAAAAATTTCACCCCTACAACATTTTAATTGATGAAATTCATTCATATTCCCTCGACATCCTTTACAAACATAGGAAAAATTCAGCCACTTCTCAATCATGGAGGAATTTTTTTTGTTTTAACTATAGAATCATTATCCATAGAATTAAAATCTTATTTAATATTTATGTTTAATTTATTTCATTTTTGTAGTACTCAAATAATAATTTTTTTCATATATAGGTGTATTATTTCGTTTGATTTATTGTGGTTTTTCAATTTTTCTCATGCTCATGAGAGATTGGACTATGAGCCTAAAATTGAGATAATGACAATAAGGAAATTAATCAAGAATTTATATAACCATCTCAAAAAGGTTTATTCATACTACTTTCTTAATTAATTTTTCCATAAATATATATACAATTATTATGGTAATTTACTTATTATTTCTATCTAGTACTTATTTGGTTTGTTTCAAAGAACTTTTGAGAATTCATATTTTTCATTAAACTATCTGTAAGAAGACATAAAAGTGATTAAATGATTGTTTCTTCCAATGTGACGACAATTTATACTAAATTTCATTTTCAAAATACCAACACTATATATTAACATAATTTTCCTTGCAGAAAAAGGAATTTCATCTAAGAACATTAATTCAATATGCATTGTTGGATGTTTTGACATGTAAATCCAATGTAATTTATAGTAGCATTGGTAGTTAACAAATTTTTGAGACTTCAGGATGTGTATGAATCAGCCACACCTCAATCCGACACATGGTGTGACTAGTATGACACCAACTACTTCTTATTATTTAAAATTTAAATTTATTTAAGAAAGAAAGGAAACTAATATATTCAAAACTGTAAATATTAATTCATATTGTTTTGATACTTTAGAAAAAATAATAATCCACACCTGAAAATGATACATGGTGTTCCTTGTATGACTCTATGTGTCCATTATCATTTTGAAATTTATATTTTTTTATAAAAAGTTGCATAAAATGAATAGTGAGAAGACATGATCCGAATTTTTGATATTTATGGAAAATGATTCATAAATAATTTTCGATGTTTAGGAATTAGTTTCATGTTTAACCAACACACAATGTGACTGGTAGGAGTAAAAGTGTGCCTTTCCAGTTTAAAATGACTTTATATTAAAAAAGACAAGAGATTTATTCAAAACCATGAATACACATTTTTATTGTATTGATAATTTAGTATAAAAATCCATAATTCACTTGGGAAGTGTAAGAATCATCCTCACCACAATATTTTTCATGATGTGGAAGGTATGGATCCCAGTGCATGTTTTATTTAATTTTGACATCAATTTTACTAAAAAAGATAAATGACTTTCCCAAAAAAAAGAAAACGAATTCATATTTTTTGATATTTAGTAAAATTAAATGTTTGTAATTTGGGATGATTAATAATTATCCTTTCCAAAATATGAAAAATAGCGTATCTAATATGACTCAAAGTGCCTAGTATATATTTAAAATCACCATTTTAGTTCAAAAAATATCACTCACTGAAAACATAATATAACCACATGGCTTGTCATAATAATTTATGAAAACAATTAATAAATAATTTTTGACGTATATGAATTGGTCTCACATTATACCGACACAAAATATTACCAATATGAGTCAAAGTTCATTTTTCATATTAAAATGAAATTTTACAAAAAAAGGAAAGTGGCGTACTCGAAAATAAATAAACACATTTCCATTTATTTGATAATTTATGAAAACAAACCATAAGTCAATTAAAATGTTTAGGACCTAGAAACACCTTAATACAACTCACGGTGTGATAAATATAATTTCAAGTACGTCTTTTTCTATAAAATTGACATCAATTATAGTAAAAACGTCAAATAAACTACTCATAATTAAGTAAATGCATCATGTTTTTATTTTATACACAATAAAAATGATCCATAATTAATTTTTGGCATGTAAGAATCATTTTTATCTCAAAAATATACAATATGTACCTAGTATGAATTAATGTTTCTGTTGTCAGTTTAAAATCAATATTATATTTCAAAAAGATACAATCACTACAAACTCAAAAAACACACTCAGATTATCTGAATAATTTAGTATAATGATTGATAAATTATTTTTGACATGTTGGAATCAATTTCATATCAAACTAATACAGTATGTGACTGGTATGAGTCAAGGTGCGTGTCTCCAATTTAAAACGACATATTAGTAAAAATTTATAGTGACATACTCAAAACGAATAAAATGAATTTTTATTGTTTTTCAAAATTAGTAAAATGATACATAATATATTTAGAACTTGTAGGAATCATCTCCACCGTAGTATAACACACAGTATGATCATTATGATTCAAGGAGAATCTTTTTAATAAAAATTGACATCATTTTTTATAAAAAAATACAACTGACCTACTCATAAGTGGTTAAACGCATCCCGATTGTTTTTATAATTTATTAAAATGTTATATTTTTTTTTTAATATTTATGAATTATAAAAAAATTAATATGAGACACAATGATCATTGTATGACTCAATGTGACCCTCAATAGTTTAAAATTGACATTTTAGTTCAAAATGTGTCACACATTGAAAACTAATAAACCATTCTTGGATTGTCCTGATAATTTAGTAAAATGATCCATATATAATTTATGATTATTAGGAGTTAAAATCAGATAAAAATGACACATTATGTTCTTGGTATTAGTCAATATGTTTTTTTTCTAGTTTTAAATTTCATTTTTGTAAAAAAACAAACATCATACACAAAACCAAGAAGAAAAATTTAGATTATTTTGAAAATTTAGTTAAATTTTCCTTAAGTGATTTGGGAAATTTAAAAATCATCTAATCCTTAATATTATTCACATTGGGACTAGTATGAATCTAAGTGCATGTTTTTAATATATTTGTGTCATTTTAGTTTAAAATGTGCATCACATCACCAAAACTGAGCAAATGAGAAAACATTGTTTTCTCATTATTGTATCAGTAATTAATTAATTAATTTTTTATTTATTTTTATCATATACATTTTTAATTAATTTTCAAAGATATAATACTTGAAGACACACAAGAAATGGGTTGACATGTAAGAATTAACTACAACATAATCTGATACACAATGATCCTTATATAACGCAGTGATTAGTTTATAATTAACACCATCAATTAATTTATTTTTTATTTTATTACTAACATAATAATTGATTTCTTATATAGGTGTGTTATTTTTCTTTATAAGGGTTTTTTTTCAGAATTATAATGAGTCGGGTCAAGATCAAAATATAAGGGAATATTAATTATTCTGAATATATGTCATAATTTTTTCTTATGTAATTGTATAAACCATAAAATTAAATGTTTATAATATAGTGTTTTCCATTTATTTGTGTTTTTAATTTCATTTCAGTTAAATTTTTTATTGGTAATAGATTTTGTTGATATTTTGGGGGTATTTATGGTGTTATATTGTCCTGCTGCAACACACTATACTAGTGTTGCAATGTTTCTGGTGCTACAATGTGTTGTAAAAGAGCACACTGCAATATGCCACATTATTAGTGCTTGTGAAGGAGATGATAAATGGATCCTTTATCAGTTCTTGTAAAAGAATAAATAATGGTCCCATATATTCATGATAATGAAAAGTGATGATAAATGCCTATGGATTTTAATATCTATCCTGTAGTCAATGGTTCTCTAGCATTGATAAAGCCGATTTTTTTTGCATTATTAAAGGACAATTTTTATTTGTGGGAGTACAATATTAGCCATTTTAGGGTTTTTGAACCTCATTGCATTTTTAATATTGATGACCATCATGAGAACTATTCTCAAATGAAGGAACATGTGATGGTTAAAATTTACATTGGTGCTCCAGATGAGAGAATTTTTATCCATGATGTCATTATCTCAATAAATAGATGGGCCATGTAGTAAAATTTTAGTTTCAATTTTCATTAGAGAAACGGTAGTAAAGAAGTTCCTAAGGTGGGGTGTAGGATGTTTGTAGCTAGTGGACACTCGTAATGTCAGTAGGGTCATGAGAACATAATACCAGCTGTGTGATGGTCATTTTTTCACTCATATTACCTTCCAAAGATAAGACAAGGTATAACTGGAATAATTGATAAATTCAAAGTACATGATTGATAATATATTTGGGTGAAATAATAATGAGGGAATTAAGACAATCATTTTCAAAATGTTATACAAATGTGATTCAACTTTTTCTCTCTCAATATATTTTAATCGTTGTTGAGGAGACTATATTAAGCACAACTTTGGGAAGAGATAGGTAGAGCTTAAAGGGTTTAACATGGATTTTGAAGGAAAATATGGTGCCGACATATTGAACTTGGTCAATTGGATTTCCACTATATAGATCAGATTAAGGAATTAGAGTAGTGTCGTTGTGTGTAATTTGAAAAATGTTTTAATATTGTAACAAGAATTCCACAGTTGTGTTTCAACAAAAAAAATTTAATAGTGGGAGTACAATGACTCGTAATTGGTTGTTAAAAATAAAACCTATGGTAGCAATTCCATCATCAGGATTATAGAAAGAGACAATGAATTTATCAGGTCATAGGGATGATAGTATCATGTAAGTTCTATTTTAATTTTTTGATGGTAGTTTTGAGAATTGTCTTGAGTTTTAGCGGATTATGTATCCTGTGGTAAATGTGATACCTAGAGTTTTTTTTTGGGAATTTGTAACGTCAACTCGAGAATTTGAAAAAAAACATCATGAATCAATTAGTTTGGATCATGTTTTCCTTGTTCCCAAAGGATTCTCATAGGTGAGATATAACGACCCACTCTTTACATACATGGTTATTAATTCAAAATTGAAGCATACTTATTACAACATATAACAAAACCATTAAAAGACTGTATAGGTATAGTGTCATTAGAAACTGGGAAACATAAACAACTGGTTCATAAATCATCTACATTGTCTCTAATTTATTTCATCATATCTAAAGTCCCTCTTTGAAATATCCTACTCAATATCCTTCTTCCTGACTTGGGGAAAAGAAAAAATACAAAAGGGTGAGCTCAAATGCTCAGTAAGGGTAAACAAAAGAAATATCAATCATATCATATTTATAAGAACATGACATTTTGAAAATCATAACCCGTAAAAGAGATCATAACATGGGATAAATCATAGAACTGATATGTAATCCCAATAATCATAACTTAAAACATGATGCTTTGTGTTATACACACATAATAATAGAAAATCATTTATTAGTAGTCAAGACTCATTTCCAAGACTATCTTAGTGGACAACGTCCATTTCTGAACCGAGTTCACTCCCCGTTTCAGTCCTGTTTCATTGAACCGGTTTAACCTGCCATTCCAGAAATGTCTATCTCATGAGATATAAAATCTTTACCCAATGAATTGTAGGGTGATATAGGTCCCACCCATCTCATAATGATACCATTCTTATGTGTGCCACAAAATCATAAACCGTACATCATAACATAACCCATGTAATAATAATGGGAATCATAAACATCGTGACATCATAAAAATATTTTCATCACAGCATAATCAAATCAATGTAATAATAGGGATAGAAACAGTACCCTATATTATCTTAGATAGAAAATAATTTTGATAAAACTCTTGAACTCAATTCATGAGGAAAATATCCTTTCTACTTCAAAAACATTTTTCCGTTCTAAACATGTCATAAAATCATAAACTAAAAGAAGATGATTTAAAATAAACTTGAAAACTTGTAAAGGAAGATTCTTGGAAATAATGTTTTAAAAATACATTCATTCTATATAAGTTAAATAAATCATTCTTCTTGTACTTCTGTCGGATAAGTCATAAAGTACCTCGTACGAAAAATGACAAAATATTCATTTGATATCTTTTACTAAAAACTCACCGAAGGGTAAAATTGGATTAAAAAAATTGTAGGAGGATTGAATAATATTGCATATTGATGATCCATGGATGTGGATGATAAATATTCCCCTGTAAATTCTGAAGTATAAACAATCTCGGATAAAAATTGATATTGTGAGATTGTCCCTTACCTTTGTCTGATTTGCTTCATAAGTGTCCGATCCTCCTATATAATGATTTAAATAATGATATTGACTTATTACAGAATCATAATTATTGTTATGATATCATATATAGTCATACTATTATCTTCTTATTAGTAATATTTCATTATTACTTGTTATTTGGGTGTTTATTAATTTTTGTTCTTATGCATGTTTTGTTGAATAAAATCTTATTATTCTCTTTGGGTTATAGATACCTAATTTTTTAAATGGTATTAGTGTACTATATATCATATTTCTTCATTAAATTCATTTATATAATCATTATGCAGTGAAGATCATGTAGAATGAATCGCATCACTTCGTGGAGACGTTATTCCATACGTACGCACGAGCAATGATATTGTTCCCATGATCGTGGAATTGTATTGGAGTGTATGTATACTATTTCAGAATCAATACCAATTTAAAATAATCATATATAGTTATTTATTTGAACCATTATACCTATCCAAGTAAGGTAGTGATGGAAAATAGATTAAACCACGGCGTTGAGACGGCATTCCGTACGTATGCACGCGTGGTGATTTCATTTTCCGTAGGATGGATAGATGTTGAAATAGGGTTGTTTCATACTTATAATAACATATAATTATATGAGTGATACTGATGTTATTAATTCATAATGAAACAATAATTAAGTATAAGTGGAAGAAGAAATAAAGTTGAAAGAATCGGTAACGGACATTACCTTTTCTTTGAATCGCTTCTTTAAGACCTCCTCTTAGGGCACTACAATTGGACTTTGAAGAGGACAAGGACATCTAGGATGTTTCTAGGGAAGTGGGGAAGTGAAATAGTCAGGGATTGGCCGATCTTGAAGGCTCAAATTGGTGTGAGGAGGAGAGGTAGGAGGTGCCATTTTATAAGGGAGGAGAGGGGCACCATTCGAAATATAAGAAATATTAGTTTATATTAAATCCCAAACCCACCTAAAAACCTAGAAAATGACTCATATCAAAAGATTATACGAGATAAGGTTGTAATATCATCAATAAATAAAATTTATAAATGTTAGGAATTTATTTTAAACATTATCAGCTTGAATTATCCTTATTTATCAATTTTATTTTATTTTTGGTAAAAATATTCTAAATTTTAAATTATTATAAATAATTACATATGTGTTGTGAATTTTCCATAATTGGACACTTTATGACATTGTCGACCATATAAATTTATATTTATAATTTTTTAATATATTTTTGATTTTTAAACAATTTTATAATATGTTATTTTCATAAACCACAATATTGTAAATTTTGACAGTATTCATTTATTTGAATTTAAATAAAATATATAGAGAAGATATGTTCGAACTAAAAGCTTTAATAGATTCATAAAATGACATATGTATCTATAAAATTAGTGGAGAACATTACATAGTTTATATAATATTTATTTTAATATTTTTAAAACCATTTATTTGATATTTTAAATAATAAAATAATTTTAACATCACTATTGTGGCATACTTAATGATAATTATTTAATCCCTAAAAATTCTAAATAAATTTCTATGATGTTGATAATTGTATTAGATTTCTGGATACCATTCATTTTTGAATATTCATTAAGTTTATAACTAAATTAAAATTATTATACTTATAAGATTTAAGGAAGTGACATGTTGTCACATTCTTGGGTTTTAATAATAATTAAATTATTTTCTTGGACAATATTCCATTAAATGAATCTAATCCGACCCTTGGGTTATATGGGTCGACTTTTAGTCATCCAATAGGATTTTGGCAGGCGTTAGGGTAACTTTATAATCTTATATTTACCCTTTATTACCCGATTTACCTTTAACTATAGTAAATAAAATTTACCATAGTTACTATTCATAATGCCCAAAAATAAAAAGTAGCCTATTGAAATAATTTGGACCCCATGATTCCAAATATGGAATCAATTTTTCAAAATTCAAATCGTATATGTTGCAGTAATTAATTTAAAATAAATCTCGTTGTTAAGAAAACGGGTTTTAGAAGTTAAAACATTTCCAAAGATTGAAATGTTTTTCCCTATGAGTTCAATGTGAAATTGGTGCTAATGACTTACATTATATTAAATGTTAAAACTATTATCTATTTATACTTTTAAACCATTAAATATTATAATTTAACCATATAAATTATCTCAATGAAAAAAGTTTTTTTTAATTAAAAATTAGCGTCTTTTTACTATTCATCAAAATATGGAAGTTAACAAAAAATTATCAAAAATTTATCCAAAGTAAATTTTTATACGCTGAATCAAAAGAAGAATTTTATTTTGTCAAATTGAACTTATAAAAATGTCAAAAACTAGATTTAATGTTAGTGTGCCCTCAAAAGATGGAAAAACAGTATTTTTTGAAAAAAACTTCTTTTAGCTGAAAAATTTATTTTGTTCTCCTACCATATTCTAGAAAATGTGTAAGATGAATAATAATTTTATAAAATTAAAAATTTAGTTAATAATATTCATAATGTATAGTCCATAATAATATATCGTTGTTTAGTGAAACCCAATATTGCGTACTACACACGCTTTCGAGGAAGGTCGTGATTGCGTGTAATGCAAGCCAAGTCTCTATTGTGTGCTGTGAAAGATTCCTTTGGTGTAGCGTATAACATAAGAAATAAAAAAACTATTTCTGATAAAATCTTAGGGTTTTACATGAGAATTACTAAGGAGGGGGAGGTTGTAACATCCATTGTTTTTGAGTGGTGGAAATTCTCAAGGAAATATTAACTTTTTATTTGGTGGGTGGGGGAAATCATAAATTGAGATATATAATGTTAATTTGAGCATCATAACACATTAATATTTTTATTTTGGATGTGGTTTAAATTATAATAGGTTTCTCATAATTTTGGATGATTTTTGAGAGCATTGGTCTCCAAAATCACACTTTTCAGGATAAACATATAGGGTGCATCATTTGTTTAAACAACAAGGCCCCTCATAAGAAACCATATATCCCTTTAAGTGGAGTTTTATAGTTATATAAACCAAGGAGGTTGGGTTTCATGGGCATGGAGAATGTTTGTATTAAACTGGAGTGCTGAGTTTATATGCTATGCATTGTCTCCATAATTGTGTGTTTTGCTTCATGGTTAATGCCACTTAATTAGTAGCACCACATAGTTGGTATACAATTAATCCAAATTTTGTGGCCATAACATGTGGGGGTATGTCTATTTGATAATATTTTCCACATGGTTGGTGCATTTTTATCCACAGAGTGTGGATAAACTATGAACCCCGTTAAAAAGTGGAAATTTTTTGTTTACCCTTCCGACCTTAAATGCGACTTACCCCATTTTCGTTGCCTATTTCTCCAACATCTCTCCCGCATGGGCATACCACATCCTCTCTCCTTAATGAATACCCATTGTACATTTTCTGATTCTATATTCATTTTTGTGTTTGAATTATATAAATGTGTTTAATAATTCTCTTCTTACTTTTCTTCAAATATCTCAACATCTAAAATGGTAAATCCATGTTATATCATTTTCCATTTTTTTCATGATCTTTGGTGTTTTACCTAATTTTTATTATTCCAAATCAATTCAAATCCCAATATGGGGTGAGTGAATTATCTTAAACACAATGTAGGTAGTAAATAACGTTTCCCTTAATTTTTTTGTGGATTATATAATATTATTATTCTTCCATAAGTCATACATCCCACATGTTTCTCTAAAACAATTTACGGTATTAAATTAATTAGCTAGACATCATTTATATGGTATATGAAACCATATTACATGGTTGTATGTTTATAAAATCAACCTAATACATCATGTTTATTTAGTTTGGATAATTTTCACTAAAATCAACAATTTTCTATTTGACTAAACCACCCCTTATGGTGTATTTTTGGATGCAGATAATTTGTTTACTCTATAGAAGATTGCATTAACTTCATAGGTGTGTTATTATCCTTCATGTTCAAAGTGATTACATTGAATTGAATAAATTATATGATGATCACGCCAATAGTTTCTTATAAAACCACCTTGAGCATGAAGTCTTACTTAATAAAAAGATGTTATTTAATTAGAATACATATATGATATATGACATGGTTATGTATATGGACTCCATTATTATTTATAATTGTATTGTAATATGGAATATTCATGTACATGTACGTTTTAATCTATTATTGAACTAGCCAAATTGTGTTATTGGATTATATGAAGAGTGAATGGTAAGACCATCTCACTTACCACAAAATGGAAATTATAGCCCAAATGATAAAAAATAATTTCATTAATTATAAATCGTAATTCCATCAATTATTTTGTGATTAAATTCATGTAGTCCCCTATATTGTGATTACAAGTATATAACACAAGACATGACATCCCATGTATTGTGATTACGAGTATAACACCATTGGAATTACGTCCCTGTATTGTTATTACATGTATGGAACCCTAGGAATGATGCCCCATGTATAACATGTGATCCTATCATGTAGGAGACCTTGTACTAAACCACAGTTCCATACCAATTCATGTATATATGTGAAAAGGATTTTCTTATGTATGCCTATATATAGATGTGTACATGTGTGGAGAAAAATTTAGGTTTAACCCGATCAAAGTATGTTTTTCCATTTGACTTCACGGAACCTAAGTACATCCTGTTTTTGTTCATTATTTATACTTTATTTTTATATTCATATACAATATTTTATTATGTTCACAATGTTGATATATTTAGACACTATTGGTGGTTTTCTAATGATTATATCTCACACCCTATTCGCGCCACCATTTGTTACCCTGAGAGACCTCATGTTTGGAGGTTCGGGATCATGAATTATGATATTTTATTGATTTTAATTATCATTTAGGGATACTATAGAGTAGAAGGTGTAGAGGTAAGAGAATTTACTCATGATTTTAGTGGTGATATCTTCTATATTTTAGTTATTTAATTCTTTTCATAAAATCCATGAAATGTGTATACCTGCATGTATTTATGTAAGATTATGTTCATGCATGATTAATTATCTATTTATTATTGATTATTAATTGTTATTTTATTACTTTTATCAAATTTATTATTGTTTATATATATGTATTTCTACTTCATAGAGTATATTTGACCCTCAATGCCACTCGAGAGCCTCTGGTGTACGTAGAGGCACACTTGAGGCCTAATGGTAAACCCGCTTGGGGAACTGTTCCATTTGGATTTTGGGTTGGGGGAATTCAAATAGAATTAGAGTAATATTTCAATTGTGTCATACTATTTTGGTATGGTAGATATGAGACTAGTAATATGTTTGAACTTGGTAAATAGATAATGTATGGGTCCGGTAAAACAAATCCCAAGAGAAATATAGATCTATTTGGGATGAGAATATTTTGGGTGATTTTATAATATATTATTATTATCACCACATGGGATACTGTTGTACTCTCCGTGGAAACTAATATATTATATTTTACTCTTATCGCAATATGGTAAGGAAGTATCATTACATGAATCAATATAGGCATATAGAGCTTCACATGTTTAGCATATGTCATTCCATAGAGACTAAATTTTACATTTTATTTATGCATGATTATTTATATACTTTGCAATTGTGATTGTTTTGCATTCATATTTTTATACCATGTTTTTCATGATTTCTTGCCCATGACTGTTTTTATTATTACATTAGAATAATTTTTAACAATTATGATAAATTAATGCTTATTAAAGTTTATGAATCAACAAAATTGTGTTTTCTCATATAGTTTGATGGTGGAACCAAAATTAACCAATTATAACATGTTTTAGCTGATACAATTGGTTTAGTGGGATAAAAAATAAATTGTTGCAATTAAATGTGTACAAATTGTGTAATTTTTAAAGTGTACCGGATTTAATAAGTTATATAATGGTAACCTATATAACTGATCCATAATAAATCTAAAAATTTAAACTCTAAAATAAATGATAATAATCATGTTTTAGCTATATGAAATATAATTATAATTTATATAGGAAATTAACCATTAAACTTTGGTGTGGTAATACATATAACCAAACCATAGTATGTTATAAATTACAATTTCGATAAATAATGTTTTACATTATAAAGGCTTTACCTCTATGAGTTGGGCATGATGACCAATAAGACTAGATTTAAAAATTTTCCCTAGTAGGTTAGTTGGGGAATGATGCATATGAGATGAACCTACTATGGGTGTTTTAAAAATTCTTAACAGCAAGATGAAACCCTATTAGGACACCTTATTCCTTTTTTACTCTGCTAATCATCCCAATGCGGTAATTTTATGTTCACGGGATGGTTATTTATTGTGCTCGAAACAACTTATATTGTGTTTCATATAAATATATTGTAGAATTTTACTTGAATGGTGCCATTAATTAATAAAATCATTATTATCAATATATCAACTTTGTTATTATGGGGGTAAGTTAATTAAAATATAAACTATAAAATATTGTATTGTTTACTTTATAGATTTTAATTTTCATTTTCTTTGACAAGGGGTAGTTTTAAAAAACTTATTAGTAGATTAAAATATGGGTTAAAACGAAATATATGTTATAATTTTCCAAATGTAACATGATATAACCAAAATAACATAAATAGGGTAGTTTGTTTGACATATTTGTCTTTATAATAACATTATATGAATTGTTTTAAAAAAATCTGTTAAACTCATTTCAATATAAGCATTTATAGGTGTTTTAAACATGAACCCCCATGTAAGGTTCAATATTGGATATTACTTTAAAAGGGTACTATGGGAATTGTTGCCGAACTCTAATGACTGGTTATTTGATTTTTTTGGACGTAGAGGGTAGGCAGTTGGGCCAGGATACATTTCAAGCATGACCCTGTTTAATAATGATTCATTATGTAAGTAAGGAGCTAAAACAGTAGTGGAATAACCCCTAGAAAATTAAATTAATCTTGAATTCTTTGGAAGAGTTTAGATGTGTGGCGTCACATTTGTTTCATTATCTCCAGTATGAATCTTAGGTGAAGATATAATCCCCACAAGTAGATGGTTGATTTTTGGATAAGTTGGAACTCAATGTGGTATTAACATATGTGTATACAACTAAGTGTCAGCCCTTTATTTATCATGTTATAATTTTAACCCTTCAATGATCTTTTACATATTCTTATGGTCAGTAGTTTCAAGGGAAGGGTAGCATGATGTTTGGCAGGTGATCCCATTATGGCTATGTCGATGGGTTTTTATCATATTATTTTATTTTTTTTAGCTCATTAAATTTTAACTTCTCAAAAGTGTGGTTTTCGAAGTATTTGATAATGTGTGACTGATGCCCATAAATTGGATGTGGTTCTTCTTCCAGAGACCATAAGGCTAGGTGGACATACCTTGGTACACTCACATAGACATGGACCCCAGTAGGTCATTTTTATTTCATTGAATGAGGTAATCCTATGAGAAAAGATTTACAAAGGTTTATGAATGCCTTAATGGAAGTAGGATTAGTTTTAGTCTTGTTAAAAGACCAATGAACCAAGGGTTATTTGGTTTTGAAATATAGGATCGTGGATGTCATTTCCATCTAAAAATCACCTTGGGCAACGAATATAAAAATTGGATACATTGGGATGGAATATTGTGGTGTTTGGACTAGTTTCCCAATCCTTTTCTATTAATTCTTTCTCCTTAGAAACGACGTTGTGAGGCAGGAAGTCATTTGATAAATAGAGACACATGTTAGATGCCTAATTTTGAAGAATAATTCCATGGGAACATCCAGCTTAATGAAAAGTGATGTTCCATGTCGCATGGTCAACTTGACCTAGTTGATGGATGACTCGTGGTAGCGTATGTTGACTTTGAACTACGAATCATGGTATTTACACCCACTGCATATGGAATGTTTAGATCACACCTATTGAAAAAAATAAATTTTTAGAACTTAACATCGGTGAGTATCCATATAAGGGATGAGGATCGACGATTTGAAATATGACACTTGTCGTTAGGGTGAACCAGAGCCTTGGGTATGTTTTAAAGGAAGTGTCGTCAATGAGGGAAACTCTGGAAAAAAACATCTGACAAGAGATGTTTGACACATTAAGAGAACTATGGCACTCATGGTTGGGAGACATGGTGTTAGGGGTTAATTAATGAAAATGTATCCTTTTTGAATTGAGCGTGGCTCAAGAGTTCCGTACAAACCTGTTAAAAAACCTTAGTATACTCTTAGTTTAGAGGTGACCATATCCCCTCTCTTGACACAGTACTGATAATGCTAAGAGAGATCATCAATGATACACTAGGATACATATTTAAATTTCTTATCTGGTTTTATAGAGATATTCTATGGGAGTTTCACTCAGGAATCATTTTAAAGATTATTTTGGTGGTATATACCCTACTATATAATACGCGTTTAACAGTGGTGGCCTTTATCAATTATATGAAAAAGCACTGATAAATTTTATGTTTTATAAGAACTTTTTTTACTGCCAAAAAACAACAATATTCTTTAGTGCTTTAGTTTTAATGATGATAAAAGTCCAAATAAAATTAAGAAATAAAAAAATAAAAAAAGAGTTAATTAAAAAAATATTCAATATTTTATTAATTAAATAATTATTGAAAAATATTAACAAATTTATTATACTATATATAAATTATAAATACTAAATAATATCATATATTAAATATTTAGATATATGTAAAATGAAATTTTAACTAATAAAAAATAAAAATATGTAAAATTAGAGAAACATTAAGTATTTTATTATTTAAATTATTATTGATAATGTTAATGAATAATATTATATATATATATATAATACGTTATATACTTATGATTTATAAAATACAATATATTTATGTTTAAATTAATTATAAATATATTTAGTGATTAATGCATTATAATAATAAATTAATATGAAATAAAAATACATTATAATTTCATTGAGTAATTGACATGATTTAATTTCATTGGATTTTTTAATTTAACATAGATCAAAAGAGTGGTATATTGATTTACATATACAAAATTAATGTATTGTTACATATAATGCACACAAAAAAATATTTACGTAATTAATGAAATCCTATAGAGAAACACATACTCCTAATATCATAGAAATTTATTGAAATTATAGTATTCCTTATAAAATTTCAACATAACTTGATATATTTAAAATTTAATGACAATAATCCTGATAAATTTTATTTATTTAAATTTAATTTTATTAGAGTTATATATTAATTCATTTTCAATACGCTTTATTATTAATTTTTTTAATTTTTTTAGAATTTAAACAATTTATATTATTTACTTTATATATATATTTGCTATGTTTTTATATCTTCAATGTGTATTCATATTTATTTCAATTTAAATCCATATTTTTTAATAATTTATATTTAATTAATAAAAGTTATCAATTTTTTTCCATATTGTGAAGAAGTACTCATTTTTTATTATTTAATTTCACTAATTTTTAACATGCATGCACATAAGATTAAATATTTTTTAATAATGTTGAAAATATAAATTTAAATGAGTATTTATAAATAAATATATTTATAAATGTGTATTTACATTATTAAAATAAATAAATATGTATATTTATAATTATAAATAAATAAATAGAATTTTTTAAAAAATTGTTTATATAATTATAAATAAATTAATATATATTATTAAATATTTATAAAATTTCTAACAAATTTATTTTAGAAATGAATATATGTACTATATATATATCTATTATATATATATAATGATATAAATAATTTGCTTTAAAAAGTATTTATATAATTATAAATAAATATTTATTTATTAAAATAATTGTTCAATTATTATAAATACATCTAATTAAATAATAGATTTATTATGTTTATATTTTTATATATTTATTAGATATATATATATATTAAATAAATCTTCATAATTAAAAATATAAATCCTTTATCATTGTTGAAAAAAGCGCTGAAAATATGCCTTTTTTTTGCACAAAATTAATTAGTGCTCATAAGAGGAATATTTATCAGTGTTATGTTGAAAGTGATGATAAAATTGTCTTAGTCTATATAGTGAATCCTAAACAGTCAAAAACTCCCTCTGATATTTGACGAATCCCATGGAAGAGACCCTTTGCCGGCGCTTCTCCTCAGTTAATCGATGCTCGAATCAAGGCTCGAATCATGGATTGAAAAATTACAAGGCTAAAATCAAAGAGTTAAATTATTCATGGGTCAAACGAATCCATTGCTCATATTTTTTCTAGGTTTTAGATATCTATACTTTATCTCAGATGATTCAAAGCTTTTATCCATGGTATTTTTTTCTTCATCTCCTCCCCACTCATTGATTTCCTGATTGTGATATCTATTTTCATTTTTTTATAACCATTCATTCTTTTCCATCACCACACCCCTTTGATTAACATTGTTTATTTGCGATTTTTTGTAGAATGGATATATGGTTGTCTAAGATAGAGTAATAGGAGTGATGGAGTGTCTATCCAATGGTCTTAGCCTCTTCTCTTGAGTTTCCATCTGATGTTGGGAAAAATATTTTTATTTATGATTATTTTTTCACTCCATTTAAATTGGGACATGGAACAAGAAGATTCACTATATTTTATAGAGTGTAATGATTTTTTATATCCATTTTATTTTTATTTAGTTGATCTATTGAGATATAAAAGGATATTTACCAAGATTTTATTCCCCATAAGAATCCATATATTCAATGGAATATGATACTAAATAGATAAATGATTGGATGTAGAAAATTGAGAGTATATTTGACACCCATATGATTCCACCTTCCATTGAGGAGAAATGTGTTTCTTTTATGCTTGAATGTTATAGCCATAGAAATATGGGATAATCTCGAATGGAATGAAAACTTTTGGGAATGCCCATATTCTTTAGATCGATACAATATCTCATCGAGATATTCCAATGAAAACTTGTGAGTATGATGATAGGGAGATAACTTTTTAATATCTCCAGTTGTATCAAATGTTCATAGCCACCTTAAAGAGCATATGTAACACCCTGAGATTTTATGAAAAATATTCTTTTTAATTTCATTAATATCTTGTGTCGTACACTACACCAAAAGGAGCTTGCAAAACATGCATCCTTGACTTGCCTTGTATTACACGCAATCACGACCTTCATCGATAACATGTGTAGTACGCAATAACGAGTTTCACTAAACAACAATATACTATTAAAATATTATAAAAACTAGCCGTTATGAATAGTAGTAACCACTTTTTGAAATTTTGTAAATTCTGTTTTTCAAAATGGACTTCATATTTGGATTTGGAATATCTAAATTATCTTAGGGTGAAATTTTGGTAATTTTTGGATAACTTTCATATTTTGATGAATAGTGAAAATTACAAAATTTTAATTAAAACAACTTTTTCAATCGAAATAATTAATAGTGATAAATTATTAATTTGAGTGGTTTTAAAGTATATTTAGAATATATTTTTACAATTTAATACAATGTTTTTCATTGGATGTAATTTCACATTTAAACCAAACATAAACAAGTGTAAATCTTTTGATAGTTATTATCTCTTTAGAATACGTTATTTGTTTTGACGACGAGAATTAATTTTTAAATTTATTAATGCAATTGATATGTTTTGAATTTGGTAAAATAGTCATCATTTTTGAGTTCATAATATCAAATATAGCTTAGGCCTAATTTCTGGTAATTTTCTGGAAACTTTCATTTTTTTGATGAATAGTGAAACCACTAGGTGGTAGTTAAAAAAATTAATTTTTCATAAAACATAATTTTACCGCTTCTGTGAGTGAAATTTAAAAACTTTTAGAGACATGGTTGATTTCAGTAAGTAAAATGTGGTTCAATGAGATGAAAATAATTTTTGGTGAATAGTAACTTTTTTATTTTTATTTACCACGGTAAATAGTAAATAGGGTAATTAAGGGTAAAACTGATATTATTATTACCCTAACACATGTCCTACGTCTATTGGACAAGTGTAATTCGAACAAAAACAACCTTAATAATAACATATGACCATTTAGGCCCACTTTGATTAGATTAGGACATTTATTATTATTTAATTCAAAGAAGAGTTAAAAGAGTTAAAATCAATGTTTATTTGTTAAAACATTTTTAATATAGGGTTATAAATAAGATAAATTCGATTATAAATATTCATTATAAAGTTAAAATGATTTCCTACATAATGATATTTTATTTAAAATTTTTAGACGTTATATAATTTAATTTATTTAAGACACAAATATGATGTTATAATTATCTTATTAATGAAATATTGACATAATAGATGTTATAAATACCAACTTAAATATAATTTGTGACTTATTATGAATTACACTAATTTTCTCGGTTAATATGACATGATAGTATTGATTTAAGTAACTTTTTTCGAACTATTCATTATGTTAAGATTTTCAAAAAAATAAATTACTAAATAGTGTCAAAATTGACATAAAATAGTTTTTAAAACAAATATTATATTATTAATTGTTATTTTATTCCTAAAAATCTAAGGTTCGACCTAATGAATTAGATAAGGTTATATATATTAATAATAAACAACTTGGGGTTCCTTTGGCTTGTTATAGTAATTTTATTAACCTTATAGTATAAGAACACAAGAAGACACCGTAAAAGTAAAATTATTTAACTTAATGTTAAATCTAAATGATAAGGTTAAAATAGGAACCTAAACATCCCAAAATTCTGTTTGCTTAAGGTATTTCGACCCATCCACACCTTATCTTTGAAATATATCAATTTTGAGCTATTAAAAACCGAATTTGACTTTATAATAAAATAATATTTTTAGTTAATCCAAAGGTGCCCCTCTCTTCCCTTATAAAAGGACACCTCCTCCCTCTCTTCCTCACAGCACATTGAGCCTTCAAGCTCGGAAAACCCCTGAAAAATTATCTTCTCCACTTCCCTAGAAACATCCTAGAGGTTATGGTCTTCCTCAAAGACCAATTTTAGTGCCCTAAAGGGAAATCTCAAACAGGCGCTTCAAAGAAGAGGTAATGTCCGTTACCAATTCTTTCAACTTTATTTCTTCTTCCACTTCTTCTACATAGGTTGTTTCATGATTAAGTAATACCATAAGTATCACTAATATACTGATATGTTATTATAAGTATGAAACAACCCTATTTCACTTTCTATCCATCCTACGAAAAACGAAATCACCGCGCGTGCGTATGTACGGAATACCGTCTCCATGCCATGGTGTAATCTATTTCTCACCACCACCTTACTTTGATGGGTATAATGGTGTACATAATTACAATATATAATTATTTTAAAGTGATATTGAATCTAAAATAGTATACATACACTTTAATAAAATTCCACGATCATGAGAATGGTATCATCGCTTGTGCATACGTACGGACTACCGTCTCCACGACGCGAAGAGATTCATTCTCCACGTTAACCATTCATGATAGATTATAATGTATATATAATAAGTAATCATGAAATATACGACATAATAATGATACTGGACTTATGTGTATATATATGTATGTCATATACTTAATTCTATTCAACTCAATAAGGAAATGAAAACAGCGTTCATGCGTACGTACGGTCTACCGTCTCCATGAACGGTGTATTTCCTTCCATTTCCTGATCTATTATATATATTTATATTATGTATATATATTATATATAAATCATGTTTTATATTCTGGAATTAAGTAATCATGATCTAAGTAATCATATTAATAATTACAAGTCAAAACCCGGATGACAAATGAAACGATTTTACCCAAAATGCTCTTTAACAGGGAATTTACAATAGAACGGGTAATATAAATTCATAAGTGAACCATATATTATATCATAACAATGAGTATGATTCTGGAATAAGTCAATGACATTATTTAAATCATTATACAGGAGTTTCGGACACTTACGAAGCAAATCGGACCTAAGGTAAGGGAAATATCACAATCTCATTTTTAACCGAGATTGTTTATACATTGGCATTTACTGGGGTGTATTTTATCAACCACATCCATGTTTCCTCAATATTTAATATTATTTCCATTCACCTATAATTTTTTAAATCCTATTTTACCCTTCGGTGAGTTTTTAGTAAATGATATGAAAGGATTCTTTTGTCGTTTTTCGTACGAGGTACTTTTTTGACTTTTCCGACAAAAGTACGAGAAGAATGTTTTTTTAACTTATACGACATGAATGGATTTTTAAAAGATTATTTCCAAGAAGCTTACTTTAAAAGTTTTCATGTTTATTTTTAATCAACTTCTTTTAGTTTAAAATTGTATGACATGTTTAGAAAGGAAAAATGTTTTTGAAGTCGAAAGGATATTTTCCTCAAGAATGGAGTTCAAGTGTTTTATCAAAATTATTTTCCATCTATGATAATATAGGGTTCTGATTCTATCACTATCATTAAATTTATTTGATTATGTTGTGATGTAATTATTTTTATGAATTCATTTATCTTATATGAATTGTTTTATGATGTCACGATGTTTAAGAATTCCATTTTTATTACATGCATTATGCAATGAAGTATGATTTATGATTTTTTTGGAACACATAAGAATGGTTTAATTATGATATGGGTGGGACCTATATCTCCCTCCAATGCATTGTGTAATGATTTTATATCTCATGAGATAGACATGGCTGGAACGGCAGGTTAAACCGGTTCAGTGAAACAGGACTGGAACGAGGAGTGAACTCGATTCAGAAATGGACTTTGTCCACTAAGATAGTCATGGCAATGAGTCTTGACTAAAAAGAAATGATTCTCTATGATTATGTGTGTACTCCACAATGTTTTATGTTTTATGTTGTGATTATTGGGATTACATTTTACTACTATGATTTATCCCATGACATGATATTATGATCTCTTTTGCAGGTTAAGATTCCAAAATGTTATGTTCTTATGAATATGATGTGGTTGATATTTCTTTTGTTTACCCTTACTCAGCATTTGAGATCACCCTTTTATGTTTTCTTTTACCTAGGAGATAATGAAAGGTTTTAAGTATATAAAAAATAAGATCTTTATGGGAGATGTTGAAAATCTTTCACCACGATTAGAAGATTATATTCCGAGTTTCCAAAGACACTAAACTATTACGGTCCTTTTGTGTGTGTTTTTGTTATGTACTAAGTATTCCGCAGAAGTAATGTAATGTCCATGTACATTAAGCTTCGGGTCTCTACAATTGGTATCAGAGGAATGGTTTAGTCAACCTTTGGAAACTAGTATGCAAAAACGTTAGTGAGATCCCTAGAGATATTTCTATGGTATGTTTAGGGATGCCCCTAAGGTTAAGTATAAGTATAGGTTATTGTACTATAATTATGGTAACCCAATATTTCAGATATTGAAGTTACTCCACCTTTATTATATTGTTTTCCCTAGTGTGATTTTTTCCTCTCACACTATTCGTTTTGGGTTTTAGACGATGGCTGGAACCCGAATGATACATGTTGATCAATGTAATGGACAATGCAAGGATTGTCCTCCTGAACAAACAAATGTTTTGGGTGATGGAGTGCAAAATCTTATTGTTATACTTACACAAGCTATGAATCATTCTGGACTTCCAAATGAGCAGAGAAGGGAACAATATTCTATTGAGTCCTTCATGAGGCAAAGTCCACCTTCTTTCAGTGGGCCTTCTAATCCACTTGTTGCTAAACAATGAATCACTACCACTGAAAAGATATTTTCAGTTCATCAATGTTCTGAACATGATAAAGTCATCTTAGTAGTATATTGTTTGGAAGTTGATGCTGATAAATGGTGGAATATTATCAAGAATACGAGGCCAAGAGATGAAATTGAGTCCATTGAATGGGACGAGTTCAAGAAATTATTTTTCAATAAGTACTTCCCTTGTATTCTTCGAACAAAGATGGAGAAGGAGTTTCTTGAACTAAAGCCAAAGGATGCTGAATCTGTTGGTATATATGAAGAAAATTTTACACGGCTTGCAAGGTATGCATATGGATTTATCATCCAACCTGAAAGTAAAGTTGATCGATTCTTCAGTGTCTTAAAACCAAATCTTCGAAGGGCATTAGCTATAAGATATTTTAATAGCTATGAAGAAATTGTGCATTGTGCTATCAAGGTAGAAATGAAAGTTGGTGTTAAATATCCTTCTCATAGTTTTGACAAGAAATGAACGATGGAGTTCAAGGAGAAATCTTAGAATAATGGTGAAAAGAAGATGAATGTTTCCTTATGCTCAAAGTGTGGAAAGAAGCATGGTGTAGATTGTCTTAAAGGGACTAGAAAATGTTTTAAGTGTGGAAAAGAAGGTCATAGAGCAGATGAGTGTCGAAGTAATGGAAAAAGGGTTTCTAATGATGTGAATAATGAAAAGACTACAGAGAACGCACCACCAACACATCAATGCTTCAAGTGCAAGGAAATGGGGCATTATGCTAATAAATGCCCTAATCCAAGGGATAGTGATGATCGACATGAGCAACCATTTAAGGAAAAGGACAATGGGAAGTCACATGTGATTACTATTGGTGATGTTGAATATGACAACAATGTGGTGGAATGATTAAGTGTTTATGTAATGGGATTACAAAATAATGATGTATATAATATTGTGGAATATTGGAATATTTATGTATTGGTCTATTGTGGTTTTCAATAATTTTATGGTACCGGTAACCATGGAAAGTGATTGAGATATTTTTGGAATGTAGATGATATACACATAATGAATGGATAAGGAGAAAATTAAATGTCTGATAGTATTCATGATCTCATTACTGATATAAGGAGAAGGTTATATCATGGTTTGACTATATAGAATTTTTGAATTTTGGTATGTGGAAAGAGTTAACTTTTGACTGCATTCATGTTTTCACTAAGCTTTAATGGGTATTCATTTTTCAAGAGAATACATGCTTAAGGTATTCACATGATTTGAATGTGACCAACAAGATATATGGAGGATAAATGATGGTATTAACATGCTTAGTTGATGACATTTCAAGTAATCGTTTTCTTTATACTGTGAGCTTGGACCGAAGTATTTTAGATAATCCAAAAGGTTGGAATGGATTATGATGGACATAAGTTAGTATTGTTTAAGGATAGAACTTTTTTCAATATTGTTGATGGGATGTTATAGTAATATAGCTTTAGAAAAAGGATAACCTGCAGGGCGGGTGACAGGCCATCGCGTCGGACAAGGCCGTGGGAATCGAACCAACAACAGAAGTGCGACTGGCCTTTATCGCCTACCACTGGACTATAGGAAGTCCTTGTTTAGTAGAAAAATGTTTTATTATATTATGAAGTATAATATAAGAGGTATATGTCCATTTTAGGAACCATATATGATTAATTTCAACATAGATGGACTTATGTATATTTGATAATTTTTGCTAACCTTTTATTTGAAACAGATGGAATGACGCATCATTTTATCACATGATCTGCTAACAGAACACAAATGACAAATTCAACTTCATTTCTTTAAGTTATGAAGTGGAAATTGTCCAAAGAACAACCAACGGTGAGACTATACCAAAATCACGAAAGTATTTCTTCTAATTCCAATTTCATCAACTTTAGGGAAATGATCTTGAAAAATAAAAATGTTGTCCTAGTGCTCTTATATCTTATGAATCAGATGGTACCATAGATCATCACAAATTTATGGCTTTTTGATTGCTGGATTTTCCATAGCCATGTTCTCTACCACTCTCCATCAGAACATGATGGTTATATTTCTCTACCATATCCATATTTTCACCTATGTGGAAACCCAATGAATTTTTTATTTGGGTAACTGTTACGTTTCATAATTTTGTTTTTAAAGATTGGTTTTGGTATTCCTTTTTATGATGTGGGTTTCTATCAAAGAAACTTTCGAATAGTAAACCATTTATAACCTCGACGAATTTCGACGGCAAAATTTATTTTAAGGGGGTAGAATGTAACACCCCAAGATTTTATGAAAAATATTCTTTTTAATTTCATTAATGTCTTGTGTTGTACACTACACCAAAAGGAGATTGAACAACATGCATCCTTGACGTTCCCTGTATTAAATGAAATCACGACCTTCCTCGATAGTGTGTGTAGTACACAATAACGAGTTTCACTAAACAACAATATGCTATTAAAATATTATTAAAACTAGCCGTTATGAATAGTAATAACCACTTTTTGAAATTTTTTAAATTTTATATTTCAAAATGGACTTCATTTTTAGATTAGGAATATCAAAATTAGCTTTGGGTGAAATTTTGGTAATTTTCGGATAAATTTCATATTTTGATTAATAGTGAAAAGTACTAAATTTTAATTAAAAAAAACTTTTCCAATCGAAATAATTAATAGTGTTTAATTATTAATTTGAGTGGTTTTAAATTATATTTAGGATATATTTTTACAATTTAATACAATGTTGGTCACTGGATGTAATTTCACATTTAAACCAAACATAAACAAGTGTCAATCTTTTGATAGTTATTATCTCTTTAGAACACGCTATTTGTTTTTACGACGGAAATTAATTTTTAAATTAATGAATTCAATTGATATGTTTTGAATTTCGTAAAATAGACATCATTTTTGGGTTCATAATATCAAATTTAGCTTAGGCCTAATTTCTGGTATCTTTCTGGAAACTTTCATTTTTTTTGATGAATAATGAAACCATTAAGTGGTAGTTAAAAAAAATTTCATAAAACTTAATTTTACCGCTTCTGTTAGTGTAATTTCAAAAATCCGAGAGACACAGTTGATGTCAGTATGTAAAATGTGGTTCAATGAGATGAAAATAATTTTTGGTGAATAGTATCTTTTTACTTTTATTTACCACGGTTAAAAGTAAATAAGGTAATTAAGGGTAAAAATGATATTATTATTACCCTAAAACATGTCCTATTCTATTGGACAAGTGTAATTCGACCAAAAACAACCTTTAGAATAAAATATGACCATTTAGTCCCACTTGGAGTAGATTAAGAAATTTATTATTATTTAATTCAAAGAAGAGTTAAAAGAGATAAAATCATAGTTTATTTGCTAAAACATTTTTAATATTGGGTTATAAATATGATAAATTCGATTATAAATATTCATTAAAAATATAAAAAGATTTCCTACATAATGATTTTTTATTTGTAATTTTTAGACGTTGTATAATTTAATTTATTTATGACACAAATATGATGCAATAATTATCTTATTAATGAAATATTGACATAATTGATGTTATAAATACCCAAATAAATATAATTTGAGACTTTTTATGAATTAAACTAATTTTTTAGGTTAATATGACATGTTAGTATTGATTTGAGTAACTTATTTCGAACTAACAATTCTTTTGAGATTTCAAAAAAAATCAATTACTAAATAGTGTCAAAATTGACATAAAATATTTTTAAAACAAATATTATATTATTAATTGATATGTTATTCATAAAAATCAATGGTTCGTCCAAATGACTTGTATAATGTTATATATATTAATAATAAACAACTTGCGGTTCGTTTGGCTTGTTATAGAAAGTTTATTAACATTAAATTATAAGAACACAAGAAAACATGGTAAAAGTAAAATTATTTAACTTAATGTTAAATCTAAATGATAAGGTTAAAATAGGAACCTAAACTTGTCTAAATTATATTTGATGAAGTTATTTCGACTCATCCCCACCTTATCTTCTAAATATATCAATTTGGAGGTATTAAAAACCGAATTTGACTTTATAATAAAAAAATATTTTTAGTTATTCCAAAGGTGCCCCTCTCCTCCCTTATAAACGGGCACCTCCTACCTCTCTTCCTCACACCACATTGAGCCTTCATGCTCGGCCAAACCCTGCCAAATTCTCTTCTCCACTTCCCTAGAAACATCCTAGAGGTTCTGGTCTTCCTCAAAGACCAATTTTAGTGCCCTAAAAAGAAATCACAATGAGGCGCTTCAAAGAAGAGGTAATGTCTGTTACCAATTCTTTCAACTTTATTTCTTCTTCCAATTCTTATTCTTATGTTGTTTCATGATTAAGTAATAACATAAGTATCACTAATATACTGATATGTTATTATAAGTATGAAAAAACCCTATTTCACCAACTATCCATCCTACGGAAAATGAAATCACCCCGCGTTCGTACGTACGGAATACCGTCTCCACGCCGTGGTGTAATCTATTTTCCACCACCAACTTACTTGGATGGGTATAATGGTGTACATAATAACTATGTATAATTATTTTAAAGTGATATTGATTCTGAAATATTATACATACACTCTAATACAATTCCACGATCATGAGAATGATATCATCGCTCGTGCATATGTATGGACTACTGTCTCCACGACGCGATGAGATTCAATCTCCACGTTAACCATTCATTAAAGATTATAAAGTATATATAATAAGTAATCATGAAATATACGACATAATAATGATACTGGATTTATTAGTATATATATTTATGTCATCTACTTAATTCCATTCAACTCAATAAGGAAACGAAAACAGTGTTCACGCGTACGTACGGTCTACCGTCTTCATGAAAGATGTATTTCTTTCCATTTACTAATCTATTATATATATTTATATTCTGAATATATATTATATATAAATAATGTTTTATATTTTGTAATTAATTAATCATGATCTAAGTAATCATATTAATAATTACAATTCAAAACACAGATGACAAATGAAACGATTTTACCCAAAACGATCTTTAACATGGAATTTAAAAAATAACGGGTAATATTAAGTCATAACTGAACCATATATGATATCATAACAATGAGTATGATTATGTAATAAGTAAATGACATTATTTAAATCATTATATAGGAGGTTCAGACACTTACGAAGCAAATCGTACCTAAGGTAAGGGAAATATCACAATCTCATTTTTATCCGAGATTGTTTATAATTTGGCATTTACTGGGGTGTATTTTATCATCCAAATTCATGTTTCCTCAATATTTAATATTATTTCCATTCACCTACAATTTTTTAAATCCAATTTTACCATTCGGTGAGTTTTTAGTAAAAGATATGAAAGGAATATTTTGTCGTTTTTCGTACGAGGTACATATTTGACTTTTCCGACAAAAGTATGAGAAGAATGTTTTTTTAACTTATACGGCATGAATGTATTTTTCAAAAATTATTTCCAAGAAGCTTCCTTTACACGTTTTCAAGTTTATTTTTAATCAGATTCTTTTAGTTTAAAATTGTATGACATGTTATGATTGGAAAATTGTTTTTGAAGTAGAAAGGATATTTTCCTCAGGAATTGAGTTCAAGTGTTTTATGAAAATTATTTTCCATCTAAGATAATATAGGGTTCTGATTATATCCCTATCATTACATTGATTTGATTATGTTGTTATGTAATTATTTTTATGAATTCATTTATCTTATATGAATTTTTTTATGATGTCACGATGTTTAAGAATTCCATTTTTATTACATGGGTTATGCAATGATGTATGATTTATGATTTCTGTGGCACACATAAGAATGGTTTCATTATGAGATGGGTGGTACCTATATCTCCCTTCAATTCATTGGGTAAAGATTCTATATCTCATGATATAGACATGTCTGGAACGGCAGGTTAAACCGGTTCAGTGAAACAGGACTGAAACGAGGAATGAACTCGGTTCAGAAATAGACTGTGTCCACTAAAATAGTCTTGGAAATGAGTCTTCACTAACAAGAAATGATTCTCTATGATTATGTTTGTACGCCAAAAAGTTTCATGTTTTATGTTTTGATTATTGGGATTACATTTCACTACTATGATTTATCCCATGTTATGATATTATGATCTTTTTTTCAGTTTACGGTTTCAAAAATGTTATGTTCTTATGAATATGATGTGATTGATATTTCTTTTTTTACCCTTACTGAGCATTTGAGCTCACCCTTTTATGTTTTCTTTTCCCCAGGATATAAAGAAAGGTTTTAGGTAGAAAAAAAGAAGATCTTTATCGGAGATGTTGAAGATCTTTCACCACGATTAGAAGATTATATTCTGAGTTTCAGAAGACACTAAACTATTACGGTCCTTATGTGTGTGTTTTTGTTATGTACTATGTATTCCATAAAAGTAATGTAATGTCCATGTACATTAATCTTCAGGTCTCTACAGCATATCTATGAGGAATTATATCTAGGAGAATCCCAAGGGTTGTTTCCTTTAAATCTCTAATTAATTTTTTAATTATTAAAAATATCCCCATTCTAATTAGTAAAAAATACAAATTAATTTTATAATTTCATCATAAATAAATCTCGACCCACATTTTTTATGTAAATATATAAATCCCTCATTATCTAATATTATCAATTTTCACTACTAAAAATAAATTTACCCTTTCAAACAAAATTACCATACATTTTTACTAACCTTAAATTAGAATATGGTTTGACTATTTTTGTATAACATTAAAAAAATATAGTCATCTTAGAAATGATAACCAACTCATAATACTTATTAAAAAACATATCATTTCAGTCATCATAAATATAACAAACACTATTCATAATTTACATTAATCTATCTTAATAAATTCCATTATTTAATGTATCCTCTTATCTAAACCATCTATTAAATGTAAAGAATATATATTAAGACTCCAACCATTTCTAAAATAATATGTACCCTCTAAACTTGTTAAAAACCATAATTACATCAGTTTATCAGTCATGTGTGATGAACAACCAATATCTAATATTAAAGGATTTTTTTAAAATACATTTGTGTGACATCAATTATAAATTCCTCTAACATTACATTCTTTTTAATATATTCATTTTTAATTATTAATTCACATTCATATATGTTTTTAGAAAATTTTGAAAATCCTTCGTCCAGCCATTTAATTTGTCACATGTTCAATTGTGTTCATTTAATATTTGAAATTCAACATTCAAAATTACTTATCAAGATTCATCTCACTTGAAAACTATTTTTTTAAGAGTGAGTTTTCTCTTATTTGACTTAAAACCTTTAAATCTTCCATAATTACTATTACTGATCTCAATATGAATATAATTTTATATGATGTTCGTAAAATCACTATAGAACCCATAATATCCATGAAAATGAAATTTTCTTATAAATCATAATCATCATCTTCTTGAAAATAATTCTTGTTTTCATAATCTCTAGACCTAATTCTTCAATAAATTTATCAACTATGAATTTTGTGATATTTAAAAACATTTATCAGTAATATGAATTGTATTTTCCAAGAGTTATTTTTTAGATTCATTATCTATTTTATTTGAAATTATAATTTTTAGATGTTTTCAAATATTTTATATACCTATAATATTAACTATAATAATTCTTTAGGTTGTTACACCACTTTTTACAAAAATGATAAAATGGAGGTTATCAAATCCTATATATGATTGATTTATTATTAGTAATTATTTTTAGGTATTCATAATTTTAGGTATATATGTATTGCTTCCAACCCTTTGAATCTCAGATTACCATCCATTTATATGATGTTACTCTTTATTTGTTAAATTTTTTATCAATACATATTTATATCTTCCATTTTATTGAATGAGAATTTATTATTCTTGTTTATAATATTTGGGTTTCTTAATACACCTTAATTTCATTTAGTATATTTTCATTTGCGTAGGGTATTTAAGAAAGACTTGACGGTAAATTTTAATAGTGGTATGACTTGTATTATTTATTGGATTAAAATTATTAAATGTGGGATTTCTCCAATAAATATAGAATCATATAGGCCCCAAAGCTTCATATATCATAACATGTAACATCTAAAACCCCTAAAATGAATTACATGAATTTTTAAGCCTCCCAAATATAACCTTCAATAGCTCGTGAGTTAATAACTAGTGTTAAAAGTGTAATTCTCACAAATGGGAGGCATTACCCCTTTTATAGAACATAATACAGTAAAAATTTCATCCTCATCAACTTCATATCCTGAACAGTTAATATTACATTTTGTTTCTTGAGACTCATCCCCCATATATATTTGGTTAATTTAATTACTTGGATAACTAATCAACCAATGGATGAATACTTCTTAGAGTATTTCAAGAAACATTTTTCAATGTCCATAAGATATTGATGATGTGTTTCAAATAACAAAATGTAAGAATAAATGTTCGAGAGATGAGATGATGAGGATGACAGTAGACTATAATATTCACTTTTGAATGCATTCAAAGGATAAAACCAAAAAGTGTGGTGTAATTATTTTCCTATATTCAATTATCCATTTTTTTCAAAGAATATAATAATTCTCTAAAACAATCAAATTTTGGGTTTCCCTTAATAGATTTATCTATATTTTTTTCTTTGGATAATGAAAATATTATGTGTTTTTATTTATTTATTGTAAACTATTAATATTTTATGATCCCAATTGGATGGATATGAATAGAAAATAGATGCATGCTAACAGTTTGACAAAAAATAATGAATATGGTGTAAAAGAGTTCATTATATTTTCAATATATCATTCATATGACCATTCTCAAATCATTTTATTGTGTTGATATTCTTATTATTCTTGAACAATTAGTCCTAAACAGTTTGAATAAAATATTTTTTATCATGGAATGGATCAGAACTATAAATGTTGGAATAACATTAGAATATAGAATGTTCACATAGATTGGGTTGATACTATTGCTTATGGATCATTTTATATAGATAATAGTTTAAATGTTTAAGGAGATTACATAGAAAAAATGGAAATGGAAATTGAAGATGACCTTAATTACTGTAAAATGTTGTTTGAGAAGATAAATATCTATGATAAGATACCATTGTATACTAGTTGTATAAAATACATGACATTTATAGTCATATTGATATTGTATAATTTGATAGTTGGAAGCAGAAGGAGTGATACTAGCATTAATGAACTTCCTGGTATCCTAAATGATATGCTACTAGAAGAAAATAATCTACCATGATGAACAAATGACACTTAATGAATTCTAGGTTCAATGGGAATGATATATAAAAAAATAATTTATTATCCAAAAGATTGCAAATTGTTTCACAAGGATCATGAATAACTTATAAAATTCCCTAAGTGTGGAACATATCGATACAATAAAAATGAGTCAAGTCATTCGAAATATTTAGGGTACTTTACTATCATTACAAGGTTTATAATAATATATAGATATCAAGAAATTAGAAGGCAATTAACATAGTATGGATACACAAGAATAAAATATGGGAACCAAGGTCATCCAGTGGATTTTCCTCGGTGTAATAAAATTAATTATGTGTATCCTAAATTTATAAATAATTTAAGAAACATTCATCTAGTATTATATAAAGATGGTATAAATATTCTTGGTGTATAGATTAGTACAAACATCACATAGCCCATCATGTTTGTTAATTAAAACATACCGATATGGTTATGCATGAAGCACTAATACATTATGTTTCTTCTGCATATATTTTGACAAATAAAAAATTGTAATGATATTGATGTCTATTTGTATTCATTGATAAATGATATAAAATTGATGTAAGATATATGTGCTACAGTGTACAATTATCATAGAAGTGAATAATTCAAAATAAATTCCATATTGTATGGGATGAAAAATGACTTCCCCACTTATGGGAATTTATCAGGATATAACATGAATAGAATTTTTGGTGTTAGATTTCAAGAAACCACACACACTCAGTTTGGTTGAAACATTCCTCAATAAATTTTATTTTAGGACATAATATTTTTATACCTCAATGACATAAATATTGATCATATATTAGATCACTAGATGAAAATATTGAACAAGGAACAACAATATATCAAGAAACTAGTGATCAAATGTCCGCTAAAGTCAACTATATTGACACAATTTTTGTTAATACATTTTTAAAAAAACATAAGAAATCATATTGGAATAAAATATAAATTTTATTTAAATTACTATATTTTAAGTGTTTGTATGTCAATTTTTTGGTTTTATGCATCCAGAAAAAATGTATTCGATAGTGTTATTTGAACATTACTAAATGTTCCTAGATAAAAAAGATGGAATCAATGCTTGGTTGAACTTGAATGAAATGGGGATAAGAGAATATTTGGCCCTAATGAAGGGTAAAGGGAGAACATTTCATCCTCCATCAGCTTACACTCTATCCATATATAAAAAATTATAAATTTTCTTTTTTCTTTAATAGTGAAAATATTACGAAAGGGTATTTATCAAATAAAAATAATTTTATGTCAATGACTAATTTGAAGTTTCCAGGACAAAGATCACCAAATGTCATGTTTTGATAAAATATTTTATGCTTATTTGTTTCAATTACATTCTTCTTTAAAATTTATGTCATACATTCACCAAAATATCATTATTTTTCAAATCCATAGGTAGTAATGTAATACACCCAACAATGTTTCCAACCATCAATAATAAGATTCTAGTAATATTATGTGAATTAGAGATGTTATTACCACAATCATTATTTAATATAATGGCCCACTAGATAGTTCAATTAGTTTTATATGTTCAACTATGTGATACTATCCATTACAGATGGATTTACCCCATTGAATGGTATATATATATATTTTAAGGGTATGTCAAGAATCGAAGTTAGTTAAACTGTTTTATTGCAGAATGATATATTATTGAATAGGGTATTGAATTTTGTACCAATTATCTTTCGTATATTGAGAACATTAATCTCCAAAAATAATTTCATTGTGGACAACTTATGGGTGAATGGATTTCTAGAATATATTTGGTCATAATTACATTGATAGATATGGAGAAATAAAACCATTACATTTTACATAATTGTGATGATTTTGGTCCATACATTAAATCCCAGAATGAAATACAAAGAGATTTTAATCCATCAACTAATGAAGTATGGATATCAAATACATATAATAAATAATTTTCATTATGGCTCTGAGATCAAATTTATATCGAGTTATCTAAAAATGCAAATTCAATTACAAAAAAATTAAATGGATAGCCCGAGATCCGGATAAAATTTTGAAATCTTATGAAAAGTTTTTAATCAATGTTTATACATTCTATAAAAAAAATGAAGACTGTAGTATAATGTAAAAAAATGGTGTTACACTTGTCATAGAATAATTTCACATATCTAGTTCTAAGGATATAAATCCAATAAATTACAATATTTTATATTTTGGCATTATTGAAGAGGTATACAAGTTAGATTATAAAACATTTCAAGTGCTTATTTTCCATTAAAAATGGGTTGAAAATACTAGTGTAGTGAATGTTTATGAAATGGACTTTGTGAAGGTGAATTTTACCATAGAAGGGGAAAGAGATGAGTCATTCATAATGGAATCACTATTAGTGAATGTGTATTATGTCTCAGATTTAGAAAACAAAAATTTGTCAATTGTCCTACTGGGAACTAAAACAAATGTCAGTTTATATGAAAATAAAATCAATTTTGACCCTTTAATTGGGGGATCACAATTAGTTCAAAAAATTTTGAATGTAGATTATGTCTTTTATGTTATATGAGAACATAAATTGAAGAATGTTATTCTCGATATAGATACCAATCCCCTAAAACTATTTAAAAATAAATAGTGTTCAATGAGATTGTAAAAGTTTTTTATAATACAATATAATTTTTATCATAATATTATATGTTCTCTTCTACATCAACATAATATAAATTAACTAATTTAATACTTGTGAAGACATTGTGTTCTACAATTGATGATGTAACCAATACCATGGAAGAAAAAACTATAATGAAGGAAACCATTTGGGAAAATATAAATGTATCATTATAATATAATTTCTATATTTTACCAGTAAAATATAGAATGAATCGAGGATTTAATTTCTATTATTCTATGAACATTTCATTTATTTTAGAATATTTTTGTGTATATTTAATTCCTTTCTACACTAGAATGTCGACAAAATTCTTCCCCCACAAAACCCTTCCAACCCCTACAGTGTTGACATTTTTCAATTTAATTAAACTTCCCTCCACTAAATTTATAGAAATAACAATGATGTTGCCTCTGCTCAATCACAATGGTAATATTGATGCCTTTATAGTTAAATTATTTTCCATATAATAAATATATTATTTCATATTTATTTTTATATTATTATTAGTATCATTATAATTTTTTATTTTAACTCTGGATTCTCTTGTTTGAGTTTGGGTTGTCTGTCCATCTCTTATGCCTTTCTTCACAAAAACATCAAATGAATTCTTCTCCCTAAAAATATTTTCACCCCTATAGAATTGTAATTTATGTAATTCTTTCATGTTTCCACGAATTAATTTTTAAACATAGAAAAAATGAAAAATTTTCTTAATTATAGAAGAAACATTTTTGTTTTAACTATAGAATTATTCTCCTTATAATTAATATATTATTTAATATTTATGTTTAATTTATTTCTTTTTTGTAGTATTAATATTATAATTGTTTTCATATATATGTGTATTATTTTGTTTGAGTTTGGGTGGTTTTTTCAATGTTTCTCATACTCATTAGAGATTAGACTATGAGGGTACAACTGAGATAATGACAATAAGGAAAATCACCAAGAATTTATACAACCATCTCAAAAAGGATTATTCATACTACATAATTAATTTTTCCAAAAATATATATTCAATTATTATGGTAATTTAATTATTATTATTATCTAGTAATTATTTGGTCTGTTTCAATGATCTTTTGACAATTATTATTTTTCATTAAACTATCTGTAAGAAGCCATAAAAGTGATTAAATGTTCCTTTCTTCTAATGTTATGACACTTTATATTGTATTTCATTGTCCGACATCCAACGCTCTATATTAACACAATTTTCTTAGCAGAAAAAGGTTTTTCAGCTAATAACATCAATTCAATATTCATTCATGGATGTTTTGATAAATAAATCCAATGTAATTTATATTAGCATTGGTATTTAAGATTATTTTGTGACTTCAGGATGTGTAGGAATCAGCCACACCTCAATCCGACACATGGTGTGATTAGTATGAAACCAACTACTTCTTCTTATTTAAAATAGAAATTTATTTTATAAATAATGGGAACCAATATATTCAAAACTGAAAATACGAATTCATATTATGATTATACTTTAGTAAAAATAATAATCCACAACTGAAAATGATACATGATGTTCCTTGTATGACTCTATGTGTCCATTATCATTTTGAAATTGATATTCTTGTTTAAAAAGTTTCATTAAATGAATACTGAGAATACATGATCCGGTATTTTAATATTTATGGAAAATGAATCATAAATCATTTTCGATGTGTAGGAATTAGTGTCATGTTTAACCAACAGACAATGTGACTGGAAGGAGTAAATGTGTGATTTTCCATTTTAAAATGACTTTATATTAAAAAATACAAGATATGTATTCAAAACCAAGAAAACACATTTTGATTGTATTGATAATTTAGTATAAAAATCCATAATTAACTTGTGAAGTGTATGAATCATACTCACCTCAATATTTTTCATGATGTGAAATTTATGGCTCATAGTGGATATTTTATTTAAATTTGACATCAATTTTACTAAAAAAGATAAATTCCCTTCCCAAGAAAATGAAAACGAATTCATATTTTTTGATATTTATGAATATTATTCCTATGTAATTTGTGATGACTAAGAATTATCCTTACCTAAATATGATAAAAATCGTCTCTAATATGACTGAAAGTGTCTATTATATATCTAAAATCAACATTTTAGATCAAAACGTATCACTCACTTAAAACCTAGTAAAACCATTTGGCTTGTCTTAATAATTTATTAAAACAATTAATAAATAATTTTTGGTTTGTATGAATTGGTCTCACATTATACCGACACAAAATATGACCAATATGACTCAAATTTCATTTTTTATATTTAAATAAACTTTTAGTAAAAAAGACAAGAGACATACTCAAAAATAAAAAAACACATTTCCATTGATTTGATACTTAATGAAAACATACCATAAGTCAATTAAATTGTTTAGGTATTAGAAACACCTTAATACGACACACGGTGTGATAGATTTAATTTCAAGTGCGTCTTTTTCTTTAAAATATACATCAATTTTAGTAAAAACGTCAAATGAACTACTCAAAATTAAGAAAACACAGTAATTTTTTCATACATAATTAATATGATCCATAATTCATTTTTGTGATGTAATAATCATTTTTATCTCAACAATATACATAATGTTCCTAGTATGACTCAATGTTTCTGTTGTCAGTTTAATATCAATATTATATTTCAAAAAGTTTAAATCACTAAAAACATAGAAAACACACTCAGATTATCTGAATAATTTAGGATAATGATTGATATATTATTTATGACATGTTGGAATCAGTGTCATGTCAAAATAATACACTATGTGACTGGTATGAGTAAAGGTGCGTGTTTCCAATTTAAAATGATATATTAGTAAAAAATGATAGTGACATACTCAAAAACAATAAAATGAATTTTTCATGTTTTTAAACATTAGAAAAATAATACATATGACATTTATGACTTGTATGAATCATATCCATCATAGTACAACACAAAATATTATCATTATGATTCAAGGAGCATCATTTTAATAAAAATTGACATCAATTTTACTGAAAAAAGACAACTGACCTACTCATAACTGGTTAAACGCATCCAGATTGTTTTTATAATTTAGTAAAATGTTATATAATTAATTTAAAATGTTTTTGAATTATAAACACATTAATATGAGACACACTGTTCATGGTATGACTCAAATTGAACCTCATCAGTTTAAAATTTTCATTTTAGTTCAAAATGTGTCACCCATTGAAATCTAATAAACCATTCTTGGATTGTCTTGAAAATTTAGTAGAATGATCCATATATAATTTTTTATTTTTAGGAATTAAAATCACATAAAAATTACACATGATGTAATTTCTATTAGTCTAAGAGTTTATTTCTAGTTTCAAATGACATTTTAGTAAAAAAAAACAAGTGTCGTACAGAAAACCAGGAAGACACATTTTGATTATTTTGATACTATAGGAAAATGATCCTTAAGTAATTTGGGACATGTAAAAATCATATAATCCTCAATATGATTCACATTGGGAATAGTATGACTCTATGTGTATCTTTTTAATATATTTGTGTCATTTTAGTTTAAAATGTGCTTCACATCACCAAAATTGAACAATGAGCATACTTTGTTTTCGCACCATGCTATCAGGTATTAATTAATTAATATTTTATTTATTTTTATCTTATAATTTTTAAAATAATTTTCAAATATATAATACTTGATGAAAAATAAGAAATGGGGTGACATGTAAGAATCAACTGCAACTTAATCTGATACACAATGATCCTCATATTACCCAATGAATATTTTAGAATTAACACTATCTATTAATTAATTTTTCTACATTATTACTAACATAAGAATTGATTTCTTATATAGGTGTGTTATTTTTCTTCATAAGGGTTTTTTTCAGCAATATAATGAGTCAGGGTCAGGATCAAAAGATAAGGGAATATTAAAGATTTTAAATGTATGTAATAATTATTACATATGTAATTGTATAAATAATATAATTAAATGTTTATAATATAGTGTTTTCATTTTATTTGTGTTTTTAATTTCATTTCAGTTATATTTTGTATTGGTACTAGATTTTTTTGATATCTGGTGGGGTTTTCGGTGTTATATTGTGCTGCTACAACACATTATACTGGTGTTGCAATGTTTCTGGTGCTGGAATATGCTATAAAAAATCAGAATACAACATACCACATTATAAGTGCTTGTGAAGGAGAAGATAAATGGATCCTTTATTAGTTCATATAAAAGAATTAATAACGATCCCATTTATCCATGATAATGAAAAGTGATGATAAATGGCTAGGGATTTTAATATCTGTCATGTAGTCAATGGTTATATAGCACTGATAAAGGCTATTTATTTTCATTATTAAAGGACTATTTTTTAGTTGTGGGAGTACACTATTGGCCATGTTTGGGTTTTTACCCTCATTTCATTTTGAATATTGATGAAAATCATGAGAACTGTTCTCGAAATATGGAACATGTGATTGTTTAAATTTACATTGGTGCTCCAGATGAGAGAATTTTTATCTATGATGTCATTATCTCTATAAACAGATGGGCTATGTAATAAAATTTTAGTTTTAATTTTTATTAGAGCGACGATAGTAAGGAAGATCCTAAGGTGGTTTGTAGGATTTTTGTAGCTAGTGGACACCCCTAATGTGAGTAGGGTCTTTTGAACATAATACAAGCTTTGTTATGGTCATTTTTTCACTCATATTCCCTTCCAAAGATAAGACACGGTATAACTAGAATACTTGATAATTTCAAGGTACAAGATTGACTATAGATTTGGGTGAAATAATAATGTGGGAATTAAGGAAATAATTTTCAAATTGGTTTACAAATGCGATTCATCTTGTTCTCTCTCAATATATTTTAATTGTTATTGAGGAGACTACATTGAGAACACATTTGGGATGAGATAGGTAGATCATAAAGGGTTTAACAGGGATTTTCTAGTAATATATTATGCCGACTTGTTGAACTTGGTCAATTGGATTTCCACTATATAGATCAGATCATGGAATTAGTGTAGTGTCGTTGTGTGTAATTTTACAAATGTTTTGATATTGTGACTAGAATTCTACAGTTGTGTTTCAACAAAAAATTCTAATTGTTGGAGCACTATGACTCATAATTGGTTGTTAAAAATAAAACCTATGGTGGGGAATTTAGTCATCAGGATTATAGAAAGAGATAATTAACTTATCTGGTCATAGGGATGATAGTATTAGGTATGTTCTATTTTAATGTTTTGATCGTATTTTTGAGAATTTTCTTGAGTTTTAGCGGCTTAAGTATCGTGTGGTAAATGTGATACCTAGATTTTTTTGGGGAATTTGTAACGTCAACTAAAAAATTTGAACAAAATATCATGAACCAAGTAGGTTGGATCATGTTTTCCTTGTTCCCAGAGGATACTAAAGGATGAGAAGTTCTACGACGGGGGAGGTTGTAACATCCAATGTTTTTTATTGGAGAAAATTCTCAAGGAAATTTAAACTTTTCATTTGGTGGGTGGGGAAAATCATAAATTGAGATATATAATGTTAATATGAGCATCAGAACACATTAATAATTTTATTTTGGATGCGTTTTAATGTCTGAGAGGTGTCTCGGATGTTTGGATGAGTTTTTAGAGATGCAGTCTCCAAAATATCACTTTTCAGGATAAACATATAGGGTGCATCAATTGTTTAAACAACAAAGCCCCTCACAAGAAACCATAAATCCCTTTAAAAGGAGTTTTATAGTTTTATAATCCAATGAGGGTAGGATTCATGGGAATAGAGAATGTTGGTATTAAACTGGAGATATGAGTTCATATGCTATGCTTGGTTTTCGAAATTGTTTGTTTGGATTCATGGTTAATGCCACTTTACTAGTTACACCACATAGTTTGTAGACATTTAATACAAATTGTGAGGCCATAGCATGTGGGGGTATGGCTATTTGATAATATTCTATACATCGTTGGTGCATGGTTATCCATAATGTTTGGAAAAACTATTCACCCCGTTAAAAAGGGGAATATTTTTGTTTCCCCCTCCGACCAAAAATGGGACGTACCCCATTTTCCTTGCCTATTTCTCTAATAGCTCTCCTACATGGGCCTACCACATCATCTTTATTTAATGAATCCCTATCATACATTTTCGGATTCAAGAATCGTTGTGTGTGTTTGAATCTTATAAATGTGTTTAATAATTCTCTTCCTACTTTTCTTCAAATATATCACTATCTAAAATGGTAAATCCATGTAATATCTTTTTCCATTTTTTCAGGGTGTTTGATATTTTACCTAATTTTTCTTGTTCTAGATCAAATCAAAGTCTACTATTGGGTGAGTGAAGTATCCTTAACACAATGTAGGTAGTCATGATCTTTTCCCTTTATTTTTTGTGGATTATATAATATTACCATTGTTCCATAAGCCGTACATCCCGCATTTTTCCGTGAAAAATTTTAAGGTCTTAAATTAATTACATTGACATCATTTAGATGATATATGACACCATTTTACATGTTTGGATGTTTATAACATCAACCTAAGACATCGAGTAAATTTATTTTGGATAATTTCCCCATAAATAAACAATTTTCTATTTGAATAAACCACCCCATAGGGTGTATTTTTGGATGCAGATAATTTAACTACTCTATAGACGTTTGAATTAACTTCATAGGTGTGGTTATAATCATTCAGGGTCAAAATTATTAAATTGAATTGAATAAATTATATGATTATCATGCCTATGTTTTCTTATAAAACCTCCTTGGACGTGTGCAGACTTACATAATAAAAAGATGTTATTTAATTGTAATACATCTATGATATATTTCATGTTTACTTATATGGACTCCATTATAATTTATAGTTGTATTTTAATATGAAATATTCATGTACATGGAAGTTTTAATCTATTACTGAACTAGCCAAATTGTGTTATTGGATTATATGAAGAGTGAATGCTAAGACCATCTCACTTACCACAACATGGAAATTATATCGAAACGGATAAAAAGTACTTTCATTAATTATAAATCGGAATTGAATCCCTTATTTTTTGATTACAGGTATGTGGTCCTAGGAATTATATCCCATATATTTTGATTATGTGTATGGAATCCTGGGCATGGATTCCCTCATATTGGGACTGTGGGTCAGGAACCCTAGGCATGACATCCCATATATTGTGAATATAGGTATGGAACCCTGGGCATGATTTCTGTTATCTGTCATGTGATCCTCTTATATGGATGTATTGGTACTAAACCTCAGATCAATTCTACTACATGGATATTTGTAAAAATTATTTTCTTATGTATCCATATATATACATGATGGGAGGTGTGAATAGATATTCCATCATAGGCTGAATCATGAATGGTAGGTGAGGAGTCCTCGAAGTACCTAAACCCGACATGTTATTAATCATTTTTTAATTATTTATCTTGAAATACGTGTAAATTGTGTATATTATATTCATGGATGGGATATATTTAAACATAAATGGTCAAGGATAACTGATTATATATATAGTAACCCAAACCTTGTACAAATATTATTACATGATTTTAAGCATATCAAACTACAAGCCAAGGATCGTAAAGTCTACTATCTGGGAAGATTAGGTGCATAATTAAACATCATGAAAATAAATACATATTTTAATTATGTTAATAATTATCTCATAAATTCATTTTATCCTCATATCTTCATAGGATATCCTAGGGAATACATGAACAAAATGGATGATCTAAAAATCCCAGTAAGGGAATAAACATTGGAATAAAATATATCACATTGTTTATAAGGAATAACATGATGATATAAAGGCATGATACATGAATAAACCTAAAGAAGAATAACATGTATAAAATGGGAATATATAACCATGAAATCATGGTAATGTGGAAACAAAATATAACATTATATAACCATGAGTCAACGCTAGCTACCAAGACATGGTGTAAAAAAAGAATCATGTTCACTCCATGCCCCAACATGACATCTCATGAGACTAGTAATTACCCAATATATTGGAGTGCTATCTGTTGAACCCATCATAACATGTTCATGTGTATGTGTTACTCATGAAGAATCATACATAAGGAATCAATCATTATTTAGTTGTTACACATAGAATGAAATGGGAATCGTATTCATGTCACATGGCATTATAAATGGGTTTATCATAACATTGTTTATGAAATAATGGATTTAGAACATACACGTATATTCATAACAAAAATTAGGTATATATATTGATAAATAGTTTCCAATGGATGTGAATACATTTTAAAATAGTTTTTATAAATCTTTATAAATTATCCACTTTAGTGCGGTTTGACGAAAAAATATTAAAGATTTTTTTAAAATAGAGAATGAAGAATTGTTGGAAAATAAATAGAAATGACCAATGATAATTATTAATGATAAAAGTTTTGTGTTTATAAAAAATAACATCTTAAAAATGATAATGGTAACACATATAAATTGGTAAGCAATTGGGAAATATCATTAATTGAGATTGCTTATCGGGAAAATTTAAGAAGGGAACCTTTTAAAAAATATATTTCCACACCAAATAGTGATGATATGATATGAATATGTGATTTTAGAACATAAAATAATAATTTAGAATAAATTATAAAAAATAAATAATCATTACATTTAATTAATGAGAGAGAAAGAGTAAATCGAATGAAAAATAGTTGTTTGGGTAGAATCAATTACCATATGTCTAAAACGGTTCTTGACCTGATATTAATATCCATGATAATAAAATTAGATCCATTAATTAATTAATTCACAAACTTTTACACAAGTATTGGATTTTATTTTATCTTTATTAATTTCATTTTTGGACTTTTTTATGGTTTATGAAATAAAGTATCATTATTTGGGAGCCTTGGTTTTCTTGGATTACAAAATCAATTTATTTGTATACATGTAAGGAAGATTGTGTAAAGTGGGGGGTAATTATCCAGAATTGAAATTATATTTTTTTAATGATATTCCAGAGTTTTAATTGATCTTATAAATCATTTGGTTATATGTTGTGAGGATGAATAATTAGAGAAGAAAATTATTGATAATCATTTAAGTTAAATTTGGATGTTTTCGATTACAATGGACTCCTTTTGTTTTTTCATTTAGTATTTTGTATATATGATATTTATTCATCATTAAAATTTTAATAACATATATTTTAGAAAATATTTAAACATTATAATCTTTTTGAGACCTTCCTTGATGGCAGTAAAGGAAAATTAAAAGTTGTTATCCTTGAACTTAATAAAACAACACCTCTCTAATGACATTTCTATTTTTGAATTAAATTGGAGAGGGGGAGAAGTTTGATTATTGATTTTCCCATTGTCATAATAAAATTATAGTTTATATAATGTAAGGTAGATATAATTTCACTTGGATAAGTCGATGTGAATATAAAATATGAGAAAAAATAACCTGAAGAGAAATTAAAAGAAAAGAATGAGGATTTTAACTATTGTATACTTTTTCATTAGGACCTCTTTTGGGAAATGGGATGATTCATTTTTTGAGAAAATATGCTCCATGACATTGAGGAGGGTCTTGGAATTCTATTTTAGTAGAATTTATACAATGATCAAATTTTATGGGATTGAGTTGAAGAGCTGGTGAAGGTGTTTTTTATAAGGGTGAGGGGTGTTTTCAAATCATTTTATTAATTAGCGTATTATTTTTCCAAGAGATTATGAATATTATGAGCATTATAGAAAAATATTAAAATAATGAATCAAATATTGAGATTCTATTATTACATCATCGATGACTCAAGGAATAGTTTATTTAACATATAATGTATATATACCATATATTACCATATTTCACTATTCAGGAAAAAGTGCATTTTGTAGAAAAATTCTAAATATTTCACCCTAACTACTATTCAACATACATAATTCTAAAAAGGATTCAATTTTATTAAAATAATTTTCTATATATTATTAATTTATTTTTCAATTAAAAATTATCATTGACTTTGAAAATACAAATTTTAAAATTTAATATGATTTTGCAACACATTAAAAAATAATTAATTTTTTATAAAACAATATTATAATCATAATTAAAGAATATATTAATTTATGAATAAATTTTATTGAAATAAATTTACGCTAATCAATAATATATATTATAAAATTGAAAATAAACACTTATGTTTTATATAAATGTCAACACTAAACTCATGATGTCTAAAACACTTATTTACTTATACTATGATATAGTTATATAATATTTTCATTTATGAGATTGATAAATATTATTTAAAATTTTATGGGTGTTGTTTCAATTATATTATCTAATTTACTATTCATAAGGGTCACATTACAGTTCCGAAGTTCAAGTACAATTTTATCTGTATAGGTTACATAACAGTTAGAAATACCACATATTTCATTCATTATTCCTTTATAAATATTTTATTGTTTTCTATATGTTCTTTAATGTGATTTATACTATATGAAATAATTATAATAAGGGAATATATATTTATAAAAATTTTGGATCATTATATTCTTCACCCCTTATAAATTTTACCCTCATAATTTAGTTTGACATTCTATATTGAAACAGGTGTGGGTACTTTTCCTTCATCTATTCCTTAGGTTCTCATGTTAACAATGTCTTTTACTTTTGAACCCTCCATAGTAATTTGACCTTGTGAGTAGTCTGGTTGAGTAAAAAATTTTCTCTTCGATCCAAGATATTCACGAAATGCTCTTTTTCTGAGAGATGACATTCCAAATTTACCACCTCTGAATTCAGTACTTGCGAAAGATCTGGTATTTACATTCTCATGAGGGATACATGGAATAAATTGTGTTCCTATGACATGGTATGTTGAAGTTCTAGTTGATAAGACATAACTCTGACATTATGAATAATTTTGAAGGGGATGATTTATGAGGGACTTACCTTTCCTATATTCTGAAATCTCTTCATCCTCTTCCTTGGAGATATGAAGAGAAATACTAGGTCTCCGACCTTGAACTCAAAATGCCATTAATGACTGTATACATAGATCTTTTGTTGATATGGGGATGCCCAGATGTAATACTAAATGGGTTTCACCTTGTCCACCATTTCTTCTTCTATTTCTGGTTATAGTATATTATGTTCACTATCATTATCCTAACACATAGACGTTTAACACCGTTTCCCATAATGGGTTTAATATATATCCATTTGGATATTGGAGTGAAAATATAGTTATAGGATAATTTGATCAGTGGATTATGTAGGTCATATCCTCCTTGAAGTCCGTAGAACTCGCACTCTAAATTTATTCCAGTATCGTAATCATATGCTCATATTTTACTTCATTTTGAGGATGATAGGACATACATAAGTTTTTTTGAGTGTTTAGATAATGTTGAATACATTTCTATAATATGGAGATGAATCATGGATCTTGACTGAATATAATTTATAGTTTTATTTTATGCACCCTTAAAACATCTCTGATATATATTATTGCACATTTATCCACTGAGAAATACACTAGAATTTAGATAAATTGTGTCATCATTGTAATATTATCCATAAAAACCAACATATCATTGTTTCCCCTAAATGTCTTCATAAGGCTATAGACAAAATCTGTGGTGATGTTTTCATATTTCCATATTGGTACGGGTAGTGGTTGCATCAACCCCTTAGAATGTTTCCATTCATCCTTCAAATGTTGATGCACCTAGAATTTTTATGTATATTCAATGATATAATTTTTCATATTGTCCAAAAAATAGTTCTCACATAGATCTTGATGCATCTTTGTGCTCTCTGGGTGAATAGAGAAGTTGGATTTATCTACATCATTCATATTGAATTTCTTTATCTATAGATTTAATGGTACACATAGACGTGTCCCAAATCTCACGAATCCTTCCTTATACATTTGGAAGTCTGAGGATTTCCTTTTTCTCGTGGCTTCCATATTCTTCTGAATTTCACAATATTTCTTTCATAATCCTTTATTTTCACTAAATGGTAGAGTTTGGAAACCTTTTGAGAAAATATTTATGATATTTCTTCCTTGATGATTCCCATGTCAATACTTTTAAATACTATGATAATAAGATCCATCTAAATTCTCATCATTGATAATGATGCATGATTCATTCTACATAGAGCAACCCCAACCATATTTTCATTACTAGGATGATAATGGACTGAGTGGTCATAATAAATAATGATCTCTAACCAAATTCACTAGAACATATTATGCTTCTTATGTTTGAAAATATATTTTAAACACTTCTAATGTGTATATATTTCACACTTCTCCGTGTGGATATAATGGCACCCGATTTTCAATGTAAATATCATAACTTCCAACTAAAGATCATTCCTAGTATAGTTTTTTTCATAAATTTTCAAATGCCCTGCAGCGTAGAATGTCACGTTAGCATTTTTAATCAGTACAAAACCTCATACTTTCATTGAAGAATAAATATAAACCAAAAAAATATCCCACTTTTTTTTCATGTGAGAACTTGTGTAGTGATAAGCCTCTTTTTCAACTCATTAAATAAGTATTTAGATTCATATGTCTAGATAATCTTTTATCATGTTTGAGACATCATGTTTATTTGGTTTTATAATCATGATAAGTTCCTCAAAAATTTCTTGTAGTACCAAGTTATAATAATGAACCTAAAAATCAATATTACAAATGTTGTCCCGGGACACTCTTTGAATTTCATTATCTTAAAATAGTCCATAGATATCACTTTAATAGTGATTACATTCCCCGTGAATGATACTTCCTCCATACAGAACTACCATTTTTTTATAAATTTCATATAGTTTCTCCATTCATAATGTTTTTTTCACAACATTAAAATGCACCTCGTTTTCCTCCTTTCTCTTGGAGTATATCATAATACCTTTAATAATTATTACCACAAACTGGTCAGGGTAATCTCAAAATACTCTACTCAATAATTCCATGAAAATTGATGGAGCATTAGTGAGTTCTAAGGGCTTAACTATGAACTTGTACTGTCAATACCTCATTCGAAAGGCAGTCTCAAGAACATCATTATTCAACACATTTAATTAGTCATATATCATCTGATGGTCCAACATAGAGTAATAAATCGAGTCGAATAGTTGATCTAACAAGTGATCTATTAATATAAATGGATACATGTTCTTTATATTCATTTTATTGAGATCATGATAATCAATGCCAATGCGCATTGATCTATCCTTATTCTTAATAAAGAATATTCGTGCACCATATAGTGAAGCACATAGGAATATAAAAACCTTTTAAAATTTATCTTGTAATTTCATATTTAGTTCTTCAATCTCAATTATGTCAAACATATAAGGTGGCTCTAATATAAACAATGATCCCTGAAAAAAGCTCAATTGACAACTCAACCTCTTGAGCACAAGGAATACGAAGAAATTCATCTGGGAACACAACATTATAATCCCTCACATTATTATTGTATTCACGAATAATTTTATACATTGTCTCAGGATGTTTAGCTAGATAAGATTTCTCATAAGGGAATAATATCCAAACTTGAGATGATTATTTTGATAGATCTTTATCTACTTCCTTACACTTGTAATAAATTGGAGGATGCTTTGTGAAGTTAATTGTGATATCCCTTTCCAAACATTCGATGTTGGGTTTATATAAATATAATCAATCCATGACTAATATATTATCAAACTCTACCTAAAGGGACTATTAGAATGATATTTTTGGAGGTTCAGTCCAATAAATTAATTGGGGGGGGAGTTATAAAATTTGGAAACAATAGTTTACACATTTTATATACTCACATATAACTCTAACTCTAAATTTTATGGTGGTGATTGGATATTTATACTAAACATAAATGATATGAAATGGTGTGTAGAACCAGATTCAAATAGTACATTCATTTTTATTTAATTAATATCCAGAATACAAGTCACTACATAATTTTTTGGTTATACCTCAGTAGTATTGAGAGTATATTCCCTTATTTTATTCCATGGAGGTTTTTTTTATTTCCTCCAACAACCCTTGCCACAATGAAATAGATCACTAATGACATTATTACTTACAGATGAAACACTGCACTATAGGTTGATTATTAATGTGAACCTTTTTTTATTCTTCATTATTTTGGATCTTCATATCCCTTCAGTAGTTATGAGTTATATGACTGTCTCTTTCACTTTTGAAGCATCTTTTGGTTTCATTTATTTTGTTTCTAGGATACGTATTCACTGAATTTTTATATGTGGGATTTTGGGTATTTTTCCATAATGGGATTTACCTTTCAAACCTCCCATATTAGATTTCATTTTACTCTTTTTTTTCAATGGGACAATGAGGACACTAGGAGTCTCTAATATTCATTTAAAACTAAAAATAACAATATAAAATCTCCTCATAACTATCAATGTCTCAAATTCCCATATCCTTTTTTATACTGGGATTTAGTCTTCTATAAAAGAAATATACCGTTATACAGGTGTTCATTAAAAATCCAGAGGTGTATCTTGAAATCCTTGTAGTGTTTTCCTCACATGCATTGATAAAATAATCTTTTATTCACTTAAATTTGAGGAATTTAATTTTCATATTGAGATTGATGATTTAGGGAAAATATTTATTGAAAAATATTTCTAAGAATTCCTCCCAATCCATGGAATAAGTTTCCTCTTTGGAAAATGTGTCCTTGATCAGTGTATACCACTGATCGGCTTCCCTATCAAAACATTAGACCTCTAGAATAACATTCTCTTCTTTAGTGAACTGGTGGAAAAAGAATATTTTCCTAATGGAGTTAATCCATTTTTTTATGGAAACGACCAAATGATCCATAAAACATGGGAGGAATTTTTTGCATAATGTATTCAATGATAACATTATCATTATTAGTAGAAGGAGGGAATTCTATAGGATTCATGTTTTTATTTAAAAAATGTTCTAGATAAGAAATTACTTTTATAAAGTTTGGGTCACCCCTTTCACTCATATTTGGCATATCATTAGGGAAATCATTATATTTACAATAAAATTTATTTATGGTATGTGTTATTCTACATTCAAAAATTAAAAATTAAATAGAATTTACAATTATGGTAATTGAATACATAGATAATAAGCATATAAAAAGAAGGCATTGAGCATATAAGGATATCCTTGCAAATGGAAAGTATATCTTAGTTTTTTTATTCCAACGGTTTTAATCGTGGTTATCCACGATTTATTTCCTATCATATATTCTTATGGGATATTTTGTTCTAAATATAATGTTTTGTAATGAGCTTATGAATTTACCACCAAATATACCCTAATATTTTCTATTGAGGTGTGCAGTGAGGCTCATTTCCATATACCAGGTTATAATAATTCATGATAGAAACAAATTTACAATGTTATTACTTATAAAAAAATATGTACCATAACCACGTATACTTTTAGTATCCAAACAAGTATGTATTTTATTGATAAAACACTTACTCAAATCTAACCAAATTTCAGAGATTATTTCTTATACATAGTATTATACCTCAAGCATTCACTATAGTTTTTTAATCCTAATCCCAAATACTGAAAACAATTATTTGATTCCATCAATACTAGCCCAATAATTTTACACATGTTATTTCAAGTTTTTATGAATAATTAAAAAAATTACAAAACAAGGATCACAATGTCTAGTTTCTTGGAAGATTGGTTAAATAAATAATTATCATAAAACTGAAATAAACTAATCTTATATTTAATTTTAATATAGATATCACAACTCTATTTGAGACCATATATCTGCATTGGATGGTATAAATGAACAAAAGGGATGAGTTAAAAATTCCTGTGATTGAAAAAACATAGGAATAAAAAAATTACATGAGTTTGAGGAATAACATGATGGAATAATGGAATGGAAAAAGAATAATAATACTAATCAAATTTATAACTTGTAAAAATATAACCATGAAATAATATTAAGGTGGAAAAAACATAAAACATGACATAAAAATGATCCATGACTAGATACCAATACATAGTGGACAAATTCCCATAAAGGAACCAAGTTCAACCCATATACCAACATAATATTTAATTAGACTACACATTTCCAATGCATTTGAGAAATATCTGGGAACAACCATTTTAACAAGTCCATGAATATTTTCACCACATAAATATCCACACATAATGGATAATATATAACATTAGGGTTGTAAAAGGAATGAAATAGATATTGTAATCTTTTAATAAGGCATTACAAATGGGCGTATAATAAAAATTTTCATGGAAGAATGGATTAAGAAAATATGTGGACATTAATAAATGAACATACGAATAAATATTGATAAATTATGTCTAATTTATGTGAAATCATTTTAAAATAGTTGTTATGAAACTTTTGAAATTAGCCACTTTAGTGCGTTTTAAGGGAAAATATAAAAAGAGTCGTTAAAATTAAAAAGGCGCAATTGTTAGAAAAAACCAAAAAAAAACATGGTAGTGTTTCATTATAAATTGAGTGATTTTATAAAAATAATAGTTTTTTAAAATGGATATAGATATACCATGATAATTAGTATGAAATATGGAAATTCCTTTAATTGGGCATGCTTATCAAGAATATTTGAGAAGAGAAACTTTTTAAAACATGTATTACCCCATCAATGAAGGATGATATAATATAGATATATGAGTTTGGAAAATATTATACGAATTTATAAAAAAAATAAACTGGTATTACATTTGATTAAATATAGATTAAGAGTAACCTGAAGGAAAAAATTGGGGTTTTGGTAGAATCCTTTACTTTCTGTCCGAAATGGTTCTTCACATGATCTAAATGACCTAGATAATCAAATTTAATTGATTATATAATTAAATAAGACCCTTTATAAATTAATTTAATTCATTATAACTTTTATATGTACATATATGGCCTTTTTGAGGGGATACGAGATTCAACTTCATCATTTTGTAGAGTTGTCTTCCTTAGATTTCATGATCGGTTTATTTGTATAAATATAGGAAGGATTATGTAATGTTTGGGGAAATTATCCAAAATTTAAATTATATTATATCAATTATATTACCTAGGATTAAATGATCTTAAAAATAAGTTTTTTTATATTTTATGGGGAGAATTCATTGGAAAAAAAATTAATGATAATAATTTTTGTTAATTTGGGCGGTTTTCGATTACAAGAGACTAGATTTGTTTTTTCATTGTGTATTATGAATATATGTTAGATCCAGAACATAAATAAGGTTATAAAATATATTTTAAAATATATTTCAACATAATAGGGAATTTAAGATCATCCTTGGATGTGTTAAATGAAAATGTAATCTTTTCATCCGTAAAGCTGATAAAACAACATCTCACAAACGATGTTTCCATTTTTAGAGTAAAAAGGGAGAGAAGAAGAGGTATGCTTATGGATTTTAAAATTATCATAATAAAAATAAAATATATATAAATTATTGTAGTTATCATTCCACTTGGATGAGGGGATTTGAGGTGATAATAAGAAAAATAAAAGTACTTGAAAAGAAATTAAAAAAAAGAGGTTTTTACCTCTAAAATCCTTCTTATTAATAACCTCCTTAGGGAAAGGTTTTTGGTTTTTCATTGAGAAAAAGGGATCTTGGAATTTTTGGAGGGTATTGATAAGTGATTTTGCTATAATGTTCACAAATATCAATGCCTGAAAGGTGTGAGGATTAGTAGTGGTAAGGGGTGGTCTTTGTAGGGAAGTATAAGGGTGTTTTCTAATTATTTTATTTGTTTATTATTTTGCCTCAAGAATATGAATAGTGTGAGAATTAACAAAACAAATATATGAATAATGAAATATATTTATGTATTTTGGACATAAATTATTGATGACTCATGGAATAGTGTATTTAACTAACTATATATATATATATTAAATTACCTGTATTTCAATATTCACCAAAAATTAAAGTTTATTTACAAAAATCTCAAAAATTCACCCTAAACATTATATGAAAAAGCGAATTAAAAAATGTACTACAATTTAGAAATATTCTTTTTTATATATGATAAATTTATTTATTTATTAAAGTCATCATTTTGTTGAAAAATACCTATTTTAAAATTATAATTAATTTTGTAACACTTTTAAAAATTAATAAAGTCTCAAAAAATTATCATATGATTATAAGATACAAAAATATTATTTTATGAATAAATTTTATGGAAATAAATATTCTTTTAAATCATAATATTAATTATAAAATTGTAAAGAAAAAATTATGTTTAATAAATAAATCAATACAAAATTATTAATTTCCAAAAAATTTATTTCCACATATTGTGATATAATTATATAAAATTGTAATTTATATGATGGATAAGTTTTTTATACATTCATGGTTGAGATTACTATTATGTTTTCTAGATTATTATTCATAAGGGTCACATTACTATTCCAAATTTCATGATACTATTTCTTCTATATAAGTTTCTTTAATTTGTAGATATACCTCTTATTTCATCCATTATTTATTTATAATGTTTTTATTTTGTTCCATATGTGTTTTTTATGTGATTTATACTATATAATGTTATTATAATAATGTAATTTCAATTAATAAATTTTTGATGTTGTTATAATTTCTCAAACCCTATTTTTGTTTTCATTTAGTACATAGACATGCCTCAGGTTTATAGGTTCAGGATCACGGATTGTTGTATGTGATTTATTACAATTACCAATCATTGGTAGGATGAAGTATGTGGAGGAGAGGACAGATAATGTGCCCATGATGATAATAGAGATAGCCAATCTGTCTTGTATATATTTATATATTTCGTGATACTTTTTAGGTACTGCGTAAAAGTACCTCTATTTTTGTCAGACCATGTTCATTAAATTACTTATATATTTATTATTGATGAATAGTTTTTATTTAATTATGATGATATCATTTATTATTGTTCTCACTATATTTATTTCTCATTTAGAGGGTATTTTCTCCCCTATATAGCTCTATAAGACCCTTGCATCTATTCAAAATTATCTGGCGTATGGGGAGGCATGAATATAGCTCAGATGAAAAAAAGATCGGAGTACCATTCTATGTGGCTTCCAGGCCAGGGTTATAGAGTTATATTTTATTATATTTTACTTTATTTCAATTGTTATAAATTTTATATTTTTAATTTTCTGTTCATTAATCCCTATTTTCTATTTTTCTTATTTTTAACTATTATTTGTTTGATTGTTTTTTTAGTTTTTGGTTTTTAGTGTTTGATATTTAATCTTTGTCATTTTCTGTTTCCTATTTATTATATGTTGTTTAATATTTTCTATTTACTCATTTATATTATCAAATTACTTATTAGACTTTTGTTTTAAGTTTGTTATTTTTTTGTTGTTTTATATTTTTTTGAATCATATTTATTATTTATTCTTTTCTCTTTACTATTTTCTTCTTTATATATTCCATTTTTTTCTTTATTTTTGGAGATTTGTTTTATAATTTTTTACTATTTTTATATGTTTTTCTCTATGATTTTTGATGTTTGATGTTTTTTATTCCAATTTTGGTTTGGTGTTTTTGTATTTTCCTATTTTTAGTTTATCATTTCATGTTTCTTATTTCCTATTTTCAATTTACTATTTCATTTTGTCAATTTCATATATTGTTTATTTATTGTTACTATTTCATGTTTTTATTCATTTTTTGTGCTAACTAATTTTTTTATTTGTTTATGATGTTTAATTTTTTCTATTTTCTTTTTTTCTATTCATTTTTTGATATACTATCTATACTGTTTATTTTTTGGTTATATATTTTTTTACATTCTATTTGGTAGTTCTGGTTTGATATTTATTGTTTACTATTTGATTTTTATTTTATTTATAATTTTTTTGTTTGTTTATTGGAGTTTTTTGTTTTCCTCTTTCATTTTTTGATTTCCATTTTTTTCCGATGTCGTGTATCTTGTTTTCAACTTGATATTTGTTTTTTATTTCCTATTTTTTATTTTTTATTTAATTTTTTGTCTATATTGTTTTTTATTTATGGTTTGTAGTTTTCATTTTTCAATATTTGGTCTGATTTATGATATTTCATTTATCCATTTTTTTGTTTGACATTTGTTGTTTACTATTCATTTTTTTATAGTTTTAAATTTTTTATTTCTTATTTTCTATTTGGTAATTTTTTATCTTTTTTATTTTTTAATGTTGTTTGATGATTATTTCATGTTGTTTGATGTTTATTTTCATTATTTTCAATTTAATTTTTGATGTTTGTTGTCTTTTTTTTTGTGTTTCCCATTTCATGTTTGTTGTTATTTGATTTCTAGGCTCCATTTTCTATTATATATTTACCATATGTTTATTTCTTTTTTATTGTATCTTGTTTATAGTTTACGTTTTAATTTTTTTGTTTCTTTCTCGTTTACATGTTACTTTTTATGTTTCCAATATCGATTCTTATATGAGATATTTTATAATTTTAAATAGAAGTTTAGTCTTTGTTTTTTATTTTTATTGTTTCATGTTTGATGTTTTGTGGTTATTATTTTATGTTTTAAAATTAATTGTTATGGATTTTTGTTGGTTGTTTTTTGTTTGGATATTTCTATTAGTTTTATACAATTAGTTGTTTTTAATGACCCATACCATTCCAGCTTTTCAATTTGCACATCATAGGGATTAGAGGTGTTTGGATATAGGTTCAGGAAAGCAATGATTGAAGTTACGTAGAAAATTTTGCTGGGTTACTATACTATAATGGGTGAATTATTAAAAAAGAGTGCTGTTGGGTCAATATTTTCTTCGAAAGAGGGTCTTTTGGAAATGGAATGGAGTCCAGAGTGGTTTAGATTGGTGGTTATTTTAGTTTTTAAATAGTAGTGACATTAGGATATATTGTTTAATGGAGTGATAATGTTGGATTTTTATGGTTTATGAGTTATTTCTATCCATGTGATCTAGAGGAATTTAACATCTAGGATTTTAAGGGTGGTTATTTATTATTTACACTATTATTTTTTAGTGATTTTATATCATATTTTTCTTTTTATAAGATTTGTTTTAGCAATTTTTTGTTCCATATTATTATTATTTGTTTTTAAATTTCCTCTCTCCTATATGACATTTAATTTTTTTAATTTTATGTTTTTTCAATTTTTTGTTAGTGTTCCTTGTTTTATCATTTCTATTAATTTATTTTTGTTTTGTGTTTCATGTTTGTTATTTCTTACCTTTTTTTGATGTGGCTCTATTTTAATTCATGTTTCCCCCTTTTTTTATGATTTTGTAATGTTTTTTAAATTAGTTATTAATGGATCATTTTTAATAATTATTTATCCTATATTGAAATTTAATTTTATTGAAAATTTTCATTTATAAGAATAATTTTAGTACCTAATTGAAAAAAGTTCATTAATTAATTTTAAAAACATTTGTACGAACATAATTTTTTATTATTTATGGAAAGAGTTATATATAAATATTAATTTTCAATACTTTGGATATTTTTTCTTCTATTTTTGGAACATATTTAATATTATTATTAGAACATAATAAATTTATCACTAGAGGATTTTAAATCCATGTAATATTTTTTTGAATAAATTCATATTAAATCATTTATTATATTGAAGAAGATTTTTCAGGTGTCCATTTTAAAAGAAAAAATTTCTTGAGAATTCTTCAATGGATTAGATCGACTGCACAATAAAATAAAACACTTGAAACTACCTAATGTTCAGGATCAAATGTGCCTGAAATTAAGCATGTGTGTTATCCATTATCCCCTTCCCCCCTTTCCAAATTTATCTTGCCTATTATTATTTCCATTCAACTATTCCCTAGGACCAACTGCACATGTTTTAATGGATCGTCCGCATGAGAAAAAATTGGATTGACTGTGAATAAGTTTGTCAATAAACTATGAGAGTGGTTAAAATTCAAGACTAAAGAAAATTTATTCTTTCCTAAGAAAAATTTCACGCCAGATTTGTAGTGGAATAAAAACATGAAGAACATGGTCATCACTGAGATATATAGAGGAATCGAACCTGAAATAAGATTAATGATAGATAGAAATGGTGTATTTGGGATTTGAGATTAGTTTCACACATTACAAGGAAATCATAAATTATTCAGCTACCTCAATTCTGACAGGTGATGTAGTCTATAGCCGACTTTATTCAAGCATTATCCAATATAACATTTTTTATATAGATTCCAAAGTCAATAAATCTTAATTTTACCTAAATAAAATATACATATCTACCATATAAAAAAATTATCATTCATTGTTTTAAGATATAAAATAATTAATTCTCCATTAATATTAATATATGAAAACCATGATCGTTGTCATCCCCCAAAAATCCATTTTCCTTCATCACTCATCATCATATCATTAAATATTACGTAATTACACCAATCCCCTCTTACATAGTGGTACAAATTAGTCATCCAATATATACAAATTTTTCTATTACAAAGGAAACCTTCCATTTGACTGTTCATCCTTTGATTTCTTTTAGCATTTTTTGTATTGACCAAAACCTCATGGTGAATAGTGAACATTATATTCCACTCAAGACTTATGATTTTGAAGAATTTTTTTCCCATATCCATGACGGAAGCTTCCACTTCCCACCATTAGTGAATTCTCACAATTCATGAACATTTTCACTTTATACCACATACTTTGGACTTCTATTTATCTATAAGAGGTTTCCCCAAGAATTTGTCTCCAATTTATTCATGTTGGATGTATGAATTCACATTACATAGTTGGAAAAAATGGATGAGGATCTTAATGGATTGCACATAGTGGATTTCGAGCGCGATAATGATGAGTCATATATTTCAATGCATTTATTCATAAATTCAGTCATAATCTACATTATGGAGTGAGGTGGACATAAGGGTAATTCGGATTTCTGAATGAAATACTGAATCAGGTGGTATAATGTGAATGAGTTCATGACCTGTATTAAGACACGAATGATGATGCAAGTATTTTTTCATCACATATGTAAAAAAGGAAATTTTTTTCAATACCTTATGTGCGGAGAAATTTGAAACATTTATTGTTCACTAAATGGATTATATCAATGTAATAAATGATATAGAAAATTAGATTATTCCAAGTATAATTGATGGTCACCTTTTGATAATAGAAGGTAGTGTTGACTAGATGACCTATTAGGACAACTATATATAGTGGGATTGGACCAATTGTGTATTATTTAATAATTGTATGAATAATAACATATGAAAAGGTATGTGGTTACAAAAGAATCACTCCCAGATGCATCCAGGTGCCAGAGCGTGATTTGTTGAAGGTGGATGATGAAGGCCAAAATTCAGAGACTGTATTCTATAAATGGGTGAAGAATTAAATAAATGATAGCATTCATGAGACTTCTATAATTATTATGGACATGGTTTTCAGAATTTTATTATCCTTCAAATTAATTTTACTTTGATTCATATGGAATTAAAGAGATGTCACAATTCTCCTATGGATTTATGGAACATTTCATAACAAGTTAATCCTTATGTATATTTAATTTTTAAATTTTTTTTTCATGTGTGTGTGTTTGTCATGTGCTTGTACTCTAATGAAATGATCGAAAAGAGTATCATTAGGTGACTAAAACTAGATGTTTGAAACTAACTAGATGTTGTGGATAGAGTTCTTAGTATTCGTAGTTCCGTTATCTAAGCTTCTAGGTGATGGAAAAGAAAAACCATACGTTTCTTTTAATGCTCGAAATTATAATGCACTGGATTTTTTAAAAGGGTAATTTCTAGTGATCAAAATACATATCCTCATCCCAAAAAATTTATCCTTCCTTATCCTTCCTTTTATGTTATACTCATGTCTCTATGGTTCGGTTTAAATACCCCCTTTATGTAAAATCCTATGATATTTAAAAATAATTTTTTCCATTTTTGTTTTTATCTTAATTATCATGTTTATTAAAATTACACTCTATTAATTTTAATGGTTCTAATTTTATGAAATTTTACTTCTAAAATAATGGTTCAAAATACTTTTTATCACTATGTAAAAATGATTTATAATAGTGACTCATTTATCTAATTTTATTAAAACATCAACCAAAGTTAAAAAAACCATTTTCAGGATTTCTCTTCCGTTGTTATCTCTATTATTATCAATATTATTTATAAAATAATATATTAATATGATATAAAAATTTAAATATTATTTATTTATAAATCATATGTATTTTTGATAAAATTATATTCCTGTCATAGCATATAAATGATATTTTCTATATTTATTTCAACGGTGTATAAAAACATAATAATTGATTTGATAAAATATGTACAATTGCACATCATTCTTTATAATATTATTCATCTATGTCAATACTCATTTTAATTAAACCCATTTGACTATTTCTCAATTTGTAATTCCACAAATAACATATTTCACAGAAAGTTAATACTATGTCCAAATAATCATTTGATTATTTATGAAAGTTCCAATATATGTGTGGTGTAATGGAAATTCAATATATATAAAAGAAATATTCCATCATTAACATTTTATTCTGTTATCATCAACTATACTATGCCCTAAATTTTTAATACCCTATAATTTATTATTTTGACTGAAGAGTGCTCACAATGATCTCCATACATTTAAATGAATGGGAAAATTACTGATTGGAATATATGTCCATTATTTTATAGGGTATAAATACATAACTCTTAATTATTATGATTGAGGTATATTTACCAATATTACTAAATTATTTCATTTGATGTATATTTTATTTCCAAATGGTAATCATGGTATTATTTTTATGGATTTGAGATTGTTTTCATATTAATTTCGCACACAGGTGCATTATATATTATAATTAAGGGTGGGTTTGGAGTTATAAAACCTCATAATGAATAGGGTAATGTATTATATCTCATGATATTATTATAAATGTACAAGTGGTATTTGTATTTGTTTATTATGTTATTATATCTTGGTTTGATCCTTAACCTATGTTTCGAATTTCTTATAGGTGAGCCTTGACCTATACATATGATGTATTTGATTCTTGACATATATTTATAACATCTTGGTAGTGAACCTAGGTGTATGATTATGATGTCTTAGAGATGATCCTTGATCTATGTTTATGCTGAAATTATTTTTTTTCCACAATGATATGACATGAAGAAAGGGTTGATAAAAGGGATATTGGTAAGAGTCTGTTCCAAGAAGTGTATCCACCCTTGGAATGTTCTGATTGGTAAATTCCATGATTTCATGATCATTATTTTAAAAAAGTAATGTTGTAATAAATGATTATGATATAATTCTTCATTATCATGAAAGTAAGAATATTGTTTACCCATTTACTTTATAAGTGGTTATAGAATCATTGTGTGTTTCAGTGTTATGGTTATATATTTATAGGAAGAAGAACAAATATGAGGCGGACATTGAAGACATGTTTTTTCTAGTGAGGAGTTATATTTATATTAATCCTTGATAACCATACAATGATCATAAAAAATAGAGACAAAGGTGAGATTGACCCATATTAAATGAAATTTCTATCCTACCCATAAAGGTCTATAAATATATCCTTAGGTTATTTGGATGTGTATGCATTAATTTATATGACATGTATCAATTTATAACTATTTTATAGTTACATTCAATATTACGGATCGGAATCTATCAAGTATATCATTATCCAACAAGGACAAAGGTACTAAGTAGCCTAATAATAGGTCAATTTTGGAAATATTACACCCCTTAATAAAAACCTTGTCTATCTAAATAACTGAATCAAATCAAGAAAAAATCCAGAAATAAAATACATTGACTAATTCCTTGGAAAAAAATTGAATACCGTCAACAAAATTGGTAAGAATAACTTAATATTGTGAATAAACTATTAATAACATCAAAATTTTCTATTTTCTCTAAAATATTTTGTATTCTATAATGGTTGATCATCATTCAAAAATTAAATATAAGAAACAACTATAAAAAATTAAGAATCCATGTATCCAAACATTAGACGATCATAATATTAAGTATATAAAAAATCATGATATCTCTTAATTAAATCATCAACATAATCCCATGTTTTGGATAAGCTCTTGAACTACTTTGAGTGGAAATGATGTCTTTAAAAAATATATAAGAATAAAATATGTTTTTATGTGTTCAATGGATATCGATTGATTATAGATACTTTTTTTTCACCACTTGATTCTTAATTTCAATATTTTTTTCTAACTTCAATATTTGTAGTTCATAGAATATAAAACTACAGACCAATGGTCAAAAAATTTCTTCAATGGTTTAGAGATAATATAAACAATCTGAAGTCACATATTGAAGATCTTAATCCATATGTCATGATATTTCAATTCATAACAATATGAAAATTCCTCTTCCATAGTAGAAGAAGATATAAGGGGATTATTTTTTAATATCAATGAAATAGGTGCACTATTAAATAAGAAGACATATCTAAAATAGACTGTATGGTATCATGACATCAAGCATAATGAGAGCATGTATTGAAAATTACTTCATGAAAATCTAACATTCAATAAACAAGAATGAAATTATTTTTACCCTATCAATAAGTGATGATTTTTTTACATTCATCAAATTATACATTCCTAGAATAATTATATAATGTCCATGTCATTCCCAAAATACATGTGATATATTTCAATGTAAAGACATGAGCATACAAAAGTTTTCATACAACCAAAGAATCAAGAAACCTCTTTATTTCATCATGCACCAGTTGGATCATGGGACACCATGAAAAGAAAAAAAATCACCCTTTAAAACTAGTGAAATAGATGAGGAACAAGCTTTCATGGTATATCAACAAAGTTCCTTTTTAATATAAAAATTTTAGGATAAAACGAACTTTACATGGGACTTATCTTGATGAATACCAATTCACATTTTGTAAGTGGATTCAAAAAGATCATTCTTGTAAAATCTTGTATACATAAATACATCCATCTCATGTGGTATACTCAGGTAATTATAGTTAATTTGTATATCATCTATATAATGTAATTATAATATGAAATTTCTTCCAGACACCGTTATAAATATACATATATCAACAAAAAAAATTTAATTCCAATATCATCAATTAAATCATAAAATTTTAAATACCACTTTCGAGAGACTTTCTTATGTCCATAAATAGATTTCCTAAGTGTGCATTATATATCATCTTTTCCCTCAACTAGAAATACATTTAGTTGTCTCAAGTTGACATCATCATGCAAGTCACCTTAAGGAATGTAGTTTCGAACTCCATTTGATGTATCTAAAAATAAAAATTAATTTCAAGTGCAATGATTATTTGGAATGAATCATTCATAGAAATAGTTGTGAAAGTATCAAAATAATCAATGCATTCCCACTGAGAAAAACCATTTATAAAAAATTGGGCCTTGTAACATTCAAACATTCCTTCAGGTTCCTTTTTTCTAAAAACAATTTGGATCCAATAAGTTTGGATCCATTTGGTAAGTCTAAAAGTTCTCAGGAAGCCACTACCTTGAATAAGTTCAACTCCTCCTTCATGCATTTATCAAACTCAGTTGATTAGTTTATCGTAATAGCGTCCTTAATGGGTGATGGATAGCTTCAAATATAGGAATCCGTATCATCTAGATATATATATAATCATCACAAAATGATGGTCTCCTCACTCTTTTTGAATTCTTAATTAATGGTTCTTGAATATTAATAGGATGTGGTTCACTATTATTGGATTTAATTTTAGGTTCTACCTCATTCAAATAAAAATATCTCACAAAAGGGTAAATATGTTGGTAGTCTTAGAGTTATAGGAATGTGTAAATGATCGAAATCTTAGATTGTAATAGCTTTAGGCATGAAACTACCACATGTGTCAATATCCTCTAAAAATATAGAATGTATAGTCTCAATAATTATAATGATATATGATGGGAAATAAAATAAAAAACCATAAAAACAATCATGATATCTAATTAAATGAATATTTATTATCTTGGGATCAAGTATACTAATATTTATGTTGTACATTAAAGACTATATAGAAAAATACCATACCTAAAAATATCCCAATTATAGTTTCCCTTGATTTCATATATCATATGATCTTTTATGAACGTTCTTACTAGGAACCCTATAAATTATATTCATAGATGTCTTAGAGGAAGAACCCATAAACACTTAGGTAAGTAGATATGGAATATCATACATTTTATCATGTCAATAAGAATATGGTTTCATCTATCACCATCACCATTCTGTTGAGTTGTGACTGAAATTGAAACAAGAAAATAGATTCAACATTAATAGAGAAACAAAGAAAAAGGCCCAGGTTGTGACCTGAATCAAGAGAATTTTACATAATAATATCCTCCTCTATATGACCTCGAAACATTAAAATGACAACCATTATAAATTAGTACTCTAAATTTATCTGTTTTGAACACCTCTAGATCCTCATATTTATCGGGAAGAAGATAAATATACCCATAACATGAATAGTCATTTTTGAAGGTAATAAAGTACGCATTCCAATTAATTCCATGTGTATAAGTACCACTAATATTTGTGTGAATTGGTTCTAATAGTTCTTCAATTCTCATGGTACCTAGTTTATTTCATTTTATAAAATAAAATTTTGTATTATTAATACATGTATAATAATCAGAAAAATACAATTAAAGAATAAATCCATATTCAATTGGATTTCCATTTTTCTTTGTATGTGGTTCCTAAATACTCATTTCAAAATCTAAAAGAGATTTCAATTATCTTTTTATTATCCACAAGTTATTGCAACATGATTCTCATACTTGGGTTTAAGTGATTTAGTAAAATAAGCATTCAAATATAATTAGTAGTGGTTTCTGTATTGAACAATGTAACCGATGATTGTAGAATATATTAAAATAATAAATCCTTACACTCAATCATTAATGAAAAAACTAGGTTTCATGTTGAGAAACTGTATTATTTCTTCTAGTAATTTTTGGTACACAAACAATATCAACTAAATCTAGAATTAGAAAATTATTCAACATGAAATTATATGTTCCAATGTCTTTTAATGAAACATTATTACAATTTCCTACTTAAATTACATAGTCTCCCTAATTTAGCAACCTTTAGGAAAAAAATCATTATATAGAACATGTTATATGATAAAACACACCAGTGTCAAACCATCATGTATGTAATGAAAAATTTGAAGGAAATCATTCATAAAAAATATAATTAGGTAAATTACATTATTTTTTTCCATTCCTTACATTTTGGTAACCCCTTCTAAATACAACTTTAGCTTGATAGAATTTAATAATGGTGATCCATGATCCTATGTTCCATTATTATCTCTCTTCATGATAACGAAAATTTCCATATAGATTACAACAATATTTTTTTCCTTACCGAAACATTTCAAATTTTTCATTATCGAACTAATGAAATGAGCACTTAGAGGAAATTTTGGTTTTATCCTTTCTTCTTCTTGATTGCACACATCGATTAACAGTATCATTATATACATCTCCCTTTGATCGTTATTGGTGATATTAAAAGTACTACAATGAGAAGGGTGAGATTTTAGAATAAAATGAACAATAAAAATGTTTTGAAATATCTATGTATAGGGACTAATAATTGGAGGCCATTATATAAATTTATAAGATGTTCCTACAAACACCACCGACACCATTATACATCATGATAAACATTTGGGTAATTAATATTGTAGAAATAATTTTAAAAGTACTTTAGAAATGTTTTTCAACTAATTTGACGAAGGAAATAGAATTTTTATCTTCTTTATACTTTTAATATCAATATTTGTATCAAAATATGCAAATCTACCATGAATATTAGATGTCATTAATCCATTTATAATCAAAAGTGACTAGCGATTAGACCACTCCCACCTTTCAAAATAATTTTTTTCCCGATCCGAACATTGAGTTGTAAGTAGTTTAGAGTTATCATTTTTTATTGAATAGTCAAGATCCTTAAAACCCAGGCCAAGACTAACCTATTATATCCATTTAACGATGTTTATAAATATTATTATATTAATGGATAGATCATTTATCAAAATTTTAGTTGTATAGTCATAGAAATAACCAAGGTAATTATCAATAATCTTAAAAATAAACAATCATAAGTGTCAAAAATTAATAAAATGAGAGTACAAAGTTCAAAAAATAAAACCAGTAGGAATTTTTTTTGAGAAATTATTTATTAATTGAAACCTCAATTGGGATGAATACAAACATGAACATATGTTTTCCCATTAAACATTTTTATTAATATAACATCGTATTAGATCACATCACCATTATGAAAAATAATTTACTGAAATATTACACTAAAAAATTATAATCTAAAATTCAAATCACAGATATCCATTTGGATCATTAATGATCTTAACTTCAAGAGTGTAACATAATTTTTTAACTATCCAAATAGTAGATTTATGTTGGGATGAACATTAATTGAATAACAAGATCAATAAATCCTATTAAAATATTCATTAAGATACATAAATAATAATTTAAATTAACTAATAATTATTATTTAGTAATTCCATATAAATTTTATGTTTAGTAATCTAATTTATTTTAATGATATTCATAATTGTATTGATTTTTATATAAATAATTGAAAACTATGAAAAAAATTAAATATAGTTATTCATGAAATTTTATTTTCCCACTCACATATATATTTTACTCAATCTAAATTAGTTATTTAATTTATAACTCCATTAATAATCATATACTAATACATTATCACAAACTATCTTAAATTTCATAATTTAATTTAATGACACAGAAATTATAAAAATTATTCAAGAATATATTAACGTAAAACAGGTGTATAAATCCATAATCTCAAATCATTATTACCATAATAAATTATACTATGAGTATAGTAATATCTTGAAAATATATATAAATTTCATTTTATCACATCAATTAATGTAATTTATTTAATCATAATGTATTAAATAAATCTACCAATCATAATGATTATGTAATAATTACATAATAATTATTACATAATAATAATTAGTAATGAATATATAATTTTTTATTCAAAAACAATAATATTGGAATATTTTTTGAGAATCTATACCTTGATAATCAATAAAATATAAATTGATTTCATTAATTTATCTTAAAATAAATTTGGAATATGTATTTGAAACAAAAACACACTCTGATACCAAATGTAAAAATCATAATTATGATAATTAGAATTTTTACCCATACCCAAAAAATTCTTAAATGATAATAAAATCATACCAAATACATAAATTATACACATTATAAAAAAACTAACCTCAATTATTCACTCCCATATAATTAATAACAGTCTTAATCCACTTTCTTTATAAGAGGAGATGGGGTCATTGTGTAATTTAGGGTTATGGTCTTATCTTCAATGGAAGAAGAGAAAACATTAGGTGGTGTTGTCATATGTCTCTTTTATGGGATATATATATATATATAAAATTACTTTATAACCCTAATACACAACATAAAAAATATAGGAATAAGGTGAACTGGTCTATATTGAATACAATTACTAGCTCTTCTATCAAATTCTAGAAATCTGGAAATACATTAGTAAGATGTGGTGGAATTAATTTATTGTAGTTATGGTAATTTATTAAATAATATAATCATGGAGGCCAAACTATGTATAAGACCTTAATGAGTCTAAAAAAATGATCATTGGGTTTACTCATAAATGAGATATGGAATACTTATACACAACCTTTAGAATCACCGAGTTACACGAACATTGTATCGAACTATATTTTTTTATAAGGGAGATATAATTCATTTTTTGAGCCTATATTTTTTATTATTCTAACCTAATTTATTATTTATTTTAGAATATGGAGTCCTATAAAGAGGTTAAAATAAAAAATTTAACATAGTTGTTATCTTTAAAAAATTCTATTGGTTTTGTCTAACTCATAAGGTGGTGTTTAACCATATGTTTAATTTTTGTAATATTTCAAACTATTTATATATTAAGGGATATTTAATATTAAATAAATACTTATTTATCTCATCAACATGAATGTTAATAGATTTTAAAAAAATATCATATAAGAATTTCTAGACCACATTTGTGTTCAAAACGGTTTATTATCCCATAGAATGAAATAAACATAGTTCTCGAGTGATGAACCTTAAAATGGGTATTATCTTGTTTTATTTAAATCAATAAATTATCTAAATAAAAATTATTTGATGGTTTATGGGAAATAGGTATATGGAAATGATATATCAGAATGAAATTGACCTGATTTATTAGAGGTTTTTTCCTAGAGAATAGTTTTTGAATGTTTATTTTCAATGATGAGGGAATTTAATTAATGAAATTTTGTGGATTAATGTGGTTATAAGGTGATTGTTTATGAAGAGATAATTCTTACACTATATTTATTCTCTCCATGTTAGGTAATATGAAAATAAAATATCATATCGCTTCATTTCATCAGTAGTTAAATAAATCATTATAGAATTTTTTCTCTCCCTACTCGTATAATAAATAATGCTTCATTGTAATATTCACAGTGGCGCTAACGAAAAAAATAGGTAAATACAAAATCATTTAATGAGTACTTATTATCCAATGAGGTAAAAATACTTGATTTTAATTTTTCCTTATTATTGTGTGGTTTAATCCTCTCCCCACGTATTTGAATTACACGATCAATTTCCCTAAATGATTTTATGATGGAGAATTTTATTAAGTTTATTATTTTCTAATTCCTAAAGGATAATAAATAATTTGTTATAAAATAAACTATTTCATATATAAAAAGACAAATTTAAATTTTATTTGATGTTATAAGACCTATATTTTAATGGTTTTTTTAATGTGATTTAAAATATATGTTCTTCAATATATTATATTAATTGAGTTTTCAATAAAAATATTTTGTCTGGTATTTTATAAAATAAGTATTTTTTAAATCAATAAAATGATTTTATTAAAATATTTATAATGGGAAATTAATTGTGGATAGTTTGTAGCAATTTGATGAATATTATTGTTATCTTATTCAACAATTTTATCATGATCAATAATGATATTAATATTAATTCTTAATTTTTTGAATTTTTTTCACAAAATAGAAGGTAATGAATGGTAAAAGACAAATAAATTATTGATCCTAGAATTATTCCTTCTTATAATATCTATTTTGTTAAATCTGGAGCATAATTAATACCCATTTGTAGCTATCTAGAATCCCACTAACCACCAATTTTGAATTCTCTCAATCATGTTATCATCCTATAAATCGTTCGTGGTTATATGGAACTAGAACATAGATTATATGACAACTTCTATTTATATGGAAAACAATATTAATTGATGAGATTCTGACGAGGTGTCAGGCTTTATTGAACACGATGGGGTCCAATCAGTGATTTATCAAGTGGAATTAAATTATTTATAAATTAAGACATATTAAATAAATTAATGTGTCCATATCCAAGTAACCTAAAGCTTTATATGAATACCTTTACGGTTAATAGAATGATATTACCTAATATGGGTCAATCCGACCTCTTGATTTATTTATTGTGATGTGTGTTAGCTTATTCATTAATTTTAACTTGATTAATGACAATATTAATATTATTATTATTTATTTTGTAGAAAATATGTTTTTCGTCAAACATGTGATGAATAATGTTGAAAAAATAAAAAATGATTAATAGTTGAATTATTTTCTCTTTTAATATCCTTATTTATTAATTTTCAATCGTACTTATTACCCATTTTCAGTTTTCAAGCATCCCACCGACCACCATCACTTTATTCTTGCATTCTTGTTCCCATACTAGGAATTGTTGTTGGTTATATGGAAATATAACAGAGATCAGATATTGAATCTACTTTTATGTGGATAACAATATGAAATTATGGAAATATAATGAGTTGTAAATTACTATTGGAATTGATGGGGGTCTAATCCTTAATTTTAAATGCGAGATTAAATTAATCCTAAATTGATACATGTCAAATAAAATGTTATGTTTATATCCAAATAACATAAGGCTTGATTTCAATATCTTGATTGGTAAGATAGTAATTGTATTTAATATGTGCCGATATGTCTATCTGTGTTGTATGTTATATTTGTCATGGTAGTCTGTAATTATATATCTTTCCTCGAAAAGACACAGTGAATCCACCTTACATTTTATCTTCTTCCTATGAAGATAAAACCATAACCCAAAAATAAATAAGGACTTCATATCCACATATATAGAAAAGGGATAAAGATATTTGTTCAGTACATTATAGAAATCAATCCAGTTTAGTTTTTCATTTATATGTACTATTTTTCTATTTGATAAGATCTGCATATCTGTTAGGGATTTTTTTTGGGTATGGGACAAAAAGGATTCCACCTATCAGAATTAGGATTCTAATAGTAAATATCTGATCATGTTGTTGTTTCAAATATATATTCAATATTTATTTTAAGAGACACTCATGAAATAGATATAAATCTGATCATTTCTCAAGAAATTGGTAGTCTAATGATCTTCTAGTTTTTAGATATTGGAATAAAAAATGTAAATATTAATGAATATTTATTTTAATTCTAATATTATTATCCTACAATTGTTTTGTAATTATTAGGTTTTTTAGAGTTATTTAATACCTTATAATGAAATAAATAATTTCTTTTGAGTACTAGCATAATAAATTGTGATGATCGATGCAGTTATATAAACTATCTCTAATTTTCAAGATATTATAATATTGAATACATAATTCATTATGGTAATAATGTAATGAAATGAAATATTTTTATTAATTATTTATCTTTATTTAATCCATAATAATATCTATAATTTATGTGCTACAAAATAAAATTATGGATTTTATGTTGGATTGAGATAATTAATTATTTATTGGTTATGTATTTGGTACTAATTTCAATAATTAATTTAGGTTGAGTTAAATTATTATGCATGTGGGACATAAAATATATTTACGTAATTTAATTTCATTGGGGTTGTGGTTATTTACTAATAAAATAATAATCACACCAATGATTATTTTCAGGGAATGAAAAATTATTATTGAGGAACATATTTATATTTCATTACTAAATTTGAATTTTTTATTAATGTAAATTATTATTTGAGTATCCATGTGAAATATTTATTTTAAAATGGGGTTTTTTAAATTTTATAAATTGTTGGCTAAATGGAAAAGTAGTATTTGAAGAATAAATTATTTGTTAAACAACCATTATAGAACACTTTGATTTTTAAAATCATTAATTAGCCTAATCGATTATTGCAATTTTAATGTTTTTTAAAAAAATTAATTTAATATGACACAAATTTTTTTCCCAATGGTGGCATGATATAATTTTTTGTTATATTGATACTAATTTTTAAATAGAAACGTATGTGTATGTTTTTTTTGACCTAACAAATGTTATCAATAATATAAATTATTCTCATAATTTATTTTCATTTTATTCTATTTTATAATGTTTACTCCATATTTATTAATTTTTTACTTATGATTTTGTATTTTCAGGATTATAGATGATTTGAATGATTGTTACGGTGACTATTTATCTTTACATATGAGTTATGTTTTTTCAATTGAAATGATAACTGGTAGAAACTATAAGAAATTGAGGGAATATGTTTTTCTTATCCTTGGATTTATTGACCTTAAACATGAATTATATAATGATAAAACTAATCCACTTACAACTCAATTTTACCTCGAGGAAAAATTAGATTTTCAAAAGTGGGATAATTCTAATCACATGACCCTTATGATTTTAAAGGGAACCATAAAATCTACAATTCAAGTAGGATTTAGAGATTTGGATACTAATATAGATTCTAAAAAGTTTAATGAAGCTATATATGCTAAAAACTTCATAAAATTATTAAAAGAACAATTCAAAAGTACATTCAAAATGATTCTACAAAATTAATCACCAAAATTGTCAAAGAAAAGTACAATGGTTTCAGTGGTGTTCATAGGAACATATTATTAGTAAAGGAGACAACCTCTAATCTTATGTCCATGGATATAATGATTTGTGAAGGTTATATTATAAATTTTATTTTATCAAAACTACCTTATCATTTTATAAATTTTAAGATCATTTCTAATGCTTAATGGAAGAAATGGAAGACAATATTGTTAATAAACATGTGTGATCATGAATAAGAATGGTTTAAATTTGAATCACATTAAATTGATAATTTCATAATTCAAGGGGAAAATAATATGAAAAAGTTATGTAAGGAAAAAAATAATAATATAAACCATAAGGAAATATCCATTAGAATGATGTGAGGTAATATTAGCACAATGTATCATTAATCACCTAAGATCTACTTATATTGTGCAAAAGGATATTTTTAAAAGGGGCACCAAAAATTTAAGGAATGGATATAAAATAAATTTAATGTAACAAATTATGTTTTCTAAAATCATTTCATTAGATGGTTTCTTTAAATAAATAGTATGTTGACACTAGTGCAAATGATCATATAAATTTTCTCTTTATGGATGTTTTATTCTATTAGGATAATATATAATGGAGACTAGATCATTTTTGTATAGAAATTGAAATAAAGTTCATTTTGAAGTTCTTTCAAATCTTCATTTAGTCTTGATGATTTGTTTTTTTCTAGATTTCATAGATATTATTTATATACCCATTATTACTGGAACATTATTTCAGTTTCTCAATGTGATTCTTATGGTTTTTCATTTCTGTTTGAGAATAATGATTTCGCTATTTACTAAGACACTAAAATCTTTTGGTCTAGTTTTAAATAGGTAAACAATTATAAATTATGTTTTAAGGATTATGATACTAAATTACTCGATTCCATGTTTTTTATCAATGTAGTGAAAATCTGTGGAAAAATAATAACAACTAATGAAAACAATTTAAGATAATTTCATGAAAATTTAGGCTATATACCAAGAGATGGAATAAAATTTATCATTTAATATGGATTTATTAATTAATTTTATTTTTTTAACATGATAAATGTATTAAATGAATAAAAGTTATATTTTAAAAAGAAAAAAAAACAAGTTTTTATTAGGAATAAAAGAATATTAGAAGTAATTCAAATTGATATTAGTGGTCCTTGTATAAATGGAATTAATTGGAATATATACTTTATTACCTTCCACAATGAACATTCATGGTATGAGTACATTTATTTTATTCTTGCTAAATTTTAGGATCAAGAGGTGTTCAAAACTCATAAAGATGAAGTTGTGAACTAGTTATATCAAAAGATTAATGTTGTGTGATCTCAATGAGGAGGAGAATATTATTGACATTTATTTAATCCTGGTCATAAACTAGATCATTTTTCATTATTTATTCAAGAAAGATGTATTTTTTCACATATTTATAAGTTTCAAACACCTTATAGATCCGAAATTTTTGAGATTTTAAGTCATATCCTTATAGAAAAGGTACATATTATTATATTATAAAGCACCTTAAATGAGTTTTTATTGCTAGAGTCTCTCATGAAGTCTATGAATATACCTAATAGGGTTATTATTAAGTCTATGTCTAAAACTACAAACGAGATATTTACCCAATGGGAACAAAAAGTTTGATATTGTTTTATGGTGTTGTCTTGTAAAGGATATATTTTTCATCCAGAGTGTTAGAATACTCAATCCTAAGACGAAATTATGTCATATTATTATTTATCCTGAAATATTGAATGGGTTTTTATCCCATTTCCCATTTCATACAACTAGAATTTTTGAATATATATATGTCTTATTTTTAGAGTGTGTTAACACCTTTTTTTAGTTTCATGCCTCATGTTGTTAGCCTAGATGATGAACGTGATCACATATAAGTTCCTATGACTCAAGTAATACTAATATCCCCCCCTTTAGTGAGATGTGTAGACATGAATGAATAAGAACCTAATATTCAATCCCAAAATAATTAACATTCTTCTTTTACTATTTGAGGACCTCTACTTAGGAGAACATATTAATTTAAAACAAAATCCTTCTGTGATGATTATATACATCTTTATGACTATAATTCCTATATAATAAGTTACCATACATCCTTAAAGGATATTATTGGGTGATCATAGCCAAACCAAAGTCTTAAATTTATGAAGGATCACTTGAACTCAATTAAGGTAATTGATGTTTGGTAACTTTTAGAATTACCAGAAGGATCCAAAATTGTTGTATCAAAATGGGGTTTTAAAACAAAATTGGATCATGAAAGAAATTGTGAATGCTATCAGGGCTATTTTTTCAAAAACTTCTCACTAAATGTGATGGTATTTATTATAGTGGGACCTTCTCTCCAGTGTTTTGGAAGGATTAATTTCATATGGACATGGAACACATAGCTCATTTTTATTTATGTCTAAATTAAATGGATTCAAAAACAATATTTATTAATGGTGAGTTTTATGGTAATGTCTATATGAGACAACATTAAAGGATTATTGGTCATTGTATTGTATGATATGGTATACAGACTTATGAAAGCCGTGTATGGATTTATCAAAGCCTCTATTCAGTGGTATTTAAAATTTTATGTTGTAATTAGAAAATTTCATTTTTAAGAAAAATTGGTTGGCCATTACATATTAATAATGGTTTGTGGGACTAGTTTAATCTTCTAAATACATTATGTAGATGAAATAATTCTTATGTGTGATGACCGATGAATATTACATGAGATGAATATATTTATGTTTAAGAAATTTGGCATTAAATATATTTTTGAATCCACATATATAATTGAAATTAATATTCATTGAGATAGGACTCATGGAATGTTTGTTTTATATTAAAAAGAATATATTGAAAAGTTACTTAATATATTTTACATGAAATGGTGCCCCTCCTATATTAAATAAGTTTTCATAGATTAAATATTTATCATATCAAAGCTACTGAAGATCCAATTGGTTCTTGATGAATTATAATAGATTCATAATTCCATGATAGTTTGAATCATTATGTATAATAAATTTTATACATGCGTAGACATCACATATATTTTTATAATTCATGGAAATTACCAGATTAATCCATGAATGGTACATTTGAAGAATTTTAAGAATGTAATGTGTTCTTTTCTTAGTACAATCGATTTTTTAATTCTTTATAGGAAGTTAGATTATTTTAATCTAATTGAAAATACAAACTCTGATTATTTCGGATGTCCTAATACCATGAAATCTACATGAGGATATTTTTTCATGTTTTGGGGTGCATATATTTCAGAAAAAAGCACAAAATAGTTACTTGTATCTTCTTCTAAAAAGGAAGTTGAATTTATATCATGTTATTCGTTGAAGTGTCTTTCAATATGGATTATGACCATAATTATGTGACTTTGGATGGTATGAAATATCTCTAAATTATTGAATAGGTTTTTTGAAAATCATGATGCATTTTTCTTTTATAAGAAAAAAAGTCACAGAATACCTCCAAACATATTGAAATTATGTAACTGGATGTGAAAGAAAGAATATAAGAATTAATTAGAATTTATAAAGAACATTATATCTAGTGATTTTCATATAAATATTCTAAAAATATCTTTTCCACCCCGAATATTTCATATTCATGTTCGTAACATGGTATTATATAGAAAAATTAATTAAGATATAGTTTGATGTTTTGGATACTTGATATTGTTATCACCTAATGCGGGGATTCTTGGATTCTAAATGTCTTATGGTTTGTTGATTATATTTATTTTGTATATTATGATCACGAATTATTAATAAATATCATGTTAGAGAACATGGATAAATTTGATATTATTTAGTTCTATTCATGATATTTATTTATTAAAATATATTTTTCAATGGAACTGACTTTATGACCATGGAACATGTCTAATAATGTTATTTTTAGATTACTAATTGATACTATTTAATGATTTGGATAAATAAAGTTATTATTATTGGATAGAAACATATCGGTAGTGACCTATTATTAGATAATTCATATATTTTTTCCATGTGGGAGATTGTTGGAATCTATGAGGTAGAACTCTTAATTTTTCAAATGATATTAAATTAGCCATAATTTTATACATGTCAAATAATTTGTGGAATTCCAAAAAACATATATACTGATTTACAAACATTGAAAAACAAGATAGTAATTGTGTTTAATAAGGGCCAATCTCAAATCATTCCCTATTTTTTAAAATGTGTGTTACTTTTATTAAGGATGTTTATAAACATATATCTTTCAAAAATAATAGAATTATGGAATGTTTACCTCACATTTTCTGTACTTCATCGAATGATATAACCCTAACCCTAAAATATACATGGAATCAATCACATATTATAGAGTTAATGTGTGAATACTATTCTTAATTACATAAAACTGATCAATCCAGGTTATATTTTATATTATTTGTCACTGTAATATATTTGATCAAATCCAGAGAGTTTTTAAGAAAAATTTGGGTATGAGAACAAAGGTCATTTCCCTATCATAATTATGATTCCATTATGCACGACATCAACAGATATAAAAGATAAAAACATGCATGTTTGACATAAGGGCTATAATAAAATTAATTCCACAATGATATAAATGTGTTTTGGGGGGAATAGAGTTTTTCTAAGAGGGTCTTTGATGAGGTAGATTCATTGATAGAAAAATAGATGTGATGTTACGAAGAAACCATGGAGGTAAAAAAACATATAAATGGTTTTCATCAAGGAAGATTCGTGTGGTTCGAATTTATAAAATAGCTGACCTGTATTCTCCTAGGTCAGATAAAATTGTGTTTATGTATCCCTATAAAAATACATGGAATGTATCTCAGGGTTACATATCATGTACTTTGGGACTAGGTTCACCAACATGTATCTGGCGTACACACCATGTCTCTATGTAAGACCAGAAAATTAAGCATTTTGTGGAGATTTTATTTATAACTGGGGAGGTAACATATCCAGTATCAATAGTAAAGATCCTCTAGTCATGTGATTCAAAACTCTTTTTATTATAGTTACATGTAATGCACTTTAGGGAATGAAAAAACCCCCATAAATAAAACATTCTTGAGTTTCTAAAAATAAAATAATGTTTTGAACCTCCTTAGAAACACCAAATATTTTGAATTAACATGTAGTGGGTAGTTTAATTTCATTCATATTTTATCAACCTACCCTACATTCCATGTACCATCTAGGGGATCACCGTGTACTATTATGGTTTTAATATTATTCTTATTATTCCTCCAATGTGAATGTTTTGGAGATATTAGTAGTCTAATTTTTGTGAATTTCTATATAAAACCAAATGATATATATTTATTCAACATTTTGTGATTATTTTGGAGTCATAAATATAGATTGGGTTTTCTTATAATTTATAGAGAGGATGGTGTGTGGGGGTATATGATTAATGGAAACAAGTGGTCAAAAACTCTCTTGGATGAATATAATCTCCAGGGTCTAGTTCTTTTATATAATTAGTTGTGTTGTTAAATATCCCAATGTGATGTTGTATGATTCCTACGATTATGGGGTAGTTAACCCTCTTGGTATATTCACATTACTCATGGTGATGAAAAGGCCCTCTATTGGGGTAAATTACCCTCTCGATGGATAGAATCCCTTCAGTGAAGTGTAGGTCCCCCTTTATTGTTATTACTAAGGGATGTTGTATAATTGTCTATGGGGAGGTAGTTTGGGTGTTATGAATTCTATAGTGTTTTCATTTGGGAATATTTTCTTATTTTTCAACCCTTATCCATTGGAATCCCCGTGAATGACATATGTTACATGGTGAGGTTTGGGTCCTCATCATGGTTGATGAAGTAACATGATAGTTTAGTGGCCTGGGTAGTCGTAGTCATTTCCAATACAATTTTTAAGGATAATGAGATGTTTTAAGACGCTTACTGTTGTGATATGTCTTATATTTGGGATATCAATTTTTGGATGTATAATAATTTGATTAAAATAAGTATATCTTTAGAAAATTAGATATGAATGCACATAGAGATGAGATTTGTAGTTTTGATTTCACATTTTTTTAGTGGTTGACCTGAATTTAGATCAAATATGTTTTCATTATGATTTTACTTCATGTTTTACTCAGCCTTGGGTATTGAGATGACCTATTTTTATATCTTGTTTAAGTTGTTTTAAGTGTGTCAGATTGTGTATGTTTATATTCATCCATAAATTGGAATAGTTTCCATATGTTTTGTTTATTTGATTAAGTCATAAGGACTGGTGATGTTGATAGTGAACATGGATCTTGTGGAATTGTTGATGCTAATAATTGTTAACAAATAATTGTTCTTAGTGGGATGATTAGTGGTTGAGTTCTTTCTTAGAAAACATATAATGAGAAGTTTTCTTCACATTCAGAAGGTTAGATTCACCAGGACGTTCTATTTATGAAATTTTTATTTACCATTCATTATTATTCTATTGTGGTGTTATACTTTTCTCAGGATGTTTCATAAATATATTATACTTTTTTTAGAATTTTATATACACTCATGGAATTTTAAAATAAAATTTTATATTAGTGATTTTTTATTATTATAGGTGGTTATAGAGTACGTCATTCCATATATATTTATGCCTTATTGGTTTTATTCACTAGGAATTGGAATATTAGATCTAGGATTGGGATGATACACTCGAACAACTGTAATCCTAGGTGAGGTCCTGGTTGGCAGGTCATGTCAAAATTTAATTGTATTTTTTTAGGTCTTAGGGCTGGAGTTTAGATTTTTTTGGTCAATATGGATTGGTCTAGGATTTAGTTTAGTGAATTTAATGGGATATTGAGTTTATTTTTTAGTCTAGGTAGACCATCATAGGTGAAATAGCTGACATTTCTTTGTTAGGACTCTAATTACCTATTAGTTAACCCAGAAGATGGAGACATCATTTTTGAGGTATAAGTATGTTGAATCTTGAATCATATAGTGGCCAAGTATAATTCTTACATTTCCTTCATAGGTTATCTCACCCAAATACATTGTAGTAAATATGGATTCATCGTGTTTAATAGGTAATTTACTCATTAATAGATAATACATATTTATAGGAAGGATCATGATGTGTCTGTGCTAGTGCTTGGTCCTATAACTGATGATCCGTTGAGTTTTGAGGAATTTATTCATAGATCAATTTAGAGGTATCATTGATCAAATATTATTTGGTATATTTTACCATCATGTGTGAATATTACTAATAGAATGGATGATATTTATTGCTGAGATGGAAAGGTATTTAAAATGTTTGAATATTGAATACATGTTCTAGTGATTGGTTCCACTTAGTCTTTCAAGGAAATCTTGGTTATTAAATGTCATATGGTTGGTTGGAGTTTTAAATTCATGATTAAAATTTGGATTAAAAAATCATTGGTTTGACAGTGGTTTTTACATTTGTTTTACCCTTCATAGTGAAATGATACATTACTTGATATTTAACCAAACTATTAAAGGTAACACACTACCATAAGATGAGAGATAACTTTGATTAGACAATTATTTTGTCACAACCAAGATATCATTTTCATGTATTTTAATTTTCTATTTATTGGTAATATATTTTAGTTGAGTTTCGGTAAACAACTATAATTTATTAGGGGGTTTTTCATGGTATGTAATGTGTTTTATGGAAAATATACATGGGATATTTAATCATGCACCTTTCCCTTATAAACACATATTTTTGTAATATAAAATTATGTTTTTAATTGGCGGATTTCCTTTAAAGACTCTTATTTATTCTCCATTATTTCCATAACACCTCATCCATCCCTTTCTCAAATCGACCACATTTTCTCTCCCACTATACTTTGATTCAACATATATTTTTCCACTGTTATTTCAGAATATATCTAGTACCTCATCTTTTTTGAGATTCCCCCATCATCCATATCAACAATGGCATTGGTGGATATTGATTAATGTAGGATTTTGTTTTTCAATTTTCTATTTTTAAATTGACATCTGCGGATTCTAGTAGCCCATTCATAAAGTATTAACTCTTCTTCACTCCATTTACACTAATTATGGTTTGTGAATCCATATATTTCACATTTATATTTGAACCATGGATGTTATCTTTCATTTTATTCATTTTATTAAACATAGATATACATTATAAAAATTATTAATCTTAATTTTATAGTTTATAACCAGTTTCCTATAGTTTTTTTCGATACCATAGATGTTTACATATGCTAATAGGCACAAAAACAAGTTAAAATAAAAATGTTCACAATAAATATTTATTAAAACAATCCATTGAATTTTAATTTTTTCATTGAAGTTTCTATTATGGAATAATAATTATTATTTATAATGAATTTTCATCGTGTTTTTATTGAATTTTAAGGAACATTTTTTTCATTTCAAATATAACATATTTTTTTATTAAAACCCCATTATATCTATTTATTTACCTATACCAAAATTTATTTTCTCATGCTTATAAAAATTTAATTTCTCAAGTTTTTCTTTTCTTCAAAGTAAATTATTTTAAATCTGTATTTCTATTGTTTAAATATGAAATACATCTATTCGTGGAAAGAATCCATATAAGGTGTCTGCTAAAATGCATATCATATTTTTTTATGACTAAATTATAATGGATTTCTAGAAATGAATTCATATAATATATAGTGAATTATCTTTTAGTTTTTATCATTATTTTAAATAAATATACCATGCTTGTTTATATTTTTGGGTAATATTAGTTAGAAAGGAATAATGAATTTTTTTTGTTTTATTTTTATAGTTTATTTAGTCAAATATCAAATGGAAATATTGACATCCTGTCAATATTTTCAATAGTAGTAAACTATCTTTAATATTATTTACAAATTATAAAAATATTCAATGTCATACATTACCTTAACATTAATCCCATAATTATGGCATAAGTCTAAAATTGATTTCTATTTTTAATGGGTTAAACGTGGGTCATGGATATCATTATATTTTTTAAATTACCTTAATGTATTCATCTATAATGTATGTCTATAGGGGAGAGTTATTTGTGTTTGTTATTTATTGTTTCTATATGAATATGTTATTAATTGTCTCTGTTCACCTATATATTTTTAATTAAAAACTAGGGGTTTAGGAAGGATTTATAGGGATGATTACTTCACTAGAGTATGATCATAATTTGGATAGCTTCCCCATATTAAGAATTTTCTCTGTACAAGGGATTTTTCTACACACTATGTATAGGAATGGTAAAATTGATTGTTTAGTTGATATAAAATATCACGTACCAATTAGACGAGTTTCATTACCATGTTTTCCAAGATTATATCTATGTACCATGATTATCACCTGACAATGTTTATTTTTTTTACTAGTTTTTCTTATCTTATTGATCCTTAATGCTACTAATATATAATCATATATTATTTTCATCAATTTATAAATTATATTTATGCATGAATGTATATTTTTCTTTAATGATGGATTTTTTGATCTTTGAAGGATATTAATAACTTTATTAGTAATGTTTCTTTTTTAATTAATTAATATCATATATAGTAGAGTTTTCTCAAAAAAATTTGGATACCCTTCAATATATTTCCATATATATTATTTTAAAGAATTATAATGTTTCATAATATTTTAAGGAATGATGGGTATTTGTGAGGTAAAATTTTATTTTGGTTTCCCTAATTCTATTCATAATTTTACCTTTATGTTAAAATATTATGAGACTATTTTTAAGGCATGTTATCGTGTTAATTTTAAAAAATTGTTTTATTGAACCCATGTTCATTATTTTTCTAGAAATAAAGTTAATATTTGGATACCATTAGTTCAAAATATAATTATTAGATTAGTATTTAAAGGGGATGAATAGGGTATGTGGAGTATAACTACTCAAAAATATTTTCTCCCACATATATTGGATTTTTTTGGTTCAGTGCAGTTAACGTTCGGATGAAACAGGTGTGTGGAAACCATTGGGTTGGTGTGTATTTGAGGTGATTGATACATCATATTCACTAATCACATGGAAAAGGTTTTCTTAGGGGTTTTGTTTTTCCATTTATATTTTTTTGGTTTATCTCGTGTATTGAATCACCTAATCCTTCCATTTATTTGATCATTATAGTTACATGACTTTATGTTAAATATTTATTATGAACATGTGGGGATGTGTGATTTGGGTTATCTATGGTCTTATGAATTTTTTTACATGAGATTAATTTATAAAATAATTATTTATTATCTGTGATCCATTGTCTTATGAAAAGTTCATGTAGAGATTCCTGGTGAATGTTTATTGTTTTTCATTATATCATTAAAAATTGTTTCTAGTGGTGGATTTTTTGATTCCATAACAAATTTTTCTAGCCTGTGGTTATTGGAAATGTATCTCGGGACTTATGATTGGCTAAATTAGGTGATGTGGTAGGTAAAACTAGGATGTTTTGTTAAAAATGGCACCATATATTAATTTGGTCTTGTTTTATGTAAGGAGTCGATGTTGATTGGATATATGATCATTATAAATCATATGGAATATATGAATAAGTTTTAGTCTAACACTTCGATTAGTAAATCATGAGATTCTAGGGGATGTCTGGAATGTGTAATTTAAACCTTGGGATTGACATATCCTTCCTTTTTAGTAAAATTCCTGATTTAAATGAAGTTGCATTTGAAAAAAGTATGTTTTATAGGTAGTGTTCATGGGTTTAAAACTATTTACCTATGTTTTTAATATTGTAGGGGTGTTTTTATGGTGTTTTCCGTTATCAATAGATCATTGTAATTCATATTAACCATTAATAATTATTTATGATCAATAGTGATGATAAATATATAATTTTAAATTTATGATTAACTATGATTACTTTAAATTTGATATTAATTTATGCTGATTTATATTAAGTGTTTTTAATAATTATATCTTTTAGGGACCGTTAATTATTCATTAATTATAGAGTAATTTTTAAAGTATATTTTCGTTCCAATGTGGGATTTTCATTTTCTAGAAAATTATAAAAATGATTCTCATTAAATTGAACTACTATAATGTGTTTAATTTATAGTTTTAAATCTTATTGAGATAGAAATTTATGAGAGTGATTTTCTTGGATAATGCAACAAATGCTACAAGAAATTAAAGGTTTAATAGACCAACAAAATGTCACCTGGGAAAGATAGAAAGTGATGAAAATTGGAAGGCCATGTATGACAAATATATATATTGATATTAGTAATCTTTTTCAATGTGTAATGATATAGCAATTACTAAGAAAGGTAAATGGATGTGGGTGGATCTAGAGGGTTCGATGGTTTACTAATTTTAACATTAAATGAGAATTAAATATTTTATTTATCAAAACAAAAAATGATAATTATTCAATTTTGGAAGATTTATATATTTTTTTATTGAAAAGGTATAATTAATGTCATTAGAATCCATAAATAAAATTCCATCCTTTAATCAATTAATATAATTGATAAATTATTCTTCCAATTTGTAATAAATAAAATTTTCAATACATAATTGGTCCATGAATAGAATATTTGATGTCCCCATGAAATATATAGATATTTTCTCTACTAATTTTTGGGTGATCCTAAAAATCTATCGATGTGATCCATTACAAATTACACTGCTTCATAAATAGAGTATCTAATCCTGAATTTGATGTTTCTAGATTTTATCACAATGTAATTATGGATATATTTTCTTTCAGACAATATAAATTATTTTTTCAGATGATTCGTCTAACCAATCATGAATCATAACATTTTTCCTTTTAATATTTCATTTATGTTAGTTTTAATTGTCTATATCTTCCACTGTTATTCTATTATAACAAACCAAGTAAGATTAATCAGTAATATAAAATAATGGTTAATGTGTGTTTTTACAAAACCATATAAAAAACAGTGTATCCAACCAACTCACATCGAAGATCTCCTAAAATAGTGAAAACCAACCTTATTCACTTAAAATTCTAACTATTCACCAACCATATAAATTTTTATAAATGATTTGAAATATAATTCATTAACTAGAAAATACATATATAGAATTAAATTTTCCACCAATAAAATGATAATTAAAATTGAAATCATATAATTAAATTATGAAAATAAAAACAATATAAAATTAATTTTATTAATAAATGTGTGGAAATGAAATTTTATGTGTAATTTTAATAAATTATAAAATTGAAATATTAAAATTTAAAATCAAATTCATTTTTAATCTGTTTATAAGGATGGATATTTAATTTAGTTAAATAAAGAAAAAAAGAATATTTTGTGTTGTCTCAGTTTTGATCCTCCCAATGTTCAAATAAAAATAAAAAATTTTAAGCATTTATGAATCAAAATATATAGATATTTTTAACGTGTGAAAAAAATCACATTATATTAATAATAATATCCCCCCTCGTTTGTCATTGGTAGAATCCAAACAATCACCTTCTGCATCCATTATTCTCACCTTGCTTCCCAAAACCAAAAAACCTATATATTACATTCCCAATGCACATAAACTGGTATAATCCACGTCTTTTTTGTTTTTATTGATCCAAGAGACCGAGTCCCACATAATGTTGGTTGACTTCATCCTGAAATAATGCTTACCAGTGAATTCTAATAATGCATTTTCCCTGATATATCTTGATAACTACATGAATTTCACGAGTTCCCAGTTGAGGAACACATTGGGAAATCAAATAGGATATCAATGATTTGGAACAGGTTATGAAGTCCATAGTTTCCATGATTCTAGAGGCATGTTCTAATAAAAGTTAAAAATCATACAAAATTCCCCATAAATTTTTTTTTCTATATTTTCTTTTATTTTTCATACTTTATTAAACCAATTTTGTTAATTTATTTATACTTATGATGGTGTATTTTCATGATTATTGATAAGGTGAATGATAATTACTATGTCTATTTAGCTTTACTTATGAGCTTATTTTCATCCATTGAGACATTAATGGGAAAATATTTTACAAAACGGAAGGAATATGTTCTTCTTCTCCTTTGTGTTATAGACCTTGACTTTGTCTTGCATAATAATAAACCTAACCCACTTATAGCTCAGTGTTTCCCTAAGGAAAAAACAACTTTAGAAAAGTGGGAGTAGTCTTGTCACATATCACATATGATTATCAAGGTATTAATAGAATTAGACATTCAATGAGGATTTATAGATTATGATACTTCTGTAGATTATAAAAAGGCTAAAGAGTCTAAAATGCTACAATCATCCACACGTTAGTGAAGAAACATTTCCTAAATACTTCCAAAATTCATTCTACCACATTAATCATAAAAATAGTCAAAATTAAGTTAAATCGTGCCAATGGTGTTCATGGGATCAAATTAAGAATTAATGATAAGGCCTCTCAACTTAATGTCATGGACATTGTAACACCTTGATATTCTAAAATAAAACCTTATTTTGAATAACATACATAATAGGAAAAACCAAACAGATGAGGGATATAATACAACAATACATTAAAAAATATTAATATTTTAAATATATTGGATATATTTTTTATTTGTAATTTCATGGAATACCGAGTTAACATGCATTACATGTAGGAGTGATATTTTTTGATGGCTTGCGTTACACGCATGACCATGTTTTACCGAACAATATTATAATACTAAAATATTATTATTTAATATAACAAAATATAAAATTTCTTTTGAATTATTAGTTATAAAAATGAGTAATATAAATTTTAAAATTTATGTTTTACAAATAAATAAAATAAATTAATAGGTTAACTATTAATTATAAATGAAAATATAAACCAATTGAATATATAGAATGTATTTTTATTTTTATACTCAAAATGGAATTTTGTCATAATAAAAATTATTAATTTCAATTATTTAATTATACCAATGAAATATATATTTTATATATTTAATAAAATATTTTTGATAATAATCCAACAAAGCCGAGACACATAATATAAGAATTAACTCAATAATACATATAATAACCAATATGTTTATTAAAGCACTTTTACCACCTTGTAATAGAGAACACCTTTTAAATCGAATTTTTGACACTTTTATAAATTTAATATGTCAAAATAAAAATTTTAGATGGAATTGAGACAAAAAAATAAGCATAGAGTGATGTTTTTGAATTTTTCTATAATGTTTTATTTTTAAATGAATAAATTAAAACACTGAAATTTAATACAGAGACTATTTTTTAATTAAATTATTTATAAGGATAAATTATAATTTTAATTTGTGATACTGTTTATTTATATTATATTTTAATCTACTAATCCTATTTAGGTAATTGAAAAAAATATCACTTTGAAAATGACTATAAAAACATAGCAAACATTAGGACATTTTTACTTTAAACCCCGCTTTATTGTCCTGTCTGCCAGATTAACTTTAATTTATTTTCAATAATTTATGTGACTTGAATTTTGAAAAATGGATTCTATATTTAGTATCATAATAATTTATAATATATAATTAGGTAATTTTTTTTACAAAAATAATATTATTGAAGACAATTAAAATTAATTACAACGATCAATGTTAAATTAAGCTTAATAAGAGACTAAACTGTAACCTTAAGGCCCAAATTGGCCTATAAAACAGAAATAAATACATTTTAGAGAAATATTTAAACCTTATACTTCTATTTTTTATTTGGGTAATTATTTATCCACATATCGAAAACAAAAAGTTGGTGGGGTTCATTTCTTTTATACTATTACAATGGTGTCACCCATCCGCCATTATAAAACACCTCCTTCTCTTCCACATCCCTGCACCTATGAAGCTATGTGGGTTTAGAAAAAATCATCCATGTTTGTAAAAAACATACCTCTATAATATTTTATACTTTTTTATAATAATACAATCTATGGAATCCTTTTGGTAAAAACCAAAAGGAGATACCTAATTAAGAGGTTCCTGTTTCCTAAAGCTGCTCAAATTTATTTCCATTCTCCAATCCCATTATTATCATTATTAAATTAAAATACATAAAAAAAATATCATAAAAATACTAGGATGTATTTATTTCAAAGATTCTATCTGCACTTACACAAACTTCCATCTAATTGGTAACATACATACTGTTTATGTGTATGCAGACTATCACCTCACTAAAAGATGATTGTTCAGTTTTCCTTTACCACCTATCATGGTTTCAATTATGATGTAAAATATTTTTAAATATGTTATATATAGTATTTATTATTAATTTAATCTTATTTATTTATTTATAACACATATCCTTATTCTTTCCAATTTTTGTAAAAAAGATAACATCATTTGTGGATGTGCATACATCCACCCCTCTAAGAGATCTAATTCGTTTATGATATACATAGACCATATTATGGATAATTTTAATAAAAAAATAAAAAATATATTAAATAAATAGGATTTTTTAAATATATTATTAATATGTATCATTTACTCTTCATTCTTTTAACACGACAATGAAATGAAGTAGTGTTCATGAATACGGATGGTCTACCGTATCCATGAACGGTGCTTTTCATATACTATGTCCAAAAAATTATATATTATCCTAGATATATATACTAGATATATATATGATAATAACATCTTGGTTTACATTCATGAGATTATGATACCATGATAAAAAAAATAGATAAAAAATTAAAACATACTTGATGAACTAAGAAATTATCACCGGATGTAATTAAATTAATGAAAGATTGTTAAATAATGAGTAATGAGATGTTATAAGAAGTCGATATGTTTTATTGTAAACATGGTTATGGTGTGGGTATAAATTAAAAAAAAATATTAAAGCACTATAAAACAAAAATAAATACCCCACAACACAAATATGGATATAGTGAGAGAATTTCACCTCAATTTATGTTTCATTATGTCATGTATGTTATTATGCACCAATTCATTTTTATTTGATGCATATACTTACTTTAGACATATTATATAGAGAATATAATTAAAATAATTATATGTTATGTTTTATTTTCTTTCATAAATTCAAGGGTAATATGTTTTAAATGTTTCAATTGGGTATGAGACACATTTTAATGTTTAATGATTATTCTCCTCAAGAATATTCGGAATTAATATCTTTGAAATCCTAACCAACTTTTGTGATTGTTAAATATCTCTTGAAATATTAACATTATTATAATATTTTATCATTGTAATGTTACTCGAACATTCATATTCTCGTAGAATGGATATTATTATATCTTAAATCATATACCATTTTACAAATGGTGTATAGATTTACAGTTATATGATTATTTGGGGAATTATTGATAAATAAATATTTCTCATTTTATAAAATTTTTTGATATGTAAATATTAGTTATTTTGATTATTAAATTGTATTAATTATTGTTACTAGAAATTATGGGTGTATCACAGAAATTATATAGCTCATTAATGGATCAACAAGTACTCATGAGACTAATAAGTTGACCAAATTAAACAGGTTTCAACCAATAATTTTAAACCATCTTGAAAAAGGTATTGATTGTCATAGGTTTACATTTTCCTTTGAAATGACTACCATTCAGAATGTATTTCCCTCATTTTTTTATATTTTATTTTTCTATTAAATTTTTCATCTACATACCTATGGACATAATCCATTTTCAATTTTTTTATTTTTGGATTGTATTTCAGTATCTTATTTCTTATATTATTCATGCCTTATATATTTATGTAAATGTTAAGTGTTCTCAATTATTTACCGTTATATATAGACTAATTCATTATTTATTCTCATTTATTTATACTTATAGATCTTTTGAGATCACCTTTATTATGTTTCATTCCATAGGTTATGGAGAATAAAATTTCATACGTTTTAATGGATGCAGTTTATTCCAATTTATTATGTAGCATGTTTTATATTGTTTTTCCAATGTATTATTGGTATAATGTATATATTATATAATTCCAATACTATTAAATTAAATGTTCTTTAAGGATCTTATTCATTATAATCATGCCAACATTAAACAATAATTCACTGGATCTATGACTATATGGTCGGTGCATTACATTTGGTATCAATTGAAATTTAACAGAAACCCTGGAAACTAGATTTATAAAACCTAGGTTTGTCACAAAAAAATTAATATAGTAATATAGGATAATTACATAACAAAGTCCTATAATTTTAGTGAGGAATATATTATGTGGGTATTTATAACAATACATCTATCTCTGGATGCATCATGTACACGTGAATCAAGAAAAGATTTATCTAGTAGAAATACCTACAACAAGGTGTTTCAGTATTGACTCGGGGTAACCATGTACATGACAATGATACTTACTACGCACTTGGATTAATGATCCTGTGGGAAATTATTAAGATAGTTCACATTATCCATAACAACTCTAATGATGGATTTTGAAGTAAATATTTCCCCAAGGATACCAATATTTATGGTTTAGGGATTTATGATGCATAATTTTATGTTATTTGTTATACCATCTTAAGGTTATATAATGTTAATAATTCTAGAATATAATCTACTAAATGGAATTGTTTCGAAATGAAACCTAGTATAAGGAATTAGAACTCCACCACTACGTGTGACACAAAGAGTAATATGGACCATGTATTTCATGGTATTAATCCAAAATCTAGAAGAGAATTAGTCTCCCATGTATTCTCAACATTTGAGGAAAAATTATTTTTTATTAACAAGAAAAATATATAATTCCTTTGATCATATTTCTATTAATAGAGGATTAAGATGGTATAGAAAAAGATTAATAATGGGAATAAGGGAACGAATGTTTTTCCCACATGTGATAAATGTGGAAAAAATCACCATGGTAAAATTTTGAAGGGAATGCGTGATTATTATATGTTTTTAGAAAATGGACACCATGTTCGTGATTTCATGGGAATGATTTTTTTTCCAATGTACAATGATTTAACTGTAAGGAGATGAGAAACTGTGTGAATCAACATCCCAAGCATCAATGGAATATACCCAAAATTATGCTATTAGATAATGGCCAAGTTATGATACATTCGCAGATGAAGAGAAATGACTAATATGTCTATATAAAAATATGGCCATTTTAATATTTTATCAACAATGTAATGGTTATTAGAATTATGGAATATATGATGATTATACTGCCTTACATTTTCAATATTTATTATATACCATATGATTAATGGTTTGAATAAAATATATTTAGTAGAATGTTATTTTTTAGAAAACCCATGATTTTGGGAAAGATATCCCTTAATATATATTACTGATGTTGAGAAAATGATTACGAAATGATTGATTTGGATAATTAATGAATAAATTAGAACTGATAAATAACATATCGATAAGTTCTATATGCTTTCATTGATGGATTTTACCACACTTTTGAATTTATTTAATATATCCAATAACATGTCTCTTAATTAGATAATAAGAAATAGTGGATGTTTCCAATATGTTTTTATCATAATTTGAGTTATTATTATATTCCAAGAGGATACATGATTAAGTAATTCACATCTTTTGAATGTGAAAATTTAGAGATTCTTTATATTGATTAAAGGCTAATGATAATTTTATCTTTTATATTCGTTGACATTATTTCAAAAGTGTTGGACCATAATATTCTGGAAAATATAACAATTTATATAATGGTTTATACTGATCATTGGATGAAAATTTAGAGGTTAATGTGTTATACCCCCATAGGATGCACCATGTGACAATAAAGGAAGTATAAATAGTTGAAAGAATACTAAATAGAAAATATTATGTTTATATAAAAGTATATTGACTTATATTATTATAGAGTTAAAGAATTTATCAACACTATAAAATGAGATCTTGAAATGAAAAAATTTATCCCAGTACTTTTTTTTCTGATGAATCAAATATTCTCTTTGATCATTGCAGATTTATGGTCATCAAATGGTTAACTTTCTCCAAAAAAAATTTAGTAATCTCCTTCATAACAAGATGGTTATATTTTTCTTCTATATCTATGCATACATTTCCCACCTATATTATCCAACTAGGGAACCTATTTATATGGAAATTGTAATTTAATTTATATCTTATTAAGAATATGTGATATTAACCCTTTTTAGGATGCGGGTCTCTCAAAAATAGTTTATTTTTAATCCCATTATCTTTGAGGACACATTGATATTGTAAGAATGCAATTTATTTAATTTTAGGAGAATGTAAAATCCCAGAACTCTAAAGTAATAACCTTATATTTGATAGCGTATATAACACGTGACACCAAGAACATAAGGGGATATAATACCCCTATACATTATAATATATTTACTATTTTAAATATATTTTATATAATTTATATTTTTCATTTCACCCAACATTGAGTTAGAGTGCATTTCACATGTGAGAGATCTTCTTTGATGGCTTCTGTTACACGCAAGACCGTGTTTTACCTAACAATTATATATTATCAAAATAATATTATTTAATATTATATGATATAAATTAGATGTTAAATTAGTGGATATAAATAGTCTTAATAAACTTATTTAAATTTATGGTTTACATAAATATAAAATAAATTAATAAGTTTCCAATAAAATATAAATGAAAATATAAACCAATTTAATACAAAAGAAATATTATTATTTTTATAAAAACAAATGTGTTTATTTATAAACAATTAAATTAATTAAATTTATTGAATAATATTAATGAAATATAGACGTTATATATTCAATAAATTATTTTTTATAATCTTCCAATAGATTTGATAGACCAATGATACGAATAAACTCAATATTATGTATAAAAAGCCTAATTTTTTGTGTCATTATACCATCTTTTAAGGGAGAACCCATTTTAAATCATATTTTTCAATCATAAAAAATTTAATATCTTAAAATTAACGTTTTCCATAGAATATAAACATAAAAATTATATTACGTTGATGTTTTGGTATTTTTCTGTAAAGTTTCATTTTATAATGAATAATGAAAAATACATATAATTTAATCCAAAATATATTTTTCATCTAATTTATTTAAATGGATAAATTGTAATTGTAATTTTTTTAAAAGATTATTTCGATTATATTTTTATCATTTAATCGTATTTATTTAATTATAATATATTTTAATTTTAAATTGACTATAAAAACATAGAAAACATGGAGACATTTTTACTTTAAAAACCTGCATTGTCGTCCCATCTACAAGATAAATTAAAATTTAATTTCTGAAAATTTTGTTATTAGAGTTTATATAAATGAAATAAATATATAGAATCACAAAAATTTATATTTTCTAATAAGGTCAAATTATTTTTGACCAAAAATACTAGTGAAGGTAATTAAAATTTATTACAACGATTGAGTTTAAATTATTCTTAATAAGAGACTAGAAGATAATATTAAGGCCCAAATCAGTATATAATCATTACCAAAATCCATTAAATGTAAATAATTTGACCCTATAATTATTTTTATCTACTTTTGAGAAATATTTATCCACTTTCAATAGAAAAAACGTTTCTGGGGATTCATTCTTTTAAAATATTAAAATGTTGTCACCCCTGCTCCACTATAAAAGGCCTCCTTTACTAGAACATCCTTACACTTATCATGCTAATTATGTTCAGTAAAACTATAAAAAATTCACTCCCCATAATACTTACATTTCTCATTTTAGAATTCATTTTGTAATAAATAATTCCAAGGAATCCTTTTGTTACAAACCAAAAGGAGTTTCCCGATTAAGAGGATACATCATTCCAAAAGCACTTCAATTTTATTTCTATTATCCACTCGTACAATTATACTTATTACGGGGTAATATAAATACACCAGAATAGTAAATATTCTATGATATTTTTATGTCAATTATTCTAACTAAACATACATACACTTCTTTTTAATGGGAAACGATCATACAGTTAATGTGTAGGCGGACTACCGCCTCGCTAAACGATGATTGTTGAATTTTCCTTTACCTGCACTCACAGTGTCCATTATGATGTTAAATATTTTTATATATGTTATATATAATAGTTATTATTTATTTATGCTTTAATAAATATTTTACAATACATATTATTATTCTTTGCATTTTGTGTAATACCATAACATCATTTGTGGAAGTGTGGACTACCTCCCACTAAAAATGATGTGAATCGTACATGCTATACATGGAACATATTAATGATAATTTTTATAAAAATATGTAATATATTAAATATATATTATACAATATTATAATATAGAAATTTATCATTTACCCTTAATTCTATTAACATGACAAATAAATGAATTAGCGTTCATGCGAACATACATACTACGATCTCTATAAATAGTGTATTTCATTTCTTATCTCCAAAAATTTAGAAATTATTTTAGATATATATAACACATATATATAATAGATATATAAGATATTAAAATAATGGTTGAAATTATAGATATGATGAAACCATGACAATAACAACAAATTACAAGTTAATAAAAACCCGATGAACTAGGCAATTAACACAAACTATAGTTAAATTAATCAACGTATGTTAACAAAACGGTAATGAGACATTATAAGAAAATATTATATGGAATTATAAAAAAGAGTATTGTTCTGTTATAAACGAGTAACATAATTAAAACAACAATACATAGGGATAAATACCACACAACAAAAGTAAAGTTAAGGTAAGGTAATTTTTCTGAATTTACATTTCAATGAACCTTATTTGTTATTGTGCAACAATTCACTTTTAATTATTTTATATACAACATGTTGAAATTTTATATCATGAATTTTCTCAATATGATGATATTATAAGTTTCATTTCATGTCATGACTTCCATAATAATATTATATAAATATTTCCAATTGTTATGGGGCTCATTAAAATGTTTAATGATTATTCTACTCATGAATGTTCTTAATGATTATATTTGAAATCATTACATAATTATATGATTGTAAACATTATATTAACACACTAACATTATTGTAATCATTTCTCATGGAAAAATTAATTGAATAACTATATTCTCATATAATTTATTTTAGCATTTATTAAAATGTATACCAGTATACATACAATGTTTACTTTGATAGTTATATGATTAATTAGGGATTTATTGTAAAATCTATATCTCTCATTCGATATGGTAATATTGAATGGAATATTATCTATTTTGATTATTCAATATGAGGAATTATTTTTACTAGAAGATATGATGGGATTCCCAACATTATATTGATATTTGATGCATCAGTCGTTTCAAATGAGATGAATTTGTTTTCCCAATTAAACATGTTTTTATCTGTGAAAGTTATTAACTGTAATTGGTTTCATGTGACATAGAAATGAAATAAATTTATAAATAATTTACCTTTTTTGTTTCATTTTTTATTTATCCATGATATTTTGAATCGATGTATCTATGGATTTAATTCATTCTTAGTTTATTAATTTATGGATTGTGTCTCAGTTTCTTAAATTTCATATTATTGGTCCCGTATATAGTTATAAAAATAGAATGTGTGATTAATTATTTACCTTTACATATATATTGATTCATTATTTATTACATCATATTTACCCTAACTAAATAGTTTATCACACCATTATTATGTTTCATTTAATAGGTTATGAAGAATAGAACATTGAAAAAGCATTCAAGGATGCAGTTTATTTCAGTTTATTGTGTATCATGATTTATTTTGTTTTTATAATGTATTATGGGTATCATGTATATAATATTGTTTTTCAAGGTAGCTAAACTGAATGGTCCTTTTTAATTTTATTCCTTATTATCATTCCGATATGATAAAATAATGCACCAACTTTAAGTTTCTAGGGTCAAGTTGTTACAAACAAGGTGATTTCTAGAGGTTTTATTATTAATGTTATTAGGAAATCTCAGACTTCTTAGTTTCATCCTTTTAAATATCAACCATAATTCTCAAATGGATAAATAAAAGATAAGAGTTTTAATAAACATGTGGGAACAAGAGGAAGAATGGTCCAAATATAAGTCTCCTCAAACTGTTCATTTCACAATTTTGGGAAAACAAGATTAAAATGCATGGTAAGGGAAAAAAGAATCTTGTAAATAGTTTAAAAATTATTTATCCTAGAATAAAGATAATATTGGAACTATGGTACATGGGTCACCAAAGTTTCACTTTTATCTAGATAAAGTACATATTCACAATGAGTGAAATAAAAATTTATGTAAAGGATAGAAATGAAAGGTATTTTACGTAATTACGTATTCTATGAATAAATTCTCCCAAATGATATTTTAAATACATGGTGGATTGACATTGGTAATTCGGTTCATATGAATTGTTCTTTATAGGGATTTCATTCAATAAGGAAGATAAATTAGGGATAACAGATCATTGTACAAGGAAATGGAAATGAATATCCATTTGAAGTCATTGGAACTCTGCATTGAGCCATGATCAGTTGTTTAATTATTTATTTAGAAGATATTAGTAATATATGCATTATTTCTTGAAAATTTATTTCCATTTATCAAGTAATTTCTTATGGTATTCTATTTCTGTATGAGAATAATGGATTCACTTTTCCATCGACTCTAAAATCATTGGTTCTAGTGTTCAAGAATGAGACCTATATAAATATGTTTTACTGCTTCTTTCACTAATATAGTGGAATTAATTCATGAGATTAATGGAGTAAAATCATATATAAAAATGGATTTAGTGAATGAAAAATATTCAAAATTATAGTTCAGGAATTTAGGAAAAATATCTTGAGATAGAATAGGACATCTTATTGAGGATGAAGTTATTCATCAATTAGAATTTTCAGATTATGATACATGTATTAATCGACTAAAAGTTAAATTTAAAAAAGGAAATAAACAATATTCTATTAGGAGTAAAGATCTATTATAACTAATTCTTTCTGCTATTAGTGGTCCTTATACATATGAAATTAATAGAAATTGGTACATTATTACCTTCCATGATGACTATTCAGATTGTAACAACCCGATATTTTTTGATAAGTATTCTCTTTAATTTATTTGATGTCATGTATTTTATGCTACAACATGATTAACTTGTTCTATATGACACACCGTATTAGCTTGAAGTATACACAACACTATTCTTAGATTGTGTTACACACAGTTTCATGTTCGTTTTTTAATAGTCATTCTACGTAACATTTAGTGTGTATATATATATATATATATACTAAATGTATAAATGAAATATGGTTGGATTATGTTATATGAAGAAACAACGGATTCTTTCACAACACGCAACACTGACTTGGCTTTCTTTACACGCAATCATGACTTTCCTCGATAGCGTGTGTTGTACGCAATATCAGGTTTCACTAATCCATGATATATGGTTATAATATTGTTACGAACTAGCCTTTATTAATAGTATTAAATAAATTTTTTATTTTATAACATTATTATTTCATGTTACACTTTTTTTAGAACATGGTATGTGAACAAAATAAATTTTTCGGGTAAAATAAGTATAAAAAAAAGGCATTTTTGGAACCTTTTGATGGCGCACCCACTTTAAATATAGTTTTTGACATGTTTATAAGTTCAATTTGAAAAAATAAAATTCTTCTTTTGAATCAGGATATAAAAATTTAAATTGGATAAAGTTTTGATATTTTTCTGATAGCTTTCATATTTTAATGAATTGTAAAAACACACTATATTTTAATTAAAAACAATGTTTTTCAATGTAATAATTTATATGGATAAATTATAATATTGGATTGTTTTAAATTATAAATAGAATATATTTTTACCATTTAATATAATGTATGTCATTAGAATTGATTTTACATTGAATTCGAAGGTTAAATCAATTCAATCTTTTTCAATGTTTTAAACAAAAACATGTTTTCATTCGACAACGGGATTAATTTTAATTTAATGTCTGCAAATTCTATGTATTGAATTTGAAAAAATGGTTTCCATATTTGGAATAAGTGGGTCCAAATTATGTTAATAGGCTACTTTTGATTTTTGGGAATTATGAATAGTAAGTATGGTATTGTTTATTTACCATAGTTAAAGGTAAATCGGGTAATTAAGGGTAAATATAATATTATAAAATTACCCTAACACATGAATAAATTATATTGGATGTCTAAACGTATACCCAGATCACCTATGGGGTGGATTAGATTCATTTTATGGACTTTTGACCATGAAAATAATTTAATTATTTTAAAACCAAAGAAAGTGACACCATGTTACTCTCTTAAATCTTATAAGTATAATAATTTTAATTTAGTGATAAACATCATAAAACATAAAACAAGAATAGTCACCAGAATTATAATAATATTATCTACATCGTGATAATTTATTTATAATTTTTAGGGATTAAATAATTGTTATTAATTGTGATACATTAATGATGCAAAAAATATTTATTAAGTGAAAAATCGGTAATATTATTTTTATTGAAATAATAATATCCATTAAAAGACCAAAGAACCTGACCAAAACTTTATGTAAGTTTATATATACACCATAATCATCCAATGAACTAATTTATAACCGTTTGGAGTCTTATAAAATTGATTATGACAATTATATTATTTTATTTTAAATGATGCCAAAGTTGTCACCTTCATAATTTAATAAATATAACAATTTAAATATTCTGATTTTAAGATTATAAATTCTAATAAAAGTATTAAAGTGAATTTTAATAGATTTATCTTCATCATATTATTTTATTTTTAATTTTTATGCAACAAATAAGTATATTAAATAATTATACAAAAATGATGTAGTATTTATTTTATTAAGAGATAAACCTAATTAATGGTTCTAAAAATAATAAAATAAATAATATATGAACTATTTATTGTGCTCCACTAATTTTATAGATACATATGGACTTTTATTAATCTATTAATACTTTTAGTACGAACATATCTTCTATATATAGTTTATTTAAATTCAAATAATTTAATAGTGTCAAAATTGTCACTACTGTTATTTTATAAAAATAACATATTATAAAATTGTGTAAAAATCAGAATAATATATAAAAATTAATAATTTATATTTATATTGTCTAAAATGATATAAAGTATCCAATTATGTAAAATTCATAACAAATAAGTAATTATTTGTTATAACTTAAAATTCATAATGTTATTACCATAAATAAAATTAAATTGATTAACTATAAATAAAGTTGATAATGTTTAAAATAATTTCCTAAAACGTCTAAATATTATTTGTTGATGATATTACAACCCTATATCATATAATATTATAATATGAGTCATTTTTGGAGGTTTTGAAATTGGGTTAGATTTAATATAAATTAATATTTTTAAGAATTCCAAAGATGCCCCTATCCTCCCTTATAAAAGGGAACCTCCTCCCTCTCCTCCTCACATAAATTTGAGACTTCAAGATCGGCAGACCCCTGCCAAATTATCTTCTAAAAATCCCTAGAAACATCCTAGTGGTCCTGATCTTCTTCAAAGTCCAATTTTAGTGCGTTAAGAGGAGGTCTCAAAGAGGCGCTTCAAAGAAGAGGTAATGTCTGTTACCGATTCTTTCAACTTTATTTCATCTTCCACTTCTTCTTCTTAGGTTTTTTAATTATGAAGTAATTACATCAGTATAATTCATATAATGAAATGTTATTATATGTATTATAAACCCAATTTCACCATCTATCCATCCTACAAAAAAAGAAATCACCGCGCGTGCGTACGTACAGAACACCGTCTCCACGCTGTGGTTTAATCTATTTTCCACCACAACCTTACTTGGATCAGTATAATGGTGTAACTAATAACTATATATGATTATTTTAAAGTGATATTGATTCCGTAATAGTATACATACACTCCAATAAAATTCCACGATCAGGGGAATGATATCATCCCTCGTGCGTAAGTACAGAATACCGTCTCCACGACGCGATGAGATTCATTCTCAATGATTAACCATTCATAAATGATTATAAAGTATATATAATAATAAATCATGAAATATATGACATAATAATGATACTGGATTTATTTATATATATATGTTTATGTCATCCAATTAATTCCATTTAATTCAATGAGGAAACGAAAACAACGTTCATGCGTACGTAAGGCCTACTGTCTCCATGAACGGTGTATTTATTTCCATTTATCGATCTATTATATGTATGTATATTATGAATATATATTATATATAAATCATGTTTTATATTCTAGAATTAATAAATCATGATCTATGTAATCATATGAATAATTACAAGTCAAAACACGGACGACAAATGAAACGATTTTACCCAAAATGCTCTTTAACATGGAATTTACAAAAGGACAGGTAATATAAAGTCAGAAGTGAACCATATATGATATCATAACAATGAATATGATTCTTTAATAAGTAAATAACATTATTTAAATCATTATACAGGAGTTTCGGACACTTACGAAGCAAATCAGACCTAATCTATGGGAAAATATCACAATATCATTTTTATCCAAGATTGTTTATACTTTGGTATTTATTGGGGTGTATTTTATCATCCACATCCATGTTACCTCAATATGTAATTTTATTTCCATCCACCTAGAATTTTTTAAATCTAATTTTACCCTTCGGTGAGTTTTTAGTAAAGTATATGAAAGGAATCTTTTGTCATTTTTCGTACGAGGTACTTTTTGACTTTTCTGGAAAAAGTACGAGGAGAATGTTTTTTAAATTTATACGGAACAAATGGATTTTTATGGTTTTATAAAGATTTAATTTCATGAAGATTACACAAAAATATTTCATGACTATTTTCAAGAAAATCCTTTTCTTTTAAAAATGCTTGACATTTTGTGAAAAGAAAATGATTTTAAAGAAGAAAGGATATTTTCCGGAAGAATTCATTTCAAGTGTTTTATCAAAACCATTTTCCATCTAAAATGAAATTTTTTCATATGTGTATGTTTTAAGTATAATGATTCCATGATTTACATGGTTTCACTTTTCTTATTATGAAATGATATCCATTTATTTTATATGGATTATGTTATGATGGGATGATGGTAATGAAATCCATTATATTTGTTGTGTTATTATGAATGATGTATGTTTATTTTGTGGCACAAGTAATAATGATTTTATTATGAGATGAGTGGGACCTATATCTCCCTAAAATGCATTAGGTAATGATTTATATCTCATGATATAGTCATGGCTGGAACGGAAAGTTAAACAGGTTCAGTAATACATGACTGGAACGAGGAGTGAACTCGATTCAGAAAGGAACTTTGTCCACTAAGATGGTCTTGGCAGCAATGTCTTGGATACTATGGGAATCATATCATGTGATTAATGGATTCCACAATTACATGTTTTATTACCATGCTATTTTATCATGATTAATGTTATTTTATGATCTATGATTTATGAACTTCCATGATTTATGTCTTTGCTAAAGATTTTGATGTTTAGAATTTATGATCTTGTTTTTGCATTCAAATGATTATGGATTGTTTTATGTTCTCTATGATTACCCTTACTAAGCATTTGAGCTCACCCTTTTTATGTTTCATTTTTCCCCAGGACTAAAAGAAAGGTTTTAGGTAAGGAAACAAAAAGTTGATGATCTTTATGGAAGATGTTGAAGATCTTTCACCATGATTAGAAGATTGCGTTCCATGTTTCCAAAGACACTAGACTATTGTGATCCTTGCATGTCTGTTTCTGTTATGTATTAATTATTCCACAAAAGTAATGTAATGTCCATGTACATCAAGCATCAGGTCTCTACAGTTGGTATTAGAGGAAATGTTTAGTCATCCTTTGGAATCTAGGATGCAAGAACATTAGTGAGATCCCTAGAGATATTTCTAAGGTATGTCTAGGGATGTCCCTAAGGTTAAGTATAAGTATAGGTTATAGTACTAGAATTACGATAATTATATTAGAATTAAAACTAGGATGTTATATTTTGAAGGTACTCCCCCTTGATTATGTTATTTTCCTTGTCTGATTTTTTCCTCTCACAATTTTTTTTTTGTGTTTTAGTCAATGGAGGGAACCAGAAGGAATTTGGTTAACATTGAATCCAATGGACAAAATGGTGACTATGAGAAACAAAATTGCATAATGCCTAGAGAGAAAGATATTTTGACTATGCCGAATCAGTCATCATTAATTATGATTAACAAGGTTATATTTAGTGGTATGCCTAATTCATCAAATAAGAGGAAGGTTGACTTTTTTGCATGTTCTCATGTTGATGAGCATAAAGAAAAAAAGATTGAGATTTCTAACGAAGGGAAGACGAACCTTAAGAATACCTCAAATGGAGGGGAATATGTTATGTGTGTGGAGAAAAGGGTCATAGAGTGACAGACTTTTATGAAGTTCAATGTCTTATTTGTGGAGAACATGGGCATTACCCAACTCAATACCCTGACCTAAAAAGTAACTTCTAAATCAAGGAAGGACTTATTCCAGGATAATCATTGAAGAGTATGAACTAAAGTGTTTATATATTCATATTAAAGAATAATGTTGTTGAGGTACTTTTATGCTGTATTAGAATTTTTTTGTATTAGTATATTATGGTTTTCAATAATTTTATGGTACCGGTAACCATGAAAAGTGATTCAAATATTTTGGAAAGAAAATGATATGCACATAATGAAGGGATAAGGAGAATATGAAATGATTGACAGTATTCATGAGCTCATGATTGATATAAGGACTAAGTGATATCATGGTTTGAGTATATTAAATTTTGAGGATTTTGGTATGTGGAAAGTGTTAACTTTTAACTGCATTCATGTTTTCACTAAGGTTCAATGGGTATTCATTCTTTAATATAATACATTATTAAGGTATTAACATGTTTTTAATTTGACTAACAAGATATATCTTATGATATATTGGGGATAAATGACAGTATTCACGTGATTGTTATGTGAAATTTCAAGTATTCGCTTTCTTTATACTATGAGCTTGGATGGAAGTATTTTAGATAAGCCGAAACATTGGAATGGATTATGTTGGACATAAGTTAGTATTGTTTAAGGATAGAACTGTTTTCGATATTATTGATGGGATGTTATAGTAATATAGTTTTAGAAAAAGGACAACCTGTAGGTCGGGCGACAACCCATCGCGTCAGACAAGGCTGTGGGAATCGAACCCACAACCGAAGTGCGACTGACATTTATCGGCTACCACTGGACTACAGGAAGTCCCACATTAGTAGAAACTAGTTTTATTAAATTAAGCAGTATGATATATGAAGTATAAGTCCATTTTAAGAACCATATATGATTAATCTCACCATAGATGGACTTATGGATATTTGATAACTTTTTCTAACCTTTTTTTTGAAACAGATTGAATGACCCATCATTCTATCACATGATCTGTTAACACTTCACGGATGACAAATTCAACTACATTTCTTTAAGAGATAAAGTAGAAATTTTTCAAAGCACGAACAATAGTGAGATTGTACCAAAATCAAGCAAGTATTTCTTCTAATTCAAAATTTTCAACATTACGGAAATGATATTGAAAACCAAAAATGTTATCCTAGTTCTCTTATATCCGATGAATCAGATGGTACATTAGATCATCACAAATTTATGGCTTTGTGATTGATGGCTTTTTCAAAGCCATGTTCTCTACCACTCTCCATCAGAACTTGATGGTTAGATTTTTCTTCCATGTCCATATTTTCATCTATATTCTCCTATTTGGAAACCTAGTGAAGAGTTACTTTGGGTAATCATTATGCTTCAAACTTTAGTTTTTAAATTTAAGTTTCAGTATTCATTTTTTCGATGTGGGTTTCTATGAATGGTAAACGATTTATAACCCCGACGAATTTCGAGGGAGAAATTCATTTTAAGGGGGGAATAATGTAACAACACGATATTTTATGATAAGTATTCTATTTAATTTATTTGATGTCATTTGTTTTATGCTACAACCAGACTATCTTGTGCTATATGTCACACTGTTTTATCTTGAATTATAAACGACACTATACTTAGATTGTGTTACACACAATTTCATGTTCGTTTTATAATTGTCATTCTACGCAACATTGAGTGTATATATATATATATATATATATATATTCAATGTATAAATAAAATATGGTTGGATTTTTTTTATACAAAACAACGAAGAATTCTTTCACAACACGCAACACTGACTTGGCTTGCATTACACGCAATCGCGACTTTCCTCGATAGCGTGTGTTGTACGCAATATCAGGTTTCACTAAACAATGATATGTGGTTATAATATTATTACGAACTAGAAATTAGGAATAATATTAGCTATATATTGAATGTTATAACATTATTATTTCATCTTACACATTATTTAGAACATGGTATGTGAACAAAACAAATTTTTCTGGTAAAATAAGTATTTTTAAAAAAACTGCATTTTTGCCGCCTTTTGATGGCGCACCAAATTTAAATCAAGTTTTTGACATGTATATAAGTTCAATTTGACAAAATAAAATTCTTATTTTGAATCAGTATACAAAAATTTTCATCGGATAGAGTTTTGATATTTTTCTGATAACTTTCATATTTTAATGAATAGTAAAAACAAGCTATATTTTAATTAAAAAAAAAATTTTTCATCATGATAATTTATATCGTTAAATTATAATATTCAATGCTTTTAAAGTATAAATAGAATATATTTTTACCATTTAATATAATTTATGTCATTATCATTGGTTTTACATTGAATTCATAGGTTAAATCAATTCAATCTTTTGCAATGTTTTAAACAAAAACCGGTTTTCATTCGACAATGGGATAAATTTTAATTTAATTTCTAAAACTTCTGTGTATTTATTTTGAAAAAATTGATTCCATATTTGGAATCAGTGGGTCCAAATTATGTTAATGGGCTATTTTTTATTTTTTGTAATTATGAATAGTAACTACGGTAAATTTTATTTACCATAGTTAAAAGTAAATCGGGTAATTAAGGGTAAATATAATATTATAAAATTACCCTAACACATTCCAAAATTCTATTGGATGGATACAATTATACCCAAATCACATAAGGGTGGGATTAGATTCATTTTATGGAATTTGTTCCATGAAAATAATTTAATTATTAATAAAACCAAAGAAAGTGCAACATGTCACTCTATTAAATCTTATAAGTATAATAGTTTTAATTTTTTGATAACCATCATAAAACTTCGAATATGAATAGTCTCCAGAAATATAATTAAATTATCTACATCATGAGAATTTATTTATAATTTTTAGGGATTAAATAATTGTCATTAATGGTGATACATTAATGATGCAGAAATTATTTATTAACTGAAAAATCAGTAATATAGTTTTTATTGAAATAATAATACCCATTAAAAGACCCACAAACCTGATCAAAACTTATTTTTAGTGTATATCTACACCATAATCATCCAATGACCTAATATATAACCTTATGGAGTCTTATCAAAGTGATTATGACACTTATATTATTTTATTTTAAATGATGCCGAATTTTTCACCATCATAATTTAATAAATATAACAATTTAAATATTGTGATTTTAAGATTATAAATTAAAGTAATTGAATTATTGTGAAATTTAATAGATTTATATTCATCATATAATTTTATTTTTAATTTTTATGAAACATATAAGTATATTAAATAATTATACAAAAATGTTGTAGTAATTATTTTATTAAGAGATAAACCAAATAAATGGTTTTAAAAATAATAAAATAAATATTATATGAAAAATTTAATGTTGTAAAATAATTTTCTAGATACATATGACCTTTTATTAATTTATTAATTCTTTTAGTTCGAACATATATTCTGTATATAGTTTATTTAAATTCAAATAAATGAATAGTGTCAAAATTGACACTATAGTTATTTTATAAAAATAACATATTATAAAATTGTGTAAAAATCACAAAAATATATAAAAATTATAAATTTATATTTATATTGTCTAAAAAGATATAAAGTATCCAATTATTGAAAAGGCACAACAAAAAAGTAATTATTTGTTATATTTTAAAATTTAGAATTTTATTACCACAAATAATATTAAATAGATTAAGGATAAATCAAGTTGATAATGTTTAAAATAATTTCCTAACATGTCTAAATTTTATTGGTTGTTTTAATTACAATCCTATCTAATATAATATTTTAATATGAGTCATTTTTGGAGTTTCTTAAGTGGGGTTATATTTATTATATATTAATATTTTTAAGAATTCCAAAGGTGCCCCTCTCCTCTCTCATAAAAGGGAACCTCCTCCCTCTCCTCCTCACACCAATTTGAGCCTTCATACTCGGCAAAAATCTGAGATATTCTCTTCTAAAAATCCCTAGAAACATCCTAGTGGTCTTGGTCTTCTTTAATGGCAAATTTTAGTGGCCTAAGAGGAGGTCTCTAAGAGGTGCTTCAAAGAAGAGGTAATGTCTGTTACCAATTCTTTCAAATTTATTTCTTCTTCCACTTCTTCTTCTTAGGTTGTTTCATTGTGAAGTAATAACATCAGTATCACTAATATAATGATATGTTATTATAAGTATGAAACAACCCAATTTCACCATCTATCCATCCTACGGAAAATGAAATCACTGCGCTTGCGTACGTACGGAATACCGTCTCCATGCCGTGGTGTAATCTATTTTCCACCACCACATTACTTGGATGGGTATAATGGTGTAGATAATAAATATATATGATTTTTTTGTGATATTGATTCTATAATAGTATACATAAACTCCAATTAAATTCCATGATCATGGGAACGATATCATCGATCGTGCGTTTGTACAGAATATAGTCTCCACGACGCGATGAGATTCATTCTCAAAGATTAACCATTCATAAATGATTATAAAGTATATATAATAAGTAATCATGAAATATATGACATAATAATGATACTGGATATATGTATATATATATGTATGTCATCCAATTAATTCATTCAATTCAATGATGAAATGAAAACAACGTTCATGCGTACATACGACCTACTGTCTCCATGAATGGTGTATTACTTTCCATTTATCGATCTATTATATATATATGTATATTCTGAATATATATTATATATAAATCATGTTTTATATTCTGGAATTAAGATATCATGATCTATGTAATCATATGAATAATTACATGTCAAGACACGGACGACAAATGAAACGATTTTACCCAAAACACTCATTAACATGGAATTTACAAAAGAAGGGGTAATATAAAGTCATATGTGAACCATATATGATATCATAACAATGAATATGATTCTTTAATAAGTCAATAACATTATTTAAATAATTATAAATTATATTTGGTCAATTACGAAGCAAATCAGACCTAAAGTAAGGGAAAATATCAAAATCTCATTTTTATCCGAGATTGTTTATACTTTGGTATTTACTGGGGTGTATTTTATCATCCACATCCATGTTCCCTCAATATTTAATATTGTTTCAATCCACCTATAGGTTTTTAAATCCAATTTTACCCTTCGGTGAGTTTTTAGTAATGGATATTAAAGGAATATTTTGTCTTTTTTTGTACGAGGTACTTTTTTGACTTTTCCGAAAAAAGTATGAGAAGAATGTTTTTTTAACTTATACGGCATGAACAGATTTTTATGGTTTTATAAAGCTTGATTTTAATGAGGCATACTCAAAAATATTTCATGACTATTTTCAAGAAAATCCTTTTCTTTTAAAAATGCATGACATTTTGTGAAAAGAAAATGATTTTAAAGAAGAAATGATATTTTCCTCAAGATTTCATTTCAAGTGTTTTATCAAAACCATTTTCCATCTAAAAAGAAATTATTCCATATGTGTATGTCTTAACTATAATGTATCTATTATTTAAATCGTTTCACTTTTGTTATTATTAAATGATATACATTTATTTTATATGGATTATGTTATGATGGGATGATGTTTATGAAACAAATTTTATTCGTTGGGTTATTATGAATGATGTATGTTTATTTTGTGTCACAAGTAAGAATGATTTCATTATGAGATGGTTGGGACATATATCTTCCTCCAATTCATTGGGTAAAGATTTATATCTCATGAGATAGACATTTCTGGAACGGAAAGATAAACTAGTTCAGTAATACAGGACTGGACAGAGGAGTGAACTCAATTCAGAAAGGAACTTTGTCCACTAAGATGGTCTTGGGAGAAATGCCTTGGCTACTATGGAAATCATATCTTTTTATTAATGGATTCCACAATTACATGTTTTACTCCCATGCTATTTTATCATGATTAATGTTCTTTTATGATCTACGCTTTATGTACTTCCATGATTTATGTCTTTGCTCCAGATTTTGATGTTTACATTTTACGTTCATGTTTTTGCATTCTAATTTTTATGGATTATTTCTTGTTCTGTACGCTTACCCTTAATGAGCATTTGATCTCACCCTTTTTATGTTTTATTTTCCCCCATGATTAAAAGAAATGTTTTAGGTAATGAAACAAAAAGTGGAAGATCTTTATGGGAGATGTTGAAGATTTTTCACCACGATTAGAAGATTACGTTCCATGTTTCTAAAGACACTAAACGGTTACGGTCCTTGTGTGTCTGTTTTTTTATATATTAAGTATTCCAAAAAAGTAATTTAATGTCCATGTATGTCAATCTTTGGGTCTCTACACAGATTATGGGAATATTTATTTTCTTCATGACAAATATGAGGATCTTTAGGTGTTAAAAACATATAAAGTTAATGTTGGGAACCTACTAGATCATAATATTAAAGTTATAAGGTATATCAAATGAGGAGAATATTATGAAATATTATCTAATTCAAGTCATAAACCTGATCTTTATTCTTTTTTTATTTATGGAAGTAGAATTTTTCTTACAATCTAAAATCAATAACACCTCAACAATAAATATTTACTAAGAGATAAAATCACACCATTATAGACAAGGTACGAAGTATGATATGCCAAATTTCATTACCTGTGATTTGATGGGTTAAGGATCTAAATATAAATATCCAAATAAATAATATGGTTCCAAGAATTTATTCTCCAAAAACTCAATTTGAAATATAGGCATAAAATAAACAACAATTGTTATGTAAATATTTATGTGGATATCATATAGAGGATAAAATTTATTCTGAAAATATTAAAAAAACAATCCTAAGACCATAAGTTGTATTTTGATGGTATGTCAGGAAAGGTATAAAATTTTCCAATTTTTTTCCATCTCACACCAATAGAATTATTGAAACTAGATATGCAATATTTTTAGAGGATGTTAAACAAGTTGTACATGGATGCCTTACAATGTTAGACTTAAAGAGGAGTGTCCTCATTTACATGTTCCAATGACTCTTACCCTAAAAATATCCACCACTTATATGGGAGATGTGGACATGAATGATGCATCACCTAATGTTGAAAACCATAATAATTATACATAAAATATTAATGTTTAATGAAATCTATTTTTTCAGTCCAAATGAGTTTGAAGTCCCAAAATACATGATGATTATATATATATATATGAATATGAAAATGATTCTTATATAGTATGTGATGATACAAACTTTAGGGATTATGGAGTGTCAAAAAAATCAATTTAATGTCTAAAATTCATGAAGGATGATTTGAAATTAATAATGTTGAAGGATGCATAATTAATTTTAGACATACCAAAATATTAAAAATTGTTGGATCTAAATTCGGTTAAAATAACCAAATTGTATCATGACAGAAATGTAAAACATTATAATGCATGGTTGGATATAAAAAATTTCACTAAAATGGAAGGTATTTACTATAGTAATATCTCCTCTCTTACGTATAAGAAGGATTCATTCCAAATATTCATGGAAAATATATCTCATTTTTATTTATAACTACATAAAATGGATATCAATACAACACTCTTTAATGGATACATTCATGAGGATGCACACATGATAAAACAATATGTATTTCTTGTCAATGGAATGAAATTTTTGATATGTAGACTTAAGAAATCCATTTAAGACCTTAATAAATCCTATTAGTGGAGGTATTTAAAATTTTATGATGTAATTTTGGAACATAGTTTTAATGAAAATGTGGTTGACCAATGCATATTTGAGAAGGTATGAGGGCGTATGATCATCTTATCTATACATTATATTGATAACATACTTGTTATATGTATTTACTTGTGTATATTACATGATTTGAACATATTTATTTCTATAAAATATTACACGAATGATTTTGGTGAAGCTGCTTATGTAATAAGAATTTAGATTCATTTATATATGTCACATTAAATGTTGGTTTTATCCTAAAATTCATATATTGAAAAGGACCTTTAAATATTTAACACACAAGGTTATACCTCCACTATTGCATAGGTTTTCAAGGGTGAATTGTTTAATGTGATATAATATCCTATGATCTAATGGGTTCTTAATGAGGTAAAACATATTCTATATACCTCATTGGTTTGAAGCCAAATGTATGATCAAGTATTTACATACCCAGATATCACATATATTATTTTATTTATAGGTTGTTACTAGATTAATCCAATAATTGATCATTATAACAATGTCATGAAATTCATGCACTATTTTGAGGGAGTAAAGGATTCCTTTAATACTTACATGAAATTATATTCTATTGAAGTAAAGGATATAGAGACCATAATTATTATTGATATATTTATACCAAGAACTATACTTCGGGATACGTTTTCATGTTTTATAGTGCCCCAATTTCATTGAAGAGAACAAAAAAATTATTTTAGCCTCTTCTACTGTGGAAGATTAATATTTAGACTTTTTTGAAGCAACATATCATGATATATGTATTACGAAAATTATTATATGAACATTGGATGGTTGAAACTATCTCTAAACCATTGAAGTTATTTTGAAAAAGAACATACTGCAATTTTCTATTCCTTGAGAAGTAGGATTGGTAGTGACTCAATGAATATTTACATTAAGTTTCTATGGATGGAAGAAAGAGTCCATTATTAATCAGTATCAATAGATCACATTAGAAGAAGTCTATTCCTATATATCCAATAACAAAAGTGGTTCCACTGAAAAAAATTGATCTGGGGAATAACGTGGGATTGTCTAACAGAATTTATTTAGAGATTTATTTATTTTTCAGATGTGTGATTCTATTATCAACTAATCTTATTATTAATGGATTTTGAATGTATTATGATTTATTTCTTATATATAATCTTTTTAATGTGACAACTCTTTATGAAATTTTTTCTTCATTGGACAACATGAATAAATATGATGTTGATTTGTGTTAATTCATGATATTAAGTTCTTCTGGACAATGTAGTTAATGATATTGAATTTATAACCTTATAATAAGACTATGATTTTTTTATATCTTGTTTCCATGTGGGAGATTGTTGGACATGATGGAATCCAATCGATAATTTAACGAACCATGCCTTCATAGACTGATACATTATATCATTATAGTCAGAGGAATTTAGATGTGATATAGATTACTTGATGGAGCTAGGGATATATAATTACTACATGTGGGGGTTGGTGATGTGAACCAGATTCATTTCATAAGATGTTGATTCATGACACATGTAGATGGTTATTAAATGGATTCTGTTATGCTGAGGTTTGCAGTCTATAATAGATTCACATCGTGATATTAAAATTAAAAACATGTAATAAATAAATCATGAGGCAATATGAAATTTAGTTAGAGATTCAAATAATGGAATACATGTTATGAATGGGTTAAAAGATGTGAAAGTATCATGTTCTAGGTTATTTTATATCCTGTTTGGTTGATTTCTTTTCATTCATCCATACCTATCTCTGTGTTTCATTAGAACCAAAAAACTAGTCACCCAAAGATATATTCTCAACCTATTCTCCATTTATTTGATCATTATGTTCAGGAGGATTTCTCTGGAGATATATGGAGAGATATCCTCTATTCCTCATAGTTTTCCTTCATTCTACTTAAGAGTTTTACTATGAAGATTTGGTTTTAGTTATGGGAAATTAAGGGCAGAATTTTCATAACCGTTTGATGTGGTGTATTTTCATCGATGATGTGATGGTGTAGATTTAGTTTGAGGGTATATTATTCTTCACCATGTAGTGCGAAATGATATTAGAATGCTTCTTGGTGTAGGGGATACTCATTATCACTCTTTTACATGCATTGTGTGGGTTTTTTATTTTTTCCTACCCTTTGTTGGGTAGTAAGGGTAGGTGTAATAATATAATAAATTGTAAATTTTTAAATTAATTTGAATGGGGATTCTTCACATGTTATACAACATTTTTATATGTTCTTGAGGTTGTTAGGCATGCTTATTTCTAATTATAGCAATTGGATGTCTTTTTTGAATGGTAGTTGTTTAGTTTCGATTACCCTAGCTATGTTTTTTGTGATATAACCTTAAAAAAAGGTCAAAGAAAATATATTTGACTAATAAAATATTTTCTCCTGGATTTTAGTTTTTTTAAAATACCCATTCTAAAAAAATAATAAATGTGATAAATAAACAGATCAATTATGGAATCCAGTTTGTGATTATGTTGTCTATGATTTTCCATAGTGTGTCCCCTACTTATATTGGTATTTTGTGAGGTGATTTATGTGATTGGTTGGGACATGTAATTTTTGGGGCTGTGATGTGGAGTTTTTTTATCATTGATTATATGTGGTTAGTTGTGCAACGTAGTGTGAAAAGTTATTATGTGGTAATGGTGTGCATTGGCATGATACATGGCCTAGACGATTTGTGGTGGAAATTTAAATTTGATTTGTGTGTTGTTTTTTTGTGAGATGTGGTTATTCCATAGTGGTGGTGGCATAATGGATTTCATTCTGGTGTTTGTGGATCAGTGAGGTGAGGTTTTTATGGTGATATGGCTTGAGCGATGTCATACAACAATGATAGTTGATGTGTGGTGACATTGATATGGTCGTATAAGTTGGAAAAAGTTTAGTTTGTCTTGGTTAAGATAGTTTCAATATTATCCAAGGGATGAGCTGTGATAATAAATAAAAAATATATTCTCGTAGATAAAAAAGTTGGTCTGGAAATAGATGTGTGGAAATTGGATTATTTAATTGAATAAATGAATGAGTAGTATAATTTTAATCAAATAGATTATGAAAAATTTTGGAGAAACCTGTAACTGAATTTGTTAAACGTTTTGTGGATTATGTGGTGGTTTCATGGCATGTCATGTAGTGGTTATAGTTGTTCAGATTTTTGGTGTGTGGTAATGTGTTCATAATGTATTGTGCCCTAGTGTAGTTGATGTGAACCCTTAGGTTGGGAATTGTGTGTAATTGACAAATAATGTATGTTTATGTTATTTTATACGTGCCTAAAAATGTTAGATAACCATACCAATGCATACAGGTGATGTGTTCCAGGTTCATTCCCCAACTTCTATGATGGCGGTGATATAGATGGAGGGATACCCCCTCTACCGTTCGCTTACGATAGTAGTAGTGATATACACTACTAGAAATTAAGGCTATATGCATGGTTTATAATTGTTGTTATGGTCTAGGAAACCCTGGATCTAGGTAATAACAATTATTTGGTGGACCATGGAACCTATTGACATTGAAATGGGGCCACAACTACAATCATATTTTGAAACCATGGTTATAGGACTATAAAAATGGTTTAAACTAAGGATATATGGTTATATCAATAACTTCCATCAAGAAGGTACTCCTACAATCACTACTATGAATTGTAGATATAGAAAATTAGTTGTATTATTTATTCATATTTAAAAATATAGAAGTAGTTCTACATCCATGATCTACAACTATGGATACATCCACCAGTTTCTAAAATAAAATCAGAATCTCTATTTCCATGGTTTACAATCGTGGCTACATCCTGCAGTTTCTAGAAAAAAACCCTCACCATATATGCTAAATGTCATATAGAACATTGATTTAGATTGAAAATGTAATAGGTAGAATGATTCTTCCTCAAATGAGGGATTACTTTTATAATAGAGCCATCTAAATTTTATAAAGGGGAGAATAATTTTTGGATACATCCTTGTTGTAGAATAACCCTAATGATCGAATCATAAAACAACTAAAGCATCCATGGAACAAATCATAAAAACCTTTCCTTGGGATGGTCCTATGAGAAGATTAGAAAAGGTGGAATTTAGATTAGGGAATTTATTTTTGGGGGGGTGGAGGTTTTTTCTTTGGGATTCCTGATCTTGAAACATAATAGAGCTTCCTCATATCATTTCACAAAACATACTATATGTATCGCCATTATCATCTCATACAGAACCATGAACATAATTACTATTGTACTCATGAAAAATTCTTTAAACGTAAGATCGTCCATGAAAAAAACACCTAGAACTACCAATAAGACTATCCAATCTATAGTACATAATTGAAACCACCACTATAATCCATTAACATGAACATCTAATTCCAAAAAATATAAAACAGTATTCACTAATACATCTACCAAACACTAATATCATGATATTATAAAATTAAATGTATAAACTGTGATTTAAATGTACTTCTAAAATATAATACAATATCTATATCACCAGAACTATCACAACCATCACTGTATATTATAGAAACAGCAACATCATTATCACCTACTCTGAGACCTCCAACATCATCATCGATATCTATATTCTATATACACACAAATACGACGAAGGAACCTAAGAATCCTCACAAACCAAAGATAGATAAATGAGAACAAATTTTATTAATTAAAAGAATACAATGTTTATCACAAAATAAAAAAAATCAAAATCAAATTTATTTTTCTCATAAAAAATAAGACCAAATGTTAAAATATAAAATTCTTGTAATGTTAATGGAATTTTAGGGGATAAAATATAAATTACATGTAAAAAATTAAGAAATTTATTGTTTGATCACTCCCCGAAATATTTTTTTAACTTCGAGGTAATACAATGAATATTTTACTTCCTAAAAATGTGAATAACTTCATGAATATAAAGTTAATATCCAAATAAACCCATCTAAAAAACAGATTTCAAAAATCCTATTTCAAAATGATGTTTAATTATGCAGATTATTGACAATCCATCTTAATGATAATCAAGTAAACATAGTTCAGTTAATCTCTAATATACATGAATAATTAAAATTTCAGAGTTACATAATACAATGATTTCATTTCAATATTATTCATATCTTTTACTAATGGAGCATGCATAGTTAGAGATAATTAGTTCAATATTCATCACCAATCATAAAAATAGTCGTCAAATTAAAATATCATGTTGTATTAATAGATTTTATATGAATATTTGTAAAAATACTTTCAATTTCATCCTTCTACGAACATGAATCATTATAAAATTTCATTAAAATAATTCCACCAAGGGAAAATTTTAATTAAAAAATTAAAACAGAAAAACATTTCCTCAATGAATTTATTAAAATAAAAGTTTGGATAGTTCTCCCAAATGCACTTATTATTTAAAATATTACTTCCGAAATTCTAGTCTAAAGTATAAATTTGAAATAAAGATATTCATAGAACTAGTTCGGATTAATATTTTCAGTCAATTCAAAAAGAATAAATAGTTTTCCAAAAATATGTATTTCACTACTAGATATTTTATTTTTTAAAAATATATACATCTAGTTAGTTTTTTTATAGACATGTATATTTACAGAAGATCATAAATAATCAAGCACAACAATGATGTTTTACCATTTTTTATTATATTAAAACAATAGAATAGTTCTACCCTAATAATGGTGTATTTTTCTGATATGTAAATGCGTGGAATGGTTGAATCAAAAATTCAAAGTCTATATACATTTTTAGGGAAAAACATCATTTAATGTATTTACCGAGTTTAATATCTAACCCTAATCATATCCATGTATTTTAATGAAAAACATATTCAAAATAAAATATTCAAATTAAATTTCAACTAAAACTATTCATAACAATCATTCAAAGAACAAGATAAAAGATACTAATATGAAATCTTAACTAACATGAAAATATGAGGATACTTATTGTTGTTCATTCAACAAAAACACTCATCAGGATTAATAGATTAATTAATTCCTATAATCTAATTTCTATTTAAGGAAAAGATTTAGTTATACAAAATAAAAAATATATTTTTGTGTGATAAAAATTTTAACAAAGGGAACATTATATTATAACTCTACCATGGCCCATTGAACCTATGATCCATATATCACCTAAACCCTTTTAGCCACCTGAATAGTGCTTCGGCCCAACTTCCACTATCCATAAGGAAAACTCCCCAAATTCTAAAGGTTGATGACTAGTAACGAAGGTGTAATAAGGTGATAATGAGGAGGCTATCCCCCAAGTATTAATATAGAATTGGTCTATAAAAATATAACAATCAACAAAAAGACCAAAAAAAAATATGCCTGTAACTCACCCTCGGTAGAATCACAAGTACTTGGAGTTGAAAAAATAATAATAACAACATGTTCGAATTAATCCATTTACAGCATTAAAAAAACACAATATTCCATTTATAGTGCATTCATACAAAACATTCCATATATACAATACGAATAAGGGTCACTAATGGACGATCACAATATGTACATATAATTGAATATTGTTATAAAAAACACAAAATAAAACTCCAACTGTGGAAATAAACCATGGTCCCTTTATTTTCATCCCATGCTAAACATCCAAAAGCTAACGTACAACTCCTGAACCTGAACCTAATCCTTCCCTAGATCACAAGTACATGATGTCTACATGTGTCCTGAAGAGCCCATGTAGGGTGTGACAAATAATCTCTGCAACCCACCTCAAGCAATTTCATATCAAACATTTTTTGTTTAAAATGTTCATACTATATTTTTAAATGAATTAGTAAATTTTTTTCAGATAAATCACATGATTATATTATGTTCATCTGCCAGAAGTTTCATTTTACCTATTCCAGCCAATAACAAAAAACTATAGATGATTGGTTACAATTATTCAATCCTAAGGAGTCCCCTAATGTAATATTTTCATTCTCAACCCTCAGGATCAACATCTTGTAAATTCAACTGACTATATATACCAACTAAAACCTTATGTCCGTGTCCAGTCACCGACATTCGGAAGGCATGCCACAACAATAAGGACATAGAACCTTAAACCCCTTCTTGAAAGCACCCGTCACCTCCAAGGTTGATGTACTCATGCACAACAATGGCTTTCCTATATAATATAACACTATTAACTCATAATCTAACATCCCGATTAATAGAAATGTATGTCTTCCTAAATTATCATGGCCCATGATCCTCATGTATAGTGATCCTCAACCCTCAACTAATAGTCTCATATCTTTCATATAATGTATCCTCACCATCCCTATGGATTTACATGGTATCTACCTCAATCCATTCCCTAATCTGTCACTACTGAAGCCCTCTACCCACAATTGTTGTCAATACCACCACTACATAAGAGTTATACATTGTGTAAACGACTCCAAACAGTGAATTAGCTAACACAGGTGAGAAGAAACCCCCAATAACTCCCTAGGATTCCTGAAACTGGCACCTTATTCTCTAGGGACCACAACAATTCAACTGATTGTAATCACACCCTCATACAACACGGACCATGCACATAATCTGAAGGAATCACCATGTCAAACCGATGACCATGTCACCCAACCAGCGATCAAAATATCCCTAGTATATATATCTTAGGCCACACCCATCCTGATGATCATGTCACCTCATTCCAGATGGCCAACAAGATCTCAATCATGGGGATGATCCTGTCAGGATCTCAAGGATCTTATAACAAGTAATTCACATATATATAATAATTCAACATAATTAAATAGAATAACTCGATTGAAATAAATCGAGACCCCATCCTATTCATTCCATGTTATGACCTATCACTATGCCTCAATCATATCTAGAATTGAGGGAAATACCTATAGGTATATTCACGGGGTAAAATTAAATAATTAAAGTAATCCATTAAATTTTAGTCTCACATGAACTACCCAATGATTCACTAATGTGCATGCCCCCAAAACACTCTTGATATCATAGATAATGATAGGAACCACCTACCCCATGTTGGTATATGCGCACATGTTCGATTTTTACCCTCTAACATTTTCTAATTTAGAAGAAATAACCATTTTAGTAAAACTCCCAAAAAATTGGGTAAACCACTCATATGAATTGAGAGTACCATAAACTGATTGAAAATAACAAAAGATGAAAGTGTATTCAAATCCTTCACGATATAGATCCAAAGATGTAGATGGATCTAGAAATAGTGTCATGAAAGAGGGTGTGGAACAATGCCTAGATAGAATGAGAAATGGGAATAGATTCGTGCTATGAATGACCAATGGAGGATAAATGAGGAATAAAAGGGTTTAATAAATAGAAGGAATAATGGCATCTTCCTACTTTTAATTAAGAGACAAACCCTGCACAATTGGCTCACATGGCTTGGCCAACCCATTATGAGCCAATGCGTAACCACTAGTTATGTAGAACTAAACATGTGGCTTATGCATGGTTGAAACAAACTGTGAGAAATTAATTTGGATCCCTATAATAAAAACTCTATTGGTTCATGCATGTCTATGATCACAATCTATAATGGGTTCCCAAACCGTGATCAGTGCATTTGGGGACCATACAATTTTTCCAAACTATGTACCTTAGTCTGCACACATATATAAGTTGGGTTTTTAGAGTTTTACAAACCGTAACCCAACCAAAAACCCTATAAAATTTGATGATAATTAAGACTCATTTAAAAACATGGACTTCGGTGAAAAAACCTCTCAGAATTAAGTAATGATGATCAGGAAAAGATTTGGTCTACCCACCATGCTTAGAAAATTTACAATGTGGGAGGAATATTACCCACTCTAAATACAAAGGATGATACAATATCCATACCATAACATAGATCAACCACATGATATAAAACATAAATTTGAGATGGTACTGATCATTCTTATATATGCCAAATTATCTTGGAATAATACGTTCAAAAGGGAATATGTCATCTACCTCAAGGGGCTCCCCACATTAAGAGTAACCTACTCGCATTGCATCCAAACACAAAACTCAAATTAAACCAATGGTCCACTGAAAATCCCCATACTTAAATTACTCCTCTGATACATATTTACTCCCAAACCTCATCAGGTGATCAATTTTTAAACCCCACACCCATTATAATCTCACACCACAATGATGCCTGCATTGTTCCCATCCCTCACATGGAACCAATGTGGTCCCGCATCTTAACATATGCGTAAAACCATCCCTAGATTCTCACACATCAAACAATACATGTATCACAATTATTCATATATACCAATGCACCACACAAGCCATGAACCGAAAATTGATCACATATAGATCCAAGTTATACAAACCTCATACATTTATATATAACGCTTCCATGCTAATTCCAACCTACTAACCAGTGTCTGGTTAGTCCATATAGACATCTCATGCACCACATTTACCCAAAATAAACATGAAAATAAAATTACATTAAAAAATAAAACAAATGATACAAGGCTATTTCCATGACATACCTCTAACTATAACTGGCTAAACATCCTGCTGAGAAACTAGGAGTTCTATGGAATTCACTTGGCCCGATTCTCGATTTACAGAATCATGGCATTCCAATGGTTTTGCACCTGCCACTGGTGACTGACCCCACTACTCTGTCCCACAGTCACTACCAAAGCATCCATGTGCATAAGAAAACTGGACACCATCATAGGGTACTCCTCCTAATCCAATATTAGAACCCTGAATTCTACCAATGTTTCTATTGTTTTAGTTTTAGGAGCATCCAATAGAACCCATCAAGATTCCCAACCTATCCCCAAAAATAGTACTCCTTCGATGCCTGATCACACTAAGTCTGCACAAGACCAGACTAACCATACTAGAATCACAACATTAATTGTCCATTGTGATGTGGAATGCATGATTCCATGATCTGACTGACCTGATAGAACTCATCATGACCTCTCTTCCTACTATTAGAAAAATCACCTCCAACGTCACCTGACACTGTCACCCGACTCGAGTATGACCGAACTGTCAAAATTCCCTCAACTATGAGATCATAATTCACCACCTACAAGAATTATTCTAACCATAATATGAATCCATGAACCCTAATGGTATGATATAATCCATCCTCAAAGAACGTCACTCATGATGTGTAATTTCAAATCATACCAGGTGAGAAGATATATAACATGGTGAGTGTCATTTCATAGCACATGAGGTATATGTGTCCCTTCTGCAATCTCAAGAACTCCCGATCACCCACTTCCCTCAGTGACTTTGGGAAAAAAAATAACTACTGGAAAATGTTCCTATCCCCACGGTTTTCACTAAAACCGTGGGGATAGACCCCCCCTATACCCACGGTTTTGGAAAACCGTGGGTATAGGTGAATTTTCATGACCTATACCCACGGTTTGCCAAAACCGTGGGTATAGGGGTCTCTATCCCCATAGTTTTGGAAAACCGTGGGTATAGGTCCTGAAAGGTCAGCTATACCCACGGTTTCCGAAAACCGTGGGTATAGGGGGGGGTCTATCCCCACGGTTTTGGGGAAAACCGTGGGGATAGGTCTGGGATAAAATACCTATACCCACGGTTATGAAAAACCGTTGGTATAGGTCAATTTTGTGTGCGCGGGAAATTTTTTTTCCCGCGGGAAGGAATTTTTTTTTGGCGGGAATCCTATACCCATGGTTCTTCCCTCTATACCCACGGTTTTTATAACTATATTTAACTAAATATATATATATATACATATATGTGAAGTTAGGGTAGTGGTTAGACGCGGTGTTTGCAGCGAAGAGGTTGCGGGGTCGAAACTCGGCGCCTGCATTTTTTTAGGACCTATACCCACGGTTTTGAAACCGTGGGTAAAAGCCATTGACACTGTTGAAATTGTCTATGTTTCGGTGACACGGTGGCAGGACACCTATACCCACGGTTTTCCAAAACCGTGGGTATAGGCTGGGGACCTATACCGACGGCGTTCCAGCCCACGGTTCCCAAAACCGTGGGTATAGCCTATACCCACGGTTTTGGGGGCTATACCCACGGTTTTGAACCGTGGGTATAGGCCGTTTTTCCAGTAGTGAATTTAATAACACAGAATCACTGTTTTTTCATTATAGTTCTTCATTTCTATAAACAGAAACCTACATGTCACATTAGTGATTTTTTGGTCCCCTAATCATTTAGGTTTCGATATTCACCCTTTTCCTTGGCCGTGTCTCAAGCTACTTGATGGTCTCCTGCATCGAATCAATCCGGTTCTAAAATAATTGCCATCCACCATCAACCTTAAATAGTGGTGGATAATTTGATTGGAAATCCCATGTAAAGATACTACATGGAATTATATAATCCTTTAGATCCATTATCGACACACTTGATAACATGTACCGTCCCAACTCTGAGTTTATTTTCAATTTAGGGGCCAAATCATTCAAATTTGGTGACATCAGTAACACCCTGAGATTTTATGAAAAATATATTTTTTTTAATTTGATTAATGTATTGTGTTGTACGCCACACCAAAAGGATCTTGCACAACACGCATCATTGACTTGCCTTGTATTACACAAAATCATGACCTACCTCGATAGCATGTGTAGTACACAATACCGAGTTTCACTAAACAACAATATGCTATTAAAATATTATTAAAACTATCTGTTATGAATAGTAATAACCACTTTTTGAAATTTTGTAAATTTAATTTTTCAAAATGGACTTTATTTTTGGATTCTTAGTATCGATATTAGCTTAGGGTGGAATTTTTTTACTTTTCGGAAAACCTTCATTTTCTGATGAATAGTGAAAATTACTAAATTTTAATTAAAAACAACCTTTTTATCGAAATAATTAATAGTGATAAATTATTAATTTGGGTGGTTTTAATGTATAGTTAGAATATATTTTTACAATTTAATAAAATGTTGGTCATTGGATGTAATTTCACATTTAAACTAGACATAAACAAGTGTCATTCTTTTGATAGTTATTATCTCTTTAAAAACGCTATTTGTTTTGACGACGGAAATTAATTTTTAAATTAATTAATGCAACTGATATGTTTTGAATTTGGTAAAATAGAGATAATTTTTGAGTTCATAATATCAAATATAGCTTAGGCCTAATTTTTGGTATTTTTCTCGAAACTTTCATTTTTTGATGAATAGTGAAACCACTAAGTGGTAGTAAAAAAAAGAATTTTTCATAAAACATAATTGTACCGCTTCTGGGAGTGGAATTTCAAAAATCCGAGAGACACAATTTATGTCAATAAGTATAATGTGGTTCAATGAGATGAAAATAATTTTTGGTCAATAGTAACTTTTTTCTTTTTTTACCACGGTTAAAAGTAAATAGGGTAACTAAGGGTAAAACTGATATTATTATTACCCTAACACATGTCCTAATTATATTGGATAAGTGTAATTCGACAAAAATACTTTAGGAATAAAATATTACCATTTAGGCCCACATGGATTAGATTAGGACATTTACTATTAATTTATTTAAAGAAGGGTTAAAATAGTAAAAATCAAAGTATAAGAAGTATATAATTTTTAATATAGGGTTATAAATATGATAAATTAGACTACAAATATTCATTAAAAAATTAAAAACATTTCCTACATAATGATATTTTATTTGTAATTTTTAAACTTTATATAAGTTAATTTATTTATGACACAAATATGATGTAGTAATTATATTATTAATGACATATTGACATAATTGATGATATAAATAACAAAATAAATTTAATATGAGACTTTTGATGAATTCCACTAAATTTCTAGGTTAATATGACATGTTAGTAATGATTTAATTAACTTTTTTCGAACTAATCATTCTGTTATGATTTTCACAAAAATCAATTACTAAATAGTGTCAAAATTGACATAATATAGTTTTTTAAAAAATATTATATTATTAATTGTTATTTTATTCCAAAAAATCTAATGTTCTGCCAAATGTCTTAGATAATGTTATATATATTAATAATAAAAAACTTGGTGTTCGTTTGGATTGTTATAGTATGTTTATTAACCTTATAGTGTAAGAACACAAAAAGACACGGTAAAAGTAATATTATCTAACTTAAAGTTAAAACTAAATGATAAGGTTAAAATATAAATTAAACTTGTCCAAATTATATTGTATGAGAGGATTTCGACCCATCCACACCTTATCTTCTAAATAAATCAATTTGGAGCTATTTAAAACCGAATTTGGCTTTATAATAAAATAATATTTTTGGTTATTCTAAAGGTGCCCATCTCCTCCCTTTTAAAAGGGAACCTCCTCCCTCTCTTCCTCACACCACATTGAGCCTTCAATCTCGGCCAAACCCTGCCAAATTCTCTTCTCCATTTTCATAGAAACATCCTAGAGGTTCTGTTCTTCTTCAAAGACCATTTTTAGTTCCCTAAGAGGAGGTCTCAAAGAGGCGCTTCAAAGAAGAGGTAATGTCTGTTACCGATTCATTCAACTCTATTTCTTATTCCACTTCTTCTTCTTTAGTTTTTTAATTATGAAGTAATAACATCAGTATAACTCATATACTGATATGTTATTATAAATATTAAACAACCCTATTTCACCATCTATCCATCCTACGGAAAACGAAATCACCACGCTTGTGTACGTATGGAATACCGTCTCCACGCCGTGGTGAAATATGTTTTCCACCAACACCTTACATGGATGGGTATAATGGTGTAAATAATAACTATATATGGTTATTATAACATTATACTGATCTTGATATATTATACCATTCACTCCAATTATATTCAATAATTATGGGAATGATATCATCGCTCGTGCGTACGTACGGACTACCGTCTCCACAACGCGATGAGATTCATTCTCCATGTAAACCATACATGAATGATCATAAAGTATATTTAATGAATAATAATGAAATATATGACATAATAATGATACTGGATTTATGTATATATATATTTATGTCATTTACTTAATTCCATTCAATTCAAAAGGGAAATGAAAACAGCGTTCATGCGTACGTACGACCTACTGTCTCCATGAACAGTGTATTTCATTCCTGTTATCGATCTATAATATATATGTATATGATGACTATATATTATATATAAATCATTTATTACATTCTGGAATTATTTAAATCAGGATATAAGTAATAATATCAAGAATGACATGTCGAAACACATACGATAAATAAAATGATTTTACCCAAAATGCTGCTTTAACATGGAATTTACAAAAGAACGGGTAATTTAAAGTCATAAGTGAAACATATATGATATCATAACAATGAATATGATTCTGTAATAAGTCAATTTCATTATTTAAAGCCTGATACAGGAGGTTCGGATACGTATGAATCATATTAGACCTATGATAAGGGAAAATATCACAATCTCATTTTTATCAGACATTGTTTATACTTTGGTATTTACTGAGGTGCATTTTATCATCCACATACATGTTCCCTAAATATGTAATATTGATTCCATCCAACTAAATTTATTTGAATCCAATATTACCCTTCGATGAGTTTTTAGTAAAGTATATGAATGGAATCTTTTGTCGCTTTTCGTACGAGGTACTTTTAGACTTTTCCGGCAAAAGTACGAGAAGAATGTTTTTATAACTTATACGGCACGAACGGATTTTTACGGTTTTATAAAGCCATATTTTCATGAAGCTTCCACCAAAATATTTCATGACTATTTTCAACGAAATACTATTCTTCAAAAATTTCATGACATTTTGTGAAAAGAAAATGATTTTGAATAAGAACGGATATTTTCCTCAAGAATTCATTTCATGTGTTTTATCAAAACCATTTTCCATCTAAGGTGACATTATTTAATATGTGTATGTTTCATGTATAATGTCTCTATGATTTACATGGTTTCACTTTTCTGATTATGAAATTATATCCATTTCTTTTATATAGATTATGTGATGATGGGATGATGTTTATGAAACCCATTTTACTTGTTGGGTAATTATTAATTATGTATGTTTATTTTGTGGCACAAGTAATAATGATTTCATTATGAGATGTGTGCGACCTATATCTCCCCCCAATGCAATGGGTAATGATTTTATATCTCATGAGATAGACATGGCTGGAACGGTATGTTAATCTGGTTCAGTGTTACAGGACTGAAACGAGATGTGAACTCGATTCAGAATGGGACTTTCTCCACTAAGATGGTCTTGGTAGCAGTGCCTTGGCTACAATGGAAATCATTACATGTGCTTAATGGATTCCACAATTACATGTTTTATTCACATTCTATTTTATCATGGTTTATGTTCCATTTTTATCTATGCCTTATGTACTTCCATGTTTTATGTCGTTGCTCAAAATTTTGATGTTTAAACATTGTGTTCATGTTTTTAAGTTCAAATGTATATGGTTTGTTTTATTTTATCCATGCATACCCTTACAGATAATTTGAGCTCACCCTTTATATGTTTTCATTCCCCCAGGATCAAATGAAGGGTTTTAGGTAAGGAAACAAAATGTGTAATATCTTTATGGGAGATGTTGATGATCTTTCACCACGATTAGAAGATTACGTTCCAAGTTTCCAAAGACACTAAACAATTACGATACTTGTCTGTGTGTTTTTTTTATGTACTAAGTATTCTGCAAAAGTAATGTAATTTTCATGTACGTTAAGCTTCAGGTCTCTACAATTGATATCATAGGAAAGGTTTAGTCAAGATTTGGAAACTAGGATGCGAGAACTTTAGTGAGATCCCTAGAGATATTTTTAAGGTATGTCTAGGGATGTCCCTAAGGTTAAGTATAAGTATAGGTTATAGTCCTAGAATTACGGTAACGATATTAGAATTAAACCTAGGATGTTAGATGTTGAAGGTACTCCCCCTTGATTATGTTATTTTCCTTGTATGATTTTTGCTTCTCACAGAATTATTTTTGTGTTTTAGTCAATGTAGGGAACCAAAAAGAATTCGGTTAGCATTGAATCCAATGGAAAAATTGGTGACTATGAGCAACAAATTTGTGTAATTCCTAGAGAGAAAGATATTGTGGTTACGCCAAATCCGTCATCGCGATATATGATTAACAAGGTGAAATTTAGTTGTATGAATAATTCATCAAATAAGAGGAAGATAGACTTTTATGCATGTTCGCTTGTTGAGGAGCATAAAGAAAAGAAGATTGAGATTTTTATAGAAGGAAAGAAGAACCTTGAGGAAAACCTCAAATGGAGGGACAAATGTTATCTGTGTGGAGAAAAGGGTTATAGAGGTACAGACTGTTATGGAGTTCAATGTCTTATTTTTGGAGAACATGGGCATTACCCAACTCAATTCCCTGACCTAAGAGGTTACATATAAATCAAGGAAGGAATTATTCCAGGACAATCATTGATGATGATGGTTTGAAGTGTTTATGTATTTGTATTCAAGAATAATGTTACTGAGGTAATTTTATGGTATATTGGAATATCTATGTTTTGGTCCATTGTGGTTTTCTATAAGAATATGGCATCGGTAACCATGAAAAGTGATTGAAATATTTTTGGAAAGCAGATGATATACACATAATGAAGTGATAAAGATAATCTAATATGTTTGATAGTATTCATGAGCTCATTATCGATATAAGGACTAAGTGGTATCATGGTTTGAGTATATAGAATATTTGGGATTTTGGTATGTGGAAAAGAGTTAACTATTGACAACATTCATGATTTCACTACGGTTGAATGGGTATTCATTTTTTCAAGAGAATACAAGATTAAGGTTTTCAGATGATTGGAATGTGACCAACATGATATATGGGGGATAAATGATGGTATTCACATTCTTGGTTGATGATATTTCGAGTAATCATTTTCTTTATACTATGAGCTTGACTGAAGTATTTTAGATAAGCCTAAAGATTCGAATGGATTATGATGGACATATGTTAGTATTGTTTAAGGATAGAACTTTTTTCGATATTATTAATGGGATTTTATATTAATGTAGTTTAGAAAAAGTACAACATGTCGGACGGGCGACATCCCATCGCGTCGGACAAGGCTGTGGGAATCGAACCCACAACCGAAGTGCGACTGGCCTTTATCGCCTACCACTGGCCTACAGGAAGTCATTGTTTAGTAGAAACTAGTTTTATTATATTAAGAAGTATGATATATGAAGTATAAGTCCATTTTAAGAACCATATATGATTAATCTCACTATAGATAGACTTATGTAATGGTTGATAACTTTTCTAACCTTTTGTTTGAGACAGATGGAATGACCCATCATTATATCACATGATCTACTAACACATGATGAATGACAAATCCAAATTCACTTCTTTAATTGCTGAAGAGGAAATTGTCCAAATAAAGACCAATGGTGAGACTATACCAATATCACAAAAGTATTTCTTCTAATTCCAATTTCATCAACTTTAGGGAAATGATCTTGAAAACCAAAATTTTTTTCCTAGTGCCCTTATATCCGATGAATCATATGGTACCCTAGATCATAAAAAATTTATGGCTTTGTGATTGTTATCTTATTTCATAGCCATGTTCTCTAACACTCTCCATCAGAACATGATGGGTAGATTTCTCTTGCATATCCATATTTTCACCTATGTGGAATCCCAGTGATTAGTTTATTTGGGTAACCGTTACATTTCATACTTATGTTTTTATAGATTGGTTTTGGTATTCCTTTTACGATGTGGGTTTCTATTAAAGAAACTTTCGAGTAGTAAACCATTTATAACCCCGACGAATTTTGAGGCCGAAATTCAATTTAAGGGGGGTAGAATGCAACACCCTGAGATTTTATGAAAAATATTCTATTTAATTTCATTAATGTCTTGTGTTGTACACTACACCAAATATAGCTTCCACAACACACATCATTGACTTGCCTTGCATTACACGCAATCACGACTTTCCTCGATAGCGTGTGTAGTACGCAATACCGAGTTTCACTAAACAATGATATGGTATTAAAAGATTATTAAAACTCGCTGTTATGAATAGTAATAACCACTTTTTGAAATTTTTTAAATTTTATTTTTCAAAATTGAATTCATTTTAGGATTCGGAATATCGAAATTAGCTTATGGTGACATTTTGGTACCTTTCAGATAACTTTCATTTTCTGATTAATAGTGAAAATTACTAAAATTTAATTAAAAACAAAATTTTTAATCGAAATAATAAATAGTGATAAATTATTAATTTGAGTGGTTTTAATGTATATTTATAATATTCTTTTACATTTCAATACAATGTTGGTCATTGGATGTAATTTCACATTTAAACCAGACATAAACAAGTGTCAATCTTTTGATAGTTATTATCTCTAAAGAACACTCTATTTGTTTTGATGACAAAAATTAATTTTTAAATTAATTAATGCAACTGATATGTTTTGAATTTGGTAAAATAGACATCATATTTGAGTTTATAATATCAAATATAGCTTAGGCCTAATTTTTGGTATTTTTCTGGAAACTATCAATTTTTGATAAATAGTGAAACCACTAAGTGATAGTAAAAAAAATATGAATTTTTCATAAAACATAATTTTTCCACTTCTGTGAGTGGAATTTCAAAAATCCGAGAGACACGGTTGATTTCAGTAAGTAAAATGTGGTTCAATGTGATGAAAATGATTTTTGGTGAATAGTAACGTTTTTCTTTTTTTCACCATGGTTAAAAGTAAATTGGGTAATTAAGGGTAAAAATGATATTATTTTTACCGTAACACACGTCCTAATTCTATTGGATAAGTGTAATTCGAACAAAAACAACCTTAGGAATAAAATATGACCATTTAGGACCACTTGGATTAGATTAGGACATTTATTATTAATTTATTTAAAGAAGGGTTAAAATAGTTAAAATCAATGTTTAATAAGTATATCATTTTTAATATAGGGTTATAAATAAGATAAATTCTACTATAAATATTCATTAGAAAGATAAAAACCTTTCCTACATAATTATATTTTATTTTTAATTTTTAGACTTTAAATAAGTTAATTTATTTATGACAAAAAGATGATGCAGTAATTATCTTATTAATGAAATATTGACATAATTGATGTTATAAATAACCAAATATATTTAATTTGAGAATTTTTATGACATCCGCTAATTTTTTAGGTTATTATGACATGTTATTATTGATTAAATTAACTTTTTTCGAACTAATCATTCTGTTTTGATTTTCTCAAAAATCAATTACTAAATAGTGTCAAAATTGACATAAAATAGTATTTAAAAAAATATTATATTATTAATTGTTATTTTATTCCTAAGAATCTCAGGGTCGGCCAAATGACATAGATAAGTTAATATATAATAATAATAAACAACTTGGGGTTAGTTGGGCTTGTTATAGTAAGTTTATTAACCTTGTTGTGTAAGAACACAAAAAGACAATGTAAAAGTAAAATTATCTAACATAAAGTTAAAACTAAATGATAAGGATAAAATAATTAAATAAACTTGTCAAAATTCTATTGGATGAGAGGATATCGACCCATACCCACCTTATCTTTGAAATAAATCAAATCGGAGCAATTAAAAACCGAATTTGGCTTTATAATAAAATAATATTTTTAGTTATTCCAAAGGTTCCCCTCTCCTCCTTTATAAAAGGGCACCTCCTCCCTATCTTCTTCACACCACTTGGAGCCTTCAAGATCGGCCAACCCCTGCCAAATTCTCTTCTCCAATTCCATAGAAACATCCTAGAGGTTCTGGTCTTCTTCAATGAACAATCTTAGTGCCCTAAGAGGAGGTCTCAAAGAGGCGCTTCAAAGAATAGGTAATGTCTGTTACAGATTCTTTCAACTCTATTTCTTCTTCCAGTTCTTCTTATTTAGTTTTTTCATTATGAAGTAATAACATCAGTATAACTCATATAATGATATGTTATTATATGTATGAAACAACCCTATTTCACCATCTATCCATCCTAGGAAAAATGAAATCACCACGCGTGCGTACTTATGGAATACCGTATCAATGAAGTGGTGAAATCTGTTTTTCCACCAACACCTTACATGAATGGGTATAATGGTGTAAGGAATAACTATATATGGTTATTATATCATCATACTGATTCTGATATATTATACCATCCACTCCAATTCTATTAAATAATTATGGGAACGATATCATCGCTCGTGCGTACGTACGGACTACCGTCTCCACAACGCGATGAGATTCATTCTCCATTTTAACCATACATGAATGATCATAAAGTATATATAATGTATAATAATGAAATTTATGGCATAATAATTATACTGGATTTATGTATATATATATATATATATGTATTTCATTTACTTAATTACATTCAATACAAATGGGAAATGAAATCAGCGTTCATGCGTACGTACGGCCTACCGTCTCCATGAACAGTGTATTTCATTCCTTTTATCGATCTATAATAAATATGAATATTATGAATATATATTATATATAAATCATGTTTTACATTCTGGAATTATGTAAATCAGGTTATAAGTAATAATATCAAGAATAACAAGTCGAAACACATACGATAAATAAAATGATTATACCCATAACGCTGCATTAACATTGAATTTACAAAAGAACGAGTAATATAAAGTCATAAGTGAAACATATATGATATCATAACAATGAATATTATTCTATAATAAGTCAATGACATAATTTAAAACATTATACAGGAGGTTCGGATACGTACGAATCATATCGTACCTAAGGTAAGAGAAAATATCACAATCTCATTTTTATCTGAGATTGTTTATACTTTGGTATTTACTAGGGTGTATTTTAACATCCACATCCATGTTACCTCAACATATAATATTTTTCCATCCACCTACATTTGTTTGAATCCAATTTTACCCTTCTGTGAGTTTTAAGTAAAGTATATGAAAAGAATCTTTTGACGTTTATCTTACGAGGTACTTTTTTACTTTTCCGGAAAAAGTACGAGAAAAATGTTTTTTTAACTTATACGGCACGAACAGATTTTTACGGTTTTATAAAGACTTATTTTCATGAACCGTCCACCAAAATATTTCATGTCTATTTTCAACAAAATCCTATTGTTTTAAAATTGAATGACATTTTGTGAAATGAAAATGATTTTGAATAAGAAAGGATATTTTCCTCAACAATTCATTTCAAGTGTTTTATCAAAACCATTTTCTATATAAGATGCCATTATTTCATATGTGTATGTTTCATGTATAATTTCTCTATTATTTACATGGTTTCACTTTTCTGATTATGAAATGATATCCATTTCTTTTATATAGATTATGCGATGATGGGATGATGTTTATGAAACCTATTTCACTTGTTGGGTTATTATCAATGACGTATGTTTATTTTGTGGCACAAGTAAGAATGATTTCATTATGAGATGGGTGGGACCTATATCTCCCTCCAATTCATTAGGTAAAGATTTTATATCTCATGAGATAGACATGGCTGGAACGGCAAGTTAATCTGTTTCAGTGTTATATGACTGAAACGAGGAGTGAACTCGATTCACAATGGGACTTTGTCCACTATGATGGTCTTGGCAGCAATGCCTTGGCTACTATGGAAATCATTACATGTGCTTAATGGATTCCACAATTACATGTTTTATTCCCATGATATTTTATCATGGTTTATGTTCCATTATGATCTATTCCTTATGTACTTCCATGTTTTTGTCGTTGCTCAAAATTTTGATGTTTATACATTGTGTTCATGTTTTTAAGTTCAAATGTATATGGTTTGTTTTATTTTATACATGCATACCCTTACTAAGCATTTGAGCTCAACCTTTATATTTTTTCATTCTTCCAGGATCAAAAGAAAGGTTTTAGGTAAGGAAACAAAAAGTGGACGTTCTTTATGGGATATGTTGAAGATCATTCACCATGATTAGAAGATTACGTTCCATGTTTCCAAAGACACTAAACTATTATGGTCCTTGTGTGTGTGTTTTTTTATGTACTAAGTATTCATAAAAAGTAATGTAATGTCCATGTACGTTAAGCTTTGGGTCTCTACAACATCCCCTCCTGCTGTGGGTCATGTACCTACAAATCATGATCTACTAGATCCATGGTGGCCTCATCCATACCCTTAGGTATTTATACCTATGCATGCTCCTATGGCACCAAACCATTGCCTTCATAATGCTCCATTGGAGCCCATCAAGGTTGAATCCTAGTGAATTCCAATACATGGTCATACTACCATGATAACACACACACAAACACATAATTATATATATATATATATATATATATAATGTAGATAGGGAAAATAGTAACATGAATCATAAACTCACTTCCCTTACCCACCATCAAACCCATGTAACGAAACATACTACTTCTTATGAACATACCTACCCATATTATAACCATGTATAACATATTCCTCAGGTCATTCTCATCCTGACGAACCATTTTTCCTTAATTTGAAAACCTCATCCCCGAACATAGTGATCAACATCACCCCGTATCATCATCCATGCATACTCCTATAATAGCCAAGCTAACATATATATATATATATATCATACCATATAAATATTTATAGTGGTCTACCTACCTAGGATGGTCTAGAAAGATCCCTCCCAAGAGATTCTATGTCAGAAAACATTGCTTAAATTCCTTAGTTGAGACATTAGAAAACCCAACACCTCTTAGCGCAATATAGGTTCCCAATGACAATCATAAAAAATTCTATCATCTCACATTCATATATATATATGTGTGTGTGTGTGTGTGTGTGTGAGTTTTTGTGTGTGTGTGTGTGTCTATGTGTGTAACATTCAACATGCTTATTATATACACAAATAAAGCCATACCATGTTGAGGGTCCATATCAGAATAGGTTACAACCACATCCAAGTTCACCAATCGAGTTGGAAATAAGGTTAAATTTAAAATGAGATAAATAGAACAGTAATTCCCACCCCTAGAAAATTTGTTCACCCCCCGTGTATGGAGAAATAGGACCCAAAAATGAGTTTTAAACCAAGTCTGGCGGATATACTAGTCTACAGTTTATCATATCCTAAATTTCAAAAACAACAGAAATTAAAAGAATTTGGATCCATTAGTATCAAGTCATACACTACTACTAATTACCAATCAATAACTGATCTAATAACATTTTTAGCACCACAACCATTTTATTCCCCTTAAAAGTGCTTTGGGATGAGTTCCATTGACCTTAGCCCCGCCGCCTAAAAGTCTAAAGGATTTCAACTAGAAGTGATGGTGTAATAAGATGATATTGGGAAGACTATACCCTATGGTGATGATATAATAATGGTCTATATAAATATATCCACAGATGAATATTCCAAAGAGATTGTGGACCTGTATCCCACCCATAGAGAAAGAAAATTTAATTGTAACATAAATAATAATAATAACAATGAGCTCAAATTAAACCATTTTCTATATTAAAATTTAACAATATACTATTTCCAAAGAATTCATAAAAATATGTTTTACTAGAAAAAAGCATAAGGGTCACCAATGGACAACCTCAATACATGCATATGATAGAAATTATCTATAAAAGAAAAACTCCAATGGAAACTCTAGCTAATTAATTATCCCATGGTCTATAGCCTTCCATCAAAAGCTAAAAAACGGAATGCTAGTGTCTACCACCTAATCCCAAACTTTTTCATAATAAAAAATACATGATATCTACACACATCCCAATGGTCCTGTGTAATTTGTGAGGATAATATTTGTAGGCCACCACAAATATGTTCCTATATTACATTTTTGATTAAGAAGGTGCATAAAAAAAAGGTAAAAAAATAAAACATCCATGTCACATAAATAACATGCTTCTCATGTACTCAAAACCACAAAGATAATTTCAGATACTTTGGCCAATTCTAAAAAACTATAATGGAATAGATCTTTAACTCATATCCCAAGGAATTCCCCAATGTAAAATAGTCTTGGAAAACCATTAGTTTACACCTATAGTAATGTATCATAGTACCTTGTGACAACTGATATCTCGTGTCCATGTCAAGTAACCGACATCCATAAGGCACACCCAAAAAATAAGAACCCGATCTCTGAGACCCCTATTCGAAAGCACCCGTCAACATGAAGCCTGATGTCCCAATGCACAATGATTCATGTCCATCTAATTATGATACAATTATATCTACAATTAGAATCCCAAGGGACAACAATGTCTGTCCTCCAAAAAAATCATGGCTAATTGGATCTATGTTTGATATGCCTCATCCCCCAACTGACAGTCTCATCCTTTTCATCTATTGGCTCCTCACCATCCCCATGGATTTATAAGAAAATAACCTCCAACCATTACACAAATATAAAACTATCAGTGGTATCTACCCACAAGAGTACTCAATTCCACATCAACTTACGAGTCCTACGGTGTGTACCTATCTCTAAAAGGTTCATTTTCCATCATGGGTGATGGTAAATAAAAAATGAGTCCCCATGACACAATAAACTGGAACCTCGTTCCCCTGCAACTGTTTTATAAAAACTGATATTCATCACCATATCATATAACCTGGTCTGTTCTAACAACCTAACGACCACACTGCCTTAAAACGATGATCGTGCCACCCAACATGTGATCAAAAAAGTGTTAATATATATATATATCATTCCAAACCAATCGTGGCCATCATATCATCTCAGCCCAGATGAGAAGACCCTTCTCATTCCTCAAACCGATCCCGTCAAGATCCCATGGATCTTATCATATGCAATTAATATATATAAAAACTAAATATTTTTTACATGAACATCTATATTCGAATAAATTGACACCCCAACCTAATCATCCCTATGTCCAACCTCTCACAAATCCTCAACCTTTTATATAATTAAGGAACATTGCCATATATATCTCCATTTGGTACAATTAATTAATTAAAGGCAAAAAATAAAATTATTTGGTCATACCCGGACTGACTAATGATTCACTAATGGGAACACCCGCCTAAACACTAGTGAAATCACAAATAAAGGTAATCAACACAGACCTTGTGTTGGGAGACACTCAAACTTCCGATATTAGGCTCTAAATCAGATTGATTTAGATTAAATAGTCGTTTTAGAAGAACAACCTAAATATAGGGTACAACCACTCACATAATTTTAGAACAGCATATGGTGAGGTAAAATAAAAACAATAGGAAAGTGGATTTAAATCCTTAGAAATACTGATCCAATTTCATATACGGACTTCGAAAGAGGGTCCAGATGGTGAATGTGGATAAAATACTAGCCAAAATGAGAAATGCGAGGAAACACCTACTATGTGTGGCCAATGTTGGAGAATGGAGGAAGAAATGTGTATAGTATAAGGAAAGGGAAATTTTAATTTCCCAATATTAATGGGTCTCATAGTTAGTTCACATGGTTTTCTATATCATGCGGAAATCGTGTGCCTCCAGCTGCTTAAGAGCCAAACCCCGCACAACTGGCTCACATGTTTTGATCTGAGTGTCTATTTGGACTTTAATACACATCAATGATTTTATTTTGAAATGATCTATGACATGGTGGTGGGGGGAACCCTGACCTATGTCATGTTAAGGTAAAAAAGGTCCATAAGGCATCTAATTCTTAGTTTTTTTTAACTTGGTACCCCAATTTTTTAACCGTTGACCAAATTTCATCCGCATTTAAGGAGGTTTTTTGGTCGTTTTTATATAGATAATTCATTTTTTACCTGGAAAATATTTTTTTCATTGATAATGGACTTTGTATTTTTATATTTCTTAGTATATGAAAGATTGTTATCATTGAGAGAGCTTATTTTGAGCACTACAAAAAGAATCTTTTATACTTGTGTTTCACATATATTTAAAAATTATCACATATAAATAAGAACATGGGTTTTATAAAATGAAATTTATAGATATTATTTTGTATACAATCAAAATATGGTTTTTCTATAGTTTCCATTGTTGAGATAAGTATTGTAATTCGTGATTTTTTTTTGATATAACTACTATCGATCCCCCATTTATTAGGGGTATAAATATTTTTTGTCAATGATAAAAAGATATGATACTTTTATGTTTCGATAAAATGGGGTTCATTTTATCGACACTAAAAAACACAGATAAAAGAAAAAATAATTAAATAAAAATTGTATTTCTATAAATATATACAAGGACCAACCCTTTTAATCCTCCCTTGAATCCCCCTTTTTAATCACTTACCCCTCCCCTTACCCTTTTATCAGTGCTGGAGACCCTACCATTTTATCAGTTCTAGACAACCTCTTACTCATGAATTCGCTCCACTGCCTTCACCAGGTTTTGAACATGATAACTCCATCTTCACGCATCCATAACATTACCAACGCCCGATACTATATTGTTATATTTTATTTATATATATTTATTTTTTTATACATATATATATATATATATTATTTTTAAATATATTAATAAACCATGTTATTTATGTTTCTATGTTTATAAATACATACATATATATACATGTATACAAATATATATATATACAATTATACATATGTGTGTGTCTATAAATATACAATACTACATATTGTCTCTTTTACATTGCGTAAAGGGAATTTACAGTGCTTTAAAAACATTTTTTCCTAACAATTTTAATATTGGGTCCCTTTTATCATTGCTAAAAATGTTCTGATAAAGTCTCCTTTTATCAGTGCTGAGAATGCACAAAATAAGGTTAATTTAAAAAAAACTACAAAACGGAGTGTGGAACCTCCCCCCTTTTATCAACGCAGAATCCCCCTTTTAAGAAAACTATTCTAGCTTCCCCACCCCTTAAAAAGTTCTAGGAATCCCCCTGCCATAATAGGGACAAAAACCTATATCCCATGGTCGTAGGCACCCCTACATTTGTTGTGATTCAAACATGAGACCTACCCCTAATATTGCTGCACCTTTTCCACTCCCCTATTTCATTTTCTTATGTATTTTATGATATATATCTATATTTATATGTATCTCATAATATTTTTTATCCAAATATTTATATATGTATATAAAAATATTTAGATAAATATAAAAAATATGTTTTGTGTGTCTATGTGTATGTGTGTTTATAAATACATACATACATACATAAATACATACATACCTTCATACACACACACACACACATATATATATATATATGTGTGTGTCTGTGCGTGGATCTATGAATATAATTATACATATTTATATTTATATCTATATATTATATATTAAAATTTATATAAATATATTAGAATAAATAGATACATATATATGTGTTCATCAATACACAGACAAATATATTTATATATATATATAATCATTATATATTACTTAATTGTATATGTATATAAATATTCATACATTTTTATTTTAAATAAACTATATATCATTTTTAATTTATATAAGGTTTATATATTTAGTATTAATATTTACATCTAAATATCATTACATATATATTTAAAAAACTAGATTTTTATGTGTGAATATAAACAAATTATGATTATAATTTTATATTTGTTAATAAATAAAACTTCATAATAAAAAATGATATAATTGAAAAATAATAATATCTATATGAATGAAATCCTTGGGAATAAATTCAATTCCCACTGAAAACTGGCAAAACCCCCCATAAAATATGGATAATGTCCATTGGATGTTAACAGATTGGGATATCCTGACTAAATACTATGTTTTGAAGGCATTATGGTCCTTATTGGGCCTATAAAAATGTAAATTGTGGTTCTACCATGTCTTTAGTGCATATATCTCATAGTAAGATTTTATTTGATATGTGGTAGACCTCAAACGGACACCAAGACCAAATGTTTTGGTCGTTTTAATTTTGAGTTATTATTTCAAATTATTTTAGATATTTTATTAATTATTTTATTTTTTGTTATCTTTAAATTTTTATTATAGGACTATTAATCTATACTAATTAGAAATTATTAATTAATAAGAGTTCTTTAATTATTTTATATGCCAATTCAATAAATAAATGATATATTAGGTGTAAATGACAATTTTTCCTTATCTAAATCATATTTACCAATTATATATTATATTCATATAAATATCAATATATTTATATTAATATGTCAATATATTATTTTTATTAAAATAATTTTTTTTGAAATATACACATTATCAGTGCTATTAAAAAACACTGATAAATACCCCCTATATCAGTGCGACAAAAAATGTGTCGATAATGGGGGTCCCTTTAACAAGGTGAAAAAACTTGCTGAAAAAGGGGATACCTTTATAAGAACTAAAAAAAATCGAATATAAAGGTGTAATTATGATTGTGGTTTTAACATTGTTGGGAGGAAATTTTATCATCAATATTTTTACTGCATATAAAGGTACCCTAATTAACAACGCTTTATAAGCTCTATTAAAGGGTGGCACTATGTAAAACTGTTTCTATGGTAGAGATAATTATATATATATATATATATTTAGTTTCATATATTATATATTAATATTTGTATAAATATAATATAATATATGAAAAATATAAATTTATTTGTTAATATAGACACACACACAAACATATATATATATATAATAATTATATACATATTGTATAGGTATATAAATATTCAAAAAAAATTATTTTAAATAAAATAAATTTTATTTTTAATTTATATATGGATTATATATTTCAAAATATATTTTATTTGTAAATATATTCACATATTTATCTATGAAATTAAATTTTTAAGTGAAAATGTATACCAAGATCTATATATGTGCATATATATAATTATAAGTCATAATAAAATATGAAAGATGATAAAATATTCATGTCATAATATACATATGAGTGTAACCATTGAAAATAAATTGAGACTCCACTATATAATATATAATAAGACTCCCTTAAATGAGGATTACATTCATAAAATGATAATAAATCAGGGTACCCCTATAAAAAACTCAATTTCAGTGGCATTACATACCATTTTTGACCACAAAAAAACAATACAAGTGTTCCCCCCCCAAGTAACTAGGGTTTTAATATTTTCACAAGCTTTGATTTCATATGTAGTAAATCTCAATCATACACGTAGAAAAAAAATTACGGTTTTTTGAATTTTGAGTCATGTTTTCAAAATATTTTAGATTGTTTTTTAATTTATTTAATTATTCTATCATAAAAATGATATTAAATGACTAATAATTAATAATAATTAGGTTTTTTAAATAATTTATATTTTTTAAATATTTTATAAACCATTTTCCATTAACTATATTATGTATTATGTGTGATTACATATTTTATATTATATAAATATTATTTTTAAAAATATATTATATTCATGTTTTTGAAAATTTATTTATATGTGAAAATATGATTTTTAATGATATATATATTTTCTAGGAAATATACATTATATAAGTGCTGAATAAAATCATTTTAGCACTAATAAAAGACATATTTTAACTAGAGTAAAAAATTATTGATTAAGGTACCATTTATCATCACTAACAAAATTGATGACAATGATTGTAATTTTATCATCGATAAATAAGAGAAAATAATAGATTAATTTTTTCATTAATTTTTTTATGGCTAATAAAAGCTATCTTTACCTGCATTTTTCGGCTGATAATGGAAAACAATGGATAAATTCCAATATGTTGTAGTGGAAGTGAATTTATTTTAAAAATTGACTACCATGTCAATGAATGGTTAAAATTAAAATTCCAATTAAGGATTAATGTCTATTTTTTTAATATTATGAAATTATTTTATTATAACTAAAATTTAATTTATGATATTTTATTGTACTGTTTTTATGTATGTTATTGGAAAAATTATTTTTGACTAGATGTGAATAGAGAGTGCAAAATTTGACCGATGTAAAAACATATATTAAATAAATATAAATTAAATAAAAAATAATTATAAAGAAATATTTAATGTGAATTATTGGTGGGTAGGGGAATATTTATAGAATTTTTATCCAAACCCATTTAAAGCATCAATTCATACTAATTTTGGGAGATGGAACATCATATTAATGAAGGAAATCTACTTTCTCCGCATCTTGTTTCGTTCATTTAAATAAGACTTCCATATTGATGCATTAAGATAGGTAGACAGAGAAAATAATAATTCATACAAAACAAAATTTCTTGTCCACTACCCATATTCTAGTCATCCATCCAATATCTTTCAAATCCACACGTGTCATCATAAATAATTCATTGTCATCATTTAGGAGATATTCCATCCCTTCCAACACTAATTTCACATTTTAATATGTTTTTCATGCCGCTATTTCCATATTATACTAGAAATAATTAAGTTAACATGATTAATATAGATAAGAAATAAAAATTTATTTATGAATATGTACTAATATAATTAATAAAATTTAGATGATGTTTAATCATTATCTACATAATTAATAATAAATGAAATGATTGATTAAAAATATGTAATTAAAAATGAATAATTGATAACTAATAAAAACTCATATAAATAAGTAAAATTAATTACTTAATTAATAATTAATGATATGGTTAATAATGAATAAAAAAATTATGAATTTATAATTAATTATATAACTAACAATTAAAAATTATGAAAATAATTGATATGATAAAACATACTCATGATGGCTCAACCAAAGATTTGGAAACCCAAACTCTTGGATCCAAAATTTATTAATCAAGAAGTAAAGGTACAACAAAAATATTTAGGTATAAGTTCAGGTGTGACATAAACACACCCAGACAACAACATTATTACAGCTTCCACATTTGGAAAAAACCATTAATCAATACTTTTTTGTCAGCTTTCTAGACTCTGATACCCCCTATGGTGATACACTCTTCTCCATTCTGACATCTTTGTCTAGGTGAATTCTTTATCCTTCGAGGTATCCTCCTCTATAGTTAATGAAACTCATGTAATAGTTCAGAAGTTTATGGATCATTCAAGGTAAGTTCAATCATCCCTTCTACGTTAAAAGTTGAATCGTCACTCTGATTAAATGATCAATACAAATTCTTCATACATAAGGTCACCCCCATTTGTGAATCAAGAGGAGTGGCATCACATGTTGTAGAATTATTATACAGGACATCGGTCCAAGGATACATTCAAATGGGGCTCTATGCTAATAAACATGTACCTTCATGGCATGAAAATGTAATATTATAGGTCTAGTGGTTGCATGTTAATCGTCTATGTCAACAATCACATAGGTGTGGGTTAGTTTTGGTAGATGGTAATCTCATCTAACTGTGTTAAAAATTATCTTCTTAAATAATTACAAGTTATTTTTATTCCAAATAATTAATTATATTATTTATATTATCAAATATTGTTATTTAAATTATTATATATCATTTTTATTAATCACACATATTTTTAATAAATAATATCCATAATTTTGTATTATTATTCATAATTCGTTATATACTATTATTCAATTGGTCGTAAATTGAAAATTTATTATCACATGAAAAAATCAAAAAAAACATATATTAAGATTGTATATATTTTAGGTGAAGGGGGTACAAGTACAAAAAAACACACAATCACCACATGCACCCATATCTTTAATAGATAGGTCATAGTCTCCCAAGGGATAACCTACACATCAAGCCCATTATATAGAAATCCTACAGACCTCGTACATATGAGACCCAGAGGCCCATTATACATTATGGCCCATGCTCATTGTCCACATTGATTTGCCATCATATTAAGCATTTTGTCACCACTACCATGGAATCCTACCTTCAATATCATGAACATGTAGCACTTTAGTTTACACGAATAACTAGAATGAGCATCCCTTAAAGTCCAACAGCAGACAAGCTCATTCCTCCCACCGCCTCATCAGACGCATTGGTAGTTCAATATACACTAGTGAAGAAAACGTTTTTAATGTCACCATTTTTGACGTTGGTTATGTATAACTGACGTCAAAATCTGTGATTCATGGTTTTTTACATCGTTTATTTTATAACCGACGTAAAAAATACAGAGGGTAAATTTTTTTACTTTGGTTTTTTTAATAACCGACGTAAAAAATCCCGCGCATTCGTTTTTCACATCGGTTATAAATTAACAGATGTCAAAAAACCAAAGCGCCAAATTTTTTATGTGGGTTATTTGATAACTAGCATAAAAATGAGGTATCTACAAATTTTTTAGGTCGATTATAAAATAACCGACTTGAAAAAGGCGGCATCTAAGGCCTTTTTGACGTTGGTTATTAGATAAACGACATATCAACCCAACAAGAAGCATTGTTTACATGGGTTATATTATAACCAACCTAAAAAACCAATACCTGACAGATATTACGTAGGTTATAAAATAAATGACGAAAAAATTGTGGTTTCTAATGTGTTTTTTATGTCGGTTAGATAATAACCGACGTAAAAGACCAATACGCTGATTTTTTACATCGTTTTTTTATAACCGACCTAAAAATATCTGTATCTGATACATTTATAATGATGGATGTTATAATAATTGACATTATAAATGCAATAAAAATTGTTTATAACATCAGTTTTTAAATAACCGATGTTATAAAACATTTAAAAAATTAACACGTCTCTTGGATTGTCATTTTTGATTTTTCGATCGAAATATCGTCGACTCGTCTCTCTCACGCGGAAAACCCTAATCGACTCTTCGATCTCATTTCATTAAACTTGTTTTTCCATTATTATTTATCATATTTACTCTCCTCAGATCTATCATCTCCATTCGCAACACTAAAGGTAAACCTCCCACGACTTTATTTTGTTCGTTTTTCTGGGATTGTCTATATTTACGTTTTGTGATTTTTTTGTTTAAACTAGGTAATATTCTTCAATTTCAAACCCTCTTACCATGTTTTTCCATCATCATATTAATTATTACCACCGGATCTATTTGATCAACTCGCAATATTCATGTAATCCTCACCTACTTCTATTTCGTTTGTTTTTGCTTCACAGATGCCCGTCATTGATGGTAATTTTTGTTCTCATTGACAACTAAATATCTCAATCATCTATATTACTGCAATGTATATGTAAACCATTGTGATACACCCATTCCATGTACCAGTGTGATTTATTTTATAATTATATATGGGTTTTCATGGTGTAATGTTTGTTTTGGATCCTTTGTCGTTTTTATTTTGGGAATCACTTTCTTGTTGTTCAATAATCTATTTCTGTCACTTATTTTCGTGGACTAATAAAAGTATTTATATTCTATTAAAACACGATTCATTGCATAATAAAGAATTTTAAACTAGTAGGAGATACAGTTCATGGTTCTCATTTTTAATAATGGAATGATCCCAAAACTAGTAGCATGAGGTTAAAATCCCTAGATATGCCAAAACTAGTAGCTGGAGGTTAAAATTTCATGGATCTGGGGGGTTGTCAAGAGGGTTGGTGGCTGTCCCGGGGGTTGGGGGTTGTACAGAGGGTTGGGGGCTGTCCAGGGTGTCCATCAAGGTGGTTGGGGGGGGGGGGGCTTGTCTAGGGGTGTGTGTGTGTGTGTGTGGGGGGGGGTCCAAGGGTGTGGAGGGGTTGTCCAAGGAGTGTGTGGGGGTGGGGCTTTCCAAGGGGGTGGAGTCCTGTCTAGAGGGTTTGGCGGGTTGTCTGGTGGGTGGGGCTCTTTAGAGGGTTGGGGGATGTCCAGGGGGTGTCCTAGGCGGTAAGGGGTGGGGGTGGTGTCCAGGATGGGTGGGGTTGCTGTCCAGAGGGGTGGGCACTGTCCATGGGGTGGGGGCATGTCCAGAGGGGTGGGGGGCTGTCTAGAGGGGTGGGGGTGGTCAAAGGGGTGGGGGTTGTCCAGAGGGTTGGTGGTGTCTAGGGGGGGTGTCCAAGGGGGTGGTATCTAGGAGGGGTGGGGCTGTCTAGGGGGGAGGGGGATGACCAGAGGGGTGGGGAGATGTCCAGAGGGGTGGGGGCTATCCAGGGGGTGTGGGATGTCGAGATGGTTGGGGGGCTATCCAGAGGGTTGGTGGTGTCCAGGGGGTGTCCAAGGGGGTAGGGGTGGGGGTGATGTCTAGAGCGGTGGGGGATGTCCATGGGGTGGGGGCTGGTTAGAGGGGTGGGGGGCTATCTAAGGGGGTGGTGGTGTCCAGGGGGTGTCCAAGGGGGTGGGGGTGGTGCTCAGAGGGTTCGGGGGGCTGTCCAAAGGGTTTGGTGTGTCGATGGTGTCCATGGAGTAGGGGGGGGGGATTCCAGGGGGGGTGTGTGTGTATGGGGTGGGGGTTCAAGGGGGTGGGGTGTATAAGGGGGTGGGGGGGCTTTCCAAGGGGGTGGTGGCCTTTCCAGAGGGTTCTGGGGGCTATTCAGAGGGTTGGGTGTGTCCATGGTGTCCACGAAGGTAGGGGTGGGTAGTCCAAGGGGTGTGTGTGTGTTTGGGGGGGTTCTAAGGGGGTGGGGGTGGGTTTCCAAGGGGGTGGTGGCATGTCTAGAGGGTTTGTGGTTGTTTGGGGGTGTGTGTGGGGGGGGGGGGGTTGTCCAAAGGGTTGGGCGATGTCCATGGGGTTTTCCAAGGTTGTAGGAGGTGGGTGGTGGTGTCCAAGAGTGTGGGGTTATCCATGAGGGATGGGGGGTTCCAAGGGTGTGGTGGTGTCTAGGGGGTGTCTAAGGGGGTGGGGGTGGTGTCCAGGGGGTGGGGGATAAGTGTCAGTTTGGATTGACTACTGCATTGTGGTTTGTGAGATTATGACATGATGATAGTATTGTTGCAAGGATATTAGTGTTGGAATATGATTCTATTTGGTTATATATATTTTGACTAATCATCGACTATGATAAAATTATGGGTTATTGGGGAGACCATGTCATGGTTTTCAAATATGCGTACTTATCCGGACCCCATTGTGTCTTGATGATTGGATATACATTATGATTTTGTCCATCTATGTTTTTATTTTAAATTTCATTTCATTCTTCGGTTTACTCCATTTAATCAAATTTTCTATCAACCATTGGAGGCCCCATGGGTTTCTTTGATTCAATGGAATTTTAAACTATTATATCTAACTATATTTTCTTTTTAAAATAATATTCAAGCTTATTTTTGTAAATAAGCATAGATTAGTTTTATAAATCATAATTTTTTTACATTCAAATTTTGATTTTTTCATATAAACGTATATTTTTCTTATCTTAAAAAGATGTATAATTTTTATATTTGGAATAGGTAATAATAAGTCGAAGTGGGATTACAACACATCAAATGAGAAATAAATATGAGGATGGCGTTGATTCCTTTTTAGAATTTTCTAAATGAAATGTTTCAAGAAGTGACATTTTTTTCTATCTATGCCTGAAATGTTTGAATATGATGAAGTTGAAATGTATAGAGATAAAAGATCATCTGATTTGTCATGGTTTTAATTAGAGTTATAGACATTGGATTTGGAATGGAGAAACTGGATGGAATTTCACTAATTATGATTATTTGGAAGATGGTAACTCCTATGGAATTTAAGAAATGATTCGCGATATTGTAGTAGAACGAATTGAGATAGAACTGATAATTGTGCGTCTATATGGTGATGCTGAAAAACCATTATATCCTAGTTGTACTGATTTTACAGTTTTTTATTGGTGTTAAGGTTGATTAACCTGAAGGAAAAACATGGATGGAGTGACAAAAGATTTACAAAGCTGCTACAATAGATGAAATACATTCTTCCAAAAGTTAATGATCTTCCATATTCAAATTATAAGGCCAAGAAAATATTATGCCTGATGGGATTGGAATACAAGAAAATGCATTCCTATCCAAATGAATGTATTATATATATAAAGGAATATGAATTTCTTTCATAGTGTCATAAATTTGGGACCTCACGGTATAAGGTGAAAGAAAAATCACAGGCTAATGTATAGATTACAAAGATCCCTTAAAAGGTATTTTGGTATCTTCATATAATTCATTGTTTCAAAAGTTTATTTTCTAATTCACATGATCAAAAAAGTTTATGATGGCATGCTGATGAGTGGTTATGTGATGGAAAAATACATCATCTAGATGATTGTCTACAATGGAAGAAAATTGATGGGCAGGATTATACATTTGAAAATGAATTTAGAAATCTCAGACTAGGGTTGTGCACATATGGAATGAATCAACACCGAACCCTCTATAGCACATATAGTTCATGGCCTATTTTATTGGTAATTTACAACCTCTCTCCTTAAGTTCGTATGAAGTAAAAATAGTCTACATGGGACTTCAAATGTTCATGCCTACGGATCACCCTTATAAAAGACTAAAAAAGGCATTCAATGGCTCACAATAATTTGATATTTCTCCAAAACATTTATCCCCTGATCAATATTTTTAGAGGCTGAAAAAACGTGATGTTACATTGGGAAAGACCTAGAAATATGGTAATGGTAGACATATTTGGAAGAAAATGTCAATATTTTTGGAGCTACCATATTGGGGATATCATGAAGTTAAATATAATATTGATTTCATGCACATGGGGAATAATATATTCTATTTTTTGATTGGAACATTGATTGATATTAAATGAAAGAATAAAGATGGGTTGAATGAAAGATTAGACTTACTATCAATTTGAATACGTTTGGAGTTAGCCCCCACTCCTAAAGGATGATGAACATTTCATCCCCTGGATTTTCATACATTATTGAAGAGGGAGAAAATTTTCTTTTGTCAGTGTCTTCATGATATCAAAGTGCCTCAAGGTTATTCTTCAAATGCAAAAAATTTTGTCTCATTGAAGGAATTGAAGTTGATAGGTATAAAATCACATGATTTTCATGTCATGATGCAACAAATTCTACCAGTTTCATTGCATGGAATATTTCCCATCCATGTTAGAAAGATGATAATAAAGTTGTGTTATTTTTTCAATTCAATTTGTAATAAGGCTCTTGATGTGAATGTTTTTGAATATTTTGGAAAAGGATGCAATTTTTATACTTAGTCAATTGGAAATGTATTTTCCTCAAATTTATTTTTATATAATGGTGAATTTAATGATTCACCTGGTTCGAAAAATTAATCTTTGTGGACCTATATATCTTCGTTGGATGTTTCCTTTTTAAATTTATATGAATATACGGATGCGGTATGTTAAGACTCTATATCGACCTGAAGACTCCATTATTGTAAAGTATATTTTTGAGGAGGTTGTTGAGTTTTATTCGAGCTACGTGGCTGTGGTGTAGCACATAGGTTTGCCTCTATCTCGCCATGAACGAATTAATAATGAGGGAAAGGGGATTCCTGGCATGAAAGTCAAATCATTGTCAGCTGAACAGATGAAGAATTTAGAATTATACGTCTTGAATAACATAGATGATGCTCAACCATATATCACATTGCATATTAATGAGTTGAATCAATGTCATCCAGTGAAGAAATAAATGTGGATTTTTAATTAGCACAACAAACCATTTTTTGTCATGGCTTAAACAGACCTTTCCTAGTAGATCAGATGTATCAGAGACATTAAAATTGATTGTGGGTGGTCCATTTTAAAATGTGATAACATGGTCTGGTTATGAAATTTAATGGAATATACATTTCATATGGAAGCTCAAGACAACAGAAGTGTAGTTCAGAATAGTTGCGTATTGGTATTTTCAAAAGCAATGCATTTTTAGAGTGTTACAGGACAAAAATACAATTTCTCCATCAAGTGGATATTATGGAGTGAATGAAGAAATATAGGAGAGGATGATTACTTTAAAATTAATTATCTTGTTTTTTAACTATAACGGTTTATCATAAACAATAGTGTCAGTCACAATAAATTCGGAATGACAATTGTTAATCTGAATAGATTGGAAGACACATCTGATTCTTTTTATAATGGAAACACATGAAAAAACAAATTTCTTTTGTAGTAGATCAATCAGATATGTAGTGGTCTGTTGTTTTAAAAGGGAAAACAATATGTTTTTGATGATAAACATGATGAAGATGCTGATTTATGTAAGATCCCTACTTCCATGGAAAGGTTAACAGATCATTATGATGATCATGTTGAAGACATGGTTTGTGACATAAGTAATGATCACGACGAAGGAATTTTGGAAAAAAAATCAATCTTTATATTCCTAAAATTATTGGTAACATATGTTTATGTCTTGTTTACATTTATATTTTTCATAAAAAGTTAGATATGGTAAGTTTTTTCTTTATTAAAACATGTATTAAAAAAGTATATGTTTTTGTATGTTTTAAGTTTTTTTTAGTTTACATTATCATCTTTACCATTACATGACTTATATATCTATTATTTTTGTTTAGTGGCAATTACATTACCATTTCTACCACGTTTTTCTAGGTTTACCATGTTTACCATCTTTACCATCATTACCATCTTTAACATTGTTTAACATCCTTACCATATTAACAATGTTTACAATTACGTAACATAGTACAATTTTCTATTTTATGATTACAGTTGTATTAAAAAATTTGAATTTGTATATTTGTGAACTAATGTTTGTTTTTTTTTGATTTAAAGGATAATGACATATCATTCAGTTGGTCTACCCACATGATTTTGGAGATGATCATATTTGTCATAACTCTGTGGAGGAACATGTCACATTCTCCTCTTGATGTTACCCAATCTTCCTCATGTGATCCTATTACAATAATGAGTTCGGAAGATGGTAAACATGGGTGCAATCATTTTCCAAAATTAGAACTTTACTGTACATAGTATCAGAGGATACTCGTTCAGTTTAATGATGATGATATTCCTAGAGGTCCAAATGTAATAGATTTTAAGAGTTTTGTATCAACTCTATATAATAGAAAAGTAAGACTTTTGTATGATGACTAGAGATGTGTGGATAAAGCGATATTCTCTCAATTGTGGGACATGATTTTGGTATGATCATTTTTCTATTGTTGGACTATTCTTTAAATTTTTCTAGTATATATAATTTGATTAAAATCTTCTTTATCAGATGAAATTTGATATTCCTGACAATGGAGTAGTTAAGAAGAAATGATTATCAATGGCTGTAAGGAGATGGAGGGATTTCAAATCAAAACTCTCATATGATTTCATTTTTGGTCAGAGGATTCATGAAAATCCATGTCGTATATATCCTTTTATAGAATAAAAAACATTGGAGACAGTTGGTTGAAAGTAGATGAAAAGATTAATTTTTGGTAAGGGCAGTGTAAACGTTTATAATCTTTCTTATATAGATGATCTTATTAATGTTTAAACGTTTATAATCTTTCTTATATAGATGATCTTATTAATGTTTTGTTAATGATTTATTATTCTTAAATTATAGATAAAAAAAACGAATGCTCATCTTGAGATCCAAACTAAAAATGTATACCCTCATAGTTTATCTCGGGGAGGGTATGCATTTTTGGAAAAAAAAATGATGGCTGAAAAATTTCAACAATTAAGAGCTGAGCCTTCAAGATTTGGAGAGGTGGCCCCTCTATCAACCCCATATAGTCATGAAAAATGGAAGAGAGCACGGATGGGAAAAATAGGGAAATGCCTTTCGGAAGAGTCGAGAATCATTGCTAAGACGATTATAAGAAATCTATTTTATTTATTTACGTTTTCTATTTTCTTCATATAATTTCAAACATTATAGAAATGTTCAATGAATTAATACATGACTCTCTTGTGGAGTAGAGCTCACAGGGGGTATTTACAGCTACTGGGAGGCAAGATATTTTATATGTAGAAATTTGAAAGCCCAAACATCCTGGTCGTGTAAGAGGATATCTGGTAGGTGTATCAGTAAGAACAGTGATGCCACGTTCTTTAAATTCTAACATTGAGGGTGTTTATATAAAAATAAAATCCTTGGAGGCTGAAGTTCATAATATTAATGTGATGATGGAGGAAAATATTAGAGCATCCATAATGTCTATGTTTGCAGACATGAAAAGACAATTTCAGACTGAAACTCCAACTCCACCACCTCCCCTTGCAGACCCCGATATTTATCCTCCACCTCCGCCAGTAGGTCCCACTCCCCCACCTCAGCCTATGGACCACATTTTTCATCCTACTCCTCCGCCCCAGCATCCTACTTATTTTGAGTTTTCTTTTGATGATCCTAAACATCATATAGTTGCATATAGGTTGGTATATTGTATATGATATATAGTTCATCATCAAAAATTAGAGGTAGAGAATCAGAGGGTCACTGTACAGGATATTACAGATAGATCAGCACGAGTACCATTACCTACAGATGAGTTGATGACAGTTGGACATAGTATCAACCATTTTTAAATTTGACCATCCAAACTTCTTTGACTCATTGACATATTGGTATGAATGTTATATCTTTTATTTTTTTATTAAAGTTGGGTTATCATTTGGAAACTAATATAATTTTCTATTTATTTTTACAGGAATACTTAAAAGGTAATGAAATTATATATAGACATCAACAACGAAAAATGTGTATGACATCAGATACACATTCTAGTGGTATTCACAAATTGTTATGATTTTCAGAATTGTTGGCAGGTCATAATGAGTATCCAAAGGAAGCTCATGTTTGTAGACGTGCAATAACTGTAGTGATTATGAAAACTGATATCATGGATCTTGTTACTGGAGATAAGTTGGTCGTCAAATTGTTTCAAAAAATTTCTATGTATGTCATAACACCTTTTCCATATGTTTTATTTATTAAAAATGTATACGTATGTCTGTTTTTATTAGGTATAATTATAAAATTTGTGATTGGAATGAGCTGACAAAAGTATATGGATTTGTGGACCCGCAATTGATTTCCCCTTAAGCATGTGCATTGGATGAGGAATAAAGAATTATTTATATTGCTGAAAGACATGAACAGAATATTGTCACATAATATAGGATGATGCTTTTTTGTGAGAGGTATGAAACAAATCTCTCTCAAAGAGTTCATTATATTTTAACATAAAAAACCACTAACCATAAATTTTCTTTTATCAGTGATCATTGGATGTTAGGGGTTTTTTTCCCAAGGGAGAAAACACATTATTGGATATGATCTATCCATGATGATGTCTGGAATGTTTTATGAATATATTGGAAAAATATGTTTTATTTTCTCAATAGTTTTATATATTATAATGAATTTTAAATTTATCCAATCATATTATTTTATAATAGTGGATGGGACTACTTGCGAAAAAGAAAAAAAGAAAAGTAGTGAAAAGATCAAATATGTAAATGTGAAGGAAAATATACATTTATAAATTGAACTTTTTATTTATTAAATAAAAATAATATAGTGAATTTACACTCATTAAAACAGAATTGTCATGAAGAACAAGGCATCATCGAATGTGGATATTATATGTTAATATTTATGTATGAAATAATAACAACTGGGACATTTGTGAACTTTAACCTGGTAAGATTTACTTTTAAACGTTTCCATAATATTTAAATTTTATTTATTCATTATACACATTATCTACTATCCCCTCCATTTTTAGCTATTTGATGACCCTCAATGCTATACTGCTCAAGAAAACAAACACTTACATGTGGAGTGGTCTAATTACTATTTAGGTTTGATTGAATTTTAGTTGTTTGTAGTGTAAAATGTATTTTTGAATATTTTCATTGTAATTTTTCATACGGTAACATTTTATGTTGGATTTAGTATTTTTATGCTGACAGTGTATTTTTTAATTCTTATATATATGAAAGTTTAATTTTGATCTACTTCATGTTTTGGTCTACTTATGATGTTTTTTTTGGTATGGATTCTGGTCTGGGGAGGAGGGGTTCCAAGGGTGTGGGGGGTGTTCAGTGGGGTGGGGGTGTCCAGGGGTGTGGGAGGGCTGTCCAGGGGGGTGGGGGTATGGGGTTTCCATGAGAGTGGGGTAGTCCAAGGGGGTGGGGGCGTATCCTAGAGGGTGGAAGGGCTGTCTAGGTGAGTGGGTGGTTGTCTAGGGGGAGTCTAGGGGTGTGGGGGTGTCTTGTGTGGTCAGGGGGGTTTCTAGGGGCGTGGGAGCACTGTCCAATGGGGTGGGGGGTTGTCTATTGGGGGGGAGGGGTCCATGGTGTCCATGGGAATGGGGGGTGGGCTGTCTAGGGGGGTGGGAGAGGAGGGTCCACCATCTCCTGAGGGGATGAACGCCGCTGAATGGTATTCATCACTCCCAGATGTGACTCATTTTGAGAGCTCAAGCTTCACATGTGGGAGTGATGATTACCTTCCAGCTGCATGCCCCCGAGGGGGTGTCTAGGAGGGTTTCCAGGAGGGTGGGGGTGTCCTTGAGCGTGGGGGTTGTTCAGGGGGTGGGGGTTGTCCAAGGGTGTGGTGGGGGAAGTCTAGTGGGGTTAGGGGGTTCTGGTCTATTTTTTCCAACTTTTTGTCATGATTCAAGCGTTTGAGAGGGATGTCAAGGGGTGTGGGAGTGTTGTCCTAGGATGGGGGGTATACATTAGGGTGTGGGGGGGGGGGTTCTTGGGGTGTGGGGGCTGTCTTGGGGGTGGTTGGGATGTCCAGGGGTGTGGGGGGTTGTCCAGGGGGTCGGGGAAGTCCGAGGGTGTGGGGGTGTCTTGGGGTATGGTGGGGGTTGTCCAGTGGGGTGAGGGGGGCTGTCCAGGGGTTGGTGGGGTGTCCAAGAGGAGGGGGGGTTGTCCAGGTTTGGTGGGGGCTGTCTAGGGGGTGGGGGTAGTCCAGTGGTGTGGGGGTGTCTAGGGGTGTGGGGGGCTATCCATGGGGTGGTGGAGAAGTCCAGGGGTCGCGGGTGTCCTTGGGTGGGGGGGGGGGGTCAGTACAGGGGTGTGGGAGGTGTCCAGGGGTGTGGTGGGGTGTCCAGGGGTGTGGTGGGGGCTATCTAGTGGGTTCATGGGGTTCTGGTATGTTTTTGGTAATTTTTTGGTCTATTTCAGGGGTGTGGGAGGGCGTACTAGGGGTGTGGAGTGTTGTCCAGCGGTGGGGGTATACAGAATGGCGGGGGATGTCTAGTGGGTGGTGGGGATGTCCAGGGATGTGGGGGGGGGGGGGTCCAGGGGTGTGGTGGGAGAAGTCCAGTGGGGTGAGGGTGTTGTGGTTTGTTTTTTTGGTTACTTTTTGGTTTGTTTCAGGGGCGTGGAGGGCTTTCTAGGGGCATGGGAGTGCTGTCCAGGGGGTGGGGGTTTTCTAGTGGTGTATGGGGTTGTCCATGAGGTCAGGGGGTAGTACAGGGGTGTGGTGGGGGCTGTCTAGTGGGGCGAGGTGGGGGGGGGGGAAAGGTTGTCCAAGGGTGTGGGAGTGTTGTCCTGGGTGTGGGGGGTATACATGAGGGTGGGGGTTGTCTTGGGGTGTTTGGGGCTGTCCAGGAGGTCAGGGGGCAGTCCAGGGGTGTGGTGGGGCAATCTAGTTGGGAGAGGGGGGTTGTTCAGGTGGTGGTGGGGGGCTGTCCAGTGGGGTATGCTTTAAATGTTGTCAATGTAAATGCATAATTATGCTTTGGTAATTGTTTTTTTCTACTTTTGTTTTGGTGGTACTAATTCTTAATTTGGTTTCTGGTTGTTTCTGGGTAGAGAAGAGGACTATATTCCCTTTAAAAAAATTGGTCTTCCACATCGGTTATTTTATAAAAAATGTGATAATGGAATGGTGAAGGGTTTATCATGTTGGTTATTTGAATAACCGGCGTGATAAACACCTGGGGAATGGTTTATCACATCGGTTATTTAATAACAGGCATGATAAAACCCTCAGACTGGTTTATCATATCAGTTATATAATAACCTACTTGATAAACCATTTCCCAGGGGTTTATCACGTCGATTATTTAATAACTGACGTGATAAACATCTCTAGCACTGTTTTATCACATCAGTTATATAATAAGTGACGTGATAAACACCCCCTGGTTTATCACATCATTTATGTAATAATCGACATGAAACGGCATGGGAAATGGTTCATCACATCAGTTATTATATAACTGATGTGATCAACACCCTCGCACTGGTTTATCACGTCGGTTATATTATAACGGACGTGATAAACCTTCCCGCATGGTTTTTTCAGGGCAGTTAATTAATAAACAATGTGATGAACACCATAATGTTATGTTTTTTACGTCAGTTTTTAAATAACAAACGTAAAAAAACAATATTTATAACGTCATATTTATTAACATCAGCTTAAAAACTGACATGAAAAATGAAAAATAACCGACATAAAAAACTTTTTCTGCACTATTGATATAACCGCTATACCACTGCCCCAACTGTCATGTATAGGTTCCTTTTCCCATTCACTAGTCCCTCAACCAGACTGATCAGCCCTTTAACTTTCATCTACTGTCTCTATATTCCTACACCAGCACATGTAGTCATGGTTATGCTCATGCAATCAACCACAATGGAGTTCATATCACCGCCTCCCAACATGGAATAAGCAATAGATATCAATCATAGTGACTTCCGATATAGTTTCACATCATCGAAAAAATTATTGAGATGAAAATGATACCTGAGTTTTTACTACGTGACCTTTTATCTTGTGATTATCATTTAACTACAACCAATGATATAACATCCTTTGGAGAGTTAAAACAACAATTGTTCTATCACATGTCAATGATTGTGGAGAATAAGACATTGAGTATAAGGTTCAACATAGAAATACTATACTCATCCCTAGGAGTAGGATGGAAAACACATTCATTCATGGTACAAATAGTTTGTCTGTATTCACTATGGATAAACATGTTGATGCATTGGCCACCAAGCCTACCAACCAGTACGCCACGTTCATTTTAGAGAATTCTGTGACAACCAATGTGAAGGATTTGAGGGGGGAATTTCAAGGACATTCTCAAAAAGTAACATATGTGCACCATGTTTCTAGAGTTGTGAACAATGCTTTATGTTTTAAAGATCTAGTGAATATGATAGGAATTTTAGGGGTGATTCACCGAAACAAATATTCAGATTTAATAGTGTGAAAAAGGAATTTAATATCACTAAAAAATCGTTTAAACTCATAATTTTTGAAGAGTGGTCCCATTTATCTACACTACTTTGCACTACTAAAGGCCCCACCTGATTCGTTGTAATATAATTATAATATAACACTAAAGAAACCGACAAACTATACAGAAAATATATAATTTTATTGAAATTAATTTTACATCATGAATACAAAGAAAACACTACTATATACATTTCAATCAATTTCTTGTATAATTTCATTTACAATTACTATACACAAACATTTAAAAAGATTAATGATTCATCATATTTGGAACCCATGAACCTCTATAAAAAAGGCACTCCCATGGTATCTTTTTCCAAAAAAATATCCTCAAACCTAATGAAAGAATAAACCTATATAAGAAAAAAAATATTATGTTAGTAATATTATAAAGAAAAAAATTGAATATTGAAATGAATGAATACATGAATAAATGTCAACTTTAAATAAAAATATAGACATGGTGTTTTACCATTCACACAGTGGATTATATTGAGGTACAGTTAATACCAACATGTCACAAAAGAGTTAGGGATAACTTTTTTAAGTATCATAATAATTCAAATCCATTTATTTGGTTTTGTGTGTGTAAATTTTTATATTTAATGAAATTATTTTAAATTTTAAATGAAGGAACATTTGGAGTTATATCGGTAACAACATGTGTGATATAGAGTTGAGGTTTATTCCTACACATCATAAATTACTAATGGATCATTATCCAAATGTATCAATATATTGTGAATGAGGTTTCTCAGATTTCAGTATGTTAGTATTGTTTTTTACTATAAATTCATTTCAAATTGTAAACATGAAATTTCTATTATACCAGTCGCATCATGTGTCTATTTGTTGTGAGAATAATTTCTACACATCAAAAATGACTTATGTGTAATGCACATAAATTATTGAGTCATCAGGAGGAAATTTTGTTGGTTTTCAGTGAGTGACACATGTTTTAACTAAAATGTCAATTTTAATCTTATAACAACCACATTAATTCATGAAAGTCACAATATGCATTAGATTTATGTAATAGTGATTCTTATATGTCCCAAATGACATATAATTAATTTTCATAAAGTATCAAAACAATCCAAACAAATTTCTTCCTTTTTGAAAAGGTCAAATATCCTTGTAACTAAAATTGATATTATTTTTAAATAAAAGGGCATAAATGGAGTCATCCCATCCACATCATGTGTTAGATTTAGGTTAGTCTAATTTGTACACATATAAAATGACTTATGAATCATTAGATAAATTTTTTAAAAAATCTGAATGTGTTTTCTTAGTTTTTTGTATGTCATTTGTCAGGTTTACTAAAATTTTTGTCAAATTTTAAAAACAAAGTGCACTTGGAGTCATACCTGTCACATCGTGCATCATATTGTGGTGTGTGTGATTCCTACAGATCTCAAATGACAAATGGATCGTTTTACTAATGTATAAATATGATACGAATGATTTTACTATGTATTCAGTATGCCACACATACTTTTTGTTAAGATTAATGTTAGTTTAATATTAAAACACAATTGTTGTCCTATCAATCAAACCATGCATTAGATTGAGGTAATTTTTATTAATACACATCATAAAATGTCTTATGGATAGTTTTTTATAAATAATAAAAAAATATGAATTAATTTTCTCGATTTTTGACATCGTTATATTGTCATTTTTTTGAAAATTGATGTCAATTTTTATTAAAAAAAGTTTCATTTGGAGTTATACCAGGGATATTGTGTGTTTTATTATGGTGATGGTGATTCATACACATATTAAATGACACATTGATTGTTTACCTATAGTATAAAAGCAATATGAATGTGCATTCTGGGGGTTTAGAAGGTAAGTTGTCCTTTTTCTAAAAATTTATGTGAATTTTATATCAAAAGACACACTTAGAGTCATAGCAGTTATACTATGAGTCAGATTAAAGTGAAGATTACTCCTATATGTGTCAAATTACTCATGGATCATTTTCCTAAAGTATCAAAACAATCGGAAGGATTTTGATTTGTTTTCAGTATGCCACATGTTCATTTTTGTAAAACTAATATCAATTTAAAATAAAAAATCACACATAGAGGTATATTTTTCACACCGTGTATCAGATTAAGGTGTGGTTGCTCCTATAAATCTAGAATGAGAAGTATATTATTTCATAAATTATAAAAAGAATACAAATGAATTTTATCTATTTTGAGTTGTTCATTTGTCCTTCTTCTAAAATTGATGCCAATTTTAAATAAAAAGACACACATTGAGTCATAACATTCACACCATGCATCACATTTTGGTGAAACTGATTTCAAGATGTCTCAGATGACATATAATCATTTCAGTAATGTATCAAATCATTACGGATAACTTTGCCTAGTTTTTTAGTAGGTTAGTTATTTTTTTTTATAAAACTGATGTCAATTTTAAATAACAATATGAACATGGAGTCACACCGGTCACACCATGAATCATATTGAGGTTTGACTGATTCTTATAAGCCTCAAATGACATACATATTGTTTTTCTAAATTATTACAATAATCCTAATGTTTTTATAGGTTTTTAGTATGTTGCCCTTAATTTTTTTACTGAAATTTCATTTTGAAATCGATACACGCACATTCGATCATATCGATCAAATCATGTATCATTTTGAAATGAGACTGATTACTACATATAAAAAATCATTTATGAATTGATTTACTAATCTATCAATAAAATTTGAGCATGTTTTCTCTATGTTTTGTGAGTGACACATTTTGAAATAAAATATCGACTTGAAACTAATAATGAACACTTTGAGTCAAAATAAGCACAAAATGTATAATATTGTGGTACGAATGATACCTACAATTTGAAAATTAATTTTTTCTTATTTTCATAATGATTAATAACAATATGATTACGTTTTTTTAGTTTTGAGTATGTCAATTGTCTTTTTTACTAAAATTCATGTCAATTTATATAAATAAAATCACATTGAGTCATACAAATAATAAAATGTGTTTGATTGAGGTGATACTGATTCTTATACATATCAAAGTCTCAAAAATATCATTTCTATAAATTTTTTTCGGATTACAAATTTATTTCCTTGTTAAACTACCGACACTGCATATTGTGTTAATTTTCATATCCGAAAAAACATTTTATTAGTTGAAAACCAAAATAGTAGTGTATGATCGTCTTCCCATTATATCCTGATAAGTTGCCACAATGGGCACACAATTTTACTCTAAACATCTGGTTTTAAATAAGGGAATGTTTTTTATAAGAAAATTCACTCAATATGCAGTGCTGGAAGTTTGAAAATGAAAAGAAAAGTAAAGTATGATAACATTGGCAAAATAGAATATGTTATCTATTTTGTGGATTCGTTCATATAGTTGGAAAAAAATGTAAAATCCCAACAGACCTGTGAAAAATAAATAATTATTAGATATAGAAAGATATTGATATTTACTTACAAATAATAGATAAAATGAATAAAAAATTAACTAAATAACTAGTAGGAAATCACCCGTTCCGGATGGTTTCATAAATTATTGACCCATTTCGTTGTCATCATCATCTCAATTACAGTCTCAAAGTCCAAAATCTCATGGGATTGAGAATATTTGAACAAACCAACCCAACTTCTACAAAGGAATCCAAATTTAAACGAAAACAATACTTATTTGTGTAATTCTAAAAAAAATAAATAAATCATAAATATGAAACAATAAATTACATATATGGATTTAAAATATTCATTCTATTTGTGTATATTCTAAAATCACAAATGTAGCCCATCTATTTATATGATAATCTATATCATCTTGTGAAGAAGATTTGGTTCTCTAATAATAGTAGTAATGACAAATTATAAATCCAAAAAGGAATAATAAATTATTTAATGAAAATAGTAATTATATCCAAAAATACCTCTATGGGGGTGCTAGTTTGTTGACCGAATAAGATATCTCTAATATATTGAAAAAATAATAACCATAATACTTATTATCTGTTTGCAAAAAAAAAATCAAAACATTGATAAACATAAGTGATTTTATCATATGTGTTTGGATAGTGAAATATTATTATATATAACCTAATACATTTCTAGTTGTATAACATTCCAGGGTCCTTATGCATAGTGTTAATCCTGATACAATGAATTTCATGATATTTATTCACTAACCTATCATAAATAAGTTACCATTAATAACTATATTAATTGTATATCTTTATGATTAGTTATGAAATATTTTATGTAGTGTAATAAAATTAAAAAACACCACTAGGTGTGGTTGGTTTGTTGGGTATCAATGTATTGAATTGATGAAATAAAACTTTGGAGTATCTAAATAGACCTAAATGAGAATCCAATGTTTTCTAAAAACACAAACGAATTATGTAAGTTATGAAATTAAAATATATTTGATATGAATAAATTGTAGTGTTTTAACTCTCCATCATTGGTATTAAGAAGATTCTTTCATCCATAAGATTTCATTCAAACCATTTAGCCAGACCTACTACTATTTAATTAAATTTTTTGGATTCTATTTCTTTTTGTTCTATATAGGTGACGTGAGAAATAATGAGTCTAATAAATGATTCATCAAGAAAATCCCTTCAGTTGGTATTGATATATATTGTGGAAAAAATATGAAATCAATTTAGACGTAATTAGAATATTATATCAGATTATGGAAAATAAAATCATGAAAACACACATCATTTATACATTTACAACTGAGCATCCTAGGAAATAATATATTATAATTTATTTTAAATTATTGTAATAAATGTAGTCTATAACTTCCTCTATGTATATTATTTTTATTTAAAAGCATCTATGTGACTACTAAAATTTTGGTTCTTTATATTTGTATGAAAGTTCAATGTTAGTCAATGAGGATACTGAATGGGTGGGGTAAAGTGATTTCATAATATATTATTAGTTTAAAGGATGATCCATTAGATATATTTTATTCAACCATTTATTTCACTCCTTACCTTTTATGATTTTAATAACATTCAAAGGTTCAAAACATATTCATTAATTGTTGACGGTTTAGCATAACAAATAAATTGGAAATTAATACCTCTCTATTGACATTTGTTCTTAAAAGATATAAGGTCTAAGAGATGAATTTTAGAAAAACTTGGTTAATCATATGAATATCATCATCATCAATTGGATTAGGAAGCACAACAATCAGCTCAGGTTCTATGCTAAAAACCACCCTCACACGTCCTGTAGTAAGTGGTATGTATTGTAGCCTATTGTCCTAGATATTGAACATCTTGGCCCTCACTACAAGGTGATGGGTGGGTGTTGATGGATATAATTTATTTTCATCTACACTATATAGAGTTGTAGTACATGAAAGGTATCTGTGTTTTTATGATTCACGTTTTACATAAATAGTTATTAGATCATTGATTACATCAATATAGAAAACTCTTTCCGGGGAATGGATCACCTCGAAGATGGTGGGAGGTGGGGAAGAATATTTATGCAATGTTTGTTCATGACTTGTTTTTTCTCCTTGTCCCCCTATAATATATTCTAGTATCCCAATATTCCAATGATGTAGTTCCTCAAGGGGAGCTGATCTTACATTCATCTATGCCATTTATTTATATTTATCCTATTTCTATTTTTATCAAAATATATTTGGGGGGTCACCCCATAAACCACACCTTTGATGCAAAGTTACTATTTTCTCCACTTCAAGGCCACTAATAGTAGGTTTTCGTCCGGTATAGGAATTGATGATTTATGTGCCAATGTCATATAAAAAATTAAGGAAAAAATAAAACTTTTTTTATAATATCAATTTAAATTAAAAAAAAATTTATGTCATACTTATACATGTTTCCCAATCTTTGTATACATTTTCATATTTTAGTATCTCATCTTTATTTACATTTTTCTATATCCATAGAACATAAAATGGGATGAATGTGGATTTGGATTCTGTTTCATCAATTTACATATAAATAAAAAAACATAAATATGATAATGTTTCATGACATATTAAGTTATTTCATTAGATTAAAAATATGTACCAATTTTTTCATGTAAAGCATACCCAATCCATTTTTTATTGTTGGGTTACAATGGTTTTTCTTTCTATTATTTATTTTCAGCACTCATTTTTTTATTAAATAAAAAATTCTTAATAAAATGGATGAATACACAGAATGCCAAAATCAGTATTACACGCCACAATGTACCTAAAAAGAATCCTCCACCAAAAATCATGTTGACACATCCCATGATTCTTACGTTATCATGTGTGCATACATAAGTGGTGGGTGTGGTTTTATTATCCCTTCATCGTCTTTAATACAATAAGTCAATTGATTAGTTTGATATCCTCAATGATTCAATTTAGTAGGAATTAATACATATTTCTTATGGGTGCCATCTACTAATAATTCTCTCTGAAAGAGATGATGCACAGTAAGTCAATGTTTCATTATTTATTTTAAGAAAAACAACGAAATTATATCATAATATTATTATAATATCATCCCAGATATGTTGCTTAATAATGGGAAATACGTACTGTCATGAATCTACATTAATCAAAACACATTGTTGAGTGATGAGTACAATTTAATTATTAAACATGGACTTTATTGAGTAAACATGATATCCCCAAACTTTTCATCTGAGATCAAATTTTATGCCTTTTATTTTAACATTAATTATTTTTTCTAACACCATATAACTATTATTGTCATATTTTTTCTGTATCATTAGTCTTTCATCTCTTACCATTTCCTTGGATTCAAAATCGTCAATATATTATTTCTCTAGATCAATATAATTTTCACATACATAATGTAATTTTACCTCTGCACTAGGAGTAGAATCAGCTTGAGAAATCTATTAGTCCTTAGGATTTGGAGCACCAATATGTGAATAAGTTCATTGTTCCTCTTCACTAAGAGATACAGTAGTTTGAGAGACCAATTTTTCCTCTTGATTTGGAGAATCAAAACATGATGAATTAATTATATATAGAAGTGTATTAAAATTTTATTATTATTTAAAAATTATGTAGTAGATAGATAACAAAATTATGTGAGAAATTTTATGTTAAAAAATATATATAACAAGAATATTAAGAACTTTTTTGAGGATGAAGGGATCTGACCCCTTTATCGTGTATCCAAATCCCTTCATTTGTGGTCTCCTATGACAATAAAACCCAATCTACATTGGGACTACTGTTAAATGATTGTGATGTTCAAATGAAATGGTCATCATCTATTGTATTTTCATCTGAGCCTTCTGTGGTTTTAGTCAGTAATAGAACAATTGACCTATTTCAGGTTATGGTATATAGAATATAATATACTAGTACTTCCTATGACGCCATTATAAATTATTCATCTTTGTAACCATCCCTGTTGAAATACAAATTCATGAATCCCAATTCATCTATTTTAATAGCACTCTAATATTAACCGACATTAATTGAAAAATTACCCCATTAGAATGTTGAATAATTTAACTCCAATATTTTTTGGATGATGAAACAGTTTGGAAATTTATCATAAATTGGATTTCATTCCATTGTACTAGAAACCTGAATCTCTTTATCCCCATGTTTAAATCCATTATTTTTCATGGTATTTTCTTCATATTGAAAATTTTTATAGAATGTATAACTATTAATTATATGACCATTGTATTCTAATAAATATAAACTTGGTCCTCTGGCTGGCCATAAAATTCCTTCTGATATTGAATCTAGAATTTCATCTTCCAATATATAAATATGGTCTCGAAATAGTCATTAATCTTATGATTATGTGTATTGAATATCCATCCATCATCACATGATATATTAAAATTCTATGAAATTGATTGTGGGTTCATATATGTGTGGAATCCTTCAAAATGTTTTGTGAAACCGAATGTTGGTTCAACTCCCAATCTCTAATATTGATATGGACAACATATCTTCTAGAACTTCATCACCCAAAATAAGCCTTGTGTGATAATATTTTTGTAGAACAATTATTTTAACACCACTAAGGTTGTCGGTACAGAATTCAATGTTCCCCTCAACATTATTTCAATCCTAAATACAACCCTCTGGTAGACTTTTATTTGTGACACATCCTTTAAAAATATACATATACCATTCAAAGGGGTACATCTATCTATAGTGTCCAGGACCACATAGTCAAATCTCTTTCTCCATGTGAACCATCGTATCAAGGAATATTGGTGGGAAATACATTTCAAATTCATATAATATGATGGTAATTTCCCTTTCCATAGTTTGGAATTTTTTGGCTATATAACATTAATATATATAGCTTAAAAATATCTTCGTAAATACTTGATAGAAATTCATTGAAGAAATTCTACATAGTGGTAGATGAATTAGATTTTACATTAAAACATTTCACTCATGCGACTTAAAACCCTTTAATATTATATCAGTCATTGACATAATATTATTGATATTATATGAATACCAATGTCAAACCTTTACATCATTCAAGAAGTTTCAAAACTGATATCACTCTTATATGGAAAGTGTGTAGGAATTCAGATGAATAAAAGTTTATTTTTCCCACCAGTGGTGCAAACACTTCCCATATTCCCATGTAAAACATGTCAAACCTAGCCTTAATTACATCCATTTTTTTTCAGGTGAATTTAGTAATGTTCCAATTATATAATCACATAATGATTTTTCAACATGAATCCCATCACGAAAATGGGTGAGGTATAGACAATTCCAGTATGGTAATTAAAAAAAAATTAAACAATTTTAATAATGTTTTTAAAAAATTGTTTACCAAATATAGTTTCCACATATTTACATTTCTCTTATAGTTGATGTTTTCCAGTATTCTCATATGTACATTCTTCAGATGTTATATTTAATGATTTCTTCTATTATCGATATATATTTCATTGGGGTAGAAATATCTGAGGTCCTAGAAACACAGTCTATGATTAATGTTTCATCCTAATTGCCCACATACCTTTTTTCCAATTAGACACCCTTGAGTTCCATTAATTCGACAATCTCAATAATTTACATTACCAGGAAATTTATTTATCATCCGATACAACATGGATATTACTATTAAATCATTATTCCTATAATCATCATATAACATAACACCAAAATACCATAATAGATTAAAATCATTGATCAATAGAACAAAATAAACATCTATATCATTACCTTATTATTTTAGTCCTCATATAAGCATAGATAACGTTATGTATTTATGTTTTATTCATAACCACAGTGTAAAGATTTAAATTTCTAACATAACTAGCAATGTACTGTGAGTGATTAATTAAATACCTAAATTATTCAATCAATATTTAGATAATTAAAGGCAAAGGATTGTTAACACATTTAAATATTTTGGATACTCATGAACAAATTTCTTCAATTGAGGAGAGTCATTCAGGTGATGTATATTCTCATCATTACGTATTGTATATATATTCCATTTTAATATCCCTATAGTCTCCAAACATTCAAATAGGCACTAAAACCTTGGAATGATAAAAAAATTACCATATAATTAGTATAAGAATATATTAATCATTCTTTTTTCATGAAGTACCACAACTTTCGAATTATTTATGTGATTTCTGTTCCATGAAAAATAGTGTTCAATCATTAGGACATGCATGTATTCTTTTAGATATCATACCCATCGAGAATAGCAATCGTTCAGCCCTATGTGTTCTCCTAGGGAGCTCATTATCTTTTGGTAGCATATTATTCAAGAGATAAAGTAGGTTAGTAAAACAAGAATCACTCTATCGATTTTCTAAATTTAAATTATAATGTTTATGTATAGTTTAAAATGTTTAATATTTAGTGCAACAAGTATAAAATGGCATGTCAACACAACTATTTAACTTCTAAAACAATTTGCAGACGTCATGAAGTTCATATTCAATTGTATCTATCATTTTTTCAATTCGATCTTCATCATCATTCAAATATGTAACCACATCCATGACAATGTTTTACCAAATATACATACTAAGACCTTAACCCTTTTCCAAGACATTTTGGTCTCACAAAATGTCCAAAAACAAATTCGTTAAATAGATTCTCAAGGTGGAGTACTCAAGAGGTGAACCTATCATACTTTATCTTTTAACTTCTTTTACTTGTTACATTATATTGTTGATATCTCCTAACATACCCTCATCAAAACATTTTTATAGTTCCAGTACCTTACATGAACTTCATGTTTATTATTCTAATGGTATATTTCATCATCATTTCTTTATATTTCCCATTTTATTCAGAAAATGAAAAACAGTCCATGATGTGTTAATTTTTGCATAAAGGAAGATGGGGTTCCAATTTGCATTACTATCATCAATATAGGTCATGAATCCTTTATAATTGTTGAAACAGATCAGATTATATATTTATTTTATCTAATGTAATGTTATATAATTAGTAAACACTAATAATACAAAATAATAATACAAAACAAGTTCATCATGCTCAAAACCGTCAAGTTAATCCAAGCATTTATCATTAAACATTATCTAATAAGTCTTCATCATGGTATATAAAAATATATGATAAGATAATTTATATATCTATAATGTCACTAATAATATATATTAATAATTCTTTTTTTACAACATTTCATATTAACATCCATTAGTAAATACCATTAAACCCGTTATGAATATCAAGGAAGAAAATGCTTACAAAATAATAATATTGAACCACTTAAACCCATCAAAAAGAATTTGAAAAAACCTAATAAGATTAAAATAAATCATTCAAATATAGATAAGGTAATGAAATTATTAATTAATCAAGATATATTTCATTATTCAGGTCTTTACTATCAATCAAATATAACATCCGGGCCTAAGGAAAGGATCTATCATGTAAGTTTTATTTTTGTGAGATTCACATTGTTTGCCACTTATTTCTTGTATGTAAAGTATGATTACTGAAATTCTATATATAATATAATTATTTTATTTATATTCATGATATTTTTTGATTAATTTGGTTATTTTTAATTTTTGATCATACGATTCGATTGATTACAATGTGGTATGGGACATTGTCTCAATTTCAATTTCAGTGAGACTTAATATGTATTGTGCACCTAATCATTCTTATGTTGTGTATCCACTACCACTTTGAGATAATTTTTAATTTGAAATTATTATTATAGTAAATTTTCATTTTCCTATATCATGGATATATTTATTATTAATAAGTCATACACCATTTCACATACAATGTTTTTTGAATTCTATTTTAACATGGAAAATATTGACGAATATGTATCGTCTATTCAATATTGACTTCAAAAGGTCATTTTGTTCATATATTAATTGTTTTCATAAAGAAATATATGAACTTTTAGTGACATTATGGGACCTCTATAGCCCCTATATGCATCAACAAGTCTCATTAGACAAATCTGTTGGCGAAAAAACCTTCGATTATGTTCCATAAAATTAGATGGAATCTACCCATAATCATAAACAATCAGGATGGTATAATGATTCATGTTCTAGATAAACGACTTCTATTAAATATACATTATCTAAATTCAATATTTATTTATTACTATCTATGAGTTTTTCACTATGACACAATCTATGGATGCATTTTTATTCTTATATTATTGATGGAATGTTTTTTCATTTATTGATCATGCCATATTATTCATGTCTAATTGATTATGATTCAATTAATATTTATTATTAATTCTGCTCTATGTAACACTTAAAAAAAATTTACATCACCCTTGTTATTATTCCATTACACATGTAATGAAGAATACAACCTGGAAGAACCTTTGAAGGAGGTAGTTTATTTTAGTTTATTATGTATTATATTGTATTTTCTATCTTTCCAATTGTTCTTTGGGTGTCATGTATGTAATATGGTATTCCAAAACTATTAAACTAATCATACCTTCATGATATTACTTCTTGTAATCATGCCATTATATTAAACCAAGGAACTAGCTTTGGGTTTCTGGGGTCGAGGCATTAAGGTTGGTATCATATGAAATTTAGCCGACACCTTGAAAAATATATTTAGGAAATTCAGTTTAGAGGTCATAACCCTTACATAGACATTGAGGATAAGCATAGAGTAACATCCTATTATTTTGGTAAGGTAGTGACTATGTGTATATTCCTATAAAATATAACCATGTCTAGATTCTAGAAGTGAATGTGATTCGGGAACAGATATACCTAGGAGTAACAACTCCACAATGAGTTTTGGGCATGACTTGAGGTATCCTCGCACAAGATAATGTTCCACACTACACACATGGTCTGACACTCCCAAGGGATATTCTAAAGTTAAATCACATATTCTTTACAAACCATTATGACAAATTTAAACGTATATATAAACCCTGTTTATGATTATGAGAATAGATTTGTAAAAATTATCAAATAATGTTATGTGTTTGATTGTATGAAATTATGAATTATGTCCTAATTTAGTGTATTCCATATTTTTGTTATTGCTCCTCGTGGAAGTTAGTGATTCAATACTGGTGGACAATTTAAGTGTCTCTCTACAGAACATGTCATCATTACCAATGTTGTAGTGGATCAGATAATGATCATATTGGGACAACGTGCTCAGGCTGTGATGAATAACCATGGTACACCAATATTGGATCATTTAATCTGACAAAAGCCCCCATATTTTAATGGTACTACAGATCAAGTGTTAGATGAGCAGTGGTTCAGTCCCTTGAAATGATATTTATTGAATAAATATGCAATGAAAATGAAAGGGTAGTGATGGTAGTATATTATCCCAATGGTGATGATGATCAATGGTGGTACTTTATCCAGAATACCATTGTGGAAGAAGAAATAGAAGATAAGTAATGGAAGAATTTTAAAGATGTGTTCTTTGATAAATATTTCCCTCGTGAGCAATGAACTAAAATGAAGTGGAAATTACATAGCATGAATAAAAGGGAAGTAGAGAGTTGTTTGGAGTATGAGGATACCATCACAAGATTATCCATGTTTTCAGTAGACTGTATATGTTATTTGGAAGATAATATTGATCGTTTTTTTGTCATTATTACGCCGATTATTTGAAGGGCACTGAGTACTCAATCATTTTTATCAAATGATAAAATCATATTAACTTACATGAAAATTGAGAAGGAATTTTCTAGATCAATTTTTTTCAAGGGTACCCGTGATAATAAAAGGTACTCTGATAACCATGGAAAATATAAAGCACTAGTGAATGTAATGAAGTTGTTACCATTAAGAGAGAACTGTGGAATGAATGATTTGGGTAAATGCATGAAAGGCCCGAGAGTCTCTTATAAGTGTTGAGAAAAAGGTTCATCTATATAATGAATGTTTGGGGAATAAACATTTCAATGATGTTCAATTCTACAATTCTAGAGAGATGGGACACTATGAATATAAGTGTCCAAAGTGCTAGAGAAATGTTCCTTATAAAATTCCTTTAGTGAAAGCGAATGATTATTCGATTACAACTATATAGGTTGATGTTCTTAATGATGTTGTGGCATGTACGTTAATTTTTTCCTCAAACATAGCCAATGATTCATTTTATTCGTGATCATCACATTCAATTATATATTCCAAATTTTCCACGAAAATTATACATGTCCAATTTGATTTAATAATGGATCTATCAGTCAAAACATCTAGGTGATGTATCATTGCAACCAATATGTGTCGATGATTCCATATCCTAAAACATAAACATTATTTAGATGATAACTGTATCATTATACCCATGATCAATGTTTATATAATCCTAGAAATGATTTGGTTTTACGTTATGATGATAAGATCTATTGAAATAAGTATGAAGTTAAATTATTTTAGAAAGGTGTTGAATCATCTTTTTTAATAGAAGTAACCTAGCTGGCTGATTCTTATCTAGATCCACCCAATATTTCTCTTCTGAATTCAATTATTTTGGTGGAAGGGATTGAAACAACTATGGGAATGGTAAGTAGTGGTCAAATAGAGTACACAAATATTTTGAATGAATATGTCTATGTATTTCTAAATAATTTACCCATACATCCTATAATGAGAGAAGTTGAGTTCTCTATTGATTTAATTCTGGGTGAAGGATCTATATCAAAGAATACTTATAGAATGAGAACTATGAAATTATTAGAACTCATGAGGAAAATAGATTAATTGAGTGATAAAGTTTTTATCAACCCCCGTGTTTCTCTATGATGATCCTATGTTCTATTTTTCAGGAATAAAGATGGATCTATGAGTTTGTGCAATCAATATTGGGAGATCAATGATATTACAATAATGAAAAAGTATCATCTTCCTCACATTGATTATTTATTTGATCAAATTAATAGGCCCCAATAATTTTTGATGATTGATCATTGATCTGGATATCATCAACTACGAGTGAGGAAGAGAGATATTCCAAAGACAACATTTCACATCAATTATGGGAATTACGAGTTTACAGTATTTCCTTTTGGAGCAACTAATGTACCCATGGTTTTCATGGATCTAATAAATATGGTTTCATGAAATATATTGATCAGGTTTTGTGGGATTTATCAATTATATCATTGTATACTTTAAAATCTATGATGTGCTTGAGAATCACTTATGGGTCATTTTGAAAACTCTTATATGAAATGAATTATATGGGATGATTTGAAATTTTGATTTTGGAATGAATCAGTTTCTTCACATGGAGATATTTTCTCTACATATGGAATCATAGTTGATCATGGAAAGACATAGGTAATCCAAAAATGGACCACACCAACAAACATAAATGAAGTACATAGTTTTATTGGCATAACATGTTACTATTTACGTTTTTTTTCTTCGAATTTTTCACATTTGGATAACCCTATAACCAAGATCACACATAAAAGAGATTATTATTTATTGATAAAAGAATTTATAGAATTATTCGAATAATTGTAAATTATATTGGTAAATGATCCAATTTTGACTCTTCCCTCTATAAATAATGTATTTGCGACATACAGTGATGCACCAATGAATGGATTGGGTTACATCATTTTAAAATTTGATAATGTTGTTGATTATGCATCAAGATAGTTAAGGAACCTAGAAAAAAATTATCCTACACATGATCTTGACTTAGCAATCATAATATTCCCTATGTATAAATGGAGACATTGTCTCTATAGTGAAATATGTGAGATAGATACGGATCAAAATAGTTTGAAATAAATTTTTACATAGAAATAACTCAACATGAGGCAAATGAGATAGCTTTAATTTTTCAAATATTACGATTTCTCAATACCATACCATCAATTATATAAAAAAAATGTGGAAGATGCATTAATCATGAATGATAATGGACTTATACCCCAAATTAGGGATTATAGAGACCCTATATGAATGGATCTACAAATTCTTGATATGAGAATTGTTAAAGAAGATGAAATATCATTCCTATTTTAAATTATTGCTAAAAATATTTACTAGTGAAGATTTAAATATCTCTATTATATGATGAGAATATAAAAATGAAAATTAAAACTATTAACGATAGATGATTGGTAGACATCTTGTAAGAGGATGAAGTTCATAAATTTGGGAAGTAGTTTTGCATTCCATCATTACCTAATCTAAAAAGGGATCTTTTAGATAATTCTCATAGCTAAAATTTTTATATACACCATGGAATCAACATGATGTAAAGAGATATGAAGGAACATTTTTTGTGGGATACCATGAAGTGAGAACTTTTTTACTATGTGTCAATGTGTCTAGTTTTGTCAGTAAGTGAAGGTCAAGAGATACATCCTAGGGGGTCATGGAAATTATAAATATTTCTATGTGTAATTTTGATGACATTACAAGTATATTTTCACAGGCCTACCTAGGACACCTAGAATGAATGATTAAATATTGTTAATTGTTGATCGTCTCCAAAAATTTGGACATTTCCATGTGATAAAATAGGATTTACCACTTGAGTTCCTCGAAAGACTTTGCATTAATGAATTTCCATGATATCATGGGGCTCCTATATCGATTTTTTCAATTCAAGATCCCTAATTTGCATCAAAATTATAGAAAAGACTCCATATATATTTTGGTATTGAGCTTCATATGAGTACTTCTTATCAACCAAAAACCAACGGATACTTTGAAAGGAATATTCAAACACTCGGAGATATGTAGAGATCATTTAATATTGACATTTAAGATGTGTGGGTTAAATAGATGACTTTTGTGTAATTTTGGTAAAATAATAGTTCCCATTGTAGCATTCAAATAGTGACATATGAATCAATATATGGTATGAGGTGTCAAAATCCAACTTGATGGGATGAAATTGGCGAGACAAAACATACAGGTCTAGAACATATCCAACAGAAAAGTGTGAAGGAAAAGAAAATTAAGGCCCCTTTAAATGCATTGTAATATAGGAAAAATAGTTATTCCAACAAACATTTAACAAATTTTGAATTTCAATTGGGATATCATTTATTTCTAAATGTATATTCGAGGAGCGGTGTCTTAAGGATTGGTAAGAAAGGGAAACTGAGCCCAAGGTACACTAGATCATTTAGAATTCTATAAAGAATTAGAGTTGTAGAATAACATTTAGAAATACCACCAAGCCTCTCCAATGTTCATAATGTACTTCACATGTCTTTGTTATGGAAATACTAGTTATACCCAACACAAGTTCTAACCTATGAAAAAATAGTGATGGAACCTGATTTTTCTTATATTGAAGAGCCAATCAAAATTCTAAACCCTAGAGAGCAGGTATTGAATAATATAACAACATGACTAGTAATGGTTCACTGGAGATACCATAAAATCGAGGATGAAACATGGATACATAAGGATGTTAAGATTAATAACCACCCATTTCTTTTAAAAGGGCTTTATACATGTAAAATTTCGAGGATTAAATTTATAAAGGTTGGAATAATATAACACCAAAAACATTTTATAGTATGTAACTTTTCAATAATTTCAATTCATTAGTTATCCTATATTGCATGAAGAATTGAGTCTCTATGAGGAATCATTGTTATTTATAGGATATATTCCTAATATAGACATTAAACATAAATTTTCCACTTTTTTTAATTTAAAAAACAGACATACACTGTTTCCATCAGTGTGATATTTGGAGTCTCATAGAATCAACTTAATTTTTGGTGAATAGTACTATACCATTATGAATTGTAACATACCCTTATGAATAGTAACTTACCCTTATGAATAGTAGTACGACTCTTGTTAATAGCAACCATACCCATGAAACTATAAATAAAACATACGCACATTAAAAACTAAGATGAATATTTTAGGTGTTCGTATTTATCGATTAAATGATGATTTAAATTAAAAATTAAATTTGTCATAAATAGAAAATTCTTTTTAAAAATAGGATTTACTTTTGGATTCTACAAATAAAAAATGGTTTGGGTAATTTTTTTTCGATTTTACTCTAATACAAGATTTTTTTTCTTAATAGTAAAATACCATATAATATGATAAATGATAAATTCATGATTTTTTTAGTCATGGATGATGTATCGATGAGGTAAGAACACTTGGTTTGAAGAGACATACACTTATTAATATTTTTTTCATGTAATAATTGAAATTTCTTGTCTTAGGGAAAATTAATAAATTAATTAGTAAAATATTAAGAAACCCCTCCTCCCCTCCATTATATAAAGCACCACCACCCCTCTTCCTATCACACCTCTCAAGATTTGAGTTATACATATGTTCTACCAAATATATACCCCAATACCTTCCCCCATGTCCATGAATTTCTTTTAATAACCAAAGGCCAAAAAATTCCTTAAGAAGATTCTCAAGGAGGAGTACTCAAGAGGTGAACCTCTCTTACTTTTTCTTTCAACTTCTTTAACAAGTTCCATTTATTGTTTCTCCCTTTTCACCTAAAATCATCAAAATTCAACGATACATCTATTTCCATAAATGTACTAGAATTTTATTATACTGATGGAATATTTCCTCATTACCTCATCCTTTTCCTCCTTTTATACTATAAATGAAAACACCTCCTGAGATGCGTTAATTATCACGTTCAAGGAAGACAAGTTTTCAATTTGAATTACTATCTTCAAGACTAGTCATGAAAACATTATAATGGTAGAAACAGATCAGAATATATATATTTTATCATATTTAATGTTCTGGAATCCTTAAAAACTGATAATATAAAATAATAATACAAAATATGATCATCATGAACAAAACCGCCAAGATAATCAAAACAGTTATCATTAAATGTTATCTAATGATTCATCCTCATGGTATATAACCCAAATCATTATTAGAAAAATTATATCATTGTAATTACACAACTAATATATATTAATAATTCAAGATGTTTTACCACATTCCAAACTTATTTCCATTTGTAAATATAAGTAAACTGATCATGAAAACCAAGGAAGAAAACGCTTCCAAAACAATAAAATCGAAGATCTTAAACACATAAAAAGGCCATGAATGTACCTAATAAGGATAAAATAGATCAATCACATAATCTTTGGTTCTAATATTAGTAATTATGGAAAATAAAATTGATTATTCAGGTCATTTTAATTAATCTAAGAACAGATTCATGCATAAGTTAAGGGTTTCTCATAAAAAAAATTTCGTGAGATTCCCATTGATAGCTACATATTTCTTTTACATGGTGTATGATAATTAAAATTTGATATATAATATTGTTATTATATTTATATTTCTGGAATTAAGTAATATTTTTCATATTATTAATTTTTGATCATATGATTCAATTCATTACAATGTGGTAAGGGACTTTCCCTCAATTTCTATTTCATTCAGATATTCATGGTACTATGAACATAATATTTCATATGGGGTGTATACCCATTTAAGATCCTTTTTCATTTAAAATTATAATTATGATAAATATCAATTTTCTTGTATCATGGATACGATTATTTCATTATGATGTATACCATTTCCCAAAAAGTGTTTATTTTGATTTCTATTTTAACTGGGAAAATATAGACGAATCTATATCCTCTATTCAATGTAGATATTAAAAATGAATAATTTTTTGAATAAATCAATGTATAAATAATTATTTATATTTGGAGTAATGAGAGGGGATTTTTTTAGCCTCTCGGTGCATTGATAGTTCATATGATTCCAATTATTTGGAAACTGACCTTTTGAGTTTGTTTCTAAAAAAAGACAGGTTTTTACCAACAGACTTGAACTGTCACTACGGTATAATGGTTCAAGTGAAAGACACATGAAATCTAAAAAATAATCACTCCCTTTATTCATTATTCAGTTATTATTATCAATGAATTTTTTACTATGAAAAATTCTATCGATTCATTTTTATCCTCAACTTATTGATGGAAAGTGTTTTGATTTATCCTTCGTGCCATATTAGTCATGTCAAATTGATTATTATTAAATAATTATTGATTCAGGATTCCATATATTTAACCCTTACTGTTAATTTTAGCATACACTTATAATTTTACCTTTCCCCAGGTTACAAATAACATAACCTTAAATAATCTTTCAAGGAGGCACTTTATTTCAGTTTATCAAGTATTATATTCCATTTTATATCATTCAAAATGTACTTTGGGTATCATAAATCTAATATGGTATTCCAAAATTGATAAACTAATAATTCCTTCAAGATTTTATTTCTCATAATCATTCCAATATATTTATTTAATGCACAGGGAATGGATTTCTGGGGTCGGGGTGTTACATTATCTTTGAACTAAGAGCAGAAGGAAGACTCTACAATCATCTGTGCTTCATCTCAGTAAGTGGATTATAGTTACTTTAGGGATGGAAATGTTTGTTGATAATTTTAATATGGTAATCATGTTATTGAGATATGTTCCTCTTATTCATTCATGGTCATCCTAGTTCATGGAAGGTAGGGGATTGGATGGAGTTCTAGAATAATTTTTTCATTTTTTGTTCAAAAACACATTATCAAGATAGTGATTTTTATCTTTGTTTAATCCCTCAAAGTTTTGTGTTCTATTAGCTGATGTTTACCAAAAATCCCAATAGAACAACACTATATTCCCTTTTTTTTACAAATCATTGTATTTAACTCTTCCTCACATCTACCTCCTTTAACCTCTCTCTCTACTTTAATTAATGGTACATTTCTCATCCATTATTTAAGAATCACTAAAGTAACACCACTTTCCATTCTTATATATATTATTCCAATAAACATATAAATAAGGGATATGGTGGATATTGATTCAAGTTGACATATATTATATTCTAAAAGTCACAAGAACTAGTTTCATGAAAAATATGCACACTAAATATTTATTAAAATATCCTTCAGAATATTGTTGATTTGATTGATCCTCCCATTATTAAATAATTATTATGATTTATAATAAAATTTCATCATGTTTTATTAAATGTTATCATGGATTAAGGACCCATTCGGTCATATCAACATTGAATTATTCTGTTAGTAAGACATCATTATTTCTATTTGTTTCCAAATTTAAAAAATTACTTCGTTATTCTTCAAAAAAAAATAATTATTAAACATTTTAATCTTTTTAAAAGTATATTTGTTTGAAAATTATATTTCTCATTGTTAAATACTATAAAACTCAATATGTAGAAAACATTTATATAAGGTGTCTAATAAAATTCCTCTAACATGTTTCCCTGAATAAATAGTAAACGTATTTTATTAAATGATTTATTAGGATTTATAATGAATTAACATTAATTTTGTATCCTGGTTTCTAAAGAAAAGGACCATGTTTGGATAAATTCAGTGGTTCTTTCTTTGGTTAGTGAATGTTTAATCATTTTACTGTTTCATTGTTTTAATTTTTTATTTAGATTTCGAATTTAATGTTCTTTCTAACATTTATATATTCAAAGGTAGTAAACTATATTTGGTTTTTATCAATTTGATTAATATTCAATGTAATGAATACCCTTAAAATTAACCCCTCATTGTTGCATAAGTGGAATATTTATTTCTTTTTTTTAATTTGTTAAACATGGGTCATGGATATCGTTATATGATTTATATTATCATCTATGGGGATTCATCAATGAAGGGTGTTTTAGGTGAGTGTAATTTATGTTCTATAGTTATTATTTCTATATTAATATGTGATATATTTAATTTTTTTCCACATCTATTTGTTTTATGTAAAAGTATGGGTTTTTATGCATGGGTTATTGTGAAGAATTATTCACTATTGTATTATCACAATTTGGATTGCTTCCCCGTGTTTGGAATTTTAATTTCATAGATCATCAATCACTAAGGATAGAAAAGAAAAAACCTTTTGTTTAGATGTTGGTCCATTAGAAATTCCAATAATACATGTTTTATTTAAATGTTTTCTTAGATTATCTCTAGTCTCCAATATTTCCCCATGATAATGTTTATTATGATTACTTGTTTTTCTTATCTCGTTGATGTTTAAGGATACTAATGAATTCTATTCAATGTTTTTCACCAATGTATAAATTGTGTTTAATCATGAAAGTATATTTTTGTTACATAAATGTAATATTTCACATTTTGAGTATAATATCCACTTTCATAGTAAATTTTGATTTTTAATTATAAAAAATCACATAGAGTATAGTTTCGATCATGTATAAGGATAATTAAAAACATTCATAGATAGGAATGTCCAAGAACCCATATACCTGTAGAATTACTATTGGTGGGTAATTACACATTATATCTTATCATATATAATATAAAAGCAATACTTCATGACATTAAGTCTCCTACACATATGGGTCCACACACCTAACAGTCAATAGACTATGTATCCCATCATAGAATGTTTTCATGATCATATGAAATGAATTTAAAAATATCATTATAGCAATTAAATGTTCTCATCCTTGTGGGGAACAATTTTTAACATTAAATGTGATAGGTAGCTTGATAAATTATCAAATTAATGTTATACATAATAATTATGAATATATGATAATATATATGTTATTATTTAAGACATTGAATCTATAGTTAATCAAAAGAATGAAGTATTTTCCACAAGGTAACCAACTCTAATAGAACCATACTTCTGATATATTCATCTATTAACCATTTAATTGGTTATCCCTACATGATAAACATGATATTGTATAGGTATAATTGTAGCTGTTGATCCATCCAAATTCTTGTGGTTATTCTTATTACGTTGAATTCATCTCTTTGATAAAATTCCAAAAGATATGGTTAACCAGATATTTTACTTTGGTGTTCTAATCATTAAATATAAATGTTGGATAATACCATAGTTAATGTTTATCATGATATTGGTAACACACTACATTTTTTTATATCCTAATGTGGAAGAAACCATTGACATGCAATTTCATAAGCTACCTCAAAAGTTGTAACCTCATTAGTTATTGTTGACATGGATACCACATGTTCTAATAAGTTTATATTTCATATTATATAATCCTCTCTATGATACTAGATAAAAATAAACTAAAGTAAAATTATTTTTATTTTCCATCAAACACTAGTATTAACTCTTCTTGTTTTATTGGGAATACTTTCATTTTTACTATATCATGTTCTATTAGATAGTATTAGCTACATGATAGTGTAATTTTTCTAGTTTTTTAGAATATGTTTCCTGTATAAAACAAGTATAATCATTATAAAACGTCAATATATATCATTTAATAACAAATTGATTCATAGAACTTAATCTCGGGAAATTTTATTTATAATATTATTCTCTTCTTATTCCCATGCATGTTATTTGGGATAGATTTATTTCCATGTTACTATGGAAAAAAATTTGTGTTGAATTTTTTGTTATGTGTTTTTAATATGTATTTTACATATGTACAATTACTAAATTTATGAATCTATAAATATATATATAAATTATTTTCCCTTTAACATTGATTTATTTATAATGTCATTGTTGGAGAAATTAATTCCTCAATGTTAGAAAAATAGTAAGACTATATATCTATTTTTTATATATTTCAAAAAATCTATCTTGAAATATATACAAATCAAAATAATCGCTTATAGTAACAAAGAAAACCTTTATTCTAGATGAATATGTTATGTTAACTATACTTTCATCTACCCATTAGAGGATATGTAAAAATTTTATATCTTATTAGAATTAATTGGTGTCACCAACTCTTATAGTTATTTAATATAGATAAGTTCCATTTGATCTACATTAATGAAACTATACTTAAAATTCTACTTCTTAATTTAATGATCTTATAATTTTTCTACAAAATGTAGAATCCTAAAGTATTTTAGCATAACGATGGGTATAGAGGTTTAGCCACATACTATACATAGACATCAATTAAACAATTAAACAACGAATAAATGTATACTATTCTTTACTAGTACTATCTATACCTATTATAGATTAAATACTCAGTAGTAGTATAATGTCTAGAAACATATAAAATATAATTCCCCAAATTTCTGGGGTATAAAATCCATTATTGAATCCATACATACTTTGGAATCTTATCATGATTTCAATTACTACTTATTTATAGGTGTCATTTTTATTATTAAATAATATTCCAAAAATAGTGGTGAATATAAAACCACCTCTATTGTTTTAAATTTCTACATATTATGTGGATTTATTGCAAAATTTTCCACTAATATAAGTGGTGTCTCTGTTCTTATACCATGTCAGGAGCATCCAGAGCATATACTTGAATGAAATATATCTAACTCCATATAAATAAAAAATATTTGTTTTCTCTCATATAAGTGTAGTTTTTTTAATTAATATATTTTTATATTGGGTATTTAAATATCTTGAATGGTTATAAGATAATTAACAGTGATTCACTTGGGGTTTCATTGATGATTAATTTTATCTAATGAAAACTTTTAACAGATGATCGACACCAATTTAAAGTAGTTTCACCTGATGGATTATTTAATATATTGATATTAATATTATATCTATATTTATATATAGTTATATTAGGTGATGTTATTATTTTTATATTTTTAGAGTATGATCTAGAGTAAATTATTATAGACATAAAATATAATACATTTCATTGAACACCATTTACATCAATTTAATATTTTATATAGAAGGTGATGGGAATTTTTTATTACCATTTATAATAACCCATGTACTTATTGTTTTCATTATAATAATATGTTTTGTGGTAATTTTATATTTTATATACGTTTGGTTTTTTTAATATTTTCTTATGCGTGTGGTTTTGGTGTACAGTTTAGGAATAACCATGTGGACGCCCTTGAATAATGAAGTGTCCAGTTGTTTTTAACATTCATGGATTTAAATTTATCGTTAGGACATGGATGGGATGTATCTTAAGAAGAATATTGTGACTTTTCCTTTCCATGAGTTTCCTGGTGCACAACTCGACCACATTCCAGAAGATCGGGTGAAAAGTGTGTGATATGGATATATGTTGGGGTAGTGACATTTCGTATGGTTGGAACATGGGTAGGAAAAATATGTGGGTTTACTAAGACATATTATTTATATTTATTTTTCATAGTATGTAACAATTTTATGTTTGGTTCATGATTTAATGAACCATGAGGCCTAATTGTTGGAGTTACCTCGATTCATTTGAAAGTGGATCTCCAAAAATTTAAATATGATTTTATGATCCTAGAGCGATTCCATATGTTCCCCTCTCATTTACCCAATCACTGCACACATCCAAGGAGGACCCATCCCACTACATTCAATTTTGAGGCCTCCATAGCCTAATTCTGTTGACTTCTTATGGTATTATATTATCATTTCTATTGTTTTCATCCCCCCTTCTCCACTCTACCATTTCCCTTAATTTTTCCTCTCTAATGAACCCTAAGGATAAAATGGTTTGTATTTTTTGTTTTATATGTATTATTCATGGGTGTCGTGTTGTCTATGGCTTATAGAGGATTCCTTGAGGCATATTGCAGTGCATTTATTTATAAGATATGACTTTTATCATAGTTTTCATTAAAACATGGTATGTGTTTTTGGGATTTTTCATAAATAGAAATTCCATTATGTTAGAGATGGATTAAAATTCTATAATTGATAAATTTAATCCACTTTTATGGGTTTTTTTATGTTTTAAAGGATTAAAATATGGTTTTCAATAGAAATTTCTTGTGGTTATTTAAATTCAATGTGTTATTAATTGTTTTTACAAATGGTTTTTAAAACAAATTCCATTTGAGGTGTTTTGACACAATTTCGGTCGTGAAATAAAATGGGAAGCGTGGTACTATATTTTTAAGGATTTTCCTGGGAATTCAAGTGTTTTTTAATACATTATATGTTTTTAAAATTTTTAGTAAACCATTTTAAATAAACTGTGTTAATTTAAAACACTTTGTCCGTATTTGGGCCCTGACATGAATTTGGGATGGGTATTCAAAGCATGTAGGGTACTCTAATTTTAAATGTGAGTATGCTTGAAATTTTATTCAAAATGGGTTTATGTGAGTTATTTTGGATGATTTTTTATTGGATTTCAATATTTTTTTTCAAATATCTGTCTTGATTTGGACTAAATCCCATTTAGAATAATCGTATAATTATGAGGCTTTTGATAAAGGCATGTTGGGAACATTTGGTGTTTTCAAAATGGTGTGGGTGATTATGAGACTCTCTTGATACCTTTATTGTATTATAACACTGAGTTTGATACTATTCATTTCATATTATTATTTTTGACCATAGGGGCTTCTTATTTATTTTATATTACATAAAAAATGTGATTGTGATATTGATTGTGTGGGTACAGAGGTGATATGTGATTTATTTCATTGATATATTGATACATGTGATTACTCACCATCATTTGAAATTAATCATGGTAGTCCTTTTATAGACACATTTTTTCATTTTAATATTTTGAAATTATATTAAATTCAATTTTTGGAGCCATGAACTAAGACGTCGTGTGATTCTGAGGCCGAGTGATCCAATAAATTATTTTAAAAAATTATTAAATTTTATTTATATCATATTGAATTTTCATTCAATGAAATTAGAATATATCCTTAAAAGAGTCCCTGATTATAAATTTTAGTCCATTTTTGAATTAAAAGTGTGGGTTTTACCCTAGGCATGCAATAAAGTTTGTCGGTGCCAGGCATTCATATTAGGCAGTCATTGGAGGGTGTGTTTAAATTAAAATAAATGATTTAATTATTTAGCTTAATTTGAATGCATTAAGTATAATAATATATTAATATATAATTATGATATTTATCTTGGGTTTGTTTCACAACCTTGTGATGATTTTTATAGGAGCTATGATGACCTTCATTGGCAGATAGAGATTGGATGACAACCAGTGATCAAATAGAGGTGAATCGATCGGAAGGAGATGCAACAGATCATCTGAATCACTAAAAAACATGTTTCTCACATATTATTGAATTAATATTAAGGTATGACTGATATATTGTAGTTTTTCATCCAATTATTATTAAATATTTTATGCCTGTATTTCAATGTTCTTTTGATTCTGTGTTTTCAAACCCATCACATGAGCCTTGTTGATGAATAATTGTTTATTCGATTGTTGTATTTCCATGCCCTGATCTTACCCTAGATTCCCCTTCATGAAATATTTTTATGTGATTTATTGTACAATGGAATATATGGACCCCGTTATGATGATTTTCCCTCATCATTATTTAGGTTCTACACTATTGTTCTACAGGGCCACAATTCGACATTTTTAGATGGGATCGAGAATGATCAAACTCTTGGATTTGATGCGGTTGGGAAAAACATTTGGGGATGGTGATTTTTAGATGGATCAAGGTATGATGTTAGATGTGGGTGATACTAGCATTGATTAAGGACCCAGTGATTTCATGGGACGTTCAACAAGCCAAGGGCAGCCTGAGGGCTTCATGAAGGAGGACCATTTTATGATTTCAGGCCAAAGAAAGGCCAGAATCAATGGTCAGATGTCATTACAACAATTTTTGGGTTGTAGAGATGAATATATACTAGAGGAAGAGCCATATTTGGAAGCTATATCATGATCCAAACTTTCTGAAAAATTTCCACTATACCCGCTAATAATTTTTATGAACACACACTATGTAGTAAGGTTTTTATTGGAAAATGGATTTAATATTGGAGTTAAATGTCACACATCATGTGAAGGTACCACAAGACACATGACCCCTAGCTATTTGACTTAGTGTGTACATAGTTTACAAGACCATGAGCCCATGTAGACCTAAAGTTAGTGTTTGGTGAGGAATATGCCATGTACTTCATAGATTACACAGCCTTGGTAAGATAAGACACACCATGTACCATCTAGACCCTAACACACCACATATTAGCACTTGACCTATCTATACAAGCCTAACTGGAATCACAATTGAATACCCCTAGTGGCTGAGACACACCGTGTAGTACCCTTACATGGAATGTATTACCACATGGAAAACACATAGTGTGATGAAGAGAGCACATACGGGCATATGAGAAAGGCCAAAAATCGTGTGTAACCTTAAACACCATATACTTGTTTAGAATATTCTACTTCCTACATCTCTTTCATTTTGAATTATATTATGGCCCAAAATTAAATTATACTGAGTGTTATTCAACATATAACATGATGGTAGACATCATAGTGACTTTTGAGATACAATGTGAGATGTTCTGAGCATGAATCCTATTTTTTAGGTGGTAGATAATGACAAAGATAATTTATGATAGTAAAATAAAGGTCATGTTTGGAATCTACATTCTAAATATTGATCAGTACCCACCTAGAGATTATGGAATGGGTCCTATATCTAACTACTGATTGGTACCCTCTTATGAATTAGGGTGTGGTTCCTATACCAACTATGTGGTACCCCGTTACACACTAGGGTGTCGGTCCTCTATCAATATACTAATTTGATCCCCTTTAGAAACTATTCCATATGTCCTCTACAGACTGAGGGGTACCCCTTTCGGACTAGAGAGTGGGTCCTCTATCAACTGAGTGGTTCCCCCCTTATGCACTAGTGTGCGGGTCCTCTATCTATCTATTGAGGGGAAACACCTAGAAGATGATAATTTAGATCATATGCCATCTGAGTGGTACCCCATGATATACCACGTCATGGATCCACTATATGGTTACATCTTTAGATGGACATGAGTGATGTAGGGTATCAATAACGAATCTTTGGAACTGTTGGAAAACTCATCGTATAGATATGGGAGATGTTTTATGGGGATCCCCTTTATTTTTCATAAAAGAATCTTATAAGAGCAAAAACACATATACACACACATGTTGCATTGGGTTGCATTTACCTCTTACGTTGGGATGAGATGAATACTTCTATATTTTCTTCTATTCATCCCTCTTTAGTTTTTATGGAGTTCTGTTGGGTATGTATATACAAACCCCTACATGTTATTTTCTTGCATGTGAAATTACTTATGTAGATGAGGGATAGGTCTACGGTGTCATTGGTGGATCTTAGTGATAATACGGTGCATTTGACTATGTCCAGTGGTCGGTCTTGGAGATCTCGTGTTGGGCTCTCTCAGCATTCATTTAATTATATCTTTTGTCAAGTTGGGTAATCTGTTCTTGTTGGGTGTATATTATTCCCCATAAAATTTTATATTAAACTTTACTACCATTTTCTACTCCCTAGAGGCAATTACAATCATCGGTTTTACTCTAGATATCAAAATATTTTATTATTATTCCTCTTCACTTCAGCCTGGAGCTAGCCATGTTCATGCATATATGTACATCAGGGAAGGGCCTCACATATGAGTAATTATTTCTCGATGCTTTTTGAAAACCCATGACCTATGGTGGTAGTATTGGGGTATTTTTTACATGGCCTTCCTCAATCCAGGAAGATCCTGGGGGTTCGGGTCATGACATGTTGGTATTAAATGTGGTTCATCATCAAGATGATGTTTGGATGTTTTCCTCTTATGAGGTTTTATTAGAATCTAATGGAAACATGTCCAATGTGTCTTGAGTACATATATTAGGATACAAAACCTAGTGTTTGTTTAGTGGTTGACATATCCATTCACCAAGAATATGACTAATTTCATGTATACTTGAAATAATGAGACATTGGTTGTAGGGAACATTAGTACATGCATCATATATTATTGAGAACATTTAATTTACTTCTTGAGTCAGCACCCAATATATATACACACATTGCCCATGGTATTCTGTGTTTGTTACAAGATTTTTTCATGATGACATCCCATAGGGTTTCCATAGTAAAGTCAAGACTTCAGCCCGATGATTGATGAATCCTCCCTAAAATGGGGTAGTCATAAGGAATTAGTTGTTAAGGATGACCAGCGTGATGCACATTATTATGTTGATTAGTTATTAGACAATTTTTTAGTGGTTCATGTGCATGCTGTATGTTTGAAATTTTTTGGAAGTCTCTTTTGGGGATGGATGATAAAGAACATGGTTTGAGTGGGTATAATGAGCTTATGAGGCAGAGGACCCCCTATGATGTATGGTCAAAAGGATATACTGATATTTGGAATGAAATATTGGTTTCATATCCAGTGGCACAATCGTTCACAGAGATATTGGGTATAAATCATTCCAATGAAGCATGGTCGTTTCTATACTTGTGATGGGTATTAACATGTCATTCTGGATTGTCCAACCCACTATGATGTAGTCAAAGGGATGGTAGGAGAACCACCTAGGTAGAGGTACCACCTAGAGAAATGTGTTCTCTGGGGAAACACATGTGATGGTGGAGCAAGGGGAGGAATAGGAGGAGGATGTCTCTTTGTCTCGATTCCATAACAACCACCCTAGGGTAACCAATGTAGGATCACGAAGCTGGTGGTTTGAATCATGCATACCCACTGGAACTAGAGGTTCTTTACCAAGAGGATCCAGGTGCGTTTCATGGTATGATCTACGTTGATCATACTTTTCTAGTACTATCTGAAATGTGTAAATGATATTATTTTACATCCTTTTTTCAAGTCTTTCCTATGGAAAATAGGGCATCATAAAATCCATATTTTCGTTATTTTTAATGGACATTTTGACATTCAATAAAGATTGAAAATTCTCCCACTAAGTTTCATTCATGAGACACGATCAAAATTCTATACAACTGAATCAGTATGACCCAAAACAGATTGTGTTTAGGTGTGTTGGATGAGTTCTTATGACTAGTGTGATTGAGGTAATTTTTTGTTCTTAGATATTTGAAAAATACCAAGCGGTGGTAAACAACTGAGAAGGGAAAAGTAAGAGTTTTAATAAATTATAATCCATATAGGCTTTGAGTGTGATTTGAGGTATGGCATTTTTATTCACTCCCACAGTTGTAATTTACACCTAGAGTAATGATTCCCTTTATCCCTAAAAATATTCCATGTAAAGACATGTTGATACTATTGGATCCATTTATTAACGACCCATGTGATTGAATCCCTGTATAGAGGATCAGTGATCACATTCTTATACTGACACTGCGACATAGCTCTAGTAGAAGATAGATCCCTGCGTTGATTCACATTATAGTGATAGAGAGGCACAGTGATGTTTCATCAGTACGAATTTTTTCCCTACCATCGATGGTCATTTGTTTTCCACTAGTTATTATGGGAGTGTTTTCAACTTGTTGGGGTCTAGTTTTCATCCTCTTATAAATAGTGATCATAGGAACAGTAGGATGAGATCATGTATAGGAGGTTATGATCGAATTATTTTCAGTTTCCTATTAATACCTTTGAATAAGATTATTTTAAAATATTTTTTCCTATAATGGAAGAAGAGTACAAGGATTTCTATCATAGAGGAAAATATGGTTTAACTCTACACCGAAATATAGGCTTCTATAAGGACTAGCAATAGGGATTTCCCCCGATTTTTGCAACATCATATCAGTTGGAACACATTGATCATTATAAGATGAATGTGAAATAATGTGTTTATATAGAAGGGTTTTATCTAACCCAAATTTTCTCCATAGGTATCAATGGGTTTGTTCATTAAAATGGTCTATGGGTGGATTCCACTTTCTGTAGATTATCTCCACCTGAATAAGGCCATGATAAAGATCCAATACCCCATTTCGAGGATGTTTGACCACTTTGACTAGTTCATAGTCATGAATTGAATCTAGAATAGATATCCTATGTCTTGATATCACTAGTTGAGTGTTTTAAAGTCTTATACTTTAAATTTTTCAGTCTAGTGTCTCTATAGACACAATGAATTCTTAGTGTTATATTTCAAAGTAATAAATTCCACATCTATGTTTATGACTTCGATTAACTTGATCTTATATCCATATGTGGGATAATTGGTATTTTTATTCATTGAATACAAACTCACATACACTATATCAGAGGAGTATCATTTAGAGAGCATGAGGAAGGTCATAGAATTACTTTGGTAGAACCAAATTTCAGTAATCCCACAAAGTCCCAGTTCTAGATCCATGAGGGTCACATTATTGGACATCTCATTTATGATCATAATCATAATTAAATTTATTCAAAGAAACGTACAAGTCACTCGAAGAATCAAGGAAACCACATGACCAACAAACAAACGAAACGTACCACACCATATGGAGGCCTAAAATTATAAAGGCCAAGGGAATCCCCCCATATTAAATTGACCCCCTCAGGTGTATGGTATGTAATGTTAGGAAGACAAGTGACACTGGACCCATGAACTACCAGATAATCAAGGTGATACAAAACCTTATTTCCTTCCCTCCATGTGTGAGTGATCTGAATGCTCCTAGGGAGGAGGGACTTGAATTTCATGATTTGATAAGCAATGGTCAAAGGGATTGTCCCTCTGCATCACAAAGATTAATGGAGAATTTTAGAGTCACTTTCCAGTTGTGTCAAAACCATGTTCTTCTAGTTGCAATGTCGGAGGCTGGTAAGAGTTGCATTCACCTCCGCTTGAAGCGCAGTGCCACTGCCATAACCTATAGTGAAGGCCAAAAGTACATTACCCCTATGTCCCGTACCACCCCTCCTCGATGCATAACATACAAATCACAAGATCAATAAGTGTTTAATTTCAGGCCGTTTTCAGGGGGAAGACAACGAACCCAACGTCCCTGCTTCATGGGCTCCGCCGGCATGACCTGATGTAGACTGGAGTACAGTTGTCGCAGCGATGGGGCCTCCCGCCAGTTCCCGATGAGTTTAATTGTATCAAACATGAGGCAATTCATTCTCAAAATAATGGACCTACCTATGGAGAGGGACCCCTTGTATCGGGCATGGTTCCTCGCTTGCCAAAGGCACCGGCAACCGGCACTCAGAATCAACGAACGAACCGATATTTCCGGAATAGAGTCCAATGAACCCTGGAACGATTTTTCCAAGAACGTCACATCGCAAGTGGTGGTGGAAGTTAAAGTTGTGAAGGATCCGAAGAAACTCAACACCTTGTTGTACCAATATCCCTTGAAGAAGATGTGATCCACACTTTCTTCACTTTTAAATTTATAGCAGCTGCAGCAAGAAGTCAGACTACTCTCAACGTTCTTAATGTTTTCATCTATATGTACTACATGATGTTAGATCCTCTAGATAAAGAAGTTATATTTGGATGGATCCCACATTCACAATAGAATCTTTCTCTATTGATCTCTTGGATCCAGAGGTGAGACAAGATTATGAAAATCCTCCATCGAGAAGTTCCTTGAGGTGGAATGCGTAAAAACAAAACGATCTGGCTCTGTATTAATGGTGATCAAAACATAAAATTATTGTTGGATCTTATCTAACACTGCCCTGATGATCTTCAGGTTAATGATCACTTCATTGAAAGAGATGGAATGAGAAGGACACCCTGGATAACCTGTCACCAACCCTACTTAGTTCTGGTGCCAGAAGAGAATATCACCTTCTCCCACAATCCATAGAACATGTTGTTTAAGCGTCTGAATGAGGGGACGAATCCGGGACCAAATTGGGGAACCATGGAAGCTGCTATCACTCATTCTGTGAGCATAGTTTTGGCCCATTGTTCTTCCCCACAGAGTACGATTCTCGATCACCTCCCATGCCAATTTCACGTGCATGCCTATAATCATGGTCCCTAAACTGCGAACATCAATTCTACACTCATGTATGGGATTTGACATCCTCTCTGAAGCAACTCAATTGTTATTTCCATTATCCAAATAATCCCATATAAAACTCTAGCACCTTATCAATCACTTGGATCACCCCTTTCAGTACTAGGGTCACAGCCAATGCATGCACCGGAATCACAGACAGGACACTGTTAACCAAAGTTATAAGACCCCCAAATGATAGCAGGAGACTTATGCAGTTGAGAACCATCCCGGTAATCTTACTCACCACACGGTCGAAGTCCCTAATTCACATGCGGCCCGAAGAAATGGGAGTTCCATGGTACTCCAGCGGGAACTGGCCACATTGCATGTCCAAACTCCTGCAGAAGTGATTGACTCTGTTGATAGCACACTTACTTGAGATATACAGATTTCTCCTAGATTGGTTGATCAATTTTATACTACAGACTCAATAATCCTCAATAATCTGTTTTATACCACGTGAAGACCTCTTTCCTGCATCAGAAAAAATGATAGTGTCGTCTGCAAACATCAAGTGAGATACAGTGGGCATGCTCTGTTTACTCTTATATGGCATGATCCTCCCACTCAATATTTCTTTGTTAATTAGGCAGCTTTGAGTATCCTGCACTTGAATGAAAATGGTCGGGGATATAGGTTCTCTTTGGCGTAGACCTCGAGTCACCTTGAAGAAGCCGTGAGTTCTCACAATGAAGGTGATAGTCATCCACGGTGAGCTAAATCATTTGAAAAAAAATATTCAGTGACATGGAAGTGAACCCCATGCTGGTCTGAACTCTATTAATAAACCCCAATTCCACCCTATCGTACGCCTTATTCATATCTTTCTTAATATCCACATTGGATCCTTGAGTCTTGAACTTGATATCTCTAAGGAGCTCTTGCGCCAGGCCGATAGCTCCATGTATGGATCTCCCCCTCACTAAGCCATGCTGCTTAATTGATACCCATCAGGGAAGGCGCGTGGACAAACTCATGTTGATATTACTTGAATGGATTTTATAGGGAAATTTTCAGATGCTAATAGGTCTATAATGTGTGAGAGAGGAGGGTTAATTAACCTTCGGTATGAGAAAAAGTGTTGTGGCACTTGCATCCCGTGGCAGGAAACCCCCGCGAAAGAAGTCTTGGATGGCCGAAACTATGTTCTCCTTAAACACCTCCCATGAGCCTCTCCAGAAAGAGCTCGGGAAGAAGTCGGGCCCTGGAGCACTCTCCACATTGAGGTTTAACATCGCCTCATGGATCTCATCCTCTCCGAGAATCGCCTCTATAATGTCGTTGTCCTATGCTAAAACACATGTCGGAATGGCCTCTGAGATCTCTGCACTCCTGTTGGGGTACCCACTGGCCATCCTCCCATTTATACCTACTAGTAGGTCTTTAAAGAAGTTCAACGCCATTATTCCAACTTTATCTATTTCATCCGTGTATGAACCATCCTCACACATTATGTTGGGCTTAGTGGGCCGACGCTTTTCATTGATACAAGCATGAAAATAATCCATGTTCTTATCCCCCTCCTTCAACCATTTTATCCTTGATCTTTCCTGTGCCTTATCTCCTGACTAAGGATCATTTTAGCCAACCTGGTCTTCTTGTCCGCCACCTAATTGTAAATCATTTCAGTCCAAATATCCTCCAAGATTCCTTACATACTCTCAATCTCCTGTTTGAGGACATCAATGTTTTGGTCAATTGGAGGGATCCCTCTTTCCCATGACTGGATCCCCTGCTTCAATCTCCTAAGCTTTTTATGAGTGTCCACCCATGTATTCCCTCATACCAGTTCCCCCCATGAAGAGGTAACCAAATAGATATAATCAGGATTACATGACCAATGTTCCTATAACCTAAATAGCCCACTTGACTCTGTCCTGGTGGACAAGTGAACGAACAATAGGGAGTGATTTGAGATGCCTCGAACCAGATGAGTAACCTTTTCATTCGGAAACTCAGTGATGGAGTGGATGTTAGCTAAGCATCAATCAAGCCGGATCCAACAACGACTACTTCGATTTTAGTTATTACACCACATGAAGTGTTCCCCCGTGTACCCCAAGTCCAACAAACTGTTTGCTTTCAAGAACTGATTAAAATCCATGCTCTCCCTTCATGGAAATCCTCCTATACCTTTCATCTCTTCTGGATCTACCATAATGTTAAAGTCCCCACCTATAATTCATGGCACATCTCCTGGATCAAATTCACTCAGCTCCTGCCACATAGAGTCCCACCTCTGGCTATCACAACTTCTATACAAAAAGGTCACGTAGAGGGATCTCATCCATATCTTCACCATTTTTGAAATGGACTGGTCACCAACATGTACCATCTCCACTGATACATTGTTCCTCTAAAATATCTACATATGGTGGTTGGGTGGGTTATCCTATAGGGATGCATGAATACTTATCTTGCTAGATATGTGTTTGAGTTTAGCAGGATACTGCTTGTGTTCCAGGACAACAATGATCTGCTCCTTGTTCTTCTTTATTTCATACATGAGTAAGTCACTCTTTACTTGTGCTCCAAGGCCCTGAGAGTTCCTTATGATCATAGTGATAATGATATGACTTATCTATGGAATTTTTAGAAGGTATTATGCAGATAGATAGAGGTCATGATTCCATCTGTGTGGTAGTTGTTTGACATACCATTTTAGCATACTTCCTTTACATCATGGAGGAAAGGTCAGAGGGGTGTTTTAGGTAGCTATACATATAGGAGATTGTATGACTTTATGGGGTTCCTGTAATGAATTTCATAAACTTTGATTCATTTCTCATGTAATGGATATGGAGAGGCATGCAGGAGGAATTTGAGACCCAGTTGAGGATGCGTACATCATTTCACCAACATAAGTATGGGAAGACATGGGAAATATCTAGGATACAGAGGATATGTTAAGGGGATTCATGTTAGACATTGTATATAACTAATAATATTATCTACCACCAGTGGAATATATATACCATAGTTCCTACAACTACAACACAATTGTATCACCTTTCTGAGACCATGATTTAGGGACCTTGTTATTTACTATCATATATGTCGGAGGTAATAAATGACAATACATGAGTCCTAGTTGTATTTAAAGTGGTGTTTTTGAGGGATTATATAATCCCAAGGTATATGAGGACTTCCTAGAAAATGAGAGTAGTGCATTATGAACCAACAACAAATATGATTGGTGTTTAAGAGTAGTAGTGTTTTAGTAATGGTGATCAGTTATCTCTGAGGTTCATAGGATGATTATTTTTCCTGCTGTTGTGTCTAGTTAGTGAGGTGGTATACCACTTAACCTCATAATAATAATATTTTTTGGTTGACTGGTGTTCTACAAATGTTAAAGATGTTGAGTAATGTTCATGAATAATTATATGATATCATCCTTTGTAATGTGGGATGTGAGAGGGGTGTTTAAATATTGAAGAATCAGGCAGTGTTGATAACAATTTGAGAAATAAACTTTGTGGGAATTATTTTTTCCTTTAGTGTTAGTTTTTATCCAAATAGGAATCCATTAGGGGAGCTCTATGGAGTGGGAGTTCCAAAAAATTCCTTACTATCCCCACTGTTCTTCTTAGCTTTTTATTATTAGGGATGAAAATATTTTATGAATGGAAAAATTTATTTAATTTTATACCTTATAAAACTAAAAAATATATATAATTTTTTTTGGAACTAAGCATTTAGACGAGAATCTATTTTGAGGCATAGTGAGTTTAAAATAAATTTTATATAAACAATAAATTAAATTAATATCACATGAGAATTTTTTTTCAGAAAAATGGAACATATTCTAATCAGAGTTCTGAATCATAAATTTTAGACAAAAAATGAATTTGGAATATGGTTTTAACCTTGCCGCATCTTAATGTAGTCCAGTGTTGTTTGTTCAGATGATGTGGATGTTGGTGGGTGTGTTTAAATAAAATAAATGATTTATTTATTTATTTTAATTTAAATGACCGAAATGTAATTCTCTATAAATGTTTTTTAAGAAATTTTTCTAGGGTTTTCACATAACCCTGATAGAGTTTCTAGAAAATATATGGGGACATTTATTGGAGGATCAAGTTGGAATGATGATCGGTGATTGTGTCAAGGTAAATCGACATGAAATGGATGTAAAATATCATCCTCATTAAATGAATCCCATTATTAACCAAATATTGATTCAATATTGTGGTTGTACTCCTCAATTTTATAATTCTTTCCCTTTTGACTAAATATTTTATATATGTATTGAAATCTAATTTTTATCCCTCGTGTTCACACCATTCGCTTGAACCCAATTGATGAGTAAATTTTTTATTCAATTGATTTATTTCTATGCATAGATATCTCCTTGGACCCCATAAATAATAATTATTATCTGAGAAAACTTGGAAAATTATGTTTTTAACCTTGATATGTTTCTTTTCCCCCAATCATTCATCACGTTCTTCACAATTCGCCTACAGGGCCCCAGTTTGACATTGTCGGACAGGACAGTGCATGATCAGAACCCCAGATTCATTTTGGATCAGTTAATAATGTTTGGGGATGGATATTTGTTGATGTATCGAGGTTTTTTACAGGATGAAGGTGATCCCATAATGGATCAGTTTCCCTGTGAGGCTACAGTAGGCACCACAATCCACGAGTAGTGTGTGGGATTAATATGGGAGGACATGATTCCAATTTCCATCCAATGAAGTGTCAAAATAGGCAGTTGGATGTAGAAATCACTTGTTTCAGGTGGTATGCTGTATATTTTTTGGAAGATGATTCGAATCATGAATATTCATAAATATCTATATATTCTAAACAAATCCTTATATACAAGGCTTGTACTGTGATGAACACACACTGTGTAGTATGGTTTTATATTACACATAGGGTTTCATGTATGAGTTAAATATTAAATTCCATGAGGAGGGACCACACACTATGTGACCTATATCTATCTAACATGGTGTGTACATAGGTTACACTCCTAGGAGCACATGTGACCCAACATATTTTATACTACGTGGCATACACCCTTTACCTTAGAGAGTTTATGGGAATGACAATATGACACACACCAAGTTCTGGCCTGGCCCAGACTCACCTTGTTTTATACAAGACTTTACATGTGCTGGATCAAGACTAGGGTACATGAATATAGGTTTTTCATAAATTGGAATGATCAAGATCACCCGAACAGGACCTGGGTGTCTGATACACGCTATGCAATACATATACATTCCATGTAGTTCTACACGGTAATCAAGCAGTGTGATTCTAAAGACACCTCCGAACAAGATATCTTGACCACATTCCATTTGGAACCTTTAGAAACTGTATACATCATAAAAATATTATACCTATCATATCCCCTTTGTTTGGACTCAAATTTTGGGTTGTGAGTAGCATATACTGAGTGTTTCTCATGTAGAATGTGATGGAAGCATTCATAGTGAATTTTCAAATACGATGCGTGATATTCCATGTGTGAATCATGGTTAGGAAATTATCGATGATGAAAGTGATTAGGCAGGATCATCAAAGAGATTTCAGGGTTATTAACCATCATTTACCATTTAAGTGGCCCCCCTTGTGCACTAGGGTGGGGGTCCTCTATCTACCTACTAAGTGGTACCCCCGTACAGACTAGGGTATGGGTCTACTACCAAATTGGTCGTACCCCCTAACACACTCAAGCGTGGGTCCCCAATCTATATACAGATTGGTAAAATCCTTACGAACTATGGTGTGGGTCCATTACCAACTGATTATTACCCCCATAAAGACAAGTGTGTGGGTATTCTACCTACTGAGTGGTATCCCTCTTAAACACTAGTGAATGATTCCTCTATCTATCTACTAAGTGGTTCCATATCAATGACTTGGGAATGAGACCTCTACTTACATAGTAGTACCCCTGTTTTACTAGCGTGTGGGTTATATACCTACTAATAAGTACTCCTAATAAACTCTGCCTTTCGTTCTATATGTTGTATCCTCATTAGATAGACACATTTGATGTTGGAAATCGATGTTAAAACTTATTATATTTTGGAAAACTCATCATACATGGTAGGGAGTTGCTCCATATGGGTTTATTATATGATCATATATATATATATATGTTCCGTTGGGTTTTGTTTCCCTCATTCGTTGGGATGATTTGACTAATTATATCTTTTCTTATATTAAAATATATTCAGTTTTAGGGAGACAAACCAGTTATTTATATAAAAATCCATGCATTAAATTTTCCCACACGTGTCCCATCCTATATAGACACAAGATAAATTTGTGGTGGTATTGGTGCAACTTATGGATAATTGGGTGCATTTTATTGTGCATGGTGTTCAGGATCAAAGATCTTATCATTTGATTTGTATGCTATCTATTTTTAATTGTAATTTTCTTGTCGGTACATCTATTCTTGCTAGGAAACTATTTTTCCATATACATTCCAGATTATGTTGTGGTACTATTTTTTTACTTAGAGGTTATTAAATTCATGTTTTTTACTCTAGATGTTATAGTCTTTTATTAATATTTTTATTATTAAATGATGCATTGATATTGTCATGTGTGTGAAAATAGCTACATTAGAAAAATGATTACCAAATATAAGTTATTCCTTATTGATGTTATTCCCCTACCCTTGGCCTATTGAGGGAAGCTTGGGGTAGTTGTGGGTTATCCTTCCTCCAGCGAGGAAGGCCCTAGTGGGTCAGGTACTGAATGTTCTAGTAATCAAAATAGAGGTCCAGATATGTGAATGATTTTGTCGAAGTGTGTTCGGACCATGGAAGGTGTCCCACTAGACTACGTGACCTAGTGGAATTGAGCATGATAGTTAGACCAAGGGAGATAAGAGGAGATATTCATGTGGCCTATGGTAGAAGTGTTCATAAAGAGGTTTATTTATTGACAGTTTTATGTGGGTACATAGGATAAGACAAATTCAGTATAACTGGATCCTGGGTCGTGTCACCCATTCAGTCCATTTTATATTTGTCATAAGAGGTTTCCCATTATATTTTGATATTATTAGTATTATTATTTAGGTTATTTTACAATTTATTATTTATTCACATCCATATCCATTTATTATGTTATGGTACCTTGATTTAGTTTGGATTATTTTATTTCTTTATTTTGATATGGGTATAATTTTTTATTACTCATGTTTGAGAAATGGTTTTTTTCAATATCAAATTGGTTTGTCAAATGTTTTTTAAGGGGATTTGGAAATGAATGTTTTGTGATTTGAAATAGATATTTGGGAAACTTTTTGAAAGAGGATCATGATGAGTTTTTATTTGGTACGTGATTTTTCATAAATTGTGCTTCTCGAATGTTTAAACGGTGTCAAGATAAATATTTTAACATTACCAATATCTATTTTAAAAGAAAGATTATTTTTTAAAAAATGTTTAATCATTCCTAAAAAATTCGTTTTCATGTGATTATTTTAATTTAATCCATGTAAAATCATTCTTTTGAAATATATATTTATGATTTAGTTTCATTATAAGTTTGAAATAAAATACTTTTTTAATATATTTTTATTCTAGCATGAAATAGATAGTCTTATATAATAATTTCACAAACACTATTGTTCTTAACAAATGGGATCCATTTTACTCACAACATATATATACCACTCAATATATGTAGCTCTAATTGGTTTGTTTTAGGTTCCTCATCTTGGGTCTCCCTTGAGATGAGAAGCATGTTGTGTTAGATTTTTGGTATGGGATGAGGATTGTGAGTGTGTGTCATGTAGATATTTTATGTAATTATTATATTTGTTTTCCCATATATGATGTATATGTATTTGATGTTCTTTTCTTTTATACATATGATGAGTTTATTTTTATTCATTTTAATAAAATGTTCAGTTGTAGGGATGTTTTATTTTTTATTATGAAGTCTCTAGTAACATTAATTTACTAATGTTTCATTCTCTAAGGTGGTTGTGTTATTTATTGAAACAACCAATTATTTTATGGTGAAATCATTCCCAACAACTATGTTCTGAGACACTAGTTTCCATATCAGGGTGATCATGAACATCCCTTGGGTATGTCGTGAAGTGGGTATATTATCTAACGGGTGGATTCCTTAGATTGGTAAATGAAAAATGGTATAAAAGAACCCAAACTTGTTATTTGGAATGTGTATGAGAAGTATAGATACTAAGATCATCGTCGGGATATAGTATGAGGATGGAAGAAAGTGCGCAACCAACTCATTATTTTATTGAACAACATGTTTACTTGGAGGAATCATGTTTTAGTCTTATTTTTGAGTATATTTTTGTATATATTCAATGGATTTTGATACATTATGATAATTATATGATCCAAAATGAGTGCATGAATAATTTTTTGGGTCGGTTTTAGTTTTTGAGGTAGAAGTGGTGAACGGTCACATGATGGTTGGTTAGCATGCACAGTATGGTATGTCATCTAGCTCCCATACAAAATGGATCTGTAACAATGAAAATTCATTTTTCATGGTTAGAACATGGGTTACCGTCCCATACATCCAAACCATGATCATTTTAGTTTCTCTTATAGATTTGTAGTTTTTCCTCCCATACTCCTCATATTGATTCAAATAGAGTATTCCATTGGTGTATAATAATACATGAGAGGCTTCATGGAGTTTTATAAAAATTTATGTAGATGAATTTAGTTTTATATGAGAAATATATTGGTGTATTTAGTTTTACCACTTTGGGAATTTTTTTTATAATTTAAAATAGTTTTTGGAATGGAAGGGTATAATTCCCAGAGGTGTTGATTGGAAAAGATTTTGTAGTGGTTTAACAAATGGTTGGATTTTTATTTAAAAACATGTTATGTTTTCTTTAAAAATTTCATCTAAGTATAATGTTTTGTATGAATAAGAATTTAATATTAAATTTTTGAATATTATGAAGGATTTAATTTTTAAAGGGGTTGTTTTAAGAATTTTTTAATGAAGGAGTTTTAAAATAGGTTATTTGATTTCAAAATGATGTTTGAAATTATTTTTTGAAAAAAAAGTTGGTTTTTTTCAAGATGGTTCTGTTTTCTATTTTAATTGGATAATATTGTTTTAATGATTATTTATTTTGAAAAACATCAAAAAATATTTGGGGAAGAGTTTGAGAATTCAATTTTGAAAACATATACGTGATGATTTCTGAAAATAATGTGTTAGCCCTAGGTTTAGATTATTTTTGAGACTGGGGGGTATCGGTAATTGTGTTACAAGTTTGTTAAATGGAGAATGTGGCATGTCATTGGTTTTATATTTTACATTAAAAAGTATGTTAATTTTTTTTTTCAAAATATGGTTTAAAACAAAATAATTTATTTTTTACCTTATTTATGGGACTACTTGTTTTGTTTGGGTATCTTGAGAAATTAATCTCATTTACTATCTCGGTTACAAAGATACTCTTATAAAGTTCATGATAAAAGATAAATTATTGAATATAGGAGTCTTTTTTTTGGTTTCATCCATTTCTTTGGATCTAACATTTTTCTTCCTAACTTCTCCCAAACACTGTGTGGATTTAGGGGAATTAAAGCATCATTTTGACTATAGGGATTCATGAGTAGTTACCTTCCATTCATTATGATGTTTTAGTCAAGAAGGAATTGAGTTTCCTCTATGTGTGTTCATTTTGGAATTTTTCTTGGTAGTGAGTCCATGTGGATGTTTTCATGGAATATCATGTTATGGTCTTATATGGTTATTGGATTTGGAGAAATTCATCAGGTAAGTTTATGATATTTTAGTATATCTCTTATAATTGGTAGCTGATTTTCAGAATTGGGGTATGGAAATTCTATCTCATTTTGGTTCCTTGGGGTTTGGGGCTTTGTTCATGCTTTGTGACCTTGCTTACCTTTCTTTTGATATTCCAGCATTTTTTGGCATGACTATTTTGAGGCTTGTTTCTTGTTGACAAGGTTATGAGATTCCATTTTGATTGATACTTGGGAAATTAGGATGGTTTATTCCTTTTAGAAGATGATCACTTTGTAGTTATTGTATTTTTTGAAACATCATACTATAGTGTTCTATTAGTGGGGTCTAATTTTACCTATAGATTATGGTGACCTGGGTTTAGACCCCATGTTGTATCTAATTATAGAATGTTAATGGGTTTTACCTTGGGAGTTTGATCCATTATAAATTATTTTAGCATGATCATTATGGGTTTTTGACTCCTTTGAAGTTGAATTTCCCATGGAAATTATTCTCTTTCGGTGTTAGAATAGCTTATTTGTTGATCATTCCTACTTGATGTCTTGTAGATATCACCTAGTATGTTATTTTAGATTTATTCTTACATTTTGTATTTTTTACAAGGTATTTAAAAACTTTTTTACATAATTTGTTTTATTTCTAGATTATTAAGGGAAACAAGATTCACTCTCCCTCTTGTTCGGACATTTTTATTGTTATAGTGATTGACTATCATTTAGAGGCATCTCATGATTTTGTAGATTTGATGGTTTAGTATGAATTAATATTCGGTTTTCAAGAGTTTCATCTTTAGATCCTATATTTTTTTTATCATCTAACTCCCCACATTCCATTGGGTTTGAGTCATGACTCATTTCGGAATCTTTCATTCCAATTATGGACAATCGAGGGCAAGATATTATCTTGGTGGTGATATTTTAATAACCGTTTTCACTATATCTTTTATTATAATAATATTTTTGGTGGGTAATTTTAATCGTTATAAATTATTGGATTTATGATTTTATTTCAAGAATTTTTTATTCTGCATATGTTTTGGATTGAATTTTTTAATAATAGTATTGAATGTACCCTGATGTTGGAATTTTGTTTTTGATTTTGAACATGCACGATTTAACATACACTCGTAGCACATAGTTGGGGTGGCTCTTAGTAGCAACCATGTAGCACTCCCTTTCCTTGACTCTCCTGGTATATGAATTATGTGTAGTTATGAAACTATTTAAAAATCATGAAATATGGATCTATATTTTTGAAGATCCATTTTGGCATGGTTGGCACTTTATTAGATGAACTGTATGAGTTTCATAAGCTAGATTATGAGAAGTTCATTTTATTAGGTAGTTCCAACTACATATTTGGCACACAGTTTTCTATACTTCATGGACTAACCATTAATGTTTTATAGATTCTATTAAAATTTAAATTTTGGGTGTGCCCTTATGATTTTTGAATCCCTACGAGGTTCCTTTCTTTCACCTCTCATTCAGATACTCCGTCCATGCAAACCAAGAGGCTCTTTAGTCCCGTCCCTTTGATTTTATGGTATACAATGCATTTTTTTCATATTATTGAGTTATTATATTCTAATTTCTCTTCATTTATTCTACTAATCCTTTTCGTTACCATTTTCCCTATATTTGCCCACTCTTGTGAACTCACGGGTTGTTGAGGTCTGGAATTGGGGTTTAGTATGGGTTATTCTTGTGGTTTTTGGTGTTTAGAGATCAAGAACGATCCTGTGGGACTTTTTGGAGTTCTATTCATCATATTCGTATACTAATGGCTTGGTTTTCATTTACCTAAGGTAATTTTATAAGTTAATTCTCTTAAATTGACTTTCCATTAAGTGATTACTGGATTAAAATGCCAAATTTTAAAAAATTATTCCTTTTTGATGAGTTTTTTTTGTATTTGAAATTTGTTAATGGGACTTTTACACATTGTATAAGTGTTTTAATTGGAATTTCAAGTGGTTAATGAAATTAAAAGTGTATTGAAATTTTTTAAATCATAGATTCAAATAAAATTTGGTACTTGAGGTTCTTTAACAAGATTTGGACCGTGATATGAAATAGGAAGTGTGGTTTTAATATTTCAATGTTTTTACAATGAATTATTGCAGTTCTTTAAACGGTTAAATGTTTCATAATTTTCGAGAGAATATTTTTAAAAAGATTATATTATTTTAAAATTATTTTTACCTCATTTGGGTTGGGATATGAATCTGGGGTGTGTATTATAACATTGTTGGGAATTTTAATAGAAAATGTGATTCTTATACGAATGGTTCTTCCAAAAGGTTTTAGTAGAGTTAATTTGGAGATTATTTAAAATGTATTTTTTATCTTTTTATCAATGAATGGGCTGGAGTGGGACTTTAAACCATTGAGATGTGACATAAAATTCTGATTCTTTTTTATAGTCTGGGTTTTCACATTGGGTTTTTTAAATGGTTTGGGTGAATTTGAGACCCTCTTAATCCCGTTATTTTATTATAACCCCAAGGTGGTACTATTCATTTCATGATGTGATTTTTTCCATAAGGGTAATTTTTTATATTTCTTATGTCTTCATTTAAATGTGATGGGGATAATGATTTTGATGTTTTGGATGTGAGGTGTTATTTATTTCATCAATAGATTGATTTGTGCAATTTAGATGAATTGTTTTATGATGTTCAAAGAAGTCCTAGTTGACTCTATAGAGTTATAGAAAAGTGAATGCATTAGTTTAGAGTGTTCTTCGATTGGGGATGATGGAATGGTATATCTAGTGAGATAGAGGAATTGAGTGTGGTTGTTAGACAAAAGGACCTATTTTTAATTTTTTGTCTACCTTGTGGAATCACATTTCTCTTGGGTTTTTTATTTCCAGATAGTCCGAAAAGTCTACCAAGGATAAGATAGAGTCATTAGTATCAGCCTAAGGATCATTTCTATAGTTTAGACCATTTTACCTGAGTTATTAGAGGTTGACCATGTTTCTTTGATATCATTTATAAGAATATTTAGGGGATTTCTATGTTTATAATTTTTAATAGCCCTTCTATTAATTAGACTATGGTACTTCTATATAGTTTGGATTCATTGACTTTTATTCTGGGTAACATTTTTATTTATTATTTATTGAGAAGTTGTTTTATTCACATTCCAATTGGTATGGTAAATGAATTATAATTTGAATTTATAATTAATGTTCACGTGCGTTGAAATGGGTTTTTGGGGAATTTTTTGAAGGGGGTCCATTATTAGTTATGGTTTGTTACGTGGGATTAAAAAACGGACATCCTTTGATGTTTAAATATTTTTTAGAAATAGTTTTTGACTACACAAATATTTCATTTAGAAGAAGAGAGATGTGTTTTATTAAAATGGTTTTGATTACGTGAAAAAGTGGGTTTTCGTTGTTTTTTGTTATTTTAATCCAACTAAAATTATTTTTTTAAAATGTGTTTGTATGATATAGATTTTGTATACATGTGGATTGAAAACCTATTTTAAATTGAATTTTCAAACTACTGTAAAATGGGCTATTTTTTTAAACAATTTCAAAAAAAACTGTGGATCTTACCTACTAGGATCAGTTTTAGTTACATCCTATATATACCACATGGTATATGAACGTCATATGTTTCTATTTCAGGTTCCTTGGCATGGGGCTCCCTGGAGTTAGGATGCAAGTTGTGAAAGATGTAGAGAACATGATGAGGTGTGTGATTACAGGTCACATAATGATTGCATGTTACAGTTTATATTTTCCCCCACTAGGTTATATATATACTGCGTATTTTGCCTTTATTATTATGAGGATATTATTAATATTTATTTTTTACCTAGTACATTTGAATAGAAATTTTCATATTTATTATTTTGACTCTAGTTTTATTTTATATGAGGCTTACATTGATGTGTATGTTTTATTACTGATATGGTAATTTATTCAGGTGTGAAATCAATCCCAATGAATAGTTTCTAATACTCTAGTAATATATTCTAGCCTAGGGTGGTCACGAATACTCCTTGGGTTTGTCTCAGATACATTTATGTATTTGTATGATGGATGAATCCATTTATTTTGTGACACATTCACCACAGATATTAATGATCTATGAATACATGGTTATTAGACACCCTAAAAATCCCCCAGGAGTATCTTTTAAGAATTACTATGATTATAAATTTCCTTATTTCGAATTCCTAAAATCTATTAATGGTATATAATTATGTATATAAATATACCTATTAGAATTACCATTAAAATTATTCATTTTTCCTTTATAAATTGACTTGTGACGAATTATGGCATACCTATATTTTTAATTGTTTCTTTTTTGTAAAAATTAAATATAATAAGTCAATATACCTGTTGTCTTAGGATAAAAGAAACTAGAACAATATTTGGGAAGTAAAATGTTCAATTACATTTAGTTTTAGTGGAAAAATAATTATCTGATTACAATGGGGTATTCTATTTATTATATTTATATATATACACCATTGTAATCTGATTGGGGATTTCAATGATTTAAGATTTACTAATAAATCATTTCAGTAATAAATTCCATAAAATCATTCATTTAAAACATAATACAATGTATTCATATATATAAGTATACTCTACAAAAATTTGCAACACTAAATATATAATAATAGTTTAACATGAATCCATTAAAAAATCATGATGTTTTCACTTCTCTAAATTAATATGTGAATCATCCATTATCAACTCCTTTAAAAATGCACAAAACATCGTATAATATTTATATACTTACTTGGTGAAAGAATGATTTTGTGAAAAATATATTTTATTTTAATACACTACATGTAAAATAGAAAGATTACTTATAATGATTAATATACATTAATTATATGTTACTATTTACTTATACTCCAATTCAATGAATTTTTCCATTTAAATGCATTTCCTATGACATGGAATGAAAATAAAATCACATTCCTTTTATTTCACCTTGATCTTATTATTCATAGAAGAGGTGCACGAAGAATCCCTAGTCATGGAGTCAGTATAAAAATATTAATTCGATCCATTTCTCTTTTTCACCATAATTAAAGAATAATTTTCTTGCTTCATGTCTTTATCTGCTTTGAAAACAATAGAAAGAAGACCTAGGAGAGATTTTTTTGACGTTTTTCTTATTAAAATTCTCATAAAATTAAGATAATATCTGAGATATTGAATCATGTATGAGATCTATGTTTGTTTTATTAGGTATTTTAAACCCCGGAATGCATAAACACTTAATATATCCAATATTCATGATAATATATCATCAAAAAAGTTCACCATATCTATGCTTTCAACTAAATAGTTCTTTGTAAATATCATACACTAATGTATTACTCTCTGCTGATATAGATCATGTATATTATAAAGCAAGGTATATGCATACTTGTTTTCTAAAAACATCTGGAGTTCACTAAAAATGGATGATAACATCTAACACAATATATATAGTGAATCATACAAGTTTTTTAAGTAGATAATGTTCTCTTAATCACTAACCTCCTTCATTTTAGGATAATAACCCATAGATTCTAACATGTAATGAATATGTTCTTATAATATTATAATGTGAATGTTCTTGTACCACACATGGATGTTACATCCAACTAAGATTTTATCATTCTCTTTAATATAACAACTAGACATCGAAGTTGGCGTAATTAATTTTTTCTATAATATAACAAATGATTATTTTATTACCTTATCATGATTACCAAAATACATTATATGATATAAACGTAATTATCTTATTAATCTTCCACTATTTTATAATGTCCCAATAGCCCTCGCAATTGGACTCATAATTCCATGTCTTATAGAAATTCTTGTCGAAAATGAACTACATTTCCATAGTCATAATCTATAAATGATCCAAAAAAATTATTTGAAATTTTTTTGGTAGGAGGTTTTACCAACTGCTATCTCATTACATCTAGATTTTTTAGAGGACTCTCCAATCTTATGATCTTGATTCAAATTTCATCAATACTTGTTTCTAGGTTTCATGAAGTCTAAATTTGACAATAAACCATTGATTTATTTTAGTCAAGTCAACCCAATACCTTAGTTATAACTAATCAATAATTCAAAGCACCATCATTTTTTAAAGAAATAAACTTTTAACTATGATTTCTTTCATATGATATGTAATGAAAAGGTTTTCGGTCATATTTTTTATATGAGGGATTTCTTTATTATGAAGAAATAACCTCAATTTATTCTTTTAATTTTTTTGTTAATGTAATTGAAAATTTATATAAATATTTTAACCATGCCATTGATAATAAAGTTTAATAAAAATACTATTATTATTTATTATATTTCATGTATTGTTCTCTTATTTTATGTGATCTAATTTAACATCATATAAACATACATCCCATAAAATATAACCATGAACATTGTAAAATTAAATAAATAAATTTACTTGATCATGATATTTTTAATCATTGATTTATAAAGTATTTAAAAAATCAACTTATGAACCTAGGGTAAGAACACTTATGTCGATCTTGGCAAGAGTTGAATCATTCCACCATAGACTATTGTATCGTCTTGGTTGATTCACCTCTACTCGAGTTTTGAACCATCTCAACTCCTAGGAGATTCATCCTTTAGATGTTTTATACTGGAATGTTTGTGAGGAAAACTAATGGAATGTGATATATAAAATAAACAATGGACATATGAGTCTTATATACAAAAGGAGAGAAGGATGACTCATAACTCGTTATATTTAATTTTAGAAAACATTATCACCAATACTAACTCTTGAAATAATATCCAATTAAATAGAAACCCAAATCATACATTGGTAATCCATGCTCACAATCTATCACATATGTGCAATGACATTGGGTTCTTACATGATAGAATAAATTCAAAATCACACATTTAAATAAGAAAATATTCAATTTATTTAATTAATAATTTTATTTTTAATTAAATAATTATTTAGGTCAATTAATAATTTATTAAGTCCTTGAGATACTTATGATTATCATTCCCTATAAATATAAATAAATTAAATTTATTAAATTTATTTTAAATTTCTTATGTACACAATACGTACTTGAAGACAACATGGCGTTTACCCACCTAAATAAAAACATTACATTTATGGTTGTTAAATGTGTATTTTCATTGAATGAAAGATACATAGAGTGTCATGTAGTTTTATGATATATAGATATACATGTCATGGATGAGCAGTCAACTCAAAGTGTTATGACACTTGACACATGTAAATCATATACGTCGTGTACTATATTAAATGCATGTGTACCATACCTGACATGTATAAAGGCAACACTATGTATAGTTACAATATTTATATTGAAATTAATTAGTAATTTAATATTATTTTAACCATGTACCACGACATATATTCCAACTACACACCATGTAGTTTGGTTTAATGTCTCAAATTAATTTTAATACATGTAATTAATTTTACACAGTGTACGACCTATCTTGTCGTGTACTTTGTGAAAATGGGATTAAATTAATGAAAATGACCACTAGCTACATAGAATGTAATTATTTTCTAGTCATCACACATTACATGCCTAGGGATTTAGTGTGTAATCTATAGAAGATATTATAGCGTAGCATGGTGCGTATGCCAACCACAAATCATGTTACTATTTTTATCCCATGATGATTTGTATATTGTTTGTATGTGGGATTATTTTAAGTCATGTAATAAATTAAATTCCCTATAAATTGACCATTTTTTTTAATTATGAGATATATAATTTCTTAATTGTGTCAAGAGGGAACCTTTAAATAGACTTAATACTTCTAAATACATTGCTCGAATGACTAGGAGAAATTAAGGACTTGAAATGTACATTGTATAAGATACCACCCCCTGACTTCCAATTACCACATTGTATTATCTGAGGCCATTCCCTCATCCAATTCAAGATTCCCCTCCCAAAGACCACACACACCACACTATTCCATGTTGTGGTGTCCCTTATTTTTTCTTAATCCCAAAATCATCACCACGTTGTTCCTACCCCATACTATGACTATTTATGGGGACATAAAATTCCCCATGGTATACCATTCAATGGTGTCATCCTACATCTTTAGAAAGGGATGGAATACACCATAAATCCTCCCCAAGGGAGGCTATAAGGATTTAAACATCAAATTAATATATAATTATGGGTGGACATTATTTCTTAGATAGGTCCCCAACTATAAATAATATAATATTCTAATGATAATAATAATATATGGTCACAATTTTCACTATAGAATATAATATATCAATTTACCACATGACTTGAACCTAATTTGGAACCTACACCATCTCTATAACTCAATCAAGACGTGGGATTTTATTTTTATGGAAAACCCCAAATATGGTAAAAATCAAGGGGAAGAGAACAATGATTATACTATTAAATAAATTTGGGTTACAATTTCACTCTCTCTCTCCCCCCTCTCATGTTGTGAAAGTCGTGTTCTCTCTATAACATAACATATTGAACCTTAAAATATCTCTCTAAGTACATAATGATATACATGTTCAGCAAAATATATATATTAAAACATGCAGAATTTGTGATGAAAGTGGATCTAATACCACTGATGGGTTTTGAGGGATTGTATCATGTATAATATAGTGAGAGGAACAAAAAACATCACTATCCATCATCACTGAATCCGAATGTGAATAAAGAATATATTATAAAACATATTTACCACTTCTCTTATATGGAACATCCCTAATGATAATGATATAATATATTTGATGGAGATGTCTAAGTGATAACCAAATGATTCTTGCGTCTATAGGTAGTATATCATCTAATAGAGTACTTGTTTCTTAAAGTATGTTTCCTATTACTCTAAATATGTGATATAACCTTGTCCTTAATGATAAATGTATAATTTGGATGGAATAGTGATTCAACTAGTAATGATAGTGTTACACCCACACTCTAATAAAACGATAAAACCTTTTTGAAGGTATTCCTTCGTTGAGGGAACTCTATCATCAACAAATAATTTTTTATTTTGAACTCATTTTATCAAAAAAATGTATTCCAATTGGAATATAATCATTTTAGTGTTTCAAATTATTATTATATATTTAACAGTTAATAAATGAATCATCTTAATAATTCAAAATTTAGGGGGATACACATTTAGAAGATTTGTTATTATCCCATGTAGCTAAGCATATATAATTAGCTATTTCAATTAATAATATATAAGAATAAAATGCCTATAATGATATCTCTATATATTATAATGTTATATACATCATATTCATATTAAAAATTAAACTCAAGGATTATGATACAGTATGAAATATCTTTTTTAGTGCATATCCAACAGTAAAGACACAATATAACTCGATTTAAACACACTAGAAATTTTAATATTATGTGTCCATACTAGTTATAAATAACCTTGTACTCTTGAGTTAAATCTCATCTCTCTAAATATTTTTACAAAAATTCTCAAAATTTAAGTTCCAAAAAATAACCAAACTCTGCTATGATACCAACTGAGGTACCCCTGGCTTACACATTTAGATATTTTTTTAAACATACATAAATTTTACATGAAACATAAATTATAAACATCTCCTAAAAATGAATGATCAGTCCCCTTGGTAATTTGGTTCATATTATTTCATCAACATATAAAATCTAATTAAATATTTTATCTTTTCCCCCTTTATAATACAATGAATGTAAATTTTTCACCAATGATCACTTTGGGAAATGTGGAAACATATAAACGGAGTGCACTCAAATAATCAGTGAGGTATAAAAAATAATCAATGATAAATAAGAAAAATATCAATAGATCATAAACAAAATAAATACATGGTAATGTGAGAAATGGAGTTATTAATGAAACAAGATCATGAAATCATCAGAAGTGAAAATAAAGAATAATATTATAATCACATATCATGTCATAAAGTCTATAAATAAATGGTCTTAAAATCATGGGATATACCTATCTGGTTATTTCATTAGTGTATACACATCTGGGGTAGGACTATTACCACTATATATAGTGGTATCCCATTCTTCATGTCATAAGAATCTGGCACAAACAAATGGAATTTCCTCATAAACATAGTTCAATGATCTTCTTGAAGACATCATAAAAGTACATCAATTATCTCTAACAAGATGTTATAAATATAGGTTAAGAATCACTTCCATTACATAATAACTATTGGTCACGTCTCACCTATAAGAAACTAAAAACAAAGGTTAAGTTTTACTGCCTAGATTTAAGAACATAATAAAAAAACTAACTATAACATGCCCATTTATAATGATATCTTGAAATAATGAATTACCCAATTGATTGTGTGGGTATTATAACTTTAACCAACCCATTTTCATAATATTTCTAGCAAATGACTTCCATATTAATATGAAAAAATATCAAATATTTCCAAATGACATCATGATTATCGATATGAAATAAAAAATGAATCTAAGGAAATTAATTAGTTATATTGGTTAATATCCCTCAATCTTGTTAATGATGAGTAATCTATTTACAACATATATAATAAACGATATATAGTCTACTTATAAATTTTCATACTCAATGTAATTTGTATAGATTTTTCTGATAAAACATAAAAAAATGATAAAGTGTAAAATATTAAAAAATATAAGGCATTGAACAGTTGAAAAAAAGGCAAGAAAAAGGTAATTATTGGCTATTTATCTCTAACAAATTTTATTTCAAGCACACCAAAAATATTTCTGAAATTTGATAATGATGAAAGGGAATATTTTGGCATAGTATTTCTTTTAGTATAAAATATTTCATTCACGTAAATACAATATTATAAATTGTATGGGTAGAATTAAAAAATTATTTACATATATGAAGAATCTTTTAGAGAAAGATATAAAATTATATGTGTTCTATGAAATTAGTTTGATATTTTTTTAAACAATTGAAAGAAATAAGGACACTACATTTAAGGTATTAAACTAATATAATATTATTTTAAAACAAAAATTCATTATAAATAAATAATAATGAATATGTTGTATCATATAAATAAGGTCTTTGAATGATATATCAGATTTGGTTCCCTCTAAACAAATTATGTGTACCTTATGATAACATTTACTTTTTTATTATTAATATTAATAAACTAATAATCCCATCGTGATTTCTCCTCTTCATATCATAGTATGTTATAATTTTTTAAGTGTATCTTCAGTACTGAAAGGTCATAGCAGTTCCCTGCAATGATGAGAACCCAGGAGTGTTGTGATAGTATTCCAAAATATATGTTCATTATAAAAATGTAATTATTTGAGGGACACAAATGATACATGATATCAGGGTTTGATACTATTAGGACATTGATGAACCTTCTAATGGTTTATGTCATTCGCAATATATAGTGTAGGAAACTAAGTGAAGAAGACAAATCGGTAGGAAATCCATAGTTTTATGTGTCATTTGATGTTCATATATACAGACATGTGTATTGATCCTTAGTATTTAATATTATTATTAATGATTATTATCAGTCATATACATTTCTTTATTGATGAAAATAGTTACAATATAAGTTCACAGAGAGGTATGACACAATGGGTGCGGCATTTTAATATTTAATTAAGCAATAATTTGAGAAAGGATTTGTCCCTTTTGTTTTTTAGTGAGTGATGATATCGTAGGATGTTTTACAAAAAAGATATAGAACAAATAATCCATTTCCCTTATGTTTTATAAGAATATTCGATTTCTATAATGTCAATGAAACTGACATTGAGAACATATGTTGACATCACATGCATGAAACTTTCTGGATTAGAGATATCACGATAAATGGATTGCATTATATAGTAGATATGTATGTGGTATTGTGTCATTGTGACAGTGTATTATTTATCTATATGTTCTTCATAATGTTTCTATATTCTAACATTGGACATTATGTTTATTCACTTAATTCCTATAAGAACAAGTCCCAAAGGATCACACACTATGTGTATCTAGAATCAAATATGAATAATAAATTATTATTTACTATATAACAAGTTGAATAAATATTTTACTTTTTTATGGTTTTATCCTTGTTAATGTTTACTTGATCGCATATATTCCTTCAACAGTCATTTGAGAGAATATAATGTGAGAAGAATATTTGAAAAAAATTATTTACTATTTTTTGAAAATAATATGTAATTATTTATTAAAAAATAATTGAATGCTGTTAATTTATTAAACAAATAATCATTATTCAGGGCCTCATAAATATTATGGAGTAATAGGAGATTGAATATAAGGGTATGGTGAGAAATTGAATATATTTAATATTAGTTGAATAAATAATATTTAATCTCATTCGTGAGTTTAGTGCATGTAAATAAATAATAAAATTAGTATTATTATTATATACCATAGGTTCTGTGGAGATTAAAATAATAATAATGGTGCATGTGTAATTATTATTTTCATAGCTGTGAATTATAAAAATTTAATAATATTAATTTTCTATAGATCCAATTCATTTCATCTACACAACAACAACCAGAGGAAAATACTCTCAAATACCTAGAGAGATCCCACTCCATGAATGCACTCATGAACATAGGGGGATTCTCCTCTACCACTAGTCTCAATTCTAGAGAGAATCAAGATAAATGGTCCATGAAGTAGTTTTTGGGGTGATCAATGGTGAATAAAGAAAGAATTAGGACCATTCATCCTAGCACCCAATGGTTCCAACTACCACATTTGGAGGTTCGTCGAACATGTGTGGATCATAGCTGGAGGAAATTTATTTTTGATTCCTACAAAAAAATGATCTGATGATGGATATAAAATTGAAAGATCCATCAATTAATAAAACATTTATCACAAGGTTAATTTTTAATTTTTTAAATTAATTACAAATTATATGTGATTGTCTTTTTATTTTGTTCCAACATTTAACTATTTGCTATATTTTTTTATTCAATTCCATTGATCGTTTCGTTTTTCATCACATAAATATAATATTAATCATTGATCATTAAAAACCCTAGAGTTGGGAATATCCAATATTTTGAATCAAATATTCCAAGAACCTATAAGTGGTATTTGAGGGGTAACATAATTATTTATAATTATTTATAAATTATTGACGGATTTAATAATTTACATTAGTTTTAAATTCCAGAATAAATTTTCATTAATATGAATTAATATATATACTTTATTCCTTTTTTTTTTGAGAAAATTATATTTATATATCATATTTTTAAGAATGAAAAAAATTCAATGATCTCATATGAAGGTTCCATGAATTATGGTTGGACAATACAAGAGTACATGTTGTGTAACTTAGTTGTAAATGCCAGATACTAGTGTTTAATGAACCCTAAATTAATTTGGAATTAATTCAAGCCACAAGGAATAATACACATGGTTAAAATAATTACACACCACATGTTGATGAGGATAACCATGTGTATGTTCATACAGAGTACAAGATATGTTGGTTTTATACACGGTTATTAGTCCATTAGTCAGAAATGGTATGTGCATCCTCCTACATGACATACATTAATGATGACCATGAAACTAAGAGACCACACACCTAGTATCCCACATAAATGTTATGTACTCCAATATTTTATATGACACTATAACATGACAGGTCCCCATGTGAGTTCCATGGATAAAATGTCAGAATAATACACACCATGTAGTTTCAATATACATGTTGTGTACTTTTACAAAATTACACAAAATTGAAAAATAATGTAATATATTATTCAAGGATTATACTCATGTGTTATGTTTGTTCATTAAGTAGATGATACATTCAATGTGAAATGTTATATATATAAGAATGTGTAATTAATTTCTGTGTAACGTTCAAATCTACATATCTTGTATAATTATTATTACTATTATTAATATCTGCGCATTAATACTTATCACATTACTTAAATACCAAATGTTATGTTTGGTTATTACATTGATATTTTGCACAATGAAATTGTAAGATAAGTAGTGTATTCCACATGTTTCAAGATTAAGTAGTATATTAGTATAATACACATTGGTTTGTTTGGATGGGTACTCACCATGATTCCAAAAAGGTATAATTTTTTCACATAGTTAATTTTTAATTAATTTATGTCATTTGTATAAAATTATGATTTATGATAATCACAAGAATATATGGATGACAATTAATAAAAAATAATAGGGAAAATAAATATTATTATTAATTTATTTGACTGTGAATTATATTTCATATGAATGATTATAATTTAATGTTAATTAAATGAATAATGTTTTGTATGCATGTTGTTGATGATGAAACCAGACCAAAACATTGTATGTGATTGGTTTCTTTTAATTTATTATTAAATAAAATGTTTGTCCTAAATTGCAACCATCCTATCATTATATAAGGGCATGTGTGACCATTGTTTCTTTTATTTGAACCCATTAACCAATATTTTGGTTCCAATCCACTATGTGCGTCTAAAATCATATGTAATGGATGAAGCTCCAAAGGTAGTGTATGCGGTTCAAGTTTGGAGACAAGGAAAAAACCAATACAAGAGAGATACATAGGTTTGTAGTGGAAAATATACTACATGATCCATAATTGTTTTATGGTGTTTTCCCCTAGGTTGGTGGTTAGTTCATCATCATCTTGATAAACTACCCATTAGTGAAGGACCATGATCATACAAATTTTTTTATTTCGATATAGTTTTATGTTTATTTAATTATGAATATTTTTTCATGATCACAATAATTAATGAATAAATAATCATGAAACATATAACTAATAAAAATTGAATTATGCATAAAAATTTTCTAAGCCATGTTTAGTCACTTAAGAAAATCCTATTAAAATTAAAAATAAATTAATGAATATAATAATTGGAAATTTATGAATAATGATAAAATAACTCAATTATTTATATTAGGTTGGTATATCTTTCCAATACTTACATTAAAATAAAAAACAATGTTAAAATTTATTGACCAACAAAATTAGGTGTGCATTCAATTATCTGTGATTTATACCTTAATGTAATTTGTTGACTTAACATTGTTCACATCCAAGGTTGATTACCAATGTTGGAATTGGTGTCACAAAGAGAGAATGGTTGAGGAAATCCAATATAAGGGTTTAAGGATTTGGGATTCTACTTAATAGATCAAGGAACTATAAGTAAATGTAGTTGGTGTTTAGAATTAGTATCTAAAACTTTCAAAATTTATTGATTGACTAAAGATTAGGTGATAAGAATGGAAGTATGGATAATTTCTATGAGAATTTCAAAGAAAAAAGATATAATGAAACCAATGTTTGGGGCTATTGGGTTTTTATAAAATTGTGTAAGATTAATAAATATAATATTTATCATTTGTAAAATAATTTATCATAAAAAGTACTAAAACGCTAATCCTATTATTTGTAAAAATGAAAATAAAACGTTATATCCAACATATCAATGTGATCCATACATGATAAGGATAACCCAATCACTGACACAAATTACTAAGAGTGTAAAAGGAATTTATGTGTTACCATATTCCATGTAATGATGTTATATGTTTTGGAAGAACCTATTACGAATGCACATTTTAATTAGGATAGTAGAAAATATTTATCTCTTAATGATATATTTTTGAATTATTCCACATATGTTAGGTGCATTATTCTATCATCTATGACCAATGAACTTTTGAAGCAACATGAGGACATGGATGTGTAGAACAAGATGTGTCACCAATGAGATATCTATCAAGGGAAGGTGATACATGATAGATTTGAGATCCTTAATGCCTTGTTTAAAACTATGATTGGATCGTAGACAATATCATGTCATCACGTAGCTGTTCTTATTGGTAGCATTGAATACTTATATAGAGTATGTATTAAATTCCTGATTGAGTTGTGCACATATCCCCTAATTTCCTCACTACCCAATTAATTATCTATTTTTACTATAAATTGTATCATGATCAATAATTATAAGTGTATTTCAGAACATATTTCTCTCATTATTCTAGTGGATAAAGACATGGGTGACAACAACCTCGCTGTCCTTATAGTGAATTAGAAACCAATGAACAAGGAAATGTGGCCTAAGGCTCATAACATGTCTAAATCTCTTAAGACCATTACTCCTAAAAAGATGAAGATCTAAAGACCAGGTAAGACAAGTAAGTAATAAGTTTTACATGTGGAATGAAATGTCATTGAAAGAGGAACTACTCTTAGAAGAAAGGTAAAGCTATTAGTTCATGCTTTATCAAGTGTAATATTTTAATATATACACATTGGGTATTAGACATAGCTTGTGGTGATCACATAAATTTCCAAATGAAGGAATCAAGTAGATTATAAAATATTGGTAGAGTAAAGGTAATTTTTCAAGATACAAATGGTGTGAGGCTCAGCTATATTCATTGGTGAGTACCACATTTCATTTTTAGTAAGAACGATATTGGTTTTTAGATATATTTATTATGTACCAACAATTACTAGTTTCATAATTTATGTGTCATGTATTGTTGCATATGGTTTATTCAAATTTGGAAATAATTTATTTTTATTATTTTAATAAATAAATATTCTATGTTATTTCACATTTAAATAAATATATTTATGTATTAAATTAATAAAACCACGTATTGAGAATAAATAATGAATCATGATCACAAGACTAATATAACACCCAACTATAGAATTAAAATCATGGAAATGTAAATGAGAATAATTTTAAAAAACACTATGAAGAGGTTTATTCAGACCCCTTTAAGATAAACCTCATTAATGACGGCATACTGGTTTATTTGAAACAATGACCAACGCACCATTGGGTGGATTGGGTGAATGGGACACAGATCATTTTGGATTGGTACTAACTGATATGTGTGGAAAAGTTACATTAGAATCTAGTGGTGGATATTCTTATATAATAATATTTACTGATGAAATGAATAGATATGTTTATTTCTACATAATGTGGAATATGTATGAGTCCTTTATGAAATTCAATGTATTCATGAATTAAGTAGATAGACAACTTGTAAAGAATATAAAAAATCTTTAATCAGATTTATGTGGTGAATACCCAAACCAAGAGTACATTGAATTTCAATGGTAGTTTCAGATTACATATATACTCACTCTACCTAACACGCTATAGTGGAATGGTGTTAGTGAAAAGTCAAATTGTGAATTTTTAGATATAGTGTGTTCGGTGATGATACATGAATATCTTCTATTATCTTTTTGAGGATATCCATTATAAACAATGTCATACAAACTAAACCATGTACCAAATAATGTGGAAAACAGAATTACCCTCAAGTTATAGAGTGGAAAGAATCACATTATATCACATAAACATGTATGGTATTGAAATATGTTTATTAAGGCTATTGTAAGAAAAAACTAGTACCTTGGGGAATATAGTGTATCTTTATAGGGTATCCTAAGGGAAAAAGGGATATTACCTATATAACCCCTTAGGAAATAAAGTGTCCATCACTAGAAAATCCATCTTTATTGAGAAGGATAACATCCTCAACAATTATATTGTGTTAATTATTAAATTTGATGATGTTGATGATCGAGATATATAAGCATTGGTAGAGGAAAAAATTCTATAGGTCCCCATAGAAGAATGGTTCTTGAAACACGAGTACTACATATGAGCACAAGAGATGTAAGAGAACCCGACTGTTATGGTTTTCAACTCAATGAATATGGGGACTCATTATTGGATGAAAATAATTTATTTGTATCATAAAAAGATATAGAAGAGATCTCCTAATCAATAATATGTAAATAAGCCATGAATTTTGAAATGGATTCCATGTATCCAAACCATGTTTCTATTCTTGTCGATACTCTACTAGAAGTAAATCCCATACGGTTAAAATGGGTTTTCAAGAGAAAAATAGACATGAAAGGTAAAGTAAATACCAATAAATCATGGTCAGCGGATAAAATTTTATACCATCATTAAGGAATTTACTATGATGGGACCTTTTTATAAATTTACACGTTTAAATATATCATAATTCTTTTTGTAATACTATGAAATTTGGGAGATTAATGTCAAAACAACATTCCATAATGGTATTCCTAAATAAGATGCCAAATATTCCAAAACAAGAAGTGTTTGTGACTCTAAGGGTTGCCTAGATGTTATGTAATTTGTTGACTTCCACATATGTACTGAATCAAGATTATAGGTCATGGAACATTTAATTTGATAAATGAGTAAAAGAACTTAGTTTTATTAATAAATTATTTTTTTCCAAGTGTTTACAATAGGACAAGTGGAAATTTGGACAATTTCCTAGTAATATATATTCATTACATTTTTCTAATTGGAAATTACATACCATATACAGTTTACTAAGGGATGGTAAATTAAGCGCTTCTCCAAAAAGAACATAGGTGATGTTTCTTATGTTTTTGGGAGATAGATCATTAATGATAGATCTATGTGGTTGTTTGGACTGAGTAAAAGTACATACATTCACCAGATATAAAAGAAATTTAATCGGGAAGAATACATGAGGGGATTTATTCCAGTGTCACATAGAATATATCTTTCTGTTAAAATGTGTCCCAATACATAATAGGAGGTAGAGATAATGAGTTATATCCTATACACATTAGTGATAGGATTAATAATGTATTCTATGTTATTTAATAGTTGTCATATTTCTTATGAACTGAGCAGGGAATGAATATATCAAGCTTATCATGGAAAACATCATTATATTGCTATTAATTCTATCCTTATGTATCTATAGATAACTAAGGATTTGGTCTAGGTGTATGGAGTAGAAAAGAAACTAATCATAATAGGTTATACAAATGCTAGTTTACAATTACATTATATTGTTTTGATGTCACAATTAAGATTGTTTTTCTATCCCAACATATGATCTATGAGCTGGAAGTGTTCAAAGCAGCAATTTGTCACTAATTATACAATAGAGTAAAAGTATATAGAATCTTTTGATGAAACCAAAGAAGATATTTGGATAATAATTTGTCCATGAGCATGATAGAGTACCTAGTAGTATATAACCAATCACGAGGTATTGAGATAAAACTAAATTAGTGGATCTTGAAAAATTACCAAGGACACTCTAATGGAAAATCACATACTCAAGAAGTATCACCTTTAGAGGGATTTTACAATGAGGGTTGAAGTTGCAGTATGAATAGATCCTATAAAAGAAAAAAGGGAGGACCCTTTAACTAATAGTATATCTCACTAGAAGAATGAAATTGATGTAAAATCTAGAAGACTAAAGGTTGTTAGCTATTGGATCTAGTGAAAGTTGAAGCCGATTATTGTTGGTTCCCCAGAACAAACTTCTTTGGACTTTTTGATAACATGTATTCATTGTTTTTAATATTAACAATATCCTTATAATGTCATGATTTTTTTAAATGTAACATATTATATGATAGTGTCCTATATGTAATTGTCACAATGAAAGGACATAGAAATTCCCTACTATGATGAGATAACAAAGTTTCCATGAAGGTATTATTATATATATGTTCTCTATATTGATGAAATCATTTGAGGGAGAAAAATGATAAAGGATAGCAGGGGTGGCGACTTAGAAGAGATTGAGTCAGCTTTTTATGGTTTATAACCATGGTAATATAATGAATAAAATATTATGAGAAGGAGACTCACCATTATAAAATACACATTTATATGGGTTACTAGATGTTCATAAATGTGAAAATGTGTATTGATCCTTAGACATTAAGATTTTAATTTATGAGTGTAAAATGTTTCATAAATTTATGTATTGATAAACACAATGACAATATATGTTCACAATTGTGAATGATACGTTGTGCACATCTTGAATAAAATTTCATTATTGAAAAATGAAAGAAAGGATTTGTCAGTTTGATTCTATAACAAAAGTTGATATCTCAGAGAATTCGATGGAAATTATATAGTCTAAATAATGACATGGACATGGTGTTCTACAAGAATGTTTTATTTCCAAAAAGACAAATAAAGAGACATTAATTACATTGGTCGATGACACCATATTGAAACCTTATTTATTAGAGATATCATGACAAATGGAGTATATTGCATATTATGTGTTAGTATGATTTTTTGTGTTGTTTGGAAATTAATTTTTTTCTCCGAGTTCCTTGGTGTGTTGTTACACATTAACATTGGACTTCAAGCCGCCTCACCAATTTATAATGATAAAGAGTCCTAATTGGTCACACACAATGTGTATCTATATTCCCAGTTAAATAATTTTTTTTATAACAAATTGAATAAATATTTGTTGAACATATGGTTTAATTATTACTCATGTTTTCCTGATTGAATATATTCTTTGACCAGTTGTTCGATAGATTATTATGTGAGCATAATATTTAATAAATTTTTATTTATTATTAAGTTAATATAATATTTATTTATTTATTCTTTAATAATATAGTGGTATTCATTTATTAAATAAATATTCATTTTTCAATGGCAGGTAAATGTTATGTAGGAATGGATAATTGAGTTTAATGGTCAAATGAGAAAGAATACATGTAGAATATTAGTTTAATTAAAAATATTTAGTTTAATTTTCGAGTTCAACTCTTGTGACAAAATATTAAAAATATTATTATTATTATAGTAATGGGGTTTCATAAGTATTATGAAAATAATATGGGCGTATATGAAATTATTGTTTTCTACCCTTAAGTGTATATATACCCAATTATATTTATTTCCTGTAGAGATCCAATTCATTTGTTGTTCACAGTGAGATCCAAAGTGAATCCTCTAAAATACCAAAAGATAAATCTCTTCAATAAAACACTTACGAATGGAGAGCGATCAACCTCAACCACCACTCTCAATTCTAGAGATATCAAGGATAGCCCTTCCTTGAAGCAGTTCTCAGGGAAAACAAAGCCGAACGACACAACACTAGGATCTATTGTGCGAGGGAATAGTGATTCCTATGAAATCATTCATAGGTTCATGGAACATGAATGGATCAAAATAATATGTAATTTATTCATTAGTATTATAACACAATGATGGTATGGCACTGAGACGTTGAAAATCCATCAATGGAAAAAAAATATTGTAAGGTAATTTATTAATTGATTAATTTAATTATAAATAATATGTGACGATCCTATAGTTTGGTTATTCTATTTATCTATCTTCTATTTTCATTGAATAATTTCTGTTGATTGATGAATTTAAAATTATGTAAATCATAGATTAATTATTGATCTTGAATAAAATTCAAGTTGATCACATCTTATAATATTCTTCCACTACACCCAAAGAATAAAAAATATTGATACTGATAGAGAGAACAATTATAAAGAAATATTGAAAAGAGTTTTCATTACATTCGTTGAAATTTTTGTAAAATTATCTAAAAAAGAAACTATTAAAATCAATTTCCACGTATTGATAAAAAATAATCTAATAATTTATTTTATAAAAAAAATTACTAAATAATAGATCCTTGAAAATAAATAGTGTAAGTTGAATAAACTTATTGAGGAAGATAATAAAAAAATGTAAAAAATAAAAATAAAAATCATATGGTTTTAATTAATGGAAATATAGTAAAGAAACTATACAAAGATGAGTATCTAATAAAAAAATAATTATAAGGTTGCATAAATGTTATGGAATGAGGATAAAAATCATGATTGTTTGAAGTTCAAACTTATGATAATCAAGTGTATCAGAACATCATGCATTGGAAGAAACACCTACATTTCATCATCCACCCCCATTGGAATACTGATACTATGATAAATAAAACCCAATCCATAACATCAATTCATTGTCTAAAAGATGGTTCCAATCAACTCATGTACCCTGTTTTGATTAGCTCGTAATTGAACAAGTACATGATAAAAACACACATATTGAAAAACAATGTCAAATAAAAATTCACACAAGGTCTAACAGGTTAAAACATGTTTCATGTATCCATGGAGAAATTGTGCCAAATTTTCATTTCATTAGAAACTATGTATAATGAAATAGATTAATTATTACATTTTGATTACCCTGCCTATCGTAATTGATGAAGTCAGCTAAATGGAAACTTTTTTCCATTTCATCTAAATTTATTCCCTTCTAGTTTATGAGTTTTATCCATTTACATCCACCTTCATTGTTATAGCCTCCAACAACTGGATGTGACTAGGTGTGATAATTTTAGAGATACCTCATGTTTCCTATGTTTTCCATCATCGTATGATAAAGCATTGCACATGTGGGCCGATCACAGTATATATAATGGTCCCAACTAATATTCCATCCAAATACATGTACCTTTTTTTACAGGTGTCCTTATATTGGACTATGAAACCTAGGATTTCATATATCATTCATACCACTGACATAAACCACTCAGTGAACAGTTCATGTTTCCTTTTTCACTACATTGTTGAATTTTATGATCATTCCCTTAATTGAATCTTTGAGTAAATAATTAATCCCTCACCATCAGTGACTTCATGCAAGTTATAAACTTTTTCATATTTCATCTTTTCAATGTGAATTCATTTGTCTATCCGAATCTATCCCTTTCTCCACTATTCTATAATATTCATATAATGACCAACTCCTTGAATAAATTCATCAATAGATATTCCAAACTATTTTTTCACTCGAACTCCACTATGCTCTATCAATTGAACTCATCATCCAACTTCTTCTACTACATCATGTAAATTCACACCATCTATCATGAATAATATGGGGCTCACATTAAGAGAAACATCCATTAGTCGAAGAAAATTCCAAAGTAGGTGGCATAAAATGAAAAATATCATGACTTGTGTGGGTTCACTGATATTGGGAAGTGGAAGCTTTCCATATAGAAGTAGTGAAAAAAATGTTCTTCAAAATAACCAGTGTGGTGTGAATTGAAATGTTTACTACTACCCATGATTTTATGGTCTATGCAACATTTTATAATGGCAATAAAATGTTTCACTGTGTATTATAAGGTCACTCTCAAATGATAGAAGGTTGTGATGATTTTATTGACCAATTTTGACCACTTTATATAGTTGGAATAGTCCACAAGTAGAATGTGTCATGATATAATGATGATTGATAAAGTTAGATGGATTGGTAGGGGATTATGGACTACTAATATTAATATTAATGGATTTTAATTTTTTTTGTTTCTCAAAAAAATGATAATTGTCATATATGGTAGATATATATATTTTATTAATGGAAAAGGCATAATTTCTGATTTGATATACATAGATAAAATAATAAGATTTAATGAATTAATATGATGGATATATTATTCAACAAATTTTTAAAGAATAAAATGGTCAGGGAATAATTGGGCCATACATAGATTGTTTCACATCCCAATATAATATCTAGATATTATCGTTAATTATGTTTATTTAATAGAAGAATTATTTGATGTAATTAATTTTAGATTGTGTCGGTTCAGATGTGTACTATCATAACCCGAAATATAAATTTCTAGAAATCTTCACAATGTAAGTGGTGTAATATCTTCTTCAAGACATGAATAATTATTTTAATGAGTATTCAGTCAAAAAATCATGTGATATTTTAATATTTCAGGTAATTGTTTTTGTATTTTTTGGATCTTTAACTATTATTACATGTTAACTAATATGATTATATTTTTCAACACTTTAACATAATATTTAATTTTTGATTTTACCAATAAAATAAATAAAAATTGTCTCAAAACACACTCACATGAATGTTCTCCTGAAACACTGTATACCTACATGGTTCGACTATAATCAAATAATTAACTAGACATGTAATTTTTCATGAATCATGATCAATATAAATCATCAATCCAAAAATATATATTTATTATTATAATTTTTACTTATAAAATGATAATTAAAATTAAAATCGGATAATTAATGTATTGAAATGAGGAACATATCAACTAAAATCAATGAAAAAACTAGTAAAAAATGAAATTTTATGTGTGAATGTACTAAAAAAGATAATAATTTTATTATATAAATATATTTATATTTATTAAATGTGAAAAAATCATATTATGATAACAATAATCTTTCCCACAATTCATAGTTGGTCAATGATAACAGGATTGTTCACCACCAGTCACTGGAAGTAGTTTAACAATTTCTCCCAAATGTATATATTTCCAACATTAATAGGGGTTATAATATACCTTAGTATTATTTCAACCATAAATAAAAATTATATATATATTACTTTTATGATATATTTAACTTTTTTAATCTCAAAATAATAGTCATTGAAATATTTCATTTTCAAACATAATTTTTTTGATATTTTTATTACATTTATTATGAATAATTAATTTTTGATCTATAATACAGTGGTTAAATGTAATGACCCGAATTTTTTTTTAAATAAATTTTGTTTCTTAATTTTATGTGTTATTGTTATACTCAACAAAAATGTTTTATTTGGTAACATGAGTATAATTAAAATGAGACTGTTGAGTTTGGACTGTTATTTGACCATTGGTCAATATGACCGCTGGAAACTAAACATTTTGACTATTGTCTCTAAATACAAGCAATATTGGTTAATTAATATAGAAAGAAGATTTGATGGCCTCACCCAGTAGTCTTGGACCGATCGAAGCCCATCTAACAGAACTTGGGAAGGAGGTAGCACCACTGGGCTTTGCTCTGGACCAAACCCAAGCTGAACTTCATCGTATAAAGCTAGAACGGGATCGACTTCGCGAGAAGTTCAAACTGATAGAAATTACTACTCGTGCGATGTTGGCCGAGCCTCCCTCGGATTCTCTCACCTTAGCACACCTTACACTTAGGTCCTATGCTGGTGTGATAAGGGGCTATGTAAGGAGACCGTAACTGTCTTGTGTAATCCTTTGTTTTAAATAAAATTTTGATTTCTTTTATGAATTTTCAAATGACCGGATAAATATAGTATGCAAATTTTTGATGAATTTTAGAAAAGGATATTTTAAATATGTTTATGTAAACCCTAAATAATTAAAAATGTGTAATGATTTTCAAAAAATGGTCTTCCTCAATTATGTTCAGTACTAAATTTAGAGTCTAATAAGATCAACTTGATTTTTGATGAATAGTAAATTATGAATAGTGATTTTATGATTAGGATTAGTAATATGACCAAATGGATTAGTAATATCACTTAAATAAAGTTTTAAAATAATCTAGGCACCTTGATTAAGTAATGTGATTCAATAAAATAGTTAAATAACAGTTTCATTAATTATTATTCAAGTATTAGTTTTTCGGGTGAATCGTGTTTTTTAATTAAAATTTAATTAAAAATAATTAGAAAATTATTTTTATGAAAATGACTTTATTTTTGAACTCAGAGCATCGATATTATGTTATGGTAATTTTTGGGGTTTTTTCTGAAAAAAATGAATTTTCGATGAATAGTGTTTTTATTTAAAAATTAAATTAAAATTATTTAGAAAATTATTTTTATAAAATGGATTTCATTTTTGAAATCAGAGCATTGATATTTGGTTAATGTGAAATTTTGGGATTTTTCTGAGAAAGTTGAATTTTCAGTGAATAGTAAAAATACAGTTTTAGGGTTTCGGTATGTTTAATGACATCATAATGGTGTCATGATGATGTCATGAGATCTTTTGAGGGTTGGCCGGCCAAGGGTGATGAATTATTGTTTTGGGGGCCCCATGTGGCCTAACTCCATGATAAATGACAAGGGAGAGCACATGGGTTTGAGAAAAGCACATGTGAGGTGTCCCTTGGCCATTAATGCCTTGTCCCCTCACTTTCCCTATAAATACCAAGCCCTCCTCTCATCCATTCGACTCCCCACTCATTTCCAACGAATTTCAGGTCTCATTACCTCCCAAGGAGTCCTCCCAAGGTGCCCCCAAGCCCTCAAGGTACCAACCTTTGAGGTTTAAGAGTTACATTTTAAGGTAAGGGATCCGACCTCTCTCTTTCTTTTCAAGTAATCTCTTTTATGTCTTTTCTTTTATACTCCATGTTCTTATGTTTGAGGATGTTCTTTTATATTCATCCTACTGCCTATTTCATGTTCATATGATGAGAGACCCCCCCTTGCTCTCATCAATTCGTTTTAAGAATGTTTAAGTGGCGCCGTTAGGCTGCCGAATTTTTAAGGGATTCTTTCACCTTCCTCGTTTTCAAGTTCTATTTTCATTCAAGTATTTCATGTTCCTTTTTGTTATATTGGGGTATGATCTCTATATATATCATACTTGACTCTTATGTTCATATGATGAGAGACCCCATTTTATCTCTTCAATTCAGTATTTTGATGTTTTAAGTGGCGCCGTTAGGCTGCCGAATTTTTAAGTGGTTTTTCACCCTTCTCGTTTTGAAGTCCAACTTTCATGTCAATTATTTCAAGTTCATTTTTGTTATATTGGGGTGTGATCTCTATATATATCATACTGGACTCTGATGTTCATATGATGAGAGACCCCATTTGATCTCTTCAATTCAGTATTTTGATGTTTTAAGTGGCGCCGTTAGGCTGCCGAATTTTTAAGTGGTTCTTCACCATTCTCGTTTTGAAGTCCAACTTTCATGTCAATTATTTCAAGTTCCTTTTTGTTATATTGGGGTATGATCTCTATATATATCATACTGGACTCTGATGTTCATATGATGAGAGACCCCATTTGATCTCTTCAATTCAGTATTTTTATGTTTTAAGTGGCGCCGTTAGGCTGCCGAATTTTTAAGTGGTTCTTCACCCTTCTCGTTTTGAAGTCCAACTTTCATGTCAATTATTTCAAGTTCCTTTTTGTTATATTGGGGTATGATCTCTATATATATCATACTGGACTCTAATGTTCATATGATGAGAGACCCCATTTGATCTCTTCAATTCAGTATTTTGATGTTTTAAGTGGCGCCGTTAGGCTGCCGAATTTTTAAGTGGTTCTTCACCCTTCTCGTTTTGAAGTCCAACTTTCATGTCAATTATTTCAAGTTCCTTTTTGTTATATTGGGGTATGATCTCTATATATATCATACTGGACTCTTATGTTCATATGATGAGAGACCCCATTTGATCTCTTCAATTCAGTATTTTGATTTTTTAAGTGGCGTCGTTAGGCTGCCGAATTTTTAAGTGGTTCTTCACCTTTCTCGTTTTGAAGTTATACTTTCATGTCAATTCTTTCAAGTTCCTTTTGTTATGTTGGGGAATTATCTCTATATCTATCATACTGAACTCTTATGTTCACATGATGAGAGATCCTATTTGATCTTTTCAAATCATTTTTTTTTGAGGTTTAAGTAACGCCGTTAGACTGCCGAACTTTCATAAGAGAAATCCAATCTTTTTTCCTTCCATGTTTTTCATTTCAAATGGTATGTCCCTAAAATTTCTTTACCATGTCCATATGTCCTTCTTATTCTGTCACCCTACTGTTTTATGGATCATTTATGAGTGGGTGACCCATGTCCCCTCTCATTTCAATGTTTTCTAAAACCCCGAAACTTAGCCGTTATGCTGCAGAATTTTCGTCTCAAAATGCCCCTCTCTCTTTTCTAAAAATTATTTTATGTTATAAAGTGAATACTCAAAGCTCTTATTTCTACAGGGGTATTCACATATATATAAAAATGTTCTATTTTAAATTCTGGGAATTACATACATGAAACCCTCTTTCCCTTTCCGTGGGTTTAAAGTGACGTAAAGATCATGTCTTTAAAGCAGTTTTTAAAACGTTATGATTATGAAATGAAACCCATTTATTTTATGCTATATGGGTTATTTATGAAATGTTTGATGATGATATATGTGGCTCACATGATAATAAAGGCAAATTTAAGGGTGCGTCCTGATAGCGCTCCAATGCATTGGGTAATGATGTAACCACTAGAGATTACAATTTTCATGATACCTTGGTGAATAACCTTGTTAATTTTCAAATGACACCTTGGGGATGGACCTTGGTGATATGTTCATGATTGTCTATGTTAAATGATGTAGCCACATCTTCAAGTTATGGAAAATTTTATTTTTATTATGAAATGCCTCATGATTTTCTTTCTCATGCCTTAAAGTTCTTTTCATGACTTTATTGATGTATCTCAAGTTCATATGTAAAATGTTTCACTTGTTTCCCTTACTGGGCCTTTTGCTCACCCTTCCTTTTGATGTATGTCCCCAGGTTATGAGATGCAGTAATGAGCCTAGGGTGAACATGAGGAGAAGCCTTTCAAGTGTTTAAGAATAATGTTTTTTTTTGTTTCATGTTTTATGTTCCTTGTTTCCAAGACACTAAACCTTAAAGATCCTAAGTTCCGTGTAATGGAATGAAAAGTTATGTTATAAAAAGACGGGATGCTATAGTTGGTATCAAAGGATGGTTTAGTTATTTGTGGAAATTAGGATATGAAAACTCTAGGAGGAACCCTATAGAAAAGTTTAATATAGGAAATCTTCCTGGTATTTTGGTGAGTATTGAGTAAGGGGTTGCCAAGCAAATACATCCCTGTCTGGATACGAGCAGGTAGAGGTGGCTCTGGCACAGATGTACATAGGGGTAAAACCCGAAAACACCGCTTTGAGCTAGACTCGAACGGGAACTGGTACACGACAACGGGCCTTGCTGCACTCTTGGTTACGACACTCCCGGGGGATATGCTTTGGTAAATTCATAAGCTTGGTATGAACCATTCTTAAAGGAACAAAGATAAAATAAAATAAAGGTTCACATAAGAATATATGATCATTCATAACCTATATGGGAACCTAGGAGATCACAAGTTAGGGTATACCTTTCATATACAAGTTATCCTTATATGCTTTCAGTTCCTTTTCATGATTATTAGCTAAGTACTTAAGCCCCTAATTATGCTTTCTCTTCTTAGTTAATGGTGGGAAATGGAAGAACATGTTCTGACAACCAATGTGATAGGAAATGCGACGATTTTTGTATTAATATAACAGGGGTGATTAGGGGATTAAAATATGATTATTGTTTTGGAAGACGTTCATTATTTTGGGAACCATATTTGATCGAGGTAAATAGATTACTACGGTATTTTCATTGAGGAGTAAGGTTGACTTATATTTTGAGGAATCGATGAATTTAAGGTGAACTTATAGTAATTTAGGTTACTTATGGGAATGACTAACCTATCTTGGGTAAAATATGTTTAGGTTAGCTACTTTTTTATAAGATGTTAGGAGTGGTTGATGTTGTCTAGAGATGAACAATGAAGTTGTTTTGGAAGACTATGTTATAAAATCCTTATTGTATTTGGGTTTCAATCTTAGTTTGGTTTGTTTTGAGGAATTTTAAGGACCGTTATTTATGGAATGGTCTATGATGAACTTTGGGTAGCACCATGGAACTTTGATGATTTAAAAGTAGTTTCCATTCCTATGGGATTATTTCTTTTTGAAGAGTTGTTTTACCTTAACCTTTCTGTTTTTGGGATAATGTTTAAAGATAGAAGAAATAGATAGTTAATCTTTTGTAGATTATGTGATTCTATAGAAGATGATTCTTGTGCTTTTATGAGACCAAGGGTTTTTGAATTATCGTCATTTGGAGAAAAGATTAGTGTTGGTAGGGACTTGTTAAAGGATGAAACTCTACTTGAAGGTAGGTATATTTTCTTATGTTTTTGTTCTATGTAGTAAATGAAATCCTCAAAATTATGAAAAGAAACGTAAAACAAAAATGTTGTTGGTTTATGTTTCCTACTAGGTAATCAAAGACCGTTTACACGCATCATAAGTTTGGGATTTTCTCATGGTTAACTTTCTCCTAATCATGTTCTCTATCACCCTCCCTCAGAACTTGACCCTTTGTTTTTTCCTCCATGTCCATGTTTTCCTACATGGAACCCTAGTGTGGGTTAACTCGGGTGACCATTGTACTTCCCTTTCTTTATTTTAAAGTAATAGTTTTACTGACTCCTTTTCCGATGGGGGACTTTCAATGAAATTTCAAAACCCAATTTTAAAATTGCGAGGACGCAATTTCTTAAGGGGGGAAGATTGTAATGACCCGATTTTTTTTTTAAATAAATTTTGTTTCTTAATTTTATGTGTTATTGTTATACTCAACAAAAATGTTTTATTTGGTAACATGAGTATAATTAAAATGAGACTGTTGAGTTTGGACTGTTATTTGACCATTGGTCAATATGACCGCTGTAAACTAAACATTTTGACTATTGTCTCTAAATACAAGCAATATTGGTTAATTAATATAGAAAGAAGATTTGATGGCCTCACCCAGTAGTCTTGGACCGATCGAAGCCCATCTAACAGAACTTGGGAAGGAGGTAGCACCACTGGGCTTTGCTCTGGACCAAACCCAAGCTGAACTTCATCGTATAAAGCTAGAACGGGATCGACTTCGCGAGAAGTTCAAACTGATAGAAATTACTACTCGTGCGATGTTGGCCGAGCCTCCCTCGGATTCTCTCACCTTAGCACACCTTACACTTAGGTACTATGCTGGTGTGATAAGGGGCTATGTAAGGAGACCGTAACTGTCTTGTGTAATCCTTTGTTTTAAATAAAATTTTGATTTCTTTTATGAATTTTCAAATGACCGGATAAATATAGTATGCAAATTTTTGATGAATTTTAGAAAAGGATATTTTAAATATGTTTATGTAAACCCTAAATAATTAAAAATGTGTAATGATTTTCAAAAAATGGTCTTCTGCAATTATGTTCAGTACTAAATTTAGAGTCTAATAAGATCAACTTGATTTTTGATGAATAGTAAATTATGAATAGTGATTTTATGATTAGGATTAGTAATATGACCAAATGGATTAGTAATCTCACTTAAATAAAGTTTTAAAATAATCTAGGCACCTTGATTAAGTAATGTGATTCAATAAAATAGTTAAATAACAGTTTCATTAATTATTATTCAAGTATTAGTTTTTCGGGTGAATAGTGTTTTTTAATTAAAATTTAATTAAAAATAATTAGAAAATTATTTTTATGAAAATGACTTTATTTTTGAACTCAGAGCATCAATATTATGTTATGGTAATTTTTGGGGTTTTTTCTGAAAAAAATGAATTTTCGATGAATAGTGTTTTTATTTAAAAATTAAATTAAAATTATTTAGAAAATTATTTTTATAAAATGGATTTCATTTTTGAAATCAGAGCATTGATATTTGGTTAATGTGAAATTTTGGGATTTTTCTGAGAAAGTTGAATTTTCAGTGAATAGTAAAAATACAGTTTTAGGGTTTCGGTATGTTTAATGACATCATAATGGTGTCATGATGATGTCATGAGATCTTTTGAGGGTTGGCCGGCCAAGGGTGATGAATTATTGTTTTGGGGGCCCCATGTGGCCTAACTCCATGATAAATGACAAGGGAGAGCACATGGGTTTGAGAAAAGCACATGTGAGGTGTCCCTTGGCCATTAATGCCTTGTCCCCTCACTTTCCCTATAAATACCAAGCCCTCCTCTCATCCATTCGACTCCCCACTCATTTCCAACGAATTTCAGGTCTCATTACCTCCCAAGGAGTCCTCCCAAGGTGCCCCCAAGCCCTCAAGGTACCAACCTTTGAGGTTTAAGAGTTACATTTTAAGGTAAGGGATCCGACCTCTCTCTTTCTTTTCAAGTAATCTCTTTTATGTCTTTTCTTTTATACTCCATGTTCTTATGTTTGAGGATGTTCTTTTATATTCATCCTACTGCCTATTTCATGTTCATATGATGAGAGACCCCCCCTTGCTCTCATCAATTCGTTTTAAGAATGTTTAAGTGGCGCTGTTAGGCTGCCGAATTTTTAAGGGATTCTTTCACCTTCCTCGTTTTCAAGTTCTATTTTCATTCAAGTCTTTCATGTTCCTTTTTGTTATATTGGGGTATGATCTCTATATATATCATACTTGACTCTTATGTTCATATGATGAGAGACCCCATTTTATCTCTTCAATTCAGTAATTTGATGTTTTAAGTGGCGCCGTTAGGCTGCCGAATTTTTAAGTGGTTCTTCACCCTTCTCGTTTTGAAGTCCAACTTTCATGTCAATTATTTCAAGTTCCTTTTTGTTATATTGGGGTGTGATCTCTATATATATCATACTGGACTCTGATGTTCATATGATGAGAGACCCCATTTGATCTCTTCAATTCAGTATTTTGATGTTTTAAGTGGCGCCGTTAGGCTGCCGAATTTTTAAGTGGTTCTTCACCCTTCTCGTTTTGAAGTCCAACTTTCATGTCAATTATGTCAAGTTCCTTTTTGTTATATTGGGGTATGATCTCTATATATATCATACTGGACTCTGATGTTCATATGATGAGAGACCCCATTTGATCTCTTCAATTCAGTATTTTTATGTTTTAAGTGGCGCCGTTAGGCTGCCGAATTTTTAAGTGGTTCTTCACCCTTCTCGTTTTGAAGTCCAACTTTCATGTCAATTATTTCAAGTTCCTTTTTGTTATATTGGGGTACGATCTCTATATATATCATACTGGACTCTTATGTTCATATGATGAGAGACCCCATTTGATCTCTTCAATTCAGTATTTTGATGTTTTAAGTGGCGCCGTTAGGCTGCCGAATTTTTAAGTGGTTCTTCACCCTTCTCGTTTTGAAGTCCAACTTTCATGTCAATTATTTCAAGTTCCTTTTTGTTATATTGGGCTATGATATCTATATATATCATACTGGACTCTTATGTTCATATGATGAAAGACCCCATTTGATCTCTTCAATTCAGTATTTTGATTTTTTAAGTGGCGTCGTTAGGCTGCAGAATTTTTAAGTGGTTCTTCACCCTTCTCGTTTTGAAGTTATACTTTCATGTCAATTCTTTCAAGTTCCTTTTGTTATGTTGGGGAATTATCTCTATATCTATCATACTGAAATCTTATGTTCACATGATGAGAGATCCTATTTGATCTTTTCAAATAATTTTTTGTTGAGGTTTAAGTAAGGCCGTTAGGCTGCCGAACTTTCATAAGAGAAATCTAATCTTTTTTCCTTCCATGTTTTTCATTTCAAATGGTATGTCCCTAAAATTTCTTTACCATGTCCATATGTCCTTCTTATTCTTTCACCCTACTGTTTTATGGATCATTTATGAGTGGGTGACCCATGTCCCCTCTCATTTCAATGTTTTCTAAAACCCCGAAACTTAGCCGTTATGCTGCAGAATTTTCGTCTCAAAATGCCCCTCTCTCTTTTCTAAAAATTAATTTATGTTATAAAGTGAATACTCAAAGCTCTTATTTCTACAGGGGTATTCACATATATATAAAAATGTTCTATTTTAAATTCTGGGAATTACATACATGAAACCCTCTTTCCCTTTCCGTGGGTTTAAAGTGACGTAAAGATCATGTCTTTAAAGCAGTTTTTAAAACGTTATGATTATGAAATGAAACCCATTTATTTTATGCTATATGGGTTATTTATGAAATGTTTGATGATGATATATGTGGCTCACATGATAATAAAGGCAAATTTAAGGGTGCGCCCTGATAGCGCTCCAATGCATTGGGTAATGATGTAACCACTAGAGATTACAATTTTCATGATACCTTGGTGAATAACCTTGGTAATTTTCAAATGACACCTTGGGGATGGACCTTGGTGATATGTTCATGATTGTCTATGTTAAATGATGTAGCCACATCTTCAAGTTATGGAAAATTTTATTTTTATTATGAAATGCCTCATGATTTTCTTTCTCATGCCTTAAAGTTCTTTTCATGACTTTATTGATGTATCCCACGTTCATATGTAAAATGTTTCACTTGTTTCCCTTACTGGGCCTTTTGCTCACCCTTCCTTTTGATGTATGTCCCCAGGTTATGAGATGCAGTAATGAGCCTAGGGTGAACATGAGGAGAAGCCTTTCAAGTGTTTAAGAATAATGTTTTTTTTTTGTTTCATGTTTTATGTTCCTTGTTTCCAAGACACTAAACCTTAAAGATCCTCAGTTCCGTGTAATGGAATGAAAAGTTATGTTATAAAAAGACGGGATGCTATATTAAATAATAATTACTGACTTTTTGTTACTCCATTTTGAAATAATCATAGATTCCCTTGATATTTAAAACTCTCCTTCACTTTTATGCATAAATAAACATAAACACAAGGAAAAAAATATTTTTATAAGGTTCACCTATGTGTGTGACTATGTCATTACTATGTTCATGGGAAATCCATGATACATGTGCTACACTAATTTTATATAGTTAATACACTTTTTTAATTTATCATACATACATCAAAAATTATTTATCAACAAAAATGTCTCATTATAATTTTATATATATTCGATCCAATCAGATTACAATATGATTTTCAAACTGAAATGAAAAGACCAGTAGTGGTATTCAGAATGATTAAACATGAATTTTAATATATTCATTGACCCTTCAATGTGTCATGTATGAACATAATATCTAAAATTTTCAAGAACATCAACATGTTGAAAATTAGGTAATCAGAACATATAGACATCACCGTTTCTCATTCAAAAATATATTTTTTCAAATATTTTGATTGGTTGAAAATAATTCATAACAACAATATTTCAAAGGGGTTTTATAATAATTATTTGTATATCTACACTAGATCATTCATTTTATTATTGAATCCTTGACTAGGTTACAAGGATGTTTTTATTGTCGTATTATATATGACCACATCATATGTGGTCTTTAAATCCTCAATCATTTTTGGTCAATATATCACTCAACAATAATGCCATATTTTCCAGAATATATAGAAGTAAATAATATCCTATTGAACAAAATAATACTAAGTGAAATATATAATAAAATCTATATATTCTTACCATTAAATTATTCATGTAAAAGAAACCATTAAATCATTCAAAATATCACATGGTCTCTTGACAAAAACCAGATGTTCCAATATGGGCTTTAAAACTTTTGATTTACTTTGACATAGACCAATATTACTCATATGAAATTATCAAAACATTATATTTAATTATATATAGACTATAAATTAAATATTCCATGTCTTAATAAACTCAGATGTTAATGTTACAGGGATAGAAACGACTTTGGTATACTCTTACATATCCATTTTTACTAAAATCCAAATTTTAATCTGTAAAATATATTTTATTCCCATGCCAAAAATATAATAATAGATATGAGGATCTTATCAAATACATAAAAATATACAATGATATAAAATCTTCCATGGATTTATCCATTCCATGAAATTTAGAATCATCTTTACAACTTTCCTATATAAGAGGATATGGTGTCCTTGTATATTTGAGGGTTAGGGTTTTCTCTATAGAGGAAGAAGATGAAACATGATTTGGAGTTGTCATAAATCTATCTTTTGGGAAAGATATATATTTATAGACATCCCTAATAACAAAAAAATCATCATAATAAATATTTTATGTTATGAGATCATCCCAAATTAAATTCAATAAACTTCCTATCAATAAAGCTCAAGAAACCATTCCATAAGTTTCTATGATGTGGACACATCAAATTATTTAAATATTATAAATTAATGTCTAATTTAATAATACATGACAAATTAAATATTAAACCCGATTGGGTCAATCATTCTATAACATGGCCAAAGGAAAAAATTAGTTTAATAACAGGTCAGTAGAGATAGGTTTACATCTCATAATAATAACATTGTTAATCAAAATCACTTATTTGAATCAAGACCAAATATAAAAATAATATTCATAGAATTTTTCTTTGGACAAAAATTAAATTCCTCCAACAAAATCAGCCAATAACTCTTATGATCATTAATAAAATCTAAATAAAATCAAATTTATCCATGTGTTCCAACATAATATTTATTCCATATGGCTTAATAATCATTGATCAATTAAATATAAGAAACAAAACACAAAAAATTATTAATCCAGGAATCCCAACATTAGGTGATCATAATAATAAGTATCCAATTCATCCAACTATATTTAAATTATAGTTGATATATAATCCCATGTTTTTCATGTGCTCGGGAAATATTTGCAGTGGAAAATATTTCAATATAGGACCCAAAATCATATCATTGGATTTAAGGTTATATATGGATATCGATTGATTCTGGAATATTTTTCACAACCAACTTCTTAATTCCAATATTCCTTGGTTAACTACATGCCTTGTTGTTTATAGGAATGAAAAATGCCAATTAATTGTAAAAAAATATCTTCAATGGTTTATTGATTATATAAACCATTAATATTACCATATTACTGTTTTAAATCTATATTTCATGACATTTCACTTCATAATGATCTAAAAATTTAGCTTCCACAGTAAATGAAGCTATGATCGACCATCATGTTAATTTTTATGAAAAAAGTGCACCAAAAACCAATGAAACATTTCATCATATCAAATTTATGGTATCATGACATATATAAGATTTAGAGTCTATATTTCCAATTACATCATGAAAATCTAACAGCATTTTAATAGGAATTAAATATTCTATACCCTATAAATAATAAATGTCTTTTTTGACATTAATCAAATGATCCATTATGATATTAATTTGCTAATGTCCAAGAATGACATAAATATATTCCATATTGTGTCATGTACAAACATGATCATAAATAATGCTTCCAACTAAAAATGCAAAGGAAAACTTCTCCATCTCATTAAGCATTAACTATATCCCCGGACGTCATGACAAGGAAATAAAATTGACCATTGAAATCCAATTAAATAGAGGAGGAACAACCTTTCATTATAAATCACTCAAGGAACACTTTAATATAGTACATTTAAGATAAATTCATCTTTACATGAGACTTATCTCAATGAATCAGAATTCATATTATTTGATAATCTTCACAAAGAACATTCATGTATATTTTCATATATATGAATAAATAAATGGTATATATTTTTTTACATGTAGAATGTTTGAAATTTATTTTATGAAGTGTCCACTAAAGAAATATTATATCGTTGGACACTAAGAAATAATTCATTGGAAAATGAGAAAGGAATTAAAGGAGGAAACCAGAAAGGGGATATAATTGAATCTATTACCATTTAATCAAATAATAGATTCCTTATTATTATCCCTATGAAGAGAAAATGAGATAAAATGTGAAATGAAGGTGTTAAACCTAGACAGATATAGATATACATATTTTGTTGACAATGTTTCAAGATCTGAAATTTAATATTGATATTTTTTGATAGGATGTAATCATGAAATGTTCATAACTTGGTTATGTTTTATTTTTAAATATGATTGGAAATCAAAAAGTCTATTTCATAATTAACCTAATAACGACTCATAATTTATATACATTGTTATTACTTCAGAATTGAAGCACGCTTATTACAACAGATAACAAAACCATTAAAGGACCGTATAGGTATAGTGTCTTTAGAAACTGGGAACCATAAAAAACTGGTTCATAAAACATCTAAATTGTCTCCCATTTATTTTATCATATCGTGAGTCACTTTTGGAATATTGTACTTAATATCCTTCTTCCTGACCTTGGAAAAGGAAAACATACAAAAGGGTGATCTCAAAGACTCAGTAAGGGTAAACAAAAGATATATCAATCACATCATATTCCTAATAACATAACATTTTGGAAATCTTAACCTGCAAAAGAGATCATAATTTCATATCATGGGATACATCATAATAGTGAAATGTAATCCCAATAATAATAACATAAAACATGAAACATTATGGCATACACACATAATAATAGGGAGTTATTTCTTAATAGTCAATACTCATTTCGAAGACTATCTTAGAGGACTATGTCCATTTCTGAACCAAATTCACTCCTCATTTCAGTCCTATTTCACTGAACCGGTTTAACCATCCATTCCAGCATTGTCTATGTAAGGAGATATAAATCTTTACCAAATGCATTAGAGGGATATATAGGTCCCACCCATCTCATAGTGATACCATTCTTATGTGTGTCACTAGATCATAAATCATACATCATAGCATAACCCATGTAATGAAAATGGGATTCTTAAACATCATGCCATCATAACATAATCCTTATAAGATAAAAGGACATCATAAAAATAATTCCATCATATCATAATCAAATCAATGTTAAAATAGGGATAGAAACAGAACCCTATATTATATTATATGGAAAATAATTTTGATAAAATGATTGAACTCCATTCTTGAGGAAAATATCCTTTCTACTTCAAAAACATTTTTACTTTCTTAACATGTCATAAAAATTTAAACTAAAAGAAGCTGATTAAAAAAACTTGAAAAATTGTAAAGGAAGATTCATGGAAATAATGTTCTAAAAATCCATTCATTTCGTATAAGTTAAAGAAAAACATTCCTCTCGTACTTTGGCCGAAAAAGTTAAATAATTACCTCGTACTAAAAACGACAAAATATTACATTCATATCTTTTAATAAAAACTCACCAATGGGTAAAATTGGATTTAAAAAATTGTAGGTGGACGGAAATAATATTACATATTGAGGAAAAATGGATGTGGATGATAAATATTCCCCAGTAAATTAGGAAGTATAAACAATCTCGGATAAAAATGAGATTGTGAGATTTTCCCTTACCATAGGACCGATTTGCTTCGTACGTGTCCGAAACTCTTGTATAATGATTTAAATAATATTATTGACTTATTCCAGAATCGTAATTATTGTTATGATATCATATATGGTCATATTCTTAGCTTCTTATTAGTAATATTTCATTGTTACTTGTTATTCGGGTGTTTATTGCTTTTTTGTTCATATGCGTGTTTTGTCAAATAAATTCTTATTCTTATTTTAGGTCATAAATAAATCATTTACATAATTGTATTGTTTTAATATATATCATTTTTATTCATTTCATTCATTTATATAATCATTATGCAATGAAGATCATGTAGAACGAGTCACATCACATCGTGGAGACGGTAGGCCATACGTACGCACGAGCGATGATATCATTCCCATGATAGTTGAATTGTATTTAAGTGTATGTATACTATTTAAGAATAAATATAACTTTAAAATAATAAAATATATTCATTATTTACACCATTATACCCATCCATGTAAGGTGGTTGTGGAAAACAGATTACACCACGGCGTGGAGACGGTATTCCGTACGTAGGCCCGCGCGGTAATTTCGTTTTCCGTAGGATGGATAGAAGGTGAAATAGGGTTGTTTCAGATTTATAATAAAATATCAGTATATGAGTGATACTGATGTTATTACTTCATAATGAAACACCTAAATAAGAAGCAGTAGAAGAAGAAATAATGTTGAAATAATCGGAAACAGTCATTACCTCTTCTTTGAAGAGCCTCTTCTTAACCTTCTCTTAGGGAACTAAAGATGGTCTTTGAAGAAGACCAGGACCTCTAGGATATATCTAGTGAAGTGGAGAAGAGAAATTGGCAAGGGTTGGCCGAGATTGAAGGCTCAAAGTGGTGTGAGTAGGAGAGGGAGGAGGTTCCCTTTTATAAGGGAGGAGAGGGGCACCTTAGAAAAAACTTAATGTATTATTTTATTATAATGTCATATTCGGTTATTAATATCTCCAAATTGATTTATTTCTAAGCTAAGGTGGGTATGGGTTGAAATAATCTCATCCAATATATTATACACAAGTTTAGGTTACTATGTTAACCTTATCATTTATATTTAACTCTAAGTTTAATAATTTAACTTTTTCCGTGTCTTCTTGTTTTCTTACACTATATGTTTAATAAACTTACTATAACAAGACAAACGAACCCAAATATTTTTATTATTAATATATATAACCTTATATAAGTCATTTGGCCGATCCTAAGATTTTATGGAAAAAATAACAACTAATAATATAATATGTATTTTAAAAACTATTTTATGTCAATTTTGCCACTCTTTGGTAATTGATTTTTGTGAAACTCATAACAGCCTGATTAGATTGAAAAAAGTTAATTAAATAAATAATAACATGTCATATTAACCTATAAAATTATTTTATTTCATAAAATGTCTGAAATTACAATTGTTTGGGTATTTAAAACATCAATAATGTTAATATTTCCTTAATAAGATAATTATTGCATCATCATTGTGTCATAAATAAATTAAATTATATAATGTCTAAAAATTATAAATAAAAAAGAATTATGTAGGAAATATTTTTATATTTATAATTAATATTTATAGTTGAATTTATCTTATGTATAACCCTATATTAAAAATGATTTAGTTATTAAACATTGATTTTTAACTATTTTAATCCTTCTTTAAATAAATTAATAATAAATGTCCTAATCTAATCCAAGAGGACCTAAATGGTCATATTGTATTCCTAAGGTTGTTTTTGTTCGAAATTAACTTATCCAATAGTATTAGTAAATGTGTTAGGGTAATAAAAATATCATTTTACCCTTAATTATCCTATTTACTTTTAACCATGGTAAATAAAAGTAAAAAGATACCATTCACCAAAAATTATTTCCATCTCATTGAACCACATTTTAGTCCTTGATATTAACCATGACTCTTGGATTATTGAAATTCCACTCACAGAAGTGGTAAAATTAATTTTTATATAAATTTTCAAACACTCATAGGAGGTGGGTAAAAGACTGTGAAAAGTTCAATAAAATTATATATATATATAAATAATTATTATAAAAAGACTCCAATGAATTACATTGAACTTATATGGGTATTAGGTAACAAGTTTGACCTAAAATAAATTTAAATAAAATAAATAATTATACAAATAAAAAGATGGTTCTAAAATAGTAACCAAGTGTTTTCACTATTCATCAATAATTGAATGTTTTCTGAAAAATTCCAAAATTTCACCCTAGGATAATTATGATATTCCAAATCCAAAAATGAGGTCCATTTTGAAAGATAAAATTTATAAAATTTCAAAAAGTGGGTATTACTATTTATAATGGCTAGTTTTAATAATATTTTAATTATATATCACTATTTGGTGAAAATCGGTATTGCGTACAATGCAAGCTATCAAGGAAGGTCGTGATTGCGTGTAATGAAATCCAAGCTAGTGTTGTATGTAGTGAAATATTCCTTTGATGATGTATATAACATAAAAACAAAATACATCTCATAAAAATCTCAGGTGTTACATTCTAGCCCCCTTAAAAAGAATTTCGCCCTCTAAATTCATCACTTTGTAACAAACTTATGAGGATACCTCTCCCTCATCATATACTCAATATCCCATGTAGCTTCTTCTAATTGTTGGTTCCTCCATAAATCTTTCACCAAGAGAGTGGTCTTGTTCCGTAGGACTTTATCGCTACAATCCAGAATATCAATCGGGTGTTCTTCATAAGAAATATCATGCTCCAGCAGTACAACTTATGAGCTGAGTACATGTGATGGATCAGATATGTACTTTCTCAGCAGAGATACATGGAACACAACGTGATCTTGAGAGAGATTCGGTGGAAGTTCCAATTGGTAAGCTACCTTCCCAACATGATCCAGGCATTCGAAAAGACAGATATACCTAGGGCTCAGCTTTCCCTTCTTTCCAAATATCATTACCCTCTTCCAAGGAGATATTTGTAAGAACACTTTATCACCCAATTCAAACTCAAGGTCTTTTCTACGGTTATCGGAATATATTGTTTGTCGACTCTGAGATGCTCTTATGTGTTAGTGAATTAATCCGACCTTTTATTCCATTTCATCAACAAGATCAGGTCCAAATAGCATTCTTTCCCCAACTTCATCCTAGAAAGTTGGAGTATTTCATTTCTTTCCATTTAGTGCTTCATAAAAAGCCATCTGAATATTGGAGTGAAAGATATTATAATATGAAAATTCTACTAAAGTTAGGTTTTGATCCCAATCACCGTCGAAATCCATAGAGCAGGCTCTTAACATATCTTCTAGAGTTTGAACTGTTCTCTCAGACTGACCGTCTGTCCGAGGATGATAAGCAGTACTGAAACTCAACTCTATATCCTGAGTATGCGGAAGACATCGTCAAAACATTTAGGTAAACCTCGGATCCCGATCAGATATAATGGAAAGTGGTACTCCATGCAATCTTACCACTTCCATCACATATATCCTGGCAAGATGATCAAGAGATAAATCCACTCTAATAGCAATGAAGTGTGCAGAACTTGTAATATGATCAACTATGACCCAAATAGCATTATTGCTTTTGAATGTTTTAGGAAGTCCAGTGACAAAATCCATAGTGATGTTTTCACATTTACATTTGGGTATGGGTAATGGTTATAACATACCCTTAGACTTCTGTATCTCGGCTTTAACTTGCTGACAAACCAAGAATCGAGAGACATATTCAGCAATAAATCTTTTCATGTCATCCCAACAGAAGTACTCTTTCAGGTACCTATACATCATCGTGCTTCCAGGAATATTAGAGAATGAAGAACTATGAGCCTCATCCAGTAGCTCCTTCATTAATTCATGGATGGGAGGAACACAAACCTGATTCATGAACATTATTATCCCATCACAATCAAGGTTGAATTTAGGAACACTTCTCACCTTCTTTTATAACTCTACATCTTCTTTCTGTGCCTCTTTAATCTTCACATGTATAGATGGTTGAACATTCATTTGATAAAGATAATAATTTTCCCCATCCATTATAATATCAAGGTACATCCTTTGTAAATCCATAAATATTGGATATGTTGTGATCCTCATCATGGATATGCTAGCATGGTCTTGTTGACTTAATGCATCTACCACCTTCTTTGCTTTCCCAGGGTGGTAATGAATTGAGCAGTCGTAATCCTTAATCAACTCCAACCATATTATATGGCACATATTCAGCTCCTTTTGTGTGAAAATATACATTAAACTTTTATGATCAGTATAAATATCACACCATTCACCATAAAGATAATGCCTCCAAATATTTAATGTTATGATTAACGTAGATAACTCCAAATCATGAGTTGTGTAATTTATCTCATGGATATTTAACTATTGGGAGGCATAAGCTATCACTATATCATTTTGCATGAGAACACACCCCAGCCCCTTCTTGGATGCATCACTGTAGATCACAAACCATTCTCCACTACAAGGCAGTGTGAGCACAAGTGCACTGGATAACCTTATTTTCAACTCCTTGAAATTGTCTTCACATTCCTCTATCCACACAATCTTAACTCCTTTTCGAGTCAACCTGGTGAGTGGATTAGATAATCGTGAAAAATCATTCACAAAATGTGGATAATATCCATCCAAAAAAACATCTGATCTCATTTATTGATTTTGGTCTTGACCATCTTTCGATAACCTCTGCTTTTGATGGATCTACAGATATCCCCACTTTTGGGATTATTTGACCCAAAAATGATACTTTTTGAAGCAAAAATTCACACATGGTAAATTTGGAATAAAGCTTCTCCTTTTTCATGGTATTCAATAGAATTCTCAAGGGATCATCATTTTCTTCCTTGCTCTTTGAATAGACTAGAATATCATCTTTAAATACTACCACAAACTGATCAAGATAGTCTCTAAAGACTATATTCATCAGATCAATGAAGATAGCATAGACATTTGTAAGATCAAATTGCATCACTATAAATTCATAGTGTCCATACATTGTACGAAAATAAGTCTTTTGTATATCCTTCCTTTTGACCCTTAATTGATAATACCCTGAACGAAGATCAATCATGGAAAAGTATTCAGCTCTGCGTAGCTGGTCAAATTATTCATCAATGTGTGGCAGAGGATATTTGTTCTTGATAGTGATCCTGTTATGTTCTCGATAATCAATGCAGAGTGTCATTGATCCATCTTTTTTCTTAACAAACAGAACAGGTTCTCCCCAAGGTGATTCACAAGGGTGTATGAATCCCTTATCAATATTCTCTTAGAGTTGCTTCTTTAATTCTGGAAACTCAATTGGGGCCATTCTATAAGGTCTATTTGAAATAGGCAAAGCACATGGTATGAGTTCTATTGAAAACTAAACTTCACGATTTGGTGGAAGACCTTGAAATTCCTCCAGAAATACATCATCAAACTTCAGTAAAATGGGCATGTTCTTAATAGTGAGTTTCTCTCCAACCATTTGTGATAAATAACATTCATTTAGTGGAATCAAGACCCATAAGATGGAAGAAATTTCCACTGGAAGGTTGTGTTCATCCTTGCATCGATAGACGATCAAAGATTGATCTGGAATGTGGAATGTGACTTCCCTTCTTTGGAAATTGATATGAGCTCCATATAAAGAAAGACATTGCATGCCAAGAATCACATCAAATTCTACTATAGGAGGGATCACAAGATATGCAGGAATCACATTCCCACAAACTTCAATCGAAGAATAATTATAAAATTTTTATGTGACTGTTATTCCATTAGGGGTTGTCATAGCTAACTCAACATTTAATTGTTGAGGTAATCAGTGATACCCTTAGAAAATTCTTCAGAAATAAAAGAGTGGGTGGATCCAGAATAAAATAAAACATTTGCAACTTTAGAGCGGATTGTAAGTGTACCTTTCACCACTTCGTTATCATACTCTACATCGCTGATAGAGATTGCATGTGACATTCCTTTATCATTAGCCTTAAGAGTTTTTTGACGTCAATAATCATAAAAAAACACTTGGATTAGGGAATTGATTAGCATAATTCCCCATTTCCTTGCACTTGTAACATTTAAGTGTAGGAGGTGCACTCTGTGTAGCCTTTTGTTTGTTCGCATCACTATGCATCTTCTTCCCATCATTGTGGCATTCAAATTCCCTATGACGTTCATTTCAACATTTTAAATATTTACTTGTCCCATTAAGACAACTCCCTCCATGTTTCTTTCCATACTTTGAGCATAAGGGAAAACTCATCTTCTTTTCAGTGTGCTCATTATATTTTCCTTTGAATTCCATTTTCCTCTTCTCATCAAATGCATATGACTGATGGGTTACTACAATCTATATCTAAAACTTGAGAGCACATCGAACAATTTCGTCATAGCTATTGAAGTCCCGTATGGATAACGCCCATCGAAGACTTGGTTTTAAGCCACTAAATAATCGATCGATCTTAGTCTCAGGTTGGATAACAATACCAGAAGCATATCTTATAAGTCTTCTAAAATTTTCTTCGTTGGTACCAACAGATTCATCATCCTTTTTCATTAGTTCAAGAAACTCCTTCATCATATTTGTTCGAAAGATATGAGGGATGTACTTATTGAAAAATAAGTTCATTAACTCGTCGCATTCCATGGACTCAATTTCATCCCTTGGCCTCGTATTCCTGATAAGATTCCACCATTTATCAGCTTCACCTTCAAAATGATATACTGATAAGATGAATTTATCATGTTCAGAACATTGAAGAACTGAAAATATCTTTTCAGTGGTACTGATCCATTGTTCAGCCACTAATGGATCAATATACCCACTGAATGAGGGCGGACACTGCGTCATGAAGGATTCAATATAATGTTGCTCCGTCCATTGCTAGTTTTGAATTCCTTCATGATTAATAGCTTGAGAAAGTTGTGTGAGCATGGCTACACGATTTTTCATTCCAGCTCCAATAACATTTGGTTTCTCAGGGGGGGAAATCATTGCATTGCCCGTTGCATTCCGCATTAACACGGTTCCTTCGGTTTCGAGCCATTGACTAAAACCAAGAAGAATAGTGTGAGTAAAACTAATTATAATATGAAAACCACATAATAATGAATAAAATTTCACACTTAAGGTCTTATAATTGGTTGTTCATGGCCATTTTTAAAACACTATGATTGTGTTCTATGCTTAGACTTATCCTTAGGGTTCTTACAAAGGCATTCACATCATAGTTTCCAAAGGTTGACTATAACTTTCCTCTGATACCAACTATAACGACCCATAATTTACATACATTATTATTACTTCAGAATTGAAGCACACTTATTAGAACATATTACAAAACCATGAAAAGACAGTATAAGTATAGTTTCTTTAGAAACTGGGAAACATAAACTACTGGTTTATAAAACATCTACATTTTCTTTGTTTAATTTTATCATAACTAGAGTCCCTTTTGGCATATCATACTTAATATCTTTCTTCCTGACTTGGGGAAAAGAAAAAATAAAAAAGGTTGAGCTCAAATGCTCAGTAAGGGTAAACAAAAGAAATATCAATCACATCATATTCATAATAACATAAAATTTTTGAAATCATAACATGAAAAATAGATCATAATTTCATAACATGGGATAAATCATAGTAGAGAAATGTAAACCCAATAATCATAACATAAAACATGAAACGTTGTGGAATACACACATAATCAAAGAGAGTCATTTCTTAGTAGTCAAGACTCATTTCCAAGACTATCATAAAAGAAAAAATTCCATTTCTGAACCGAGTTCTCTCCTCGTTTCTTTAATGTTTCACTGAACCAGTTTAACCTGCTGTTCTATCCATGTCTATCTCATGAGATATAAATCATTACCCAATGCATTGGAAGGATATATAGGTCCCACCCATCTCATTATCATACCATTCTTAGGTTTTCCATAAGATCATAAATCATTTATCATAGCATAACCCATGAAATAAAAATGGGATTCTTAAACATCATGCCATCATAACATAATCCATATATGATAAAAGGACATCATAAAAAAAATTCCATCAAAACATAAACAAATCAATGTAAAAATAGGGTTATAAATAGAACCCTATATTATCTTATATGGAAAATAATTTTGATAAAATTCTTGAACTCCATTCTTGAGGAAAATATCCTTTCTACTTCATAAACATTTTTCCTTTCGTAACATGTCATAATATTTTAAACTAGAAGAAGTTTATTATAAATAAACATGAAAACTTTTAAAGTAGATTTAGGGAAATAATGTTCAAAATATCTGTTCATGTAGTATAATTTAAAGAAAATAATTCTTCTCGTACTTTGGCCAGAAAACTAAAAAAGTACGTCGTACTAAAAACGACAAAAGATTCCTTTAGTATATTTTAGTAAAAACTCACCAATGGGTAAAAATGAATTTAAAAAATTTTAGGTCGATGGAAATAATTTTACATATTGAGGAAACATGGATGTGGATGATAAATATTCCCTAGTAAATTACGAAGTATAAACAATCTTGGATAAAAATGAGATTGTGACATTTTCCCTTACCTTATGTCCAACTTGATTCGTACGTGTCCGAGCCTCCTGTATAACAAAATAAATAATGTTATTGACTACTTCTATAATCGTACGCATTGTTATGATATCATATATGGTCATATTCTTAGCTTCTTTTTTGTAATATTTCATTGTTTCTTGTTATTTGAGTGTTTATTTCTTTTTTGTTCTTATGCGTGTTTTGTCAAATAAAATCTTAATCTTCGTTTAGGTCATAGATACATCATTTCCAAAATGGTATTAGTGTAATATATATCATATTTATTCATTAAATTCATGTATATAATCATTATTTAATAAAGATCATGTAGAACGAGTCGCATCACAACGTGGAGACGGTAGGTCGTGCATACGCACGAGCGATGATATCATTCCCATGATAGTGAAATTATATTGAAGTGTATTTATACAATTTATGAATACATATAACTTTAAAATAATCATATATAGTAATTCTTTACACCATTATAGCAATCCAATTAAGGTGGTGGTGGAAAATATATTACACCACGTCGTGGAGACGGTATTCCGTACGTACGCACGCGCGGTGATTTTGTTTTCCTTGGGATGGATAGAAGGTGAAATAGGGTTGTTTCATATTAATAATAACATATCAGTATATTAGTGATACAGATGTTATTACTTCATAATGAAACAACAAACGAAGAAGAAGAATGATAATAATAAATAAAGTTGAATGAATCGGTAACGAACATTACATCTTCTTTGAAGCGTCTCTTCTTAACCTTCTCTTAGGGAACTAAATATGGTCTTTGAAGAAGAGAAGGACCTATAGGATATTTATAGGGAAGTGGAGAAGAGAAATTGGTAGGTTTTGGCCGAGTTTGAAGGCTCAAAGTTGTGTGAGGAGGAGTTGGAGGAGAGGGGCACCTTAGAAAAAACATAAAGTATTATTTTATTATAAAGTCATATTCGGTTTTTAATAGATATAAATTGATATATTTAAAATATAAGGTGGGGATGGGTCGAAATACACTCATAAAATAGATTTTAGACATGTTTAGTTTACAATTTTAAACTTATCATTTAGAATTAATTCTAAGTAAAAATAATTTAACCTTTACAGTGTCTTCTTGTTTTCTTACACTATAGGGTCAATAAACATACTATAACCAGAAAAAATAACTCCAAGATTTTTATTATTAACATATATAACCATTGATAAGTCATTTGTCTGATCCTTGAGTTTTTAGGAATAAAATAACAACTAAAAATATAATATTTGTTTTAAATACTATTTTATGGAAATTTCAACAGTATTTGGTAATTGATTTTTGTGAAAATCATTTTAAGCATGATTAGTTGAAACAAAGTTAATTAAATCAATACAAACATGTCATGTTAACCTATATAATTATTTTAATTCATAAAAATTCTCAAATTACATTTATTTCTGTATTTATAACATCAATTATGTTAATATTTCATTAATAAGATAATTACTACATCATCATTGTGCCATAAATAAATTAAATTATTTAATGTATAAAAATTATAAATAAAATACCATTATGTAGGAAATATTTTTATCTTTCTAATGAATATTTATAGTCTAATTTATCTTATTTATAACCCTATATTAAAAATGATTTAGTTATTAAATGTTGATTTTAACTATTTTAACCCTTCTTTAAATAAATTAATAATAAATGTTCTAATTTAATCCAAGTGGACCTAGATGGTCATATTTTATTCCTATGGTTGTTTTTTGTTGAATTTTACTTATCCAATAGAATTAGGACATCTTTTAGGGTAATAATAATATCATTTTTTACCATTAATTACCCTATTTACTTTTAACCGTGGCAAATAAAAGTAAAAAGTTACTATTCGGAAAAAATTATTTTCATCTTATTAAACCACATTTTAGTCCTTGATATTAACCGTGTCTCTTGGATTTTCTAAATTCCACTCACCGTAGTGGTAAAAGTTTGTTTTATATAAATTTTTAAACTCTCCAATGAGGTGGGTAAAAGACGGAGAAAAGTTCAATAAAATTCTATATATCTAAAAATATTATAAAATGAATCCTATGAATTACATTGAACTTATATAGGTATTATGTACCAATTTTGACCTTAAATAAATTTAAATAAAAATAAAAATTATTTAAATAAAAAGTTTGTTTTTAAATAGTAACCTAGTGTTTTCACTATTCATCAAAAATTGAAAGTGTTCAGAAAAATACCAAAATTTCACCCTAAGATAATTTTGATATTCTAAATCAAAAAATGACGTCCATTTCGAAATTTAAAATTTATAAAATTTCAAAAACTGGGTGTTACTATTCATAACGACTAGTTTTAATAATATTTTAATATCATATCACTGTTTAGTGAAACTCGGTATTGCGTACAACGCAAGCTATCATGGAAGGTCGCGATTGCATGTAAAGAAAGCCATTCTAGTACTGTGTCTAGTGAATGATTTCTTTGATGATGTTTATAACATAAAAACAAAATATTTCTCATAAAAATCTCGGGTGTTACAATCATCTTTATTTTGGGAATTTTATATTGGTAACTAAAACACCATGACATTTTAATGATGGTTATAAGGTTCGGTGTTATTTTATTATTGTGATAAGAAAATGTCAAATTGAGATGGTTCTGTGGTGGGGATACGTTCCCAAAAATGGTGATGATATGAGATATTTTTTGATTGGTTCCCACTAATCCAATGGGTATTTGAAAAATTTATTTGTTTTCTATGTTTTTTCATTAAAATTAACTTCCACATGATTTTAAATAATTTATACCAATTTTAAATTACAATTTAATATCACAAAATATTGAAAAAACTCATTTCTCTAGATTTATTCAAAACCATCAAATTAAAATTTAACCTCTTAAATAGTTATATAAGTATTTCTATCCATTTAAAATTCTAACCTAATACTCCTTCTTAAATCTAATATTCTAGTTTACAGCAACAGTCAAAATATTTTCAATTTTTTTATTAGAAAAACTTTTACAGAAATGATTATATTAAATGACTTGGGTCACATGTAATGACCTTGAATTTCTCAAAGATATGGATTATTGTATTGAATAATATAATAATTTCATTTTATATTACGGTAACAGTTATTATATTCAATAGCCTTATTTTCTACTACAAAAAGAGTTTTCAAATAATATATATATATTTATATTTCCACTATTCCATTCTATAGTTGTACCTATAAATTTCTTTCAATATGTTCTTGTGTTTGATCATGTGGCATGATAAAACATTTTTCAAAATTTACGTTGTATTTGAAAAATTTTATGATATCTATCTTCAATTGAACATATTTTGGGTATTTATTTTGTAAAATATTAATATTACTTTGTAATGTAGGATAGATATGAATAAAGAATGGATAGATTCTAGTCAGATTAAAAAAGTGTTTGAATACAGAGTGAAATATTTCATTATGTTTGAAAAATATCTTGTATATGACCCTTATAAAATACTTTTCCATGTTTATAATACAATTAGTACAGATTAATCAGTCCAGCGGAGTTGGAGGAACACATGATTGGTCACATAATTTTTCAATGTTATAAATGGAGCAACAAATGTGGCGAAAAATGCAATATAGCTAGTGACATGGATATCTCATAATCTTATGGATCATTGTATATGATTAAAAATGTGGACAATTAAGAATATTGTATCGAAAATGTTATTATAGGTGTCTTGGATGATTATTATCGCATTGAGAAAATGATAATGGAAATTGAAGAGGAACTTGTTGATTTTCAAAAATTGCTTGAGAAGGTAAAGAGTTGTGTAATAACACAACTGTATGTTCGTTTCACTAAATATAAAACGTTAAAAAGCATACTAATGTTGTATGATATGAAAGTAAGAAACACATTGAGTGACACCAATTCTACTAAACCAATTTCTCTCTTGAATGATATAATTCAAAATGAGAGGCATAGCTGAACATACGACACCTAACCAATGCTTCATTCGATGAGTATGATCTTAGAAAGAATACATATCTTCTTAAATTACTATATTCTATTTCTCTTAGAACAAAAATCAATCAATTAATATCTAATGTGTGGGTCTTCTTGATAAGAGAAAAATGAATCAGGTCATACGAATTCTATAAGTTTCATTCCAATGATTCAATGATTAAGCTGCATATATAGAAGTGAGGAGAATGGAGGACAGTTAATAAGGGAAGTAGGTAAATGAAATAAAGATGGAAAACTTTATCACCCAAAATACTATCCTCTATGGGGAATATATTATGATGACTATACAAAATTTGGAAACTAACTGAGAAACCTTCCTCTTGTGTTATCTATAGATGGAGAAAATCCTTTTGATTTTAAAATCATATTTCATAGTACATGTCTGGTAATGTTGTAAAATTATAAATTTCCATTTTCATTAAGTATGAAATGAAAATACTTCATTTTTTCTATGCTTATATCAGGACCAAAACAACCGGTTAATTATATATGTTTTTATTTGGATCCATTGATTGATGATGGGGAATATTTATGGGATCAGGTGTTACATTGTATGATTCTAAACGAAATGAATATTTTTCATTGAGACCCATGTTGTATAGGATGAAAGATTAGTTTTCTTTCGTATAGAAATTTTTTAGGATATAATATTAATGTAACTAAAGGATGTCCCTTTTAAACCAAGGTACACAATCAATTATATTGAATCATTCATCGAATACTCAGTTTCAATGACATCATAGATATCTACCCTAACAAAATAAGTTACAATTGTGGAAAAAATATTTTTATGGCAATTCAAATGCTTATACAACACCATTTCCACTATTAGGTGGTCTTCTGTTTGAGAATATAAATGATGTGGACACTACTCTTAGTAAAGTACTTTCGAGAAACATTATAGAAATAACATGGAAAATTAGATCATTTTTTTAATTCCCATAGTATAATTTTCTCTATGTAAAAAAAATTTCTAAATGTAAAAAATATAGAAAAAATGTAAGAGACATTGTTATTGGAATTCTAATTAATGCATATGAAAAACAAAGGACGGAATTAAGTATAGGATGTAAATGTGTTACATGGGAATGGAATAATAGTTTTTGCTAGTGAAGGGTGAAATATAATTCTTCCTCTAGCATCTCACACTCTTTCCACGAAGGAGAGATATTATTTTTGAAACATATTGAATGATGTAAAGTTTCTAAACGGGTATTCAGAAAATATCAATAACTTCATTTCAATGATTGGATTATCGAAAATGGGTTTTAAATCAAATGACAATCATGTTTTTATAAAAGAACTATTTATTATAGGTTTACATATTATTTCCCAAATAATGTCCATCATACTTTAACATTGATCAATTTCATTTTAAAATCTATATTTAACGATGATATAGACCCGATGAAAATTCTAACTATGGAAATGGATATTTTTATAATATTATATGAATTGGAAAAGTTCTTCCTACCATCAATTTTTTATATGATTGTTCACTTGATGGTTACTTAGTGAGAGATATTCAATTATGTGTCCATGTACACTCTATATATATGTACCCCATTATACTATATATGATGAATTTGAATGGGTATATAAAAAATTAAAGTCATCTGACGGTGGTATTGTTGTGCCATTTATATTTTTAAAGAATAAATTGAATTCTTTATTTCCTACATTTCTAGTGTGGTAAGAATTAGTCTACCAAAATCCTGTCACATAGGGTGTCTTGTTGGTCAAGGAATTTGTTGAGGATATGTTTTCACAATAATTATTACAGATCTAGAGTAGGCCCATTTGTTCATTTTTCATAATTTTTATTTGTAACACCCTAATATTTTATGATAATAATTCTTTTAAATTTCATTAATGTATTTTTTTTACGCATCACAAAGATTATCTTGCATTATATGCAAAACCGTATTAGCTTGTAGTATACGCAACACTATTCATGGCTTGTGTTGAACACAATTTCAAGTTCTTTCGAATAAAATTCATTTTTACACAACACCATGTATAGATGCTGATCAATGTATAAATGAACTATATTTTGATTATTTTATATGGAACACCAAAGGAATCTTGAATTGCATGCAACCCTAACTTGGCTTTCATTACACACAGGAGCGACCTTCTAATATAGCGTGTGTTTTTTGCAATACCAAGTTTCACTAAACAATGATATATTGTTATAATATTATAATGAACTAGACATTATGAATATTATTAACATAATTTTGAATTTTATATCATTATAATCCATATTACACATTTTCTAGAACATTGTATGAGATAAAATTAAATTTTTCGGGTAAAATAAGTATTTTTAAAAAAAATTAGTTTTTCCACCATTTGAGGGAACACCCATTTTAAATATAATTTTTGACATGTTTATAAGTTCTATTTTAAAAAATAAACTTATTTTTTTGAATCAGGATGTAAAAATTAACATTGGTTAAATTGTTTATATTTTTCTGATAACATTCATATTTTAATGAATAGTAAAAACACGCTAAATTTTAAATAAAAACAACATTTTCATCAATATAATTTATATGGTTAAGTTATAATTTTGAATGGTTTTAAATTATAAATAGAATATATTTTTAACATTTAATATAATATATGATTTTACATTGAATCCGTAGGTTAAGGAAATTCAATCTTTTGCAAAGTTTTAAACAAAAACTCATTTTTTTCCTGACAATGTGATTAATTTTAAATTAGTTTGTGACCATTTTTTGTCATGAATTAGGAAAAATAGATTCCATATTTGGTATATGTAGGTCAAAATTATCTTAATAGGCTACTTTTTATTTTTGGATATTATGAATAGTAACTACGATAAATATTAATTACCGTAGTTAATGGTAAATTTGGTAATTAAGGGTTAATATAATATTATAAAATTACCCTAACACTTGTCTTAATACAATTGGATGATTATATTTCGTCCTAAAGTATACTTGGGTCGAAATTGTATATATTTTAACCAATATTTATTTGATTAAGACCTTTAATTTATTTTATTTAAATGAAAGTAAAATATATCTCACTCAAACTTTAATAATTAAATTATTTTTAATATAAGGATATACAGTATTCAAATTCAGTTATAAATACTCATTTGAAAGCTAAAATGTTTTTATTTATCATGGTAATTTATTTGAAATTTTTAAGAGATATATAATCACATTAATAGCATATACATTAACGTTGCAGAACTTATTTATTTAATGACAAATTTATAATGTAGTTTTTATTAAACTACTAATACCCATTAATGGCCTAAATACAAGAAAAAAACTTATTGGTAATGTAAATATTAACAATACCCATCCAAATGTCGAATGTTTTACAATTGTTAGCCTTATAAAAGTGATTATGACAATTATAGTATTTTATTTTAAATGATTCCATAGTTTTCACCATCATAATTTAATAAATATAACAATTTAAAAGATGTGATTTTAAGATGATAAATTCTAGTAAAAGTATTATTATGAAATTTACTAGATTTATCTTCATCATAGTATTTTAGTTTTAATTTTTATGCGACATATAGATATACTAAATAATTATTAAAAAATGTTGCAGTAATCAATTTACTAAAAGAAATTTCAAATAAATGGTTTTACAAATAATAAACTATATATTATATGAACAAATTAATGTAATAAAATAAGTTTTAGATACATATGACATGTTATGAATCTATTCAATATTTTAGTTCGAATATATCTTATGTGTGGCTGCTATTTATGTTCAAATAATTGAATAGTGTCAAAATTGACACTATTGATATTTAATAAAAATAACATATTAATAAATTTTTTAAAAATCAGAAAAATATTTAAAAATTAAAAATTTGAAAATTATACGATATAAAATGTAATAATTTATCTAATTATGGATAATTCAAAATAGTTAATTAAATATTTATAATAAGTTTATAATTATAATATTATTGCCATGGATAAAATAAAATAAATTAAATATGGATAAATCATTGTGATAAGGTTTAAAATAAACATAAAAAATGGATAATTTTTATTGGTTGATGATATTACCACCCTATCTCATTTCATATTTTAATTTGAGTAATTTTGGAGGTTTTTATATGGGGTTTGTATTTATTATAAATTAATACTTATTAGGTTTCCAAAAGTGACCCCCTCCTCTCTTAAAAAAGGGCACCTCCTCCCTCTTCACTTCACACTATTATGAGCCTTCATTATCGGCCAAAACCTAAAAATTACTCTTCTAAAACTCTCAAGTTATATCATCGAAGTTATGGTCTTTTCAAAAGACCAACTCTATTTCCCTAAGATGATGTTTAAAGGAGGCACATATAGGAGGAGGTAATACCTTCTACCAATTCATTCATGTTTCTTTCTTCTTTTACTTCCTCTTCATTAGTTTATTAATTATATATTAATAACATCAGTATTAATTATATTCTGATATGTTATTATAAACATGAAACAACCCTATTTCACCTTCTATCCATCCTACGGAAAAAGAAATCACTACTCGTGCTTACGAATGGAATATCATCTGCACAACGTGGTTTAATCTGTTTTTCCACCACTACCATACTTGGATGGGTATAAGTGTGTAAAGAATAACTATATATGATTATTATAACATGATACTAATTCTGATATATTCTATCCTTCAGTACAATTCCATTCAATAATTATGGGAACAATATCATCGCTCGTGCGTACGTACGGATTACCGTCTCCACGACCCAATGACATTCATTCTCCATGTTAACCAATCAAGAATGATATTAAAGTATATATAGTTAATAATAATGAGATATATGACATAATAAGGATACTTTATTTTTATATATGTTATTTACTTACATCCATTCAATTTAATAATGAAATGAAAACATAATTCATGCGTACGTACGATCTATTCAATCTCATTTTTATCCGAGATTGCTTATACATAAGTTTGTTCTGGGGTTATATTTTTCATCCCTATCCATAAATTGTTTTTTATAAATTTTTTAATATTATTCCATGTATTTTTAAAGTAATTTTAACCTTCTTTTACTTTTACTTTGTGTTATGGAATGAATCTTTCTTTTTCCCCATACGTGATACTTTTTGTCTATTCGTTAAATGTACGAGGAGAATGTTTTTTAACTTATACGACATGAACAGATTTTTACGGTTTCATAACTCCTTATTTTCATGAAGCTTACTGTACAAGATTTCATTACTATTTTCAACAAGATACATTTCTTTTAAAACTGCATGTAATTTTTTGGGGTGAAAATGATTATGAATAAGAAATGATATTTTCCTCAAGAATTCATTTCAAGTGTTTTAACAAAAACATTTTCCATATAAGATGACATTATTTACTGTGTTTATATTTCATGTATAATGTCTCTATTATTTACAAGGTTTCATTTTTCTTATGATGAAATGATATCCATTATTTTATATGGGTTATGTTATGATGGGATGGTTTTTATGAAACCCATATTATTCTTTGGGTTATGATGAAAGATTTATCTGTATTTCGTGGCACACGAAAGAATGATTTCATTATGAGATGTGTGGGACCTATATCTCCCTCCAATGCATTGGGTAAATATTTATATCTCATGATATAGACATGAATGGATCAAAAAGTGAATTTTGTTCTTCAATAGAGGGTTGGAACCACAAGCAAACCCGGTTCAGTAATGGACATTGTCCACTATGATGGTCTTGGCAACAATGTCTTGGATTATATGGAAATCATAACTTTTGATTAATGGTTTTCCACAATTACATGTTTTATTTCCATTCTATTTTACCATTATTAATGCTCTTTTATGATCTATGCCTTATGTGAATCCAATTTTTATGTCATTTCTAAAGATTTTGATGTGTGGGGATCATGTTTTTATGTTCAAAAGTTGGTAGATTGTTTTTATGTTCTCCATGTTTACCATTAATTAGCATTTTAGCTCACCCTTTTTATGTTTTCTTTTCCCCAGGATATAAATAATGGTTTTTGGTAAGAAAAAAATATTTTAAGATCATTATGATAGATGTTGAAGATCTTTCACCATGATAAGAATTATATGTTACGTGTTTCCAAGGAAACTAAACTAACATAGTAATTGGGCATCTATTTTTTTCATTAGTATGTATCCTTAAAATGTAATGTAATTTCATTGAATGTCATGCTTGGGTAACTACAGTTGGTATCCGAGTTAAGGTTTAGTTAACCTTTGGAAACTAGGATTTGAAAACTTCAGTGAGATCACTAGATATTTGTATAGGGATGTTCATAAGGATAAGTATATGAATAGGTTATAGTCCTGGAATTACAGTAACAATCTTAGAATTAAACCTAAGATGTCAAATATTTAAGTTACTCCCCCATTATTATGTTTTTTCATAGAATTATTTTTTCCTCTCATAGTATTATTTTTGGTTTTTAGATGATGAATAGAACCCAAAGGAACCGTGTTGATCAATGTAATGGAAAATGCAATGATTGTCCTCCGGAACAAACCAATGTTATGGGAAATGGAGTGAAAAATCTTATTTCAATAATTACACAAGCTATAAATCATTTTGGGCTTCAAAATGAGAAGATAAGGGTACAATATTCTATTGAGTCTTTCATGAGGAAACATCCAACATCTTTAAATTAGTCTTCTGATACAGTTATTGCTGAACAATTGACAAGTACCATTGAAAATATATTTTCCATACTTCACTGTTTAGAACATGAAATAATCATTTTTGTTGTTTACTTTTTAAAGGTGAAGCATACCAGTGGTGGACTCTAATTCAGAATATAATACCGAAAGGTGAAAACGAATCAATGGAATGGGACGAGTTTCAGAACCTGTTTTTACAATAATTACTTCCCATGTATTCTTCGAACAAAGATGGAAAAGGAGTTACTGGAGATTATAAAAAAGGATGATGAGTCTGTTGGTATATATGAAGTGAATTTTATAGAACTTACAAGGAATGTATCTTGATTTATCATCCAACCTAAAAGTTAAGATGGTCGATTATTTCGTCACTTCTGTGAGTTAATCATAATTTAGTCACTTCTGTGAGTTGAATTTTAAAAAAAGGACATACACGATTTTAATCAGTATTATATTTAGTGTCTAATATGATCGAAAAAATATTTTGGATATTTTGAATAGTAACATTAATAATTTGTTTTACCATAGTTATTGGTAAATGGGGTCCTCAATGGTAAAAATAGTATGATAATATTATTAAGTTACCTTGACACTTTTCATAATTTTATTGGATGAGTGGGTTTAGACCAAAATAAACATTATGTATAAATTCTTATCTTTTTTATCATATCGAAAATTAATATGACATTGATAATATTATATATAAAGATAAGTTGAAATGGACCTACTCAAATTTTGTATTAACTATAGAATTTTGTTATAGGGTTATAAAATAGATAAATTCTACTATAAATAGTCATTTAAAAGATAAATTTTTTTATACATCAGTATAATCTATTTAAAAAATGTAATCATAAAATAATTAATTTAATTTATGACACATTTATGATGCAGTAATTTTATGAACAATTTAAGGACAAAATAAATGAAAAAAAATATTAAAAATATTAAAAATTTTCAGATTTAATATCATAAAAAAACTTTTATTGACTAATTTTACATTTTATTAATGTTTTATATGTCCTTTTTAGAATATACCTTGTTGTTTTGATTTTTGTATAAGGAAAAATATTGAATAGGGTCAAAATTTACAATTAAGATATTTTAAAATAAATACTATATTATTGAATGATATTAAATATCTAAAAACTCAAATATTGGAAAATAATAGGAATAAGTATTAAAATTTCATAAATGACTCATTTAGTGGACTTTTGGAATTTTATTACAATTATATTAACCCCTAATGAATAAATTATATGATATCACGGTAATAGTTAATATAGTTAAATAAGGGTTAAAAAAATATAAGGATTAAAAAATAATTATAAAACAGTCTTAGAAATTTATTGGATGAATAATATTATACACATATAACAATATGATCAATATTGGTCTGTTTAATTAAAAATTTCCTCTAAAAAAAATTAAATATCATTTAAATCATGGATAGTTACAAAATATCACTATTGTTATTTTTAATAAATTTAATGTGTCCACAAAAAGAAAAAATCTAGATATGAATGAAAATAAATTTCAAGTTTTATCATAATTATATTAGTGTAATTATAAAATTTTATTTTGAATTATTAAAAATTATATCATTACCATAAATTCTTTTTCAATGCTGAAACAATATTTCTTTAATTAATGGTAAAACAAAATGTTTGATATTAAAAATATTAATTTTGATATATTTGGATGATTTATTGTGAATAATGTATTTTCTAGATATATGAGATATATTATTGATGATTAAAATCATTTTATTCGAATTCCCACTTTGTCTTAATATATTTGATGTCAAATTAAATGAATATTATTAAATTTGACTATAAAGACTTATTATTGAATTAAATTATTAATAAATTATTTAAAAGTTAAAAAAATAAATAATTCAAAGGGGATAGTATATGGTCTAAAATAAAATATAAATTTTATTTATGTTTTATTTTTATTTAATTGGATCAATAATAGTGTTATTATAATTTAATATTTTGAGGATTCCCAAAAGGTCCCCTCACCTCAATTATAAAAGGAACCTCCTCCCTCACATCTGTACAACATTTTAAGCCTTATAGCTTGAGAAAACCCAAGAAATATTTCATGTCGGCACTCCTAGTTATGTTCCTGAGGTCTTAATCTTATAGAAAGGCCAACAGTAGTGTTCTTAAGAGGAGATCCAACGAAAGTCCACCAAAGAAGAGGTAATTGTTTTACCAACAAATTTGAGTTCTCTTATTGTTCAACATCCTTTTACTATGTTGTCTCCATAATAATTTTTTAACTATACTATCATATATATACTTATATGTTATTATGACTATGGGAATACTATATTCCTTCTTTTATCCATCTGACAGAAAACAAAATCACCATGTGTGTGTATGCAAAACTAAGAATCCCCAAGCTATGGTATAATTTTTTTCATCAACACATTATTTGGATGTGTACAATTATAGATAATATATATATATATATTAAATATGATATGATATTTTTAGGTATAATAAATATACAATCTAATTCTCCTCCCGATTACCAATAAGTAAATAATATCATTGCTCGAGAGTACGTACGGCATACCATCTCCACAGCACGATGAGATTCATCTTCCACGTTATCCATATAAGAATGATTAAAGATATTTATATAATGAATAATTAAAAAATATATTACATAATAATTATATTGGAATATTATATATATATATATACACACAAACACACACAATTATATGTCATCTATTCAATATGATATTAAAAAATACACAATGTTCATGTGTACGTACAACCTAACGTCTCCATGAATGGTGTATTTATTTCATATATATATCTTTTACATACATTTATATACTGGATATATATGACATATAAATAAATTTTTACATTCTAAATGTAAGTAAATGATGATTTATGTAATAGGATCATGAATAACGAGTCCTAACACGTACGATAAGAAAAGTATTTATTACCCGAAACGTTACATTTACTTGTAATGTTTAACAAATAGGTAATATAATATCATAAATTAATCATATATGATATTATAAATATAAATATTTTTCTGGTACAAGTTTATAATATGTTTAAAACAACTATACAATATTTTCATACATTTATGTAGGGAATCAGATCTAAGGTAAGGGTTAATTTCACAATCTCATTATTATATGATATTGTTTATATGTATGTATTTGCTAAGAAATATTTATCATCAATGTACTTATTTATTAAAAATTTATTCATAAATTAAATTTTTAAGAATTTATGTAAGGTAATATTTAACGAAATCATCAATTTAAAGGTTTATAAGATTTATTCATTGAAATCATTCTCACTCAGGTCCATGTTTTCACAATAGATTTTATGGATTTTTTTATAATGACCTGAATATTTTAAAATGTTAATTTTTTATTTTCTAAAAAATGTATCAATGTTTTATTTGAATGCATGATTAAAAAAAACTTTCTAAAAGGTATTCTTTTATAAATATATGAATTTTGATGAAATGTTTTTAAAGTAAAAGGGTTATATTTCTAATGAAATTATTAATGATTTAATTATATTATTTTCATATATGTCAACATCCTTTGTGGGATTTTATGAATGATTAAGGATAATCTCTGATGATGAAATTTAACATATTTAATTGAATGGTTTATGATTTGGATTGATTGTGGATGTGCTAATTTGATATAATTTAAATTTTATAGTTAAATGTTTCACATTTCATATGCTAGTGTTCATATGAAGTTTTAGGTTATTTATGTTTCATTCTACTCAAATGAGGAATTCATTAGACTTAGTAAATGATGGGTGGGGTCTAATATAGCCCATAGATGCATTGGTAGGTCTCATGAAATAACCTAGACATGGTTTTTACCCATTTATGTATGATTTCATGGTTGAGGCCTCAACAATATGTTTCAGATGTATATTATTATGTATTCCATCATTGTGTTTTTAGACAATGATATTCCATGTGATTATTTGACTAGTATAATATCCATGGATATGTTTCTTAGATAATGTGATTTAATAAATGACATGTATTTCAATTACTTACATGAACATGTTATTGTTTATACCATTATTACTCATATCGTTCATAATACCCTTACCCATACGGAGAATTTAATCACACACATTTCTTATGTTTTATTTTTCTCATGATGCTATGTTGTGTATTATGAATGATATGAAAGGTTAAAATAGGATAATATTGATACTCTAAAAGGATTTACTATATTGTATTTTGTAGTTTAATTTTAATTTAATGTTAATTTAAGTAATTAGGATTTCCATAACTGCTAAACTATTCCTTAATTAGTTATTTCATTATATTTAATCTTGAAAATGTATTAAAATAATGCATCGGCTCTGGGTTTCTGCGGTCGGGGTGTTATATTTGGTATCAAATTAAGTTTTGTAGAAACTTTTGGAAGATGATTTAGGAATGTATTGATTAAGAAATACAACCTTGCGACATAATTTGATGATATAATTACGTATTTGATAACATCATATATATTAATTAATACTAAGGATAACATAGGATAACCCATCAAGCTAATTGATCGAGAAGAAGATGTTATGATTTAGACATCATATAAATGATTCTTCAAGTATATATCACTATGATTAGTGTTTATCATATCGTGATATGATTTTTGGTAAATGTTATAATAAAAACTTTTATACATATAATTTTTATTCTACTGATGATAAAGATGCTACAAAATAAAAATGATAAGATGGATGTATTAAGTAATAAGATGATGAAGTGTAGTCGTGGTTTAGGAATGAAGTTGAATGATTGAATTTTTTCTTTACTTGATATAAGAATTATTTCATCAATGGTGCTATGTTCATAGGAATCATATAATATATATGGATTGAACTTCATTACTAATTCATTAAGGATTTGAGATCATATTTTGAATAGTAGCGATGACAAAAAAAACTAACTCAGTTGCGAGTTAATTTTTTTTGAAAACATATAGTTGAAGGATGATAACCCTTAATATGTTTCTAATATTGATATATTATGTCATAATAAATATATGATTGATTTGTATAAGTCATAATATTAGAATTAGAGTTTAAAAACTGATTTATTGGATAGTATGTGCTTACCTCATTCATTTTAGAAATCATTTAGAGGGTGATGGGAATACTTGTGCACCTTATGATTCATCCAATATTCATTAAGCATAAAAATTCATCTTGAATATCAAACTGTATTTGTTTTAATTTAAGTGAAAATATATCAAAACTCAATAAAAAGATAAGATTATTCATATGTATGTATTATTCCTCTTCAAAATTTATTCAACTCATGGAATGGTTCTTGATACCAAAAAAAAGGTTATCCTAATACCTTCATTTCTGATGATCTAATAGTCCCTTAAACATCACCGATTTTTTTGCTTTGGAAATGTTAACATTCCTCTAACCATTTTTTCTATCACTCTCCATTGGAAGTGATTATTTATATTTATATTTCATGGCCATTTCTTCACATTCCACCAATTTTATCTGATTTTAATGCCTAATTTGTTGGTTACCTTTTGCATTTCCATTTCCCACTTTTTATGAGTATATTTTATTAACAATGTTTTCAATGTGGGGTTTCAATAAAGGCATTTTCAAGAATAAATATTTTTTTTACATGCAATTACAAATTTATAGGACACAATTTATTGAATGATTTTATAATATGACATCACAATCTATTATATAATGTTTTCTTAAATATATTCAATAGCTTGGGCTGCATAAAACACCGAGTTTGAGCTCACCACGATCGATTATAATGGTCCATTAAATAGTGGTTATAATTTGTAATAATAGACTTATGAAATTATTTTATATTATATATAATTTTAACCTTCATATAATGTGTTTCTAGTATAATTATTTATGACCAAATCTGATATTAAAAAAACTAAATTTTTTTAAAAGGGGGTATTTTATCATGTTTTAATGGCGTAAATATATTAAATTTAAAATCTATAGATTTTATAAACATTATTTTTAAAAATAGAATTAATTTTTGAAATATTAATATTAAAATTAAATTATGGTGAATATTTTGTATTTTTCTGAGAAGTAACATTTTTTGACAAATAGTGAAAAATATTGCATTATAGCTAAAACCTATATTTTTCATTAAATAATTATTACAATTTTTTTTATTTTTAAATTATATACAGAAAAATTGTACATATTATAATCCAATTTAGGTCATTGGAATAATTTTTATATATCTTTTTTATATAAAAACATATTGAACTATTCAACATCTCTTTTAACCACCTTCTCACCACATCTACGATATTAGTGTTAAACATAGTGTAGCCATATCTATGAATTGAATTTTGAAAAAATACATAAAATTTAGTAATTAGTATGATATTAGGAGTCTAATAGTATAAAATTATTATATTTCCATATTTTGAATAGTAAATTTAATACATTTTTATTTACCCATATTAAGGGAAAAATGTGTAATTAATGTGAACAATACTATTTTACTATTATAAAGTAAGCCTAACACTTTTCCCGATTTCATTGGATTAAAGGGTTTCGAAATAAATAATCCATAGAATAAAATTATTATTTTTTTCAGATACTTGGGTAAGAATATGACATTTATAATATTTTATTTAAAGATAAGTTAAAACTGTCATTCTAAATTTTTTAATAATTATTCTATTTTTATAATAGGGATTTAAAAAAGATAAATTAGACTATAAATATCCATTTTAACGATAAAATTATTATCTACTTCATGATAATTTATTTACAAATTTTAATGATAAAACATCTAACATAAGTGGTGACATAATGCAGATCCAATAATTTTCCAAATAATCAAGGAATCGAATAAATGATATTAAAAATATTAATATAAATATAATTTTATTTATTTAATGTCATCGAGGATTTTTATTTATTAATTGAACACTTTATTAATGTTTTAGAATTATTTTTTTGAATTTAGCTTATTAGATTGATTTTTGTATAAGACAAAATGATGAATAGTTTAAAAGTTTGAAATTATAACATTTTAAAATAAATTTTATATTATGAAATGATTGGAAATATAGAAAAATTTGAATTTCGGCCAAAAAAAATTTAATAAGTATTAAAATGGTATTAAAGATTCGTTTAGAGGTCATTTTAAATTTTATAGAAATTATATAAATCCATAATAAATAAATAATATGATATCACAATATTAGTTAATGGGGTTAAATAAGGGTAAAAACGAAATGATAATGATTAAAAAAAATTAAAAACTTTTCAAAAAATTAATTGATGAATAATCTTCGACCCTTATCACATTATTATTGATTTTGAATTCTTTAAAGGACACTTTATATGATAATTAATTATATATTATTTAAATAAACGATAGTTTCAAAATATAACTCTCTTTGTTTTAATAACATTAATCTATCCACATGGGAAACAATTAAAATATGAACGAACATAACTTTATATTTATATCATATTGATATTATTTTATTTATATAATTAAATTTTAAATTCTTAGAAATTATAAAATAACCTTATATTCTTCTTCAATTCTAAAACTCTTTTATTTAATAAATATAAATACAAAATAATTTATATTAAAAATAATTATTTTGATATATTTTTCTGTTTTAACGTGTACTATGATTTTAAAAGATATATAAGAGATATTAAAGTTGTTTTAAACAATTATATTTTAATTCCCACTTTCTCGTAATGTATTTGATGTAAAATTAAATGTATAGAATTAAATTTCCCAATAATGAAATCTTGTTGAATTTTTTTATTATTAAAATAATTAATAACAAATAAAATGATAAATAATCCCAATGAGAATTTATATGGTCTATCATGTCATCTAATTTTAATTTATGGTCCATTTTTAAGAATTAATATCTTGTATATTATTATTGTATTTTATTAGTTTTAGTATTTCCAAAAGTTCCCCTCACCCGAATTACAAAAAAACGTCCTCCTTCACTTCCTCAGACCACATTATGACTTAGATACTGACAAACCTCTTCCCATTTCTCCTCCCCACATAATTATTTAGGTTTCGGTGGTCCTAGTTTTCGAAAAATACCAAACATTATTTCCCTAAGAGGGGATCCAATGGAAGTCCACCGAAGAAGATGTAATTGTTTTACCAATTCATTTAAGTTATATTCTTCTTATAATCCCTCCTGCTATGTTTTTTCCATACTAAATTAAAAAATACAGTATCATATATATTCTAAGATGATATTGTGATTGTGGTATAACTATATTATTCTTTATATCCATCCTATGAAGAATAATGTTAGCATTAATGTGTACGTACAAGTTATCATCTCCACACTATGGTGTAATTTGTTTTCATCACACGTTTATATGGATGGAAATAATGTGGGATATAATTAGTTTAAATAGTAAATATGAAATTTTATTAATAATATATAATTAATATTTCATCTAATTCCTCACAGTTATTCCAATATGAAAATTATATCGTCGCTCATGTGTATGTATGACCTAACGTCTCCACGAAATGATGATAATAATCATCCACATTAACCATTCAAGTAAGATTATTTAAATGTATATGATGAATAAATATCAAATAAATGAAATTATAATTATACTAGAATAATATATATATACACATATATTTCATTTAGTTTTTTCCATTCAATATAATAATAAAACAGAAACAACATTTAATCTTACTTACGACCTACCATCTCCATGAATTGTGTATTCTATTTCATATATCAATCTTATATATGTTTATACTGAATATATATGATATATAAATCATTTTTAAAATTTTCAAAGTATTAAAATAAATATCTAAATTACAAGATCAAGAATAACATTTCAAAACTCATACGATAAAAATATGTTATTAACTGAAACTTTTTCTTAATATTGAATTGTTAGGAAACAGGATAATATAATCATAAATGAATCATATATTATATAATAAATATTATTTTTATTCTCATACATGTTGATAATATTTTTATAACCACAATACATGATTTTATTACACGTTTGGTGGGAATAAAATTAAAGGTAGTATTTAATTTCCCAATCACATTATTAATTGATATTGTTTATACGTAAGTATTTTCTTGGAAATATTTATCATCCAAGTCCTTATTTCATAAATATGTTTAAATATAACATTTTAAGGTTTTATTTAATGAACTAAAACATTGTTATAAACCTTTATAATATTTATTCTTCTAAATCTTCCTCTTACATATCCATGTTATCAAAATGGATTTTATGGATTTATTTATAAGGACATGAATATTTTAAAATATATATTTTAGAATTTCCATCACATTTTTCAAATTTTTATGGAAAATTTTGATTTAAAAATATATTTTTAAAATTTCATCTTTCATAAATTTATGTATTCTTAATAAATTATCTTAACATAGAAAGAGTATTTTCCTCAATTAGATTATCATGGTTTTATTAGAGTATTTTCATATTGTTTAAAATACTTTGTTGGATCATATAATTAATTGAGGTTGATCTCTTATAATATAATTAACATATTTAATTTAAATGTTTATGATTTGGTTTGACTATGCTTGTGCTACTTTGATACCATTAATATTTTATGGTTTATGTTTGCACATTTAGTATGCATTTTTTAATATGAATGATAACGTTCTTTAAGCTTCACTCCCCTAATATGAAAAATTCATTAAACATAGTAAGTGGTAGGTGGGGCATGTTATAGCCCCTTGATTCATCGGTAGGTCTCATGTGACAAACGAGAATAGGTTTTTACCAATATAATAATAGTGCATTGGCTGATACCTTGATTCTATATATTCGATGTTCAGGATGATGAATTCCATTGTTTTGAGATTAGTTATTGATATTCCATGTGATTATTCAACTATTAGAATATCTTTTTCATGTTTCCTAGATCATGTAATTATTAAAATGGAATTTGGTTCAACTATTTACCTTTCCATATTATTTTTTTATGTCATTATTACTCATAGATTTTGTTGTATATTCACCCTTACTGATCATTTGAGCTCACCACATTACTATGTTTTATTTTTCCTAGGATGACTAGATGTGTATTATAACTAATATTAATTCTTAATATAATAGAATATTGATACTCTAAATTTAATTAATATATTGTATTTTAGAGTTTCATTAGTAATGTAAGGTTCATATTGGTAATTTTTCATTTAAAAATTTCAAAACTGTTCAGTCCATCATGACCTGATTCCTTGTAATCATGCCATTGTTTGAAAATAAATCACCTACTCTAGGATTCTGGGGTGGGATGTGTTATATTATGAAGAACACATTATCACTCACCCCAAATGAAAATTCCCATCGAAAATGATCTATATTTGATTTATAATGACTTTAATACTCCTCCATTTTCTTCCTCGTCAACTGAATATTCTCTATTTTCACATAGATAAGGCATAGACCAACTTCTGAAGTCTCACATGTTTCCACCAAATAAAGTGAAGAATGATAAGTATTCCCATACAATTCATCCAATAATTCCATATGTATCAAGGTCTGGAAACTATTGTTAGATGAGAGCTCCACTAACAATATATTCTCCTCCCATGAACTTCCAAAATCAATTAAACATGCCCATATAATGTCCTCCAACATTTCTATCACCCTTTTTAATTTTCTATCCATAAAAGGATGATGCACCATAGTCATGGTCAAATAAGTTTCGCGGCCTTCCTATAAGTATTTATATAAATGATACATAATCCTCTATTCTAAATATTATTCTATTGATACTAATATTCCATTCCAATTTACCTCTTCTCATATATAGGTTTCTAATAATTCCTCAACCACAAAAGATTCATGAATAGAAATTCAATGTGATAAATTTATGAGTTGATCCTCTATCATCCATATGAAATATTATTTTGGAACCATTATTTGGAGTCATCTTATAAAATCCATGAGTATCATATCCTGTTTAAAAATAATAATAGGTCGTTACTGCACCATAAATGATGGACATTGATGCACTACCTTAACCAGATGACATGTTAAGAATAATGAATGAAACTCAACCCGCTTTTTTTTCATTCCCACCCATCATTACTATTCTTTAAAAACCATATACTTATTATGTATTCCAAGATGAACAACCCTAATCTAATGGTGTAATTCATGCAAAATTTGTTATGAAAAATCCAATGGTATGACCATCCAACCTCGAAACAACAAACCTGAACTCTCATCTGACTTCCACACCTTAATGGTTTCCCCACCATTGAGTGTTGAAATCATCGCAACAAATTATGAATCATACGTCTAGGCCACATTAATCATTGGAACAAAATAACGCACAAAGGAAACTATAATGAAAACTAAAAAACTACCTTAGTCATTAAAAACCAAATGCTTTTTAGCTATCACCGACATCAACTACCACTAATTTGAAGCCTATTTTCCAACTGATCATATGACATTATACATAATGTAACATCCACCGAATTTCCATTACATAGTGTATAAATCAAGTCAATGTCAAACATTTGGATATACCTTATCCACATTCTTTTTCATAGGATTAAATTCCTCTGTGAGAATATATGTTTCAAGATCTTATGATATATAAACACTATACCATGAAGTAATGATTCCATCTATCCAAAGTATGGACTACAACAGATAAATCTAAGTTCTGTTTTGGGTAGTATATTATAATGAAGCTTTAGTTTCCATGATACTTAAGAAACAACATGATCTACCTACATTAGAACACTTCCCTACCCATATACTGAAGCATTACAATACACCACATACCATTTTTTGGATTCTAGAAATATTAAGACCGATATTGATTTATGTTGAGCATTCATCTCCTTAAAAGACTTATTAAATTCACCATTCAAATATAATGGGACATATTTCATCATAATTTGTTTCATTGGTGAATATAGTTGTCAAATTTAATGAAGAAAACATTTGTAATAATTGGTCTATCCAAGGAATGTATGTATCTAAAAAACATTCATCGAAATTTTTCTCAAGCTACAATACTCTATCTTTTCAAGATCAACAGAATCAACCATTTCTAAAATTACATGACCTTAGAAACATACCTCTGGTATCCAAAAATAACACATTGATAATTTGGAATAAATATGATGAACTCTCAAAATTACAAAAAGTATAAAAAATTCTTGACCACACTTAGTCCATGTCATTGAATACACCAATATTTTATTTAGGAACACCAATATAAAATTATCCAAATACCTTTGAAATTTTTAATTCATTAATTCCATAAATAATGTTGGATTATTTATAAAACATAATGGTATAAAAAATTCATAATGTTTATATATACTCCTAAACGTAGTCATTGGAATATCCTCCTTTTTCACCCACAAGCGATGATAAAATGATCATAAACAAGTTTTAGAGAACAGTTGGGCTCCCCTTAATTTATCGAACCGATTATCACTGCGTGGTTGTGGATACTGATTCTTTACCATAAATTGGTTATGATTATGATAATATATACACAACTAAAGAGTTTTATACATATTTTCCCATACAAGACTAGTGTTGTCTCTAGAGGCATGCAAGGACGAATGGGACCTTTGCTTTCAAGCTCTTCCAACTACACATTCAAGTATCCTAATTATGATGGTGCAATCTAGTTAGACATAAGGGAAATATGACGGATCCTTGGGAGGTGATCAATCATAAACCCCAGTTTACTTATTATCTTAATACATTAAATTTTATTTGAAAAAAAAATCTCTAAACAAATCAACAACTAGTGAAAAAATAATATTCTCAAAAGTTTCCATTGATTCCAAAGTTAAATATACCAAAATTTATGAGCAAAATCAATATTCTTGTGACAACAAGCCTATTTCACCTATCATTACCTTCTAGTTTCATTTTAAAGTGATTCTTGATGTTATCATCAGTTGTAAACAAACCATACAAGTATAACAAACGATGTGAGAATTAAATATTGTCAACAAATACATACCCAAGATTATGTCATATACATCTATCACAAGCATAGATAAGACCCTTATCAACTCAAATCCATCAATATTTATAGAACATGATTTACAAATAATGGATCAATATTCTATTTGAATAAGATGAATTTAATGTTTCAAAATAGAAGGGATATGCTCAACATGAAAACCCAGAACATAAACAACACAAGTATCAATAAACAAATGGTATGAACCTATATCCAAAAAAATGGTGCATCATGTTAGAATTCAATAGAATCATTCAACTAACCATCCATGGTTTATACTGACCATCCATAATCTCCTTCTCATCTCTATAAAACTACTTACTCGGTGTAATTTTCACTTTATTACCCTATCGAGACTTCCCTTACAGGGGAGTAAAGATATTCCTAGAATCACTATGGATTCCTCTAATTTAGTAACAAGATATATTCAAATTCCCCCATTCCATTTATGCATTGAAAATCCACGACACATTCGATGTATCCCTTACATCTAATATTTGAGCACAATGACGATAACACTAAATATGCCCCATCTGATTGAAATTACGGCATTCTCTAGGGGGTTCTTTAAATTTCACATCATGTGGTAGAAAAAACAACATTGAAATCATACATCTTTACTCTTGGGTTTTTGAGGAATATTAAATGATCTTAGTGTCTGATTTTTAGTAATCCCACTACCTTGAAAATAGGTGTCCCTCTTCCACTTTTTCACCAAATTAGACATCCCAAAATTTTTTATAATTATCAATAGGTTACCACTACCAGTAGCTCCTGAGATGTCCATTTCTTCCACTGTCACTCTATTGACCATCTCTATATAATCTATTATTACAATCATGGAAGTATTCAATAAAATCTATTAACATATCCCCATTAAAAGAACTCTTTTCCTTCAAGAACGCAATTATAGAAACAGTAGTCATAAATATAAATAATTCAAAAATTCATCGGCATACATTGTCACTTAGAGATTATCTTGGTTCATGATTAAAAAGCATGTTATTCTTGAAATAATGAATGTGAGAGGTCAAACTAGTTTGGTGATAATTTCATAAAAATACTCGCATGTAATTATTTGGCCTAGTTTAGAATTTACATCTAAATCACAGCATTAGAGTGAAATATCCTCCTATATTTACATCATAAACTTGGTATTAAACTCTATTAGTGTGCCTAGGAAATTAATGATTTGATTCATCATATTCAGTTACAGTTCTACCTTCTCTGGTTCTAAATCACCCAGAAGGATGGGTGGATTCTGCTTCTCTAATTGAATGGAATGATCAACTTTTGTTTTTCATCCCTAATTTTATATCTATCCATAGACTATAAGGCTTCGATACATTTTCAACTAGTTTTTGGTTCACCTACCACATAAATGCAACAACATTTTTAGCAGTCTCTTCCGGTTGGTTTTTATGATGCCTACTAAGTTAAATATTCTACAACCAAAGAAAAAATGACGTATGTTTTAATCTCTAGAAACTAAAGGTCAATAAATTTAAAATTCTACCACATCATATATTGGAAAATTTATTTTCAAAATTCTACAGTGTTTATTTTCAATTTATTTTTATAAATTTTACCCTGCTCATAAAAATCAAACCATTTTCAAATTATCACATTTATTCTATTGTCAAAATATCACATTTGAAAAAAAATCATAACTTTTCAAAAATATAAAATTTTTCACCAAATGATAAATCATTACTTAGAATAAAATATTTAATCTTAGTGGGATGTCATTTATATTAATGCATGACAAGATCTTCTTATTAGAAAACCCTTGAGAAAGAGACTAGAACTCCAGTAAGTGTATCCAATTCACTTAGGAACCCAACTCCCTAGAAACATTAAGTTCATCATATATAGGTTATCTATAATCATTTAATTATCTACATCTCAAGTACATACAATGCTACACCTTTAAACAATCGTTATTCAAGGACTGAACCCAAATGAATTTACATCTCCAAGACCGACCAAAATAATACCCCTGGAAAACTTATCCCATGTGCCCAAAAATATTGGGACCAACTAAGGCAGATACCATTTCCACGTCAAGGAACAAACAAGATGATACAATTCATAACATCCCTCCACTACTCACTGCCTTATGTTACAAAAAAAATTATTACTAGTCATTACACAACATACCTATGATGCCTAAGGCTAGAAATAAATGCTATGTGATTCATTAAAAGATGGGTGACAATTTTACCTTTTTAAATAAAACCACCACAACCAATATACCATAACCTAACAACCTCTAAATAATGCATGAATCTAGTTTACCAAACATAAAAGTATAAAATAGAAAAACATCTAAATCAGAGTACCATGAAGAATCCAAGACCCATATAAAAATACAAAGTGAAGACAAAAACAAAAATTCTCATACTTAAAAGACACTAACATAGAAACTCCAAACATTTCCCAAGAAAAAATATATCCTCCATTCCCAAATATCATACAACATCACTAATAATATGTGATACATTTCCTTTACAAGTGTCCTGATAAACAAAACCTACAAAAGAAACGAAGTTCCAAAGGAGGCAGTGCGTAATAAAACTCAGTAGGTTTTCCACAAATGAATTCCCTACTCATTCAACTAGGATAGAAAATGTTAAAAAATTGTAAATAAAATATTTATTAAAAAATATTAAATCATTTTATATAAGAATATAATATCATTTCCATAACAAAACATTTTTTCTCTAAACTGAATCCATGTTTATAAAAAATCATAAAATTGCTCTTTAAAACAATTTCTCTAACATCTATTTTTGGCATACCCATTCCGTTCCACCAATCAACACATCAAAAAATGCTTTACCAGATGTAATTTTAATACTCATCTGTGTTCTTTTGTTGATCTACCAAATCGTTATAAGGTATCCATATACGAGAGGCCCAATAGAACATGCCCCTTCCACTAGTTCACATTAATGAAAATGGACACATGCAAACCAATTATTCCCAAACCATGCAAAAACAATTATGACAAACCATTTTAATAAATAAAAAATTGACAATATTTCTACAAACCCTTTTTCTATAAATCAACCAAATCGATTTTTTTTAAATCATCATTTTAATGTCATTCAAAAAATCACATTGCACAATAATTCATCAATTTCACAAAACATCACTAAAGAAGGTTTCCACCAATGTTTTCAAAATAATATCACAATGAATTTTAATCCATTTAAATTATTTGTTACCAGTTATAGTTTTATAATGTGGAGTAGAGAGTGGGGCCACCTATGTCAGAAAATATTGTGGAAATAAATTATGAAAATAATTTTTCAACAAAACCAAGTTCAATTTATAAAATCCATCTTTAGATCTTGTTCTGTAAAAAAACAACCATGTCTCATCATGGATATAATTAATTATCATAGATATATCACCAATGTAATAGATCTATTAATACAAGAGAGGGAATAAGAATTAATCTTGTGAAACCCAATAAGAACAGATACATGAAATACTATCGACATTCAACGCATTATGATTTTCCAACGAATCACTCACAGATTAGATGTGAGAGTGTCTATAGATTTTGAAAGGATAGAAAAAATAGTTCAGCTCCAGATAAGTGAAAAATGATAGGTTTATGAGTAAAACTGAGAGAGATACTCTTTTTTAGTATCTGATTTATAATCGGGCATAGTTATGTCCCATGGTTAGGAAAAATGTGCTCTAACCACGCGCCAAAAAGTGCCTCCAAATTCCCTTAACATAGTTGGCTCGCATAGTTAGATAAATTTCCCTCCAATTTTTTTCCATCTGTTTCTATTTTAATGGTTACTCTTGGACGGTCGCATGATTTTTCCAAATTGTACATCTATCCTTGAACCTACCCTAATACCGCTATCTTATTTTCATTGGGGTTTCATGTTTTCTACTGACCATTCTCAAACCACGAACCTCTAAAAAAGCCCAAAAAACTCAGCAAATCTCATCTAAATCCTCCCAAAAATCTACCCAAACTATACGTAATTAAAATAAATAAAGGTAGTGTTACATACATTAAACTAAGGGAGATAAATCTAAATTATTTCTCCTAGATAATCCCATGGAAGGAATTTTCTCATGAGAGATTTGGGGTGGAATGGAATTAATTAGGAGATCTGCAAGTATAAATTTGCTTTCAATGGGATCTATGTATATCGCTATATTTTAGACTCTTTTTATCACAACCAATTTTTAAATGTCAATATTCGTGGTGGTAGTACATGAATTGTTGTTCTTAGGAAAAAAACAACAACACGACTGTCACCAAAAATATTCTACGGGTTAGAAATAGTATCAAGCATCTTAGCTCCCATACTGAATTTTTTAGTCCATATAAAATGTCACACCACTTCATAAAACTCCAACATCCATTGCATAAGAATCTATAAGAAACTTTTTTTTGGGTATTTACATAAAATAGATGCACCAAAACACCTGAAAACATATCCATAAATTGATTTTATGTTTTCACGAAATCTAAAATAATCATATTATGTATATAAAATTACTTCAAGATAATAAAAATTCTTGTAAATAAGAATGAAATAACTTATACCCTATGCATAAAACATTATTTTTTAGAATTAATCAAATGATCCATTCCTGGATTAATCTTGTAATGTACACGCAAGGTAGAATAATATGTTTTTTATGGAAATATAAAAACATAGGAATACATAAGGCTTCCAACATCAAAATCATTTGGATTATACTCCATCTCATCAAGTACAAATTAGATTATAGGACTCAATAAAATTTTATTAATTTCACCGTTGAAGACCAGTGAATCATAGGAGAAACAACCATACATGTTAAATCACTCAAGAACCATTTTAATATAGTCCATTTAGGATAAAACCTACATTACATGAGATCAATCATGATAAATGTCAATGCATATTACATAATAGGATTGTCAAAGATATTTTTTTTAAAGTGTCAAGATAGAAATATGTTCATTATATTTAACATACTTAATTCATTAAATGAATGAAGTATGTAATCTATATAATGTATTAAGAAGATGAACTTTATCCCATATTGCAATATAAATATACATCGGTAAAAAAAATTATTTAAAAAAATCTCCATTTACACAATAAATGTTTAAATACCAACGTTGAGAGACTTTATTAAGACCCTAAATGGATGTATTAATTCATCATCCCATATCTACCATTCCATAACCCAAAAATCCTTCTATTGTTCTCACATAGACATCATTAAAGACACCATTATAGAATTATGTTTTGAAATCCATTTTATTATGCAGTAAATCAAAATTAGCATCATGGGCCAGGATTATTTGGAATGAATACTTAATATACACACAATATAAGGTCTCATAATATTCAGTAAATTCAATTTGAATGAACACTAATGTAACCAATTGATGCTTGTAACATTAAAACATTCCTCCTAGATACAATTAGGAATGGTTTTGAATGTATACAAGTTACAAAATATTAGTTTCCTTCATTATGTTCATATCATCATTCAGGGTTTTAATCCATTGAGTTGAATGTCTTTTTATTGTATCATCCTTAAAGGATTTCAGATCACTTCCTATATCGTAATCATAGTAATATAGATATATATAATTTGAACAAAATTTTTTTTTTTCACTTTCTCTGATCTGTCATGTAGTGGTCATTGAATAACAATGGGATAGGGATCACTATAATGGATTTTAGCATTAGTTTCTACCTCATTCATGTACACATATTCCATAAAAGGAGTAGATGATGGAAGGGTTGGAGTCATAGAAACATGTAATGATCATGCTTCTTAAGGCTAACAGTTCAAGGTATCTTGTATCCACATGTTTCAACATCCTCTAAAATGAAAACATATATAGTCTAAATAATTATAGTGGCATGTGATGGGAAATAAAATAAAACACCTCACTAACTTTTAGAATATATAATAAAATGAAATTTTTTTTGGTTTTAGAATCAAGCTTAATAATATTTAGATTCGAAATTTTAGCCTATGTAAGACATCCCCATTCATGCATATATCATAATTTTGGTTTCCTATGTGTTCATATTTTATAATAATCTTTAGGAAAATTCTTACTATGAACCCTAATATGTTTATGCAAAATATTTTTATGAGGCCCAACATATAAACGCTCAAGAAAGTATCTTTAAAATATTAGACTTTGTTCCATGTCTATAATGGTATGATTTTATATATCACTAACTCCATTCAGTTGATGTGTGACTGATGTAGAAACCTATTATGAAATGAAACTTTCATGAAGAAATAAGGAAATCATCCCTGAGTTGTGACATGAATCAAATAATTTTCCATAATATTATACTCATATATTAGGCCTCAAAACATTAATCTTATGACCTAACTAGTTCTCTACTCTTTCTTTATATGTTTATAACACATAAATAGACTCATATTAATCATGAAGAAGAAAAATATATCCATAATATGAATGATTATCAATGGAGGTAATAAAATCCATTTTCCAATTAATTTGATTGGTAGAAGGACCACTTATATCAGTTTAAATTAGATCTAACAACCAATTACAGTAAACCTAACCTTTATTTTTTAATTTTTATAATTTAACTTTTATGCATTTAATACATTCATCACAATCATAATGATAAAAATTTATGTATAACTCTATCATTAGTGAGATCATAATTCACTCTCTACATATAGGGCCGAAGCACTTATTCCATTATCATGAATAATTTTCTGTAATTGTTCTTCTTTTTCAAGATGTTGTCGGTTATATTGATCAAATACGTGGATTCGAGTGATTTAGTAAAAATAGTATTTAAACACAATTTATGTTGGTTTTCTTATTTATAACTAGAGAAAATGAGTTTAGGATCTATGTAAATAGTGAATCCATTTTTCTTAAACGCAAATGAAAAACCATACATAGTTATTTTAGAAATTAAAATATGTCTTGTTGTAAAAATTGACACATAAATAGTATATAATGAATCCAGAATGAAACCAGTCTTCAAGATGAAATGAAGTGTTCCAATTTCATGAACTGGAAATTTATTTCTATTTATTACTAAAATGAAATGGTCTCACTCATTTATCCTACTAACAGAACATGATACTTATAAATAACAAGTTATATAAAAAACACACTATCATCAACCCAAAATGTAATTAAAGGAACATTTAAATGAATGTATTCATTAAAACATATTTAGGAACATTACATTATTTTATATCCATTCCTTAAATTTTGGGAACTCCTTATAAATAGGTCATTTACCATGAAATTAGTAACAAAATGGTGATCCATGTTCCATACTTCCATAATTAACTCTCTTCATTCTAATGGAACTTTCCTTACTATATAAATTAATCTTTATTTCCATACCCAATGTTTTCATTTTGTTACTTCCCGAAATAGTGAAATGAGATCATTGAGGTGATTCAGATTTTAATATTTATTCTTCTTGATCACCGACATTGATAAACTCAATAATTTTAAATTTATCCCCTTGAGAATAATATTTTATCATAAAAGGATTAATCCTAGAAGGGATATATTTCATAATAAAATATAAAATAAAACATTATAAAATATACAGGTACGTGGACTAAAGATGAGATTCTATTCTATTCAATCATATTATGTGTCCACAAAGACCACTAAAACCATTATACTTCAGGGTGAATATTTTAGTGATTAATCTGGTATTTAGAATTTTGGAGGTGCATTAGAATTGTTCTTCAACTAATGTGAGGAATGTCTTCGAATTTTTATCTTCAATGTTCTTTGGAGAATATACACTTGTATATATGAATACAAATTAATATAAATTGTTTTGATGATATATATACCTTGATAATCATAATTGACTATAAATTAAACTGCGCCCACATTTCAAAAGAAGTTTTTCTTTATGGTAACATTAGGTTGTATGTGGGTTAGTTTTTTCATTCTTCAAGGCATAGTCATGGTCCACAATGTTAAGGACAAGAATATCCAATTACTTCTATTTCTAAAAGTTTATACCAGTTATGGTCTCAATGGATGAATCATAGCTCAGAAGTGAATCTATATAGTCATAGTAATAATCATTCATATAATCACTAATCATGGAAATAAACAATCATAAGTATAATAAATTAATAAAATTTGAGCACATTGTTCAAAAAGTGAAAAATAAACAAATTTTTGTTTTGAGAAAAGTTGTATTATTTTACACATTTATTGTGCCAAATACAAACACACTCATATATTTTCTACATAAAAATTAATTTCAATATAACATAAAATTTTGTCGCATCCCAGTTGGGAAGAAATAATATATTTCCGTATTATATTAAAAATTACACTCTAAAATGAAAAAAATTATCTATTCGGATAATTAATGATTTGAACTTCATGATTCTAACATATTTTTTGATTTAATAATTAATACCTCTTTAAATAACAACATTTTATTAGACTAACCATTAATAAAATAAGAAGAATAAAAAATTAAATTTATTTTTGTATTAGGATAATCAAATTACATTTTACAATAATTGATAATTCAAATTAAATAAGGAATTATAAAATATTTTCTAACTAATATAAATTATTTTTCCTAATAATCACCATTTTAGTGATTGTTTTCCGAAAAAAATAAGAATCAAAAACATAATTACATATATTTATTATTGATAGTTTTAAAACCCATGAACATAATAATTTCACTCAATTTAAAAAATTTATTTAAATTTTCACTCCCCGCATTATCAATAACAAATTATTTTTCTTAATTCAACAAAAAAGAAATAAATTAATTTTATGACACACAAATTCTAGAAATTATTCTTTATGAAATTAATATATAATAATTGAAGGAAATAAATAATTTTAAAAAATTAATACCATAATAAATTAGGATGAGAGTATAATAATATCTTCAATATATAATGAAAATTTTATATAATCCCATATATTATCATAATTTATATCATCAGAAATTTTTAAATAACTCCACTAATAATAATAATCATATAATAATTAAATAATAATAATTAAATAATCGTAATTATTCATTAATTTATTGTTTTTTAATCTAAAATATAAAATTTGAATGAATCATTTGATACTAATTTCTAGAAAATCAACCAAATTTAAATTTATTTCATGGTTTTTTTTAAAATATATTTTGAATATGTATTTGAAATCATAACATACTATGATACCAACTATTAAAATAAAAAATCTTATAGGTAGTATCATTATTATCCAATACCAAAAAATGTCTAATAGATACACTGATATTATGAAATTCATAAATTCTACCAATAAAAAAATAAACGTGATTATTAACTTCTATTTAATTAACCATGGTCATCACCCCTTTTCAATATAACAGGAGATGTGGTCCCTGTGTATGTTAGGGATAGGGAATTATCCTCAAAAGTAGAAGAGAAATCATGAGGTGGTGTTGTCATAATTATATTTTCTTATATATATATATATTTAAATATTTTATTGATAACTATAACACACATTACAAAAAATAGGGTAATCGGTGGGACCATAACATATTAATCAAATTTACTACACAATGTATCAAATATTGGAAATATGGCCTCAATTATTTTGGTTGTTGAATCAATAATTTATTTGATATATATCAATCTATAAAAAAATTAATCCTAGATGGAATACTATGTATCAAAATTCATTGGGTCAAAATATTTTATCATTATGGTTACTCATTAAAGAGATATAGAATACTCATAATCAACTTTTATAATCATTGTGTTTCTCTAACAATATAGAAAACAATATTCTTCATAAGGGTGACAGAAATAATTTTTTATCTAATTGTTTACCAAGAATTAATTTTTTATTAATGAGTCCTTTGAATAGGGTAAAATAGTAAATTTACCATAGTAGATTGCCTTGATATAATTTCCTAATGGATTTTTTGAAATCATCAAATAGTGTTTAACCATGTGATTAATATTTGAGGGATTTTGTGCTTTTTGGATTTTAAGGAATATTTAATATTTAATAAATTAATATTAATCTTGTGAGAATGAATATTAATATATTTTTTAAAAAAATATTTAAATTTCAACACTATAGTTTTGTTCAAAATGTGGTATTTTCCCTAGTCATGATATAAATTTATTTCTTAGGTGATGGACCATAAACCAAATATTTTTTGGATTTATTTAAATAATTGAGTTATAAAATGAAAATTAAATTATATGTTATATGGGGAATATTTTTGTGTAAATTACATATCATAGTGACTTTTACATGAAATATTAGAGTGTTTTTGTGGTGAGTATTTTTGTATGTATCAATTTTCAATGATGAGGGAATTTTATTAATGAATTCATGATGGTTTATTTAAATTTATTTTGAGATTTTATGGTGAGTTCATTAATCCCATCTATTCATTATCTCTATATTATAAAACCAAAATTGAAAATCTATTAACCTTCCCTTTAATCCCTCGTGAATGAACTCCTCATTGAAATCATACTCTCCTTCTTTGTACGAATAAAAACTCTTCTTCATGTTATTTGTAATGGTGATGATGAAAAATAAAGATTGAGACATAATAATTTATGATGTAGAAATTTTATAATGTGGTAGGACATAATTTTTTTCATTTTTTCTTATTATTAAGTTGTTTGGTCCTATTCCCATATATTTGTATCACATGATATTTTTTACATTAAGGATTTCATGATGAAAAATCATTTTAAATTTATTATTTTTGAATTTTTATTGTATAATAAATTATTTATTAAATAATGAAAAATTTAACAATGAACGAACCAATTTTAATATATATTGAATGTTAGAATATTTATATTTGATTTATTTATTTACGTTATTTCAAAAATATGTTCTTCATGTTATCATATTAAATAAGTTTTTTAGAGAAATTATTTTTGTTGAACTTTATTATAAATAATTTTTCATATTTTGAAAATGGAAATTGTTTTAATAAAATATATGCAATAGGGAATTAACTGTCGGTTTTGTGTGATTTTCAAGGAGATTATATTTATTTTATTCATTAATTTTAACTTGTTTGATAATAATATTCATATTACCATGTTTTATTTTTTGTATGTTGTGTTTTCTGTGAAAATTGTGATTTTTAATGTTGAACTATCCCTAAATGACTATTCTTACAATTATTCATTCTTTTAATATTCTTTCTGTTAAATTTACAGCTTAATTATAAACAATTTTCAGTTGAGAGTCCTCCCATCGACTACCATTTTTTTTAATTTTTTCATTATAGTTCCCATATTATGAATCATTCTTGGTCATGTTTATATAAAATAGAGATCACATGTTGACTCGAGTTTTACAAGAATAATAATATTTGGTGATGAGATTCTAATGAGATTTCAAGCACAATTGGACTCGATTGGGTTGAATCCTTAATTTTTCATGATGGTTTAAATTAAACATAAATTGATACTTGGTCAAATAAATTAATTTTTCCATATCCAAATAAAATAAGGCCACATATTAAGACCTTGATTGGTGAGCTACAAATTGTATTCAACATGGGTCGGTCACACCCCTTGTTTTATTTTTGCAATTTATTTTTGGGCTATCAAGGAAATCTATAAAAATATATCATTCCTTGAAAAGAGACCAGAAAAAACTCTACTTCACATTTCCTCTTATTTTAACGAATATAAAACAATAAACCAAAAATGAATAAGTAATTAATCTCATCATAAACCGAAAATGGATGAAGGTCATCTATAATTACATAGTAGAGATCAATCCATATAAGTTTTTTCTTTATATTTATCATATTTTACCTGAATTTCTAAAGTCTTATGAATTTTTATTAAAAATTTATTTTCCCCTTTTATAGGTTGGGAGTAACATTTACATTGTCCATAGACTGAGAGGAACTAGGACTTATTACATAGCCATTTCAGGCCTACCAACCAAATGCCCAATCTCTATAATTGTGAGCCATTTTATTTGTTTGCGAAAAAAATGATTATTCCTATTAAGATTACGATTATAATAGTATTATCAGAGACTTCTATTGTTTTAGATACATATTAAATATTTATTTTAATATATATTAATGAAATATATTTATATTGGATCATTTTTCAAGAAATCATTAGTCCATTGGTCTTCCAGTTATCATTTTTTGGAATAAAAACATATATATCAATGAATAATTATTATTATGTCATTATTAGTATATAAATATTGTGTGATTATTGTTATTATGGGGGGGGGTTATTTAATAATTCCCGATGAAATAAATTATGTGTTTTGAGTACTAACATAATATTTTTTTTAACGGATGAAGTAATATGTACACTCTTTATATGTTCATTATATTTCAATATTTTCCTCTTAATTCATTATGTAAATAATATTTTGATATTATATATTTTATTTAAATATATATGTTTAACTGATACCAATTATTTTTTATATTTTATGTTTCAAAAAGATAAATTATTACTTTTATGAAATAATGTGATAATTAATTATTTATTCGTTATTCATGGTGTATAATTTTAAATAACTAATTTATATTATGTTTCATTATTATCTGTCAGGGGTTTCAAATATACGAGAATAATTTAATTTAACTATGCTTAACATACTCTATTATCCTAATAAAAATCACTCTAACAAGGATTTTCATGAAAATAAATTATACTGGTGAAAAAAACATTTATATTGCATTAATAAATTTGAATTATTAATTAATTTAATTTACCATTTGACTATCCCCTTAAAATGATTAATTTAAAATTTCATTATTTAATTTTGATTAGTGGTTTGATCAATATAAAGGTGTTATTTTAAGAAGTATGAATTAGTAAAACTATATTTATGGAATTCTCTTGAAGTTAAATTCATTAATTATCTCAATGAATAGTTTACATTTTAATATTTTTTGTAAAAAATTTCAATGTAATATGAAAAAAATTATTTGTGCCCAATGAAGATTTCATTTAATTTGGTGTGATATAGATAAAAATTATTAAAGAGAAAACCTATGTGTTTGTTAGTATTCAGCATAACATAAGTTCCAAATAATATAATGTGTTCCATAAAATTTTGCAATCCAAGCCAATAAAATCCATATTTTGTATTTTCTAAAAAAATTTCAAGGGAATAGTGTGAACCCTAACAAAATTCAAACCATAAAGAAGTCCAAGTGGGAAATAAAGCATGTTCAGGGCGACAGCAGTTAAACACAATATGAGGTCACATAGTCATTGAAAACGAGTCTAAAATCGGAGGAATTGCTTACCCGATATAAGCCCCATTGAAAATCACGAAACTCTGATTCTGGATCCTGTCTGATACAATCCTCAAATTGTGTGGCATGATTTTCCCATTATTGTCTGTATTCCTCCGCATTTATCTTCTTTTCATTGAACTTGCGAGCTAATATCCAGTCTTGTTTGTTGATCCAAGCCGTTTGAACATTATTGGCATTAATACGAAGTTCCCTCTCTAATATTTTCTCCTTCTACTTCTCTGAATCCATGAGATATATTTTATCCATAAAAACCCTAATTGGTATAAACATTATCAAATATAAGGAATGTTTTGTTTTTATCCATTGTGTTTTTGATCGTGACTATTCCCTGGATAAAGAAAAAACCAAACAAATTAGAAGACAATGTTAACCTAAAGAAAAAAATTATTTTTAAAATTGGGATTATTGTAATCTCTTATCACTCATGGTTGTAAATGGATTCATAAAAACTAACAGTCATGAAGGATTCATATATTTTGATACTACAACAGACTATAAAAAGTTTAAAGCAGTTGTTAGTAGTACGACCTTCTTCAATTTAATTTAACAAAAATTTCAAAGTTCTTCCAAAATTCTTCATACCACATTAGTTACCAAAATAGTCACCATTATGTACAATGGTGTTAGTGGTGTTCATTTGAATGTCTTGTAATTACATTATATGACATATCAGCTCAAGGAAATGGATATAAATTTTATAGACGGTGTTTTTATTCATTTTATTAGATGATATATCCCTTATCATTTTTCCCTTTTAGGATCATTCTTATATCTCAGTGGGACAAATATAAAATGATATTATTAATCAACATGTGAGGTAAATAATAAGTGATGTTAATATATTAATCTTTTCAGAGTGAACATGTAACCATTTAGGGGAAAACATGACGAAAAGGATCAGTAAATATTTTTTTTTGATAAAAATATGAGGAAATGTTCCTTGACTATGAATGGATGCAATTTTTGCACTAAGTCTCATTAATCACCCAATAGTAACATATATTGAGCTAAAGGATATATTTAGAAGGATTACCAAAAATTTAGTAGAATGGATAGATAAGAAAGGTAATGTACCTATTTATTTTAGTTGTGAATCCTTTCATGCAAATGTTTCATTAAATGCAAAGTGTTATGAAATTAGTTAATCTATTCATATATCTAGTTATTTAATGGGATTTAATTCTATATTGAGGAAAAATAAATGATATTAGAATATTTTTGTATGAAACTGAAATAATGTTATAGTTGAAGTTGTTAGAAATCATCCTTAATCCTTGATTAGTTGTTTTATACATGATTTTGATGACACTGTTTATCTACCCAGTATTAAAAGAAAAATTAATTCATTTTTTCAATGGGACACTCATGGTTTTTCATTTAGGTATGAGAATAAATGTTTAACTATTTAATAAAACTCTAAAACCATTAGCTCTAGTGTTGATGATGGAAACCTCTACAAACTATGATTTAAGGCTTATTATACAAAATATCTGAAATTCATGTATGAGATTAACATAGTGAAAATTATTTGGAAAAATATAAACAACGACTAAATTCTAATCAAGATTATGACATGTACATTTATGCTATATATCAAGAGTCATAATATAATTACTTATTGAGTATGGATTCAGTCATCAATTTTAATATTATTATACTTGTAACGAATGCATAAAAGGTAAATTTACAAAAGAAAAAAACAATGTTGCATTAGTATTATTTGAATATTAAAACTAATTCACACTGAGATTTGTGGTCTTCATATAACTGGAATTAATAGGCACATGTGCGTTATAAACTTAACTATTTACCATTACAGTTATTAGTGAATTTATTTTATTAATTCTAAATTTGAGGCTGAAGAGGTATTCAACCCTTATAATGTTAATGTTGAGAACTACCTAGATCATAAGATTAATGTAGTGAGGTTTGATAGTGGTGGAAAATATTAATGAAATTATCTGATTTTGGTTATAAAAATGTTACTTTTTATTTGGTTATTCAAAAAAGATTTACTGTTTCTAATATTTATATGCTGTGAACACCGAAGAAAAAATGGAGTTGTTGAGATAGGAAATCATTACATATGCACTTGGTATAGAATATGATATTCCAAATACCCATTCTCTTATTTTTTTGAGTTCAGTCTCTCAAAAAAGATATGAATATACTTAATAGGTATACTATTAATTATATTACTAAAAATCAATGTGAAATATAGACAGTAATGAAACCAAAATTGGGATATTTGGATATATGTAGTTATCATATAAATGATAAAATTTATAATCAAAATATTAAAATACTCAATCCTAAGACCAGTTGTTTTATTTTATTGGCTATCCTAAATGGGTGAATGGTTTTGGATATTATTTCCCATTTGAAACAACAAAAATTTTTGATACTAGATATATTGTATTTTTAGAGGATGTTAACAAATTTTCTACTTTCATGCCTCACACTTTTTCCAATGAGAAGGTGCATGACCATCTATATGTTATAATGAATATAATCTTACTATAATCCACCCCTTATGTGGATGATTTTTACATGATTGAGGAAGAACCAAACTCTAAAAACATCAATAATATACCTTCTCCTATTATTGTTCAACGATCGCATATTAGGACGCCAGAATGACTGGAAAGCATCAAATTATTTGATGATTATATATATATATATAACTATAATTCATATATATGAAGTGATCATACATCCTTTATTTATGTTGTTGTAATAACTCATTCTACTAAATTTCATAGGTTTATGAAGCATGAGTTGAAATCAATAAAGGTAAATAACGTTTGGTAACTTATGGACATACCAAATGGATCCAAAATTTTGGATCCAAATGTATTTTCAATACAAAATTGGACCTTGAAGTACATTTTGAATGTTATAAATTTTAGTTAGTTGAAAAGGGTTTCACTCAATGGGATAGTTTTGATGATAGGGAGACCTTCTATAATGTGTTTTTGAAAGGATCTATTTATGATAATCGTTGATATTGTAGCTCATTTTCATTTAGATCTACATAAAATGGATTAAAAAACTACATTTTAATGGTGAAATACATGAGTATGTCTACATTATACCACCATAAGGTTTTTTGTCACGGAAAAGAAATATATGGTATACAATATTATAAAATCCATTTATGGCCTTATATAAGCCTATATTCAGTGGTATTTGAAATTTTGTTGTTGTAATATGTGAATATTGTTTTATCGAAAATTTGGTTGGGAATTTAATATTTACAATGACTTATGGGATTAGGTTTATCGTCGTATTAAATTAGGTAGATGAAGTACAATGTTCATATAATGCCCTAGGTATATTACATGAGATGAACATATTGTTGTCGAATAAATTTGATAATAATGACCATGGTGAGTCCCCTTATGTAATAGCCATTAATATTAAACGATATAGGCCCCATGGCATATTTTTTTATCTTAGAAATCATATATTGAAATGTTCCATAGAGGGTTTACATGAAGGTGTGTTCCTCCTATATTTCAGTAGTTTCCAAGGGTTAAAATTTTAGCTTATCATGACATCCTTCAAACTAATTGTTTCTAGATAACCTAGAGTGGATTATATATGCATAAAAAGTTGAAATAATTATGGATTATCAAGTTTGTACATTCCTATATATAACATATATTGTTTGTGTTAATGGAAAATATTAGATTAGTTCCATAATGGTTTATTTGAATATGATTATGAAATTAATGTGTTATTTACATGTTACAAAGGACTTCTTCCTTGTTTAAAGGAATTAGTATTATCTAAATGTAATTTGATATACATAATTTGATTATGTTGGATGTCCATATACAATAAAATCTACTTCAGTATGTGTTTCTATTTTTATTGGGTGAACCTATTTCATAAAATACTACAAAACATTTTTTTATAGCTTATTCTACTATGTAGGATGAATTTGTAGCATGTTGTTATGTGACATGTCTTGTTATATGTAATTATAACGACATTATGAGACTTTGTATATTGTAAACTACCACTAAACTAATGTAGATATTTTTTGTAAATTAGGATTCAATTTTTTTTCTATGAAAATATATTCATTAAGTGACTTTAAACATATTTAGCATAAGTATTTTCTTGTGAATGAATGATTCTATAATTAATCGTTATCCATAAATAATGTTATATCCTATGTAATTATTTTGATTCTACGAACAAAAAAAATTTCAACCGAAAATCTTTTTCATGAATGTTCATATCATGGGATTATATAGAAACATAAATTTGGAGATATATATTTTTTTTGGATACTAGATATTCTGATCACCAAATGTTAGGATTCATGGATTTTGAATGTCTTATGGTTTATTCACTCTATTTAACTTTTACAATATGTTTAAGCACTATTTAATAAATAATATGTTATATGACATGGACAAATTGGAATTTATTTAGTTTTTGTACATGATATTATGTTATTCTTACAGATTTCTTCAATGTTATTGAATTTGTGACCAACCAACATGTCATTGAATATTATTTTTATATTTTTCATTTATTTAATTTAGAAATTTAGATGAATAAGTTTTTTATTAAGGAATTAAAAACTAATTATATTGACCTATTATTAGACTATTGGTATCATTCAAAAATGTTGGATATTATTATAATCGACATGGTATAATCCATAATTTGACATGTGAGATTAAGTTAGTCTTAATTTGATATTGGTCAAATATTACGTGTATCTTCAAATATATTAGGTCTGGATTTTTAGACCTTGATGGATAGGATAGTAGTTTTATTTAATATGGACTAATTCAAACTCTTTTACTACATTTTATAATGTTTGTTAGAGTTATTAAATATGTGAATAAGTATATCCCTTTCACAAAAAGATACCTACGGAAACTTCACTTCATATTTTTTCTTCTTCCAGTAAATATAAATCCCTTTCCCTAAAATATTCAATGAATACACCTTCTCTTATAGAGATAATGTGTGAAGACCATCGTTAATTTGACAGAAGTGATCAATAGAAGTTAGTTATTACTTTATGTGAATCATTTATCTATTTTTTCATACTGGCATAGCTGATAAGATATTGTTTTTTATGTGACCAAAAAGAATTTTCTAATCAGATTTTTTATTCTTTTAAGAACATCTTCGGTGGAGATAGAGGATGAAAGAAGGCATTTTCTCAACAAAAGATGGTATAAAATGATGTCCACTATAATCAAATGGTGTATTTGGGGGAAATAATTTTGGAATATAGGGGTATTTGGTCTGGTTGTTGAATTGATAGAATGCTAAAGGAGAAGTTATTAATAAACCCTAGAACCCACAACCTAAAATTGTGTTACAGAAATGAAGAATACTAATGTTCAGAATTATATACTAAATGACATTTAGTCCCATTGGTCAAACACATAAGGGTATTAGTATCACTATAAATAATACATGGAATGCGTCTTGGGGAAACTCTTCATGTACTTTAGGATTGAGTGCATCAACCTATACATTTTATACACACTATATCTCCAAGTAGTACAAAAAAATCATGAATTTTGTAGAGATTTCATGTGCAACTGTTGAGGTGAATTGGCCAATATCTTGAGTAAACGTCGACCAATAATGTGATTCTAAACACTTTTTAAAATAATTACCTTTAATTAACAACAAGGAATGGCACAGACTACCTGAAAATACAGGATTTAGTATCTAGAAATACAAACATTCCATTCAGAAACATAGAAACATGTTATATATTGAATTCACAATGATTGGGTGGTGCTAAGTCATGACTAGCTTGACAAACAACACTACAATCCATGTTACCTACTTGGGAACAATGTTTACTAGGCTAGTTTTACTATTTTTCTTATCATTCAACCAAGGTGATAGTTTTGGAGGTATGAGTATTCTACATTCAATAATTATATTTATAAAACCCAATAATATGTGTCTCATCCCAATATGGTGAATATTTTCGAGGCATCTAAATAGAAAATTTTTTCATGGAATTTATAAATATTTTTGTGTGTGTGGGAATATAATTAAATAAAACAAGAGGTTGGAGACTATCTTTTGAATATATCGTCTCCAGGGTCTGCATCCTCCATATACATGACGGTGTAGCTAAATTTCCAATATTGATGGTGTATGGTTCTTACATTATGGGGTGTGTAAACCTCTCACCCGATTCACATTACTACTGATGAGGTATGGTCCCTCAATAAGGTTCAATTACCCTCTCGATGGATTTACTCTTTTTAGTGAGATTCATGTGCCCCATAATTGGTTTTATTGAGGGATATTGTGGAAGTGTATATAGTGAGGTAGTTTGGGTGATTCTGATTTTATACTATTTTCCATTGGGAAAAGTTGTGGGTTTTTTAACCCTTATGCCTTGGTACCCCAAGGAATGATATATGTTACAAAGTAATGTGTGGGTCCCTCATAATGGTAGATGAGGTGTCATGAGAGTTCAGTGTCTTGGATAGTTGTAGTAATGCATTATTCTATTTTTATTAATATTTAGATGTATCAAGCAGGGTTCCTTCATGACATGAATAAAATTTGGGATACCTATTTTGGTACTAATTAGAAATTTATTACCATGAGTATCTCTATCGTCGTGAAAGATATGACTCCTCAAGGAGATTAGTTATGATGATTTGAAATCCACTATTTTTTATGGTTGACATTACATTATACAATATATTCTTCCCATTATGAATCTACATCATGTTTACGTTGGTATTGGGTTCCTAGATGAATGATGGTTTTGCCTTATTGAGGTTGTTATTAGTGTGCCTTATTTGGTATGTTTATAGGCATCCCTAAATGGGTTGTGTTTCTACACTTTTCATGTATGTGGAGAAGTCATAGAGATTGGTGACGTTGTTGGTGAATATAGATCTTATGGCACTGGTGATTTTAGTAAACTGTATCTGAATGTTGTTTGTGGTCGGTTGGATGGTAATCGATCTAAATCAATGAAATAATATAATGGGGAGATTTCTTTTCTTTAATAGACGTTGTTTTACCTTGATGTTTTATTTATTTAAAATTGATTTATGTTTTTAGTTTTTTCATGGTAGTGTTATTTTTTTTCTTGATGTTTCATACTTATATTATAATCAAATCAGTTTTTTATAAAAACTTATGGTGTCATTGAATGTAATTTTTTATCAGTGATGAGTTATTATAGTAGTTTGTTCAGGATAAGGACACTCATATATGTTTATTTCTTCTTGGTTCATTTCACCAAAAATTGGACTATTTTTTCTATGATTGAGATCAAACACTAAACCTACTATAAACCAATGTGAGGTTCTATTGGTCATGTCATGTAAAAATGGTATTATAGTGGTTTGAGATTAGTAAAAGAGTTTCATGATAGTTTATTACCAGGTTTGGTATTAGATTTAGTTATGTGATGTTAAGGGTCCCTTGAGTTATGTTATTAGGATAGGGAGACATTTTACGTTCAATGGTTTTCCAATCATTTTTTCAGGACTCTAATAACCTTTTAGACCACACAAAATTTTGAGACATCATATTTATAGTTTATGTAAGTTGAAACATTAATCATATTGTGTTTAGTGATAAATTCTCCATGAAAATCCTATGTTATCTCACTGAAATAGATTTTAATAACATTGGATTCATCATGTTAAATAGGGAATGTAATCATTAATAGAAAACAAATATCCATAGGTATGGCCATTATGTGACTATTATAGTTCTTGAGCAACTTGAAAATGATCTTTTGAGTGATGAGGAATTTATTCATAGATACAATTGAGAGGTATCGTTGATTTATCAGTTCCCAGAAAGCAATCCTTCAGTATATTCCATCGATAGTCCTATCATCAGTTCATGGGGTTATCAATATTGTGAAATGGTGGTATTTAATTATTACAAAACAAGATGGTTTATTTTGTTTATGAGGATGACCCAATTAGATATTGGTACAATTCCCCTCACTCCTACAACATCATTCAGTTCTATCTATTTAGGTGGCCTTATGACTATCACATGAAACATGATACTCCAACTGTAGAGTTCTTGAAGAGTTTCCATGATCTCCCTTAACAATTTCAAATTCCTTCAGTTTTCCATTGAATATGAAATCTAGTGGGTATATTTTTGTTCTCTGAAAGTAGGACCAAATTGGTTTGGCCCTTGAATCTTTCATGAATCCTTTTGGAAGATGATGTGTACATTATTCCAACCTATTTTGATTATATTTTAGTCTGAGAAGATTTTTGGTTGGATTACTATTTATAATGTAAGATATTAGGTCATTAAATAAATTTATATAGGCAAGGGATAACGAAATTAGCTCAGATGTTGGATTTGGATGCTTTTGGAAGTGTTCAGGGCTTGGTGAAGTTTCTAGTGAAGGCCCCATGAATTAGTTGGATGCTTTATAAATTGAAGTCAGAATTAACCCATTCATAGTAGTATTCTTGTGGGAAAACCGATGGTGTTTGGAATCTTTAATCAATTTTTTTTCAAATTTTTTCCACCCAAAGTCTACTATATAGGTTCCTTTAAATTTTTTGGGTAATAGTAAAATGACTAATGTTTGTTACTTGATTCCTATTATAGAAAATTCATTTCTGAGATCACATGAAGGGGCATGGATAAAATGAAAGGGTTTTATCTCTAATGTGGGGGTAATGATGTCAAATGTATGAGGCTTCAAGGGATGTATGACATGGAAGAAACATTTCGAAATTCCTAAAGAGTGGGTGGATGTTAGGTAGGGATCCATCCTTAGACAAACAATATCCATTTTTAATCTTGGAATCAATTTTGAAGGCCTGAGAGAAGAGGTTCTAGAGAATATATCCAAACATACTAGGGCAGAGACATGGGCAGAGTGATTCCCCTATATATTTTTATATTTTTAATGAAGGTATTGGTATAGTTTTACATATCCAAATGAGGAAGACGAGGAAGAGGGGAATTAGGACTTATTACATGGCCATTTCAGGCCTACGAACCAAATGCCCAATCTGTATAATTGTGAGTCATTTTATGTGTTTGGGACCAAAAGGATTAAGACAATTAAAATTACGATTCTAATATTCTATATCAGTTCTTTCTATTGTTTTAAGCACATATTAAATATTTATTTTATGATATATTAATGAAATAGATTTATATTGGATCAATTTTTAAGAAATCGATACTCTAATGATCTTCCAGTTTTCATGTTTTGGAATAAAAATGTATATATTAATGAATAATTATTATTATGTTATTATTAGTATGTAAATATTGTGTTATTATTAATATTAGTGGAGTTATTTAACAATTCCCGATGAAATAATTTATGAGTTTTGTGTACTACGCTAATATTTTGTTGTTACTTGATGATGTAATATGTACTCTCTTTATACGTTCATGATATTACAATATTTTCCTCCTAATTCCTTCTGTAAATAATATTTTAACATTATATAATTTATTTATATATTTATTTTTATTTAATCCCAAATAATTTGTAGAATTTATGTGTCAAAAAGATAAATTGTGAATTTTCATAAGGAATGTGTTAATTAATTATTTATTGGATATGAATGGTATACTATATTAAATAAATAATTTAGATTATGTTTCATTATTATGTGTCAGGGGTTTCAATTATACCAGAATAATTTATTTTAATTATGCTTAATATACTTTATTATACTAATAAAAATTACTCTAATATTAATTTTCATTCAAATAAGTGATATTGGTGAAATCAAAATTTATATTTCATTAATAAATATGAATTGTTAATTATTTTAAATTACCATTTCAGTATCCCCTTAAAATGATTAATTTAAAATTTATTTATTGTAATTTGATTAGTGGTTTGATCAATGTAAAGGTGTTATTTTAAGAAGTATGGATTTTTAAAACTACATTTATGGAATTATTTTGGAGGAAAAATCATTAATTATCTCAACGAATAGTTTTGATTTTAATATTTTCTATAAAAATTGTCAATGTAATATGAGAAAAATTATTTGTTCCCAATGGTGATTTGATTTAATTTGGTGTTATGTTCATACTATTTTTTAAATATAAAACTTATGGGTTTGTTATTATTCATCCTAACATAAGTTAAAAATAATATAATTTGTTCCATAAATTTTTTCAATCATTTTATTTTATTTTGTTAACTCTATACTCCATATTTTTTAATTATTGATTCTTATAATTTTGCATATTCAACATTATGGATAATGGTCTTGATTATTACAATGATTATTCATCTTCACTAATGAGCTATTTTTTATCCAAAAAACCCCTAATTGGTATAAACTTTATGGAATTCAAGGAATGTGTCCTTTTTATCCATAGTGTTATAGATCATCACTATTCCATGGATAAAGAAAAAACTAAACAAATTAAAACAAAATGTTAACCTAAGGAAAAAAAATTATTTTCAAAATTGGGATTATTCTAATCTATAATAACTTATGGTTGTCAATGGATCCATAAAATCTAATAGTCATGAATGATTCATAGATTTTGATACTACAATATACTCTGAAATGTATAAAGAAGTTGTAAATAGTAATACCCTCTTCAATTTAGTTAAATAAAAATCCCAAAATTCATCCAAAATACTTCATACCACATTAGTTACCAAAATAGTCACCATTATTTACAATGGTGTCAGTGGTGTTCATTTGAACATCTTATAAGTAAATGAAATGACATATCATCTCAAGTACAATGATATAAATTGTTTAGATGATTTTCTTATTCATTTTATTAGATCATATATCCCTTCTCATTGTTCCCTTTTAAGATCATTTATATATCTCAATGGGATAAATGGAAAATGATATAGTTAATCAACATGTGAGGTAAATAGGAAGAAGTGTTAAAATATGAATCTCCTCAATGTTCACATGTAACAATTTAGGGGAAAACAAGATGAAAAGTATTAGTAAATGTTTTTATGATATAAACAATATGAAATGTTCCTTTATCATGAATGGAGGAAATTTTTTCACTAAGTCTCGTGAATAACCCAATAGAAACATATATTGAGATAAAGGATATATTCAAAAGGAGTGCCAAAAATTTACCAGAATGGATAGATAATAAAGGTAATTTACCTTATTTTTTTTTTGTGAATCCTTTCTTGCAAATGTTTCATTAAATACAAAGTGTTATGAAATTAGTTAATCTATTCATATATCTAGTTATTTAATGAGATTACATTCTATGTAGATGAGAAAAAGATATTAGAAAATATTTGTAGGAAACTAAAATAAAGTACCAGTTGATGTTGTTAGAAATCATCCATCATTTTTGATTAGTCATTTTATACTAGATTTCACAGATATTGTTTATCTACCGAGTATTAATAGAAAAATATTTCATTTTCTCAATGTGGCAGTCATGGTTTTTCATTTATGTATGATAATAAATGTTTAACTACTTAATAAGACTCTAAAACCATTGGCTCTTGTGTTAATGAGGGAAACCTCTACAAACTATGATTGAATGCTTGTTTTACAAAATCGATGAAATTCATGTATGAGATTAACATAGTGAAACATAATTGGAATAATATAAACAATGATTGAAATCTAATCAAGATTATAACATGAAAATTTATTCTATATATCAAGAGTCATAATATAATTCCTTACTGAGTTTGGATTTAGTAATCTATTTTATTATTGTTATACTTGAATAAAATACATAAAAGGTAAATTTACAAAAGAAAAAAACAATGTCTCGTTAGTATTAATTGAATATTAAAACTAATTCACACTATTATTAGTGGTCGTTTTATAACTGGAATTAATAGGGACACATGGTTTATTACCTTCACTATTTACCATTATAGTTAGGAGTAAATTTGTTTTATTCATTCTAAATTTGAGGCTCAATTGGTATTCAAACCTTACAATGATAATGTTGATAACTAGATAGATCATAATATTAAGGTTGTGAGGTTTGAAATTAGAGGAATTATTGTTGAAATAATCTGATTTTGGTTATAAACATGTTAATTTTTATTTGTAAATTGAAAAAGGAAGTATTGTTTCTAATATTAATATAATGGGAACACCGTCGAAAAAATGGAGTTGTTGAGATAAGAAATCATACATTATGTACTTGGTATAGAACATGATATTCCAAATATCCATACTATTATTTTTTGGTTCAGTCTCTTAAACATGATATGAATATACTTAATAGGTTTCCAATTAAGTATATTACTAAAAATCAAAACGAAATATGGACACTAATGAAACCAAAATTGGGATATTTGGATATATGTCGTTGCCTTATAAATGATAAAAATTAGAATCAATATATTAAAATAATCAATCCTAAGGCCAGCTGTTTTATTTTATTGTCTATCCTAAATGGGTTAATTGTTTTGGATTTTATTTCCCATTTGAAAGAAATAAATTTTTTGAAACTAGATATATTGTACTTTTAGAGGATGTTAAATGTTTTTCTAATTTCATGCCTCACACTTTTTTCAATGAGAAGCTACATGATCATCTACATGTTCTAATGAATATAAGCCTAATAAAATCCACCCATTATGTGGGAGATGTTTCCATGATTGAGGAATAACCAAATGATAGAAACAATAACAATATACCTTCTCCAATTATTGTTCAACAATCACAAATTAGAAGTTCATAATGACAGGGAAGCATATAATTATTTTATTATTATATATATCCATATGACTATAATTCATATTTTATTATTTTATTATTATATATATCTATATGACTATAATTCATATATAGGAAGTTATCATATACCTTCTAATTTAACATTATTTTTATATTTTTCATTTATTTTGTTTGGTAATTTAGATGAATAAGGTTATTATTAAGGAATGAAAAACTAATTATATTGACCTATTATTAGACTATTTGTATCATTCACAAATGTTGTAGATTATTAGAATCGACATGGTATAATCCATAATTTATCATGTGAGATTAAGTTAGTTGTAATTTGATGTTGTTCAAATAATGTGTGTACCGTTAAATAACTTAAAGCTAGAATTTTTTACCTCAATAGATAGGATATTAGTTTTATTTAATATGGTCTAATTCAAACCCTTTCACTACTTTTTATAATGTGTGTTAGAGATATTAAATATGTCAATAAATATATCCTTTTTCCCAAACAAATACTTATTGAAACTGCACCACATATTTTTTCTTATTCCACAAATGAGAAAATCCCTTCCCTAAAATATACAAGTAATCCAATTCGCTTATAGAGATAATGGGTGAAGACCATCCGTAATTTCACAGAAGTGATCAATAGAAGTCAGTTATTACTTTATGTGAATCATTTATCTATTTGATCATACCAGCATAGTTGTTAGGATATTTTTTGTTATATTACCAAAAAGAATTTTTAAATTATAATTTGGATTCTATAAATAACATCTTTGGTGGAAATAGAAGATGAAAATATGCATTTTTTCAACAAACAATGGTATAAAAGGATTTCCACTATGATGGAAAGGTGTATTTGGGGGAAATAATTTTGGTATACATGGGTATTTGGGCTGGTAGATAAATTTACAAAAAGCTAATGGTGAAGTTATTAATAAACCCTAAGAAGCAAAAAGCTATAATTGTGTTACAGAAATGAAGAATATTAATGTTCTATATTATATACTGAAGGACATTTAGTTCCCTTAGTCAATCACATAAGGGTATTAGTATCACTATAAATAATAAATGGAATGTATCTTGGAGAAAATTTTCAGGTACTTTAAGACTGAGTGCATCAACCTGTACATTTCATACACACTTGGTCTCCATGCAAGACAAAAAAGTCATGAATTATGTGGATATTTCAGGTACAACTTGTGTGGTGAATACACCAATATCTTGAGTAAACGTCGACTAGTCTTTTGATAATAAATCCATTTTAAAATAATTTAATTTAATTAACATCGAGGAATGACTCAATATTCTTGAAAATACAGTATTGAGTTTATTGAAATCCAAACATTCAATTAAAAAACCTTGAAACATGTTTTATATTGAATTCACATGGATTGGGTGGTGGTAAGTCACAACTATCTTGTCAACTAACACTGAAATCCATGTACCCTACAAGGGAACAATGTTCACTAGGTTAGTTTTACAATTTTTCGTACCATTCTACCAAGGTAAATGTTTTTGAGGTATGAGTATTCTACATTCAGTAATTATATATATAAAACCAAGTAATATGTGTCTCATCCCAATATAGTGAATATTTTTAAGGTATCTAAATAGATAATGTTTTCTTGGTATTTATAGATTTTTTGGTATTTGTGGAATGTTATTAAATAAAACAAGGCGTTTGAAAATATCTAGGGAATATATCATCTCCAGGGTCAGTGTCCTCCATATACATGATGGTGTAGCTAAATTTCCAACATTTATGGTGTATGGTTCTTACATTATGGGGTGTTTAAACATCTCACCCGATTCACATTACTAGTGATGAGGTATGATCCCTCCATAAGGGTAAATTAACCTCTTGATGGATTTAATACCATAAATGAGGATCATGTCGTCCATAATTAGTTTTATTGAGGGATATTGTGGAAGTTTATATAGTGAGGTAGTTTGGGTGATTTAGATTCTATAGTGTTTTCCATTGGGAAAAGTTATGGGTTTATTAACCCTTATTCCATGGTACCCCTAAGAATGATATATGTTACATTGTAATGTGTGGGTCCCTAATCATGGTAGAAGAGATGTCTGGAGAGTTTAGTGTCTTGGATAGTTGTAGTAATGCATTATTCAATTTTTATGAATATTTAGATGTATCAAGCAGGGTTCCTTCATGACATGACTTAAATTTGGGATATCTATTTTGGTACTAATGTGAAATTTATTACCATGTGTATCTCTATAGTCATGAAAGATATGACTCTTCAAGGAAATTGGATATGTTGTTTTGAATTCCATTATTGTTTATGGTTGAATTTACATTAGATAATATATTCTTCCCAATAGAAATCTACATCATGATTCCGATGGTATTGGTTTCGTAGATGAATGATTGTTCTACCTTATTGAGGTTCTTATTTGTGTGTCCTATTTGGAATGTTTATAGTCATCCATAAATGGGTTGTGTTTCTACACGCTTGATGTATGTGCAGAAGTAACAAATATTAGTGATTTTGATGGTGAATATAGATCTTATGGCACTGTTGATGTTAGTAAACAGTATCTGATAGTTTTTTGTGGTGGGTTGGTTGGAAATAGATATAATTCCACGCATTCATATAATGGGGAGATGTCTTTTCATTCTTAGACTTAGTTTCTCCTTGATGTATTCATTATTTAATATTGATTTATGTTTTAGGTTTTTTAATGGTGGTGTTATTCTTTTTCAATGATGTTTCATTCATATATTATACTCGGTTCTGTTTTTTATATAAACTTATGGTGTTAATGGATGTAATTTTGTATTAGTGATGAGTTATTATAATAGGTGGTTGCAAGATAAGACCACTCATATTTTTTTATTCCTTCTTGGTACTTTCCACCAATAATTGGACTATTGGTGCTGGGATTGAGATGAAACACTAAACCTACTATAATTCAATGTGAGGTCCCCATTGGTCATGTCATGTAAAATGGTATTATAGATGTTTGAGTCTTAGTAAAAGAGTTTTGTGATAGTTTATTACAAGTTTTGGTATTAGATTTAGGTAAGTGGTGTTATGGGTCCCTTGAGTTAAGTTATTAGGATAGGGAGACATTTTACGTTCAATGGTTAACCTATCATTTTTTCAGGACTCTGATAACATTTTAGGCCACCCAAAATATTGATACATCATATTTAGAATTTATGTAAGTTGAAACTTCAATCATATTGTGTTTATTGATAAATTTTCCTTGCACTTCCTATGTTATCTAACTGAAATACATTGTACTAACTGCAGATTAATCATGTTAAATTTAAAATATGATCATAAAAAGAAAAAAAATATCCATAGGTATGGCTATTATGTGTCTATTATAGTGCTTGAGAATCTTAAAAATTAACTTTTGATTAATGAGGAATTGATTCATAGATCAAATTGAGAGGTATCATTGATTTATCAGTTCACAGAGTGAAATACTTCTGTATATTCCTTCAATGGGAATATCATAAGTTCATGGGGTTATCAAGATTGTTCAATGGTGGTAATTCTTGATAACAGAAACATAATGGTTTATTTTGTTTATTATGATGGCCTGATTAAATCTTGGTACAATTCCCCACACTCCTACAACATCATTAAATTCTATATATTTTGGTGGTCTTATGACTTTCACATGAAACATGATACACCAACTGTAGATTTCTGGGTATGTTTTCATAATCTCCCATACCCATTTCGATTTCCTTCTGTTATTCATTGGGTATGAAATTTTGTGGGTATATTTTTTTCTCTGATAGTAGGAAAAAATTGGTTTGTCCTTCGTAAATTCTGTGAATCCTTGCGGAAGATTATATGTCCAGGATTCCATCCTATTTTGATTAGATTGTATTCCTTGAAGAAATTTTCTAGAACAAGCATGTGGACTTTGATTTTTGGTTGGATAACAATTTATAATGTAAGGTATTAGGTCATTAAATGAATTTTTATAGGCATGGGATGAAGAAATTAGCTCATATGTTGGATCTGGATGCTTGTAGTAGTGTTCAGGGCTTGGTGATGTTTCTAGTAAAGGCCCCATGAATTAGTTGGATGCTCTATAAATTGAAGTCATATTTAACCAATTAACAGTAGTCTTGTTTTTGGAAAACCGATGGTGGATGGAATCTTTAATCTATTTTGTTCTAATTTATTACACCATTTGTCTATTGTACAACTTCTTTTAAATTTTATGGGTAATGGTAAAATGGCTAATGTTTGTTACTTGATTCCTATTATAGAAAATCCTTTTCTGAGATAACATGAAGGGGCATGGAAAATTGAAGTGGTTTTATCTCTAATGTGGGGGTAATGATGTCAAATATATGAAGATTAAAGGGATGTATGACTTTGCAGAAACATTTATAAATTCTCAAGGAGTGTGTGGATGTTATGAAGGGATCTATCATTAGACAAACAACATTAATATTGAATCTTAGAATCAATTTTGAAGGCCTGAGTGAAGAGGTTCTAGAGAAGATATCCAACCTTAAAGGGGAAGAGATAGGGGGACAGTGATTCCCATATCTATGATTATATTTTTAATTAAGGTATTAGAATATGTCTACATAGCCAAACGAGTATGATGAGGAAGATATGATCATGGATATAAGAATTTTCATTGAATGTATGTGGAAGATATCCAAGGAGTATATTTATTATTTATTTCTCCCTAAACCAATGGATATAAGGTCAGGAAAGAAAATTGTGTCAAAAGAAATAGATATTTCTTATTCCTAGAAGGATTATGTGATATATAGTTTCCTGAATATGATGAATGAATATAAAATGGACAAGGATAGTGAATCTATGAACCATCCCACTTTGTTAATGAGTTAAATGATTGGTATTTTATCCCAAGGAGAATCAATGTTAATTGATAACCTGATAGTTCAATAGGGGATTCCTAACAATGTGGATGTAGAAGTAGATGCATCATTAAATCTTATGAATGTAACTCTATAGGAAGATTGTGAGGTGTGAGTAGAATCTGGGGAAGTTTTGATACTTTTTTACGAAGAAAATACTTGAAGATGCTATGACTATACATTCTATCCATGAGGATTCAATTTAGATAGTAGAAAATCCAGTTTAGGTGGACACAAATAAGGATCAGAGTGAATGGATTGATAAGAAATACAGAATGTTATTAAAAAATCAATGAAAAAACTTTTTCAATGGATGAATTATTACAATAATGAGATGATACAGATTACACCGTCTTGGATATTATCAAATATTAATGAGATCAAAATGTAATTGATCTTTTATTGAATCATGAAAGGGAGTCTTCATCTAACAGGTTCATGATTTCCTTTAATTCTTTTGTAGTATCATATTCTTTTTTATGTTTCTTGGGTTATATAATTCATGGTTTCTAAATTTCATTAAAATGTGTTTCAAAAATAGAAATATAATTTTCAGTCAGTTTTACCCCTCAGAGAGTACAGATCCATTAGATAATATTTATCAAATCTCTTGACGGTACCACACTACCAGCGGTGGAGATAGTTATTAGATTCGACAATTATTTTTTTCACACCCATCGTGTAATTTTAATGTATTTTTATTTTCTATTTTTTTCCTATTCATTGAGTTGAGTTTGGGTAAAAAAATATTTTTTGATAGTTTTTTCCAGGGAGGTAGTGTGTTGCATAGAATATATACATGGTATCCTCAACCATGAACCTTACCTAAATAACAATTTATTTATTATGATAAAAAATTATTTTTTTAATTTCTGCATTACCTTTTAATCTAATTGTTTCTTCTAAAATGTTTTTCGTAACTCCTCATTCATCTATTTATCAAATCAACACAATTTACTCTCCCTCTATACATAGATTCACAATATATTTACCCTCTATTATTTAAAAATCTCCCATGTATCTCCTATTTTCTTCTTTATCTTTTTATTCTTCCATCCTATATATCAAAAATGGACATTGTGGCTAGTGATTCAAGTTGGAATGATTTTATTTGTTTTATTTTAATTTTTATATTTTTGAATTAAATTATGAGGATTATCCTTTCATATACATTAATGTGTTAATTATTAAGTAATCATTTTATATTTATTCTGATTGGTGGATCCTTGTATTTATTATTTTAAATTGAAACATGTATTTTTTCCTTATTTTTAATCGTTTTATTATACTTAATTATAAAAAATTAAAATTATCAATATTAATTTTATGTATTTATAGATATTTTCATTTTGTTTAAGATGTTTCCTAAAGATAAAAGACAAAATAATTAATCCTAGGAAAAATATGCATTATAAATATTTATAAAAATACAGTGTTCAATTTTGATGATTAGACCAATGTTCCTATTATGAAATAATTAATATGAATTATAATGAATTTACATCATGTTTTCAACAATGTTTTGGAATATTAACAACATGATTAGCCATTTTAATGTTGACTTGTTATTTTAGTTAGACCCCATTATTGTTATTATTTTGTCTTTATTTTCAAAATTATTTGTTTATCCTTTTGAAAATTTAATTCATCATGTTTTACATTTCATCAATGTATATTGTTTTAAAATTAAATTTCTCATGTTTAAATCCTAAATCATCAATGCATGGAAATCATGCCTATAAGGTGTCTAATAAAATTCCTCTTAAATGTTTTTCATGAATAAATTGAAAATAATTTTATATATTGATTTATTATAATTTTTAATGAATTTTCATTTAGATTTTATCAAGATTATTAATGAAAAAAATATTTTTATTTACATTAATGAAAAAATTCAATTAAAAAATAATATAGAATTTTTTTTGTTTCAATGCATTATTTTTTTAGATGGATTTCAAATACAAAATTTGAGATCTATTCTTTAAATTCCATGTTAGTAAACTATATTTTAATGGTTTAAAAAATTTGAAAAATATTTTATATTTCATATAAATTTAAAATTATTCCTCTATTTGTTGCATAACGGGTAAATTGATTTCTATTGATTAAGGAGTTGAACATTGGTCAGGGATATCATAATTTTTTTTATTATCTCATGGGGTTCTTCTATTAAAGGTTTTTATAGGTGATAATGATTTATTATCCTTATATATTCTTGTTATATTGATATGTGATGTATTTTAGTTTTTCACCTCAATTTTTATAATTCAAAACCAAATTTTTCTAGGTTCTAATTATAGGGATTAATGCTTCACTAGTGTGGGATTATAATTTTCCTAATTTCCCCAACTTATTAGTTTTCTATGAATGGGTGATTTTTCATCTCTGTTAGGATAGTAAGGGTATAAGAAAGTGTTTGGTAGTTAGACCACTAGGAATGAACATGAGATTAGTTTCATTACTATGTTATCTTATATCATCACTACCATCCAATATATTCATATGTTAATGTTTATTATGTTTAATTGTTTTCTAATCTTAGTTATGTTTAATGATACTAATGAATTATATTATATGATTTTTATCAAACTATAGATTATGTTCAAGCATGAAAGTATGTTTTTATTTTATTATTTGGGTTTAAAAATTTTAAGGATAATAATCATTTTATTAATAACGTGTACATTTTAATTACTAAATATAACTTATAGTAGATATTGGGTTTAAATATTTTTTCTACCCTTCATTATAATTATATAAATTTCATTTTATATAATTATAACCATTCCTAGAATTTTTAAAAAAATGGGATACTTATGATGTGAAGTTTTAATTCAGTTTTTGTATATCAATTAATCATTATCCATTCACATTAAGGTTTTCAAATACTATTATAGTAAGGCAGGTTAGTATATTCCTTTTATATATTGTGTTTTATGGAACCCATGGTTCTTGTTTTATTGGAAATAAAATTAATATTTAGATACCATTTGGTAATCCTAGAATATGTTATATTAATATTAAAAGGGGATTAATATGTAATGGGGTGTATATCGACTGGGAAATATTTTCTTCCACCTATATTACATTATCAGGTTCAATACACTTTCTGTTGTGATGCAACAAGTGAGTAATAACTTTTGTGTTGGGATGTATTGGAGGTGATCGATAAATATTTTTCACTTGTTTCATGGGGATGGTTTTCATGGGGGTTTCCTTTTGAAATTATTTATTTTTTATTCACCACATGTATTGATCCACCTCATCCTTAATTTTTTTTTATAATTATAGTAAAATATTTTTTTACATTAAAGATTCATTAAGAAAATATTTGGATATATGATTATTGTTATTTATGGTCCTATTAATTTTTTGAAATGCTATTTTAATACTTATTTATTTTGTGTGACACTTAAACTAATAAATTTTTCATGTTGGGATTATTGGTGAATGTTACTTTTTAACATTATATCAGGAAAAATAATTACCAGTGGTTGATTTTTTGATTCCCTGAAACACGTTGTTAGCCTGTGGTGATTGGGAACATTCCTCAGGTCATATGATAGGCTAGCTCGGGTGATGTGGTAGGTCAAACATGGTTGGTTGGTTATAAAATTGTATAATATATACGTTTTGTTTTATTTTTTAGGGATTCAAGGTAGATATGATATAATATCAGTATAAATTAAAAGTTATATATGAATACGTGTTTGACTAACAATTTTATTATTAAACATTGAGTTTATATGGGATTTAAGGAATGCGTGATTTCAATTTTATGTCTGGTTTATCATTCATTTTAGGTGAGATTTTATATTTTAATGAGGTATTATTAGAATCAATTATGTTAAATAGGTTTTGTCCAGGTGTTGCAGACTATCCATAGAAGCTATGCATCATAGAATGGTGTGTTTTATTGTGTTTTCCTTTCTCTATGCATATTAGTTTTTCCAATTAATCATCATTAATTATATATGATCAATGGTGATCATATGTATATTATAAGAAGTTATGTTTACTATTTCATTAAATTCAATATTAATTTAATATGATTTCTTTTTAGTGTTATGAATATTTAATTTTGTTGGGTTCTATTTATTATCATATGACTATAGAGTGATTTTAAAATTTTGTTTTATTTCTAATGAGGGACACTATTTTTTTTAAAAAAATTCCATGAATTAATTTCATTAACTAGAAATTAAATAAATTTTTTATTAATAGATATAAATATTATTGGAAAAAGTTTTTTTGGAATAATTATTAGGTTATTTTTACCTTCTGTCTGATTATTAATATGTTTTTTTTCAGTTATTTATTGTTATTTAATAAGGTAATGTATAAATATTATGGTTAAAAAGTTTAATTTTTATACTTTTCACTAAAGGATAATAAGTATGATTTAAAGTTAAAGGATGATTAATTTATTAAAATAATGTTATAGTTATCGGGATAGGGTGAAAATTATTTGTTTTATATAAGGGTTCTATATTTTGATGTATTATATCTTATATTTAAATCATTAAATAAATGGAATTTATTGTTAACACAATCTAGTATAATATATGATCTGGTTTCATTTGATTATTTTGGTTTACATAATTTTGAATCTTGAAGTGCATTCTGATTATTTTATATATCCTATGTTGTTTTAGAATATTGCCTCCAAAAAAGTATTGATAAATTATAACGATCCGAATATGGATGTTCCAACACAAGGGAATAATATAATTTGGAAAGGTCTATATGAGTTATCTGTATCTATTGATCAGGCCATAGGAGTCGGTGTTCTTCTTGACCTAGTTCGAAATTGTTTTTGGGTTCAAAATATTGATGAAATCTATCCACCCGTTTTTAAAGGGGATTAAGGTCTCCATGAGGAATATGTGTGGATTGAGATTTTTGATGCGATCCTATGTCTTTATGATTTCTTTAAATCCCTTAGGATATTTTTTCTCCATATTCACTATTAATGAGTCATTTTACAAGTGGTGGAAGCCTATTATTAATATTAAATCGTAGGAGGACTATTCATAGAATAGATTAAAAATTTCTTCTATTAAGTAATATTTTTATGAAACCATTAAATTGAATAAGGTAATGGAAATATAATTCCTTCAGTATAGTGACCAGTTGTTGTTACACTACATTCATCATTTTATTTATTTAACTATTTATCTACATGATATAGTGTCAAATAATTCTCTAAAATTTATGTGTTTTAAAAGGGTTCTCCACCCTTCACATTATGTGGGTGTATCTTTATGACATGAAATATTATGTGAAGGTGGTGAGGAAAGGTATGAATGTTGAAACCATTATGGTTGGAGAATTTAAGGTAATAAACATATCCTTCATACCAGGATGAAATAAAGGGAATTGTTATAAGAAAAGGGGTTGTCATTTCAACATAGTCAGATTGATGGTGGCGTGAATTCACCATCCTTTCTTATCTCTTCAGTTTCTGCCCACAAGAAATCTCTAGTACTCCATTAGTACGGTAAACTATGAAAGAAGTGTCCTTCATGTTATGTGTATTTAAAAACTTTTCAAAATTTTGGTTGGATAGTCCACCTATAATGATTTTATAAGGGGGATTCTAATAGGATTTGAATATCAAGATACACCCCTCAAAGGATACATAAGTTTATGTAGAAGAATATAAAACTAATGTGGACACACCCTGAGGTATTACCTCTACCATATATGAGCATTACATCATTAAATGATGTATTTATCCCATGTGTAGTCTCATTTAAGTATCCTTTCACTTAATGTGATATACATAATCTTGATTTATATTATATGTTTCTATATTTAATTAGTTATCAATGTATGTGTTTTCTAAGACATTGTTAGTATTATAAATGATTTCATTATATATTCACATACAATGGTGGTTTGAGATCCTAGTAAATAGAAATTATAGATGAACCGATCCTTGAAATATTATTTCTTTTAGAATGACCCCTCTTATTTCTTTATAAATTCATATATAAAGATAAATTAATAGGTTAGTATATCACTATGGAATTTTTTAAATGTTTTATTAGTATTGGTGAGAAAATTGCTTTCTACCAGATTCATCCCTACCAAAAAGTGAAGTGATAGGTATTTTATTCTATGAAATGATATTTCATAAGCATAATATGTATATTTGGTCATTATTTGTAATCTAGTATTGGATTTATAATTTCTTCCATGATTAAATGATTCGTGTTACATATTGTACCCTCAAACATAAATGCCATTGATAATATCTTGTTTATATTCCTGGCTAGGAATATTTTTCAATGTGCCTAATTAATTTAGTTTTATTATTAGTATCCAATTTCTAAATTCATTCAGTTGGTCCCTTTTTATTTTTAATTCTGTCTCATATAAGAATGGAAATCCTCATCTCTTCATGGATCTACCTTTTTAATAGAGACATTCTTGGTGAATAAAGTGATATGGTGGGAGGATAATCATATCCATGATTTAATATTCAAGTATTTTAATTGTTTATTTGTTATTCCAATCCTTTGATTTGATTTTTGTTCATGATTTGAATTTTGGGGGTTTTTTAGGGGGTATAGTGATTTGTAAGATTAAAATGAATGATCTTCCTACCTACGAACCATTCCCATGAAAGAAACTATTATATTTAAACAACTATCATTCCAATTGGTGGTTTTCTGAGAATTTATATTATTTATTCTTCTATATTTTAAGAACTTCTCATTCAGAACTCCCTCACATAGACGCACATTCCTCCATAATATTGACCCACATTACTCCATCTCTCATATGGCCAATGAATCTATAGCTTCATTATGGAATGATTTTATTTGGGATTTTTAATTTTTTTTTAAAATAGACATATAGAGAGTCACCCTACCTATTATGGAAGTATTAACACTTTTACACTTGATTTTAACTGATTTCGGTAGGTAATATCTTTAGTTTCCCTTTAACAATTAAACCATTAATGATTTAATGGTTTTTAATCCTTATTTTGAAATAAAAATTTATTATAATAATTATTAATGTCAATTATATGAATTAATAAAGATTTTAATTTAGTTTCTTTTAATTCCAAATTGGTTTCCTTATGCTAAAATGCAAATTATCTATTTCCATGATCAACATGAAGACCATGTGTTTGTTAATGTTTTTTTAAAATTTGATTATTTAGTAATTATTTTTATTATGAAATATTATATTATGATTTATAATAAATTTTCATCATGTTTTTACTATTTTTTATAATGTTTAGGGTCATTTTTTCATCTTAAAATGTTAACTTCTTCCATTAGTAAAACCCCATTTTTTCTGGTTTAGTTGGATTTCCAAAATTATTTTTTTGTGATTAAAAAAAGGAAAATTCAAAATGATTCCTTGTATGTAAATTTTTATTAATTTAATATTATTTTTCCAATGTTTTATTCAAAAAAATATCATTATGTGTAAGTAATTATCAATATGGGTTTGATAAAATTCTATATATGGATTTCAATGTATAAATTTGTAAGATTTTTTTGAAATAATTTATTATAATTAATAATTAATTACTATTATTTTTTTATCAAGTATTTATACAAAATTAACCATGTTAAATTAATTTTAATGGTACCTTATCCTACAGTAAAGAATATTTATGTGTTATTTCCATCGATTTTTGAAATTTTTTTAGATAGAGTTTAAATGAAAAGGTTCGCATCCCTTATATATATTTTGAAATATATTAAAATATATTTGATATTTCATCCAAATTGGATAAATATTAGATGTAATGAATTCCCATGAATTAAAGTCCATCGTTTAATCATAAGTGGAAATTGATTATCAATTTGAAAGGGGATAAGCATGTGACATGGTTAATGTTATGCTGTTTATGTTATTATCTAAAGGTACACTTCTATGAATGGTTTTTATAGTTGAGGGTGATTTATGATGGTTTTATATTCATGTTATACTGAAATGTGATATATTGTATCTTCCCACTTCCCTTTTTTTCTATGAGAAAACTTTTGTAGAATAGTGTGAGTTTAATGGATGAGTGTTGCACTAGTGTATGATTATGCTCTAAAAAGTGGTCCAAAGTTCTGAATTTTCACTACTTTAGGTATTTTTAACTTAGTCTATATATGAAGGGAAAAACCATGAATTTGGTGTCTGGATCATCAATAATTTCAATTAGATGAGTTATGCTATCATATTAACCCATATCATCTCTAGGGAACTTTGGTGTTCATAGGACAATGTTTATTATGTTTACTAGATTTTGTTATTTGTTAATGTTAAATGGTGATAATCACATCACTTCTATTATTTTCATTAATGTACAAAATATTTTTACACTTTAATGTTTATTTTTCATTCTTTAATGGATTTTTTGACCTCATGATTATTTTAATCACATTATTTGTAAATTTTCGTTTTTAAAAATTAAATACCGCATTATGTAATGTTTCATTAAAAAATCGATTTTCCCATCATTATGATTCCACTACATTAATTTCAAAAATTTATAATGTTTCAAAAATTTTAATTTAATATGTTTTATTTTGATGGTAAAGTTATAATCTAGTTATACTAAATAAAACTATTACACCAAATATCTTTTTCATTGATGGGTTTTTAACAGTATTTTAATGACTAATCTAAAAAGATAATTGACATTAATAATTTATATAAAAGATGTTAAAACCATTCTAGTTAGCGTTGAAAGATCATATTTAAAATAATTGTTGTCAAAAACCCATTTTAACTTCATTTACATTAAAACCACGATTAAAAACTATAATTTTAAGGTCTGTTAGTTAAAAACGATGAAAAAATTCATATTTCACAACAAATAAAATATACCTAACATAAAAGATAATTTTATTTATCACTCCAATATGTTATTCTACATTTTAAAAGAACACATTTTAAATTTTTAGTAGGCACAAAAAATTTATGATTCCATAATAAACTTTTCCATTGTAATTTATATGTTTTTAGATTCCACATTTACAAATTTAATATCAACCATTTTGATTATCATAATTGTTCCACTGATTCAACTATTTCGATCTTCATCATCATTCCACTAATTCATCTTTTATAAATATTATAATTTCTTTCATTATTATTTTTTCAACGATAATATTTTTTGATGATTAGATTTGTCAATTTGTACACATGTTAATGATCACTTTTTTAATTATGAATCCTTTTTTGATTTTGGTTAAAATGGAAATTCGTCCATAAAATACTAAAATGACTTCTAACCCAAATTATTTGATTCCTCATAAGTATATTCCTCTGAAAAATTAATATCGATGAAGACTTAGGAAATCATGAAAATTACATCAGATATTATTGTTTTTTTTCTATATTTCATTTGGTTTTTTTGATATTATTTAGATTTTATCAATATTTTAGTTTCATTATATTGATGAATCAACATTTCTTTTTAAAAAAAATATTTTTTTTACATCAATTGTAATATAACTTATTTAAAATGTCACATTCAACATCAGTTAAAAAAAACATCATTGCCACCTTTTTATATTAAATATACAAAAATTGATGTAAATTCCATTAAAATATAAATTTGAAAATTGGTTATAGTAAAGGAGATTAAAAACATATTTTCTAATGTTTTCTATAAAAAATTGGCCTATAATATAGACCTTAAAACATAAAAAAATTGACTTATGAAACCAATATTTATAGTAGTGTCAATTAATAATTTTTCATTCAATATAATATTTTGAAATCCTATTTTAGTAATTTATGTTAATGGGTTATTTTTAAAGAATGTTTTTTTATTAAATACATGTTACATTTTTTTGATGGAAATTAAAATCATATTTTGATACCTTTAGTTAAAACCCACATTTGATGAATTGATATTTGAATGGAATGCATGGGGTGTATTTGGGATACCTATTTGGTATTATTTTTTCATTCCTATATTATATATTTAGGTCTAGTATATGTATCACTAGGATGAACAATGTGAAATATAGATTTAGGGTTTCGGTATATTAGAAGAAACCTATGAAGCTTTTTCCCTTTTCACATAGATATGGTCATCATGGGGAATTCCGTTCTGATTATGTATTTTTTAATTTCCCCACTTGTAATGATCCATCTGATCCTTTCGTTTATTTTTTATTATTCTAGTTACATTTTTTTGTATCTTAAATTTCTTATTATGAGTATATTGGGATGTTTGATTATTGTTATTTATGTTCTTATTAATTATTCTGAATGATTGAATTTTTTTTTAAATCCCATTCATGGTGTGTGATCCTTTTACATATAGAACGACCATATTGAGATATTGATGGAATGTTAATTTTTTTTTATATTTTGTGAAATAATTTCCATTTGAGTATGTTTTGATATCCTTTCACATGGTTTTATATACTAATGACCATGAACATGCCTAATTCCTTGTGAGAGGCTAATTTTGGATATGTGGTAGGTTGGACTAGGTTTATCAGTGACGACATTAAACTATATCAGTTCATCACTTTTGGGGCATTTCCTTAAGTCCACGAATACATATATTTTATATATGGATTGAGTTTGGATATAGTTGGCTCAATATAGGTCATACTTGAATAACGAAATATGGGTTTTCATCAAATGAACATAGCAGTATAAGAAACCCCATTGAATCATCTTTTTTTAATGGATTGATTTTTTTATCATTTTCTATCCTAGGAGCTCTGTGTATTAATTTTTTATATTGGATTGATGGTGATGGGAACCAAGAGTATGGTATACCTAAAATTAATCATGGATGTTGTTGTCCTATATAATAAAGGTGGGATCTATGAATCATATCCCATCATATTAACATTAATAAAAAAATTATCACATATAAAAAATCATTAAATAATTTTTAATTAAATCGAATATTACCACATACATTGGTCATACAAGATTATGATCAACCAAATATATGAAATAAAATTTCATATAGACATGAAAATGTGCATTATAAATTTTTCATTTAACTAAGATAAATTTACCTTAAATTATTTATTAACAGTTTTACAAATTAAATAATTTTTTATCTCAATATTTAATTTATATAGTCCTTGAGATATATAATATTATCATTATCTATATTTTAGATTAATCACATAAATTAATTTTATTTAAAATTACATATTTATACAACGTGTACTTTGAGATAAAACAATGTGTACCCACCAGAACAATGGGATTCATTATATTGTCATGAAAATTTTATTCATATGGTATGTTTCATACACTACATGTCATGTAGTTTCATGATATAGAGTAATACATGTCAAGATGATTACCCAATCAATATATATTGAAACATAACACATGTTAATCCTATATGAAATTTATACTTTAAATGCATGTGTAACGTAAATAAAATTTAAAAATATAACAAATAATATTTTCATGAAATTTACATGGAATTTAATTAGGAATTATATATATCTGAAAAAATTTCACTTGAATTAAATTCATGCTAGACACCGTGTAGTTTGGATTAGTGTCATAATTATATTTTATTCCGTGTAATTAATTTTACATAGTCTACAATAGGTCTTGTCATGTACTCTATTTAAATTTTTAAAAAGTAAACCAAATTTAAATGAGTTGTAAGTAATTTAATTATTCATTATTCATAATACATTAAACACCAAGAAATTTATTGTGTAATATGATCAAGATAATAGTACATTACATTGTGTGTGCACCGGGAATGTTAATGTAATTAATATTACCCATATTGGTTGATTTATTTCATGTATGCGGGATTATTTTAGTGCATTTAAAAAATTAAAGTCACTATATATTGACCATTTTTTCATATAATAAATTTTTTAACTTAGTTAAGAGGGAACCCTTATATGGTCTTATGACTCCAATATAAAATGCTTGAATGCCCAGTGGCCATTAAAGAATTGACATGTGCATCATAATAGAGATCACAGAATGTCCATTGAAGGAAATTTTGTAGTGGTTGGGACCATAACCTCAGCCACATCATGATACCCCAAATAGAGCACTATGACCACACCCATTGTACTACACCATGTTGCAGTGTCCCTTATATTTCCCTGATCTCATGACCATTACCACACTATTCCATTCCACATTCTATGACTTTTTATGGGGCCACATTGTCCAACCTAGTCTGTTGTTCCATGGAGGCATCCTGCTACCTTTGAATGGTTCCAAATCAACAATAAATCCTTCATAATGGAAGCCACCTCGATTTGAACCCCATTCGGATTTAGAATTGCAGGGTGACTCTAATGCTCATATAAGCCCATAACTGTAAATAATACTTGATGAAAATAATAATAACAATATATATTTATATTTATCTCTCCAAAATATGAAATAATAAAAAACTCCCCCAATATTTGATCCCATTAGGAAAACCACCCCCTCGCTATAACTCACCCATGAGGTGGGTTTTTAATTGTGAAAAGCCTTAAATATGGTAAAACCCACATGAAAGAGAAGAGTGATGATACTACAAGAAAAATATGGATTACAACATCTCTCCCTATCAAGTCGATGAAATAAAATTCATTCTAAAATATATAATATCACACTATATAAAATCACATATCTTTTTTGCATATTCCAATTAAATATATAATTTAATAGTTTAAAATTTAAGGAAAATAGAAATCCCCACATGAGTAACCTTGTAGTAATAGATAGTTTGGACGTGAATTTTATAAAAAATGTATAAGCCTCCATGGTAGTGTGTAGTTTGTCATCATGTCCCTCTACACAAGGATACTTTACTCAAGAGAGAATTCATTTACCTTGTAAATATAAAACATAATTTGTATACAATATACATAACCTCTAAATTTGATCTAATATCTCCATAATAATTTGAGTTAAAGGTATATGTAAATTAAATCTTATATTATCATGCATACCATATAATACATGGTAAAACAATTTTATAATAATAAAATTATAAAATAAGATTAAGAATATAGAATATTCACATTTTAAACAAATTATATATAAATGAATATAAAATTTAATGAATAAATAAATAAAAACATTATTTATTTTATTAAATTATACTTTATAAATAATGTATTGTATTTTTATATACACAAAAATACATTATTTATAATGCATAGAACTTATTTTTTATAAAATTTTATATAATATTAGAAATTTTCTTTAATTTATTTTAATTATTTTGTTCAACATTATCTTTTGTGATAAATTATATTATTATCTATCATATTCCATGATTTTATCATAGTATAAGATAGAAATACTTTTCGGAAACCTATCATTCCAAATGATGGTGGCCTATTGTTTCTCACATGAGTGTTGACTCACCTGACTGTCTAACCATAATTTATGATATATACTATCATATAATGTGCTTCATCACAAGTTCTATATCATCATAAAAAATATCCACAATATAACTATTATAATTTGAATATATATTTTAGAAAATATGAATTATCTAATTCACACTATGATAACTCTAATTATAGTCGGCACTATGTTATAAAATTTTGGGATTCAATGAATCATACATTAGGACACAATCAATAGTACCCAATGACTAATAAAAATATTAAAACATAAATTCAAATATCCTATATCATAAAACATTGAAGATAAATACAATGGATGTTGTTCTGTCATAGATATTCCATTTTTCCAATATGCCCCCTCTATGATGATCATGGTGGAGTATGTTTAATGGAGAACCTAGAGTAATAACCAGAGTTATCTTGCCTCCAAATGTAGTATACTGACAATTATAAAACATATATTCAATGAGAGGGTACCTCAATCATCATATATGTGATGGTACCATTCCCTAAAATGAAAATGGACAAATGGGAAGGAAGAGATCATTGGTTTGGAAAGATAGTGTTTCACCCACACTCTAATAGAAGGATAAAGCACTTTATATGAGATTTCATCTTTGAGAGAACTCGGTCATTGACAACCAACATTTATTATATGACATATGTAATAAATAAACTTATACAAATTAAAATATAATAACATTAATATGTTAAATGAATATTATATATTTATCAGTCTATAAATGAACACTTTTTCAGATTCAAAACCGATGTAAAACCATTTAGAATATGTGGTAGTATTCCATGAACTCAATCATATATCCTATGTTATATCATATAATATGATAATGTCCTAAAATTATTTTAATGATATCATTATATCATTTTCTATGATATTCATCATATTCATATTAAAAACAACACTTAATGGTCGATTATAAAAAATGATATACCTAATTTAGTGCATATCCATAAATAAGGACATAATATGACTTAGTGTAAATTCATTTTTTCTGTTAATCATATAGGATGGAATGAATATATTTTTTACCTACAAGTGGGTTGGATGGTTTAATTTTAGTATATAATATAAATTTAATTATTTTTTGAAATATCATAATGCGGATTAAATAGACACACACTTCATCCGGTTTTTAGAGTGTTCATATTGGCTAGATAGATCATCTGATTATTAGAGTTTAGAAAATATTAGAATAAGTAAAACTTTTATATACAATTACCTAGTGTAATTAATAAATATATAAATAACTTATAATGGAATTTATAATGAAATTGAGACTGACATAAGAAGGCTTTGTAAAATATTTCCACAAATTAACCTTATATTTGAAGGAAGTCACAAACCCTGACTTTAGGTATCCAAAATTGTCACCAAACCAAAAGGTCATTATTTTATCAATACTAAATCTCGTGATACATTGATAAAAATTATCTTCATATTCCATTCCATGGAATCCCTAAATTTAAAAGATAAGACATAACTCAATCTTCTTATCCTTGGAAGTCCACCATCAGTAAGATAAGACACAATTATAATAAAAAATCATAAGTAATTTATAAAAGCTACTGTTATTAGTACATGAATAAAATGAAACATAATGGGTTACATTAAAGCTCATGTCACGACCCGTCCCCGGGGCCCGTGCTGTGACTACCCCAAGCCCGCCTTCCATTGGCTAGGGGTTGGCGACTAGCACCAAGGCGTAATTCCTGGTAAAAAGGGAAGGCATTGCCTTTGTAATGTAAACAAACACCACAAAGCAAGAAAGCAGACGATGTAAACACTAAGTAAAAACTAGGTACAATAGTATGTGTGGAAAAGTAAGTGGGCCAGTATACAAACCCAAACTGAAAGTAATGTAAAACTGGAAAGGGAAAACAACAACTGAAAAGTAAATCTGCAGCGTCGAGTCATCCACTGGAAGTCCCACCTGAAGGGTGGGTACAGATAGCCTCCACAGCTCCTCGAGCCCAGTCGTCCGCTCCGAGTATGTCCCGTCTAGTGGTCCACCTCTGGGTACCGACCTTCTCTGCAAGCGTCAACTGCGATAAGTGATGTTTGTCATCTGCCACCAAGACAACGTTGTGCGGGCATAGCCCGTGCAGGGGTGAGTATAAGCTACTCAGTAGGGACCCCGAGACCCCTGAAGGTCTCCCAGAATCCACAAAGGATAATCCACAAAGTAAAGATACAATCAAGAAGTAACATTCGACACTTCTTAAGTATATGGCCATACATATACCTAAGTAATCAATTCCAGCTCACTCCAACTCTGAGCCCATGTACAACCGAGTCCACACAGGAAAACGTAACCCATTACACATAGGAAATCACAACCCAATCCACACAGGAAAGCATAACGTAATCCACACAGGCTATCAAGTCAATATTTAGATCACACAGTTATACTTCTTCGTATGATGATACAGATGATCAAATATATCCACTGATTCATCTATGTCGTTGGACCCACAAAGGATCGATAGGTACTAACCCAAAAAATGACCCAAAAAGGATCTGATCCACACAGGATCGATAGGTAACTAACCCCTGCAAAGACCCACACACGATCGGACCCACAAAGGATTTATAGGCGCTGCCCCACACAGGACCGCTGAGCGCTGAACCACACAGGATCTGACCCACACAGGATCGGTAGCACTGATCCACGTAGGATCACTGAGTGATGTATTCGTCGCTGTCAAATCCACTGAGGATCTTTGTACAGTCGTCTTCGTCGTCAAAGTCGCATCTAGCTCTAGGGTTCCCCCACACAACAAGCTTGTTCGAGAGGGTCCGCTCCACGAGCCGAGGGCTGACACATCAACTAACACATAGTTCGGAGTTGATGTATCCAAAAGTTCTGTATCGTCAACAGGAACTCAATGTCACAGACGGTGCGTCAATCGGACGCCCAGTCTGAGAGTTATTGGCTTTTTCGTCCTAGGGGCCCGATTAGTTTTTAAGTCAAAACCAACCATACCATACTCCAACTGCATCCAAACCTCAAGCGGAGTAATCCAAAAGTTCCGTCTCACATAGAGGAATCAATCAAAGTCGACGACACGTCAATCAGACGTCCGTAGCTCAAGTAATAAGTATTTCCGATCTGAGGGCCCAATTGTTATCGTGTACGAACAAACCCGGATGAATCCAAAGTTCTGTAAAACCTTGAGTGTGATATACCGAAATGACCACCTCGATCCAAGGATCGCATTTCAACTGATGGTGCGTCGATCAGAGGCTCGTAGCTCATGTTATGGGCAACAAACCGAAAGAAGTTCGGTAATAGGGGGCTTGGGCCCGGTCCGACCCGGCCCAATACCCCCAGGGTCGGCCCGAACCGTGTCGACCCGAACTGGGTCCGGGTTTGGCCCACATAGGCACGGCCCGGCCTGGGCGGCTCGGCCCGGTCCGGTGGCGCGGCCCGACGCGCTAGCGCCGGCCGGGTGGCCAGGCAGCCGGCTCGGCCATTGAGGCAGAGCGATGCAGGCGGGGGGCATGTTGCCCCCGCGTGGAGAAACCGCGACCCCTTTATGGGGACGCTCAGCTGGCTGGCTGGGGGTTATGACCCCCGGCGCTTTCCTCAAACCGGTATGCCCGCACCGGCCGGTCGGCTGCTCCCGCCACGTGACCAGCAAGGTCTGGTCCCCTTGCTCCGACGCCGGTGGCCCGGTGCCGGCCGCCGGTTCCGCAGCTTCGCTGCGGCCTGGAACCGGCCGCGGACTTGGTTCGTCTAACGCGGCGCAACAGCGACGCGCCCCTCCGCCACGACCCCGCTCCGGCCATGGTGCTTTACTATTTCTCTGGTGCGGTGCGACGACGCCATATCTTTGGTTAATTTTCAATGGCTTGGTGCGACGAAACCACACTTCTCCCCCTTTCCTTACCAAAATTCCGCGCAGTGCTTTGGCATCGTGTTGCCTTGCTCGCCGCAACAATAGCATCAACCAAAATAGGGGAGGAGTGTCGGTTGTGTTCATGCGGTCTGACCTCCTCCCGTTATCACGATAACAGGCGGTTCAATGAAAAGGAGAAAGGGATGGAAGTTTTCATGAACTGTCAAATAAAATAAATCCCTACCTCAATGTTGTCGTCGAACGAGCGTTCGTCGCGGAATTAACAGTCGCGGATGAAGAGGAACACCGCGAATGAAGAGGATCGCCACGGAAGAATAGTATCACAGCTGAAGGAACGTCGTTGGTGTTATGTGATCTCCGAGGAAGGCGCCTCTCTCCGTCGTCCGCCGTCAGAGGTTGGAGTTCTTCATTGGCGGTGGTGCGTTCTTCGAGTTCTTCACCGAAGAACAAAGAATCATCTATTTTTCTCCCAAATGTTTAACACAACACAATCCCAACCATAATAAAATAAGTCCTACCCTTATTTTATTATCAACAGAAGAATTTGAAATTCAAAAGATACGAAATGACCAATTAATTAAATGAATTAATTGTAACAATTTAACTGCCCAATTTAATGAGGTGTTTCTTAAATAGAATAAACGTAAGGTTTGAAATTCATTAAAAGGGGGGTGGTGGTGCTTTACTTAGAAGGGAAGAAACTGCGGGGCTCGTGTAGGCCCCACCTCACAAATACCCTATCAAGTGGGTAGGATATTGTTGGTCCCACCTTATCCACTTAACTTAGGTTAAGACGCTTTAAATGAAATAAAATAAATTGTTGCACCACTTTTATTTTATTTCTTAACTTAACCCCAAAAGTTAAAAACCACACCCGAGCAAATGCAACTCCGGAAAAGGTGTTTCTAAGAAATTATTGGCGCTACGATTCCATCGGTGCCCTCAGAATTCAATTACAAGCACCGGTTCAAATGTTAGAAAAACTCGCTCGTTCCTTCATTGAACATACCCGAGCTAAACTTCAGAAAATGATTCCGGGCACACCGGGCCTCGGAATCAGGTACCGTCAGAAAATGCGTTCTTTTAAAATTCCCATGAAAATTAAGAAAAAAAAATTCCTTGAATTTTACGGGTCTTTACATAGCTCCAACCTCATGGATTTACATCCCCATAATGATACATCAAAAACTAGGGAAACAAAAGTGGGTACTGAGCATGCATCTGAGCCTCCTGCTCCCAAGTAATCTCCTGGAGGTTCTCGTGCTGCCATCTTATGCACACTAGAGGAATCGATCATCCACATAGGACCCACTCCTGTCGATCCTCGATCTCCACTGGAACCTCTGAAAAAGTTTCCTCATCATCAATGTCCAGCTCACCAGAGTCAATGATATGCGTTGGGTCGTGCACGTATCTCCTCAGCTAAGATACGTGGAAGACGTCGTGCATCCGGTGCAACTGAGGTGGTAGATCCAGGCGATAAGCCACCAATCCTCCTCGCCAATCCTGCTGAGGACCTGGAACGGTCCGATGAAGCGTGGAGAAAACCTTCCACCTCAGCCAAATATCTGTAATCCACGTCGAGATGAGACTCACAAGAAGACGTGTTCGCCATCCTCAAACTCTAGTGGCCTTCGCCTCTTGTCAGCATAAGACTTCTGCCAGCTTTGAGCTGTCCTCATCCACTCCTAGATGATCTGGACCTTCTCTGCCCTGGCCTGGACCATCTCCAATCCCACAAGTGCTGACTCCCCAGGCTCTGTCCAGCACAACGAAGATGTGCAAGGTCACCCGTACAACGCCTTGTATGGGGCCATCCCGATGGTGGAGTGGTAGCTGTTGTTGTACGAGAACACCACCAAGGGTAGGTGGTCCTCCCATCTACGACCAAGGTCGAGGAAACATGTGTGGAGCATGTCCTCGAGAGTCTGAATGGTCCTCTCTATCTGACCAACTGTCTGAGGGTGAAAGGCGGTGCTCAGATGTAGTTGTGTCCCGAACGCCTCCTCCAACCCCTTCCATAGCCGTGAAGAAAAAAGAGCATCTCAATCGGAGATGATAGATGATGGCACACCATGTAGCTTTACAATATTATGAACGTAGGGGAATCCCAAGCTCTCCACTTAGCCCTTCTCTCTGATGGGTCAGAAGTGAGCCGACATGGTGAGTCGGTCGACAATCACCCAAATGGAGTCATGACCTCTAGAAGTGCGTGGAAGTCTAGTCACGAATACTATAGATATCCCATTCTACTTCCATTAGGGACCTCTAAGGGATATATCAATCCTGCTGGTACCTAATGCTCTACCTTCACCTGTTGGCAGGTAAGGCATTGAAAAACGAATACTGCCAAAACCTTCCTCATGCCCGGCCACCAGTGCTATCGTCTGAGATCCTGGTACATGTTCTCCACTCCAGGATGTACCGCCAAAGTGGAAGTGTGAAACTCTCTCAGCACCTCCTCTCGTAAGGAAACTGGTACCAAGGTACGTCCTCTGAAAAGGACACAGTGCTCTCCTTTAAAGGAGAAACCATCAGGTGCCTGTCCTGATGATATCTGCACACGCCGCGTCACACAGTCAGTTTCCCCACACTGTACCTATATGACCCACTGCAGTAGTGGAGGAGTGACTGTGAGAGACTGAAGGAAGGATGTTCCATCTCTATCCACAAAGTATATCTGTAAAGTGGCTAGCTGCTCGGTTGCTTCCCCAAGTAGCTGAATGCCCGTCCTCCTACTGAGAAAATCATCTACTACATTCCTCATTCCAGGAGTATAGACTATCTCAAAGTAATAATCTTTGAGGAACTAGATCCATCACCGCTGTCTCAGGTTTTGTTCCTTTTGGGAGAAGATGTACCTGAGACTCTGATGGTCAGAAAAAACTGTAAAGAGCTCGCCCATCAGATAGTGTCACCAAGTCTTCAGAGCGAAGACCACTACTATGAACTCCAGGTCATGGGTAGCGTAGTTCATCTCATGTGACCTCAACTGACATGATTCATAGGTGATCACTACCCACTCCTGCATCAGGAAACATCCGAGTCTGGTCCCTGATGCATCGCAGTAGACTATGTACCCTACTCCCTCCTCCGGAAACCTCAAGATAGGTGCGCTGGTCAATCTCTGTCTCAGCATCTGGAAGGTCTACTGACTTCTGTCTGACCACACAATGGGTTTTCCCTTCCTTTTCAATGATGAGAGTGGTGCTGAAACTCTGGAGAAGTCTCGCACAAATCTCTGATAGTATCCAGCTAGTCCTAATAATATCCGCACCTTCGTCACGCTCTTGGGTGGCTCCCAAGCTTGCACTGACTCGATTTTCGCAGGATCCACCACAACTCCCGCCTCCGAGATGATGTGTCCCAAGAAGTGGAACTCACGTATCCAGAACTGACACTTCGAGAGATTTCCATAAAGCTGGTGCTCTCAGAGTGTGTCTAGTACAACCCACAAGTGGTAGGCGTGATCCTCCTCAGTCGTCGAGTATATCAAAATGTGGATGATAAAGACGATGACAAATCGATCGGGGTATGGCTGAAATATCCTGTTCATGAGGCCCATGAACACTGCAGGAGCATTGGTTACGCCGAATGGCATAACCAAGAACTCATAGTGTCCATACCGACATCTGAAGGTCGTCATCTGCACGTCCTTGTCCCGAACTCTGAGCTGATGATAGCCTGACCTGAGGTCTATCTTTGAGACCCACCGTGCTCCCTTGAGCTGATTCAAGAGGTCATAAATCCTCAGTAGTGGATACTTGTTCCCCACTGTAACCTGGTTTAGGCGACAATAGTCGACACAAAGTCTCAAGGTCCTGTCCGCCTTCTTGGAAAACAATATTAGGGAAGCCCAGGGTGAAACACTGGGTCAGATGAATCCCTTGCCCTGCAAGTCATCCAACTGTACCCGTAGCTCTCGAAACTTGGTGGGAGCCATCTGATATGCTGGGGTGGATATCGGGGTTGTCCTGGGGTATAGATCAATATAAAAATATACCTCTCTGTGAGGAGGTATCACTAGAACGTCGTCGGGAAAGACGTCCGCATACTGATCCACCACTGCAGGAAAACTAGGACTTTGCACGTCAACTGATCCTAGAATGAGGCTAGCCTACTGATGAGTGATGGACTGTCCTCTCCTCTGCGAGAGTCCATCCAATGCTGTGATGGCTTCCTTCTCGCCGGTGAAGGTGAACCTGCTCCCGTAGGTGCGTACACATCGCACCTTGCACCTAATACAGTCGATCTGAGCATGGACTGTAGATAACCAAACCTTGACCAAGATGAAGTCGTAAGGCCTCGATGCCACTACAAGAAGATCCAAGCCGAAGATCTCCCCTCCTATAGTAAGCACAGACTACCGGCATCAGGGCGTAATCGTTGAGTCTGCTCCCGTAGGAGTCTCTAGCCGTAAGGATCGAGCCAACGGCTCGGTCGGAATCTCCGAGCTCCGAACAAGGGCATCGTCTATGAAAGAATGACTCACTCATGTGTCTATAAGAACTGCAGAAAGGGTGGAATAGACATAGATAGTACCTTGAATTATCTCAGGCGCACCGTGGTTGTAGGACTCCGCTTCCTGGAGATGTGACTGTCTCTTCCCTCCAGCTCCCTGTGGTCGGGGTGGACCTCCTAGTGGTGGTTATGGTAGAGCCTCAATGTGTCACCCACCACATGCTTCACAGCCAGCTCCTCTGCCTCATATGTCTGCTCCCTGCAGACCGACACGGTTGAACCTCTCCCTCTGCCTCGGTGGCCCCTCAACCGTCTGCTTCTCCTCGGCACGGCGGGTCGGGCAGTCACGAGCCATGTGGCCATGCCCGCCGCATGTGTAGCACTATCTGCCTCTCGAAAGACTGGCTCCGCGCGGTGTGCCCCGCACTGCTGAGCCAGTGTCTTGAGCTCGTCTTCCTGAGGGTCTGGTCTGCCTAGACCCATGAGTCATCCGTCGACTGCCTGCTGCAGAATACTCTGATACCTGCTGCCCTGTGGTAGGTCTCGCTGCTGATGAAGGCTCAACAAGGAAGCTCTCGATCAGAAGGGCTCGCTCCAGTACTTCTTCCTGAGTCGGAATGCTGAGAGAGATCAGCGATGCCCTGATCTCAGGCCTCAATCCCTTCTCAAAGGTCTGGGCTTGAAAGAATGGGTCTCGTACCATGTTTGTAGAGTAGCGCGAGAGATCGGTACATCTCACCGAGTACTGGTCGACTGTCAAGTTTCCCTACCACAATTGTAGAAGCTCCTGATGCACACTGCATTGGGGGTGGCTGGGAAGAACTCTGAGCGGAAGAGGCTCTCAAAGTCCATCCAGAGGAGAGATGCCTCATCGTGCACCTGGAGCATCATGCTCCACCATCTGCCTGCTACCGCCTGCAGTAGGCTCACTGCGAGGATCACCATGAGGTCTGCTGGTTTCCTCACTAACCTGAAAACTAGTACCACTTCCTCCAGCCAATCCTCGGCTGCCTGGGGGTATGTCTCCCCATGGAAACGGGGTGGTCGCTGGCGCAGAAACTCGTGAAGTACACTAATGAGACGTGCAATGTCAGCGGATGTGGCTAGAAGCATCGGTGGCTCAGCGGGTAAACGTACCATCGGTGCATCAGCTATCAAAGGGCCATGTACCGAGTCCTCATTGCTCGGTGGGCTCTCATCACACACCACTCTCGGAATCCTAGCTGGTTGCCGTCGTGGGGCCATCCTGAGAAAAGATAGGTGTGGCACAGTCAGAACAGTATACCTGGTGAGCTGACACAATGTAATCACAAATAAAACATGAAACACGCATGAAATCAATGATTTGGTGCATTAAGTTGGAAATCATAAGTCAGGGTCCTGGTGTACGGATACGTCGGCCGCCGCACCAACACTGGACTCCCTGGGCTGATAACCACACCCAATACGATTAACACTATTTCTTCACTTAGAAAAAGTTTATAGTCCAAAGTTCTGTTGTAGAATCAAACTCCTTTGATACCAATTTGTCACGACCCGTCCTCGGGGCCTGTGCCGTGACTACCCCAAGCCCACCTTCCATAGGCCAGGGGCTGGCGACTAGCTCCAAGGCGTAATTCCAGGTAAAAAGAGTAAATAATTTCCTTTGTATAGTAAACAAACACCACAGAGCAAGCAAGAAGATGATATAAACACTAAGTAAAAACTAGGTACAATAGTAAGTGTAGAAAAGTAAGTGGGCCAGTATACAAACTCAAACTGAAAGTAAAGTACAACTAGAAAGGAAAAACAACAACTGAAAAGTAAGTCCACAGCGTCAAGTCATCCACTGGAAGTCCCACCTAATGGGTAGGTATAGATAGCCTCCACAACTCCTCGGTCCCTGTTGTCCGCTCCGAGTACATCTCGTCCAGTGGTCCACCTACGGGTACCGACCTGCTCTGCACGCCTCAACCGCGATCAGCGCTATTTGTCATCTGCAACCAACACAAAATAGTGCGGGTATATCCCATGCAGAGGTGAGTATAAGCTACTCAGTAGGGACCCCGAGACCCCCGAAGGTCTCCCAGAATCCACAAAGGATAATCCACAAAGGAAAGATACAATCACGAAGTAACATTCGACACTTCTTAGGTATATGCCCATACATATACTTAAGTCATCAATTCCAGTTTGCTCCGTCTCCGAGCCCAATTACAACCCAGTCCACACAGGAAAACGTAACCCGTTCCGCAGAGGAAATTACAACACAATCCACAGAGGAAAGCATAATGTAATCCACATAGGATATTAAGTCAAGATTCAGCTCACACAGGTATACTTATTTGTATGACGATAGAGACGATCAGATATATCCACTGATTCATCTATGTCATCAGACCCACAAAGGATGAATAGATATTAACCCCCGCAATGACCCACAAAGGATCTGACCCACCCATGATCGATAGATAACTAACCCCCGCAAAGACCCACATAGGATCGGACCCACACAGGATCTGTAGGCAGTGGCCCACATAGGACCGCTGAGCGCTGACCCACACAACATCTGACCCACACATGATCGATAGCACTGATCCATGTAGGATCGCTGAGTGATGTAGTCATCGCCATCGAATCCACTGATGATATCTATATAGTCGTCGTCATCATCGCAGTCGCATCCAGCTTTAGGGTTCCCGCACACAACAAGCTCATTCGAGAGGGTCTGCTCCACGAGCAGAGGGCTGATACATCAACTGACACATAGTCCGGTGTTGATGTATCCAAATGTTTTGTATCGTCAACAGGAACTCAATGTCATAGACGACGCGTCAATCAGACACCCGGTCTGAGATTTATTGGATTTTTCATCCCATGGGCCCGGTTGGTTTTTAAGTCAAAACCAACCCGGCAATACTCCACCTTCGTCCAAACCTCGGTCGGAGTAAGCCAAAAGATCCTTCTCACTTAGAGGAATCCATCAAAGTAGATGGCACGTCAATCGGACATCTGGAGCTCAAGTTATAAGCGTTTCTGCTCCGAGGGCCCGATTGGTTTCGTGTACGAACCAACCCAGCCAAACCCAAAGTTCTCCGAAACCTTGAGTGAAATATACTGAAATGACCATCTCAATACAAGGATCATATTTCGACTGACGGTTTGTTGATCGGAGGCTTGTAGCTCATGTTATGGGTAACAGACCGAAAGAGGTTCGATAATAGGGGGTTCGGGCCCGGTCCGACCCAGCCCGACACCCCCAGGGTCGGACCCAACTGGGTCGACCCGAACATGGTCTGCGTCCGCCCTGCTTGTGCGTGGCCCGGCTCGGTCGGCGCGGCCTGGCGCGGCCTAGTCGTGGCTCGGCCCGGCGGGTCGGCCATTGCGGCCGAGCGATGCGAGCGAGGGGCGCGCTGCCCCCGCGTGGAGAAACCGCGACCCCTTTATGTAGACGCTCAGCTGGCCGGTCGGGGGTTACGACCCCCAGCGCTTTCCTCAAACCGGCCGGCCTGCACTGGCCGGGCGGCTGCTGCCGCCATGGGACCGGCAAGGGCCAGTCCCCTTACTCCGACGTCGGTGGCCTGATGCTGACCGCCGGTTCCGCTGCTCCGCCGCGCCCCACCGCCGCGGCCCCGCTCTGGCCGCAGTGCTTTAGTGGTTCTCCAGTGCGGCACGACAGTGCCGCATCATTGGTTTTTTTCAATGGCGCAGTGTGACGGTTCCGCGCTTCTCCCCCTTTCCTTACCAAATTCTGCGCGGTGCTTTGGCATCGCGTTTCCTTGCTCGATGCAACAATACCATCAACCAAAAATAGTGAGGAGTGTCGGGCGTGTTCGTTTGGTCTGACCTCATCCCGTTATCACGATAAAAAGAGGTTCAATGAAAAGGAGAAAGTGACATGAAATTTCACGAACTATCATATAAAATAAATCCCTGCCTCAACGTTGTCGTCAAACGAGCATTCATCGCGGAATTAACCGTCGAGGAAGAATAGGATCACCGCGGAAGAAGAGGATCTCCGTAGAAGAATAGGATCATCATGGAAGGAACTTCATTGGCGTTAGGTGATCTCCAAGGAAGGCATCTCCCACCGTCATCCTCCATCTGAGTTTGGCGTTCTTCGTTGGCGGTGGTGCGTTCTTCGCGTTCTTCTCCGAAGAACGAATAATCTATTCTTTTTCTCCCAAAGGTTTAACACAACACAAACCCAACCATAATAAAATAAGTCCTACACTTTTTTAATTATCAACAAAATAATTTGAAATTCAAAATATATGAAATGAACAATTAATTCAATGAATTAATTGTAACGATTTAACCGCCCAATTTAATGAGGGGTTTCTTAACCAGAATAAACGTAAGGTTTGACTTTAATTAAAAGGGGGGTTGCGGGTGCGTTACTTAGAAGGGAAGAAATGGAGGGGCTCGTGCGGGACCCACATCACAAATATCCTACCATGTGGGTAGGATATTGTGGGTTCCACCTTATCCGCTTAACTTAGGTTAAGCCGCTTTAAGTGAAATAAAATAAATTGTCGCACCACTTTTATTTTATTTCTTAACTTAACCCAAAAATTAAAAACCACACCCGAGAAAACGCAACTCCGGAAAAGGTTTTTCTAAGAAATTAACGGTGCTGCGATTCCATCGGTGCCCTCGGAATTAGATTCTGAGCACCAGTTCAAAATTTAGAAAGAAACACGCTCGTTCGTTCACTGAACGTACCCGAGCTAAACTTCGGAAAATGATTCTGGGCACACCGAGCCTCGGAATCAGGTGCCGTCAGAAACAGCGTTCTTGTAAAATTCCCAAGAAAATTAAGAAAAACATTTCCTTGAATTTTACGGGTCTTTACAGCTCACATAAAGTAACAACATGTGAAAAACTAGTTACAATAACTCTTGATAGTCGGATATAAAAAATATTTCTCATCCTCGAATACTTCTTCTATATAAAGGTAAAATCCCAACAATCATATCAGAAAATCCAATAGAAGGATGAAATGGACTAAAAACACTCCCAATTTGAATGAAAGGTTTATTATTTGTTTGTTATTATGATGATCATAATATTCTTCAATATTATATTTTATTAATATTTCATCTTGTGGAGCAAAATATTTTAATCTTCTGAAATTAGATATCTTCATTTGATTGATTTAATGAATGGAAATCCAGAGAACATGTTTTCTCCAATTAAATGATCTTTTTATAATTGACTCAATATAACTTTTTGGGTGGAATACATTATACATAAATAGTTTTACTTTTATAAATCTACTTCTAATGAAATATGTAATATCCCGTCTGACCTGAAGAATTACATGTCTGACTAATATAGAATGTTTCGTCTGATTATATGTGTTTATAAATCTAGTAAAATTACTTTTCTACAAAAAATAAATAAATATTATTATGTGTAATTTTATTAAAAAATATTTATTAAATCATGTTTTGTTTTTCAAAACAAATGTTATAATGTTTTTAAATTTAAATATTTAACATAAAATATTCTATGTGTTTATAATAGTTAAACTAAACCTACTACTGTAGAGATAAATTTTATCTCTCTAAGCCTTTTAACAATAATTTCCACGATTTTAATTCCAAAAAATAATCCAAATTCACTCTTATACAAACATAGAAACCCTATACATTCACTTCTAGATAATTTTCTAAACATAGTTAACTTTTATATACAATAGAAATTATAACCAAATACAAAAAGAAAATGTTTGTTCTTAGTGGGAATTAGTAACATATTACATCATAAACCTATAAAATATAATTAAATAGTTCATCTTATACACTTTAATAATCAGATAACAAAACTCATCATTGATCCCCTAAGTAAATGGGGAAACAAACGAAATTGGTGAGCTCTAACACCTAGTGAGGGATAAGAAATCAATGAGACATAAAGAAGTTATTAATATAAAATAAAAAAATAGATAAATGGTTATGTGAAAACATGGATTGATTAATTGAATAAGATCAATGATTCATAAGATATGAATGTAAATCATGATAGGATTTTCATATACCATGACATAATGTCAGTAAAAGAGTTACATTGAAACCATTAAATAAACTTATCATCAAATTTCATCGGTGGATTTACCGATTGGGTAGAACTGTTACCCTTATCCTTAGTGGAAGCCCTTTATTCATGGAATATGAATATGGAACAAACAATAAGCATTTCATATTAAACGATGTTCATTTCTCTTCTCTAATACGTTATAAAAACACATCACGGGTCACTTCCTAGACATCATAAACATATGCTGATGATCACTTTGAAGGCACTATAAGTATAGGTTAAGGATCACCTATAAAAAATTAAAAAAATGGTTATGGATCACTTCCAAGACATCATGACATAATATAAAAGGACAACTACAAATATCCAATATATAATAATATATTGAGATATAAGTTATCGTTCAATTGATTTAGGGGTGATTATAAATACATACGCACTTGTTGTTATTATATTTCATGCATGTGTGCGTGCCATATATATTTGACAACAAACGAAGATAGTAAAAAATATTATCATGATTAACTATTTTAAATAAAAAGATAATATTAAGAAATATTTTAATTATATTTGAAAATACCCCTCAATTATGATAATGAATTGTAATGGATTTATACTGTAAATAAAAATTTATATAGAGTCTAGTAAATCAATTTCCTAACCAATGGAATGTATGAAAATCTAGGTGAGAGACCATCAAAAAAACAAGGAATTGTAATATATTCAAAAATGGAATGAATTTTATAGTTTATGAAATGTTATGGAAAAGATAATGATGGACTATTAATCCCATATATATTTCATTTCCACATTACTACACTTGTATTGAAACATGGATATTCTTTTAATGGGTTATTCTGAAATATTATTTTTTCATGAGAGAGTTTCCACTCATGGAAATAAAATATGATAGATGGTCAAATGGGTAGAATAAAAAATTGTATTGGAGTAGATGAGTAATATTTATGTAAATTATATGAAATTGTAAATGTTTTAAGAATTTTATTGCATAGTTTTTAGTCACTGTTGAAATAAATACTGAAAATTCCATTTTCAAGGAAGGACATGAATATAATATTATTTTTAAATACAACTGATGTTTTAAAATATATTAATGTATTAGTTATAACATATAAACATTACCTTTGATAATTATCTTAAATAGAATATTGAGAGAAATAGAAGTTAAATCTTAATAATAATTCTCATATTTTTTTTTATGATTTTAAAAATTAGATAAATGATTCTCCATTACAAAACATTTTCAAATATTTATAAAAAGAATTTAAAAAGATATTTCAAAAATAAAACTTCCCATTAACGGATCTATTAAAATAAAATGAGTTGAAGTTAAAAATATAAAGTGGAAAATAAGAAAAAAATGATAAAAATCCTTTATAAATATGACAATGTTTGACTTATGGGAAGTAAATAAAGAAAAACATAAAGAAATGAGTAGCTCGGAAAAAGGGAAGGATATGGAATAAATTTTTACGGATAAGGAAATATATTCTAATCATCTAAGGATCACCCTCTTGTTAATTCATTTCATCAAAACCTAAAGCCCTGAAGGAAACATCTATATCTATTTATCAATCCACCCCATGTCACGAACCGAATCTAGTCACCATTAATACCGTCACCCGACCCAGCCCAAAACAAGGTTCGAACAACGTTCTTGATCTCCAGGAGCTTGACCAAGTGCCCTGGTATCATAAAATGTAGTTTGGGAATGATTTAATCGAGTTTATAAGCATTAAACCACAAACAAACTCAATAAAATAAAACTGATTTTTTATACTAAAATTGGATTTGACAGAATTATCGAACATAATTACATAAGTTAAAAACTATTTTTAAAGACCATTAAAAAGGTATTAAACCAAAAAAGGACAGCCCAATAACCTCCACATATCATGAGGAACCACCATCAAGACACCTCCACTACATTGTATCACGAACGACCGGTAAAAACCCAATCATTTAGCACAAAATTTGAACCTAAACCTACAAAAACATAATAAAAAAGTCTACATACATCCAAATTTATAATTAGGTTGTGAGAAAAGGACCAGTACGATACCACCACTAAGATATTCCAAGCGATAAACATTCAGAGACGAAAATCATGCATGTTTTCAAAAACATGTAATTTCTAGTTAAAATTTCTAAAATATGAAACTTAAAAAAATAAGTTTTCAAGTGGGATAATTTAATGAATCAAAACATTTAAAATACATTCCAATTATACTGAATTTTATATCCAAATATATTGTATACCTATGGTGAGTATAAAGGATCTAATGGGCACAAGCAATAGTAAATAACCCCTAGGCACTTGCTCATTGTGGGTCCCAGGTACCTCGTATCTTAGTGACAGTAACGAACAAAAATAACTGTTCCCATGCACGATCCACTAGTAGGGAACATAAGCAAAAAATAGTGGTTCCCAATCATAATCATAATAGTTTAGTTAGAGTTGTAAGCATCAATCTTACTAATTGAAACTGAGGCCAAACCCCATGTATTTACTAGTATACTAGTACAAGTCCACCCACCTAGATACCTGGGGTATCCCCTTGTGCTCAAACATGTTCAAAAATTCTAGAAATATACTATTAATTTGGATATTTCATTTACAATTAAAAATTTAACCAAAAATCCCACATGTATACCACACAAATCACAAAAGTCCACTTTTCATTCAAATTGATTTTGAAATCTGACTCATACCCAAATAGCCCACAACACTTTTCACCTCTCTTTTACAATTCCCCAAATCAATTAAAAAAAATTTAAAACTAGTAAACGATATTCCAACACACATAACATCCCACTCACATCTTACATAACACCCTTTTCATAAAAAAAAATCCATTTTTCACATCACATGCACACAAAACATCCCACATAACTTTTACATATCTTATACACGTAAATCCTTCAAACATGTTTATAAAATTTTTTCCAAGATAGAAAATATCACAAAATATCCCCATTCACTTTTAAAATGTAAAATTTAAAAATATTCACTCTCCAAAATAGTTTTCTAATTTGGTTTCACCACTTACATATATCATTACATCAATGAAATCATTCATAAAACAATTCCAAAGAGTATACAAACTCTTTTTTCATAAAATCCATTTCAAACCCATATTTCAATGCAAAAACCACACCAAAACACAAAAAAAAATTACAATTGGAAGCTCTAGAGACATTTATAAAACCACTTAAAATTTTGATAAAATAACCATGAATAATACAACGAAAGATACAAATGAAAACAATCATTCTCAAACAATGATCTCATGATGTATAACAACGTTTTACACACCAAAACTATTCCAAAATCCCAATTCAAAGGACCACATAATAGTAACTTATTAAGAAAATAGAATTTTCATCCTCTTTAAACAACTAATAAATAAATTTCAAATTTTATAAAACTACCAAAAAATATACGACATGTGTTAAATTCTAAAAGATCACAACTTCTACAAAAATGTAATTATAAAATTAAATGCTTAACCAAATCCATAAAAATTGTTTTTCACACCACAAATAGCATATGAGGAACATCAAAGCCCTGTAAAACAAGCAAACTAACTCATCATGGAATGGTTAACCATGGAATCAAATACAGAATTTTCTGAATCCCTAAAAACATGGTGCAAAATAGCTACTGCACCATCGCTGAACCACGAGGACGACAAATCCATCCCTAGACCCCAATATTGACCAAAAAGTCACCAAATCAAACCAAAGTTTCCTACCCTAACTACTGTAATTTTTAGAACATAATAAAATAGGGAGAAAACCCAAAGGGAAAATGAAGAAACTAAGAAGGAATCACTTACCATGAAACATATTGAAGAAAGCACCAAAACTAAAAAAGTATCTAAAATTGAAAATAGCCTACCATTATACGGAGATTTGTATAATGTGGAAGAGATACTTTAAGAACTGTAATGGGGGGAATAATGTGAGAAATAAAGGAGTTATGAAATAATCAATTTACCTCTTCAAATCTGGGCGATTTGAGAAATTCAGAGCATTTTCATCCTAATTCGCGATGAAACCGAGCTCCAAAGACGGGGATTATAGACTGGGGGCGCGCCTTTGTTATGTGGACTTCAGAGAGAGTTAGAATCACCTAAAAAACATAAATATTAAAAGAGATGTTAAATAATTAAAAAAAATTAATACATGAAATGGGATTTCTGGTATGCCCAATCCCTTAAATAAAAACCCAAATCCACCTTGATTATGGATTCCTAAATGGTCCCAATTAATATGATGGTGTTACTAGGTCAGGGGATGACAAGTAGGAATTTGAATGTATATAAATGTTGGAAATTATGGAGATATAAAAGAATAAAAATTTATTTTTAAATCTGCAATTTGCGTCACGGTTTGGCCCATTTCATGAAAACTCACCCATTGCTCCATAAAAGCTTGTGAAACTCCCAAAAAAAATATATGAATGGAAATTTATATGAATTTGACATTAAAATAATTCATGTATCTAAAAATTCTTTCCTCCATGAAATCTTTCCATCCCTGGAAAGCCATTGCAAATCCAGATACAAAGAAAATCCAACCGATAAACCCTGATGTACTTCTTTGCCGAACTTCACCGTCAAGGGAAAAAACACCTATAGTGATCAATTAATGAAGGATTACTCTCACAACCAAAACGTACACCACCTTCCTGAAATGATAAGTATCATTAATAATTTCTCCCAAAAGAAAAACCCTCAAACATTATTTGAACAAGAATCAAGCAATTCACCCAAATGAACAACAACTTCAAACAAGGTGACACTTACCATACTTTAACTAAACCATTGGATTCTCTCCAATAACACCATTTACTCAAGGATGATGTTGGTATCTAGATAGTTCCTAAACAGAATATCTATAACAATTAAAATACCATGGTTAAATCTGAGTTATTTGTATGGGGGGACACAAATAGGCCCCTCACCATAATAAACAACCTATAATTTTTCAAGACAAAATCAGTACACCAAAAAGGTGAGGCATGAATGGACTCCCTAGTACAAAGAGTAGAATTCCATTCAAAATTTACAAATAAACATACATGAGAATCATAGTGTGTCTACCCACCATAGAACGAACAATCTTAACCGTCCAACATTCGCCAGCACAGAAATATTCAAAAAATTAAATATTTGGGAATAACTCACAATTACTCCGCACGATTTGGGAAACTATGCATGAACTATGTAGATCATTCTTTCTACATGTCTTCCTAGAACATGGTCACTTCTAAACATGAAAAAACTATGTGATCAGCCTGTCTTTCCAAATTTCAAACCATTCTCTAATGACTCAACAGAAACCACTGGGGGAGGGAATGACATTAGGCAATGACATGGGTACAAGGACCTAAACCTATTTCCACCAAACGAGCACAACATAATAAAGATGATAAACCCAAAGGTTTCTACTCTTACTATCATTCATACTGGGGATAATACATTCTACAAGGGTTTAAACGACCCTGGGATTTCCCTTCACTATGATCCTGCTTCCCTCTGAGACCTATGGCTAGAGCTATAATGATTGAAACTTCTTAGAACTCGCCGATAGGATTTGGAAACCCCCTAAATGAGAATTATTCTTTTGGTGCCACTAAAACTACACTAAAATCCTCTATAAGATTCCCAAGACATAACACATTCCAAAATCACTTTACCCTATCTCGATATTTCACAAAAACAAGGGCTTAGAAAATTAAAACACATCAAACCATGTTTCTTCAAGTGAGAAATATTATAATTAATGAACACAGATACTCACCTTCCTCTAAAATTGAATATTTTGATGTTTTTACAAGGGATAAATTCTCCCAACATAACAAATAATCTCAATGGATTTTATGACTTGCACCTTTACAGTTAATCGAGCACATGAAATCACCAAGCATCACCGAACATGACCATTGTGATTGATATAAACAATGCACGCAGAGGGACTTTATACAACATCCCCAAACAACTCACTATTCTAAAAAGTGTCCACAATATCCTCTCGTGACCAGATTTCCCACACTGGTAGTTCAACGTGAACCCCTTCTTCGAAGAGACTATGAAGGACCAAGACGACCTCTTAGACACCATCCATATACTCAGCCATGCTAACAACCCCGATGACTTCCACCATCAGAAAATCATGAAACATAAGAGGATAAAGTCTCTTTTAACCTTCCATGATCTTCCTCCAACTACAAGATGATACATAAAACCAAGAATGGAATGGGTTTAGACTCAATCTAAGAATATCAACAAAAAGACTCCTTATATTTATCAACTGAAGGGTCTTCAAATGGAAAAAACAATTCGGGTTTCACTTCAATTGTGGACTAACCCTTAATGGGGCCTAACTTATCCAATGATTTTACCCATGGTCCCATCCATGATGGTCCATTGGTCATGATATACCACAAACCTGATCCAACCACATGAAAGGAACCACTATAAAGGAATTCCAAAACATTTCTCAGAATAGACCACTAACCGGCCCTTCAACACAGCTTACTAACAAAACACAAACCCAAAACACAGTACAAGTGTGAGGGGTTATTGGACTCAAAAAATCCCACAACATCTACATTTAAAGAATCACATAATAAAAAAATTTCATACAAGTCATAAATACATCATGTTTCTCCTTTAAAATCATCTTTTTTAAAATAAAAGGTTCTGCGGTAAGTTTATCCACCAATGATACCACATGGTCCTCACACATGCATGTTTATGTGCCACACTAGGCACCCACCTCATATCCATCCTGGAACTCATCCATCAAAGCCATAAATTATCCATCATCCCATATAACACCATGAATGTGGTCGATCATGGAAATAACAAAGGTTAAAATAATTTTTTTCCACTTTTCAAAACCAAAATAGTCAACCAATACCTCATTTTTCTCAAAACCGCTAACCATGAAATCAGTCCCCAATTACATATTACCACAATTTTTAAAAAGGAACAATTTTTTAAATGAAAACTCACTTTAAATTCATACACATTAATTTCAAATCATCTCATCCAATTAAAACACCTCTCAACAATTTAGAAAACTCTATTGGAAACACTTTTTCAAAACCAACATTAACAAAACTCTCTTAATTCAAAAGAGGGGAAAACACACCAATTTCCATTACAAATAATTTATTAATACTCAGTTCCACCATTTCACAATTAAAACCCTTCTATATTTATTAGATAATAATTTTAAAAAAAATATTCTTCTTAAAACCATGCCATTTTTGTTTTAAAACCTAACTTCGATGATTTCAAAACTAAAGGACACAAGACAATGCATGGGGAAAATAGATTTATAGGGTGACATGGACATATGGTTGGCGTCCATAATCCAATCATGTCACCATCACAGAGAGTGTTAAAGGAAAATATATCCATCTCCACATGGCTTTCTAGACCCTGCGAGCTCACTGAGACCATTAGCCCAACTTTATTTTCATTTCACCTAATCATAATAAAACCATAAAAACCAAAGGACTCTGAAACGTCCCAACGTCCCATGGTGACTCAAATACCATCATGAGGTGTGGAGATCCAGCACTTTACCCATAACTAAAAAACCAATTCCAAATAATCCTAACTCTAGACTATCTTGATTGTTCCCCAAATAAAGTGACCCAAATAGTTAACTAGAACCTCCTTTGATACCAGTTTGTCACTAACCGAATCTAGTCACCATTAAAACTGACAACTAACCCGGCTAGAAACAAGTCCTGATGGTCATTCCCGATCTCCATGAGCAGGAACATGTTCCCAGATATCATAAAATGATGTTTGGTAATTATTTTCACGAGTTTATAAACATTAAACCTCAAACTCACTCTAAAAAACAAATCTAAAATTTTTAACTAAAACAGCCTTTTAAAAAATTTCATAAAATAATTAAATAAGTTAAAAATATATTTAAAGTCCATTAAAAAGTTATAAACTCAAATAAAGACAGTCCAAAAACCTCAACATGGCATGATATACCACCCTCCAGCCATCTCCACAACACCCCATCACAAACGACTAGTAAAAACCCAAACATTTGGCCCTAAAGTTGTACCCAAACCTGCAACAAAAAAATAAAATATTCTACTTACACCAAAAGGTGTAAACAAGGTGTGATACAATGCCATGTAGGATACCACCACTAATGAAATTCAGGCGATAAACATTCAATGATGAAAAGCATGCATGTTTTCAAAAATATGTAATTTATAGTAACAATTTCTAAAAGATGCAACTTAAAAAAATAATTTTTCAAGTGGGATAATATAAAGAATCAACAATTTAAAAATAAATTCCAATGATAATGAATTTTACATCCAAATATATTGTATGCCTATAGTGAGTTTAAAGGATCTAATGAGCATGTGCAATGGGAAATAACCCCCAATCCCTAGATCGTTCTGGGTCATTGGTACATCATATCTCGGTGTGTGTAACCATCACAAATATCCCTTCTCATGAAAAATACACTAGTAGAGAACATACCCATAACCTAGAGGTACACAATCATCATCATCATAGTTTAGTTAGAGTTGTTTTCATCGATCATGCTAAGCGAAACTGGTGCCAAACCCCACGGATTAACTAGCATTCTAGTACACGTCCACCCAACTAGATACCTAGGCTTTACCTTTGTTCTAAAACAAGTTCAACAAGTCAAGAAATATAATTTTCATATAAAAATATCATTTCCATATCTCAAATTCACCAAAAATCCATCATTTATACCACACATGTCACAAAAGTCCACTTTTCATTCAACATTATTTTGAATATGACTCCCACCAAAATAGCCCCCTGCACTTTTCACATTTCTTTTACACATCCAAAAATCAATAAAAAATTATAAAACCAATCCACTATATTCCGGCTCCCATAATAGCCAAGTCACATGTTACATAATACTAATTTCTGTATGAAAATCAATTTTTCACATCACACTCACATAAAAGATCCCACATCACTTTCACACCTCTTACACACTTTAGTAAATCATTTATACATTTTTATAAAACATTTCAAATATGGAACAAATCACAAAACATACCCATTAACATTTAAAATGCAACATTTAAAAATATACACTCTCCCAAATAGTTTTACAATATGGTTTCAAAACTTACATAAATCATTAAATCATTCAAATATTTCATAAAACAATTCTAAAGAGTATACCCAATCGTTGCTCATAAAACCCATTTAAAAACCATATTTCAAGGAAAAAACCACACTGAAACACTACCAATGTAGAATTTCAATCCCTAGATACATTTATAAAACTTCTTTCAAGTGTGATAAAATAACTATGAATAATACCGAGAATGATACAAATGAAAACACCCATTTTCATAAAATGCTCTCAAGATGTATAACAATGTATTACACACAAAAAATATTCAAAAAACCCTTTTCCAAGGACCACATGACACTAAGGAATAAAAAATATATAATTTTCATCCCATTTAAACAACTATTAAATCAATTTCATATTTTATAAAACTACCACAAATGATATTACATGTGTTACATTCAAAAAGTTTCCAACTTCAACAAAAAAGTAATTATAAAATTAAATGCTTAACTAAATACCAGAAAAATTGTTTTATCACCACACACAGCATATGGAGAAAATGAAAAACATGTAAAACAAGAAAACTGACTCATCAAGGATTGGTTAATAATGGAATCATCTACCTACAATGTTGACTCCCACAAAACAAGGTTCAAAACTTCAACCGCACCACTGACGCACCACATGGAACATAAATCTAGACCTATATATCAATATTTGACCAAAAAGACACCAAATAAATCTTTTGGATCGAAACAGAACTTCTGGAAATTTTAGAACATAATGGAATAGGTAGGAAAGCCTGTGTGAAATATAGAAAACCATGAATGTATCACTCACCTTGAAAAATATTGAAGAAATCACAAAACATACACTAGTATCTGAGTTTTAAAACATCCAACCATTCAATAGATATTCAAACCACGTTGAATAGATCACTTTTGAACTGGAATGGGGAGCAAAGAGTGAGAAATGAATGATTTATGAAATAATCAATTTACCTCTTTAAATCTAGACGATTTGAGAACTTTAGAAAAGTTTCGTCATAATTCACGATGAACCCGATCTCTAAAGAGGGGTTGATGAGAATGGGGGAACACATTGGGTATGTGGACTCAGGGGGGGAGTTGGAATCATCGATAAATGTTAATATTTAAGTATATATTAAATAATTAAAAAATATTTTTAATGTAGGAAATGGGCATTCGAGCAGGCCTAATCCCATAACTATAAACTCATATCCATCATGATAATAGATTCATAAATGGTCCAAATTAATACTGATATGCTAATAGGTTAGGGGATGACAAGTAGGAATTGGAATTATTGAAAAATGTTGAAAAATTAATGTGTTATAAAGGAATCAATATTTATTTTAAAATCAGGAATTGAGCTCATGGTTTGGTCCAATTCATAAAAACTCATGCATTCTTCCATAAAATCTTAGGAAACCACCAAAACAAATAATTAATGGAAATAAAATGAAATTTAACATTAAAATATTTAATTTATGTGTCATCAAAATCATTAATACCAGATATAGAAAGACTAAGCACCGTAGCCACAACATTGTATCACTGTCCAGCATCTCCTTCTAGTATTCTCATGATTCTCCTTATTATCAACACACAAGAGAGATGGTTCACAATGAACACATATATATACAATAATTTATACAAATTCAAGTCACAAAACAACAAATTGGTTTGAAAATTATTCCTTGTATCCATGGGAGAATGATGAAATCTATTGTGTTCCATAAAAAACAATGTACAATGAGTTAGAAGGATTATCTCATTTAAAAAATTGATCCCATAGTAATAGAAGAAGTACAAAAAATTCCATATTCTGATTACTTCATCTCCATTTTCTCCCTCTAGATTATTATTTTTTGGCCATTGACTTCCACCTTTAAGACTTTAGCCTCTGTCACCTATATTCTCTCAATGCTTATCTTTATGAAAACACATCCATTTTCCAATATCTATCTAAATTAGATCATTAAATATTACAAAAGATGGACAATAACACTATATGTAGTGGGCTGAGTCAGTCATCCAGACACCATTTCCTTAAATAATTATTCGGTGACTTTCCATTATACCATGAATCCTCTAATTTCTAAGAGAATGATTGCATTGAAAGAAACTGCTTCGATAATTGTGCATGTTTCCTTTTTGTCAACAATGATATCTTTGAAAATACTTTTTTTGTATAATATATATGGAAAGAACCCATTTATGTTCATCAGTTACTTCGTGTAAGTCATAAAAATTCACACATTGGAAAACCTATTTTGGTCATTTTAGGCTACCTAAAGAAAACCATTCTGTCTACCTCTTTATATCATCAAGATCAAGATCGGCTCCCTAAATAGATGTGTTGGAAGATATACCTTGGCATTTTTTTCCTCCAACTCCACTATTCTCTATACACTTAATTCATAATCCAAGTATTTATACTACATCTAGTGAATTCACACCATTAAATGTGGAAAATCTAGTGCCAAATAGTAGTGGGAGTTCTGGAAGTCAAACAAAACTCCATATCAAGTAGTATAAAGTGTTGAAGTTCATTACTTTTTCCGTGTCACTAATGGATGAAAGTGGATAATTTATTCATGGACGTGGAAAACAAATTTCATCAAATTCATCATTGTGTAAGAGAAGGCAATGTTCACTATTCACCAGGAGGATTTGTTCAATGCAACAAATGATACAAGCAACCAGAGGTTACGCTGGAGAACAGAAGGTCACACATGAAATAAGGAAGGTTGTGTTGATTGGATGACCATATGGGACTACTATATATAGTGAGATTGGCCCACTTGTGCAATGTGTAACGATCCAATGATGACTAAGAGATGAAAAATGATTTTTTTAGGGATTATGGGGGTGTTATGGTTTACCCCCTACCATATATCAGCACAAAATCAGTGCCTTCATTAATTAGTGCTTAAAAGAAAGTGCTGAAAAGTGATGATAAATTCTTTTATGAACAATATTATTAATATATATATATATAATATATTTATATTCAAAAATAATTATTATTTATATACCTTAATTATGTAATATAGGTTGATAATTAATATAAATAAAATATATCTATATTATTATATATGTGATATATATATAATTTTAAAAAAGGATTTATATGAATGTAAAAAATAAATATATATTTAGAAAATTATAATATTATATTAATATTCTTAAACATTAAATTTTTGTATTATATTTATAATAATATAAAAATAATTTTTAAATATATTTATTTAAAATCATAATATATATATATATATATATATATTTAAATATATATATTTCACTAATTAATTGGGTTAATAAAAATATATACATATCTAGTGAGATAATGACGATATTCATGGATATGATTGTCCTTACTTATGTTAATATATTGATGCATAAGTATAATTTAAACTATATGTTCATAACTCTTTGTATGGACATAATGTATTTCTTAGTTCCAATGAATTGGGTCAATAATTATATATATATATATATATACCATGATATAATTATGATATTCATGCATGTGTTAAGTATTCATGACTCAAAATGTTCATTTATACATTGAACCCCATATTATTAATGATTTCATATATGTGACGACTCATTTTTTATCATCAATACTTTACTATGTATGATTAATTCATGTTATATCCAGGAACTTATTATGTTCTCATAAATAGTTATAAAATGAAAATATATATAATTATTATATTTATAATTATAAAATTTTAATTGCTTATAATCAATTTAATAATATATTTATTTATAATTATAATTAAAAATAAATAAATATATATATTTAAATAGTTAAAAAATTATAAAATATATTTAAATAATAAATATAGAAATTATATTTATAATTATATATATTTCTATACTTATGTAAATATATTTAATTATATAAATGTGCCAAAAGTGTTGTGGACCCGGTGGCATAATTATATAAACATATTTATAAATATACATAAATTTTTTTAAATATATTTATTTAAAATTATAGAAATATATTTACAATTATGTAAAAATAATTTTAAATAAATATATTTAATTTTTATAGTAATTATAATTTAATATATATATATTTTAATAAATCTAAAATTACATTAAATAGGTTTATCATAATTTTATAAATATATTTATTTATATATTATAATATATATATATATATATATATATAATTATAAATAAATATTTATAAATATATTTAGTTGTAATTATAATTACAAATAAATAAATTTTTATTTTTTATAACTTTAAATATAATTAAATACATAGATATTTAAATAATTAAAAATTATAATAAATACATCTATTATAATTTCAAAAATATAAATAATTTTATATTAACATACAAATAAATATATTTATATTTATAATTATATACAAATATTTGTAAATATATATTTATATTATTATAATATAAATTTGAATATATATATATATTTAATTATAATATATATAAATATATATGTATATTTAAATAAATATTAAATAATCGTAAATATCGTTCTTATATATAAACTTTTAGAAATATATAAAATTCTGTAAATATATTTAATAATATATAAAATATTTATAAAAATAATTATTATATATATAATTATAAACCAATATATAGTAATATATATTTATAGTTATAATTAAATAAATATATATTTATTATATAAAATATTTTTAAATTATAAATAATAATATAAATAAATTAAAATGATCAGATTTTTATCATCCCTAGAATTGTAGTGGAGATGAAGAGATGTTTTATCAATGCAATCTATTTTAGCGCTGATAAAATTTATCTTTATAAGCCTTTTCGGAAAGCATTTATAAAATACATATATTTTCCTATAAAATGAACCATATCAGAGGGGTGTCTGTACTCGCGCCTTGAAGCTAGAGCGAAACACAAACCCTACCGCGACTTCCAATGTTGTCACTAGACCCTATTACTATCATCAGTCGATATTCCTGATGAATCGTTCTCTCAAAATCTACTATATGTGCTCAATTTACCTTGTTAGCAACTCTGACCACACTATTTCTTCTATCTCACCTCATTGAATCGTGCGTTTTCACTTCTTCTCGACGAACTGAATAAATAGTCCCCAAAAAACCATCCGTATTTTATTTGGTATTTTAGATCTATCTGATGGTCGAGATTGAAAATGTGTCTTTGTGCATGAGCTCAATTACCACATGTGCTAGGTTTTCGGCACCACACAATGAATATAGTTTTCTTTTCATTAAACGAATCACTCTAAGAGTGAGAAACACTGAATATGAGGAGTGGGTTTTTAGGGTCGATAATGTTTTTTTTCTATGATTTTGTTTTAGAATTATGAATTTTGGTGTATATTCAATGTAGAGAAGATCAGGAAGAGGAGACCAAAAAATGGAATGATGTAATTTAATTATTGGTGTTCGTTGTTTATGTCCTTATCCTTATCTATCATATCCTCTTATTTTATCTATTCTAGGCATTCTATAGACCAAAATCTAACGTGTAGGGATAATAAGTGAATCATTTTTTCCTTGGGACTAGCAGGTGAAATATCTCTCTTGGGTTTCATGGACTCATTTGGGGTAGAGTTAGTGCTACATTATTGAATGTAATGAGTTGTAACTAGGTTTTCCCAACTCTTTTATCTTTCATATTGGATCAGCTTATTTCAATGTATTTTAGTTCATTTTATACATATAATAACAAAACTAACTATGTTAGCGGAATCCATAGGATGAAAGAACGTTCTTCTCTCTATTTTTTTTTGAATGTTAAATGTTTTTATTTAAAAAAACATTAGTTTTAAAATTATTTTCATCTTCCTTGTGTATAATGTGTTTATTAATTTTCTTAATAACTTTTTTGATGGAAGTGTGTAATTTTAAGATTTTTTATGGTCTTTAAAATTAATTTCCAATAGTTCATAATTTTTAAATTTAATTTCTAGTAATAAATGATATTCAATGTGTTGATAAAATTATTCAAGATTCATTTTCAACCAAAAATTACATTGTATGAAAATTGATTTTGAAAATTTTCAATATGTTTAATGTCTATAATGATATATTTTTCTATAATTTTAAATTTATATACTTTTATAATTTTTAAGTATATTATATTATACATATATAATGTAATAATAATTTTTTATTTAATATTTATAATTTTATAGTTTTATTCATTTATAATTTTATATACATTTATAAATTTTATAGTATATCATAATTATATATATATGTTAAATAAAAGAAATTGTAATTTATATATATATTTACAGTTTTCTAGATATATAAATTAATATAAAATTATTTTTAATTAATTTTTGATTATTATTGTTTTACATATTCAGAAATTTTAATTTTAAATATTATAATTTTATTCATATATGAATTTGTAATACTATATATCTGTATAAATTTTTTATTCTTTTATAACATAAATTCAATTATATATTTTCTTATAAAAAATATACTATACAATAAATGAAGTGGATATTGAACTTATTGCCTTTATTCTCATGCAGATTTATCTAAATAAATAATGAGGGAAAATCACTGAATAGTAATGGAAAATAATGAAAATTTACCAATAAGAATATTATCTCAACCAATAATATTCTAGGGTAATAATTTAGTGTTTAAAGATGAGAGAGGAGGTTAATAATTGATAACAAAAAACAAAAACATACTAGTATAGTTTTTATGTATTGAGTAAAAATATTCTTCAATAGTTAAAACACATGGATAACTAATCAAATTCTAGAAATTTAACTATTACGATGTGCACACACATCAAATTCCAAAAAAAAAAGAACATGAATGAATATCCAATTTTAATTCAGCCTTCAATTGTATTCCCAACTTCTTCCAACTAGAGGTTATTTTATTTATGAGAAGATATTATTATTATTTAACTGTTTTAATTCTAGAATTCTAAAATCCATGTGTCAGTATGATGTATTCTTCATACTCTTTCTAGTTTCAACATGTAGTAAAATTCTCTACATTATTGATCACCAACAATAATTTATAGCCAAAGAAACCTTATCGATTTTTGGCAAAAATATAGGTTTACTTGATTATCCATATTCTGTAAACATATAAACTATTCAAAAAATAGTATGAAACATTTTATTTCCCCATAATTCATCAGACTCATAGAAATCCCTTTTTGAAAATATCCAACTCGAGTTATAATAAACCAAAATTGGGAACCTTATCCTTAACATAACACTATATTCAACTCTTAATAAATATATATTTCTAATCACACCCAAGAAAATTATTATAAGTAACTATATCCAATACATAGGAATCCCATAATGACCACAATCTTAGAAAATGTGGAATAATGTTTAATCCCATTATAAATCCTAAAACAACATTGCATAAAAAATCACCAACATGGTTTAAATTAACAGATTCCTCCCAAACTGCATATTCTCTATGATTTGGTGTTACCTTTTATATGGAATAGTCCCAATCAATAAAATGAAATTATAACTGTCACCCTCTTTATCGTGTTCTCTAGACTAGTGTTTATTTCATTTTTTTCTTATACTAAACCCCCCTCACTACTAGATGAACATAAAGGATATAAAAACCATCGGCAAAGTAATTATTTTATTTAAATTAATTAACCATTTCCTTAAATGCATGATTAAATTATTTGAAACATTAAAATGTTGGGTTCCACTTATTTTAAAGGACCCTTTTAATTATTTATTTTTTTAAATATTAATATTACCAAATCAAATAGGATGGATATGAATAGTGAAATAATAAAAAGGATTCATATGAAAAAGAGTATGAATCTGGGGTGAATGATTTCATAAATTTTTTAAAAGTTATTTCATATGACCCTTATTAAATCCTTTGTCTGTGATTAAGTTGTTTTTATTTAATAATAATTGGTCCATAAGAGTAGGATGAAAATGAGACATGTCATGGAATTGATCGAAGTTATAAGTGTTGGAAATAACAGCGGCAAAAATAAAATATTGCTAGTGATTGGGATAACAGTACATTTTATGGATTGTATGATATGATGAAAATTGTGGATAATGAAGAATACCATATCAAGAATGTGAATATGTGTGTGAATGGTGATGATGATCATATTGAGTAAATTATAATAGCAATTGAAGATGAACATCATGATTGTAAAAAATTGTATGAGAAGTAAAAGAGTTGTGGAAAGATACCATTTTATGTTAGCTATAAAAAATATACAAAATTTTTAGCCATACTAAAGTAATATAATTTAAAGGAGGAAATATAAGGAATAAATCTAGTTTCAATAAACTACTTTCTATCATGAATGATATTTCCCCAAAAGATAATGTGGTCTCTAGTCGATCATATGATTCTCAATGAATTCTACCTTCAATGGGTATCATTTATCAAAGAATACAATATTTTACAAATGAATATTTATAGTTTGTCAGGGAGAAAAAATCAAATTAATAATTACAAAAGTGCGGATATTCTTGATACAAGAAATTTGAATCCAGTCTTATGATTGATTTATGGTACATTCCAATCATTCCAAGGTTTACACACCTATGTAAATGTTAGGAGACTGCAAGCCAGTTGATGTGGAAAATAGATACAAGAAATAAAAATGGAACACTTCATCACCTAACATACTCTCCTCAAGGGAATAGAAATGATCAGAGTATCCTAAATTTAGAAATGAGTCAAGAAACCACTGACTTACATTATCAATATATGGAGTGAATCCTTTCAGTTTTCAACGTATCACTGATGGTAACTGGATTGTTATGATGATAAATCATAACTTTTAGTTGTCTTTATTAATGAAATGAATCTACAAATTTTCATCTATTCTTATATTAGGAACAAAACTACCATATAATTATATTGATGTTTATTTTTCTCCATTAATCAATGATTTGAAATTATTATGGGATTCAGGTGTTACGTTGTATTATGAATACATAAATATAGATTTCACATTGAGAGCCCTGTTGTGTGGGATGATAAATGAATTTTCTATTATTTCATGATATAAAATTAAAGGAACTCACGTGAGTATTATTTTTTGAACAAGGTATATAGTCAATTAGGTTGTGTTATTCATCAAAGACTGCCTTTTTAATACATCATTGATTTCAACACTCACAAAATATGTACCAATTTTAGATGAAATAATTTGATTTGTGTTGAGAATAACATACGAAACATCTCAACTAATTGGTGATATACTGATTAATAATGTAATAGATACAGACACTAATTTTGGTAAAACTTTTTTGAAAAACATTTTGAAAACCAATTGGAAAATAGAGCTTTTTTGGAATTATAGTATTGGAATTATCTTTACGTCATACATTTTCTTGATGTTATTCATGATGAAAAAAATATGTGACAGTTTCATTGGAACATTATTACAAGTAACAATCATAAAAATGGATGGAATTATGTCTTGTTTGGACAAGATTTAATGGGAATACCAGAAGATTTGGTGGCACATAATGGTGAAAAAGTTGAACTTTTCTTTCTCTTACCTCTTGCACTCTGTCCAAGTAATAGAGATATCAGTTTTTAATCATCTTAAATGTAGTAAAGGTTCTGGATGGGTATTAATGGAATATGAAGAATTCCACATCAATGTATTATTAAAAGTTAATGAGTATATATTCACATAAAAATAATATTTTGATGTAAGATCTAATTCATATAGATTTGAGATTAACTTTTTCAAAAACATTTCAATCATACATTATCCAATATCTATTTATTTTTCAAAGATATATACAACAATGTTATAGACCATATAAAATTTTAAGCTATGTAAATGTTAATTGATGTCATCTTTTTTGAATTGGAAATGTTATTACTGCTAATAATATATGATACAATGGTTCACATGATGGTTCACTAGGTGAGAGAGATTCGAATATGCGGTCTTATAAATTATAGATGGATGCATACCAATTGAATGGTATATGATGATTTTGTAAGGGTATGTCAAAAATTGAAGTCATCTAGAGGGTTTTATTTGTTGATCAATATATTGTTTAGGAAGTAATTGAATTATGACCTGACTACCAATCTGGTGTGGAATGCATTGGTCTACCAAAATCTAGTCACATAGGGAAACATATTAGTGATGAAATTCCTCGAGGAGTTGCTGCCACAATCAAAAATATAGATCGATTGAAAGGCCGCCTTATCATTTAACATATCAGTTTAAGAGCCTCCTCATATTTTTACACCCACAGACAAATAATTATGTATTTCAATCCATCAAGAATGAATTTTGGATTTAAAATACACATATTCAACAATTTATAATATGGTTTAGAGACCATATTTTTAAATAGCCAGGTGAAAATTTAAATTCGATTTCATACTGAATTTGATAGATTGATAGAGGAACAAGTGTGTATCTATTATCATAAAATGGTTACTTAATTAATGTCTATAAGTTCTATATGAATGAAAATGATAAATATAGTACCATGTAAAAATTTGGTGTTACAGTGGCAGTAACACACTAATCTTCCACTGTACGATTCTCTTTGAACAATATAGTAGTGTGTGTTATACGCTACTTTGAGATTCTAACACACCACAACTAGTCAAAGTAGTCGTTATGAACATTAATACCCACCTTTTGAAATTTTATAAATTTTATCCCTCAAAGTTGAGTTCATTTTTGGATTTTGAATATTGAATTTATCCTTGGGTAAAATTTGAGTACTTTTCGGATAACTTTTATATTTTGAGGAATAGTGAAAATTACTAAATTTTAATGAAGAACAACTTTTTTAATAAAAATAATTTATAGTGATAAATTATGAAATTGAGTGTTTTTAAATTATTTTTAGAATATATTTTTACGATTTAATACAATGTTGTTCATTTTAATTAATTTCACATTTAAACCGGACATAAACAAGTGTCAATCTTTTGATAGTTCTTATCTCTTAAAAACACGCTTTTTTTAACAACGAGAATTAATTTTAAATTAATTTCTGCCAATTCCGTGTTTTGAATTTAGAAAAATGGATTCCATATTTAGAAATAGGATGTCCAAATTGTGTAAATATGTAACTTTTATTTTTAGACATTTTGAATAATTACATCGGTAAATATTTTATTTACCATTGTTAAAAGTTAAATCTGGTAAATAAGGGTAAAAATAATATTATAATAATAATAAATTACCCTAAAACGTGTCCTAACATTTTTTTGATACATTTCCGACCATTGGAATCATTGGGTCGATTTTGGGACCCCATGGTGCCACTTGTAGGTGATACAGACACTTTATATTAAGAAAGTAAATGTAAATACAAATATGACATAATCATATATCTTTTTGAAAATTAATTTTTACATAGGGTTATATGTGTTTTATTTTCAACTATAAATATTAATTAGAGAGATAAAACGATTTCATATATAATGGTATATTATTTATAATTTTTAGACATTTAATAATTAAATTTATTTATGACACAATAATGATGCTGTATTATCCTTATTAATGAAAGAATCAAATAATTGGTATTATAAAAGTAAAAATAAATAAAATTTGAATGTTTGGATTCCATAAAATAAATTTATTGTTTTATATGACATTTTAGGATTTCTTAAAAGATTTTTTTTGGAATTAAATTTTTTTTAAGACTTTAACAAAAATAAATTATTAAATATTGTCAAAATTGACATAAATGAGTTCTTAAAATAAGTATTATATTGTTAATTGGTATTATAATCCTAAAAAATAAGGTTCGGACAAAGGACATATATCATGATAGGTGTATCATTAAAGGACCACTTGGGGTCTCTTGGATGTATATATTATTAATATTAACTATATAATATAAAAATACAATGTGACATGGTAAATGTCAAACTAATAAACTAAGAGGTAAAACTAACTGATAAGGTTAATATACTGACCCAAAAATATCTTTAATCTATTTGTTGAAATTAATTAGACCCATACCCACCATAAAGTATGAATAATCAAATTAGGAGTCATTATAAATCGAATATGAATTTATTATAAAATAATACTTTATGTGTTTTCTAAAGAGCCCATCCCCCCCTTATAAAAGGACACCACTTCTAACCAATTATTCACACCATCAAAGCCTTTTGGATTAGCCAAACTCTGCAAAAATACCCTCTCAAAAATCCTCACATCATCTTAGTGTCATTATTTTAGTTATAAATCCATCCTAAGGATCCATTTTGATCAATGTCAAAAGGAAGAACCCGAATAAGAGGTAATGTTTTCACCACCCTTTTTCTAGTTCCATTATTCTTCAACTTCTACTTCCATTGTTATTTCCTTTCTAAAATAATAAATCTAGTGTCTTTTATATACTGTGATGTTATAATAAATATGGTACTTTCATATTCAGTTTTCTATCCATCCTTTGAATGACATGTAACCATACGTGTGTACGTACGACTTACCATCCCCACGCCATCGTGTAATTGTTATTCAAAACATTATTATTTTGGATGGGTATTATAATGATGTGTTATTGATGTAAATAATAAATATAACATGAAAATGAATCTATATATATGATATACCATCCAATTATATATTATTTTAATATCAAAAGAATGATATTGTCGCTTGTGCGTACGTACAGACTACCGTCTCCACGGAAGCGATTAGATTCATTCTTTATCGTATCTATGCAATTATAATTATTATATAATGATTAAAAATAATGTTAATGGACTTGAAATCATTAATAATATGAATAAGATACAACAAATCCATAAAAAACATGGCTTGTGTAAATAAAATATAAAATAAAATGAGTAAGTTAACACCCAAAACGATGACAATACTAACAATGAAGTGTTAAAAGATCATATATGATATCATATTAATGAGTATGACTCTTGTATAATTTAATAACAATTATTTAACCATTATACAGGAGGTTAACCTACCATCAACCAAGGAAAAGTACAATGTAAGGCTTTATTTCACAATCTCTTCATTATTCGAGGTTTTTTATATGTAAATATCTACTGAGTCCTCTTTATCATCCACATCCATGTTTTTCTTCAAAATCTATTTCAAAACATTCTTACTATTTTATATACTATGGTTTAAATTCATTTATACCCATGTTTAGTTTTTATATGATGTTTATAAAGGAATCGTTCCGTCATTTTCCAAACAAGGTCCTTTTCAACCTTATCGATAAAATTAAGGTAAATGTTTTTTTAAATTTATACGAAGGGTGTGGCTATTTTCTATCGTTATGAACTCGTAGGAGCTACTCTTAAAATCATATAAGAATATTTTCAAAATAAATTATTTTTTTATAATTATGTGACTCTTAAATGGTTTCAAAATAGAAAGAGATATTTCTCTAAAAAGGGTTTTGATTTCATCTATGTCAACATCCATTGATGGATTTTAAGTTAATTTGGAATTGATTTATTATGATACAAAACATCCATATTGTATGGAATTTTTTGTGATATGTTTGACTATGGATATTATATTTCTATACCATTCAAGATTTATGGTTAAAGTATTGACATTTCATATGCTAGTGTTAGTACGAATGTTCATGATATGTTTAATCCTTTTGATATGAGGAATTTATTGGAGTTACTAGGTGACAGGTGGAGCCCGTTATAGCTCCTCAATGAATCAGTAGGTCTCATGAGACAATTAGACGTGGAATTCGCCAAGGCCCTTTCCCAATTTGATTTATTGTTTTGGATTAGGTCTTAATCATTTTTAGACTTCTTGGAAAAGGCCTTGACAAAATGATTCAGAATGTCCAACATTATACATTACCTCAGTATGGAAATAATATTGATGGTTCATGTGGTCATTCGACTAGTTAAATACTCATTATTATGTTTTATTGTGGCATAATTTACTTAGCTCATATTATTTCCACAAATGTATTCATGTTGATTATTGGTGAAGGTATATGGTTTCAATTATTTACCATGCATAATATTTATGTCATTTTATGATGCATTACTTACCCTTACTGAGAGTTTGAGATCACCCCTTTTCTTATGTTTCATTTTCCGAGGATATAAAGAAGTTAGTTATGAGTGACCTACATGCATAATCTAGGAGGCTATGATGTTTCTATTTAAATATATGTGTGTTTTATTTTTCTTCAAGCTGTAAAGTTGAACTTATGTATGAATCTTGTTTCCCATGATACTAAACTAATCGGTATTTCTAAACATGATCCTTTTTTATCATGAAAATGTTATTTAATAATGCACTGACTCTGGGTAACTAGGGTTGGGGAATTACAATTGGAATCAGAGGATGTTTAGTAAAAAACTTGGAAACTAGTTTAGATAAACTCTGATTAGAGCACATAGCCCTAAGATAGAATTTGAGGATTAATATAGAACAACATCCTATAATTTTGGTATTGTAGTGATTTTGTGAGTTTTACAAGCAATAAATCCCTGTCTGGATATGAGCTGGTAGAGGCAGCTATGGAATAGATTTACCTAGGGTTAAAACCTGAAAACACCGCTTGAGGCTAGACTCGAATGGGAACTGGTTCATGACAATGGGACTTGCTAGACTCTTGGTTACGACACTCCCGAGGGATATGCTTAGGATAATTCTCATTATTCTTATAAACCATTATGAAGGGTTTATTAGTATATAAATCTTCAAAGAAAACATTTTTTATGATTATGGATTATATCCATAAATAGTTCAATTAATGGTAAGTGTTTTACAAGTATGGAATTATGTATTTTGATTCATAAACTGACCTTGTTTATGCCATTGTTTAAAAATGGCGCCTAGTGGAAAGAATGGAAACCTTATCAATGCACACACTCAATGTAGGGATTGATTTCATAATCAAGATAATCATAGTGGAGCTGGTGATGAAACTCGTGCTAATCAGATAATCACCATACTGGGACAACTCACTCAGGTTATAAATAATAACCTTACCTGTATAGAGCACCCAGATCCACAACATGGAGGGTCAATGTTAGATCGCTTCATGAGTCAAAAAGCACCGACATTCAATGGGAGTTCAAATCCATTAGTGTCTGAGCAGTGGATAAATTACCTAGGGAAAATATTCCATGATTTGGGGAGTAGTGAAAGGGAAAAATTTATCATGGCAGTTTACCGACTCATTAGAGATGCTGATCAATGGTGGTCATTGATTGTAGACCCAAAGGAAGATGATCAAGTATCAAATATGGAATGTAGGGAGTTCAGAGAGATTTTCTTAGAAAAATACTTTCCTCATGGCCATCGAGCGGAGATGGAAAGAAAATTTCTATGTCTGAGGAAAATGGAGGATGAGAAAGTTGCTAAGTATGCGGCTAACTTAGCCAGGTTAGCGAGGCATGTAGCAGATTATATATGTAACCCATGAAGTAAGATTGATCATTTTTTATGGGTTAAAACCATTTCTCAGTTGAGCATTATTATCAAAATCTTTGTCATCATATAATGATATTGTCTCGTGTGCTATCAATACAGAAAAGGAATTCTCAAAGAGCTATGACTTTAAATCAAAACAAGAGAAGAAGAGATCTGTTGAACACTCTAGGAAAGGAAATAAAGAATCAGGGAAGAAGGGAAGAATTTAATTTCCACCCTGGGATAATTGAGGAAGGAAGCACCCTGGTTCCTGTTTAAAAGGAAAATGAGTTTTCTACAAATGTGAAAAGAAAGGTCATCTACCTGGGGATTTTAATGGAAAGAAAGACACTACCAATATTCAATTCTATAATTTCATAGATATTGGAAATTATTAAAATGAATTTCCTAAGTGTCAGGGAAAATTACCTCCGAATTGGACAAGGGATCAAGTCCATGCTTATGCAATCACTACTCATGAGATTGAAGCCCTGAAAGACATGGTGACAGGTAATTTAATGGTTTCTTTAAGTTTAGAAAATTATTTATTTGATTCTAGATCATCACATTGTTTCATATCTTCCCATATTGCGAAGAGAATTTGACATTTCTAATTTTATTTAACAAAGGAGTTGTCAGTCAAAATTCCTAAGGGAAGTATCATTGCAACAATGTTTTTTGATTCAGTCCCCATTAGTTCAAATACATGTTTTTTATCTGATGATCTCAACATCGTACCCATGACGGAATTTTATATAATCCTCTGTATGGATTGGATTTTGGACCATGATGCGAAAATTTATTGTAAGAAGAAGGAGGTTATGATTTTTGATAATGATGATAATGAACACCTTATCTTTAGAGCAGAATCGTCACCACCTGATTCTTATCTAGATCCACCCCCAGTAGCTCAACTAAATTCAATTATCATGGATAAAGTGAATTAAAAAACTATGGGTAAGGAAAGGAATGTTCGAATATAGTATGTACCTATTGAGATAGAATATGTTGATGTGTTTCCAGAAGATTTACCTGGACATCTTCCAGAACGAGAAATTGAGTTTTCCAATTATTTAATTACTGGTTCAAGGCCTATATTGAAGACCCCTTATAGAATGGCCACTGTGGAATTAGTTGAACTAAAGAAACAACTAGAGGAATTGAATAATAATGGATTTATTCTCCCTAGTGTTTATCCATGGGGAGCCGTTTTACATTTTGTTAAGAAGAGAGATAGATCTATGAGGTTATGTATCGACTACAGGTAAATCAATTCTATAACAATAAAAAACAAGTATCCCCTACCTCGCATTGATGATTTATTTGACCAAATACATGGAGGTCAATACATTTCAAATATTGGCCTTCAATATGGATACCATCAGTTGTGTGTGAATAAGGAAGACATTCGGAAGACAACATTCCGAACCAGGTATGGGCATTACAAGTTTATAGTGATGCCTTTTGGGCTGACTAATGCACCCTCTGTTTTCATGGATCTAAGGACCTGAGTTTTCAAAGAATATCATCATAACTATGTAGTGGTATTTATTGATGATATATTGGTATAATAAAAAATCTACAAAGATCATGAAAATCAGATGTGCATTATATTGAAGACTCTGAGAAGACATGAATTATATGGGATGTTTAGTAAGTGTGAATTTTGGCTTTAGGAGATTTGTTTTCATGGCCATATTGTGTCTATGGATGGAATATCTATTGATCATTCTAATAAACGATCAATCCAAGAATGGACAACACTGATGATTATAACTGAGGTACACAGTTTTATTGGTTTAGCAGGTTATTATTGACGTTTAATCCAGAATTTTCCCCGGTTGGCTAACCCATTAACGAATCAAAAACATAAATGGGTTAAATATGATTGGAAAAATGAGTCTATAGAATTTTTTGAAGAACTAAAGAGAAGATTATTCAATGCTCCTATATTGAGTCAACCATCAGGGAATAACGAGTTTGTTATTAATAGTGATGCATCGAAGAAAGGGCATGGTTGTGTCCTTTTGTAGAATGATAGAGTTATTACCTATGCATCACGACAGTTGAAAATTCATGAGGAAAACTATCCTAATAATGATCTTGAATTAGATTCTGTAATTTTTACTTTGAATATTTAGAGACACTATCGCTATGGTGAAAAATGTGAGATTTATACTAATCACAATAGTTTGAAGTACATTTTCTCACAGAAAGAACTCAAAAAGAGGCAATGGAGATGGCTTAACCTACTCAAGGATTATGATTGCACGATATACTACCACCCGCAGAAGGAAAATAAGGTGGCAGATGCTTTGAGTAGAAAGGATCATGGATTTTTGAACAAGATGAGAGTTGAAAAAGATCCTATATACATGGATCTAGTAAAGATGGATATGGGAATCACCATTGAAGGTGAAACATCAATGCTTTTTCAAATGGTTTCCAAACCATCTTTCCTATAAAGGATAAATTGTTCTTAGAATGATGATGAAGTGTTTACAAATAAGATTAAAGCTATGAATGATGAGAGACTGAGTGAATTTTTGTATGAAGATTCAATTTTGAAATTTGGGAGGAGACTTTGTGTTCCCGATATACCTGATCTAAAAAGGGAATTATTGTACGATGCTCATAGTTCCAATTTCTCTATACATGTTAGGAGAACCAAAATGTATAGAGATTTGAAGGAACATTTTTTGTGGGACAACATGAAGAGGGAGATTACTGATTTTTTGTCAAAATGTATGGTTTGTCAACAATTAAAAGATAGAAGGCATCAGCATGGTAGAGTATTGCAACATCTTCCCATACTTGAGTGGAAATGGGATAATATCACGAAGGACAATGTCATGGGACTACCAATGAATCCTAGAAGGAATGATGCAATATGGGTCATTGTTGATAGTATTACCATGTCATCACATTTTCTTTCTATAGGGGAAGATTTACCACATGAACATCTAGAAAAAAATACATATTAACGATTTTGTGAGACTTCATGGAGTACCCTTATCAATTATTTCTGATCGTGATCCCTGTTTTACATCAAGATTCTGGAAAAGTCTTTAGAAATCCTTGGATACTGAACATCGTTTCAGCACTGTGTACCACCCTCAAATAGATGAACAATCAGAATGGACTATTCAAACCTTAGAAGACATGTTGAGATCATGCTCGCATGACTTTCAGGGTATGTGGGATCAATATTTACCTTTGGTGGAATTTTCCTATAAAAATAGCTTCCATTCGAGTATTCATATGGAACCATATGAATCATTATATGGAAAGAGATGTCGCACACCAACCTGCTAGGATGATGTTGGTGAATAAAAACTTGTAGGCCAAGAACTAGTGGAGGAAACGATGGAAAACATTAAGGTAATTTGAAACCACATCAAAGTAGCTCAAAGTAGGCAGAAGAGCTATGCTGATAACCAAAGGATGGATTTGGAATATTATGTAGGAGACCATGTTTTCTTGAAGGTATCTCCATGGAAGGGTGTTATATGTTTCGGTAAGAAGGGAAAATTGAGTCCCAGGTACATTGGACCTATAACGCCCCAACCCCAGTTACCCAGAATCGGTGCATTATTACATAACATTTGCAAGAACACAAGAAAGATCACGTCTCGACAGACTGATTAGTTTAGTGGGCATGGAATAACTAGATACATTAGTAAAGTTTACATTACATCATAAAATGAAAACTACAACAACATAGTCTCTATAGTCCAAAATCTTATCCCCTCATACTATCCCTGCAGGTCCTTCATAATTTACTTCTTAACATCCTGGGAAAAATAAAACATAGATAATGGGTGAGCTCAAATGCCCAGTAAGGATAACAACATAGCAGAAACATTCATAAATAAGAATAAACATTTAAGGAAATGTATAACTAAAATAGAATCCTTTTAAACATGAACTTCAACATAGTATGGCGAAAACAAAATGAAATAATGACATTTACTTATTCAATGGGATATTCTACTAATAGAATAATCACATGCAATATCAATAACCACTTTCATAATGATGGAATGCATAATGCCAGACTATCAAAACCACATAGCCAACGCCTCGTGCCAAGACTACAAATAAGATTTTTTCAAGGCCTTGTGTCAAGACACTAGTTTGTCTCATGAGACCTACCGATGCATCAAGGAGCTATAGCGGGCTCCACCCATCACATATTAATTTCAATGCATTCCCATATGAAAAGGTTTAAACATAACATAAATATTCGTAATAAAACAAGTATACGAAATGTAAATACTTCATCCATAAACTATGAATGGTATAAAAATAACACATCCACAGTCAAACATATCACAAAACCGTCAATACAATATAGAAGTTTTGTATCATAATAAATCAACTTCAAATAATCGTAAAATCCGTCAAAGGATGTAGACATTGATGAAATCAAAACTCTTTTTACAGAAATATCTCTTTATATTTTCAAATCATTTATGAGTCATATAAAAATAAAAAATTTACTTTGAAAATATTCGTATATGCTTGTAAGGGAATCTTCAGTGATTTTATAATGGCGGAAAATAGCCGCACCCGCTGTATAAGTAAAAAAAACATTCTTACCTTAATTCTGTCGAAAAGGTTAAAAAGGAACTTGTTTGGAAAATGATGGAAATATTCCATTATAAACAACATATAAAAGACAAAAAGGGTATAAATGACTTTAACCCATATTCAATTAAATATTAAAAAGGATTTGAAATACATTTTTAAGAAACATGGATGTGGATGATAAATAAATCCCAGTAGATTATTACGTATAAACAACCTCGGATAATGAAGAGATTGTGAAAGAAACCCTTACCTTGTACTTTTCCTTTGTTGGGGTATGTTAAACTCATGAATAATGGTGAAATAATTCTTCATAAATTATACAATAATCATATATATTAATATGATATCATATATGATCTTTTAACATTGCTTTGTTAATAATATTTTAGAATTATCGTCGTTCCGGGTGTTAACTTACTCATTTTCTTTTATATGTTTTGTTATGTAATCCATGTTTGTTATGGATAAGTTTTATCTTATTCATATCCAGAATGATATTATGTCCTTAAAAATTATTATTAATCTTAAAATTATAATTATACTTGAATGGATAAAATGGCGAATGAATCTCATCGTGTTCGTGGAGATGGTAGTCCATACGTATGCACAAGTGACAATATCATTCTTTTGATATTAAAATAATATAAAATTGGATGGTATATCATATATACAGAATCATTATCATGTTACATTTATTATTTACATGAATTACACATCATTTTTATAACCTTCCAAATAATAATGTTTTGAATAACAATTACACCACGACGTGGAGACGGTAAGTCGTACGTACGAACGTATGGTGACATGTCATTCACAGGATGGATAGAATACTGAAATATGGTTGTACAAGGTTTATAATAACATCAATATATATATAATATACTAGATTTATTATTTTATAATGGTAATAACAATGATAGAAGAAGTGGAAGAAAAAAGGAACCTGAAAAGCGGTGGTGAAATCATTACCTCTTCTTCGGGTTCTTCCTTTTGATATGATCAAAAGGGATCCATAGGATGGCTTTGTGACTAAAGAACGGCATATAGGATTATTTTAGGGAAGTTTAGAGAGTATTAGGTCAGGGGTTGGCCGAACCAAAAGGATTTTATGGTGTGAATTAATGAGAATGGGGAGTGCCCTTTTATAAGAGGGGTGAGGGGCACCTTTGGAAAAGCTAGAAATATTATTTTATAATAAATTAATATTCGGTTTCTAATGGCTCAAAAGTGGATTATAAAAATTTATGGTGGGTATGTGTTGAAAACCACTCAACCAATAGCATTTAGACAGGTTTGGGTCATTTTATAAACCTTATCTTCTAGTTTTAACACTTAGTTAATTAGTTTGACACTTACCATGTAACTTTGTAATTTTTTATTATATAGTTAATAAACATAATATATACCTCCAAGAGACCCACAAGTGGTCCATTAATGATAAACCTATCATTATATAAGTCTATTTTCCGATCCTTAGGTTTTTAGGAATTCAATATAAATTAATAATATAATATTTTTTTAAAAAACTATTTTATGTCAATTTTGACACAATTTGGAAAATTGATTTTTGTGAAAATCATAACAGAATGATTACGTCAAAAAATTTTAATTAAATCATTCCTAACATGTCATATTAACCTTGAAAATTAGTTTAATTCATCAAAAGGCTCAAATTATTCTTATTTGGGTATATATAATATCAATTATTTTAATTTTTCACTATTATGGTAATTACTGCATCATCAGTGTGTCATAAATAAATTAAAATATATAATGTCTAAAAATTATAAATAAAATATCATTATGTTGGAATTATTTTTAGATTTCTAATGAATATTTATAATCGAATCTATCTTCTGTTTATCCCTATATTAGAAGTGTTTTATTAAATAAACCTTGATTTTAACTCTTTTAACTCTTCTGTGAATTAAATAATAATAAATGTCCTTATCTTATCCAAGTGGACCTAAATGATAATATTTTATTCCTAAGGTTGTTTTTGGACAACATACACTTGTCCAATAGAATTAGGACATGTGTTAGGGTAATATTAATATAATTTTTACCCTTAATTACCATGCTTACTTTTAACTGTGGTAAATAAAAGTAAAAAAGTTAATATTCACCAAAAATAATTTTCATCACATTGAACCACATTTTACCTCTTTATAATAACTGTGTCTATCCGATATTAGAAATTCCACTCACAGAAGCAGTAATATTATTTTCATGAAAAAATCAGTTATTTTAACTACCACTTAGTGGTTTCACTATTCATAAAAAAATGTAGTTTTTCAGAAAAATACCAAAAATTAACCCTGGGCTAAATTCGATATTCCGAATCAAAAAATGAATTCTATTTTGAAAAATAAAATTTATAAATTTGAAAAAAGTGGGTATTACTATTCATAAAGGTGGTTTGATTGGTTGTGGTGTGTCATAACTCGATGTTGCGTACAACACACGCTATTGCATTATTCAAAGAGAAGTGTACCGTAGAAGCATTGGGCGTTACATTCTATTCTACTTCAAATAACTTCATCCCTGAAATTTCTAGAATACTACTACATAAAAAGACTCGGGTGGTTCTTCATTATAACTTTCTCGGGTTCCCACGATGCCTCTTCCATCTTATGGTTTCTCCACAAGACATTTACCAGACGAGTTATCTGGTTTCTCAGTACTTGTTATCTTGTATCAAGAATCTTGAAGGGATATTCGTAATAAGACAGATCAGGTTTCAGTTCTAATTCCTCATAAGTGAGTACATCCATTGGGCCAGGCATGTATTTACTTGATATTTATACGTGGAACACATCCTGAACTTTAGAGAGATTTGGCGGCATTGCCAAACGGTAAGCTACATCCCCAATTCGTTCTAGAATTTCGAAATGTCCGATGTACCTGGGACTCAATTTACTATTCATACAAAAACATATAACTCCATTCCATGGAGAAACATTTAGGAAAACATGATCACTGACTTGAAATTCCAAATCCTTCCTTCGATTATCGACATATCTCTTCTGCCTACTTTGAGCTGCTTTGCTATGGTTTTGGATTACCTTCACCATTTCCATCGTTTCCTCCACCAGTTCTGGGCCTACAAGTTTTCTTTCACCAACGTCATTCCAATAGGTTGGTGTGCGTCATATCTTTCCATATAACTCTTCATATGGTGGCATCTGAATACTATAATGGAAGCTATTGTTATAGTAAAATTCTACCAGAGGGAAATATTGATCCCACATACCCTGAAAGTCAAGTGATAAGGATCTCAACATGTCTTCTAGGGTTTGAATAGTTCATTCTGATTTTCCATCTGTTTGAGGGTGGAAGGCAGTGCTCAAATTAAGTTCAATATCCAAGGCGTTCAGAATACTTTTCCAGAATTTTGAAGTAAAACAGGGATCACGATAAAAAACAATCGATAGGGGTACTCCATGAAGTCTCACAAATTCATCAATATATAGTCTTGATAGACTTTCTAGTGGTATATCTTCTCTTATAGCAAGAATATGGGCTGACTTGGTATGACGATCAACAATAACCCATATTGCATCGTTCCTTTTAGGAGTCTTTGGTAGTCCCATGAAAAAGCCCATCGTGATATTATCCCATTTCCACTCCGCTATGGGAAGAGGTTGCATGACTCTTTCAGAGTGCTGCCTTATGGATTTCACTTGTTGACAAACCATACATCTTGACACAAAACAAGAAATCTCCCTCTTCATGATGTCCCACCAAATATGTTCCTTCATGTCTTTATACATTTTGGTGCTCCTAGGGTATATAGAGAAATTGGAACTATGAGCATCATCCAACAATTCCTTTTTTGGATCAGGTATATCGGGAACACAAAGTCTCTTCCTGAATTTAAAAATTCCATATTCATACACAAAGTCTCTCAATCTCCCATCATTCACAGCTTTAATCTTTTTTTAAATTCTTCATCATCGGTCTGAGAACTATTAATGCTTTCTAGTAATGATGGTTTGGAAAACATTTGAAAAAGAATTGATGTTTCACCTTCCCTGGTTATTCCCATGCCCATATTCACTAGATCCATGAAAATTGGATCTTTTTCAATTCTCATATTGTTCAAAACTCCATGTTCTTTTCTGCTCAAGGCATCTGCCACCTTGTTTGCTTTCCCCGGGTGGTAGTGTATCATACAATCATAATCTTTGTGTAGTTAAAGCCATATCCTTTGCATCATGTTGAGTTCTTTTTGTGAGAAAATATACTTCAAACTCTTATGATCAGTATAAATCTCCCATTTTTCACCATAGAGGTAGTGCCTCCATATCTTCAATGCAAAGATCACATCTGCTAACTCGATATCATTAGTAGGATAGTTATGTTCATGAATTTTCAACTATCATGATTCATAGGCAATAACCTTATCATTTTTGATAAGGAAACAACCATGTCCTTTCTTCGATGCTTCACTATAACTAATTAACCCATCATTCCCTGATAGTAGAGATAATATAGGAGAATTGACTAAAATTCTCTTCAGTTCTTAGAAACATTCTTCACACTCTTTTGTCCAAAAAAATTTATCCCCTTTACGTGTGATTTTTGGTAATGGGTTAGCCAACCGGGAAAAATTCTGGACGAAACGTCAATAATAACCTGCTAAACCAATAAAACTATGTAGCTTAGTTATACTCGTCAGTGCAAGCCCTTCTTGGATTGCCTTGGTCATAGAAGTATCAACAGAGATTACATCTTTAGAGGCAATATGGCCAAGAAAAGAAATCTCCTGAAGCCAGAATTCACACTTGCCAAACTTCCCATATAATTCATGTCTTCTCAGAGTCTTTAGGATAATGCACAAGTGATTTCATGATCATCATAGCTTTTGGAGTATACCAAGATATCATCAATAAATACCACCACAAATTCATCGAGATATTTCTTGAAAACCATATTCATCATATCCATGAATACAGAGGGTGGATTAGTTAATTCAAAAGGCATTAATGTAAACTCGTAATGCCCGTACCTGATTCAAAATGCTGTTTTCGAAATGTTTTCATTCTTCACACACAACTGATGGTATCCAGATCGAAGGTGAATCTTTGAAAATTATTGACATCCATGCAGTTGGTCATATAAATCATCAATGCGAGGAAGGGGATACTTGTTCGTTATTGTTATATCATTGATTTCTCTGTAGATGATACATAACCTCATAGGCCGATCTTTCTTCTTAACAAAAAGGATAGGGGATACCCATGGAAAAAATTAACTGATACTAAATATAATTCACGGTGTGACCAGTAGGACTCAAAGTGTATGTTAACCATTTAAAATTGTCATTTTAGTTCAAAACAAGTTCAACTAGATAAAAACCTACAAAACATACACTCATTGTTATGATAATTTATGAAAATTGTTAATAAGTCAATTTTGATTTGTAGAAAGCAGTTCCTTATCAAACTGATACACGATGTGATTGGTATGACTCAAAGTGTGTGCTTCCAATTTCAAATAAAAATTTAGAAAAAAGAAAAAGCATTATACCAAATACAAAGAAACCGGTTTCTGGTTATTATGATTCTACATTTAAATGATACAAATTTCATCCTTTACATGTATGAATCAATCCCACCTCAGTCTGATGCATGGTGAGACTGGTATAACTCCATTTATGTCTTGTTAATTAAAATTGACATTAATTTTAGAGAAAATAACATGTGACACAATGGAAATGGATCAAATTCATTTTTATTGATTTAATACATTTGGAGAAATATTCATTGCAGTTTTTGTCTTTTATAAATCAATCACTCCTCAATCCAATTCACGGTGTGACATATATGACTCAAAATATCAATTATTAGTTTAAAAATTGATATTTTAGTTCAAAAAGTGTCACCACCTAAAAAGAAATAAAATAAGTTCTAATTGTATATATAATTAAGTTGGTTAATCATAAGTCAATTGTGATGTTTATGAAGTAGTCTCCTATCCAACTGACACATGATGTGAGAAATATGACTCAAAGTGCAAGTTTCTAGTTTCAAATTACAATTTAATAAAAAATACAAGTGACATACCCAAAACTGATAAAAATCATTCAAAATGTTATGATACATTATTGAAATGATCCATAACTCATTTTGATGTGTGGGAATAAGCCTCACCTCAATGTAACACACAGTGTGACTCATATAATTCGATGTGTGCCTATATACTTTAAATTGAAGTAAATTTTAGTAAGAAGAACTACTGAGATAATTAAAACCATGAAAAATCATTTAGATTGTATTGATACTTTTAAAAAACGATCCATACATCATTTGTGAAATTTACTAATAAAAAAACCTCAATATGATGCACAATTTGACTAGTATAACTCTAATTGTATAATTTTTATTTAAAATTGTCATTTTATTAATGTATTATTTTATATTATTGCTCAATTAATTTTTTATTGTATTGTAGACAAAATATTTTTTATTGTAAATGTGGATTCTGTTTCATGGGTTAAGGTGGTTTTTTTGAAACTAATACAATTGGGGGTCTTTCATAGAGGGGATCATTGGTGCCAAATATGATGAATAATAACTGTTTTAAAGTTGTGGATGATAATTATAAATGTAATTATAAAAAACATGTTTTAAATGTATGCTGTTTTGTTTTTTATTTGTGATGAAAAATATATTTCAATTAAATTATATATTTTCTGCATTATGATGTTTAACATCACACTATAGATGGTTGGGTGTTTATTAGCATTACTTCTAGCATTGAAACTAGAGGACCTTTATTAGTGCTATTGAAAATTTTGATAATGTTGACTTTATTGGTGCTAATAAATATGAGAATAGAGAGAATCCCCCCCACATTAATTAAACTATGGACAATAATTCTTTTTAGCAATATTTAAGTTATTTTTGTGCACTTTTGAAGAGAATATCTATAGTAGAGACCAATTGAAATATAAAAATAGAGTCAATTCATTTATTTCTAAGAAAATGATAACTGCTATATTTTGGTAGAAATATATATATTATTTATGGGCAATGATGAGTTGATGTATTTGGAATCCATAAATAAAATACAATGACATATGCAGTTAATAAAGTTGAAAAATTATTCTACCACATTAAAATGACTAAAATGGTCAAAGTATAATTTCTCTTTACCTTGAATGATTGATCTCCCATGATATAATCTATGGTTTTTTTCTTGTGATTTTTTTTGATCCGAAGAAGAATTTGAAGTGATCTACTGTAGATTTTGAAACATTAGATATAAATTTTTTTATCTTAAAATTAATGGGGTTGGAACTGACCACAACGTAAGTGGGGAAATATCTTTTTTCAATGAAAGAAAACTTTTATCAAGGATTTATTCATATGATGAATTTTTCATGAATCTTAATATTTTTTCTTTTAATATTTCATACCAACTTGTTTGCATTGTATGGATTTTCTATTGATATTATATTTTAGGTGACCTTGTTACGTTAATCAAAAAATTAACGTAATATTTATTTTATGTTTTTCCAACGCCATAAACCAAACATTGTATGAAAAAACTCACATCAAATTTCACCCAATACATAGTAAAACTCTTCGATTCACCAACAATTAAAATAATTCACTAGCCATAAAATTTTTTATATTTCATATGAAATATAAATCATTAAACGAACAATAATTATTTAGGATTATAATTTTCATTAAAAATGATAATTAAAATTAAAATCTTATTATTAATCTATTAAAATAAAAAATATCAATTAAATACTATAAAAAATGTGTATAAATGAAATTTTATGTTTAAATATAATAAATAAGAAAATAAAATTATTAAAATTATGAATGATTAAAAATAATTTTTATATATTTTTACATGATGAATATTTATTTTATGGTAAGAATTAAAAAAACAATATTTTTGGATGACATAGTTTTGAGCCTCCCAATGAGTAGTTAAGATATATTTTTGTTTGTTTATTACCTATATCTGATCCAAGTAATAATACAAATTCATATTTATTTAATTATTAAAATTTATTGATATTTTTATGTGTGAGGAAAAAAATTATATTATTAATAATAATCCCCCTTATTTGTGAATGGTAGAAGTCGTGCACTCACCTTCCAACTACCTTCTTCTCACTTTCCGTCCAAAATCCCAAATACCTCTATATTATAAACTCAATGGTCCTTGATGTGGTGTCCACACCCAATTATGGATGGGATTGGGTATACTATTCTTTCAACAAGGAAAACTATTCTTATTTGGTTGGTGTCTTCATCCTTAGTTTTCTACTGACACAACAAAAGTGAATAAACTAGACATTGGATAATTCAAGGGTTGGATAACAGACCCTTGAGATAATTGAGACAACATCATATATAAATCATTACAAAAAACCAATGAATTTTAATATGCATATATATATCATACAATGACTTATATAGCATGAAATAATCCAAATTGGCCCCTCTTCTCTAATCGATGAAGGAACCACGTTGGACTTGGTAAATCATTACGTGTTATTAAAATTTCATCTTTTTTTGTGTGTTTTTCATATCCTTAAAACTAATACACAAAAAAATATTGTAATAGATCCATAAGGGATGAAATAGTGATGGGATAGAAGGTTTTGGGGTGACTGAAAAGTTGAAGGTGGTAAAAAATAAATTTTTAAGCCTAATCCTTGAAGATCTTATTAAGATGATTCCAATAGTGAAAGAAACATAAAAAAATATTTGAAAGGTAGATGTAACACCCCAAAATTTATGTCTCATAAAATGATAATTTTATCATTTTATTTTGTTTAAATGTATTTTAACCGAACAAAATATACGAGATAAACACAAGGTTTTTCATTTAAATAACAACACTATAGTGTTTAAAATACATAGAGATAAAAAGTGTAATCATGATAACCAAATATACCTACTTAAACCACTATTAATTCCACGGGATGAAACCCTAATACAATAATGAGGCCTAGTAAATAAAGGAGATCCCTTGGGTCACTCGAAACGAAGAACATCACCATCGTGATCCGAAAAACTGTACTGCGTATCAGGGGTATAAGAAGCACTATCTACTTCAATTATCGTAAGAATAATACACCGTAAAACAAGTATTTATAAGGAAATAGTCTAGATATTTTTTGGGGGTGACCGATGAATTTCACCATCTATAATTACAGTTTTTGGCCTTGTTTTGAATTAACTGAAAACAAATAAGAACAACATAGATTTCCAAAATTTTCATTATGAATTGGATATTATAAGATAACCTTTAACTATAGTATAATTTTTTGAATTACACTCCGATGATTATGAAAATGAGAATATCAATCAACTCCCAAATGTTTCAAATATATTGTAGAGTTTTCATTTCATAAATAGTGGTTTGAACTATATTTAATTTCATAAAATCAATCTATGTTTTTTATTAATCTATGTTTTGACCCATATAATACAAGTATAAGAATTATATTTCATTTTATTAGTATTTATGTTAAAGGTGTAGTGTTTGAAAATTATTTGAGCTATGATAAAATAATACTTTGTATTCGTTATCCTTATAATGATTAAATATAATCCATTTTTAAAAAGAAAAACTTTCTATTGTTTTAAAAAATATATTACATTTCTTAAGACTATATAATTATTTTATGTTAGTTTTTATAATAAATAATGTGTCATCTAGGGCCATCCCTTCATAGTTGGGCCAAGGGAGGCAACTCACACAAGGTGGTTGTGCCTAGCCCTCGGCTCATGCCAATGTCATCTTGAGCATGGGCATAGGTTCCTCGAAGGGTGCACAAGATCATGAGTGCTTGAGCGTGCCACCATAGGTGTGAGGCTGCGGAGAGGCCTAGGTAGGATGAGGACTATGGTGAGGGAAGGGTCCTGTATATAAGGCCACCTTTGTGGGGGTTGTGTGTTTTTATGTGCTATGTTTCAGAGTATTCAGCTTTTAAAGAGCCACCTTGTTTCCAATGTTTCGATGTGGGACAGGTTTTTTCAAGAGAAATAGGATCTAGACCATCTGATCAAATTCTAATTATATTTGATCTACCCTATTCTTTTTAAAACCTCTGATGTTCTCTAGCATTCAAATCAGAGCCAGATTTGATGTTGGCCATCCAATCCACCTCTAGTCTTCTCCTTCCTGCATCTTCTTCTTCTCCTCTGTGTGGGATTTCACCAGAAACCCTACTCTTACAATGAACTATTTCTCTTTCTACACCAATGATTACTGGTGGACCCTCCTTGTTTACCCTTTTCTACATCTTTGTCACCGGCCTTTTAGTGTGCCTCCAAGGGTTCAGTTTTCTCATTGGTTGCATTTAATGTTTGTGTGTTTTTTGTTTATAAGTTAACTGGTTGCACTGAAGGAACTCTCAGTTTTTCTCCCCGCACAAAGCACAAAAAAATTTCAACCATCCTCCCTCGAGTTCTCCTCCTCCTCAGATCAAATTAACAGATTTATATTTCCTTGAATTTTGAGTTCAAGATGTATTTTTATGTACATACTCGTATATATAAAAGTATATACAACTTGTGGTTTGGACATAAAATCTTCTACAACCAAGTTGGGGTGTCTTGATTTATGAGTTTATAGGGTATTAAAGGATCTGGGGCATGATTACCTCATTCTACTCATTTGCATGCCACATATACATAAAACACATATATATATTCACACATATATACAGACCAACGATTTATCGTAAAACCCTTATGATCAGATTTATGTTGTACTAAAAACATTGAGTTCAAAGTTAAAGAATAATTATATTTTTGTATAAAACTTTTTAATTAGTTATGTATGTTCTTATATATATATATAAGTATATACATAAGGTTATACTTATAATTTTTTATCATAACCCGAAATAAGTATTCATAAAACTGAGTTTTATTGATAAAAAAATTCTATGAAGTATTCCATAATTTATATGGTTTACTTTTATGCCTTTTCATTGTTGTGAGAAATCATATATATACATTATATATATATATAAGAATAATTATATGTTCATACATGTATGTATATGTGGTTTCCGAACTTAAACCTATTCGTTTTTTCTAAACGTGGTTCAACAATGTTTAACTAATAGGATTGGTACTTATTTTTATATGGTTTATATATATATAACATCTCTATTTAAATAAATGGGTTTTAAAAGGTAATAGTTTTGTATGTATTAATATTTCAATAGTCGATAATTATAATTGGGTTTGTTTAATATGGGTTTTATTTATAAAAAAAGAAAATGGATATACACATACTATATATTTGGACAAATACTCATAATTCAATATAGTAATATTTTGTTCTATTAAAAAATATCTGTAATCCTTAAATAATGACATGGATGCGAATATTGTTTTAGGTTCACATGGAATTGTATTATTATGCAAAAAATTTGATTTTATATATGTATGTCATATGTATAACTTGTTTTGGTTAAAGATCCTTTAAAGATATTATCCTTGTTATAATTTCATATTGAAAAACCTTTTCTTCAATTACATGATGTTCTTCAGTATTTTCTCATGGGCATATGATTCTTATTAATCCATTAATGCCTTTGATGAACTATTGTTTCCCTATTTTCAGTTTTGTCTATCAAGTTATGTATATTGGATTAAGTGGTTCTATTTTCCATTTAATTTATAGTTTCAATAAATGGTGCATGAATGGGGCATGTTATAATAATGATGTAAGAAATCAAATTACTCAAAGTGGAATGGGATACAATGAGTAATATGAAATCAAATATAATTTATCAAGGACATATGGGACACCTTGAATAATATGAAATGTGTAAGAAATTATTCTTTTGGTATATCAATTTTTGAAAATACCACCTGTATTGGGGTATGAGTAAAGTATGGACTAGTATTTTTCAGGTTGTGGATCTGTAAAAGGAACCCTCTGAGATAGTGTCCAGTTAGATATGCTCTCCAGGATGGAGTCTTGTTACAGATGCTCTCTGGGTTGGGGTCCAGCTACATTTATCCCATAGGTCTTGGTATGAGGCCTTGACATAGAAGACCTGCATTATACATTCCGTCATTATGTGTATGACAATTAATTTAAAAAAAATAGAGATTTGACTAATAGAATGTCCATGGTAAATAGTCAGTACCAATGAATATTAGAAAAGTAAAATATCATGTTGTGAATTGTGTTTAACACTTAGTAAATTAGTAATCAAAGTATGAAATTGATGTTTTTTCCATTACGTGCAACTCTGGTTATTCATTACTCTAAATGAGAATGTATATAATTGAATCATGAATCCCTGCTATTCGGTTAGCGTGTTTTTAATTGAGTTTTTTTTATATGTTACATGTGTTATATATTTTCATTATGAAAAATGTTTTATGGAAATATTTAAATATTGTTTTCAAAAGTTATTGGTTTGATTTAAAACCCCTTACTAGTCATTTGTATTTTCACCCTATATTTTTGAAATAAATTTTTCATGTAACAGATTTTACCAGAAGAAAAATTTTAGATGTATTTGGTTTCTCAGACCCTGAAACAAATTAAATCCTTTGAATGGGACATGATGTGTAATTTATCAGTTCATGTTTTTATTTAAAATGACACATTATGTTCTGAAGGCATCGACTTCAGGTTTTCTAGGGCAGGGTCCTCACAGTTTGTATCATAAAATTCAGTTTGGATATCTCTAGAAAACCATAACATAAAAAAATAAAAAATTACATAAAAATTTTTAAATATGAGGTTTTTCTATATTCTCATTTGGAAAACAAAGGTACTAGTCTTCTGTCTCTTCCCAATGAGGCCATAGAAACTATAATTCCAATAGCCATCCACGAAAATGTTATAAACTCTTACCTTATACAAATGACATGTAAACACCTCTATGACGTATCCAACTCTCTCTGAGTATATGAACTCCACAGAAGAGCGGGTCTGGGTAACTTATTTATTATATAAACCCAATTTCCATCATTTGAACGATGGTGAATGTACAACTAGGGAATTTTTAGATGCTTTACCGCAACGAATGGCATCCAGTACTTCACTTCATTCCTATAAGCTATAGAAGAGGGAGACCTCCGCGCACCGTATATTTGTCAAGTCTCGTTCTCTGGACATTATTGTCAAGTAATGGGCTCTGACATCATTGAATAAGAAGACTCTCATTTGGTGTAACGACAAAAAGTGTGTACTGATGTCTCTCAGTTATACACCCCACATATCAGACTCTAGAGACAACACAAGTGCACCCACAATATCGAACCCGACTGCTCGGATTTCATTTGGTTTAGGGGGATCAATTGTTTTTAACATGATCTGGGGATTCGTGTATTAGGACACTAGGAAAACCACTAACCCTTACTATTTATGTAGTAGTGGTTATATGATAATACAAATTATTACCATTTATATCAACTATATTTTGTCTGTTTATATTTCTGAATTGGTTTCATAGATTGAACCAAAATAATTAATTTTCAGATGGAAGGACTAACCAACATCCAGTCCATTCTCGTTGAAATACAAGAGGTTATATTGGTCATAACATGTGAGGAAGAGTATCTACCTTTTGAAAACATGTGAAAAATTTGCAAGAAACATAAAAAAGTATGAAATAGTACATACATTCAACATTCATGTCAATAGAATGCCTACATCTACCACCGTATAGCCAATTCTCAACTTGATGAGTATATGGGAAGGGGAATGTACCCTGAAGGTCTTTTCCTATGTTTTACCCAATCCCAAAACATCATGGCCAGGATGAGGTTCCATGATGCTGCCTTGGAAGGGGACTTATGTGTAGATTTCATGTACCAGATCCTGAAAATCAGTATGTATGACCATGCCAATATCATTCAAATTTTTATACAAGAGTCAATCCAAGGAGTTCTTAAGAATATTATCCATTCAGACATTTCTGAACACTCCACATTCTGATCCTCCCTTTTGATTCCTGAGTGCACACGACAAGAGTTTAGCCCCTAATGTCTGAAGTGTGTCTGGGATCAGGAAATAGAAGAACTAAACACCATAATGGGTATTCATCTACCCTTACCTGATGATCAGCTATGATGGAGGATGCGGTAAATAATGTGGGATTTTATATTTCATAAGCTAGTTATGTATAATGAATTGTTAGGACACAATTCATTCAAGGGGGGTAATGTGACACCCAAATACTTATATCTCATATATTGATAATTTTATGCTTTTATTTTGATCAATTTTATTTTTAATGGAACAAAATTATTCAGGTAAACCTAAGTATTATCATTTAAATATGAACGCGTTAGTGTTTAAAATACACCGAGATCAAAAGGGTAATCATGCTAACCAAATTTACCTACTAAAACCCCTATAAAAGCCACGGGAAGACCACATAATACCACAATGAGTTCCAGTAAATAAATTAGATCCCTTGGCTCAGTCAAAGTGAAGGACATTACCATTGTGATCATGAAAACCATTCTGAATATCAGGGGTACATCAAGCATCATCTTCTTCAATTTCCCTAAGCTTAACACACCCTAGGAAATGGTTATATAAGGCAACAACCTAACTGTTTCCTTGGGGTGACCATTGAATTCCAACGGCCATAATTATAGTTGTTGGATTTGTGGTGAAATAACTGTAAACAATTAAGTACAGCTTAGTTTTCCTAAATTTACGTCAAGAATTGGAAATTATAAGATAACATCTAACTATAATATAATGTTTTGAATTACACTTAGTTGATTCTGGAAATGAAGATTGCAATCAAATTAAAAATATTTAAAATATATTACAGGGTTTTCATTTCATAAACAGTGTTTTAAAATATGTTGAAATTCTAATAGTTAAACTATGTTTTTTATCTAACTATGTTTTGACCTCTATAATACTAGTATTATGAATTATCATTCAATTTATAACTATATATGTAAAAGGTTTAGTTTTAGAAAAAAATTTGAGCTAAGACAAAAAAAAATATATTCATCTTCCTTATAATGTTTAAATAATATCCATGTTTAAAAAGATAATTTTCTTGTGGTTTTAATTAATTTAATATTTTCCTTAAGATAGTATAATTTTTTTAGGTCATTTTTATATAAAAATGGGACCACTAGGGCCATCCCATTATAGCTGGGCCAAGGGAGGCAACTCATACAAGGTTTCTGTGCTAATCCCTCTTCCCATGACAAGTCTAACTCGAGCTTTGGTATAGGTTCCCCAAAGGGCGCACATGAGCAGGAACTCTTGAGCACACCATCATGGGTTCGAGACAGAGGTATGGCATAGGTATGCTGAGGACTACGGGGAGAGAGGGGCCATATGTATAAGGCCCCCTTTGTGTGTGTTTTGTGTTTTTCTGAGCAATGATTTTGAGGAATAGGCCTGTAAAGTGCCACGTTTTTTCCCACTGTTTTGATGTGAGGAAGGTTTTTTCGGGTTAAACATGAGATGGGTAGTCGATCCTAATCTCGCGTTCGACATTCATGAAACGCGGAGCACTACCATGTTTTCTAGGTTGTATGATCAAATTTAGATTAAATATGAGCCGCCCAATTCTTTTCAAAACCTCGAATGTGCCCTAGAATTCGGATGGGAGCTGGATTTGATCTGGGTCATTCAATCCACCTCAGATCTTATCCCTCATGTGTCATCTTCTTCTCCTTCGCATGGGATTACACCAGTAACCATACACCTACAATGAAATTTTTTATCTACACCTATTTCCACTAGTGGGCCCTCCTTGTTTCCCATTATTTAAAAGTTCTTCACGAGCCTTTTAATTCTCCATGATGATTTAGGTTTTCCTAATGGGTTCATTGAATATTTTTTTTTTTTTTAGTTTATAAGTTAACCGGTTCCACCGAAGGAACTCTCAGTTCTTCTCCCTTCTCATACCCCCATCATGTTCTAGCAATCCATCCTTGATTTATCCTCCTCCTCAGATGAAATTTAGGGATTTATATTGCCTTGTATGTTGATTTTAAGATGTATATTTATGTTTATACTCATATATATAAATATATATACATCATGCGGTTTGTGCATAAACACTTCTACACCCAATTTAAGGATTCTAAATATTTGTTATTATAGGGTATTAATGGATATAAAGCATGATTACCTCATGCAAATCATTTTCATGCCACATATACATACCATATATATACACACATACATATATCACTATGGGTTTTCTTAAAACACTTATGACCAGATTATTGTTTTACTAAAAACATTGAGTTCAAAGTTAATGAAGAAATATTTTTTTGTTTAAGACTTTTAAATCAGTTATGTATGTTCTTATATATATATATAATTATATACATAAGGTTATACTTATAGTTTTTTGTCATAACCCAAAATAATTTTTCATAAAACTTAGTTTTGGTGATAAAAAATGTTATGAAGTATTCCATATTTTTCAAGGTTCACATTTATGCGTTGTCATTATTTTGAGAAATCATATATACACATTTTATATATATACTAATGTTTATATGTTAATACATGTAAATATATGTGGTTTTCCATCCTAAACCTATTCTGGTTTTCAAAATTTTGTTCAACAATCTTTCACCAACATGAGCAGTTCTTCTTTTGGTTGTGAAATGAAAAAATCGTACGCTAGATTTTATTTATATGTTGTTTATATATATAACATCTCTATTTATATCCATGGTTTTTCAAAAGATATTTTTTTCATGTATTTATATTTCTAATTTCAATAATAATAATTTGGTTTGTTTAATATGGGTGTTAATTATAAAAATAATAAAATAGGTATACACTTAGTATATATTCAGACGCATACACATTAATAATTCTAGTTCATTTTTTCTATAAAAAATTATTTAAAATCCTTAAATAATGGCATGGATGCGAATAATGTTTTGGGTTCATATGGAAGTTTTATATTATGAATAAAATTAGGTTTTATATATGTATGTCTTATGCCTGACTTCTTTTATTTAACGAACCATTAATGATATTTTCCTTGTTATAATTTCATATAGAATCCCATTTTCATCCATTACATGATTATCTTTAGTATATTATCATATGAAAATGATGTGTAATAAGCCATGAATGAATTCAATGAGCTTTCATTTCCCTATTTTCAATGTTATCTTTCAGGTTATGCATTTTAGATTATGTGGTTCCATTTTCCATTTTATATATAGATTCTGTTGATGGTGCATGGATGTGGCATATCAGAATAATGAGAGAAGAAATCAAATTACTCAAATTGGTATGGGATATTTTGAGTAATATGACATAAAATCATATTACTAAAAGTTGTATGGGACACCTTGACTAATAAGAAATAAAATATAATTGTTCAAGGTGGTAAGGGACACCATGAATAATATGAAATGTGTACGTAATTATTAATGTGGTATATGATGTTTTGAAAATACGACCCATATTGGCATCTGAAAAATGTATTTGAATAGTATGTTTTGGGCTGGGTACTGGTAAATTTTATCCCTCTCCAATGGAGTCCGGTTACAGATGCTCTCCTGGATGGAGTCCAGTTATAGATTCTCTCCGAGTTGGGGTCTGGTTACAATTTTCCCCTATGTCTTGGCATTAGGCATTGACACCGAGTTCAAGATTTATACATTCCCTCATTTCATGTATAAAAATTAATAAACCAAATGGATATGTGACTATTATAATGTTTGTGGTTAAGAGCCAATACCAATGAGTGTCACACAAGTAAAATCTTATGGTGTGACTTGTGTTTAGAAAATATTGAATTTTCATTAAGTTTATGAAATTGATGTTGTTTCCATTACACGCACTTCTAGTTATTCCTTAATCATAGCTATTCAATTGGTGCTTAAATATTAATATGTCATACATGTTTAGAACGTTTATATTTATTACTCCAAATTATAATTCTTATAATTGAATCATAAATCATTTGAATTATGTTAGAGTTTTTTTAATTGAGTTTATTTTATATGTTACATTTGTTACAAGATGTCTTCAAGAAAAATGTATTTTTGACAGCATTAAAGAATGTATTCAAATGTTTTGGGTTTTAATTAAAACCCCTTACAAGGAATTCATATGCTCACCCTTTGTTTTTTAAATAAAATTTCATGTAAAAACTTTTAGAAGAAGAAAAATATCAAAAGTAGCTGGTTTCTTAGAGCCTGTACCAAATTCGATCCTCTGAAAGGGACATGATGTGTAATTTTTCATTGCATGTTTATGTTTAAAAGTACACATCATGTTTTTAAGGCACTAACTTCAGGTTTTCTGGGGAAGGGTCCTCAAAATAGATGGTTGAGGATGTTAATTTCATTATCAAACATTGGGTATATAGTATTTCCTTGACGAAGAAGAAGGAACTATTCAGGTAGGTGGGGAATTTCTGGTGAGTTTTTCGTCCACTATTCTGGTAAGCCACATCAGTGCCACATCATCATCCAATCAAGAACATTGAAATTATCTTGGATTCATATTGGAATATTATAGTCCACTTTTATTGACTGATGAGTTTTTTCTATCTATTTTGACCATTCTGGACACATCTATATGGTTTGATTTTAGAATCTCTATTGTTCCAATGGAAGAAAATATCAGTAATATTATTAATCATTCCACATATACTTATGAAATCTGAAAACCCAAAATTAATTCACATTTATAAATTAATGACTTTTTGAAACCATTAGTGAAGATCGCTATGTCCCTTGTAGTAAAACGGAAGGAGTTTTCAACAAATCGTAAATCCATTGAGAAGATGTCAGCCGATATCCCAACAATTGATATAGAATGGATCATGCTAAATAAAAAAATATGTTTCCCTAATCAGAAAATGGATCTACAATACTATCTTCAAAAACATTCCAATGGACATGATGTATCAATTCTATAGATTAAATTTGAAAAATGAAGTATACAAAGAAAACCACATAGAACAAAGAAAACCTGAAATGACAACTTTTGAATTTGATGTTCAAATAAGGGAAACATTTATTAGATCATATGTATGAAATCAAAGGTATCTTTTATTAGTTCAATTGCATTTAAATGTTGATTTATGATGATTTTTAGTTACTATTGATGTTTTTTTCATAACCAAAGACAAGGGACACACTAGTTGTGTCAGTCTGTAATTTAACTCTAGGTGGAACTATAACCGTGGAGATAGTGAAATACAGAATGTTGAATAATGAATACAGAAGGAAAGATGAGGGATATAAACATGAATCATATGCTATTTTTATTGAACTATAGGGGAATAAGAAATGGAAGGAATTATGTAAAGGAATAGAACCCTGTGACCAAATTATACAAATTAAGAATTAATCAAAATATCGATCTAGATTTTACAAGAAGTGAAACCACTTTGGAAACCCGAAAAATTCAATCCGGGGTGTATAATGATGATGGGAGAGTGAGGTAATCATGATGTTAAGTCCAAAAATAATGATGTTGTAGTTCTCAATGTAGAAATTGTTATTGTTCAGGAAAATAATCAGGCCCGTCTTGCGATCCAATACTAAATGTTGGTGATAGATTCTGGTTCCTCCTACCATTTCCCTTTTAGAATATATTTCTCATCCTATTATATATTAGTAAGTTTCATACATATGAAGATTGGAAATGATGGTACATAAATAATTAATTGTATTTGTAATATTGGTCACGCGACTAATATTAGATTCTCGTTATTATTGAAGTATGTGAGAAATGTTCTTGATATTTTACTCAATATGATATTCCCTGAAGTTATTTAGTTTGATGGATATGTCAGTTCCAACAGGGTTGGAAAATGGAATCTTACAAAAAAACGTGGTAATTGAAAAATGAAATATGGATGTTGTTCTTTATCCTACAGATTGCAAACCATGTGGAGGAGAAGTTAATGATTCCATAAAAGATGTTACTGTATAATTTTGGCATAGACGGCTTCGTAAAATAAGATAGAGAGTAATACATATACTCTCCAATAATTATCTCATTCTAAGTCCAAAAGGTACTTATTTGGATACATGTTTTGATTGGATAATGGGGAAAAACAAAAATTTTCATTTTGTGGTTATTTACCATACATAAAAGAAATTGTTTTAGATTTGATTCACACCAATGTATGCATGATGATAAATAAGTCAACTGGATTTGATATTTATTCTGTTAACATTATAGATAACCATTCTATAAAATTATTGGCATATTCCCTAAAAACTAAATATCAACTGCAGGATGTTTTCAAAAAGATTCATTTGATGGTTGAATGTTAAATATATAGATGGATAGAGTGTGTTTGATAAGACAATGATGGAATATATCCTAGTCTAAATTATGAGTATTATATGAGTTTCAATATTAGGATAAAAACAATTCATAACCCAATATACTTAATCATATCATAGTTTTTGGGAGGTCTAATAGAACAATGCTTGAGAGAGTCAAATGTAATCTCTCAATATGAAAATATACCAAGAACCTTTTGGGGGAGGCAATGATGACTGCAACTTATATTATTATCCTTTCTCCATATGTTCCACTGAACTATGAAATTCCATAATGTGTTTGGATATGTAATGATTTTTCATAAAAAAATTGATATTATTTGGTTGTAGGGAATTTGTTCATGTCCTGAAAGACATACGGGCTATGTTTGATTGAAATGAAAAGTGGTGTATCTATTTGGGATAAACACATGATGAATTGAGATTCCAAATATGGGATTCTATCAACATGGGGATTATCATCAGAATACATGCGGTGTTTCATGAGTATCTAATGATTAAAGAGTTTGAGAGGCAAAAAAATGTTGAGAAGTTGCATAATGATTAAATTCAATTTAATCTGAAACAATTGTCACCACACCAAATACCAGCTAGTGAGAGAGATTGAAACAAAAAATTGATGAATCATCACTACCATGAAATATGACTACATCTTCTAATATGTCCCCATAAGATAATATTCGAAAAAATATTGTCCCCAAAAAACATTTCATAACATCCACCGAAGAATGGAGACATAGTTATATATGCTCACTACATGAGTATGTGATGCTCACTGATGGGGGAGATGCATAATGTTATAATGATCTGATCATGAGTCAAAAAAGGTGGAATAAAATAAGGTCAGGCAATAAGAGATGATATCCTTGCAAAAAACAATATATTTTTTTGGGTGGACATACAGAATGGAAATAAGGAACTCAAGAATAAGTGGGTATATATAACAAATGGATAATATTTAAGATCAGAACCATGATAAAAGTATATAATGGTTTTGGCTGGATTTTGTTAGAAGAAAGGTGTTGAAAATGATGAAATATCCTATCTTGTGGTAAAATTTTAGTTTATTAGAGTTGTCTGTGGATAGTGGATAGTTTGAACCAAGAGGTTTCACAAATGAATGTAAAGATATAATTCTTACATGGAGATCTTAATGAGGAGATATACATGGATCAAGAATATGGAATTTAGGTTAATGATAATGAAGACCTAGTATGAAAACAGAAGAAATGTTTATTTGGATTGAAATTGGAACTGAGAAAATGGTATAGTAAATTAGTATAATTCATTAATAAAATGAGAACAAGAGGAAGACAACTAATCACTACATTTTTATCAAATAGTTTTATGACATTTATTTCATTTTATTATTTCATTATGTTGATGATATATTGATTATTAGAAGAGATATCATCATGATTCACTAGATAAATATGGATTTTAACATATATTTTGAATGGAATGGCTTGGGGGATGATACATAGATTCATGTTATAGTGATTACTCATGAGAGGGGGATTCAGAAGATTTTCCTATCTCATGATTGGTACATTGAGAAAGTTCTTGAATGATTCAACATGATAGAGGAGAAACCTGTTAGCAATATCCAAGTGATTCATTTTAGGATCCTGGTTGGTCAATGGACTTCAACAATGGAGGAGAAAATAGAAATTGGAAATGTTGCTTATCAATCCATTGTTGGTAATCTAATGGGTGCCATAGTGTGAACCATACAAGATATTTGTCACACTGTTGGAATTGTTATAAGATTCTTATCAAATCCAAGAATGGATCATTGTAAAATTGTATAATGGATATTTAGTTACCTCTAAGGTACATCTAGTCATTGTTTCTGTTTTATATGTAATAAAACTATTTTAGATGGATACACATTTGCTGATATGAATAGATAAGTAGACTTGAATAAATCCATATCCCAGTACCTGATATCATTTTTAGGGGGATAGATCTCAACGAAGTCATGGATTCAAGAGTGTGTTAATTTAACTACCACAGAAGTAGATTATATCATGGTTATTGATGGCGGAAATGAGATGTTGTGGATAAATATGATTTCATAAGAGCAGGGATAGAGGAAAGACAATTATTCTATCTATTGTGATAGTTAGGGAGCTATTAATTCAACTTGAATCCAAAATTTTAGTCTAGGTGAAAAAGCAGTGATGCGTAGTACCATTGGATATGTAATGTGTTGGAATGAAGATTGTTTACAGTTGAAAAAATCTTCACCAATGATAATAGGGAATACATAATGAATAATGTTTTATCGAACGAAACATTGGACACCTAATGTAGGATATACATTTATCTTCTACCCCAAATAGTTTGTAAGGGGGAAATTTGTTGGGGATACTACCAATTAGTGTGTTTATTGGGGATGGTTCTTCTATAGGTAAGGAGAACCATTATCCTTTGGTGGGTATCATCTACCTGGGATGGAAGCCAACATGGAAGACATAGAGTATCCAGAGGAGGAAGAAGTCAAGGTTAGGGAAATAACTCTTTACATCATTGATTATACTACATCTATAAAACATAAACAAAATTCCAATAATTTTAATATGTGTATTAGATCCTATAATTATTTATCTAAAGATTAATAATAATAAATTTCCCCCTCTTATCTGGTGGACGTAGGCACCTTACGGAACCATGTAAATATCTAGTTGTTTTTATGATTCCTTCCCCTATTTGTTCATTTTTCATCACAAATAACCTCTTCTACCCAACAATAGACTATTATAATACAAGTAGTTTCTTTATTTTTGATCATGGATAACATGTCCAGTAAGTTTTGGTTAGCATCATCTCATTAGAATGATTTCCAGTGAATTCCAAGAATGATTTTTTGGTGAATTAGATAAATGTTTTAGATTTTTAATCTGAAAATGATCTCTAGATGATGATATATGATGGAAATGGCCATATAAAACCATCGTGGATTGTAAAATTCATGAGTGATCTCCTAGAACAATCCTGATACAATGTTGTTTGAGTGAAATACAACGTAACATGTTTTTTGGACCACTGAATAGTGGGGGCTATGGACATACTGGTATCAGGCTTCCCCGACGGATCCACACTGAATAACAACCTGAATTTCATGACCTACTAACAAAGAAACATATAGTAATATTAGAGAAACAATATCAATATTTCATTGCAGGTTATGAAGTCTATATCTTCCTAGATTCTGGTTGTATGGTCCAAAAAAATTAAATATATTACACCATCTCTCCTATAAAATTGTGTGTATTTTATTTTATTTTTTAATCATTGAATAGACAATTAATTAATTTTTGATACACATGACACTACATTTTCATGATTATAGTTAAGGTGAAAAATAATTAATATGTAAATTTAGCTTTACTTGTGAGATATGTTTCATCCCTTAAGACCCTAACTCATATAATCATTAAGAAATAGATGGAATATATTTTTTCTTCTCATGTAATTAAGGACCATGTCTATTTCTTTCAGAATAATAAACCTAAATCACATAATGATCAATGTAGTCCATAGTAAAAAGATTCATTTGAAATATGGTAACAATCAAGTCGCTTATAACATATTATTGTCATGGGAACCATAACATCAGGCATTCCATGAGGATTTAAATATTCTCGTAATTCTGTAGATTCTAAGTTTAAAGAAAATAAATATTTTAAATCCATCCCTACATTAGTTGAAGAAAAATTCCAAATTACTTCAAAAATTCATTCTACTACATTAATCATCAGGATAGTCAACATTATTTACAATGGTTTTGGTGGTGTTCATGGAATCATATTAAGAAATAATGATATGGAATCTTTTCTTAAGGCCCTAGACATGGTGATTTTGAAAGGTTTTGTTATTCATATTATTATAGAATATATTCCTTCTTATTTTGGTCATTTTTACGATCAATAATAATTTTCAATGGGAGTAATAGAAAATGAGAGGGTTAGTAAACATGTCTGATCAAGAAGAAAAATGGTTGTCATAAGAGTCTCCTCAAAGTTCACATTTGACTATTCAAGGGAAAAAAGATAAAAATGTATAGTAAGGAACAAAAGTCTAATGTATACAATATGACATGTTACATTATCATGATGGGATATTATTTCTGCACCAAGGCCCATGGGTCACAATAGTATCACATTCTTGAGGATAAAAGACATAATAAGAATGAGATAACAAAATTTATAAAATAGATAGAAAATAAATCTAATGTTGCTAATTATGTTTCATATTAATATTTTCCTGAAAATGTTCCTTTAAATAAATGGTGGGTTGTAATTTTTGTTTCTATTCATATAACTTCACCTTTATAGATAATACATTATATAAGGAGGATAAATAAGGGATACTATATCAATTTTTATGGAAATAGAAATAATGTTCCATTTAAAATATTTGTAACTCTTCATTTAGTCCTAATGAGTTATAACATTACTAATTCAGTAGATAATTATTATATACACATTATTACTAGAATCATTATTTTAGTTTATCAACTAAACATTTAAGGTTTTTCATTTATGATTGAGAATAATGGATTCACTATTTTCTTATACAATAAAATCATTAGTTGTATTGTTCAATAAGGAAACCTCTATAAATTTTGATTTATTTCTTCTTTTACTATATCATTTGAATACATGTATGAGATTAATTTTGGGAAAACCTATGAAACAATAGATATTAATAATGAAAAATATTTGAAATTATGGTATGAGAATCTAGGCCAAATATCCAGAGACTGGATATAACGTTTTTATCAAGGATGAAGTTATTTAGAAAAGGGATTTTTCATATTCTGATACATGTACTAATTTAATAAGTGTTAAATTTGAAAAAAATAAATAAAAATCAAGATTCCATTAAGAGTGAAGTATTTTTATAACTAATACATACTTATATTAGTTGTCCATATACACATGGAATTTTTAATAACTAATACATTATTACCTTCACTAATGAGCATTCACATTATGCGATTATTTATTTTTTCATAAAAAATAAGAGGCCCAAGAGTTGTTCAATACTTATAAAATTGAAGATGAGAACGTTATAGATCATATGATTAAAGATGTAAGGTATAATATAGGAGGAGAATATTATGAAGAAATATGTAATACAGGTCATAAAAATGAAAATTTTAATTTGTTTCATCATGAAATCGAATTGTTGCTCAAATTTCTATGTCGGGAATACGTCAACTGAATAATTTTTATGAGAAATGAAACCATACTGTTATGGTAATGGTATAGAGTATGATATTTCAAATCATCATAACTGAGTTTATATGGGTTAAGAATATTATGTAGTATATGCATATATGTAATAGGGTTCTTATTAAATATGTGCCTAAAAATCAATGTAAGATATAGGCATAATGGGAACTAATATTGTGATTTTTTTATATATGTGGATGTCTTCTAGAGGATAAAATTTATAACCTAGATATTAGAAAACACAATCCTAATATCATAACTATTCATTTTATTACTTATCATAAAAGTTATAATGGATTTCTATATTTTTCCATCTCATACCACTAGAATTATTGATACTACTTAAGCAATATTTTACGAGGATTTTAAACATGTTGTATTTTAATGCTTCACACTATTAGTTTTGAGGAGGATCATGATCATTTGCATGTTCCAATTAATATATTAATATAAATATCCAACCCTTATGTGGGAGATGTGTACCTGAATGAAGAATCACATAATTTTCAAAACCAAAATAATTAACTTTATAATATTACTATTCAAGGTCAACTACATTGTAGATCACAATGAGTTAGAATAGATAGATTATATGATTATTATATATATATATATATCTAGATGACTATGATTCCGACATAGGGTGTTATCCTATAACATTTAAGGATGCTATTGTGAGAAACCCATAAACTCAATGGATTAAATAAAGGAAGGATGAGTTAAAACCAATTAAGTTAAATAATACAGTGTAACTTGTAGAATTTCCAAAAGGAAAAAAAATTATGGGGTCCAAATTAGATTTATTTCTATAAAATGGATCTTGAAGGAATGTTTGATCATTAAAATTCTAGGTTTGTTACAAAAGGAATCACTAAAATTTATTATATTGATTATATTGAGACCTTTTCCCTAGTGTCTATAAAGGATTCATTCCAAATAGTCATGTATCTAGTATCATATTTTTATTTAGAACTAATTCAAATTTATATCCAAACTACACTCGTTAATGTCGTAATGCACGAGGATTTATACATGATAAAATCATAATTATTTTAGGTCAATGGAAATGATGATATGGTATTCATACTTTATAAATCTATTTATGGACTTCAAAGAGACTCTTGGATGTGGTATTTCAAAGGTTAAGTTGAAATTCGTTAATATAGTTTTATAGAAAATGTGGTTGAACAGTACATATTTGTGTATATATGTTAAATTTAGCTCATTTTCATAACACATTATATATATATACATATAACCTAATTATTTAATGTAATTACTTGATTATATTAGTTGATATGAACATATTTATATCTATGAAATTTGAAATGAATGATATTGATGATGCATATTATGTCTAATGCATTGAGATTCTTTGAGATATGTCTCATGGAATTTTGGTATACCCTAAATTTTCTATATTGAAATGGTCCTTATGATATTTAACATGAAATGTTGTTCCTCATCTATTTCACCAGTTTTCAAGGTTGAAATTTTTGTTCTATATTGCATCCTAGGATCCAATGGGTTCTTAATGATATAAAGATGATTCCCTACCCCTCAATAGTATGATGCATTTTGTTTCAGCATGTTTATAAATTCCTAGATATCACATATATTTTTGGAATATTTGGGCGTTACATTATTAATCCAAGAATGGATCATTGGTATAATATAAATATATTCTTGTATTATTTTCCTGGTGAAAGGGATTTATTTATTGATTATAAGAAATAATATTATCTTGATGTAATGGATATAAAACTCGAATAATGTTTGACGTCCTGATAAAAAATGTCGTCATTAAGATATGTCTTCATGTTTTATGGTATACCTATTTTATTGAAAAGAAAAAACATTTTCATTTAGAATCATCTACTATAGAATATGAATTTTTTGTTTTTTTTATGAAGGAACATGTCTTGATATATGGATTAAGAACTTTATTATGGGAAATCTTTTGGTTGAAACTATCTCCAAATTGTTGATGATATTTATTGAAAAATAAGACGCAATTTTATTTTCTAATAATAACAATATATATTGTCCCTCCATGAAAATTTACATTATGTCAATAGGTGTGAAATAAAAAATATAGAATAATCAATATCACTATATATTATTCAAACTAATGCTATGATTAAAATTCCAATAACAAATGATTTTCCACCTAAAATTTTTTGTGATTATTTCAATGACTTTTAATTACCCATAATATTTAAATTTTTGATAGATTGAATTTTTAGATACTTGATATTGTGATCATCTCATGCTGTGATTCATCGATTTTGAAAGTATTATGGATTATTTATTACATTTAATTTGTGAATTAGGGTTATGAATTCAGAAACAAATATTACGTTGGATTACATGGATAAATTTACTTTCATTTAGTATTTATTCATGATCATTGGTAATTCTGAATTTTGTTGTTAATGGTATTGAATTTATGAAAAAGTAATGTTTCTATGAATGTAATTTTTTGATTTGGTCTTGATTTGAATCAGGGATTTAGATAAATAGGGTTATTATTAAGGATGTAATCATAAAGATAGTAACATAATATTATAATATTTATAACCTTTGCATATGTTGGAGAATGTTTGACTTGACATGATCTAATCCATAATGTAATAACCCATGAATTCATATACTCTCACTTTGTCATTTGGGAAGTTAGAGTAATTTTGATGAGTCCTAATGGGATTGGTGGATCGAGGTCTATTGATGTACTATAGGAGTGGGTTCATGAAATGAACTATACTGGCATCGCAAGATGGTGATTTTTGAATTGTGTGTCCAGTGAATTCATTGATTGTTAATGGATGAGGTGTACATTATGAAGTAGATTCATTTCATGAAAGTAAAATTCATGATGTGTAATTAATAATGGTCTAGGCGATGTGAAATTCTTTGGGATTTGGAAATATGGTAAATCAAGTTATTAATTGGTTATATGATGTGAATGTTTCAGTTTACATTTTATTTTATAATCCTTTTGGATGATTTATTTTTATTCAGATATACCTATCTCTTTCACTCCCTATATAATTATGACTAAACCGTAGGTGCCTGACGATACCTTTTATCACTCATATCTATTACATCGATCCCCATGTTCTGGTAGTTAGATATTGGGGATCCATAGTGGGTTACACTCTCCTCCTCATGGTTTTCCATCCATTCTTCATTGTAGATTTGTTGTAGTGATGCTTGTTTGGTGTGAATTGAGTATGAGATGAATTTTGACAATCCCTTAATATGTTTTAGGTTGATCCATGATCTCATGGTGTAGTTTTGGTTTTCAAGTAGTAGCTTCTTCACAATGTGATGCATAGAGAGATCCGAAACCTTATTTACGTATGAGATCCTCATTGTCAGTCTTTTACGTGATATGTGTGGGATCTAAAAGCTTTTTCCTAAATTTTTGATAAATAATAATTTTTGTAATAATCATATAATAAATTGAAAATTATAAATTTATGGGAATGGTTTTCATTAAATGATTTACTATTTTTTGAAATAGAGGTTGTTTTGCCCTCCTATATCAAATTCTAAAAACAATGGCTTTTAGGAGCCTTTTTTGCACTATATTTCTTGATAATTGATGACTATTAGAATATTTTTATGTGATCTCTCCCTAAATAAAAAGGATTAAGAAAATATATTTATATTGATAAAATATTTTACCCATAATTGTGGTTTGTGTTTTAATACCCATTCTAAATAATGATTGGATATGATAAAGCCATTGGATATTTTTGGAATCCAGTTTGTTAAGGTAATGAGTATATATATGTTTATAGTGTTTCCCAATGTGGTGTGGGATTCTGTGAGCTGGATAAGGTGACTGACTGGCCATGTGATTTGTGGGGTGGTGATGTAGAGTTTGGTTAGAATGGAGGTGATGTGGGAGGTTCTCACTTGTGGTTCGCAAAGTTATGGTGTGGAGTGGTCTGATTCGTGTTGGTGAAGATGTGAGTGGGTAACGTACAATTTTTTAATGTGAATGTATTATTGGGTTATATGGTCATGGAATTATGGTTCTGGCATAGTTATTGGGATGCATGGTAGTTGTGGATGTGTGAGGTGAGGTTGTTGGGGTGAGATAGATTGGGAGATATGATATGTTGAAAACATTTTTTGTTTGGTGATGTGGATATGGAATTATGAATTTGACCAGTTTTAGCATGATGTAGTTGTTATAGTTTATCGGTTAGGTAAGGTACGAACTATGATAATAAATGAATCAATATAGGGTAGTTGATAAAAAATTTGGACTAGATAGAATGTGTGGAAATTGGCTAATTGAATGGAATAAATAAATTAGTAGTGCAACATGAAAAGAATGGATAATGAAGAAATGTGGTAAATCCTATAACTGAATGTATAAAAAGTTGTTTTGATAATGTGGTGGTAACAAGGTTTAGAATATATAGTTGGTAGTGGTTTTTAAGGTTTAATTTTTGTAGAGTGATAGTGACGTTGTGTGCACTAGTGCATTTGATATAAACCCCTAGGTAGGGTGTTGTGTTTTATCAACTTATATTGTATGTTTATGTGATTTTAAACACTATCTCTAAAAGTTATAAAACCTTAACAACAATCAAAAGTGATTATTTTTATGTGTTTTCACCAATAACCTGGACAGTAATGATATAGATGCTTGGCTTCTCCCTCTCCCATTCTCTTCTCCTTGTAGTATTGATACTCGCTACAATAAATTTAGACTATAGAAATGGTCTATAATTGTGGATATAGGCCAAGAAACTATGAATATATGTAGTATACATAGATTGGTGGACTGTGTCTCCTATTTACATGGAAATAGGGCCACTCCAATAACAATTTTTTGAATCCATGTCTATAGGGCTATAACCATGGTTTCCACCATGGAAGTACACACATAACCACAGTTTTAAACTATGTATATAGATAAAACGGATGTATTATTTATCCATAGTTTAAAACAATAGATGTAGGCTTACATCCATGATTTAAACCATGGATTTATGTCTACTACAAGGGTTTATAATAATTGATATACCCTCCAGTTTCCATATTAAAAAATTAGCAGCTATACTACCATGGTTTAGAACCGTGTCTATATCCTGTAGTTTCTTGAAAAAAAGTCTACATGTTCCCTACTTGATAAAACTGATATAGAACATTTATAAGATTGAAAATTTAAAATGTAGGGGTTTTTGGAAAAAGGGGATTCATTCATAATTGATTCATCCATAATATATAGCAGAGATAAAAGTTTTTGGACCCCTCCATGGTGTTGCATAATAATCCTACAGAATTTTTTTAATAACCATAGATTCAATGGAACAAATCATAACAATATTCCCTTGGGATGGGCCTAATAAATTTTTAGAGAAGGTGGGATTCAAGTTAGGGAATTTTTTGGTGGGTTGTATGTGTTTAAAATGGGATTCTAGAAGAAAATAATATAAGGGAGCTTCCTATTATCATTTCACCAAACCTATTGTGTGCATCGTCTTTAGTAGTTGATACGAACTCATAAACCAACATCCTATTCCAAACATTAATCATGCATAAAAAATAATAGTAAAGGATATAAAAACACACTTCGAACCACAAACAAGACTATCAAATCTATAACATGTAATTGGAATCACCTCTATTCTCCATTAATATTACCATCTAATTCAATAAAAAGCTAAAATATTATACAACACAAAATATTCCAATCAATAATACCATTATATATTAAATTCAATTTATAAACTAAGTATAAAATTTACATATAACATGAATCTCTCTATCAATTTCACTGGAACCATGACCACCCTCAACATCTTCTACATAAATAGAAAAATCATTATCAACTACTCAATGTCCGCAAATATCATCATCGATGTCGACATGGGAAAATGAACCTTGATCATTGGAAAGAGTAGAATAATTCTCATAAGACAAACACAAATAAAAGATATCACTTTTATCTTATGAAAACATACAATGGTTATCCCTATAATTAGAAAATGTATACATATTTATTTTTTCATAGAAAATCTTATAAAATGTAAAAATATAGAAATGACTGAGATTTAAATGGAATTTGAGAGAACAAAATAATTAATTATATATAATAATTTATGAAACTTATAGTTTGATCACTCCCACACACTTTATATTGAACTTCTTGGTAATACATTATCTATTTGACTTTTTAAGAAGGAGAACCACCTCAAGAATATGAAGTTCCCAGCCATTTTGGTTCATCTAACAAAAAAATCATAAAACATGGTTCATTATAATGTTTACTCATGTATAAATTGAAACAAAAATAAAATAAATTCAAGGAAAAATAGTTTAGTTCAACTCCAATACACTTTATAATATTAAAACTTCATAGTGACACATTACAAAGTTCACTTTTCAAAGTTATCCATTTCTTTGACCAAGAAGGATACATAGTCAGAGCTCAATAGTTCTAGATTCATCATCAAACATAAAAACAATCTTCAAATAAAAATAACATGTCTTATCCAAACATTTCGTATGATGGTTTGTAGAAAATACCACATATTTCATCATTTTATCATTATGAAATATTAAAAAATTTATTAAAAAAATCAACCAAGTGAAAATTAAGGAAAAATAATGATTAAAATATAAGATTCAGTCAAATATTTTTTTTAAATACAATTCAAGGTAGTTCTCCCAAATGCAATTAGTTTTTGAAAGATTAGCTCCAAATTTCCCACACACAAAAATTTGAAACATAGAAATACCATAAATAAATTTGGAACAACAGTTTCAGAAAATTAAAAAAGAATAAATAGTTTTCACAAATTATGGTTTTTCCCAACTAGATATTCACATTCAGTAAAACAATACATCCAATAAATTTTTTATAAATGTATATTTACAACAGATCATAATGAATCTCTAATAATAGTGAATTTTTTACATTATTCATTACAATAAAATAATTAAATAGTTCCACCCTAATAAATCATGATTGTATTTGATATGTAAATGTGTAAATTTTTTATAACTAGCTTCAAAATGAATTTAAATTTTCATAAAAACAACATGAATCATTGATCATTTATTGATTTTAATATCTCACCCAAATCATATTCATCTATTTCAATGATATACATATTCCATTAAAAATATTCGTATTCTAGTTAAATTATAATTAATTAGAAAAATATGTGAATTAATAAGAGAAAATAAACTTATAGAAAATTATAACTACTATGAAAAAGAGAGGAAACATTTATCTATACATTGCAATAAAACATTCATCATGATTTATACATTAATTAAATCCACCTATCTACATTCAAATCAAAAAAAAATTACTTCAATGAGTGAAACAAATTTATTTTAGCGGAATTAATATTTTAATAAGGAAAAATTTCAATTATAAAACTCTTGTGTTTCCTTATACCCAAGATCAATGTAGGAACTCGACCTATTTATCCACCCAAATAGATATATCTCCTGACTTCCACTAGAATTTAGTGAACCTCCACGAATTCTGAAGGATTATCATTAGTATTGTGGGTTTAATGAGTTGATAGTGGGGAGACCATACCCTTTGGTGGTTATATAATAATGGTATATATACATATATATAGTGGATGAAACGACCAAATTGAACTTAGTTCTGTAACCCACCAAATGAAGAAGCTTAATTTATGGTAGCATAAATAATAATAACAAAAATAAGATCAAAATAAACAATTTTTAGTATTGAAACAACAAAATATTCCATTTTCATAGAATTTATAAAAAATAGATTATAAAAAAATGAAGAGGGGTTTCCAATGGTCGGACTCAATATGTATATATAATAACATGTTGTTATAAAATAAAAAACTAATAAGGAAACTACAGATTTAGAAAGAACCCATGGTCCATAGCCTTACATCCCATGCTAAATAGAACAATAATAATGTCCAACTACTAAGCCCAAACCATTACCTAATCGCGTAGACATGAATTCTACATGAGTACTGAAAGGCATGTGTTTGGTGTGAGAAATAATATCAGTAGGACAACATCATTGTGTACGTATATTTTATTTGTGATTAAAAAATTGCATATTAATAAATTTAAATAAAATAGTACATGAATGCCACATAAATAAAATGATTCTTATGTGCAAAAAACCACAAGGAGAATCTCACTTAGTTGTTCTAACACTGAAAAAATGGCAATGATTGGATCCTAATCTCATGTCAAAAGGAATCCCCTATTTCAAAATAGTCTAGGTGAACCATAATGCTTCAAATCTAGTAATGTCACCGACATCATGTGCCAACCGACCCCTCGGGTCCTTGTGAAGTCACTAATGTCCCAAAGGCATGACTATACAATAAAAACAAGGTGACTAATACCCCTACATGAAACAACCTGTTATGTCAATGATCGAAGTCCTTAGGCACAATGATGATGGCACTCCAATTGATAACACCATCAGCTCAATAGCTAATGTCCGGAAAAATGGTGATGTCTATCCTGCCAAAAGAATCTGGCTCATTAGTCTCATGTACAACAAGCCTTAACACCAAAAAATATGTCTCATCACTATCATCTGATTTCTCATCACCATCCTCATGGATTTATATGATACGAACCTCCTAGAATTTCCCAAATATGAAAATTTCGGAGGCCACTACAAACAAGAGTGGTCAGTATTACCTTACCAACTGAGTCATGTTTTGCACACATGACTCCTAATGCAACATTTACCAACACAAGTGAGTGCCAATAACCAATAAGTCCCTAAGATATACCGAAGCAGCACATCATGACCCTACTATTGATTCACTCTAACTAATAGTCATCATGATCTCATACAAAATGGTAAATTCCTACAACATGATGGCCACACTGGCTCACACTGATGGCAAAGTCCCCCAACCTATGATAATCATCACCCAAACATGTATATCTCAGTCTAGGCCAACAAATATGATCATATCTCCTTTTTCCCGATGGCCAATTCCATATTAATCCTCATGTCAATACCATCATAATCCCAGGGTTCTCAACAAAATAAATTCACATATATATAACAATTCAATAAAATTTAACTGAAAATCTCAACTAAAATTAATTGACACCCCAGCCCAATCATTTCGTGGTATAGCTTCCAGAAAAGTCTCAACCATTTTTAGATTTAAGGGGCATACCTGTAGGTTTCTCCATTGCATCCAATTAATTAATTAAGGTCAACCATTAAATTTGTGAATCACTCTGACTACCTAATGGAATGATAAATACCACACACCCAAATAACATTTGAAATCATAAATAATTGTAAGAAACACCTACTTAATGTTGGTAGACGCACGACTATCTGATCAAAGCCTCTACCTCAAACTGATTTGAAGGAAATTGAAATTTTAGATGAACTCCCATAAATTAAGTAAAACCCACTCACATTGATTTTGACCACTGTATGGAGATGTTGAAGCATAAACTTTGGAAGAGTATTTGAAGCCTTAGCTATATGGCTCTAATAATGTAGATCGATCGAAAAATGGTGTCTGAATAGAGGGTGAGGCTCAAAGCCAAGACGGAAGGATAAATTGTTGGAGATCCCTTCATTGTGTGAACTACATAGAAGAAATGATAAACAAAAGGGCTTAATAGAATGAACGGAAAATGGTAATTTCAAACTTTCAATGGCCTATATAGTTAGCTCATATAGTAATCCAAAGCATGCAACAACCATGCAACTCCTTCTGTTTTTGTTCTAAACCCAGTATGGTGTGATTTCATGGGTTTGCCAACATGTTCTGAGCCCATGTGTATCAACTAGTTAATTGTAACTAATAGGTTGTGTTACAAATGGTTTTCCAAAACCAGGGGCATTCAGTCCTTGAAGGTTTTCCAAACCATGATATGTGCATTTAAGGGTTGCACATTTTCTATAAACCATGCACCTCAGTATTCGCACAGATAAAATTTGGTTTTTTAGCATCTAAAAGTCCCAAACCGCAAATAAAACCTGGAAAAATTTTCTGATCAATAAGACTCATCTAAAATAAAGGTCTTGGGTCAAAGAGAATCTTTGGATTATGTTTTTTATCATTAAAAGACTTTGTCTACCCAAAAATCTCAAAAAATTAAAAAAGGGAGAGGAATTCAACCATATCCAAATACCAAGGATGTTACATTATCCCCCCCCCCACATAACATATCTCTCCCTTGAGCTATAAAAGAGAAATCTGAGATGTTATTGAACATATCCACATCTTCAAAGTTATCCCAGAATACCTCGGTCCACTAGGGACATGTCAAGTACCAAATCGGGCAACCCACCATGTGATTTACCTACACCTTTCACATCTTGACCCATTACTCAATTGAAACTAATGTTCCAATAACCATTAGAAGACTCAATTCCCTCCCGTGACTCATCGTTACTCCTACACCTAATCAGGTTCTCCTATGTCATACTCATCACCAATGTAAATCCAAAAATGCATTGATTCCCACCTCTTTTCAATAATGCATGTGGCACCTATGAGGTGCCACATCTCAACAGATCCCCCAAATCAGACCCATTTTCTCACACCACAAAAATGTTCCTCATCTTAATCTTTCCCAGATGCAAACGCACAACACAAGACACAAACCCAACTGTGATCACATACAAATCCTCATTCTTGGAACCATATACATACATAAATACATCCATACATACATACATACATACATACAAACATACATACATACATACACACACACACACACATACATACATACATACATACATACATAAATAAATACATACATACAGATAATGAATCCGAGTGGATTCCAACTAATTTTAAACAATTTAGTTAGTCCATTAATACATATCATGCATCTCACACACACAAAATAGACATGCCACTAAAAATTTCATTCCAAAATAAAAAATACGTAACACAACTACACTAATGGAATACCTCTTACTATCACTGGCTCACCAACAAGCTCAACACTAGTCAACATTAATGCATGCACTGACCTGAAGCTTGAGTTCTGGAAGCCTTTACTCCCTACGGTGCTACACCATCCGTAGACCACTAACACCACTATTGGGCCCCATTGTCTCTACCATGAACAGTCTTTGTAGCTTAAACCTGGCTACCATCACCTGGTACCGCACTTGATCAGATTTTAGAACACTTAGTCTACACCGGTCCTTTGATTTCAGATGTACGATAAGGATTCTTGCAAAACCTCATGAGATTCCGAACCTGTTTTCATGGTCGACACTCCTTTGGTACCTGATCGCATTGTATTCTCACATGAACTAGTTCACTATATTGGAAGAACAATTTTGATGATCCACTTTGAGGTGGGATGAATAAGTCCTTGACTTGACTGCATTGATGAAACACATATCAGCCACAATTCCTACTATCTGAAGCATCGCCAACAATGTCAAAATACACTATCACATGGCATGGGTACGACCGGTCTGTCAATTGTCCCTCGACTATGAGCATTGGATTCACCAACTCTATGAAATATTATAATAAGAAGATTTTTACCAACACCCTAATGGGGTTCCCTAAACCATCCTTGAAATGTATAACCCTTGAGTTTCTATCTCCCCCTATAACGGGTGTCAAGAGAGGCAACCCATAGAATGTCATAGAATTTTCTATGATGGACATGACTCTTTACTATTCTCTCATGAACTCCAAATCCATATCTTCTAATAGCATCTATAGAAGAAATTTCATGAATATCCTAGATTGAATTTCCATCCATGAAATTCCTTCATGTAGGCCCACCTAAACATGCACGTCCCACCAGCGCATTTCCAGTCCTCTGAGCAGGTTGGTAGCTGGGTTCACCCTTTGCCCTAGGGGTGTGTAAAGCTACTCTAATATCATCTTCATCGACTTGATCCAGCTTTTAGATGCCTATGGTAAACCCACCCTAAAATTTTTGTGGATTCAATGACTAGAACTCCCATGTTAGATACTCCATGGAAAGATCTTCCCACTAAGCTACCCTATCAATCCCCTAGACAACACATACCAAGCTCTCTCAATGATCCTCTTCAAGCCATAGCGTAGGTGATTTCAAATATAGTGACTTCTCCAACTGAACATGATCCATTACATAGGCTTGTACATGAGCCTCACACTTTTCTTGACCCTCTAGGGCCACATCTCAACCATCAGGAATCTCAAACTATGAATTCTAATGTGGCCCCAAATCAAATCCATCCTGGTGACCCTTTAGATACTATACTGGTGGCATTCCACTAAATACCAATACATGGTCATACATACCAAATAACTTAATTATATAAAAGAAATATGGAAATAACTGACATGTAGAAAAAAATCACTACACTTACCCTCCCCCATCGCAACCATGTCACTTGAAATCATGCCACTGGTCCCCTTATATGCCCTTATTAGAGCCTAGTATCACATATTGCTCAGTCGATTCCCGTCTTGACATACCATTTTTCCTCAATTCAATGACCTCATTTCCCAACCTGCAGATCAGAATCACCTCGTGTCAACATCTCTTTCTAATTCTGTAAGATCCCTTCCCATATATACATATATATATATATATAATATCACATACATATTTAATTGGGTCCACATTCCTAGGTTGGTTGAGTATGATGTGACCAATGAGAGGATAGGTAGGAAAACACTACATAGCTTCCTTTGTTGACACTTTTTTCATACCAACCCCTCTTTTTGAAATTGAGGTTCCCAATGAAAATTAAAATAAATTCTATCACCTCACATTCATATAAATATATAACATCTTATGTAGCTATAAAATTAAAAAACTAATACTCCCTTGGTATGTTACGCTGGAGGTCAAAATCACATCATGTAACAACCACATTCAAGTTCACTAATTGAGGTGGAAATCATATCAACATTCAAATTATAAAAACATAACTAAAATTCACACCCTAGGAAACATGGAATGTCAACCCATTTTTTGGGCTATAGGGAGACACACATGAGTTCTAAACACAATTTCAACAAATCTATAATCTACGGTCTACTATATCCCAAATTGTATGACCAAAAGAATATAAAATCATTTAGTACCATTAGTATCTATCCATTCATGGAAACAAATTCTTATTCAAGAATTGATCTGATACCATTTGTAGTCCCTTAACCTATTTATCCACCCAAACAGTGCATCTAGTCGAGTGGCCCTAGCCTTAGGAATGTCTACCTGTATTTGAAATGATATCGATTAGAATTGAGTGTGTAATGTGGTGATAATGTGAAGAATATACCCTATGGTGATTATATAATAATGGTATATAATAGAATTACAATGGAATAAAATAGAAAACAGACATTAGCCCACAACCTGATGACGTTGCTTCCTCAAACTGATGACTGTGTCACCCAACCTGTGATAAACATCACCCGAATATATATATATATATCTAGACACACCCGTCCTGATGATCAAATCACCTATGTCTATATGGATAATTACATCTCAATCATTGGGAAGAGCCCATCATGATCCCATGGATCTCATCACGATTATTTTACATATATATTAAAATTCAATATAATTAAATTGATCTAATCAATTAAAATATATAGATACACTGGACTAATATTCACATGTTATGTCGTCTCACCAAGCCTTATATTTTTTTTGGAATTGAGGAGAATACCCATATACATATCCATTGGATACAATTAATTAATTAAATAAAACCATTTAAATTATAGGTTATTTATCAGACTATACAATGACTTACTATAAAATGAACCCCCAAAATAAAAGTGAAATCCAAAAGTAAGCTACAAACCACATACCCTATGTTGGTAGATGCATGTATGTCAATCATAGCCTCCAACACTAACTGATTAGATGGAATATTCATTTTAGAAGAACCCTTTGAAAATAGGGTGAAACCATTACCATGGTTTTATCACACATAATGGAAGGGAAAATTATAAAGGAGGAAATGGTACTAGAATCATTACTATTATGGATCCAATGTCGCAGACAGATAAAAAACAATGTTTCGATGAATAGTGTGGCTCAATGTCTATCTGAAAGGAAAAATAGGCAAAGCTACCTACTATGTGCGACCATCATAGGAGAAATGATGAATAAATGTATTAAAATTATGGATGGTAAAAATGGTAATTCCCAACGTTTAATGGGATACATGGTTAGATTTAATGGTTTTCCAAATTGTGTGACTACCATATAACTCATGTTGGTAAAGAGCCAAACCCCACACAATTGGCTCACATGGTTTTATCTTTGTGTTTGTTTGGAATTAACAACATTGAAAATAAAATTTTGGGAAAATATATATGACATAGTGATCAGGAATCCTTGATTAATGTCATTTTGAGGTCATAAAAGGTCCACAAGCCCTCTAAAACAGATTTATTTAAACGACGTACCCCGATTTATTAACCATCGATGGAATTTTAAAGACATTTAAGGGTTTCTTGTTATCCTTTTTTATAGAGAATGAATTTTTATGAGGCATATATTTATAGAGCTGGTAATTGTGTCAGGATTTTCATAATTCTTATATTATCTGTTTTTTCATTGACATAGCTCATTTTGAGAACAAATAAAAACATATTTAGTATTATTGTTTCACATATATCATGGAAATTATCATGCATTGATTAAAACCTCTGTTGGTGATGGAAAAATTATAGATATTTTTTTGGATACAATTAAAATTTGGTGGTTCTACAATTTCCTTTTGCTGGGATTAGTATTTTTATTCATTATATTGTTTCCTTATTGATGTTCACTGTGATAAATCCCCCTTTTATCAGTGATATAAATTTCATTACTCAGCGCTAACAAAGTGATACTATTCTATGAACCATTAAAATAATGTCTCTTTTATCAACACAAAATAACATGAGAAAATTAATATATATATATATATATATATATATTAAAATTGATTATATTTCTGTAAATGGATATAAGGAAAAGACCTTTTAATCATAGCTCACTTTCCAATACCCTAGTAGCATAAATCATTCACAAGCATCTAGTTGATATGTTGTAGAGCCCAGATGGATACCTAGCCAAAAAGATTTGTTCGTTTGTATTTCATGTAATGTTTTCAACTTATTATAGATTGTTTAATAATTTATTTACATTTTTTATTTTTCAATTATTATTAAATAACTATTTCTTAATAATTATAATAAATTTTTTAATTGATATGATTTTTTAATATATTTTATAAATAATTTCACTTTAAATATTATATATATAAATTGTGATTCAGAATTTCATATTACATAAAACATATTTTATAAAATATATTATATTAATGTCAAAAAATATATATTTATATTAATATAGTAATTTTTCATGATATATAACTTTTTTAGGAAATATACTTTTTATCAGTGAAAAGAAAAATTGTTCTAGCTTTTATAAAATACATACATTTTCTATGCTAATAAAAGTGTTGTTAAATGTAACCTATTCCAGTGATAAAACAATCACTAATTTTTGGGGTACTATTATCATCGCTAAAAATGACACAAAAAGAATAATTTAATAAATACTATTTTAAATCAGATAAAAGATCCATTTATTACTGTTTTTTCACTAAAAAATGATAGAACATGATAAATACAATCCTTTGGTAGGGGAAGTTTATTTATTTTAAAAAATAAATTAGAGGGGTGGGTTAAATAAGAAATAGAATTTATATTCAAATTAATGATGGATGTTTATTGTGAGAAAAGATGAAGTTGTTATTTTAAAATAATTAAAATTACATTTTTTCAATTTGATTATTTATTTATTTATGATATTGAAAAAATGAATGTTCATGAGATTGAAGAGTGTGTGGAAAATTTACCCAAATAAAAAAACATGTTATAAGGAAATATAGATTTAATTAAAAAATATCATTACAATGAATTATTTATTGACAATTAATGGATGTTCGAGGAATACTGATAGAATTTTAATCAAATTCCATTAAAAGGATAAATTTATATTTATTTTGGGAGAAAGAGATACAAAAATACTACTACATTCACATCCTCATGTTTCTTTGTAATCATTTAATTCAATTCATTTAATAGACAATCCATCTCTTCTAATGTAGATTTCAATTTTAATTGAGCTAATCTTGCCATTATTTCAATATAAGACTAGAAATAAATAAAATAAATTGATTAATATTGAAAAATATAATAAATTTAATAATAACATGTTTTAATATATTTATGACCATTCATAAGATATTTAATAATTATCTAGATAATTATTAAGAAATGAAATGTAAAATTAATAAAAACTAATTATAAATGAATAATTGATAACGAATGATAAATCATATTATTTAAAAAAGTAATAATTTAATTTAAAATTACTAATTTTGTTATTAAGAAATAATAATATTATTAATAGTTAATTAACTATATAAATAACAATTATTAATTAATAATATAATTGATAAGATAAAACATACTCAAGACACTTCAGTCTGGGATTTGGAAATCCAACCCCTTGGCTCCAAAATTTATTAAAAAATGTAAAGTATAACGTGATGATGACGATACAATTTCAAGTGTGACACAAATAACCCATGACACAAAAATAGTAAAATTATCCACATTCAGAATAGAGCATTAATCACCTATTCCTTTGTCAGCTTTCCCAACTCTCAGTCCCCCCAAGGTGACACCATCTCCTCCATTGTGGAATCTTTGATAGGGTGGATTATTCATCCTCTAAGGTATCCTTTGTTATGGAAAAGGATAAATACTCTATTATTAGTTCATCTCTTGATGGATCCTGTATGGTATGATCAATTAGCCACTCCTCTTTAGAATGAGAATCATCACATTGATCAGATGATCAGTGCAAATCCTAAATTCTCATGATCATCACTTATAGTAAATCAATAGTCATGGAATGAAATTTTGTAGACTTCTCATACAAGCCTTTGGTCTAAGGCCACATTTTTTAAGGCCTTTTGGATAATGAAAATGAATCTTTAGGGCTTTAAGGGTAATATAATAGGTCTAGGGTGTGCATATTAATCCTCTTGGTCAAAAATAATAATTGTTTTGGTGATATTTTCTATTTTGTAATCTCATTATCCAATGATAATAATTATCTTCACAGATTATTAAAAAATAATTTAAATAAAAAACTTTATTTATATTATTTATTTTATCACATATTATTATATATATTTTAAATTATTATTTATATTTATCACAAGTAATTTTAATTAATAATATATTGTATTCTGTATTATTATTCTTAATTAATGATATATTATTATTATAATGGCCATAAATTGAAAATTAAATCTCATGTGAAAAGTCATTACAAATATATTAAGAAAATGTATATTACAGGTGATTGGGTTAGAATCACAATGAAACAAACGCACGCTACAAACACCCATAAGATGAGGTCATATCCCCCAAGAGATAACCTGCCCATAAAACCCACTATGTAGAAATCTCATATTGATCATCTAGGCCAACAACCACTTGGGAGTGGGTGAGTGCTTCTAATTTTTAATCTCATCTACCAATGAGAAAAATTTTCATCTTAAATTATTAAAAATTAGATTTCATAATAATTATTAAATATATTATAAAATATTAAAAATTATATTTTAACATTATTAATTATTATTTTTATTAATGACACAAGGATTTAAATACTAATATCCATAAAATTGTATTATTATTCATATTTCATAATATATTATTTTTATAATGATCATAAAATGAAAATTAAATCTCACATGAAAAATCTTAAAAAAATTATTAAGAATATATATATATATATATTCTAGGTTTACCCATACACAATTAGATAGGTTTTTGTTTGTTTATCCTCCTACCCTGACGGTTGTAATAATACAATATATATTCTAGGTGATTTGGTAAAGTACAATCACACACACACAAACCACTTGCACCCATAGGCTGAATAGTAAAGTAACAGTCCCCTAAGAGAAAACCTACACATCAATTCCTCTATATAACCTTCGGGTCAATAATCACTTTGATGTGTGTGAGAATCATTTGTTTGAAATATTATCTACATATGATAACAATTATCATCTTAAATTATTAAAAATTACTTTTATTAATAATTGGTAATTATATTATTTATATTATCACATATTTTTTTTATCTTTTTATTTATTATTTATATTAATCATACTTTATTTTTAAATAATAATATCTTTATTTTATTATTATTAATCACAATTCATAATATGTTATTATTCTAATGGTCATAAATTGAAAATTGAATCTCCCATGAAAAAAAACATAAAAAATATATTAAGTCAATATATATATTCTAGGTTATTGGGGTACATGTACAATGAAACACACACACCACACTGACACACAGAATGAATAGGTAGTTCATAGCCCCGGAGAGATATCCTACCCATCAAGAACACTATATGGAAAGTCCATGTTAATACTGATGGCCAGTAATCACATAGTTGTGGGTGTGTATTTTTTGATTGTCATCATATCTACCTAGGATAATAATTTTCATCATAAATTATAAGAAATTATTTATATTTATAATTAATTATTTTATTGCATATATCATCACATGTTTTTATTTTTACTATTAATTATTATTAATATTAATAACACATGATTTTAATTAATAATGTCCTAAAATTATTATTATTAATCATAATTCAGAAAATGTTATTATTCTAATTGTCATAAAATGAAATTTTAATGATACATGATAAATCATTAATAACATATTTTAATATAATATATATATTCCTGGTGATTGTCGTACAAGTAGAACGAAACACACACACAAACGCCACATGCACCCACAAGATGAATAGGTAGGTAATAACCCCCCAAGTGACAAACTAATTATCAATCCCTCAATATAGAAAACCCACATACCCAATACATTTTAGAACTATAGATCCAATACATATTATGGACCATGTTAACGATTCTGTTTACTGTGTCATCAAACTATGCCTTCCATCACCACTACCATGATAGTCTTCCTTTAATATCATCAACTTGTAGCATTGTTTTACCATAGAAACACTTGAATATGCATCCCATGAAAGAAAATGATGGATATGACCCCTCCCATGACCATATAACCATATATAGTGATAGTTCCACATAAGAACACTAGACCACCATCCCCAACATCAAGTAGGGGTTCCCCATTCCCATTCACCTATCCCTCAACCGGGCAGAGTGACCCGTCGCCGTTTTTCCACTATTGTCCTGTACCTGCAAAAATGGAAATTGTCAAGGTGATTCCCATGCCATCCAACCCATTTAATTTTTTCCCTCATCCATACAATATGGATGAAATGGTTTAACCTCATCACGATGTTTCCCCAATTCAGTTTTGCATCACTGAAAACATTATTGGACCCAAACCACCACATTGGTTTTCACTACGTGCTCTTTTATCTTGTGAGTTATATTTTACTACAAATGATGTTCCCAACACCTTTGTAATAGAAAAACAACATTCACTCAGTTGAAATACAATTCTTGCAAACAATAAGATGTTGAGAGTAGGGTTCTACATAAAAATCCCACAATAATCTATTGGAATGGGTGAAAAAGCACATTTTTTCAGAGGTGTTATAGAATGTCAGAATCCTCTATGTCCAATCATTTCAACACATTGACCACAATTCCAACCTTCCCATATGTCTTGTTCATTGAAAATATTTTTTAACAAGGTACAAGAAGGATTTAAGGGAGGAATAGTTCATGAGAATCACTAGGAAGTCTCTTGGGTGTGCCATGTTTTTAGTGTTGGGAACAAAGTTTGACATAGATGACATCTGGTAAACATGAAAGATACACTAATAAAGTTATTCACATTAAAATAATTCTAAAAATAAATTTAATAGTGACAAAAAAACTTGTAATATCAACGGTATTAAAGGGGGTTCCACTTTATCATCACTAAAAAAGGGAGGATAAAGCCTACACCAATAGTAGTGTGTATTTTCTATAACAACACACCGCAAAAAACTGTAAACTATAAAAAATTATATAATTTAATTGATATAAAATGTATATCTTAAAAAAATACTATATAAATTTCAAAAAATGATTTGTATAATAAATTTTTCAATTACTATCCACAAACATTTAAAAACATTAATGTTTCACCATCTTCGGCTCCTATGATCCACTCTTAAATAGGTCCTCCCGGTGAATCCCATTCCAAACAAATACCCTCATCCCGAGTAAAAGAATAAACATATATATAAAAAAAATCTTATGTTAGTAATATTATATTGAATAAATTAATAATTAATATGAAATAATATAATAAAAAAATATCTAATTTAACTAAAAAGACACTCTTTGAGTTATACAAGTGACACCATGAATTTTCTTGAGGTTTAGTTTATTATAAAACATAACAATTGAGTCATGGATTATTTTACTAACACATAAAAAGAATTTGAATTCAATTTATTTCTTTTGAGTATGTGAATTGTTCTTTTTAATGAAATTAATTTCAATTTTATGTTAACACAAACGTTGAGTCATATCGGTCACACTATTCATCATAATGTGATGAGGTGGATTCCTACCCATAAAAATGAATTATGTAAAATTTTATTAAATTAATAAAAATAATATGAATTTGTTTTATTCATTATAATTTTTTCAGTTGTCCTTTTTACTAAAATTGGAGTCAATTCTAAATAAAAAGATGTTGTTGGAGTCATACCAATCACATTGTGCATCAGATTGAGTTGTGGCTGATTTCTAAACAACTAAAATGACTTATGGATCATTTCTCTAAAGAATAAAATAAATATATATTCTTCTCTTCATTTTGAGTAGTCCATTTTACTTTTATTAATAAATTTTAGCCATTTTTAAATAAATGGGTGCACTTGGAGTCATTCGAGTCACAACATGTATCACATTGATGTGTGGGTGATTATTAAATGTCAATAACGACCCATGGATCATTTTTATAATGTTACAACCCAATATGAATTTTTTTTATCATTTTCCAATACATAACTTGTATCATTTTCTAAAACAAATTTCAATATAAAATATAAAAGACACACCTTGTGTCATATCGGTTACATAGTCTGTCATATTGAGTTTCTGTTTATTCCTACAATTGAAAAGTGACTTATGCATTGTATTCATAATGTATCAAAACAATATGAAAGCATTTCCTCTGTTTGGAATATTTCGTTTGTCCTTTTTTCTAAAAATGATGTAAATATTAAATAAAATTTTGCAATTTTAGTCATACCGGTCAAAACATATGTTGATCGAAGAAAAACTTCATTCCATCATAACACAAATGACTTATGGATGATTTCCATAAATTATTAAAGTAATATGTATGTTTTTTCTCTATTTTGAGCAGGTATGTGTTCCTTTTTACTAAAATTAATATCAATTTCAAAGAAAAAGATGCATGTGGAGTCATATCGGTCACACAATGGGTCAGGTTGTATTTTGGGTGATACATAAACATAAAAAATGACACATGGAATTTTTTACTAATGTTACAAAACAATATGAATGTTTTTTCTAGGTTATCAGTACGTCACATGTTCCGTTTTATAAAATCAATGAAAATGTAAATAAAATGTCATACTTGGAATCATATCATTCAAATGATTCTCCAGATTAAGGTGAGTTTTATTGCTACACATCAAAAATGAATCATGGATCATTTACCTAAATTATAAAAAGAATACAAATGAATTTTCCTTAATTTGAGTAGCTCAGTTGACCTTTTAACTAAAATTAATGTTAAATGTTTTTTAAAAAAAGGTTCACTTGGAGTCATACCAGTCACACCATGAATCTGATTGAGGTGTGATAGATTTATGAATGTCTCAAATTACTTTTGGATCATTTTCCCAAAGAATAAAAAAAAATATTAATATGTTTTCACAATTTGGAGTAGGTAAGGTGTCCTTTTTAGAAAAATTTATTTCAATTTTAAATAAATATATGTTTTTGGTGTTATACCAGTCACACAGTTCATAGGATTGAGTTGCAGGTGATTCTTACACATTAAAAAGTGACTCATGGATCGTTTTTCTATTTTATCAAAATCATTTTGAATGTGGTTTCTCAGTTTCTAGTAAGTCACTTTTTCCATTTTTAAATTAGTTTCAATTTAAATTAAAAAAGACACACATATAGTCTTATTGTTCACACCTCATGTCGAATTAAGGTTCGGTTGATTCCTACATGTCCAAAATTACTTATGTATTGTTGTCAGAATGTTTCCAAACAATCTGAATGCATTATATTGGTTTTGAAAATGTGAGTTATCTTTTTTACTAAAATTATTTTTGACATTAAATAAAAAGAAACACATGGAGTCATTCCAGTCCCAAATTGCATCATTTTATTATTCTATCTGACTCATATAAACTAAAATTACATATGGATCATAGTACTAATGTATTAAAACAATATGAATACATTTAATTTATTGTTGAGTTGGTTAGTTGTCCTTTTTCAAAAATTGATGTTAATTTTAGTAAAAAGTTTCACTTGGACTCATACCAGTCATACTATTGGTCGAATTGAGGTTTAATAGATTTCTACATTTCCCAAATGACTCATGTATCATTTTTAAATGTATTAAAAATTTGTAATTCATTTTTTCAGTTTTGATTATGTCACTTGTCCTTTTTACTATAATGTAATTTTAAACTAGAAACAAGAACTTTGACACATATAATCCAAAAAATATATTTGTTTTACATGAAACCAATACGTACAATGCAAATATGATTTAGGAATCATGTGATAAATTATAAAGATAATCTGAGAATGTTTTATATGTTTTTAGTGATTAACATTTTTATTTAAAATGTCGATTATAAACTAATAACAGACACATTGAGTCATCTCTGTCACATTTTTCATCAGATTGAGGTGAAACTAATTCGTACACATCCTAATTGACTTATGGTTCAATTAAAAAAAATTATTAAAATAACATGGAAGTAATTTTTGGGTTTTCTATTTGTCAATTAAATATTTTAATAAAATAAATGTCAACTTCAAATAAAAATATGCACCTAGAGTCATCCAGATCACATCGTGTGTTAGATTGATGATTAAATGATTCCTACATGACTGAAAGTATTAAAAAAAAATACAAACATCCAATTTTACAATGTTTACCATTGTCTCTTAATATCAATAATCAAATACTGCATATTGAGTCTATGTTCCTCGCAAAAAAACATTTTCATTGTTGAAAACCATAAGAGTGGAGGTTACATTTCTTCCAATTATATCACTAAAAGTCACCACAATGGGCACAAGATCTTACTCTAATATTATATATTTCAACAATGATAACAGTTTTTTAGCTTTTAAAATCATCTCAATATACAGTGTCATCTAGTTGAAAAGAAAATGAATGGAGGGTGTTGTTACATTGGTAGAAGGGATGTTTTTGACTCTTATGTGGCATGATGTAGATAGTTGAAAGAAATATATTACTTCCCAAAAGATCTAAAAAAACAACTTAATATGAATAATATTAACATTATATGGAAAATAACTTAATAATTTTAGATTAAATGATGACAATTTTAATTAAATATTATTTAGGAATTCACCTTTTCATAATGGTTACTTACATTCATGATTGATATCCTTGTTATCATTATCTTAGTAGCAGCTCAAAAGTCCAATATATCATGAGCATTGTCAGATTCAAACAAACGACCCCTACTAAAACTAAGGAATCCACTTTCATATGAAAAAAATACTTATGTTAGTATTGCTAAAATGAAATAAATTTTAGATAAATATGAAACAATTCATTAATTCTAGGGAAGTCACATCTTCAAGTTATATTTGTACATTCTACACACATGTATACTTCCAATTCTATTCTAAAAAATCTATATCATATTGTGATTATGAGTGTTCTTGAAATTCATAGTAGTACTAGAAAAATATTAATACACAATGTAATAATAAATATTTTAATTGAAATAGTAATGACCTTCCAAAACACCCTTTTGGGGATTCTAGTTTGTTGATGGAATATGAACTCTATTATTCATTTCAAAGCAAATAACCAAAATATTTTCAATTTTTTTTTCAGAAACAAATGAAGCATGGATAAATTTTTTTTTTGTTATGTGTCTGGATAGTAAAATATTATTATTTATACCATGATACTTATCCAGTTGTAGAACTTATCATTATAGTTGTGCGTAATGCCTATCCATATTAAATGATTTTATAAAAATTGATACAAAAATCTATAATAATATAATTCTTATTAAAATATCATGAAAACATAAAACATTAATATTAGTTCTAAAATGTTGGATGTTGTGTATTAACAATTTGACAAACACCACCATTTTTGGTCTATTTGTTGTGTATCCATGGAGTGAATCCAAAAAATAATTATTTTTACTATCCTAGTTGACCATAATGAGCACTCAATGTTTCCTAAAAAAGTAATAAGTAATGGATGAGATTAAAATATATTTTATATGATTTATTATTAGGGGTTTCCCTTTCATCGTAGGTATTATGAAGACACTAGAATCCATAAGTTTTCTTTAAAATGACTGGGCCAAGCCAATAACAATGCCATAATTTTTTTGGATTCTAATTTTATTGTTCTCTTCATATTACTTGAGTAATAATGAGTCCTATAAATATTCATGGGGAAATATATTCAATTAGTATTGATATATACTACATAAAAAATAAAATGTTTTTAGTCATAATTAATATGGTATATCATTTTTTGGGAAATCAATACAATAAAACATAGCTCATTTATAAATTTACAATTATGTATCCTAATAATTTATAGTTGATGATTTAATTTACGTTATCAAAAGAAATATAGTCGGTTAGTTCTTCTACAATTCTTTTTCATCAAAATGAACTATGGAATACTACCATTTTGTAAATTTTTATCCGCATTAATCTTCATTGTTTGTTAATGAAAATATTGAACTTGTTGAATAAAGATGATTTTTGAATATCATATAGTTAGGCATGTGTTTTTGGGTGATTTTTACAATATAACTATAGAACATGGCCTTATTTGGGTTAACATGGCAGCCTGGTGTATTCCATCCGATCATGAATTTGATGCCTTTAATTTTATTCCATAATAATTTTTATAACACCATTCAACTACAAAACTCAAGTTTTCTCTGTATCATTGGTCCTTCATATCCTTCGTTTTCATTGGGCTCAACATCAACAGTTTTTTGTTATCTATATCGGTAGGAACAACCTGTCTATAATTTCATTGTACCTCTACACTAGGTGAAACATTAGGTTGAGAAACCCATTTTTCCTTAGGATTTGGAGCACTGGAAAATGGAGATTGTCATTGGTCCTTTGTTTTGTGAGCTATAGAATTTGAAGAATTAATTATCTATAGGAATGGATTAGAATTTAATTTCGATCACAAAAATGTAGTAGCGAATTGATAAAACATGAGGTAACAAAATTCATATTTCCAAAAATATATATAATGTAATTATTGAACTCTATTTTTTTAAAGGATGAAGGTATTCTATCGATATATTGAGTATCTAAATATATTCATTTTGTTCCCATTTTATATACAAAACCCCTTATGAATTGGGACCATTGTGAAATGATTATAACATCCCAATTATAGGTTCATCCTTTGTTGAAATTTAATCTGACCCTTTAGTGGTTTTGGAAGATAAAAGAACAATTGACCACTTTTAGTTTCCATGATCTATTACATAAAATACTTATAGATCCTATGCTGCCATTATAAATGGTTTTTATTTATGACCTTCTTTTTTGAGATACACTTTCTTGAATACCAATTCATCTATTTTATCAACACTACTGTTATCAACCCACATTCAATGAAACATTGAAACTTGGAATGTTGTATAATACAACTCCAATATTTCATTAATGATGAAAAGGTACTACATATTCACATAAATTGGATTTCTATCCATATTACTATTAATATTCATCCCTTTATATATAAGATTAACTCCAATATTTTTTATCGTACTTCTTTTATCACGTTCATATATACAGAACATATAATCATATATTAAATAAATATTTACACACATGGTCCTCTAGCTAGCCATAAGTGTCATTCTAAAATTGGATCTAATTGTTATCTGACTCTTTAAAAATATATACCACAAATGAAACTATAATATTTTATTTATGTTTATTTGATATCTATTTTTTAACCTTTGATGGGTTAAAATGACTAATAATTTCATTGTAGGATTCAACATATGGGGAAACCTAAAAAATGTTAGAGAAAATGTAAAGGTGGGAATACTCTTGATCTCTAATATTTATTGTGATAACATCTATTCTAGAAATTCCTTAACCCAAAAGCCAACCAATGTGATGACATTTCAGCAGACCAGTTCTATCCACATTGAATAGGTATTCAATATGGGATTCAATGGCTTCTTCTAACATATATCATTCTGTAATTCAATATTATAGATATATTTTATTTTTGACATAACGTTTCAAAATATTCATATACATTCCAATGGGGTACATACATATATACAACACATGAACACATATTAAAATCTCTCTTACTATGTAAACCATTATGTTTACCATCTTATCTATTAATTTTTGTGGGAATAACATTTTAAATTCACATAACATGATGGAATTTTCCCTTTCCATAGTTGGAAATTTCACAGGGTCTATAATGTTACTTCATATAACTTTGAAAAAGAATCATGGCTTGGTTAATGTATAACTGACATTCTTAAGAAAAATGAAACATAAATAAATTATAATTATATCTAGCATAAAAACATAGATGTCATGAGATTACATACAGATTAACATTAAATCATTCTTTTACATGATATTCATGTTATTTATTGAATTCCACTCTAGAACCCTTATGTCATTCATGATGTTGTAATACTATTATCTCTCATACAAGGAAATAGTGTAATCCGTCAGAGGAAGAAAAATTTCTTTTTTACACTTCAATTGCACTAAATCGTCCTCTATTCCCGTGTAATTCATGTACAATATAGCCTTAATTCCATCATTTGGTTTTCTATGAACGTTTAGTATTATCCTAATTACATAATATTTAAATAAATAAATACACAAAATATGTTCAATTAAATAAGGATATAATGATATTCTTGAAAAAAAAATGAAAATATTTAAAAATGGTTTATCATCCAACATGATTAAAAAGAAAAACTTCATGAATGAAAGTCATAAATATGGCTATTGAATGTATTAATTGATAAAAATATATAATTTGAAAAACCTTCTCATAATAGAAATTATGGACATTGAAAAATGGTTAATATTCCCACATGGTAATAAAACTCATTGATGGAAATTTATAAATATAATGGATGAGAGATAACTTTTAAAAACTATTTTCACTTCATATTTTCAATGATCAAACCCACTTTTGTATGAGTATAAATGAATTTCATATACACATTTATTTTGTAAAAAATAAATGAAATATGGATATTGAATGTAATAATGGAAATTAAAAAAAAATCAATATTATTAGAAAACTACTTTTATAGTAGAAAATATGACTTTTAAAAAAATTAATTGTTTCACAGATAAAAAATAAATTATTATATTTTTAAAATATTTTTAACAGTAACATTCATTTCATCAATGCATAAATGTATTAATATTTTGTTTAATTGATAAAATATTACAAGTATAAAAGTATGAATTAAAATATTAAAATATTATATATTTTTATATATTATTATAGATGTATATAGAAGTATGTAAATATATATAATTTATACAATAATATATATTTTAAATAAACATACAAAATTCATAAATATATATAAATTTATAAAACTATAAAAATATACATATATTTTATAGAAGTATATATAATTAATAGAAGTATATATTTTTATAAATTTATAAAATTATATGATTTTAATTTATAAAAGAAATTATTAAAGTATAAAAGTAAAAATTATTTGATTTTAGTCAATTTAAGAAATGATCGATCTTAATTTCATGATTAAAAGAAAAACATCTAGGTGTACCTTGCCAGTCTATTGAGATCTACCAATGTCTTTATGGAAGCACATATTTCAACCCATTTTGAAAATCTTATAGAAACACCACTCATGCTACAATGGTAAATGATCAAATGAATGGATTCACATAATCAATGAAAGGAAAATATGAAATAAAAGAATCCATCCAAGGGCCTTAGACACATTAATCCAGTATGAGGAAGAATATAAGCTCAATGGAACCCCTTATTCCATAACACCTACTAATTAAATGAGGTCATGGGATCAACTATTATATTAATGTAAAAATTTCCATGAATTTTTCAAAAATGGGATCAACTGCATGCTTATGTTTCATTATAACACAAGTCGCATCACTAGCATGCACCAATCCTAGAATCAGGGGAACTCCCCACTAAACCAATACATATATAGGGGAACTAATTAAGTGAAATAATATAGTGTAGTATAAATAAATAATTATATCATAATTAATTATGTTACTATTATCAATGTAATTGTAATGGTGAGAAAAAATCCATAATCTAAACAATCATTATTAAGCATAAATAATAAGTCACTTACACCTTTAATGCACTCAAAATAAATATCCCCTTTCTATCCATCCCTTGATCACCACATACAACAAGTAGAACATCTAGAGAGAATACATTACTAGGGTAAATACGCGGGTCTCACAAACCCACATTTTGGAAAGACAATTTAAAAGGTATAAATAGGCCTTTTCGAAATCTAAAAAGAGGCCAATTTTCAATATAATAATTAGAAATATTTTAAATAAATTTCTTAAAAAATTACACTTAAAAGCCATTGAAATATTTTAAAAGATTTTCCCATATTTATAAAATAACATTATTAATTAAAATATTACTTTATTTATCAAATCTAATAAACCAAACAGGGACAAAAAATAGCCCACCTCATATTTTATTATAAGTAAATTATGAAATATTTTTTAATGATTTTACTTTCATTGATTTATTGAAATGAAAAGAAAAAATATTTTATTTATTGATAATTTAATTTTATGAGAAAAACATAATATAAATTCTTATAATTTATTTATGAATATAATTTATGCTATTTCTCAAATACACAGTGTTCATGGTTAATAAAAAATATTTATAAAAAGATACACAATTAATAAGTCATAATAATTGAAACCAAATCACATAAAACATGATTTAACATTCTAATAACACATTAACACATTTAATTCTATTATTTAATATAATAACATGGAGTTAAATATGAAATAAATAGTGGTTCATAAATTAAATGGAGAACACATGTTGAAACATATCAAAAATCATTGTTGAATGGTCCAAAATTTCAAATATAGGATGAATAGAACTAAAAAATAATTCAAATTATCTAGACACTATGAAATATCAAGAAAAATGGAAAGCCATTACATTTGGGTTTGGCTATGAAGGGGCACAGTGACGGGGATGAAACTAAGGGAGTGAAACCTATATAAAAAACTAAACTAAAAGTTAGTAAGATGGAGTGGAAATGTTATGTTAGATTGATAGTTCAACTGCTCATCAAAATTATGGTTGGGAGAGATCATTTGAGAGGTGACTATGGTTTTTAGAATGAGCAGTTGTGTTGTGGGTTGGATGTATTGTTGTTCGGTCTGAGTAGAGGACATGATGTTGTAGGGTTCGACGAGAACTGTAATGTGGCAGCTGTCAGCTTCTGTGAGATCCTGAAGGTGTGTGTGATAAAATATCTCGTTAGTGATCTTTCAAAATAAGGGACAGGATTTAATAAGTTATTTCATAAAAGGCCTAATAAAGGATAGTTTTATCAGTGTGAAAACAAAAAATCTCTGATAAAATTAACCTTTTTAATGATTTTTTAGTGCTGATAAAAAGAAAACATTATAAATCATAATAAATCAATAATAAATCCTATATTTATAAAACAAATTATAGCACTAATAAATATTAAATTTTGATAATTTATTTATATTTTTATATAATTTTATAAATTATACCTATGATAAATAAATATTTATTTTTTATGATCAAAACTATGAATAAATATACATTTCATTATAATTGTATATATAATTATGATATAGATAAAAATTTATATGTAATTATTTATAATTATATAATTATAAATATAATAAATATATTTGTAAATATTTATATATTATGAAATTCAGGGGCACTCATTAGTCTATCCACTGAACAATGGGGGTTGTGCACGTTCTGTTTTCGAACATAACTAGTGGCTCTATGTTGGAGAACTACATAAATTTCTTGAGTTTCGGATAGAATAAATTAATTGGAGATTGGAGAGAAATAACAATGTTATTGTGTAGGTGACCACCACAATTATGAAAAATCAAACAGGGGATACTACTTTCATGGTCACTATGTATAGATGGATGTGTTTTAGCGGGATGGAGATTGCAGATTATGGCACCCTTGGAACACTAATGGTCATACATCATCCTTGGAGTAGAAGATAGGGAATGACATGTATATATTTATCATGATATATATTCAAAACAAATCCGAATAACTAATATTTTTTTAAATATATATTTTTTTTAAAAAACATCCTTAAGAATATTTAAAGGTAGATTTAATCCCATTTATAAACATATTTAGTAGGATATGTAATTGAAAACAACCCTCATATTCTGAAAATCGGTTACCCACAACTTATTTTTTCCTTTTGAAATAAACCTATATTTTATTGATTTTTAAATCCCTCCTTCAACAGTATGTAGAAAATAAACATAAACACAAGGCATGCCCGATTTTTATAAGGTTCACCTATATGGGTGACTATGTCCTTGTTGTGTTCATGAAAATTCTGCTAAATTGGTACCTCATTTATTTAATAACCTGAAAACATTATGGTAATGTATCATCCTTATCCCATAAGTTATTTTCCAACACCAATTATTCATTCTCAATTTAATTAAACTGGATTCCCTCACCTATAAAATGTTTGTTTCAAACCAAAATGAGAATATTATCAACAAAATTCAGAGTTCTTAAGTATCAAATAAAAGAAAATATTGGATCCTTTAATGTATCCTATATTAATATTAGATTTCTCATTCTCAAGAACATATATTTGTGAAAAAATATGTCACAAAATCTTAACATCATTGTTTCTCAATCAGTTAACTTTTTTCTTCAGAAATACCATTTGTTAGAAATAAATTAATAATTACAGTAGTACACTAGTATTTTCATATTAAATACTTATATATCCACATTATCTCATTATTTAACTTCTAAAATTTTTGTCATGGTCATATGGATGTTTTAATTGATTTATTATTTATAATATCATGTTATACGGTCCTTAAATCCTCAATCATTATTGGTTAATATATCACCAGAGAATAATGCCACAATGGTCCAAAAAATATGTAACTTCATAATCTCCTTTAAAACACCATAATACTCCTTGAAATATCTCATGAAATATCTAAATTATTCCAATTCAATTGTAACTATAAAATAACCATTATATAATTCAAAATATCTCATGGGCTCAAGATAAAAACATGATGTTCTTATATAGGTTTTGAAATATTTGAGATAATTTATCGTAGCTAAAAATTAATTATATGCGGTTTTTTTAAAATTATATTTAATCATTCATAGACTAAAAATTTTATCGTCTATGGAATTAAAAAATCCTAATTTATTATTACATATAAATAAAAAAACATTGGTATACTCTTACAAAACCATTTGTGTTAAAATCATAATTGTGATAGGAAAAATCATTTAGGTCCCATACAAAAAATATCATAATAGTTATGAAAATATTATAAAATACATAAATGAGACACATAGAGAATAAGAAATATGGATTGATTACATCCATGAAATATATCTTGGTAGTTACCAATTTCCTCTATAATAAGAGATGGTGTACATGTTTTTTTTGTTTAGGGTTTTATCTTTATAGGAAGAAAGACAAAACGCAAGGTGGAGTTGTTATAAATCTATTTTCTGGGAAATATATAAAATATATGTACTTACCAGATTAACATAAAAAATATAATAATTAATTGAAAATGATGTCAGACAAGACCATATTATATACAATTACTAACATATACTTTAAGGTTTATCAATCAGTACATTAGTTCATTGGATGCAGACAAACTAAATTATTTGACCTATATGAATTTATGATTGATTTAATCCTACATTCCAAATTATGGATTGAACCCAGTTGATTCGAAAATTCTCCAAAATAGATAAAGGACATAAATAGTATAATAATAGGACTGTACTGAGAGGTTGGCATCCCTTAATAAAAAACATGTTCTTCTAACGAACTAATTTGAAGATTGACCAAATCAAAAAATTACTTTCATATATTTTTTAATTGGACAGAGATTCAATACCATCAATAACATCATTCATAATACCATAATGTCTACAAATAAACATTATGTAACATCAAATCTATCCATGTGTTCTAACATAATATTTGTTTAATAATGATTAATCATCATTACAAAATTAAATATATGCAACAAACCATATGAAATTTAGAATACATGTATTGAAACTTTTGGTGGTCATAATAATAGTTATCAAAAATATAATTCTATATCTAATATAACATCTAACCCCACCTCATTAGCTAATTACCAGGATAAATTTCTACTAGGATTTAGGATAAATCCCCACAAAACTAATGGATAGAAATAAATTCTAAGGGCTTAATTATCAAATGGGTAAAGGTTTTCCCATAGAAATTAAAACAACCAAAACCAATATACCACAACCAATCATCCACAAAATGATTAATGAAACTAGTGTGCAGAACAAAAAAATATAAGAATGTAAAACAACTAAATTAGTATACCATGGAGAAAAAAAGACCAATATCAAAATATAAAGTTGTAGATAAACCCAACAATGCTCAGAATCTAATGACATTGACACAACAATTCCCAACATGTTCCAAAATCGAACTCCATAATCTATTCACATGTATCATGAAGAATCATAGATGAAATGTGATATGTTTCCATTACATGTGTCCCAATACACTACATCTGAAAAATCTCCAAAGTTCCAAATTCGGGTCATGTAATGGAAATCCGCATGTTTTCTGAAAACGGCTCCCCTACTCACACCACTAGGATATAACATGGTTTCACATTTATATAAATTCATTTATATAATAAAAGTAAGACAATTTATATTAGAATATAAAATATTGTCTATAACAAAATAGGTTTCTTACAAATAAAATTTATATATAAGGAAAGAAACAAAAAAACTTGTTAAACCAATTTATCAAACATTCATAATGGCATACCCATTCCATCCCATATATCCACCCACGGATGCTCGGGTGACATTTTCATACTCATGAGTAGTCTATCATTGGTCTACCAATAAGTGACCATATACTAGTTCCACAATGGCACAAACTCCATCCAAAGGACCACATCAATGTAAATGAGCACACATAAACCAATTATGTTAAAACCCTTCCAATTTCTTCCAAAACATTTCAATAAAATGTCATTTTTATTGAAATCCTTTCCAAAAATCCTTTCTCATAAATAATCCAAAAAAACTATTTTTAAAATATACATTTTAATACCATTTAACACACTGTTTTTCACAATAATTGGACATTTTCATAAACCATCACTAGAGATGGTTTCTACCATGATTTGAAAAACAATTAAACCATTTATTTCAATAAATTTAAATATTTCTAACAAATCCTTATATGTCTAGTAATAGGAGTCGAGAGTAGAGCCTAATACCTCCGAAATAATGAAGAAGACATAGAACGACACTTATTGTTCAACAAAAATGGGTTGAAAACTCCAAAAAAACCATAGATCTTGTTCACTAACAAAAAAACAGTCATATAACATCATTATTGGAATAATTTATCATATATCAATCCACAACAGACAAGATCTATGAATTTAAGAGTGGGGATAATAATATAAAAATGGAAAACCTCAAATAATGAAGACTTACCTAGAAATAAAGCATTCAACGCACCCTGATTAGCTATTATATCACTCTTATAATGAAGGGGAGAGTCTCCATACCCTTTGGTGATGGTTCTGGATTTAGAAAAGCATAAATAGGTGGGTTATATATTTATTGTTATTTTAATAAACTTATCTAGAATCCAAGAGGGATGATATTTCATTTAAATTTTTTAATTAATTTATTAAATTATTGATGAAATAAATTCCGAGGTATATAAACATTATTATTTAGTGAATTTTGACCATCCTAAAAGAATCTATCGAATTAACTTCTTTTCATAGCGATGTTACAATGATAGAGTCCCTTCAGTAGTGAACCACATGTTCTCCTATGATCTATGAGTAACACCACTCAGTATTCTGGTCCTTGCATGATGATTCGATTGTCGTCAGTTCATTTTTCTAGATTGTTCATTATTCTATATTGAAAAAATATATCTTTAACTTCTCATTCTGTAGAGGGGGAGGAATGAGAGATGTGAGAGATAATTAATTGTGCACAAAAATTATTTATTCAAAATATTGGATGCTCTAAAAAATAGGCATATCTGTCTATTTATAATGTTGGTATGGAAGATAATATATAAATTAATTTAATATTGACAATTAAATAACATTTATTACCTTTAATAAAACCAATTCTTCATAATAATAATTATATTATTAATTTTTTTCACATCTACCAACTCAAGAAAAAAAATCTTACATAACGTTCTTTTCAATTAATAATTTTTATCAGACTTTTTCATGGTATGTTCAAACTCTTCTAAAATTTATTGAATAACTGAATAAATATTTTATGCATAAATATTTTATTCACAATTTAGATTAAAAATTTTAATTAAAAATAATCAATAAATTAAATAAATATTTTTTTTCACAAACCAATCAATTAATGATTTTTTAATAAATGTGATCAATATAACATGAATAAAATAATTCATCATACCTTATAATAATATTTATTACATTATTTAAACAAAATAAATTTTAATTGATATCAACATAAAAACTTTATTTGTGACCCTTTAAGATTGTTTCACATTGGTATTGGGATTTCATGTCAAAATCCAAGGATTACTACCCAAAAATGGGTCATAGTACCCAAGAGAAATAAGATAATGTTTCAACATCGATAACCACGAATGAATGCTCAGTGTGTAATATAATCCATTTATCAAAATATCTCAAGTAGAAGGTCGCACATCTATGTCACCAACCTAAATACGCGTTATGTATTTCATTGACTATCTGAATTAAACTCATCATTGCACCGTGGAAATGGAATTTAATGGGATGATTCTATTATAATAAAAGTAATGAAATATTATCTTCCAAAAATGTGGAAGTGGAAAATCCTTCCTTTACTTATTCATTAATGAAATGTCACTTGAGACACCACCAACATATACAACATCATCATGATTGATTTTCATCATGGTTTTTCAAAATAAATGTATTTAAGCAACTTGTGACATTAATTATTAATAAAAATAAATTATACGGATCATCATCACACAAACACACATTTATATATATATAGTAATATAAGTTGACAACCAAACAAGTAGAATTCTTTACGAGTACTGACACCTGACAATCTATGTACTATGAAACCCATCATAGTGGGTTACCCAAATAAAGATACCTTAGATAGAATATCATTATAGAACATCAAGGATCCCATGATATTGGGGAACTAATATTACCTTATCAATGTGGTGTATACTTTAAGACATTATTAAATTTTAATCATGTTGAATACCAAACAATATATTATATTAAGTTTTATTAAATTTCAATAAATAAAATATTCATGTAATCAATGTATAAATAGGTGGTCCTAGGACACAAACTCTAACAAACTCCCACTCTGAATAGATCCAATTGCCTACAAACTTCAGTACTCAAGACCTTACATTATAGTCATGTTTCAATTGAGTCAAGGCATTAGTCATGGGGTCCACATCATTATATTCTGTGGAAATACTTCTCACCTCAACATCACCACTCTGAGAAAAAGACTTCAAGAGTTGATACTTTCAATGTATGTTTCTTGTCCGTTGAAGTGAAATTTTTTCTATTTCAAGAGGCAGTTTTGTATTATTATCACAATAGCGTGTGACAGTATCTTTAATGATAGAGAACACCTCGATCTCTTGGATGAGGTTTCACATCCATACTTCTTCTTTAACTACCTCATAAGCTGGAATATACTCATAATGTCATATATAATCTGCAACCATAGCCTTTTTTGAGCTCTTAAATGTCACAAAAACTACATTAAATGTAAATATATATCCCATTTTCACTCAATTAATATTGATCATTTTTGGAACTATAATCTTCATATCCTATGAGGACTATTTCCTCATGTCCTCTATACACTATGATAATATCCTTAGCATGTGAGATATGTTTAAGGATTATATTGAAAGCCATCCAATAGGTGTCACCTATATTAGCTTAATATATCCCTATCAAACATACTGTGTTGGAGAAATCAATCATACTACATATCATATCACACATTAATGACGCAATCATTGATTTATTTGGAATCCTTGAAATTAGTTTTTTATTCCTCGTGTTATTGAAGAAACATTTTCCAGGAGCAAAAAATTCAATGGGATGTTGGAAACAATTCCCTATTGGATTTTTCCATATTTAATCTATTTAGTATCTTGTCAATTAATTTACTATGACTTAGGATGAGTAACATCTTGGATATAACAAGATGTTTCTTGATCTGAATAATATATGATTCCTCGACCAAATCCTGCATATAGAATCATTTATTCAACCACACCTTAATATACTATATGTCTGGTATTCCATTTACAATGAGAAATATTTCATAAACATATAGTATTAAGAAAAAAAATATAGTTCCACCAAAATATTTATAGACACATGGCTCACATTAATTCTTTATGAAACTAAATAACTTTATGGCCTCATCATAATTAATTATCCATATTCTAGATTCTTTTTTTAATCCATAGATGAATATTTGTAACCTCCTTACCCTATCGGCATCCTTTGGTGTCACAAACATCCATACCATGTAGGCATCCTTTAAAGTCACAAATCCATTATGGTTTTTCATATATACATCACTAAAAATGTTCCCATAAAAGAAGGGTGATTTTAAATCCATTTTCCCGATCTAATAATCATGGAAATCCATAATACAAAGTTTAATTCTGGTGGATTTCATCATTTAAAGTACTGAAAATGTTTATTCATAGATAATTAATTGAAGAAATTTAAATACCTTTTCAACCAGCCACATATTATATGTACAAACTTGTATATCATCTTACAGTTTAATCATGATTATCAATTTTAATCCAACGATATTTTCATATACTCGAGGGTCTACCAACATCCAAACTTGGTTTTGGCACACAGAATCCATTTCCAAATTCATATATTACATCTAATTGGAATCATTTGTAAATAAATTATACTTCATTCTAGGTTATAGAGTCATTATTATATACTAATTTCGTGTCTACATCCCTACTTACAAGAAAAAAATAGCATTCTGATTCTTTATCTACCCCAATACTCCTACATAGTAATTGCGTCTCTCCAAAATAAAAATTCTTCCATGGAGAATTCTTCGATATCTTCATGTGCCAAAAGTTGTGTATCTATATCCTAGAATTCATAAAAGACTATCTCACTCCAACTATATATTTTGTAGATTATATCCTCCTCATAAAATATGGGACATCTTTCAACCACAACATTTTTGTCTAAATAATTATATAGATAGTATCCCTCAATTTATCTGGGATATCAAATAAATATACACTATGTTCCTTGGGGTGAAATCGTGTTACCTGAATATGCCTTACAATATTTGTCTCAACGCAACACATGTATGTCATAAAACACAGATATCATTCTATTCCATAATTGGTATTTTATACCTTCTATTTCTTTAGCTAAAACTTGGTTTAGTATATATCCTGTTATTTTTATCACATATCCTCAAAAGGATAATGGAATACTCCCATGAGTCTTCATTGAACACAACATGTCCAACAATGTTTGGTTCCTCATTTCAATTACACCACTTCTTTGATGCATATAAGGATTAGTGAGTAGAGAAAAAATTCCAAACTCCAATAAATTATCAATGAATCCTTTGTTAAGATATTATCCACCATGGTTGGAATAAATTTTCTTAATCTTCATACTAATATGGCTTTCACCATGATTCTTATATTCCTTTAATTCATAAAAAGAGTACTACTTATACATCATCAAATAGACATTTCTATATCAACTAAAATCATCAATAAAAGTTATGATTTTAGAGTACCCACCCTTAGCTTCAATTAAAAATGGTCTACATACATTGGTATGAATATTAATGAACCTCTACATCCCTTTCACCTTTAAAACTAAATAGGGGTTTGGACATTTTCCCATGTAAACATGGGTGACATAGACCAAGTTGATTTAGTTCAATATAATATATATATTCATAGTGAAGTAATTTTGACATGAACATTTAATTTAAATGTCCTAGAGGATGATGTCAAAGTTGGTTGTGGTTCGAGTCTTGTGAACTTACTTTGTTATCAATTTCCTTTATCTGTTTCGTGTAATCCAAACATTAAGGATATTATTTAAATGTTCCTTTCATAACAAAAAATATATTTATAAAAGAATAAAATTTTATTCCTAGTTCCAAAAAAATCCATCCATATAATATAATGATACCGAAACAATATTTTTGGTAACTGAAGGCATATAATAAAAATTGTTTATAAACAAGATCATTATGTTAGAAAAAAAGAGGTGGTATTACTCAATAGATATAGAATCAATTTTATCTATGTTGGATTCTCTATGATATACATCACGTTGTTCAATCTTTCTAAATCTACTTGGTACCTATATTTAAATACATATGAGATTACAAGAAGCTATATCTAATACCCAAATTGTATAAAAAAATAAATTTCACTCGATAAAAAGTGAACCTGCGACTTCCACATTATTAATTTCTTGGTTTCAATTTTACTTCAAGTGGACCCTCTTTCCACACGGTAAATGAACAATATTTTTTTTCTTTCTAACCCCTTTATCTTAAACTTCTGCAAAGGGTGTGAAGAAGCTTTGATCTTAAGAATATTTTAATTTCCATTAAATTTGATCACTAGAAGGATAAAACATTTCAGGATTCGTATCCTCATCTATATGGTGAATAGGAGTTATAATATCTGACAGAGACTTCTAAAAGTTTTCCATATTAAAATTTACATCAATACTGAAGAATCTTTGAGTGAGTAATTCGAAAATGATGGTAGTGCACAATTTTTTTTAGAGTTTAATACATGGAACATCTAATCCCACAATGTTGCCAATGATCTTAACTATGTTCATCACAGATGAAGAACCATCTCCATGATTTCTCTGAAAGAGTGCCTTGGAAATCTAAAATTGTTCCATTCTAGCTCTCTCCTGATAAAGACTACCGTGGTTCTAAAGCATGCTATACACATCCATGTTTTTGTGAGAATTAATTTTTCAATACACATTGAAGATATCATAAACATTTAACATCAACCAGGTTGATAATTACTTTTCATATACTATGAACTCTTGTTCAATAACCTATTTAGTCATGTGGATAAGAAATTGTGTATTCTAGCATGTAAGATTTTCATTCCTGGTGTAGTACAACCTGAAGGCGTCAAAAATATTCCCAGAAGAATCAGCCAGTTCGGAGGTGATATTTATTCAATATTTATCATATGGATATTGTGGATGGAGAAATATTCATTTTATTGTATAATTAATGAGATCATATTATTAGTTCTATTTTGATTTCATAATATATGAGATATAATAAATTAAATGTTTTTTTTAAAATCTACCTCTATTTTATCATGTCTCAATAGACCTCTCCATTGAACATGGAATGTCCAGTTAATTTATCATTCTAGTGGAATGGATCTCCCTTAATTTTTTTAGTGATCTAGATTTTGACCATATAAACCATACTAAAGAAATTAGGTAGGATATTTTTCCAACATCGGATTTGGAACCCCTTGATCTGTTGTGTGGATTCTCGTGTCCTGAAATACGAAAATATATTTCCACAATACATTCCCAAAATTATGTATTGAACAAACATTGGCTATTTTACTAGATAAAATTTTAGTTATTTCTACCCAAAAAAATCATGATAATTCCTGAATAAAAGTAACAGTCTATATATTTTCCTTGTCCTACACTAAGATCCTGGGATTCATTCCAATCTAGTAATCGATGTCTTAATCTGAATTGACATTTAATTGATGAATTTTAATTTATTATTGATAAATTTAATCATGTTTTACCCTTATTATGTCTTGTTAATATTATGTGGTTGTTACATAACTTATTCAGAATGTTTGATAAAACATTTATGAATAATTCATTTATATGATTTCAATATTTTTACATTAATAGATTTTTTATGTGAACAAAACCTTAACACTATAAAAGAAATAATTTCATATACATAATTAATTAATTAATTAAATGACCCATTCATAAAATTTATCTAGTTGTTGATTTAATGATTGTAAATTAAATCAACCATTGAACTAATGGAAATAACTTCTATTGTCAGTCTTGGAATTAGTTGCAATATTCCACATATACACCTATGTATCACATGAGTTTTCATCATTATGGTTTCATCTTGAACCACCTCCCCATGACTTGGGATGATTTATTAATAAAATTTATTTACTCACACATTTGTGAGGGGAACCAATGGATTGGTTAATGTGTATTAGAGAATTATCCTCATACATTTAGTTCTTACATAATAAAGGATGGATGGATAAATCACTTGCCTCATTTAAAATAAAACTAAATAATTTCAAACTCGTGAAATAATTTATATTAAAGCATCAAATACATACAAATGTCTTTGTAAAACTCAGGAATATTCATACATGCATTGAATATTCGAAAGTATATAGCTAGAATTCATATCATTATTTGTTGTTTTATTTTTTAAGATAAAGGAAATATCATTAATTAATTAATTAATTTATTCCATTTCACATTTAATGATCGTTTGATCATATTTTTAGATACACATTATTAATGGTATTTGTGGAAAACAAATGGAAGTACTAATAATGTCCCATTAATTACAATAAATTAATTGAGAATTTAATATTATTTAAAACCATTAACAAAATATCGTACAGAAAACTCTATTCCAATCAATAAAATAATGTTTTAATTTTTCAATTTTGGAATTTAATCTAATTTTAATTTGTCCATTACTGGGAGACTACACAGTATGTACATGCAGGTACACGCCTTGTATCTCACTTGTCATATATTTAGGTCACACGCCTGGGGCTTCGACATGCTTACTTGACCAGACCACATGTTGCATACATGCCAACTATAGAACCTATATCATCATTCTATGTTCCATGTTTTCCCAATAAATATGTGATGTGAAGTAAAATCACCATATGTAATTAATTTCTCAGTGTATATATATAAAATGAGGTTAGGTATTTGGCGTGTGCTCCAGCTAGACATTGGGTTTCCCAGTTTTACATTCCAATGATTCGAAACATTCTGATGGGATATCTAGTTATTATTCACTTTTTTAAAACATTATAAAAATGAAACACTGAATGAACATGATTAATATCCCAATGACAGGTAAATTAAAATCATATTTAAGAAAAAATAACATGAAATGAATATCTCACCACAATTCAACATTGTTTAACAGTAAAATAAATAATTATAAATTTAAACATGACTGCACTGATACAACTTTATTGTTTCGGGTGTAGTCGATGTGTGTGTAAGTGTGCGATATATTAGAATTTTTTTAATAATAATTTCCCAAATCTATGAGATAATATCTTTAACATCAATGTTATAATTAATATATTTATTCATTAATGAAATAAATACTTGAGATTAGGAACATTCTTCATTAGTGAATGTTGATCATATTAAATATAAATGTAAGATTACCTTTGTTGCATGGTGAGTATCCAATCGTATATGTGTTGACAAAACCCCATAAAACTCTGAGTCGGTGTCTTATATGCATTAAAATTTCATGACTACAAGAAATAAATCCATTACGTATTGAGTGTTTTGTAGACTTGGTAAACAAGATAGATAAATGAGTACTATTTTAAAAAAATAATACTGTAATGACAACATTGTTTTTTCATCTTTCAAAATAAAAAACATCGATGATAACTCTATTACATATATAAATTTATACATAACTTTCATAGTAAACTTCATGGATTTCTAGGGAAGAAATATAATAAGGGTGAGGTCAAATTCTTACTAACAGGAAAATATATAAAAACAAAAAATGAATAAATGAGAGTAATAATTATGTCATGGTAAAAAACTAAACAAACATACCATGTAACAAAAAAAATAAAGGTATGTGCATAAACAATATAGAAAGGAAATATCTACCCAAATGGCTCGAAGGCCTTCATTTTTGTTAATTTTTAATAATTCCCAATTCAAGGGATGAGGGGGAACAATTACGTGGAATGTAGGCACAAAGATTACAAGGCCCACAGTCCTAGGAAATTACATAACCTGAAGGTATTAGAGAATTTAACCAGACTATATAGAAGGAACTTCCCCTCCCTAGCATTTTCATCATTATTGTATCTCTCCACCTTTGCATGGTGGTCTTGATAGGTTTCACGTGCATGCATAGGCTGGTCCTGATGGCATAGCCATACCATCTCATTCTGACAAATCCATTAGGCTCTACTCTAGTGAGTGCACCTACTCTGAATCCTCTTCTCAGGCTGCCCATTTTTTTAGTCTCTCTGGGGAAACTGCATGTGGCCCAATGGCCTTGTGGTAGCCTGAAATCCCAACTGAAACCAAGGCATGTGTGGCCCGAAATCCTTAATCACTCTAAGACAAAACTTGTGGCAAATGGTGAATTGTTTCAGCTACTATAGTACCGAAAAGTACATGATACAGTAACTTCTACAGTACCCTCAATGTGTACAATTATGTTACTGTTCCTGTATAATCTACAGTTCTGCTACATTACTCGGACAGTGTATAGTCTGCTACATTACTTGCTACAGTAATTCTACATTACCCCAGAAATATGCCTCTACATAGTTTGGAACAAGGGTCCTGTGGATGCACTTAAGGATACATCACCAACTGGGCTAAGGCCCTTGTGCTATAAAGGTAATAATTAGAAACACATTCCTTTAAAATAACTAGATAAAGAAAAAATAAAAATATCAATGTAAGAAAATCAATCGCATGCCATCTAAATATATAAAAATGAAATTTAGCCATAGATATGTCGATGAAAAATATCATGAATGAATAATAATAAATGAAAATGAATGTAGTGATGAATTATTTTATGCAATGTATCGGGCACCTGAAAGCATCCACTTTCACGATACATCATCCTAAAATATTATAACTACCGATAGATTGAGTTTTTATTTTCACAAACTTATTTGTCTCATGAGAACCTATCGATGCATCTGGGATCTAAATAATGTATGGGCTCCACAATTAATTTCATGTCCAAAGAATTCATTATATTATGAATTCGATTTAATTAATAATAAATATGACTTATCAAATAACTATATTGAATAATAAATATAGAATTAAAAATATTTCCCAAAATAATCAAATACAATCAATGTAGTCCCCACAAGTAAAGAGGTATATGGTTTAGGAAATAGTAACGTCCATGACAATTGAAAAATATATTTACTGTAAAATTCAATGTTCAATTATCCAATGATATTTAATATTTCAAGGGGAATAAAAAATGAATCAATTATGTGAATTTGAATACTATCCGTATTTAAATTAAAAATAAACCATCCATAGAAAAAGAGGCTGGTATTAATGCAATATATCCCAAGTCGAGTAAAATAAATGGTTATTGTTGATGATAAATCAAAATACAATATAAAACCATTTAAAAACATTAATGAGGAAAAAAATAATTTTTTTTCGAAAAAAATTAGAAAAAATTCTTTGAAATTCACATTTAATTTTTTTTTTAAATATTATCATTTTAAATATTTCAAGTAAGTTTCAAATAAATGTTGGAGAGTAAATTTGAACTTCCCATATGAGGTAAAAGAATATTAATTTTTCACATTAAAAATGTTTGAAATGATTTCATTATCCGAAATCTAACAAGAAGATTCTTTTGAAAACATTAGTACAATAAAAAATTGTAAAAATTTATTAAACCAATAATTATTAAAACATTTTAATAAAACATGGATTTTATTAGAAAACATTTTTATCAAATAAAGAGTAAAATAATGTCATGTTTTCTTAAAAATATTATCTAAAATAATTTGAGTACGAAAGAGTGGGAAATGGTTCAAATACTTGAAAATGGTCCTGAATATCCATTTAAAAATTAAAGGGATTATTTAAAAATGGTTATATAAGTTCATCAAATGAAAATTCCATGATATAATTATTTGTACTAGTCTTGAGGAAAATAATCATTAAACATCCTAATGTATCACATACCAATGTGGAACTTTTTAAATCAAAATACTAATGATGGAATAATATTGAATAAAAGTATTAAATACCATAAATATAAAATAATTAATTATATAATATATAAAAATATATAGTAGATACACCACATAAAATTATTAGGTGGTGAACATGACATTTTTTCGATAGAAGTAAAAAAGTTAGATGCAAATATCTTACCTTCTGTTTTATTTTGGGTGATCATTATTTAACTTCATGTATAAGGGGGTAAAATATGTTAATAACTTATAAAATAACCATATTAATATTTAATATATCCTATGTGATCTCTTTATAAAATTGTGTTACCCATTTTTTAATAACCATTCATTATTTTAACTATTTAGGGTGTTAAATTCAAGGTTTGTCGAGTATATTTTAACATGTTATTTGTCATTAACATTAAATATATCATATTTTTGTCATCTAAAAAAATATAATCCATGGTTTTTAATATAAAATATTTTTAAAAAATATGTATCCATAATAAACCATATTATTTGGAGATAAGAAGTGGAATACATCATTCATGGAGATGGTAAACCGTATATACACATGAATGCTACCTTCATTTCTTTGTAGAATTTTTTAAAAATAATATGTAAATGACATGATTATAATAGTATATAATAGTTCAATTAAATTATTTATTTAATAGTTTTATTATATTTTTATTTAAATTATCCTTCATACAATCCATGTTTGGTATGAACAAATTGCAACGCTTTTTGGGGTAGTAGTATAACAACACATACATTGCATACATTTTTATTACTTTATAATTCAAACATATATATTAAATCATATAATAAAGCCATGATAAGACCGTATAGTTATAGTTTTTTTAAAAACTAGGAAACATAAACAACTGGTTCATAATTTATCTACAATGTCTCTTGGTTATTTCATCATATCTAGAGTCGCTTTTGAAATATCCTACTTAATAACCTTCATTGTGACTTGGGGAAAGGAAAACATACAAAAAGGTGATCAAAAATTCTCAGTAAGGGTAAACAAAAGAAATATCAATCATATCATATTCATGAGAACATAAAATTTTTCAAATCTTAACCTACAAAAGAGATCATAATATCATGACATGGGATAAATCATAGTAGTGAAATGTAATCCCAATAACCATAAAATAAAACATTAAACGGTGTGGAATAATCTTATAATAATGTAATTTCATTTCGTATTATTCAAGACCCATTTTCAAATCATCATAGCAGACAAAGTCCATTACTGAACCGAGTTCAATCCTTCATCCATTCATGTATCACTAAATCGGTTTAAATTGTCGTTCCAGCCATGTCTATCTCATGAGATGCAAATCATTACCCAATTCATTGGAGGTAGATATAGGTCCCACCCATCTTATTATGAATCCATTCTTACTCATACCACAAAATCATAAATCATACATCATAGCATAACCCATGTAATAAAAATGGGATTCTCAATAATCATGTCATAATAACATAATCCATATAAGATAAAATGACATTATAATAATAATTACATAATTACATAATCTAAATCAATGTAATAATAGGGATATATAAATAACCCTATATTATCTTAGATGGAAAATAATTTTGATAAAAAACTTGAACTCCATTTTGGGGAAATATTCTTTCTACTTCATATTCATTTTTTCCTTTCTCAACATGTATTAACAAAAGAATATAATTGAAAATAAACTTGAAAACATGTAAAGGAAACCTAATATTAATAATGTTATATGAAATCATAAAAATCCAATCATGTCATATAAGTTAAAAAACATTTTTCTCGTACTTTGGTCGAAAAAGTCAAAAAGTGACTCGTACTGAAAACCTCAAAAGATTATGTTCTTATCACTTAATAGAAATTCACCAATAGGTAAAATTTGATTGAAACAATTGTAGTAGGATAATATTAGATATTTATGAATCAGGGAAGTGGATGATAAATATTCCCTAGTAAATACCGAAGTATAAATCAATCTCGGATATGAATTGAGATTGTGATATTTTCCCTAACCTTAGGTTTGATATGCATTGTACGTATTCGAACCTCCTGTATAATCATTTAAATAATTTCACTGAATTTTTACATAATAATACTTATTTTTATTATATCATATATGGTCATATTCCTATCTTCTTATTAGTAATAATTCATTGTTACTTGTTATTCGGGTGTTCATTGCTTTATGTTCTTATGCATGTTTCGTCGAATAAATTCTTTTTCCTCTTTTTAGGTTATAGATGCATCATTTACTGAATGGTATTAGTATAATATATATCAGATTTATTCATTCAATTATTTTATATAATCATCATTTAATGAAGATCATGTAGAATGAATCACATTGCACCGTGGAGACGGTAAGCCGAACGTATGCACGAGCAACGATATCATTCCCATAATTATTTAATGGTATTGGATTGGATGATGGAATATCTTAGAATTAGTATCATGTTATAATAATCATATATAGTTATTCTTTACACCACTATAACCATCCATGTAATGTGGTGGTGGAAGAACAAATTACACCATGGCGTGGAGATGGTATTCCGTACATACGCACGCACGGTCATTTCGTATTCCATAGGATGGATAGAAGGTGAAATGGGGTTTTTTCATATTCATAAAAACTTATCAGTATATTAGTGATACAGATGTTATTAATTTATGATGAAAAATTTATAGAATAAGATATAGAATAAGAAATAAATTAGAATGGATTGGTAAATAATATTACCTCTTCATAGATGCCCCATATCTAAACCACCTATTAGGGCACTAATGTTGGATATTAAAGAAGACCAGGACCACTAGTAGGTTTCTAGGGATGTGGAGAAGTGAAATTTAATGTTTTTCGCTGAGCATTAAGGATCAAAATGTGGTGAAGTGGAGAGGGAGTAGGTGCCCTTTTATAATGGAGGAGAGGGAACCATTGGAATCATAACAAATATTAATTTATAATAAATTAAAATCCAAAATAATAACCTCAAAAAATGACTCCATTCGAAGATGAGGTTATATAGGGTTGTAATATTATCATCCAATAAAATTTATACAGGTTGGGAATTTATTTTAAACCTTATAAAATTGATTTATCCTTATTTAATCCATTTAAATTTATTTGTTGTAATAATAATATTATTTTTAATTTGTTATAAATAATTTCTTATGTATTTATAATTTTCCGTAATTGGATAATTTAAGACTTTTTAGACCGTATATATTTAAATTTATAATTTTTAAATACTTTTGTGATTTTAAAAAATGTATATAATATGTTATTTTTATAAAATAACAGTAGTGTTGATTTTGACACTATTCATTTATGTGAGTTAAATAAAATACACACAGAATTTATGTTAGAAAAAAAGATTTAAAAGATTCATAACATGTCATATATATCTAGAAAATTCACGGGGAACATTAAATAGTTAATATAATAAATAATTTAATATTTTTAAAACCATTTATTTGATATTTCAATCAATAAAATAATTTCAACATCACTATTGTGTCATCCTTAATGATAATAATTTAATCCTCAAAAATTCCAAATAAATTCACATGCTGTAGATAATTTTATTATCTTTCTGGAGACTATTCATTTTTGATGTTTTATGGAGTTTATTAGTAAATTAAAATTATTACACTTATAAGATATGAGAGAGTGACATATTTTCACTTTCTTTGGTTTTAATAATAATTATATAATTTTCATTGTTAAAAGTACATGAAATGAATCTATTCTAACCATTAGGTTATATTGGTCTACTATTATTCATCCCATATAATTTTCCCTGGTTTTAGGGTAATTTTATATTCTTATTTTTACCCTTAATTACCCAATTTACCTCCAACTATAGTAAAAAAATTACCGTAGTTATTCATTCATAATATCAAAAAAAAAGTAACCTGTTAACATAATATGGACCCACGTAATCAAATCATTGAATCCATTTTTCAAAATTCAAAACAACGAAGTTACAGTAATTAATTTAAAATAATCGTGTTGTGAAAAAAAAGGAGTTTTAAAAGTTAAAACATTGCCAAATATTGAAATTATTTTATCTCTGAATTAAATGTAAAATTAATGGTAATGAAATACATAATATTAAATGGTAAAAATATATTTTATTTATACATTAAAAACAATAAATTTTATCATTTAACCATATAATGTATCTTGATGAAAAATTTGTTTCTAAGAAAAATCTAGCATGTTTTTACTACTCATCAAAATGTGAAAGTTATCAGAAAAGTATCAAAAATTCATCCAATGTAAATTTTAATATAATTATTCAAAAGAAGAGGTTTATTTTTTAAAATTTAACTTATAAACTTCTGAAAAATTTCAATAAAATTGGGTGCACCATTAAAATCTGATAAAACTGCATTTTTAAAAAATACTTATTTGATCGGAAAAATTGATTTTGTATTCATATCTCATTCTAGAAAATCATTAAGATGAATTATAATGTTATAAATTCTAAAATTTGGTTAATACTACTCATAATAGATAGTTCATAATATTATAATAATATATTATTTTTTAGTGAAACATGGTATTGTGTACAACACAAGTTATCGTGGAAGGTTGCTCTTTCGTGTAACACAATCCAAGATAGTGTTGTGTGTAGTGAATGATTCCTTTTGTGTTGCGTATAAAAATACAAATAATCCTAATAAAATGAATGGTTGTAACATTTTACCACCCCTAAATTGAATTTCTCCCTTGAAATTCATCACTTCATATCTAAATGATGAGGATACCTCTCCCTCATCACATCCTCATGTTCCCAGGTAGCTTCTTCCAATAGGTGGTTACTCCATAAAACATTAACCAAGCGAGTGGTCTTGTTTCATAGAACTTTTTTTCTATGATCCAGAATCTCTATCGGCTGGTCTTAATAAGAATGTCCCAGATCCAGTGGTACAACTTCGATCTTAGTACATGTGAAGGATCAGGTATATACTTTCTCAGGAGAGATATGAACATGAGAGAGATTCACTGGAATCCCCAATCAGTAAGCTACCTTCCCAACATGATCCATTGTTTCAAAAGGACCAATATACCTAGGTCTCAACATTCCCTTCTTTCCATATCTCATTACTCTTTTCCAAGGAGATATTCATAATAACACTTTATCACCCACTTCAAAATGTAGGTCTTTTCTTCGGTTGTCGGCAGAACTTTTTTGTCGACAATGAGATGCTCTTAGGTGTTGTTGAATAGATATGAACTCTTCTGCCATCTCATCATCAATATCAGGTCCTAATAGCTTTCCTTCCCCAATATCACCCAAGAAAGTGGGTGTTTTCATTTCATTCCATAGAGAGCATCATAAGGAGTCATATGAATACTGGAGTGAAAGCTATTATTATAAGAAAATTCCACCGAAGTTAGGCGTTGATCCCAACCACCTTTGAAATACATCGATCAATCTTTCAACATGTATTGTAGAGTTTAAATTGTCCTCTCAGACTGACCGTCTCTCTGGGGATGATAAGTATTGCTGAAACTCAATTTTTTATCTAGAGTATGTTGAAGACTTTTCCAGAACATCGAGGTAAACCATGGACCCCGATCAGATATAATGGAAAGTGGTACTCCATGAAATATTACCACTTATTTTATATATATCTTGGCAAGCATATCAAGGGAGAAATCCTCTCTAACCGCAATGAAGGGTTCCAACTTCATAAGATGATCAACTATAACACATGTAACATTTTTTCCTTTAGATGTTTTAGGATGTCCATTGACAAATTCCATAGTGATGTTTTCCCATTTCCATTCTAGTATGAGTAATAGTTGTAACATCCCCTTAGAATTCTATCTCTCAGCTTTAACTTGCTGACAAACCATGCATCGAGAGACATATTCAGCAATATCTATTTTCATGTCATCCCACCAGAAGTACTCTCTCTTGTCCCTATAAATATTAGTGCTTCCATGGTTAATAGAGAATGAAGAACTATCATCCTCATACAATATTTCCTTCTTTAATTATGGGATGTGAGGAACATAAACCCGATTATTGAACCTTATTATTTCATCAAAATCAACGTTCAATTCAGGAACATTTTTTACCGTCTATTGTAAATCTACATATTCTTTCTATGACTCTTTAATCTTCACATGCATAGATTGTTGAAAATTCATTTGGAGAAATATAAGATTTTTCCCCTTCCATTATAATTCCATGGCTCATCCTTTGTAAATCCATAAATATTGGATCTTTTTTATCCTAATCATGTATAATCTAGTACGGTCTTGTCGACTAAATGTGTTTTCCACCTGCTTTGCTTTCCCAGGATGATAATGAATTGAGTAGTCATAATCCTTAATCAGCACCAACCATATTATTTGGTGCATATTCAGATCCTATTGTGTGAAGATATACATTAATAATTTATTATTAGTAAAAATATCTCACCTTTCACCATAATGATAATCCCTCCAAATATTTAAGATAAATATTACCACAACTAACTCCAAATCATGAGTTGGGTAATTTTTCTCAAAGATTTTCAACTATAGTGGGGCATATGCTATCATCGTATCATTTTTCCGGATAACCCACCTCAATCCATTATTAGATACATCACTATAGATCACAAAACCTTTATCCACTATAAGGCAGTGTGAGTATAGGTGCACTGGATAACATTCTTTTTAAATCATTGAAATTATCTCCACACTCCACCTTCCAAAGGAACTTAACTCCTTTTGGAGTCAACCTGGTGAGTGGATTAGATAATCGTGATAAATATTTCACAAAATGTCGATAATATCCAGCCAAACCAAGAAAACGTCGGATTTATGTTACTATTTTTGGTCTCTAACATCTTTCTATAACCTTTATTTTTGATGGATCCACATATATCCACTATTTTGAGATTATGTGACCCAAAAATGAATCTTTTTTAATCCAAAATTCACACTTGGTAAATTTTTCATAAATATTCTCTATTCCTAGGGTCTTTAATACAAGTATCATGTGATATTCATGTTCTTCCTTGCTCTTTGAATAGACAAGAATATCATCTATAAAGTCTACCAAAAACTGATCAATATAGTGTCTAAAGACTCTATTCATTAGATCCATGATGATTGAAGGGGAAATAGTAAGACCAAATAGTATCACTATAAATTCATAGTGTCCATACATTGTACGGATTGCAGTCTTTTTTATATCCTCCCTTTTGACCCTTAATTGTTGATACCCTAAATAAAGATCAATCTTGGAAAAGTATTGAGATCCGTGTAGTTGGTCAAATAAGTCATCAATGCGTTGGGGAGGATATTTTTTCTTGAGAGTTATCATGTGTTGTTCTTGGCAATCAAGGAAGAGTCTCATTGATCCATCTTTCTTCTTAAAAAATACAACATGTGCTCCCAAAGGTGATGCACTAGGGAATATGAATTCTTTATAAATATTCTCTTGGAGTAGCTTCTTCAATTCCTGAGTCTCAATTGGGGCTATTCTATAAGGTGTCTTTGAAATCGGCATAACACCCTGTATGAGTTCTATTGAAAACTCAACTTCACGATTTGGTGGAGGACATGGAAATTCTTCTAGAAAGACGTCATGAAACTCCCATAAAATTTAATTGTCCTTAATCGTGAGTTTCTCTCTAATAATATGAGATAAATAACATTTATTTATTGGAATAAAGACCCATAAGATGGAAGAAATTTCCACCTGATGGTTATATTCATCCTTTCATCGATAGATGATTATAGATTGATCAATAATATGAAATATGACATCCATACATTAGAAATAGATATGAGATCCATATAATGAAAGCCAATCCATGCCATGAATTACATAAAATTCCACAATAGGAAGGATCAAAAGTTCTACAGGAAGAAATTTCCCACAAACATCAATCATAAAATAATTGTAAGCTTTTGATGTGACTGTTGTTCCATTACGAGTTGTCACAACTAACTCAACAGCTAATTGTTGGGGTCGTATGGATATACCCTTAGAAAATTATTCAAAAATAAAAGAGTGGGCGGATCCAGAATCAAATAAAACATTTTCTACATTATATTGGATGGTAAGTGTACCTTTATCCACGTCGTTATCATAATCTACATCATCGATTGAAATTGCATGTGACATTCATTTTACTTTGGAATTAAGAGTTTATTGGTGTCGATCATCATCAGCAACCCTTGGATTAGGACATTTATTGGCATAATTCCCCATTTCCTTGCATTTGTAACATTGAAGTGTAGAAGGTTCATTATGTATGGCCTTTTTTGTTCTCATCACTAGATATCTTTTTCCTATCACTGAAGAATTCAAATGCCCGACGACCTTCTTTTCTACACTTAAAATATTTACTTTTCCCTTTATGAAAATTCCCCCCATGTTTCATTCCACACATTGAGAATATGGGAAAACTCTTCTTCTAATAAGTGTGGTATTTATATTTTCTTTTGAATTCCATTTTCCTCTTCTTATCAAACCCATATGACTGATGGGTTACATCAATCTCCATCTCCACCATTGAGATCACATCGAACAATTTCCTCGTATCTTTTGAAGTCCATTATGGATGACTCCCTTTGAAGACTTGGTTTTAACCCACTAAAGAATCGATCGATCTTACTCTCAGGTTGGATAATAATTCTGAAAGCATACCTTGAAAGTCTTGTAAAATTCCCATCGTATGTACCAACCGCATTCTATTGCTCTGGTTCAAGAAACTCTTTCTCTATCTTTGTTTGAAGAATACGAGGAAAGTACATATTTAAAAAACATTCTTAAACACATCCCATTCCATGGACTTAATTTCATCCCATTTCCTTGTATTCTTGACATGATTCCACCATTGATCAACTTCACCTTCCAAAAGATATACTACTAAGATGACTTTACCATGTTCAGAACATTTAAGGACTGAAAATATCGTTTCAGGGTTACTATGCATTGTTCAGCCACTAATGAATCCGAATACCAGTTTAATGAATGTGGAAACTGCCCTATATTGGATTCAACAGAATGTTGCTCCCTCCTTTGCTCGTTTGGAAGTCATGCATGATTCATAACTTGAGAAAGTTGTGTGAGAATGGCTACAATATTTTGCATTACAACTCCCATAATGTTTGGTTTCTTATGGGTAAAATCATTGCAATTCCCATCTCATTCCGCATTACCATGGTTGCTTCAAGTTCCACCCATTGACTAAAACCAAGAATCATAGTGTGAGAAACACTAATCATAACAGGAATACCACTTAATCAAGAATAAAATTCAACACTTTAGGTCTTATCATAGGTAATTTATGGCCATTTCTAAAAGGCTAATATTTGGTTCCCTTCTTAGACATATCCTTAGGGTTCTTACTAAGGCTTTCACATCCTAGTTTCAAATGTTGACTATACCTTTCCTCTTATACCTACTATAACGACCCATTCATTACATACATTGTTATTACATCACAATTGAAGCATACTTATTAAAACATGTAACAAAACCATGAAATGACATTATAGGTATAGTGAATTAGAAACTTGGAAACATAAATAATTGGTTCATAAATCAACTACATTGTCTCCCGCTTATTTCATCGTATCTAGAGTCCCTTTTGGAATATCCTACTTAATACACTTCTACATGACATAGGGAAAATATAACATACAAAAGGGTGAGCTCAAATTCACAGTAAGGGTAAACAAAGGTAATATCAATCATATAATATTCACAACAACATAACATTTTAAAAATCATAACCTGCAGAAGAGATCAAAATATCAAGACATGGGATAAATAATTGTAGTGAAATGTGATCCCAATAATCCTAACATAATAATTAAACATTGTGTAATACACACATAATCATATAAAATCCTTTAATATTAGTCAGGACTCATTTCCCGGACCATCATAGCGGAAAATTCCATTAGTGAACTGAGTCCACTCCCCGTTCTTGTCCTGTATCACTAAACCAGATTAACTTTTCGTTCGATCCATGTCTATTTCAGGATATATAAATCTTTAACCAATGCATTATATGGACATATATTTCCCACCCATCTCATAATGAAACCAATATTATGTGTTCGACAAAATTATAAATCATACATCATAGCATAACCATTGAAATAAAATTGGGATTCTCAAGAATCGTGCCATCATAATATTATCTATATAAGATAAAAGGACTTCATAAAAATAATTCCATACTTATATAATCATAATAAATTCAATAATATGTATAGAAATAGAACCCTATATAATCATAAATGAAAAATAATTTTGATAAAACACTTGAACTCCATTTTTGAGGAAAATATCCTTTCTACATCATAAACATTTTTCCTTTCTCAACATGTCATACTAGAAGATGTAAATTGAAAATAATAATGAAAAAATTTAAAGGAAAATTCATGGAAATAATTTTCTATGAAATCATAAAAATCCATTCATTCTGTATAAGTTAAAAAACACTCTTCTCATACTTTGGTCAGAAAAGTCAAAAATAATCGTGTACTGAAAACAAAAAAAGATTCCTTTCATATCATTTACTAAAAATTAAACAATAAGTAAAATTTGATTTAATCAATTGTAGGGGTATAATATTACATATTGAGGAAACATGTATGTGGATGATAAATATTCCCCAGAAAATACCGAAGTATAAATAATCTCGAAATGAAATTGTGATTGCGAGATATTCTTTTGGCTTAGGTCTGATATTCTTTGTACGTATCTGAACCTCTGGTATAATTATTTAAATAATGTCATGTACTTATTCCAGAATCATACTCATTGTTGTGATATCATATATGATCATATTCCTATCTTCTTATTTGTAATATTTCATTGCTACATGTTATTATGGGGTTCATTACTTTATGTTCTTATGCGTGTTTTGGCAAATAAAATCTTATTCCTCTTTTTTAGGTTATAGGTACATAATTTAGAAAATGGTATTAGTATAATATATATCAAATTTATTCATTCAATTCTTTTATATAATCATGTTTTAATGAAGATCATGTAGAACGAATCACATCGCATCATGGAGACGGTAAGCCATACGTATGCACGAGGGACGATATCGTTCCCATAATTATTGAATGGTATTGGAGTGGATGATGGAATATATCAGAATTAGTATCATGTTATAACACTCAAATATAGTTAATCTTTACACCATTATACCCATCCAATTAAGGTGGTGGTGGAAAAACATATTACACCACGACGTGGAGATGGTATTCCATACGTACGCACGTGCGAGGATTTCGTTTTCCGTAGGATGGATAGAAGGTGAAATGGGGTTGTTTCATATTTATAATAACATATCATTATATGAGTGATACTGATGTCATTAATTTATTATGAAAAAAATAGATAATAATATGTAGAAAAAGAAAGAAATTTAAATGGATTGGTAAAGGATATTACCTCTTTTTCATCACGCCTCTTTCAAACCTCTTATTAGGTAAGGAATGTTGGTATTTGAAGAAGAACAGGACCTCTAGTAGGTTTCTAGGGAATTTTATAAGTGAAATGGATAGGTTTTGGCTGAACTTTGAGGCTCAAAATTTTGTTAAGAGGGGATGTATGAGTTTCCCATTTATAAGGGAGGAGAGGTGAACCTTTGAAAACATAAGAAATATTAATTTATAATAAATAAAATCCCCACATTGAAACCTCAAAAAATGACTTAATTAGAATATGTGATGAGATATGGTTGTAATATCATCAACCAATAAAATTTAGACATGTTGGGAATTTATTTGAAACCTTATCAAAATGATTTATCCTTATTTAATCCATTTAATTTAATTTTTGGTAATAATATTCTAAATTTAAAGGTGTTATAAATAATTACATATGTGTTTTTAATTGTCTATAATTGGATACGATATGACATTGTAGACCATATACATTTCAATTTATAATTTTTAAATATTTTTGTGATTTTTAAGAAATTTTATAATATGTTTTACTATAAAATAACAATAGTGTTGATTTGGAAACTATTCACTTTTTTGAATTTAAATATTATCCAAATATAATATATGTTCGAAATAAAAGCTTTAATAAATTCATAACATGTCATATTTATCTATAAAATGTTTCTAGCATATTAAATAGTTCATATAATATTTATTTTTAGATTTTTAAATCCATTTATTTGATATTTCAGTCAATAGAATACTTTCAACATCACTATTGTGTCATCATTAATGATAATTATTTAATACATAAAAAATTTAAATAATTACACATGATGTAGATAATTTTATTATCTTTTTATAGACTATTCATGTTTGAACTATTATAGAGTTTATCACTAAATTATAATTATTACACTTATAAGATATAAGAGAGTGACATGTTGTCTCTTTCTTTGGGTTTAATAATAATTATGGAGTTTTCATGGTCAAAAGTCCATGAAATGAATCTATTCTTACCTTAGGTGATTTGGGTCAACATTTATTCATCCAATAGAATTTTGACAGGTGTTAGGGTAATTTTTTAATCTTATTTTTTCCTTTAATTACCTGATTTACCTTTAACTGTAGTAAATAAAATTACCATAGTTACTATAAATAATATAAATAAAAATACAAGTAATGTATTAAAATTATATAGACCCACTAAATCCAAATAAGGAATCCATTTTTTCAAAATTCAAAACACAGAATTTGTCGTAATTAATTTAAAATTTATCCCATTGTAAAGAAAACAAGATTTAAAAGATAAAACATTGCCAAAGATTGAAATGTTTTTGCCTTTGAGATCAATTTATAATTAATTGTAATGAAATTAAATACATTAAATGGTAATAATACATTCTATATATAGTTTAAAACAATTAAATTTTATCATTTAACAATATAAATTATCTTGATGAAAATAGTTGTTTTTAAGAAATATTTATCATGTTTTTATTATTCATCAAAATGTGAATGTTATCAGACAATTATAAAATATTTATCCCATGAAGATTATTATATCCTGATTCCAAAGATGAAGTTTATTTTGTAAAATTGAACTTATAATCTTTTCCAAATATAGATTTATAATGGGGGCACCATCAAAAGGCGGTAAAACTGCATTTTTTTAAAAATACTTCTTCTGTCCGAAAAATTTATTTTGTTTTCATATCTCATTCTAGAAAATGTGTAAGATGAATAATAATGTTATAAATTTTAAATTTTGTTTAATACTATTCATAACATCTAGTTCATAATATTATAATTATAAATCATTAAATAGTGAAACTCGGTATTGGGTTCAACGTAAGCTACTGAGAAATGTTGCTGTTGTGTATAAAGCAAGGCAAGACAGTGCTGTATGCAGTAAAAGATTCTATTGGTGTTGGGTATAACATAAGAAATAAAACAATATTTCTCATAAAATCTAATGGTGTTACATTCTAAACCCCTTAAAATTAATTTTTCCCTTGAAATTCGTCACTTCATAACAAACTGATGAGGATACCTCTCCCTCGTCATATCCTCAAGTTCCCATGTAGCTTCTTCTAATTGGTGGTTCCTCCATTAAACTTTAACCAAGTGAGTGGTCTTGTTTCACAGAACATTTTCTATATGATCTTGAATCTCTATTATCTATTCATCATTAGAAAAATCAAGCTCCAGCAGTATAACTTTTCATCATAGTACATATGAAGGATCATGTTTGTTCTTTCTCAGGAGAGATACATGAAACAAATCATGAACTCGAGAGAGATTCGGTGGAAGTTCCAATCTGTAAGATACCTTCCTGTCATGATATAGTATTTCAAATGGTCCAATATACCTAGGGCTCATCTTGACCTTCTTTTTAATTCTCATTACTCTCTTCCAAGGATATATTCGTTAGATTACATTATCGCCAACTTTATACTCTAGGTATTTTCTTCGGTTGTTGGAATAACTTTTTTGTCGACTCTGAGCTGCTCTTATCTGTTTTTGAATAGACATGACCTTTTCTTCCATCTCATATTCAAGATAATGTCCTTATAGATTTCATTCCACAACATTATCCGAGAAAGTTGGAGTTGTGCATTTAATTCCCTAGTGTGATTTATAAGGAGCCATCTTAATACTGGAGTAAAATCTATTATTATAAGAAAATTACACCAATGGTAGGTGTGTATCCTAAACAACTTTTAACTCCATAGAGAAATCTCTCAACATGTCTCCTAGAGTTTGAAATTTCCTCTTATACTGAATGTCTGTTTGAGGATGATAAGCAGTGCTGAAACTCAACTTTGTATCTAGATTATGCTGACGACTTCACCAGAACATCGAGGTAAACCTCGAATCCCGATCAGAAATAATGGAAATTTTTACTTCATGAAATCTTACCACTTCCATTACATATATTCTGAAAATTTTATTAAGAGATAAATCCTCACTAATGGTAATGAAGTGTTCTGACTTCATAAGATGACCATATATAACCTAAATACATTATTGCATTTGGATGTTTTAGGATGTCCAGTGAAAAAGTCCATAGTGATGTTTTCAAATTTTCATTTCGGTATGGGTAATGGTTGTAACATCCCCTTAGACTTATGTCTCTCAGCATTATCTTACTGAAAAACCATGAATCAAGAGACATATTTAGCAATATCTCTTCTCATTCCATCCCACTAAAAGTACTCTTTCATGTCCCTATACATCTTCGTGCTTCCAGGGTGAATAGAGAATGAATAACTATGATCCCCATTTAATATTTCCTTCTTTAGTTATGGTAAGTGAGGAACAGAAACCCGATTCCTAAACCTTATTATTTCATCACATTCAATGTGTAATTCCGGAACATCAACTTCTTTTGTAACTCTACATCTTCTTTCTATGCCTTTTTAATCATCACATGCATAGATGGTTGAACATTAATTTGAGAAAGATAATTTTTTCCCCTTCCATTAGAATTCCAAGATCCATCCTTTGTAAATCCATAAATATTGGATCCTTTGTGATCGTCATAATGGATAATCCAACTTTGACTTGTTGACTTAATACATCTGCCAACTTGTTTGCATTCCCAGGGTGATAATGAATTGAGCAGTTATAATCCTTAATCAGCTCCAACCATCTTATTTGGAACATATTCAGCTCCTTTTGCATGATAATATACATTAAACATTTATGATCAGTATAAATATCACACCTTTCACCATAAATATAATTCCTACAAATCATGCATGCAATGATTACTGTAGCTAACTCCAAATCATGAGTTGGGTAATTTTGCTCATGGATTTTCAACTGTCGTGAGGCATAAGCTATCCCCATATCATTTTTAATTATAACACACCCCAATCCCTTATTGAATGCATCACTATAGATCACAAACATTTCTCCACTACAAGGTAGTGTGAGCACAGGGGCATTGGATATCCTTCTTTTTAACCCCATGAATTTCTCTTCACACTCCTCCGTCCAAATTAACTTAACTCTATTTCGAGTCAAAATAGTGAGTGGATTAGATAATCTTGAAAATATATTCAAAAAAAGTCAATACTATACAGTCAAATAATGAAAAATTCATATCAAAGTTACTATTGTTATTCTCGACCATCTTTCGATAACATCTGTTTTTGCTGAATCAACAGATATCCCCTATTTTGTGATTTTGTGAACCAAAAATGAAACTTTTTGAAGTAAAAATTCACATTTGGTAAATTTGGCATAATTATTATCCTTTCATAGGGTCTTTAATACAATTCTCAAGTGATCTTCATGTTATTCCTTGCACATTGAAAAGACAAGAAAATCTTCTATAAAGACAACCACAAACTAATCAAGATAGTCTTTAGAGACTCTATTCATTAAATCCATGAAGATAGAAGGGGAATTAGTAAGACCAAATGGCATCACTATAAATTCATAGTGTTCATACCTTAAACAAAAAGCCGTCATTGGTGTATACTCCCTTTTAACTCATAATTTATAAAACCCTGAACGAAGATCAATCTTGGAAAGGTATTGAGATCTGTGTAGTTGGTCAAATAAGTCATCAATGTGTGGGAGAGGATATTTGTTCTTGATAGTGATATTTTTATGTTCTCAATAATCAATTCAGAGTTTCATTGATCCATCTTTCTTCTTAACAAATAGAATTGGTTATCCTCAAGGTGATTCACTAGGGCGTATGAATCCATTATCCATATTCTCTTGGAGTTTCTTCTTCAATTCATACAACTCAATTGGGGACATTCTATAAGTTGTCTTTGAAATGTGAATAGAACCCGGTATGAGTTCTATTGAAAACTCAAATTCACGATTTTGGGGAATACCATTCAATTCCTCAGGAAAGACATCATAAAACCTCCATACAATGGGAATATTATTAATCTTGAGTTTTATTACAACCATTTGATATAAATAACATTAATTTATTGGAATCAAGTCCCATAAGATGGAAAAAATTTCCATCGAAAAGTTATATTCATCCATGCATCGATAGATGATCATATATTGATCAAGAATATGAAATATTACCTCCCTTATTTGGTAATTGATATGAGCTCCATATAAAGAATTCCAATCCATGCCAAGAATCACACCAAATTCCACTATAGGAAGGATAACAAGGTTTTCAAGATGAAATTTCCCACAAACTTCAATCAGAGAAGAATTGTAAACTTTTGATGAAATTGTTGTTCCATTAGGAGTTGTCACAAATAACTCGATAGCTAATCATTGGGGTAGTACGTAGATACCCTCATAATACTCTTTAGAAAGAAAAGAGTGGGTGGATCCAAAATCAAATAATAAATTTTCTACTATAGAGTGGATGGTAACTGTACCTTTCACCACTCTTTTATAATACTCCACATCGCTGATAGAAATTGCATGTGAGATTCCTTTGCCTTAGGCCTCAAGACTTTGTTGATGTCGATCATCATCAACAACACTTGGATTAGGGCATTTATTAGAATAATTCCTCATTTCCTTCCACTTGTATCATTGAAGTGTAGGAGGCGCATTCTGTGTATCCTTTTCATTGTTCGCATCACTAGACACCTTTTTCTCATCACTGTGGCATTCAAATGCCTGATGACCTTCTTTTCCACACATAAAGCATTTACTTGTCCCTTTAAGACAATTACCTCCATGTTTTATTCCACACTTTGATCATAAGGTAAAACCCATCTAATTTTCATTGTGGTCTTTAGATTTTCCTTTGAATTCCATTTTCCTCTTCATATAAAACCTATATGACTGAGGGGTTACTCCAATCACCATCTCACCCTAGAGAGCACATCGAACAATTTTCTCATAGCTTTTAAAGTCCCTTATGCCTAACGTCCTTTGAAGATTTGGTTTTAAGCCACTATATAATCAATCGATCTTACTCTCTGGTTGGATAATAATTCTCTAAGTGTACCATGCAATGTTTGTAATATTTTCTTTGTATGAACCAACTGATTCCTCATCCTTTTTCTTTAGTTCAAGAATACCCATCTCCATATTTGTTCGAATAATACGAGGGAAGTACTTATTGAAAAATAAGTTCTTGAACTCGTCCAATTCCATGGACTCATTTTCATCCCTTTGCCTTGTATTTTTGACAAGATTCCATCATTGATCATATTCACCTTCCAATCAATATGCTGCTAAGATGAATTTATCATGTTCAGAACATTGAAGGATTCAGAATATCTTTTCAGTGGTACTAATCCATTTTTATTCCACTAATGGATCAGAAGACCCACTAAATGAAGTTGGACACTACCTCAAGAATGATTTAATAGAATGTTTCTCCCTCATTTTCTCGTTTGGATGTCCTGCATGATTCATAGCTTGATAAAGTTGTGGGAGAATGGCTACAAAATTTTTAATTCCTGCTCCCATAACATTTGGTTGCTAAGTGGAAAATCATTTCATATATCATCGCATTCCTCATTAACACGGTTCCTTCAGGTTCCACCCATTGACTAAATCCCAGAAGCATAGTGTGAGAAAAAATAATCATAACTGAAATACCACATGATCATGAATAAAATTTAACACTTTAGGTCTTATAATAGGTTATTTATGCCCATTTCTAAAATAATATTATTGTTTTCTTTCCTTCAATATATCCTTAGGATTCTTAATAAGGCTTTCACATCCTAGTTTCCAATGGTTGACTATACCTTTCCTCTCATACCGACTATAACAAACCATACTTTACATACATTGTTATTACTTCAGAATTGAATCATACTTATTTAAATATATAACAAAACCATTATAGGACCGTATAGGTAAAGAGTCTTTAGAAACTGGGAAACATAAACAACTGGTTCATAAATCATCTACATTTTCTCCTGATTATTTCATCATATCTACAGTCCCTTTGGCATATCCTACTTAATACACATCTTCATGACCTGGGGAAAAGAAATAATACAAATGGGTGATCCCAAATGCTCAGTAAGGGTAAATAAAATAATATCAATAATATCATATTCATAAGAACATAACATTTTGAAAATCACAACCTGCAAAAGAGATTATAATATCATGACATGGGATAAATCATAAAAGTGAAATGTAATCCCAATATTCATAACATAAAACATTAAACTTTGTGGAATACACACATAATCATAGAAAATCCTTTCATATTAGTCAAGACACATTTCCAAGACCATCATAGTTGACAATGTCCATTACTGAACCGAGTTCACTTCTCGTTCCTGTCCTATATCACTGAACTGGATTAACGTTCCGTTCCAGCCATGTCAATCCCATTAGATATAAATATTTACCTAATTAATTTGGAGGGAGATATAGGTCCCACCCATCTAATAATGAAACCATTCTTATGTTTTCCAAAAAATCATAAATCATACATCATAGCATAACCCATTTAATAAAAATGGGATTATCAAACATCATGCCATCATAACATAATCCATATAAGATAAAAAGACTTCATAAAAATAATTCCATCATTAAATAATCAAAAAAAAAGTAATAATTTGGATAGAAACAGAACCCTATATTATCATAGATGGAAAAAATTTCGTAAAACACTTGAACTCCATTATTGAGGAAAATATCCTTTCTACTTCAAAATAATTTTTCATTTCTCAACATGTCATACTAAAAAATGTTAATTGAAAATAAGTATATAAACTTTTAAAGTAAACATAGTGGAAATAATTCTCTATAAAATCATAAAAATCCATTCATGCCGTATAAGTTAAAAAAACATTCTTCTAGTACATTGATGGGAAAAGTCAAAAAGTATCTCTTACTAAAAAAGACAACAGATTCCTTTCATAACATTTAATAAAAATTCACCAATAGGTAAAATTGGATTTAAACAGTTGTAGGGGGATAATATTACTTATTGATGAAACAGGGATGTGGATGAAAAATATTTATCAGTAAATACCGAATTATAAGAAATCTCAAATAAAAATTGAGATTGCGAGATTTTCCCTTACCTTAGGTCAAGTATGCTTTGTACGTATCTGACCCTCTTGTATAATCATTTAAATAATTTCATTGACTTATTCCATAATCATAAACATTGTTATGATATCATATATGGTTATATTCTAATGTTATTATTAGTAATATTTCATTGTTACTTGTTATTCGTGTGTTCATTGCTTTATGTTCTTATGTGTGTTTTGTCGAATAAATTCTTTTTCATATTTTTAGGTTATAGATAAATCATTTACAGAATGATATAAGTATAATTCATATCATATTTATTCTATTAATTCTTTTATATAATCATGGTTTAATGATGATCATGTAGAATGAATCACATCGCACCGTGGAGACGGTAAGTCATACGTATGCATGAGGGACAATATCGTTCCCATAATTATTGAATAGAGTTGGAGTGGATGATCGAATATCTCAGATTTAGTATCATGTTATAATAATCATTTATAGTTGTTATTTACACCATTATACCCATCCAATTATGTTGGTGGTGGAAAAACAAATTACACCACGGTGTGGAGACGGTATTCCGTACGTACGCACGAGCAGTGATTTCATTTTCCGTAGGATGGATAGAAGGTGAAATGGGGTTATTTCATATATATAATAACATATCAATATATGAGGGATACTGATGTTATTTATTTATGATGATACAAATAGAGAATAAAAAGTAAAAGAAGAAATAAATTTGACAGGATTGGTAAAGGATATTACCTATTCTTCGACACGCTTCTTCTATTCATCCAATATAATTTTGGCAGGTGTTAGGGTAATTTTATAATCTTATTTTTACCCTTAATTACCCGATTTTCCTTTAACTATAGTAAATAAAAATTACCTTAGTTACTATTCATAATATGATAAAAAATTAAAAGTATCCTATTAATATAATATGGACCTGCTGAATCTAAATATGAAATCCATTTATAAAAATTCAAAAAAATGAAGTTTTAGTAATTAATTTAAAATTAGTCTTGTTGTTAAGAAAACGATTTTTAAAAGTTAATACAATTCCAAAGATTAAAATGTTTTTACCTAATAATTCATAGTAAAATTAATTGAAATGAAATAAATTATATTAAATGGTAAAAATATATTCTATTATACATTAAAACCATTAAATTTTATCATTTAACCATTTAAATTGTCTTTTTGAAAAAAATTGTTTTTATGAAAAATTTACCTAGTTTTTACTATTCAACAAAATGTGAAAGTTATCATAAAAGTATCAAAAATTCATCTAATGTAAATTTTTATATCCTAATTCAAATGAAGAAGTATATATTGTAAAATTTATCTTATAAACTTGTCAATAATTAGATTTAAAATGGGTGCGCCATCAAAAGGCGGTAAAACGTCATTTTTTAAAAAATAATTATTTTATATGAAATTTTTTATATATATCATTCCATAAAATGCGTATGATTAATTATAATATAATAAATTTCAAAATTAGGTTAATACTATTCATGACAGCTAGATCATAATTTTATAATAATATTTCATTGTTTAGTGAAACTCGGTATTGCGTACAACGCAAGATATCGTGGAAGTCGCTCTTGCATGTAACACAATCCAAGCCAGTGTTGTGTGTAGTGAAAGATTACTTTGGAGTTTTGTAGAACATATAACATTAAAAAAATTCCTCATAAAATCTCAAAGTGTTATAGGTAGTTCACACTTCCTCAAACAATATTACTATATTAATATAAGATAGAGAGTATTAAATGTATTTGTTATAAAATTATTAAGGAACAATAAATGAATATTAAATTTAATATATAAAATATATAAAAATAAATTATAACATAATGGACATTCATGATATTTGGTGAAGGAAAAATGAACAATCAACATTTTGTGAGGTGTTAGTTCATCGTACATTGGAAAAATATACTTGTTACCCAATAGATTGATGTGAATGTTAGTGTAGGATGAATCCATTAATAAAATGACATCATATCATTTTAGGATACTTGTGTTTTTATATTAACATGGAATAATAATATTTATGTTGGTGGATAAGTAAATGAAAGAAAAGGCATCTTTGGAATCCATTACCTTAAAAATCATGTAACAACTTTTTTGTGTACACCAAAGACGTTTTTAATGTTTAATGTGGATCAAATAATTGGAAAAAATTTATCAAAGTGATTATAAGAATAATATATGTGCATCCAATATCTTTTGGAAAAGTGTATAGGTAATTTTGGGATTTAATTGTTAAGTATTAGTCCCTTAGTTAAGCTTAATTTTACCTTAATCGATGTATTTATTTTTAATTCCTTTCACTAATAAGTTTGATAAATAGATTTGATAATATTATTAGTTATTATACAATAGTATTATTATAAATATGGATTCTATTTATTAAAATTCCAATCACATAACTAGGATAAATTAACGTAATATTCATCCCAGATGATGGATAACAATGCCTTGTTTTTTAAGTATAATCGATTGTATATATGAAATGTTTTTATAATCAATTGAAAATTGAAAATTATCATAATGAAATTTATTTTACTATTTTATAAAATTATTATCTAATTAAACTTTAAAACAAATTAAAAGTATAATTAATCCTTATAAAAGTTTTTGATGAAAAGGCTGTTTGGAACAAAAATTATGTATTTTTAATTATTTGTTTCAATATGAAATGTTTTTCAAAAATATAAGAAATTCATCCTAACATGATTATAATATTTAAATTTAAAATATTAAATTTATTTTTACTTGTTAAATCAATAATAGTGTAATTATTTAGATCTAATATTAGATTTCTAGTAAAAAGTATTAAAATTCTCTTAAAAAAGAAATACAATTTCTGTGTAAAATTGGGTTTCTTCTTATCCTATTTCTATAAAACCTAATGAAAAATACATTTTAATAAATGTATAAAAAAATATCCTTAAAATCATTAAATAATAGTAATTAACTATGTATATTAATGAAAAATTCTTTTATATGCATAAAAATATTAATATTTGTTATTATATACAATTGGTTCTTATTTTTTATTATAATTAATTGTTAACCAATGAATTCATTTAAAATTTATATAATAATAAATTTTAAAAATATAGTTTATAATATTCATAATCAATAACATATATGTTGGGTTATATCATAGTATATTAAATAATAATATTTCAATAATACATTGTTATTTGGTGAAACTCATTCTTGTGCGTAACACAAGAGATCGTAGAAGGTTTATCTTGCCTGAAATGAAAGATATCGAGGAAGGTCTCTCATACATGTAATGAAACATATCTATATGATATGTGAATCTAAATATGTATTATATATTATATTTATTTAGATAACATATTTTAAAGTATTTGATTATTTTATTTTCTTTTTACGCTTTGTGTTGTCTATTATAAAAACTATTAATCCAAAAGATGTTCGTTAGAATGTCGGGGTGTTACATTTTCCCCACCATAATTAAATTTCATATTCATAATGTTAAATTGATACTGGTAATATATTTTTTTATATTTCTTATGTCTAAATCCCATATCATGAGAAGGGTTCATAAAACACTCTATAGAGAGGGGAGTGAGAAGTATAAAGGTCATATCGCCTACTATGTAATTATGTCTCTAAGTAAGAGAAAAATAGTGGAAAGTAGAGATACATACATAGAGGAAATAAGTATATATTTATAGGGATTCTATGTTGTCATCAATCACACAAAATTGAATGATCAATGGAATATTTTGGGCCTCAAATCCATAAATTTGAGAAGATTTAGATGACCATTAGTTCAATAAGAAATGAAGGTATTAATACAACATTTTATTTTGAAGCCATTATGCTAATTTTGGGTAATCATTTTACTGATGAATAATATAAAGAAATATTCTTACTTGATAGGATTCAATTTTATATGAAAAATTCTAACATTTGGTTGTTCTTCAATAAAATTCAAAAAAATCACTTTATTCGCAAAAATTAATTAACAATGTTTAATTTATTTTTCCCGAAGCACTAAATGAAATATTAATGGTTCGTAAGGCCTATAAAAGAGTGAAAAGTTTAACTATTCAATTTTTATTATCTTTTTAAAACAATATTTTTAATATATTATTCCATAATCCTCAAAATTGACACTAGCAGTTCTTTATTATCTTTTATTTTTCATGTTGTTTAACTAAAAACATTGAAAATTTAACAAGGATATTGAGTAGGTATGTGGTTGGATTGAAACCCTTACCATCCTTCGGTCATGCGTTCAAGGCCTGAGCCCTTTCCGGATATGATAGGTTATCACCTAGTATAGTGTTTTTCGTTTTCTAAAACAATATTAATATAATTTTAAAAATAATCTGTTGGGAATACTTGAAATTTAATCATTAAATTGAATATTAAATAAGGATTTCAATAAAACCATTTTTTATAAAGTCTCACAATATTATTTTACTATTCATATAATGTCATTCCAAATATATGTACCAAAAATATTTCAATATCAATTAACCTACATCTATACAATTTAAATGAACAATTCATCTAATAATTTTTTTCCACTAGAACATATACATCTAAAAGAAATCATATTTCATAGATTTTTCAGGATTATTATAACAAAAATTCCACTAGTAAAATAATTAAATAATTTAAATATTAAATCTCATAAATACTTCTTCAAATTTTTTTCATATTATACATTTTAACAATGATATTATCTGCTGTATTTCTAAATCATGACAGCTTATCTACTATATAAAACACTTTATGTTCATCCTAGTTTATTCATTATCATCATATGATCAAATACTTAAAAATGGTTGGTAAATAATATATGATTTATCCTTACAATATACCCTAGGATTTTCTAATGATGTGCAATATAAGGCCCATTTTTTAGGTAACAAGTGACCACGAGTCATGCCCAGAACACCTAGTCAGTTTTAGTACACCTAGGATCATCTATGCTAGAACCATGTTCACTTATAGTATCTAGGTAGGGATTTATTTCAAAGAAGACCCACATAATCTATAACTTAAAAAATTTAGATGTTCTTCTACATTTATCTTAATATTTTACCTTTGTTTTATGTTCTATAATCCATTTTTTCTTAAATCTAGTTCCGAATATTTCTAACAAACTCACTTTGAAACCAACTACACCGACCCGACCACTAAAATACTAGAACTCGTGTCTACTATAAATTACATTGGAATGATTACAAGGAATTAATCTTCATATAACTAATATTTTAGTAGTCATTGTAAACTAGATACATAAATATATCTTATATTATAAATTAATATAATAATTAATATAATTTTTTTATTCTTTATAAATTAATATCTTTGAGGACAACTCTAATACCTCTAATAAATCCTTGAACAATATTTATAGTATGATTCTTGGATTCATGGGGAAGAAACATAAAAAGGGTGAGTTGAAATTATCAGAAAGAGATAAAATATAGTTGGAGGAAAATTATTCAATGAGTGAAATAATAGTGGCATGGTAAAAAACTAAATACACATACCATATAAACAAAAAACAAAGAGGAATGTTCAAAAATAATATGGGATGTTAATAACTAAAAACACATTACATTAAAATAACATTATAAAGAAAAATAAACATGACAAGGTGAGAAATTTTAAAACATTACGTCTAAATAACTAAAAAATAAATATTATCCACCGATATGTTGACAAAAAATATCATGGATGACTAAAATGTATCAAAATGAAGGCAATACAAAATTATTTTATGTTATTTCTCAGGCACATGAAAATCTATACATTCATGATCCATCCCCTGGATACTTGAGAACAATAGATACAAACTCATGTAATTTGTGAAACATATTTTTATCATTAGAACCTATCAATGAATCATGGATTTATAAAAATTATTGGCGCTTACATTCATTACATATATAATGCATTCTTCATATCATGAAATAAATGTAATTATTATACTATATGCCTTATAAAATATCTATATTAAATAAATAATATTAAAATATCAATATTTCCCCCAATAATAAAATACCTTCAATGCACACACTATATGTAAAGCGGTATATAGTTTAGGAAATAGTAAAATCTATGATAAATGAAAAGGATATTTTGTGGAAAATTCCATTTTCAATGATCATAGGATATTGGATATTTCAATGGGACTAACAATTTAATCATCAAAGTGAATGCAGATAATATCTTTGGAGAAATCAATAATAAACCATCCTTAGAAATAATAAGGAAAATATCAATAAAAAACCACAAAGTCGATTAAAATAAATTGTCATTGTTAATGAATAGAAATACAATAAAATATATATTAAAAACATATTTGAAATAAATATCCTTATGTTTTTATAATCATTCAGAAAGGAAATTTTGTTGAAACTAAAATTTGGAAAAAAAATCTTCATAAATTTAAATTTTAAAAAAGAGATGGAATATTCAAGGAAATAAAGTCTAATAAATCTGTACATGCCATGTGACATAAAATTATATTCTTTATAGACAATAAAAAGGATTGAAAAAAATGCCTTATCAGGAAAGCGACAAAAATATTCCATTGAAAATATTTGTAAAATTAAAAAAGGGTGAAACTGTATTTACAAAATGATTTTAGAATTTTTTTTTTAAAATCATTTTAATAAATCATGGTCTTTAAATGAAAATTGTTTCTCTTACTATAGTGGGAAATAAAATTGGGTCTTCTTAAAAACATTTCCAAAAACGATTTGAGTACCAAAGTGTGAAAAAATACTCATAATAATAGAAAGTGGTCAAGAATAAACATATAATAATGAAAGGGTTTATTAAAAAAGGTTTATATAATTTTATCTGAAGGAAATTACATTTAATGATCATTAGTTTTCGTCTTGGGGTGAATAATCTTTAAAAATCCCAATGTGTCCCATACGACATTGAAACATTTTAAATTCATATCCCCATGAAGTTAAATATTTAATGAATGTTTTAAATAAATTTAATATAAATTTATTAATAATATAATATATATGTTAATGGGTAGTATATACAACACAAAAAATAAGTAATTGGTGAACATGACATTTATCTTATAGATGTAAAATGTGAGATGAATATATATTACCTTGAGTTTCCCATCAGGGGAACATCCCTTAAACTCATGTATAAGTGTTCCAACCCCATTAATATATTATAATCGAACCATATTAATATTTATTATATATTATATGATCCTCTTATAATATTTTATTACCCTATTGTTAATAACATTTCATTATGACAACTACTTCGGGTGTTAATTTCCATGTTTCTCGAGTATGTTTGAACATTTTATTTGTTATTATTATTATATATATATTTGCTTCATCATATAATCAATGTAAAACATGGAATAAATATCATATATATACTATATATATGTTTATATGATAAACAGTAATATTTGGAGATAACAAATGGAATGCACCATTCATGGTGACAGTAAGCTGTACGTATACGTGAATGCTACTTCCATTTCATTTTCATATTTTAAAATAATGAAAAGTAAATGATATTTATATACATTTATATTATAATTATATTACAATATTTATGAAATATATTTCATATAATTTAAGTAAATTTGTCATTAATATATCCTATGAATAGTGTGAACGAAGCACATCTCTTTGAGGGGGAGGTATGCCACAGTTCCTCAAATGATGTTATTGTGTTGAAGTAAGATGAAAATTATTAAATATATTTTGTCTAAAGGGATTACAGAATTATAAAGACATAATAAATAAGATATATAACATATATAAATATACAATTCATCATAATGGCCAACCGTGAATGTTGGTAAAGGAAAAATGATCAATCATTATTTTTTGGGGTCGTAGATTGTTGTAAAAAGAAACAATATTTTACATAAACATTATATGGAAAAGTATCATATTGTAGGTCAGAACAATAATAATACAAAAAATTATATTTATGGTATTGGTGTTAGTATATGAACATTTAAAAAGAATACTAGAGGTGGACGATAGGTAAATGAATGAAAAGTGATCGTTGTAAAACATTACCTTAAAAATTAGGTAACTCCTTTTGGAGTATACCAGAGGGATTCATTGGAAAGATTTATTAAAAAAATAATGTATTCAGGGTCCAGATTATGGATTTAGGGAAGCTATTTGGGGACATAATGGTTGAACCTATGTGGATTTATAGGTGTGAGGAATATGGGGAAGTTGTGGCCTTTTATAATGGAGGAGGAGTGACACTCCTGTAATATTTTGACAATGGAATTCTATGTATGTTTTTTATGGTGCATGTTGATCCCATAATGAACCCAATTAAATATAAGAGATGGTAGGATCAATATATGGCCATTCAATATCTCTTAGTAAAGTGTATATTTTTTAGGTCCTCAAGGTCATGTTTTAGTCCCTTAGTTAAGCCTAATTTTACCTTAATAGATAAAATTTATTTTAATTATTTTCATTAATTTTTTTTATAAAAAACAAGATAATATTATTAGAAAATATAAAATATCATTATTAAAAGGTTGGAATCCATTTTTCTAAATTTCAATCACAGAATTGGTAGAAATTAATTTAAAAATCACCCCACACGTGGGAAAAGAATGAATGTTTTTAAAGTAAAAACATCCAAATGTTTTCTTTGTTTCTATAATGAATTTAAAAGTAAAATTTATTAAAATGAAATAAATTATATTTATATATAAAAATTTGATATAATTAAACTATAAAAACAATTTAATGTATAATATTTCCTTCTAAATAAAATATATTAAAACGCTATTTTGAATTAAAATTCAGTATTTTTATCAATTTATTTAAAAATTAAATGTTTCCATAAAATATAAAGACCTATCAATAACCTAATTAATATATTTTTATATCAAATATGATGTTTACATTGACATATTAAATCAATTAATGTGTCCAATTTCGGTTTTAAAATGGATTTTCCACTAAAAGGTTGTAAAATTGCCTTTAGAAAAATATTAGATTTTATGTGTAAAATTGGGTTTCTATTATCTTATGAATATCAAAACTAATGTATAAATATCCAACATATTTTATTTAATGTATAAAATATATATATTTAATTTAAAAAATTAACTAATTTTAATTATTTGTGTCTATTAATTCAATAGTCTTTTGGATGAATACAAATATTAATATAATTTTTATATCTAATAAGTTTTTATTTTTGTTTCTCATTAATTGGTAATCAATGAATTCATTTTCTATTTATATAAACCATACATTTTCATATGTTTTTTTGAAATATTATTAATATCTAATAGAACATATGATTTATTTCATATTATATTAAATAATAATATTTAAATAACATGAAGTTATTTGGTGAAAATCATTTATGCATGTCACTTAAGCATATGTAGAGGGTTTCTTTTGAATGTAATGTAATCAATAGAGGAAGGTCACATGTGTTTTTAATGAAAGATAACTTAATGTGCATATATTTGAAGCTATATAATATTTTTTTTATTTACAATAATATGTTAAAAATTATTAGTTTGTTATGTTACCTTTGAACACCTGGTGTTGCATGTCATATACAATATTGATTAAAAAGTTTTACAATCGAATTTCAGTGTGTTACAATTGAATGCATCAAGAAGTGATCCACATGTGATCCTATGATATATGATAAATACTAATCGATCTCTAATTTCTAGCGTGGTGATTCAATTGTCTTTCGTTTTTCATTCTTGGTAACTCGTTCTTCAATCTTGATGAAATATATCATTCTCTACTAATTCTTGGGAGGGAGAGAGAAAGAAGAGTTTAGAGAGAATTAATTGTGCGTAATACATTTCTATTTTAAATTTTGGATGATCTATATAATAGAAATAGTCTACTATTTACAGATTAGATATTTTTGTTAAAATTTTAATTAATTTAACAACAACCATTAAATAACATTTATTACTTTTAATAAACCTCATACTGCATAATAATAATTATATAATTATTCTTCATTGAAGTCACAAAATTTTACAATAAGAAATACTATATAATTGTCTTGTTAATGGATATTTGAAACTAGAATATGTATTGGCCCATTCCGACTACTCTAACATTTATTGAAAAATTGAATAAATATTTCATTCATAAATATTTAATTCTCAATCTAACGAATAAACAGTTACTGAAAATATTAAACAAATAAACCAGATATTATAATTTCCAAGATAGTGAATAAATATTTACATAATTTATCCTATCAATATAACTTGGATAAAAATATTCCTCAAACATGATAATAATATTTATTCCATTAATTGAACTCAAATAGATTTTAAGTGAGAAAAATATGAATAGTTAGTGTGTCACCCTCTTGGATTATTTATCATTAGAATTAGGCGGCCTTTCCAAAAGTCAATTATTAATCTCTTGAAATGGATCTTACCACACAATATAAACAACATAATGTCATAACGTTGCTAACCACAGTTGAACGCTCACTGTATAGTCTAACCCCTTTTAATAATATCTTATAAAGAAGGATTCACATCTATGCCACCAACCTATATGATCGATATGTATGTCATTGAGTATCTGAAAGAATAATGTTGTTACCCCACAACCAAGGTAATTAATGAAATGGTTCTATTCTATTCAATGTTCAAATATATCAACTTTAATAAATATGGAATGTACAAATACTTTCATGACATATTAATTAATGAAATGTCACTCGTGACACACCCAATGTATTAAACTTCATCATGAACTCTTATCCCAATGAGTAATGAAATAAATTCAAGTACATGAGTTGTAACATGAATTAATAATTATCATAAATTATAAGGAACATCATACACACTCATAGATATGAATATCTGATGACATCAAACCAAGAATAATTCCTAATTGTGGGCGTGTTCTCATAATCACCAATCTTGGATATCCCAATGTACAAACATCAAGAGAAGAAGACTCAATTTCTTATGATTACTCTAACATTATATTATATATACTATTTTACAAATCATACCATTTTATCCAATCAAATAAAATTATTTGAGAATATCAATATTACAAATCATGGTTTTCATCATAGAGGGAAATGATATGACCTTAGAAATGAGATGTATAATATATGATATTTTTACATAGAGTCATAAATAACAAAAATCAATATCTAATAATATGTTTCATTAATATTCAATAAATAGATTATTCATATAATCAATATACAATAATTTGGTCCAATGACACAAACTCTAACATTTGATAGGAGATATAACTGACTTAGGGTTAAAATAATTGAAAAACAAGAGGAAAGGTGTAATACCGAGTGAGATCCACTTTTTATTATCTAAATTTTATCCCTGCATGGATAGATTGAATGGTTAAACAAACTATGCACCATACACTACCTCCTAACACCATTATCATGTTTGGATCAGATGGTTCGACAAATCATTTTCCCATCCTATTTTTCTATCTATTCCACTTTTCACAGTTACTTCTAGGTGGATACGTGGTATGGACAAACTGTGCACCTAACTGTGCCCCAACCCAATACCCATTGAATGCCTTTTCAAAATTTCATGATGGTGTTTCATGTGTATTACTGACCATTTTCAAACCATTCACCTATATAAAATCCCAAAAAACACTCATAATGTCAACTAAACCCTCCCAAAATTCACCAAAAACATTTGAAAAATTTAGATATATAATTTATGGGTTATGTACATGAATCCGATGGTGAAACATTCTCCTCAAAATTTGCCTTTTCATACTTAAAAAGTAGAAAAACAACATTGACTTGATTTTTTTTGTCAATTAGTAATTGTTTCAATATCTCATTCCCATGTCTCTTTCTGAATAAAAACATGTTGCCAAAAACCCACACTAGATTAATTTTATTTTATCACAAAATACATTCTCTTTCCAATCCAAAATCTGTACTTGAACTTGAACTAACAATGAATGTGGCTCTAGTTCAATGTGATCCCAACGAATGACATGGTCAGGATCAGGCTGAATCTTTTTTAGCTGAGGTACATAAAAAATATTGTGCACTACAAAAAACCAAGTTGGAATGTACAACTGATATTCCACATAACCAACCCTTTCAAGTATCTCAAATGGAATAATACATCGAGGAGATAACATTCCATGTTTCCCAAAATGATGATTCCCATGACATGGAGTAGTTATAAAGAACACATGATCACTCAAATTGAACAATAATGGTTGTCGATGATGATCCACATATGATTTATGATGACACTAAGGTATCTCTATCAGCTTCTTGATCAATTGAATCTTCTATGATGACTCATGTAAAAGGATTGTAATAACCAGTGAAGTCTTTCCTATTTTTACTTGAAAAAGTGGAGAACAACATGTACACCCTCACAATGACTCAAAAGAATCCATATGTATCATGTCCTTATAACTATTTTTATATGAGAAATATATTAATGGTATATTCTCCAACCATGAGCCACCAAAATCAATTTGACCAGATCAAATCTTGCATTCCATATTTTTTATCATTCTTTTGAGTCATACAACCATTTGTGGATGATACTTTGTAGTCATGGTCAAATGAGTCCACATGTATTAGTATAGGGATTTTAAAAAATTAGATATATTAATAGAATCTAGATATGATACCATCAATACTAGTATTTCATGCCTCATTAAAATGATGAGATACAATTTTTTGTCAAGTCCTCCACAATATGTGATTCAAAAATTGAAATAAAATGATATAAATTTGTGAGTCGAACCACAATCACTAATATGACTTTGTGTTTATGAACCATTATTGGGATACATGTTACAAAATCCATGTATATTTACTCCAATTTCCAATAAAGTATAGGTAAATTCCGAAACATACCTAGTAGGCATTGATGCTCTGCCTTAACCCGTCGACTGGTTCAACACCTCGAAACCTACTCATCCACCATGATTTACATATAAACGTACCAAAATTTTTTATTCAATTCCTTATACATATAATGTATTCATAGATGAATAACCCATTTTAAATAGTGGTATACATGAAGAAGTTGTTCCTAACAGGACAACGGTAAAACCATCAAATCCATAAACAACAAAACTGAGCTCCCATACAAGTTGAAACCCTCAATGGTCTCCACAGTATTGAGGGATGACCTTATCACAAATAATTTTAAATCCTACATAAATGCCTTGTTAATTGTTGAATCCAAATTGGGGAAAAAAGAAACATGAAAGAAAAATAGAAAATAGCCTTGGTTGTCACAATGCAGGTTCATGATACTTATCACCGACGTCAACTTCCACCTATCTGAATCCAAAATTTTCATTGGATCATATGAATTTCTACTTAATTCATCTGCCTCGTAATTTCTATTACTCTATGTAGACATAAATTCAAAGGATAACATGTTTAGATAATCCATCCATATTATTTATTTCATGTTAAAATACCTTTGTGGGAAACTATGCTTCATGCTCTTATGATCTGTAAAAAATGTAAATTTCTCACTAAAGAGGCAATGATTCCACGTCATGAAATCTTGGACTAAAATAACTGACTACAACTCAAGTGTCGTTAATTTATTCTCATTAAAATATATATATCATAATAAATAAGAAACAACATGACATCCATTCATGATGACACATCCAAACCCAGATCCCAATGTATCAAAAAACGCCACATACCATTGTCATGATTCATGTAATGTCAAGATTTGTGCTGATTTAAGGTGGTCCTTTATCTCTTTAACATACATATGACATTCATCATTCCATGGTAAAGGATCTTTTTTACATTAAAAACTATCATTGGTGAACATATTACTTAAAATATTTGAACAAAATGTCAATAAATACACCAAAAACAATGAAAATTGTGTATCTCAAATACAATATTGTGAAATTTCAAATAGATAGTAGCCTATATCTTATTTGGATATATAGATAATCCTATTTTAGGGATTACAGTTCCAATTAATTGTAGCTCTTTAATCATAAAATCACCTATTAATAACTTGAAATATATGAGATTATCCAATAAGATTAACAAAATTATCGCTAAGTATTGCTCCTGCTAATTCCTTTTCACTAAATACACCCATATGTCCTCCATGAAACCCAATAAAAAATAATGCAGATTCCATTAAAATATTTGATTCATCAATTCCATAAATACTGATGGTTAGTTTGTAAGACCTAAAGGCACAACACCATACTATTAATGGACATATCTCGTTCAAAATGTTTTTATTTGGAATATCGACTATCCAAACTTACAATTGGAGATATCCTGATCATAACTAAATTTTAAACCACCATTAGAATCCCCTTAATTGATTAAAATTATCATCAATTCATGGTAGTGGATACTAATTATTTATCATAACATGGTTAATATTATTATAATCCACAAAAAAACAAATATTTAAATAATTATTTTTTCAAAAATAATACTAGAAATTCCCACATAAACATTCTATGTTGAATGAACACTTATCTAAACATCACATTAAACTACACGTTCATATCCCATAATTTTTTTGGTTCCATCTGACAATATAAAATTGAAATAGTACTTTCCCATTGGTGGAGATCAATCATAAATGCCAATTCACTTATGCATGGAATCCCTAAGATGTTTTTGGTAAAACATCCCGAAACTAATCTACAACACCAATAAAAAGGGAAATTCTCAATATTGCCCATCGATTTCAAAGTCAAATATGCCAACATTGATGAGATTTTTTAAACTACTACTTCCAGAACCCTCATTTTTCATTAATTTTCATTCCTGTATCATTTAAAGAGATCCTTGACACCATCATCAATTATAAAACTAACAAATCATATATAAAAATCAATGTGATCCAAGAACAATATAAAATAATTGATACCTTCGATTATGTTATAGAAATATATATCAAGAACAATGAAATCTTATATCAACTCAGATCCATAAACCATTATAGGACATTATTCAAAAATAATGTGTATACATTCTCTTTGACCAAGTGGATTTTGGTGATTCAAAATAGAAGTCATCATATAAACATATAAAAATAAAAAATCAATAAAAAATGTTGAAATAAATAAATGAGATAAATTTTTATCAAATAAATATTTCATAAGGGTATAATTCATTATAATCATAACCCTTGCCATCAATGTCCTAGATTGATCCTCAACAATCACCTACTAATCTCCCTAAAAATGCTTACTCCATAAATTTTTTTCTCTAGTTCCCTAATGAGAGTACAATTTTTGGGGATTCATGGTATTCCTAGAGACACCATGATTTCCTCTACTCTTGCGATAAGATGTATTCTACTACAATCTACATGTCGAAGCATACAATGTCTGTGAAACATGATATGAGTCTTGAAAAACCAAAAATTTAGACCATTGCACCAGTATCGCCAAATATTAGTCATATGGTTGCAAGCGTGGAATGCTATAGGTTGTGTTGTATAATATCAATTCAGGTGGCTGAAAATACCCAATTGAAAACATCCAAATTTACTCATGGGATTTAGAAGAAGTCTCACTAATCATACTATCTAATTTTGAGTAATCCCACTATAATTGAAATACATGTCCCTCATCCTCTTGTTCCCACATTAGAGTGCCCACCATTTCTTGTATGTATCTAATAGTCCCTCTATCCATAGCCCTTGAGATGTCCCTTCCTACCACAATTTTACTATTGATCATCTCTATATAATATGTTATACAAATTTTTGAAATATTCGAAATAATATCCGACCTTATCCCCAATTAAAATATGAATTTCATAAATGATTCACTTGTAGAAATTTGTGGCATAATAAGCACAAAATCCATAAATATTTCCACATACACATTCACTATGAGGTTATCCTACTTTATGCTAAAAAATTCAATTGTTCCATTAATCATAAAAATATGAGAGGATAAAAATAATTATTGAAACATTCATTAAAATCCTTGAAGCAAATATTGGTCTAATTTATCATTTATAGATAAATACCAGGATTGGAATAAAATATTCTCAAGAAAATACATTTCCAATATGACATTTAACTCTACTGGTTTTCCTAGGAGATATAATATTTGATTCATACTATTCAACCACTTCTCTCTATTCTCTTGTTCCAAATAAACATGAAATATGGGTGGATAAATCTTCTAGAACTAAATATAATGATCAAATTTCCTTTTTTAATGCCTAGAATTCCCTATATCTATATCCTTAAAGGAATAGACAAAACATTTACAAGTTTATGGTTCACCTATGACTCAGGGGTGATGAAATTTTCAGTAGTCTTTTCTAGTAGCTTACTAAAATGCCGACTGAGTTATATTTTATGTAAAAAAACAAAACACAAAAAGTTTCACTCTATAGAAACTTAAGGCTTAAAAATATCAAATCCTACCAGATAATATATCTAAATATTAATTTCCAAAATTCCACACATTCATTTTTAAAATAATTTTTTAAATTTCTCCCAATTTTTTTAATTAATCAATTTCCAAAATACCACTATCATGACATTTTAAAAAGTCACTTTTGAATAAAATTAATACATCTTAAAAATCAACATTTTTTGACCCACTGATAAATAATTACTCAAAATGTAAAATGAACTCATTGAGGGATTCCATTTCTATTAATTCATGTCTTGTTCTTCTAATTATCTTATCCAATGACAATTTGATTACAACTCTTATAAAGGTATCTGGGAAAATTATGTAGCAAACTCTCTGGTAACATGAAGTTTAACCCAAATAGGTTATCTACTTCATTTGTTCTCTTAATATCATGTCTCAATAATCATACTTCTTTCTACAGTCCCCACTCTTGGACAAAACCTTATTGAATTTTCAACTCCAATAACAATATAACTAATAACTATAGTAAAATAATACCAAGGGTCCCAAAAGATTTGAACTGACGAAGAATGATACCATTTTCATGTCATGTACTGTACAAGTTGATAAAATTTATTACATCCCACACCACCTCATTGGATTATGTCAAGGAAGGATTGCTAACATTCCTTAGGTTACATCCCCAAGACAACAAGGGCTAGTAATAACTTCCAATGTATTCCTTATCTAATGATGGAATAGTTTACATTAGGAAATTAAACAACCATATCCAACATACCATAACATAACAAACTATAAATTATTCATGTAACCAATGTACAGAACTCACAATTTTAAAAAATTAAAACAACAAAATTATACTACTATGTGGAAACCAAGACCCATATCAGAATACAAAGTGTATGAAAAACCATAAAATATTATTCTATGAAGACACTAACATAGAAAATCCTAACATTATCTAAGATTAAACACCAAAATCCATTCCTATGTATCATGAAGCAGGAATGTAGATAGGTGATACCTTTTATTTACCTATGTCTGGATAAAAAACGTCTACAAAAGCACCGAAGTTCCAATGTATGGGGTGAGTAATGAAACTCAGTAGGTTTTTCCCAAATGATTTCCCAAATCACTCCACTATGATAGAACATTCTAGATTATTAATATAAAACCATTTATAAAAATAAATGTTAAAAAATTAATATCAAAAAATAAAACAAATTCCATAAAAAATAGTCTTCCCCCAACCAAATCATTTTACAGGGAAAGAAACAAATCAACTCTTTAAGAACATTTCTCAAACATCCATTTTGGTATACCGATTCCATTCCACATATCTAATATCCACACATGAATTTCCATGTGATAGTTTCATAATTATTGTTAGTCTCTCATCAATTAAAAAAGTCATCACAAAGTAACCACTTACCTATTTCCCAATGGATCTTTCTCATTCCATTGGGTTATGTCCATGAAAATGAACACACAGTAATAAATTATTCCAAAAAAGTGACAAAACAATTATTCCTGAAAACGTCAACAAAACAAAATTTTTATTTAAAACCACTCCTAAAAAAAAATACATAAATCAACCAAGACAAATGTTTTTAAAATTTTCATTTTAAAATCATTCAACAAAGTACTTTTCATAACAGTTCTACAGTTTCCAAACCCAAAACTAAATAAGGTCTATAAAAATATTTTAACATCAATTTTATAATCAATTTGAATCAATTTATAATACTTGAAACCAATTAATCATTTCCTAGAATGATTAACTGAGAGGGAATCCACCTACCTCAAAAACTATAGATGAAATGATGAATGACCCTAATTAATCAAGAAACCATGGATGAATCTCTAAAAACCTACTTTATATCATGGTTAATATCATAAAAAGAAATGTATCATCATGATTTGAATCAAATATCATAATCTCTAGACAATGAACTTGATATGTGAGTCCATGATATGTTATCAGAATAGATATATTGAAATCTACCAAGAATAAAGCCTTCAAATAAATATAGTGTTCAACACACTAGGATTTTCTAACGGATCACTTTCAGATCCAAAGGGACAATCTCTAAATCCTTTGGGAGGATGGAAAACATAGTTACTGTCGAAATGATTGAACAAATATGAATAATAGTAAAACAAAGGGTGGTACAGTTTTTAGGATCTAAATTTTATTTATGAATAGTTAGGTCATAATGTTATGAACATTATGATCTAATACTGTGCCAAAAACTTCCCCCCAAAACACATCACATGGTTGTTTGAAACATTTAGAAAACCATTTCCCGACAACGTTTTCCATATATTAAACTTTTCATGGTTACTCTATGGTTGCTTTATGGTTATCTCAAACCGTAAACCTAACCATTTCCTACCTATAGCCAAATGACTACCTTTAGATGGTTTACTAAAGGTGTTTCTTTTCTTCTACTAACAATTCCCAAACAATACAACTCTATAAAATAGATAAATTTTTTATAAATTTCCTCAAAATCCTCTCAAATATTACACAAAAAATTGACATACCTCAAATACATAAGGATATGGTCACATACATAAAATTATAGTTTTTACTTTTATATTTAATCTTCAAGATAATACCATATAATTCCCAATATGATGATATAGTTTTGGTGCAAAAGATTTCATTACCAGATCTTCCAGAATAACTTTGTTATTAATAGGATCTATGGATATATAATGGTTAAGTAATCTTTTCTCAAAACCTAATTATTAATGCCAAAAATATTAGAGGCACTACATGACACGTTGTGCTATGAAAAAACTACGACCCACCTATCAGAAAATATTATAAATGGATTATGGTTAGTATGATTTATCGAAGGTCTCATAATGATTTTCTTAATCCATATAGCATGAAATGTTTCTTAATAATATTATATAAATCAATCTTCAATTATAGAAAAACCTACAAGAGAGCATTTTGTGAATTTCTTTGAAAGAGGTGCACCAGAAAACATGAAATCATATACTGAAATCTAAATTATGTTATCAAGACATCAATTATAATCAAATTAAATATATAAAATCAATTCATGAAAATATAATTTTTTTTAAAAAAGTGTGGAATCATTATTATCTAATAAATGACACATGATTTTTTTGGCATTCATCAAATGATCCATTCCTAGATTAATTAGGTAATGTAAAATCATGCGAAAAATATATGTGATATCTAGGAATGACCAAACATAACCATAAATAATGCATATAATTGAAAAGTCATAGGGAATATTATACATCTCTTAAAGAACCAATTGGATCCTAGGTCACCATGATAATAAAATAATCCCTTGAAAACTGGTGCAATAGATGAGGAACATCCTTACATGATAAATAAATCAAATTCCTTTTTAATATAATCTTTTTAGGATAAACCCATCAATCCATGATAACTATCTCTATGAATCTCAATGAATATTACATAAGAGGATTCATTATGAACATTCATGTCAAATTTCATAGTCATAAATACTTTCATATCAAATAATATATCCATGTAATTACAAGAAAAAAATTTAAAATATACATAATATATTAAGAGTATGAACATTCAACCAAATCCCTTCATAAAAATGAACTGATACACCATCTTTTATTTAAAACCAAATTCACTCAATAATATATAAAATATTAAATACCACTATTGAGATGATTACTTTAATAGGTAAATATATTTCTTAAGTCTACATACCATATCTTCCATTCCATCAACGAAAAATCCTTCTAGTTGTCTCATTTATACATCCCGTGAAGGTCACCGTTAAAGAATGTAATTTTGACATCAATTTGATTTAGTTCTTAATAAAATTTATTTTGAATAACCCTGATAATTCTATGTTAATACTTATTAGATATAGGAGATAAGGTAACATAATAATAAATACCTTATCTTTGAGTGAACACTTTTGTAACCAATCGATACATATACCAATAAAAATTTCAATCACGATCCATTTTTTATTTAAAACCCATTTGGATATATTAATTTGGGATCCTTTTGGAACGTATACAAGTTCAAAAATGACGTTTAGTTTCATTGAGTTCAACTCATACTTCATGAATTTATGATACTGAGATAATTTTATTCTCACAAAAGAATCATTAAAGGATGTAATATCACTTCTAAAATAGGAATCATAGTCATGTAGATATATATAATCATAGAAAAATGTTAATCTTGTCAATTATTGTTATCTCTAATGATGTTATTTGTGAATAAAAATATGAGAGGGTTCGCTATTATGGTTTTTATAATTTTTTGCAACCCATTTTATATACACATCTCCCACAAAAGAGAATATTTTAGTAGGTCTATAGTCATAGGAAACATCAAAATGATCTGGCTCCTCAAGTATTAAAGTTATAGGCATGAAGCTACAACATGTATCAACATCCTATTAAACACATATCTAGTCTGAATAATTTTAAATGAATGTTTTTGGAAATAAAATGAAAACCCATTCTAAAAACATGAAAATCTAATAAAATGTCATTTTATTGTCCTAGGATCAAGTCTACTAATACTTATAGAGTATATTTTAGTCTCTATATGACAACCTCAAACATAAAAATATACTGTTTTAGTTTTATAATTATCTATATTTCATATGAATTTATAAGAATGTTCATACTAGAAAACCTATTAAAAATATCAATAAATGTCTTAAGATGCTCAACCTATAAACAGTCAAGTAAGAATCATTGGAATATAATAATTTGTACCATGTCTATAAGGGTATGATTTTCCTTCAGTAGTTCTATTATGTTGAGGTGTGCATGATATAGAATCCATATAAAAAATTCCACCATCTAGATTAAATTATGAAAATGGACCAGGGTTGTGACATAAATCAATAAATTTTCAATAATATCACTCCTCTATTAGACCTCATTACATTAATAATATGATATATTTAGTATGGTACTCAATCATTACAGGTTTTGAACTCCTCGAGATCATCATATTTGTCATGAAGAAGATAAATATACGCATAACATAAATGGTTATCAACTATTGAAATAAATAACCCTTTAGAATTAATTCGACATGTATAAGGACAACTAATATCAGTGTGAATTAGTTATAATATTCCTTTACTCAAAATGGATCATTGTTTATTTCCTTGTGAAAACTTACCTTTTATGCATTTAATAAATCTATATTAACTAGAAATATAATTTATGAATAACACAATATTAAATGAGATTTCTATTTTCAATCTACAAATAAGTCCTAAACACACATTCAATAATTGAAAATAGTTTTCATTCTATGTTTTTCTCTTTCTATTTGTTTTTGTTGAGTTGATCTAATACATGTATTCTAGTGATTTATTAAAATATGTATTCAAAAATAATTATAATGGTTCCCCTATTGAACACCATAGTTATCAATTTTGGAATATATGGAAAAAATTAAACCTTTCTTAACAATATTAAAATACAATCCAAAAGAATCGAGTTGATAATATGAAATAAGTTTTCTAGTAATACGTGTTATATAAATATTATCTACTAAAAATATAATTAAACAATTCTTCATGAATAAATGAGGGTTCTATTTTCATCCAATTGAACATTATTTGTACATCTTATCAAAATGATATGGTCTCACTTATTTATCCCCCTTATAGAACATAATCCTTAAAAAATTTATATATAATAACACTAACATCAACCAAGTATGTATTTTAAATAAAAATTCAAATGAAATGAATCATAAAATGAATAATTTTGTACATTCCATTCTTTTTATGAAATTCCTTAATTTTTGAGCACTCCTAAATATGTCATTTATCCTGATATAAGTGATCAAAATGTGATCAATGATCCATAGTTCTATAATTACCTCACATAATGATAAAGTAACATTCCCTGTTGTTTACCTTTGTATTATATTCGATGCCAAAACACAATAATATTGTTCTATCTCTGAATAGAGAAAAGTGAACTTTGAGGAGGTTTAAATTTTATCTTTTCTTCTTCCTGATCTCACAAATTGATTAACTTGGTCATTTTACATTTCTCCAATTTATCATTATATTGGAACTTAAATGGAATAAGTTAGAGATTTCATAATAAAATGAAGAGGAAAATATTATGAATTATTCATTTTGAGGGCATTAAGATGAGATTCCATACTATTCATTCTTATGATGTTATCATGAAAACCCCCCAGACCATTATACATTAGTTTGTCCATTTTAGTGATTAATGTGTTCGAAATCATTTTGGACATTTCTGGTATTATTATTCTAATAAAGTGAGGATGGTATTATAATTAATACATTATTTATCCCTTTTAGAATCTACAGTATTATTTGAATAAAGAAATCCACCTTAAATATTTTGATTCTATGAATCCCCTAATATTTGTAAGTGACTAAGGATTGAACTGCTTCCACTTTTCAACAGTAGTGTCTTCTTTATGGGTACTATGAGCTCTAAGTGGGGTAGTGTTATCATTATTCATGGAATATTCATGTTTCATAACACCAATGTGATGAAGAACCTATTATTTCCATTTCTTGAAGTATCAATCGATTATGGTCTTAATAGATGAAAGATTGATCACTGGTATTGTAAAATAGTCAAAATAAAAATAATTCATATTATTAATAATCATGAAAATAAAATTTCATAAGTATCAAAAATTAATAAATTGGGAGTATAAAGTGTAAAAATTATAAGTAAAATTGACATTTGATAAATTTATTATTATTTGAAACATCTGTTGGGATGAATAAAAAACACACAAAAAATTTTTATCCTTAAAAAAATAGTATTAATATAACATAGAATTAAATAACATCAAATTTGTGTATAAAAAATATAATTTCATATTAAATTAAAAAAACAAACATTAAAATAAAAATCAAAATGATCCATTTGGGTAATTAAGTATTTAAACATCAAGAGTCTATCATAATTGTTGTTTTACTAAATACTTCTTCTTCAAATAATATAATTTTATTGGACCTAACATTAATCAAATAACAAGAAGCACAAATTAAATTAAAATATTCTTGAAGATACTAATATGGTAATTTACAATAATTAATAATTCAAATTTAATAAATCATTATATATTTGGATTTCAGTAACTTATTTATTTTTATGATAATCCGTATTGGATTTATTGTTATTGGAATAATTGAAAATATAAAACCTAATTAAATTTAAGTAGTCATAAATGATTTATTTCCTACACACATAATAATTTAACTCAATATAAAATTGTAATTGAAATATTCACTATATATAAAATAAATTACTAATTATTTATCTCAATCAATCATAAAATTAAAAATTTACTTTTATAATATAATGTATTACTAATTAATTTTCCCAATCCATAATTAAATTCACAATTTCAGTTTATAACATAGAAATTCAAAAAATTATAAAATATTAAATTAATATATATTAGTTTTATAAAATACATAATTTCAAAACATTATTACATTAATGAATTAGGTTGAGAGTATAATAATATCTTTAACATATAATGAAAATTTCTTATAATTTAATCGATTAACACAATTTATTTCATCATAATTTATTAAATAATTCCTAATTATATAATAATTACATAATATTAATTACATATTAATAATTATTCATTACTATATAGTTTTTAAATCTAAAACGTTATAATTGAATGAATTTTGGACTATTAATTTCTTGAAAATTTATCCAATTTATATTTATTTCATGAATTTCTATTAAATTAAAATTGGAATATGTATTTGAAATGAAAATAGGATCTGATTCCAACTGTTAAAATCATAATTTTGAAAGGTAAAATACTTTTGATGTCGTACCCAAAAAATTAATAAGAGACACACTAATCTTATAAAATACAAAAATGATAAGTTTATTTAAGAATCTAACCATGATTATTTTCTTCCATGTAATTAAGAATGGCCTTTACCCCTTTTTCTTAGAAGAGGAGATGGGGCCTTCTGTATAATATGGGTAGGGTTTTATCATAAGGGGAAGAAGAGAAATAATGAGGTGCGGTGGTCTTAGATATATTTTCATAGAAAGAGATATTTTTTTAAACATTGTTTATAACTATAAGTCACATCATAAAACTAGAGTAATAGGTGGGATCATACCATATTAAATACATTTACTATCCCATATATCAACATCTTGAAATTTGACATTATTTTATTTTAATGGGGATGCAATAATTTATTTTATCTATACCAATCTAAAAAAATTAATCCACAAGCACAAACTACGTATTCGACCTCAGTGAGTATGAAATTTTGATCATCATGGTTTCTATTACATGATATCTAGAATAATCATACAAAACCTCTAAAATCACTACATTACTCTAACACTGTAGCTGTCCAATTTTTCTATAATGAAAATTACATTTATTTTTGAGGCAAAATTTTTGGTCATTGAGACTTAAACTCTTATTGAGTTTAGAAAAATGTGTCCTTTAAAGAGGGTAAAATAGTAAATTTACCATATTAGTTGTCCTTGTAAAACAATTCTTATGGGTTTGTTGAACTCATAATGTCGTGTTCAACCATGTTTTGAATTTTTGTGGGATTTAAAGCTTCATGAATTTTAAGGGGTTTTTAATATTTTATAAATTAACATTAATATCATCAGAATGAATATTAATAAATTTAAAAAAAAACATATTGATAATTCAACAATCTAGTTGTGTTCGTAATTGGTTTTTTCTCCTAGGTGGGTATAATCTTAGTGCCCAGGTGATAGACTATAGAATATGTACATTACTATTTTTTTTAGTCAATGAATTATGAAACTAATAATAAATCGTCAGTTTTATTGGGAATTTTGATGTGTTAATGACATATAATAATGACTTTGATATGAATTACTAGAGGATTTACAAGGTTAATATTTTGGGATGGTTTATTTTTCCATGATCGGTGTATTTGATTAATGAAATTATGAGTTTTTATGAAGTTTTATTGTGAGTGTTTATTGAGATATAATTCCTCCCCCCTATATGCATTATTCCAATGTTGGGAAATTATAAATGAAACTCCCTTATCCCCATTTCATCATTAGTGGAATAACTTCTCAGAGAAGTCTATCTTTCCCTCTTTGAACAGTGAAGAACGTTTCGTCTCCTTCTTCACAGTGGTGATGATAACGAACACAGATCGATACAAGATAATTTTAGTTGTAGAGATTTTAAATTGTTATAGGACTTCAGGTTTTTTATTTTTTTCATTATTATTGTGTTGATAAAACCTCTTCCTCTAATATTAAATAACATGATATTTTTCTATTAATGATTTCATTATGATGAAAATTTAGAAATTTATTATTATTGAATTATTATTGTATAATCAATTAGGTATTAAATTAATAACTATTTCACATATGGAAACCATATTTTCAATTTTATAAAATGTTATAATATTCATATTTATTTTTTTTATTTTTATTAATGGAATTTTTATTATATGTTTATCAAGCTGTGAGATTAATTTAGTTTTGATGAAATTTTTGTTTAAAATTTTATTATAAATATTTTTTGGTATTTTTATTATAAAAATGTTTTTAATTATATACTACCATGTGGAATTAACTATTAATTTTTTTTGGATTTTTTTAGATTATATTTAGATTATTCTTGAATTTTATCTTGATTAATAATAATATTCATATTATTATTTTTTCTTTTTTGGAAATTCTATTTTTTGTGAAACATATGCTGATTAATGTTGAAAAACTACAAAATTTTTGATAATATAATTATTATTTCTTTTAATATCATTAATTTTTAATGTGATGTTTAATTATAACCCATTTTATGTTTTAGAACATCCCACTAACCACCATTTTTAAATTTTTACATTCTACTCCTTATCCTATAAATTGTTCTACGTCATGTAGATCTTTAAGTGATATGAGAAGATAACTATTGTTTTACATGGATAACAATATATGATGATGATATTTTAATGAGGTGTCATGAAATATTTGACTTTACTATGTCGAATTAAAATTTTTTTTCCCGAGGGATTAAATTAATAATAAATTTATATGTTAAAAAATAATAATTTTACCATTCTTAAATAAAATAAGGAAAAATTTAAATATGATGATGTGTTATCTAGTAATTTTATTGAATATAGGACAGTCCCAACTCTTGCTCTAATTTTTGATGTGTGCTAGTGTTATCTAGGGGGTCTATAAATTTATCTCTTTCCAAGAAATGATACTTAAAGTAGTTCCACCTAGGATTTTATCTTCTTTATATTATGATTATACCATAACCCTAAAATAAATAAGGACTTAATCTCCTCTGACATAGAAAAGGTATTAATATAATACTTTGATACATGGTAGTGATTAATATAGGATAATTTTTCCACTACGTGGCTCATTTATGTATATAATAAGATCTTTATATATTTTAGGAATTTATTGGATATTGGCCCAAAAAGATTCGTCCTATGAAAATTATAGTTCTAATAATTTTTATCAGAGCCTATTATTATATAAAATTCATATTCAAAATTAATTCTAAGTTAATTTAAATAAATATAATTTGGATAAATTTTCAACATATTGATAGTCTAATGAACTTTGATTTTTCATGTTTTAAAATAAAAAATTATATATTCATGAAGAATTAATATTATTTCATTAATATTTTTAAGTAGTTATTTTTTAATAAATACTATAATTGTTGTCATTTATTACATTATAATGAGATAAATTATGTGTTTTGAGTACTCACATAATAAATTATGTTGTTGGATTCACTTATTTGTATACTCTCTATATGTTCATGATATTAAAATATTGTAAGCCTAAATCGTTATGGTAATAATTTTTTGAAATTATGAATTTCCTATAATTATTAATGAATATTTAATTTAGGATAATTTCTAAAATATTTGTTTAATAAAATAAATTATGAATTTTATAAAGAATTGATCTAAATGATTACTTGGTGGTTGTGCATGGAATACTAATTTTAATAAATAATTTAGATTGTCTTAAATTATTTTGTGTTTGGGGCTTAAAATTTACATAAATAATTTAATTTAATTATTTGTGTGATTCTCAGTTATATGAATAACAATCACTCTAGTGAAGAATGATATGAAAATAAATGATATTAGTGAAAACCAAATTATTATTTCATTATTAAATTTTATTTATTAGTTAATGTAAATTACCATTTGAGTATCCCCATGGAAAAAAGTATTTTTATAGTGTGGATGTCGTAATTTAATTAATGGATGTATCATTGAAAAATAATTATTTTTTGAATCATGAATTGGTAAAATCAGGATAATGGAACACTGTTGAAGTTGTAATAATGAATTATCCCAATGTACAATTATGATTTTAATATTTTTAGTAAAAAATTTCATTGTGTAATGTCAGCAACTTACTTCTTCCCAATTCTGATTTGATTTTGTTTTTTGTTAATTTATACTAATTTTTAAAGATAAAACATATGTGTATGTTAGTATTCAACCAAAAATAAGTTTCAAATAATATAAATTTTTCTCTAAATTTTTTTCATTATATTTTATTGTTTTTACTATGTACTGACTATTTATTATTTTTTTGTCTTTATGATTTTGTGTTTTATTGATTATTTATTTTGTGAATGATTATTATTGTGACTATACGTCTTTAATTATGTGTTATTTTTCATCCATCAAAACCATAACTGGTGGAAACATTAGGAAGTAGAAGGAATTTTTTCTTATTATCCTTTTTATAGAACATGATAATACCAGGTATATTGATAAACCTAACAACTTAGAACTCAATGTTCCCCTGATGGAAAATACATTTTTGTAAAAGTTAGATCATTATAATTGTTTATCACTTATGTTTGTCTAGGGATTCATAATATCTAACATTCAAAAAGAATTTATTGATTCTGATACAAATGTAGATTTTGAAAAACCTAAATAAGATGAAAATACTATGACCTTAGACACTATAGTTAACAAAAAATTCCAATGTACATCCCAAATTTTTCCGACAACATTAATCACCAAAATGGTTATTATGAAGTATAATGGTGTCAGTCGTGTTTATGGGGACATCACAGGAGTAAGGTATAATGCCCCAGCCTTAAACCTTACTTAATCTTGAGTTATTACAAGATTGCACATTGAAGATCTTTTCAGGTTTAGAGTTTTAGAGAATTAGATCATGAAACATGCATTATATTCCACATTTAAACAAAGTGGTTACATAAAATACAATATTCATTTTCCCCAACAATGGAATCATATTTAAAATAAAACATGGATTCTTTCTTGACACTTCCTTGACACTATCATCACATCATGAACCTTTCCCTTGACCTGTGAAAAGAATTTCAAAAACTTGGGATGAGCATAAAAAGCTCAGTAAGGGTTATAAAAGGTATGGAAAGGAAACATGGGTACATATATACATAAGAATGAAATCATACTTTACCCATAAAGCATAATCACTTTAACATACCTCATAAAATCATTAATAAATCATAGAAATCATAAGACATAAATATACCTTGAGGAATTCATAACAATCTTACATAGGGGGTAACCCTCTTGGTTACTTTTGGAATACCCATCACAGTATATTACCTAAATCTCTTCGGAGAAACCTTAACGTTTAACCCCTTCGCGTTACCCAAATGCATTGGAGAGCTATATCGGGCTCACCCGCACGTAGTCTATCACGGAACCACCCGTCTTCATAAACAATGAACAAGAACCATAACATAATCCTGGCACATAACATAAGCATAAAGGAAAGATAATGTTCCCACATTTCAATAACAATATAACATTTTAAGACATTGAATCCATTTTAAAAAACATTTTCATAACCATTGAATACATTTACTAAAGATATTTCTTTATCAAAGTGTCCCATACCACTTTGAAGCATTTAACATTTTACACCATTAATATCCACATAAATAAATCCATGAAACCATTTTTAAAACATGCATATTAATGAGAAATAATTATAAGAATAAATCATTAAAACATTTAAAACGATATTTTAGTTAAAGGGTTTTAATCAGAATGAGAGACACTTTAATACAATAATTGAGGAATAACATTTAATCGTAACTTTATAATATCATGAGAATAAAGGGATTCATGATATAATATTCCAAAGGACAGTATATAAACCATATAAGATTGAATTGGGGCATAACAACAATGAAGTCTCAATAGAAATGTAAAATGAGATAAAATCCCTTATAAAGAAGGTATCCTTAAATTAAGGATGAATAAATCTCATAATTATGTGTTACAAACCAAAATACACCCAATATAAGTGGATATTAAGTGAAAAACAATCAAAGGTCATTCACACATATTCAAAGGATATCATATTCAATAACTACATGTTGAACCCAAGGAAATCGAAATTGGGTTAAGAAGTTCCCTTGGTAAAATTTGATAGCCAAACGACGTCACTTTAAAATTCATAAAATTAGTTGATGAGAGATAAAATTGTATATCATCACTTGGACATAAAATTCACATCAATATTGATATATAATAACATATCCCAATATAAGAAGATGTAAATTAAAAGACATAACAAAATATGTCTTTTTAAAAGAGGAGTGTGAAAGGTTCCATTACAGATTTGGGAAACTTTCAAAATGTACACCCCATGGAAGAAGGGTCATACAATGAAGATGTAACTACCCATAAATTAGAGTATATTATACTAATAGTAAAATAATTGGCAGTACATACACCACACAAAAAGTAAATAGTGGCCAATGTAGCATGAATCTCACGGGAACAAAAACGTGAGATGAAAATCCCCTTATTAAAATTCGGCAGCCTAATGGTGCCACATAAAACATCCAAAAATGGATTTATGAGATCAACTAGGGTCTCTAATCACATGAACATAATTATTACAGAAAGAGGAATATAAAAGAACATCCTATAACATGAGAACATGGATCATAAAAGAAATGACATAAAAAGAGTACTTGCAATGAAAGAGATAGGTAGGATTCCATTACCTCAAGTCTGACTTGACTCGATCGTTCTATAACGTCCTGAATAATAAACCTGAGATAATTTAGACTTTCTTAATAACCTTTTTCAAGTTCATTATTACTTTTATATCAATTATTACCATGTTATAAACATTATGTAATAATTTAAGTTAATAATGTTTGTTTTGTCGATATATGTTTCTTAATTCGAAAGTGGACTTCTTAAAATTACATGTTGTTCGTGTGGTAAAAGGATCATTATATACAGAATGATATTCATGATTCGGATATCATATATATCATATATATCCAGAATATACATGTATTTATAATATTACATAATCATTTAGAGGTAAGAAATAAAAAGCACCATTCATGGAGACGGTAAGCCGTACGTACGCATGAACACTACTTTCATTTCTATGTCATATTAAAGGAATTAAAACGAAATGGGAGGTATGTATATTTTAATTCCAGAATTATATTCATTATTTATATTTAAGAGACATCATATATAATAACTTTAAATCCATCCTTTATACATCCCACATATGGCATTAACGAATCAAATCACTTTGAGGGGGCTGTAGTCCGCACTTCCTAAAATGAAATTACCATGTTTACCCACAATGGAAACCATAAAGGTATGTCAAAAAATCAAAATACAGAAGCTTAAGTAAAACATAAAAATATTATATATCATATATAAATATAGTGACATCTTAATGGCCACCTTTGATGGTGATATATGAGTGTTGAACAATCATCGTTTCGTGAGGCAGAAATTTTCCATCCACAGAAATAGTATGTTCTTTAACCATTAAGTGTAGGTGTGTGTAATTGTAGCTCGAATTATTCTTATAACAACATACTAGTATATTTAATATACTGGAGTTGTTACAAAATAATATAATAAAAATAGTTTCGGGGTTGGAGAAGAAATATAAAACAAAAGAACACAAGAGAAGAAACTAACTTTAAATCGGGTAACTATTTTTGATTGGAGATCAAACGCTTCCTTGGAAAGTATTCTTCCCAAATTGAGGCTTCAATGATGAAGATAGGGATGTGGAGAGATGAAATGAGAATGGGTTGTCTGAGCCAAAGTCTTGAGAGGTGTGTGTAAGTAGGTAGAGGTGGGGGACTTTTATAAGAGGAGAGGAGGGAACTCTTGGAATGTTATAAAATATTACATTATTATAAATTGATTTTAGGATTTAAAAGGTCCCAAAAGGATATAATTCTAGGTTAAGGTGATAAGGTTTCGAAATACACCCATCCAATATGTTTTTTACAAGTGTAAGTAATATTTATAACACTATCTTTTCATTTTTTTAAATCCCTTATTAATGTGGTAATTGATGCATAATCATGATGTCATAAATAATTTAATTTATTTGATATATAAAAATTATAAAAAATATCATGATGTAGGAAATCGTTTTATATTTCTAATGAATATTTATAGTAAAAAATATGACTTGATTAACCCCATTTAAATATTGTTTTAGTAAAACAACTCATGTTTGTGACATTTTAATTTTAACTTCAAATAAAAAGGTATTTTTGTCATTTTCCAAACAAAGTGGCTCCATGGGGTCCCAAATATGACCCATGGATTGTCTTGGTCGGAAATGAAACATCCAATGAGGGTTAGAAATGTGTCGAGTTCATTTCATATTATTAAAACATTGTTTTTAGATTAAATTACACTAATTATCTCTAATCGCGATTAAAAACATAAAAGTTACTATTCACCAAAAAATTATTTTAATCCCATTGAACCACATTTTACTTCCTAATGAAAACCATGTTTGTCGGATTTTTGAAATTTAATACACAGAATGGTAAAGTTTCATTTAAATGAAATATCAGTTTTTAACTACCACTTAGTGGTTTCACTATTAATAAAAAATTGAAGTTTTTAAGAATAATACCAAAACATCACCCTAAGCTATATTTAATATTACGAATTAAAAAATGATTTCTATTTTAGAAAATTCAAATAATATATGTTACAATAATTAATTTAATAATTAATTCATGTTGTCTTGACAAATAGCGTGTTTTTATGAAACAATATATATTAAAAGATTGACACTAGTTTAAGTCTGATTTCAAAGTGAAATTAATTCCAACGTCCACTATTAGATTAAATGGTAAAAATATATTCTAATTTCACATTAAAAACAATTCAAAAGATAATCTAATCATATAAATAAATTAGATTGAAAAATGGTTTTGAATTAAAATACAACATTTTTCACTATTCATTAAAAAATGAACTTTATCGGAAAAATACCAAAAATTTACACAAAGTATATTTTGATGTCCCGATTATAAAGAAGAATTTTATTTTGTCAAATATAACACAGAAAATTGTCAATAAGTGGATTTAAAAGAGTTTCACATTCAAAAGGTGGTTAATCGACCTTTTAAAGAATATTACAATGTTTACTCTTAATATTGGATTCATTCGCATTTTTAATCCTCTAACATTTATTGTAAAGAGTAAAAATATTTGACCAACATATATAATAATTTTGTAGTTAGTTTGGTTCATTCCCGCCATTACAATGGCTAGGCGTTAACTACCATTTAAAATAATATTTCTTTATTATTAGAGTGCAACGTAAGATTCCCAAGAAACATGTTGTTTTGTATTGGGTACGCCATCGAGAATAGTGTCCCCTTTAAAGTAATATTAATATTTTTATTCACAGATATTGGTTAATGTGAAAATGTCATATTCTTTATTTACCTTGGGTGTAACATCCTTCCCCCCTTTTGGAAATTGCGTCCTTGCAATTTTAAAATTGGGCTTGGAAACTTCATTGAAAATCCCACATCGGAACAAGAGTTGGTAAAACAATCACTTTAAAAGAATGAAAGAGGAGTACATAGGTCACTCAAGTTAACCCATGCTAGGATTCCATGTAAGAAAACATGTAAATGGAGGAAAAATCAAAGGGTCATGTTCTGAGGGATAGTGATAGTAAACATGTCTAGGAGAAAGATGACCATAAGAAAATCACAAACTTGTGATGGGTTAAACGGTATTCGATTGCCCAGTAGGAAAAGCTAACAGACAACATTTTTGTTTTATGTTATTCTTCATTGAGGAATTTATTTTTGAGCTTTACAAAATCATAATGAAACATACTTACTTGTCACACAGACTTTTAAATTTTACTATATTCCTTAATCAAACTCATATTTTCTCCAAAATACGAGTATTTAGGAAGAATTGTGCACATTAAGAGTACTATAATCATCTTCTAGAGAATCACCTAATCCACAAAAAAGAACTATATATTTCCCATGTCTATAGACTAAATCCAAAACCAATATTGTTAGTATGAGATCAGATAATCCACAAAAAGTATAATCCTCTATAAAAAGAAAATCTATTCTTAATCTCTAAAATTTTTCCCAAAAAATCCAAAAGTTCAATGAAGACCATTCGATAAACAATTTGTCCATAAAATAATTCAATGTAAACCAAACTAATATTGAAAACCATATTTTTGAAGGATTTAATCACACAGTATTCCAAGGTACAAATTAACTTTTATCTCCAAATAACATCAGTTGCTCTTAAATTCTCATATTGAAAATTAATTAACCTAATCACATATCCTCCATGATAGGATAATCATTTCCATAGATAACCCAAAATAAACTTACTCTTGATTTCTAAAATCATCCAACCAAAAAGAATTAGTCAAACTAACCAGGGAATTCACGTAGTCCAGTGTTAGGTGATAAATACCAGTCGCAAATTGGTTGTTGGTTCTATTCCCGCAGCTTTGTCCAACGCGACGGGTTGTCACACGGTCTGCGTGTTGTCCTTTTTCCAAAACCATATAATTTTTAAAACATTCCCCAAAACGAGATAAAATCTTCAAAAATAATCATAACATATTTTAACCTCATGTTAATCTCATTCCTTTCATTTTCCATCATAACATATAATAACCCATAATTACCTCAAATGTAAGGATCATATAAACCCTAATGATTCCCTTTATAATTATTACCTGAACTTCCACATCGATTGGTCAACTCATACATGATGCATTACAGAACACACCAAGGTTCAAGTGGTTGATCATGACTCATTGATAGTTGGTTTAGAACAACCACGAGTTTCCTCATTTAATCCTCCATTTCATCTAGTCTCTTAGTCAGAGAACCACCACAGTTTCTTTCAATCCTATTGTCACTTTGGTGCCTGCTAGATCCATCCATTCACTAAAAACAGAAATTTCAATCTGAGTATATCAACAAAATCATCTTGTACTAATGTGGAAGATATAATTACTCATTCACCTTATATAAAAATTTGACTCTTTCTAAAATCCTAACCATTATGGTAATGTAACTTATGCTTAAAGAATACCCTAACCTCTAAAGTTATACAAACTGACCTTTGATTCCAACTATAAGTCCCCAACCTTAATCCTTACTTAATCTTGAGTTATTACAAGATTACATTGAGAATATTTTCAGGATTAGAGTTTTAGATAATTTGATCATGAAACTTGCATTACATTCAACATTTAAACAAAGTGGTTACATAAAAGACAGTATTCATTTTTCTCATCAACGGAAACCTATTTAAAATAAAACATGGATTCTTTCTTGAGGCTTCCTTGACACTATCATCACATCATGTAAATTTCCCTTGACCTGTGAAAAACATTTCAAAAACATGGTATGAGCATAAAAAGCTCAGTAAGGGTTATAAAAGGTATGTAAAAAAAACATGAGTACATATATACATAAGAATGAAATCATACTTTACCCATAAAGCAGAATTAATTTAACAAACCTCATAAAATCATGAATAAATCATAGAAATCATAAGACATAAAGGTAACTTGAGGCATTCATAACATTATTACGTAGGGAGTAACCCTCTTGGATACGTTTGGAATACCCATCATAGTATATTCCCTAAATCTCTTCAGAGAAACCTTAACATTTAAGCCCTTCGCGTTACCCAATGCATTGGAGAGCTATATCGGGCTCACCCGCCCTTAGTATATCACGGAACCACCCATCTTTATAAATAATTCCCAAGAACCATAACATAATCATAGCACATAACTTAAGCATAATAGAATGATAACGTTCCCACATTGAAATAACAATATAACATTTTATGACATTGAATCCATTCTAAAAAACATTTTCAAAACTATTTAAAACATTTAATAAAGAGATTTTTTAATCAAAGTGTCCCATACCACTTTGATGCTTTTAAAATTTTACACCATTAATATCCACATAAATAAATCCTTGAAACCATTTTGAAAACATGGATATTAATGAGAAATAATTATAAGAATAAATCATTAAAACATTTAAAACGATATTTTAGTTAAAGGGTTTTTATTAAAATGAGAGACACTTGAATACAATAATTGAGGAATAACATCTAATCAGAACATTATAATATCATGAGAATAAATGGATTCATGATATAATATTCCAAAGTACAGTATATACACCATATAAGAGTGAATTGGTGCATAACAACAATGAAATCTCAATAGAAATGTAAAATGATATAAAATCTCTTATAAAAAGGTATCCTTAAATTAAGGATGAATCAATCTCATAAATATGTTTGAAAAATATAAATACACCCAATATAAGTGGATATTATGTGAAAAACAATCAAATTTCATTCACACATATTCAGAGGATATCATATTCAATAACTACATGTTGAACCCCAGGAAATCGAAATTGGGTTAAGAAGTTCCCTTTGTAAAATTCGACACACAAAAGACGTCACTTTAAAATTCATAATATTAGTTGATGAGAGGGAAAATGGTATCTCATCACATGGACATAAAATTTAAATAAATATGGATATATAAGTACATATCCCAGCATAATAAGATGTAAATTAAAAGACATAACAAAATAAGTCTTTTTAAAAGAGGAGTGTGAACGGCTCCCTTACCGATTTGGGCAACATTCAAAACTTACACCCCATGGAAGAAGGGTCAGAAAATGAAGATGTAACTACCCATAAATGAGAGTATATTATACTGATATTAAAATAATCGATAGTACATACACCACACAAAAAGGAAATATTGGCCAATTTAGCATGAATCTCACAGGAACAAAATCGTGAGATGAAAATCCACTTATGAAAATTCGGAAGCCTAACAGCGTGACATAAAACTTCCAAAAATGGATTGATGAGTACAAATAGGGTCTCTCATCACATGAACATAAAGCTTACAGAAATAGGAATTTAAAATAACATCCTCTAACATAATAACATGGAGCATAAAAGAAATGACATAAATAAGAGTACTTGCAAAGAAAGAGATAGGTAGGATTCCCTTACCTCAAGTCTGACTGGACTCGATCGTTCTTTAACGTCCTAAATAATAAACTTGAGTTAATTTATACTTGATTAAGAACCATTTTCAAGTTCATTATTAATTTTATATCACTTATTACCATATTATAAACATTATGTAATCATTTAAGTCAATAATGTTTGTTTTGTCGATATATGGTTCTTAAGTCGAAAGTGGACTTCTTACAATTACATGTTCTTCGTGTCGTAAAAGGTTCGTTATATCCCGAATGATATTAATTATTTGGATATCATATATATCGTATATATCCTGAATATACATGTATTTATAATATTACATAATCATTTAGTGGTAAGAAATGAAATGCACCGTTCATGGAGACGGTAAGCCGTACGTACTCATGAACGCTACTTTCATTTCTATGTCATATTAATGGAATTAAAACCAAATGATAGGTATGTATATTTTAATTCAAGAATTATATTCATCATTTATATTTAATAGACATTATATATAATAACTTTAAATCCATCCTTCAACATCCCAGATATGGAATTAAGGAATCAAATCACTTTGAGGGGGCGGTAGTCCGCAGTTCCTAAAATGAAATTATCGTGTTTACCCACAATAGAAACCATAAAGGTATGCCACAAAAGAAAAATACATAATCTTAAGTAAAAAATAAAAATATAATATATCATATATAAATATAGTGACATCTTAATGGCCACCTTTGAATGTGTTATTTGAGTGTTGATCAATCATCATTTCATGAGGCAGAAATTCGTCATCCACAGAAACAGTATGTTCTTTAACCATTAGATGTAGGTGTGTGTAAGTGTAGCTAGAATTATTCTTATAACAAAATACTAGTATATTGAATATACTCAAGTTTTTACAAAAGAAAATAATAAAAAGAGTTTAGGGGGTTATAGAATCAAAATAAAACAAAACAACACAAGAGAAGACACTACCTTTAAATCAGGTAACTGTTTTTGATTTGAGATCAAAGGCTTCCTTGGAAAGTATTCTGCCCAAAGTGAGGCTTCAATGATGAATAGAGTGATTTTTAGAGATGAAATGGGCAGGGGATGGCCAAGCCAAATGCTTGAGAGGTGTGCGTTGGGATGTAGAGGTGGGGGCCTTTTATAAGAGGAGAGGAGGGGCACTCTTGAAATGTTATAAAATATTACTTTATTATAAAATGATTTTCGGATTTAAAAAGTCCCAAAAGGATATATTTCGAGGATAAGGTGATAAGGTTTCCGAATCCACCCATCCAATAGGTTTGTGACAAGTGTATGTTATAGTTATAACATTAACATTTCATTTTATTTAAATCCCTTATTAATGAGGTAATTGATGCATCATCATGACGTCATAAATAATTTAATTTATTTAATGTCTAAAAATTATAAATAAAAATTTCTTGATGTATGAAATCGTATTTTATTTCTGATGAATATTTATAGTCAAATATATGGCTTGTATAACCCAATTTAAATTTTTTTTAGTAAAACAACTCATGTTTGTGACATTTTAATTTTAACTTTAAATAAAAAGGAATTTATGTCATTTTCCAACCAAAGAGGATCCATGGGGTCCCCAAGTTGACCCATGTATTTTATTGGTCGGAAATGACACATACAATGAGGGTAGGACATGATTCAATTTCATTTCATAATATTAAAACATTATTTTTACCTTAAATTACACTTATTACCTCTAATCGCCATTAAAAACATAAAAGTTACTATTCACCAAAAAATTATTTTAATCCCATTGAACCACATTTTACTTCCTATTGAAAACCATGTATGTTGGATTTTTGAAATTCAAAACACAGAAGTGGTAATGTTTTATTTAAAAAAAATCAGTATTTTCAGTACCACTTAGTAGAATAACTATTCATCAAAAATTGAAGTTTTTCAGAATAATACCGAAACATCTCCCTAAGATATATTTGATATTCCGAATTCAAAAATGATTTCTATTTTACAAAAAATAAAATCATATAAGTAACATTAATTAATTTAATAATTAATTCCCACTGTCATGACAAATAACATGTTTTTATGAAACAATATATATCCAAAGATTGACACTAGTTTAAGTATGATTTCAAAGTGAAATTATTTCCAATGACCACTATTGGATTAAATAGTAAAAATATATTCTAATTTCACTTTAAAACCAATTCAAAAGATAATCAAATCATATAAATAAATTATATTAAAAAGTGGTTTTGAATTAAAATACAACATTTTTCACTATTCATTGAAAAACGAACTTTATCGGAAAAATACCAAAAATTTACCCAAAGTAAATTTTGATGTCCCGATTCTAAAGAAGAATTTTATTTTTTCAAATATAACACATTTAATTGTCAAAAAGTGGATTTAAAATAGGTTCTCCATCAAAAAGCGGTTAATCGACCTTTTAAAGAATATTTGAATGTTTACACTTAAAATAGGATTCATTCGCATTTTTAATCCTCCAACATTTATTGTTAAGAGTAAAAATATTTGAAAAACATATATAATCATTTTTTAGTTAGTTCTGTTCATTCCCGCCATTACAACGGCTAGGAGTTAACTACCATTTAAAATAATATTATTTTATTATTAGAGTGCAACGTAAGAATCCCAAGATACTCGTTGTTGTGTATTGCGTACGCCATCGAGCATAGCGTCCCCTTTAAATTAATATTAATATTTTTATTCACAAATATGGGTAAATATGAAAATGTCATATTCTTTATTTACCTGGGGTGTTACATAAAGGATAAGGTATCTTAGCTTTAGGACCTAAACCTCAATATTTCAGAAGGTTTTATTATTTATTTTCCTATAACATATATCCCTTCTCATTTTGGTCCTTTTTTTAAAAATAAAAATCCTTAAAATGACAAATGAAAAATGGTAGAGTTAATCAACTTGTTCAATCAAGAAGAAAAAAAATTAATATCAGAATCTCCCCACAATTATCATTTTACCATTCAGGAGAAAACAAGATGAAAAGTCTTAGTAATGTAAATAATATTGATGTAAATAAATTTGAATGTAATTTTAGCACGATGGGAGGTAATTTTAGCAGTAAGTTTCCTGAATAAAATAAGATTCTCTTCTATCATTCGAAAGGATAGATTTAGTATGACTTCGCAGAATTCAAGGAGTGGATAAAAAAGAACATTACAGTACGTAGTTATATGTGTTATGAATATTTTTTATAAATTTTTCATTAAATTCATTTGTGTGTTGACACTAGTGAATCTATTCATATAAATTATTCATTATTGGGTTTTCATTATATGAGAATAATAAATATGGGAAACTATATCATTTTTGTAGTTAGTTAAATTAATGTAATATATGATGTTATTGGAAATATTCATTTAGTCTTGTTGATATTATTTATTCTACAATTAAAATATATTATTACCCAATAAAACTAGATATATTATTTCATTATTATAATGTTATTTTCATGGTTTTTCATATATGTTTGTTGATAGATGTGTAATAATCTACTAGGAATCTAAAATATTGGTCTCAGTTATTCAAGATGAAATCATATATAAACTATTTTTGATTGATTCTTTTAATAAATCCCTATATTATATGTATGATATTAACATAGGTAAATCCTATAGTTAAAATGAAAAATGAATAGAAGCTTTTGGAGATTATAAAATGAGAATTTAGGCCATCTATCTAGAGAGGGAGTAGAATTCATCCATAATTATGGATTTATTCATCAAATTTTGTCTGATGATACATGTATTATATTCATAAATGGTAAATTTAGAAAAGGAAAAAAATAGGGTTTCATTTCGATTAAACGAACATTGGTACTAATTCAAATTTATATTAGTGGTCCTTATATAACTAGATTTAGTGGGAATATGTACTTTATTACCTTTACTAATAACCCATCATGTTAAGAGTATATTTATTTTCATAAATCTCAATTTGAGACTCATTGTGTATTTAAATCATATAATCTTAATGTTTGTAACAATCTAGATTATATGAATAATGTCATGAGCATATCTAGGGGAGGATAATTTTATTGAAAATTATCTTATTCAGGTCATAAACCTATCATTTATTTCTTTTTCTTGAAGAAATGCGTATTGTTTAAATTATATTTATTCTTAGAACACCTTATAAAAATGAAGTTGTTAAGAGGTAAAATCCTAACCATATGGACATTTTACATAATATGGAATTAAAAATATCCTTACTCAAGTCTTTGTGGGATCATGCTCTTAAAAAGTCTATTCATATACTTAATAGGGCCCCTTGAAAGGATTTTCCGAAAACTCTATATGAAATATGGATATACATGAAACAAAAATTGGTATATTTAGATGTATTTGGATTTCCTATAAAGGATAAAAGTTACAACTAGAATATTATAATACTAAATTATAATACAAAAGTTTTCATTTTATTAACTATCATAAATTCTTGAAACCATTTAAATTTTATTTCCAATATCATAACACTATAATTATTGGAATGATATATGTTTATTTTTAGAGGATGTAAACACCATTGGTAGTTTCATTCCTTACAAAGTTAGCTTTGAGGACGAGCGTGATCATTTACAAGATCCTATGACTCTAGGTCTTTCGACATCCACCCCTTCTGTGCTTGATATGAGTGTAAATGTGGATGACCCAAATATTAAAAACAAAAATAACTATCCTTCACATATTTTTTTTCAAGGAACATTACTTAGACGACCATAATGGGTGAAAATAAAAAATTATTTTATGATTATATATAACTCTATAACTATATTCCTATATTTTATATGATAATAAATACTTTAAGGAAGTTATTTCAAGAAAACAAAAAACTAAATGACTTAAATATAAGAAGGATGAGTTGAACTAAATGAAGTAAAATGTTGCTGGGTAACATATAGACTTACCAAATGGTTTCCAAATAGTTGTATCCAAATGGATATTTCAAACAAAATTAGATACTAAAAGAAATTGAGAATTTTACAAGGCTTGGCTGGCTACAAAAGATTTCACTCAAATGGAAGGCATTGATTATATTGAGCCCTTCTCTATTATTTTTATGAATGATTTATTTTGGATATTCAAAGAATTGTACTTCATTTTTATTTAGATCTAAAAAAAATTAATTCAAAAACCACATTCCATAATGGTGACTTACATAATGTTGTCTACCAGATACAACCATAATGCTTTTTGGTCAAGCGATTGAATGATATGGTATAAATACTTAATAAATCCATTTATGTCTATAATGGATCCTCTATTCAGTGGTATTTAATATTTTTTATTGTAATTTGGTAATTTTTTTTAAATTTAAATATTGTTTACCATTTCATATTTATAATAGTTTGTGGTTGTAGGTTTATATTTTCAATACATTATTTAGAAAAAAATTCTTCTTACATGTAATGACCTGGGTATATTAAATGAGATTAAAATAATCATTTCAATAAAATTTTACATGAACGATATTAGTGAAGACACATGTGTAATATTAATTAATATTAACCGAGATAGGTCTCATGGAATGTTGGGTTTATCTTCAATGGCCTATATTGAAAAAGTCTGTAAAATATTTTACAAGAAAGCATGTTCCTCCCTTATTTCACCTGTTTTCATGGGTGAACATTTTATCATGTCACATCATCCTTGGATCTAATTGGTAGTAGATGAGCTAGGGTAGATTCTCTATGCCTCATAGAATAGAATCCATATGTATGATAATGTGTGTACATTCTAACATATACAATGTGTTGGTGCAATTATTTTAAATTTCCATATTAATCCAGGAATGGTTATTTAAAAATTTAAAAAAAATTAATGTTTTATTTACATGGTAAAATTGATTTCAGCATTTTTTATGAGAATTTAGATTATCTTAATGCTATTTTCTATACAGACTCTCATTATATCGGATGTCCTGATACCAAAAAATCGACATCATTATTGGTTTTCATGGTTTTTGATGATCATATTTGATCGAAAATAAGAAAATATTTTCATATAGATTACTGTACTATGGAATATTTATGTGCATACTTTTATAAAGGTACATTAATTTCTTTATGTATTAAAGCATTATTATGGGACTTTAAATTAGTAAAACTATCTATAAACTATAGAATATATTGTTTGAAAATCATTCTACACTTATCGTTTTTTGGAAAAACTAGTTATAGAGTTCCTCTAAACATTCTGACATTAAGTATTTTGTTATGAAATAAAGAATTCAAAATTAATCAGTATCCATAGATCACATTGTAACATCTTCTATTCATGCTAATATTCTTACAAAATATTTTCCATCCATAATTTTTTGAGAGAATGTTCATAACAATGGATTATCTGACATCATTAATTTAGAGATAGTGTGATGTTTTAGATACTTGGTATTATGATCACATAATGTTAGGGTTCATGGATTCTTAATGTATAATGGTTTACTGATTAAATTTATTTTTTGTATTATTATTAAGAATTTTGAAATAAATATTATGTTTGAGAACATTGATTAAAATAATGTTATTTAGTGTTTATTCGTGATTTTAAGTTATTATGATAAATTTTTTCAATGGTACTGAATATATGACCAAGGGACATGTCTATGAATGTTATTTTTAAATTTTTATTTATACAATTTAGTGGAATTGATGCATATAGTTATTATTAATGGATAAAAACCAAATGGTATTGACATGTTATTTGACCATTTATATATTTTATCCATGTTGGAAAAAGTTAGACATAATAGGGTCCAATATATAATTTTTCATGTGAGATTAAATTATGTATCATTTGATACTTGTAAAATAATTTGTACCCATCCAAAAAACATAATGCCTGATATCTAGATATTGATGGACAAGACAGTAATTATATTTAATTTGGGAGGATCCCACCTATTTCTCTATTTTTTATAATGTGTGTTAGAGTTATTGAGGAGTTATAAGAATATATCTATTTCTAATAAAATACTTATGGAAACTCAACCCCACATTTTCTCTTTTTACTATAACGATAAATCCAAAACACTTAAATATATAAGGACCCCATCTCCTATTATAGAGATAATGGGTGAATAGAAATATTAATTATATGGAAGTGATCAATCAAGGTCAGTTTTTTTACGTTATATTTTCATTCATGTATTTGATCAGATCCACATAATTGTTATGAAAATATTGGGAATGGGACCAAAATGATTTTTTCTATAAGAATTATAATTCTAATTGGTATGGATTTGGTGGAGAAGAAGAAAAAAATGAATGTTTTCAAAATGTGATGGTATAAAATCAAATTTACTATTACGAAAGTTTATTTAGGGGGAAAAACATTTGACTAAATGGGTATTGGGTAAGTTATATCCATTGAAAGAAGGTGATGTTATTAAGAATCCATGGAAGCAATAATCTGGAAATATGTTGTGGAAATGAATAATCCTATTGTATTAATTTATAGAATAGAGGATATGTATACCCCTAGGTAAAAGACACTATGGTTTAAGAATCAAATTAAAAAATAAATGGTATATATCATTGGGAAATAGAACATGTACATTGGGACTAAGTGCATCAACATATACTATGTATACACACCATGTATCCATGTAGGACCCAATTTTTTCATTCATTGGAGATGTCATTTATAATTAGTGAGGTGAATTATCTAGTATATAGAGTACATGTCTACCGTTCATGTGATTCTATGCACTTTGTATCATAATTACATATCATGTACATCAAGGAATGCCAAAAAATACCTAAAAATACATGCTTGAGTTCCTAGAAATCCAAACAAGACATTAATTTCCTTAGATACCCCATATATATTTAATTGAAATAGATTTGTTGGTTTTAGTACATGAATATCACATTATGTAACTGTCAATTACACATACCATATAGGGTCACACTATAAACTATGATGGTTTTAATATAATTCTTATAATTTCACCTATGTAGTAGTTTTGTTGGTATGAATAGTCTACTTTTAGTTATTTTCTATAAAAAACAAAATAATATATATATCGTAAACATTTTGTGTATATTTTTGAGACCTCTATGTAGTTGAGTTTTCGTCGTATTTATAGATATGTTGGTGTGTCTGTGAATATGAATAAAAAAATGAGTTTGGAATCCCTCAGGAAAGCATATCATCACTAAGGTATAGGTCCTCCATATTCCTAGTAGTGTAGGTAAATATCCCAAAGTGATGGAGTATTATTCTTCCAATTATGGGGTAGGTAACCCTGTCAGCCGATTCTACAATTTTTTCCTTAGGTTTTTTTGGGTATTCAACTATTAGGCCCTGGAAACCCCTTAAATGACATATGTTACATTGTATGGTGTGGGTGCGTCAACACAATTAATTAGGTATCATAGGAAATTAGAGGCGTGACTAGTTGTATTAATATTTTTTAAAATTTTCATGCTTAGTGAGATGTATCAAGAAGGTTTCCTTCATGATAGAAATTACATTTGGGATATCAATTTTGGTATTAACTATTCTTTTATTACCCTGGGTATCTCTAGAAGAATTTGACTTATAACTCCACAAGGACCTGAGTTGGGAGGTTTTTTATTTTCCTTTCTTCCCACAGATGCATTCACATTATATCATATATTATTTATTTGGGATTCACATTAATGATACCTATGTATTGGGTTTTTAGATGACCTATTATTCAATATTAATGATGTAGTTTTTAGTCTTTTCTATTTGGTATTTTTATAATCATCTCTAATTGGTATTATTTCCACATGTGTCATGTTTGTGTAGAAGTCAAAATGACTAATGATGTTGATAGAAATCATGGATCTTGTAGAACGGGTGAAGATAGTAAATATAAACAGATAGTGGTTCATACTGGGATGGTTGGTGGTAGATTTCATTCTTAGTGAATATATAATGAGTAGTTGTCTTACCATTCATAGAATTAATGTCACTTGACAGTTTTTAATTGAGTTTTCAATTATTATTATGATTTTTCTTCTATGGTGTTATACAATTCCCTTTATGTATTAGGCATATATAATTCATAGTTTACTTTTTTATATACACATATATTATTATTGAATATTATTGAGTATCTGTGATAAATTATTATTATCGTTGGTTATAGGATAATGCCTCTCATATAAGTTTCTAACATCTCGGTGCGAGTCATAGGAAATTAGACGGTTATAGAAAGGATTGGGATCATACACTAAATCTAATGCAATCCTTAAAGAGATCATAACGGGTTCAGTCATGACGAAATTCTATTATATAGGTTGGTGTTTTAGGAAATGAGTTTATAGTTAGTTTCTGTACAAGGTTTGGTTTGGGATTTATGTAAGTGATGTTAAGGGTATATTGAGTTTAGTTATTAGACCAGGGAGACCATGATAGGGGGAATGGATAACATATCATTTTTCATGAATCTGATAACCTATTAGTCAATCCTGAAGTTTGAGAAATTATATTTAGAGTATAAGTATGTTAATTACTGAATTATATTGGGGTTAGTTATATGTTTTTTCATGTCCTTCCTATGTTATATCAACTGGGTACAGTGTTGTAACTATGCATTCATTGAGTTAAATATTGAATTTATACATAAATAGACAAAATAAATCTATAGTTAGGGTAATTATGTGTTAGTGATTGTACCTAAGCCTTTCAGAGATGATCATTTGATTGACAAGGCATTTATTCATAGATCCAATTCATAGGAATATTTGATCAAATTGAAGAAGGTATATTTTACCATCATGTTTGATTCTTAATTATTGAGTGTATGATAGTTAAATATGAGTTGAATCGTTTTTATGATAGATTGAATACTTTATACATTTTACAGTGATATGTTCCACATAGTCATTCAAAGCATGCCTAGTTATTAGATGGTAGAGGATGTGTTGGAGTTCTAGAACGATTCGTCGTATTTGGATCAAAAAATCATTGCCTAGAGAGATATTTTAAGTTTTGTTTTACCACAAATAGAGTAGTGACCCATTAGGTGACATTCACAAAAACTCTTGATGGTACCACAATACTATAGGTGGAGATATATATTTGGGTAAAAAATGATTTTTTCACACCCATGATATTATTTTTAGGTATTTTAATTTTCTATTTATTATTCAATGACTTCAAGTTGATTTTGGGAAAAAACTATAATCTTTGGAGGTTGTTTTCTAATGAGGTAGTGAATTAAATAGAAAATATACATGTGATCTAGAACTGATCACCTTACCCATGTAACATCCTATTTTTTATAATAAAAAATTATTTATTTAGTTGGTTATTACATTTTATTCTTCTTATTTATTATCTTTTATTTTCTAAACAACTCATTTAAACCTCTCTCTAAATGACCCCCTTTCATCTGCCAATATACTTAAATTAAAGGTATATTTATCCTCTATTAATTAATAATATCATATTTAATTGCTCAATTGTTTTCCCTTTATCATCTCCCATCCTTCATATCATGAATGCCCATTGTGGCTAGTGATTCAGGTTGGAATGAATTTATTAGTATTTTTTAATTTTCTATTTTCAAATTGACATCAGGGACTTCTCCTCAACCATTCATAAAGTATTATGTCTTCTGGACTTTATATAAAATAATTTTTAATGTTTGATATATGTACTTCTAATTTAAATTTGATCCATATATGTTTTCATTCTTTTTAATCCTCGTATTCAATATTAATATAAATAATAAATATTATCAATGTTAACATTATATATTTATAATAATTTTTGTTTAGTTTGTTTAATAACAAATTGGTTTCATATTATTGAAGCCGTAATAAATATTTCTATGAAAAATATATATTCTGAATATTTATTAAAATAATCTTATGAATATTGATGATTTGATTTACACATCCATTATAAAATACTTCATATGATGTATAATAAATTTTCAGCATTTTTTCATCACTGATTTCAATATTTGAGGACTCATTAGGTCATTTCAATGTATCATTATTATATTTTTAAAACCTTATTGTTTCAATTTGTTTCCTTATTAATCAAATTAGTTTTTTATTCTTATAAAAATTAAATTTATCATTTTTTACTCTTCCTCAAAGTAAATTATTTAAATATTTTATTTATCATGATTAAATCCTAAAACACTCAATGCATGAAAAGCATGCCTATAAGTTTCCCAATAATATATATTTTAAACTTTTTCATGAATAAAGTGTAATGAATTTTATTAAATTATTTCCTTTAATTTATAATGAATAAAAATTTAGTTTTTATCATATCTTTTAAGTAAATGTTCCATGTTTAGTTACATTTATTTTTAATTTCAGTTATCAATGAATACTGAATCATTATTTTGTTTCTTTATTTTAAATTTTCTGGATGGATTTAAAATGGAATTTTTGATGTCGATTATATATTTTCCACGGATGTAAAAAATATTTTATTTTAAAAAAAAATAAAATAATATTTTATTTTGTGAAAACTCTTAAAATTAAGTCACTCGTTGTTGCATAATTAGAAAAATTGATTTCTATCATTTAATGGTATGAACATGGGTTATGGATATAAATATGTTTTTATGTGATTATCTAATTGGATGCTTATATGAAGGGTGTTTATTTGTGATAGAGATTTATATTCCTTATTTATTCTTGTTATATTGATATGTGATTTATTTTATTTGTTCACCTATATTATTATAATTAGAAACCTAGGGTTTCAAGGAATGAATTATATGGATGAATGATTCTCTAGTGTAGGATTAAAATTTGGCTAGTTTCCCCATGTTATGAACTTTCTCTAAATATGGGATTTTCTATCTCATTCAAGATAGGTAGGGTAAAATAGAGTGTTTTTCAGTTAGACTTCTAGGCATGTCCCTTAGATGAGTTTCATTAAAAAATTTCCAAGATCATCTCAGGACTCTAATATTTTTGCATGATAATTCTTTTTATGTTTAATTGTTTTTATTAGAGACATGATGTTTTATTCTACTAATAAATCATCTTCTATGAATTTTATCAACGTATTAATTTTTTTGAGAATGAAAGTGTCTTTTTTATTTCCTTAATTTTTTTAAACTGGTAAGGATATTAATCACTTTATTAATAAAGAATCCTTATTTTAACTATTAAATATAACATATATTATAGTTTCTTTCAAAAAAAATTCCCACCCTTCATTATATTTAATCAAATTTCAGTTTAATGAATTATGATGTTTCATAAATGTTTATAAAAAATGAGGTATTTGTGATGTAATGATTTAATTTTTTTATAAAAAAATCATTATTTTCCTTTCATATTAATTCTTTCAAATACTATTTTAGTGTGGCTAGTTAACCAATTTATTTTAAAGAAGGGTTTTTATAGAACCCATGTTATATGTTTTGTTGGAAATAAAAAAAATATTTTGATACCTTTGGTTCAAAATGTAATTTCATATATTAATATTTAAATTGGATTTATATGGTAAGGTAAGTATACATATTGGGAATTATTGTTTGCCTCCTATATTACATTTTATTATTCAGTATAGATATAGATGGGATGCAACATCTTATTGTACACATTTGGGTTTGGGTGTATTGGTGGGGATTGGTAATTCATATTCACTTGTCTCATTTAGATGGTTTTAATGGGGGATTACTTTTCCAATTATTTATTTTTTGTTCACCTCTTGTATTCAACCACCTCATGCTTCCATTTTTTAATCTGTCTACTAACAATATTTCAACATTAAATCTTGATTATAAAAAATATGATATTTTTAATTATGATTATTTATGGTGTTAATTTCTTTTAAATTAATTTATTTGTTAAAACAAATTATTTATTTTGTGTGATAATTTGAATTATGAAATGTTCATGTTGTTATTCTAGGTGAATGTTATTTTTTTCATTATACGGTGTAAAATCATTTCTAGTGCTGGATTTTTTTATGCCCTGACATAAGTTTTTAGTCTATGGGGATTGGAAACATTCCTCAGGCCTTGTGATAAGATCGATTTGTTGATATGGTAGGTTTAACTAGGTTGGTTTGTGAAAAACTGGTATCAAATATTTGTTTTTTCTTGTTTTATTAATGATTTCATGGTAGATATGATATATGATCATTTGAAATCAGATGGTATATATTAATTAGTGTCTTAATAACACTATTATTACTAGATGTTGAGAATCTGGGTGATTTAGAGAATTTGTAATTTCAATTTTTCAATAGATTTAACTTATATTTTCCTTGAATTTATGTAGTTGGATGATATCTAATTGGAAATGTATATGTTCAATAGGTAGTGTATATGTGTTGTAGACTATCTGCATAGATTGTGCTTCTTAGAAGGGTGTGAGTTTGGTGTTTTTTCTTTATCAATGAATATTAGTGTCTCATAATCACCATTAAGAATTATTTATTATCAATAGGGATGAGCTGTATAAATATTGAAATTTCATTTTACCCTATATTACATTTAATTCAAAATGCATTTATGATGATTTCAATAGTGTTTGAAATTATTATTTATATAGTTTTCCAATTTTTATTTGATGAATACAGAGTGATTTTTGAAATTTATTTTCCTAATAATGAGGGATTTGGATTTTTGGGAAAATTACAAGAAAAATATTCATTTAATTGATGAACATTAATGTTTTCCATGAATAATTTCTAATTTTATTGAAAAAAACAATTAGTGTTTTTAGTCTAATTATACCAATTTTAGGATTTTGAAGATGTTTTTTGATATATTTCAATATATTTAATGAGTAAATTATATATATGTATTGGTTAAAAAGTATAATTTGTAAAAATGTATCTTATAAGATAATAAGTATTTTTAATAGTCAAATAAGAGTTTATTTATAAAAATAATTTTATAGTTATTTGGAAAGGGTGGGATTTTCTTGTTTTATATAAGGGTTTTATTTTTATAGATATTTTTTAATTTTTATTTATATAATTAAATAAATGGAAATTATGATAACATGAAACTGTATAGTATTTGAGCTCGTTTCATTTGTTTATTTTGTTTTACAAACTTATAAATATTGAATTCTATTCGAATTATATTTTATATATTATGTTCTTTTAGGATCATGGCACCCAAATAAGTATTGATGAATTATCAAGCGAGGAATAGGGATGATCCACTAGAAGTGAGTCCTACAATTTATCAATGTCTTTAGGAGTCATTTGTATCTCTTTATCAGGTGATATGAGTCGGTGTTCTTCTTATCTAAGAACAATACGGTGACTTGGTTCAAAAGTTAAAATAACTGAATCCCATCACTTTCCAGGGGGATTTATGAGTCTATAATGCATAAGAGTGGCTTTAGAATATTTTTTATATCCTTGGTATTATTTATTTATTTGAATACTTTAAGATCATATTTTCAATGATCACCGTCGAAGGTTTATATTGGATTTGGTGAAAGCCTCTTATTTATAAAATATCATAGGAGGACCATACATATGATGGATTCAAGTTTTCTTCTATTATGTAATAACTTAAAAAACCCATTAATGTTTCGATGGTAATGGAAATATATATCATTGACAAGAATTATCCATTATTTTTAGAGTACACTTATAATTTTATTATGTTAACTATGTGTCAACATGATATAGTCTCAAATGAATATAAAAAATCTTGGTGTTTTAAAAGGTGACATCAATCTTCCCTTTAAGGGTTTGTATCCTTTAAGAAAGGCCTCTTATGTAGAGGTGGTATGGAAATATAATAATGTTTAAGATGTCATGGTTGATTCATTTTATGTAATCGACATATCCTCCATACTTATAATCAATAAAGGGAATAGTTATAGGAAAAGGTGAAAGTCAGTTAGACTAGGTCATATAGATGGTGTCCTAAATTGACCATCCTTTATCATCTCTATGACTTCATTACACAAACAATCTCTATTGTCCCATCAGTACGGTAAACCAAGGAATATGAATCCCTCGTTTTTGTGTATCCATTTAATTTTGATTAGTGTGGTTGGTTAGGCCACCGATGAAAATTCTATAAGACATATTCAAATTAGAATGGAAGATGTAGGTCAGCCCCACCTATGGATCCTTAGATTTATCTTATAAAACCTGATGCTAATGTAGAATAACCCATAGGTATTTGTTCAAAAATATAATATTTTCACCTCATTCAATTTTTTACTTATCACTTTTATAGTATAATTTAATTATACATTAACTTATAGTGATGTAATTTATCATTATTTCTATTATTTGTGTCTAATTTTGATGAGATATCAATCTGTGATGTTTATAATACCTTGTCAGTGTCTTTAAATATTTCCTTATATAGTCACCTACACGGGTGGTTTGAGATCTCCGTGAATAGTTATACCTGGTGAACCTATCCTGGACATATTATGTCAATGAAAATAAACCCTATTATTTATTGTTAAATTCTTATATGAATAGAAATTAATTTATATGGATTATACTATAGTATTTTTTCCACCATTTATTGGCGTTGGTGAGAAAAATAATTTCATTCATATTCATTTCTTCCCAAAAGAGAATAGAAGGGTATGTTATTCTAATAAAATGGATCCCCTATGATTATTGTAAATATCAGGTCATTGATATTAATCAGGAATATGATTTTCTAATTTAATATATTCCAAAAGGATTCATGTTAGATTTTAGGACCTCAATCTCCAAAGCCAATGACAATATCTAATTTCTATTGTGGTATTGGAACAAAATTCAGAGTTCCTAATTTATTTAGTTTTATTCTTAATAATCGATTCCTAAATTCATTCAATTGGACCATTTTAATTTTGAATATCATCCTGAATAAGGATGTAAATCCTCATTAATAATTTGATCAACGACTTTTATATATACTTTCATTGAGAATAAAGTTATATGATGGTGAATATTGTCACACCCATCACTTTTTTTCATGTAATTTAATTTGATATTTTTTGTTCATATCTTCTTAGATGATTTTAGGTCATGATATGATATTTTTTTGACGTTTTTTAAGAAGATTTTGTTTTTTAAGACCATCATGCATGATCTCCCTACATGTGCACCATACCCATGAAATAAATTTTTTTAAAAAAAAAAAAATCTTTTAAAGTGATAGTTTCACTAGAAAGCCTCTTATTTAATCTTCCATGTTTCCAGATCATCTAATTCAGACATCCCTCACATTGACCGAATTTCTTACCCATACCCACTTAGATTCATGGTGGATGTCACCACCAATATTCCAGATTCTCTCATTTATGTAACTCCCCACTTCATTATTCTTTATCTTTTTTCTTCCCTGTTCAATCAATCATCTCATATATGGTTCGTGCATTTTAGGAATCATGATAGATTGATTTATTTAAGAGGGTTTTAATTTGAGGTTTCATGTTATAAATATAAGGATTCACCCTACCTATTCATGAATTATTAAGTCATCAAAACATAGCTTATAGTCATTCTAGTATGTAGTCTTATGTCTTTCCATTTAAATATTGAACCATGAACGCTTTCTTGATTTTTAAAGACTATTTCCAACTATAATTAATATAATAATAACATTTTTAAATTATGATTAATATATTTTATCTATTTTCATTTAGTTTCTTTTGATACCAAATAGGATTTCTTTTGCTAAAAGTCACATTAACTAGTTCCATAAATAACCTGAACACCAACTATTTGTTAAAATTGATTTTTCCGTTTTTCATAATTTCATAATTAGTTACATTATCGAATAATTTATTTTTATTTATAATAAATTCACATCATGTTTTAAAAAAGGGATTCATGGTTTCAAATGAATTTATTATCATTTTAAATGTCAACTTATTCAATTAGTAAACCCCATTTTTTCTATTTTCTAATGGTTTCAAAAATGATATTTTTATACTTAAAAAATGGAATTTCAAATTTTATCACTTTTTCTCATTTTTAATTATTTTAATAGTTGTTTTCTCTTGTTTAAATAAAAAAATTATTTTGTAAAATTCAATACCATATAGTGTTTCATAAAATTCATCCTATGTTTTTCAGTGAATAAATTTGAAAGACATTCATGAAATGATTTTTTATAATTAAAAATGAATTACTATTGGTATTTTTTAAGAATTTATATGAAATAGACCATTGTTTAATTAATTTTAATAGTACAATCACTTCTATTAATTTATATTGATTTATTATTTTATTTAACTGTTCAAAATGTTTTAGTAGAGTTTGAAATGAAAATATTCATGTCCCGTATATATATTTTTAAAATATTGTAAACTATATTTAATTTTTTCCAAGTTGTATTAATATTTGATGTAATAAATTCAATTTAATTAATGTCCCTCATTAATTAATTAGTATAAAAATGATTGGTATTGTGTAACAGGTTGACCTTGGGTCTCGAATAATGTTATTTCATTTATGTTATTATCTAAGGAGATTCTTTTATGATGGTTGTTTAGAGATTTTGGCCATTTACGATGGTTTCTTATTTGTGTGGTTTTGTAATGTGATATATTATATCTTCTCACCTCTATTTGTATCAGGGGAAACCTTGGGTAGCAAGGTTGGAGTTCTAGGGATAAGTAAAACACTGGTGTATAATCTTTCTCTAGAATATGGTCCAATGACTGGGATTTTCTCTATAGAAGTAATTTTTCATCTCAATACTTATTTGAATACTTAAACCATTAATTAGGTATTTAGATCATTTAGAATTACAACTAGATGATTTGTGCTATAATGTTAAACTAGATTGCCTCCAGGGATCCTAGGTGTTCCTTGGATAATGTTTATTTTGTTTACATGTTTTTGTAATTTGTTATAGTTCTATGATGTTAATAAATTATATTATATTATTTTCATTAAGTTATTAAATACATATAAGATTGAATGTTTATTTTTCATTCATTATTGTATTTTTTGACCATTTTATTGTTTTAGTCACATTATTTTTAATGTTTATTTTTTAATTAATAAATACTACCTCATGTTGAGTTATTTTAAAAAAAATTATAGTTACTATTCTCCAATTTTCCAATAATTTAATTATAAGGAAGTATAGTGTTTCATAAAATTTGAAGTAATACATTTTATTTTCAAGGGAAATTTATAATCTAGTTATTCTAAAACACAGTTGTACACAAAATACCTTTTACATCAAAGGTATGTCCTTAATTTTTAAATAAATCATTATAAAAGTGTTTTAACTTGGGTAATTTATATAATTGATATTATAAACATTCCATATGGGTTTTTAGCATCATATTTAATATAAATTATGTTAAAAACTAAATTTAACATAATTTCTTTTAAGACTAAAGTTAAGAAATCATTTTTTAACGTCATTTAGTTAAAAATCGATGGTAAAAAATCATGTCTCGCATCAGATAAAATATAACCAGCATAATAGTTAATCATTTGGATTTATATAATGTTGTATTATACATTTCTATAATATATTTTTTTAAATTCTCAAATTCTATAAAAATTTATGATGTTACAGTTTTGTTTTCCAATGTGATTTAAAAGTTTTAATGATCCACACGTATTTATTTCATGTTAACTCTATCAATAATCATAATCATTCCACCAATTCAACCCTTGTGATCTACATCAACATTCCACTAATTATTCTTTCATAAATATATTCATTGTATATATATTTATTTTTCTATGATTTAATATTTGTATGATTAGTTTTCTCTATTGATATACTTGTTAATTATTTCATTTTTATAATAATGAAGAATACTTCTTTGGAATATGATAAAATTTCAATTCTTCCATAAATGTCTCAAATGAAATCCAAGACACATCTTTGGATGCCTCATGAGTTTTTTCATAAGAAAAAATAGTATTAGTGATGACTAAAATAGTCTGGAAAATTACATCAGATATTTATGTTTCTTTTTATATTTTATTTGGTTTATATGTTTTTTTAGATTTTATAAATCTTTTATTTTAATAGTATGATGTAATAAACAGAGATTTTTTTATAAAGATATCTCTTTTTGTCAATTATTATATAACTAATTTAATATTTCATATTGAAAATTAGTTTTTTTGTATCAAATGTTATCAATCACATTTTAAATTGGTTATCATAGATTTCATTGGAAAATTAATTAGAAATATTTTATGAACATCTGTTATAATAACTGAGGTTAAAATATGTTTTTTAACATTTCCTATAATAATGTCACATATAAAAGAATCCATAAAAACATAAAAAATTAATATAAAACCCATATTTTTTCCTTGTTTCAATTAATAATATTTCATTCATGTTAATGTTTTCATAGACTTGTTTGATAAGGTATAATAACTAGTACATTTTAATGAATGTGTTTTATAGAATCCATGTTACTTGTTTTTTTTTAAATTAAATTCATATTTTCATACCATTAGTTCGATCCATCATTTTGGGGATTAAATTTAAAATGTGTGCATGGGGTGTAGGTGGGATACCTAATTCATAATATTTTTTTTCATGCCTATATTACATTTTTATGTGTTGTATAGATACCAATGGGATGTACTAGCTGTTTTATAGCATTTGGGATTGGGTATATAGGAGGAATCCTATGAAACATGTTCACATGTCACATGGAGGTGGTTATCATTGGGTTTTCATTATGATTATTTATTTCAATTTCACCCCTTGTAATGATCCATATCACCCTTCAATTTTTGTTTTTTTCAATATAGTTACCTTATTATTTTTCTTCAATTTTATATTATGTATATACAAGGATGTGTGACTATAGTTATCTATGTTATAATGAATTGTTTGGAATGATTTTATGTTTCAAAACATCTTAATTGTGTTGTGTGATCCTATGACATATAGAAAAGGGAATTTTTTTATTCTATAGAAAGGTTCATTTTTTTATATTTGGTGAAATAATTCCATGTGATATATTTTTTAATATATTTACACTTATTTTTTTCCCATAATGATCATGAAAACGCCTTAGGTATTTTGAATGTCCAACATGGGTGATGTTGTAGGTTAAACTATGTTAGTTGTTTCCAATATTGGACTACCTCCATTCACCAACTTTATGGTATTTCTTTTACAAATCGAGTTCATATAGTTGGTATATTGATGGTTTTTTTAGATGGATAGCTCTAAGTAGGTTTTAATAGACTAATGGGATATGGGTGTTCATCTAATGAACATTGTAGTAGAAGAAAACCCATTTAATCTTCTTTGTTAGGTTCATCATGAATTTATTTTTGAACAATCTCTTATCCTAAGATCTCTATTAATTATTTTTTTATACATGCATATATGTGAGGAGAACACAGGGTATGGTAAACATAAAATTAATCATCGACATGAAAATCTTACATAATAAAGGAGGGAGGGATGACTCATAGTACACAATATTAAATTTCATAAAACATTATAACATATAAATCTCATGAAATAATGTTTAATTAAATAAAAAACCAACTCATGAGTTTGTCTTGAAATAACATGATCAACCACATAAATGAAGTGCAATTTCATCTATACGTGATAACATACATTCAAAATAACACTTTTAATTAAGATTAATTTTTTATAAATTAATTTTTAATAATCTTAGTAAAAAAATATTTCATTACCTCAATTAATAATTTATGAATTCCTTTAGATATATAAGATTTTTTTTCACTATAATTTAAAATAAATCATATAAATTAATATTATTGAAAATTACTTATGTATAAAACCAGTACATGGAGACATCATGTTTTATTCCAACCAAATCTAAACACATATTTTTATGGACATGAACAGTGAGTTATTATAGAATTTATCACACACAATGTGTCATTTTTTTCATGATATGTAGTTCTATATGTCAAAATGACTAGTCCTATAAATTTATATTAACACATGACACAAGTTAATAAAATGTTTCATGTACCAATTTAGATAAAAATTTATTGTAAATGACATTTATGAAGAACACAAATAATATAGTTATGACATTTAATTGTAAACTAATTAATAATTTAATATTACATAATCCAAGTCACATGAAATGTGTTCCAGCTACACTATATGTAGTTTATTTTAGTATAATAAATACTTTTTATTCCAAGTAATTAATTTTTCATATTTTATAGCCTATCATGGAATGCAATCCATGTAAATTTTTTACACATTAAACCATATGTGCCACATGGACATCGAATACTATGTTATAAATATTGGGACCATTCAATTAGGCATGTCGTGCTACCACTCGTAGTGCATAATGACGATGCCCACCACACCGAACCATGTTGTGAAGTCCCACATTTTCCCCCAATCTCATGACCATCACCACGCTGTGTCACCCCACAATGTAATAATATCTTTGGTTCCACATCCTGCCAATCAGTCTTCCGTTCCATGGTGGTATTATACTAACTTTGAAAGGGCTACAATTTACCATAAGTCCTCCCTAAGGGTGGTCAATATTAATTGAACTATAGTATGATGGATAATTATGGGGTGAATCTAGAACTAAGATAACTCCCAAACTACAAATAATATTTGATGACAACAAAAACAACAAAAATAATAATATGGTTACATTTATTGCTATATAATATGACATAATAATTTAATTTCCCTCTAGATTATAAACATAGAATAAAACCACTCCATCACAACAACTCACCCATGGGGGGGTCAATGTTGAAAGTCTTAAATATGGTAAAAACCACATGCAATAGGCTGGTAATTCCACAGTGATAAAATATGGGTTATAACTTCTCTCTCAAACTCAATTCAATGAAATCACATTCTCTCTACAGTATACCATATTGAACTATATGAAATCACAGGGATTAATATTATACACCTGTTAACTATAAAATTTAATTGTTTTGAATTTAATGAAATCAAAAATCCCTATATGAGTAAGATTATAGTGAAAGATAGTTAGGATCTAATTTTTAAAAGAAATGTATAAGCCTCTGGACCAGTGAGTAGTCTGACCCGAATTCCCTCTACCCAAGGATAATTTACCCAATAGAGACATTAATTCCATTAAAATTATAACACATAATATGTCTAAATTATAAATAATCTCTAAATTTGATATAATAACTCCGTAATAAAATTAAGTCAAGGAATATTAATATTAAATAATATATTTTCATAATTACCATTTAATGCATAGATTAATAATTTTATAATTATAAATTTATCAAATAAAATTAATCATAAATAATATTCACATTTTATAAACATTTTATATACATGAATATTAAATTTAATAAATAAAAAAATAAAAACATAATTTATTTTCTAACATGGGATATTAGTAGAAACATATCATATTTTTTAAAATATAAAAATACTCTATGTTTATTTCCTTATTCTTATATTTTAAGAATTAACAGAAACTAGAAACAATTTTCTTAAAAAATAAAATTTTCTCATTCTAGGACAACATCATATTTTATGATAAATAATAGGAATATCTATCATATTCCATGATTTTATCACAGTATTTGATAAAGACATTTGTGGGAAATGGATCATTCCTTGTGCATGTTGCATGTTGTTTCATACATGAGTGTTGACCCATGAGAGTGGCCAACCATTATATATGATATAAACAATCATATAATGTTGTTCACCACATGAGATATATCATCACAACAAATATCCACTATATCACTATTAAAATATGATTCTCTATTTTCATAACCATTAATTATATATTACACTCTATGATAACTCTTATTATAGCATATGACATGGTGTTAAACAATGGGATTTGATTAATCATACACTAAGACTCAATCAGTGTACCCTATGACTATGAAAAAACCAAGACATATATTATGAAACCAAATATCTTAAAACAATGTAGATCAATCCAATGGATGATTTTCACATATAGGTGTCCCACTTTTCCAATATGATCCATATATGTTGATCGTGATGGAGTATGTTTGATGGAGAACCCCACATGATAAACAAAGGTATCTCCCCTACATAGGTCAGATACCAACAGCTAGAATACTCCTATTCTAATAGAGGGTCCTCCAAACTCTAAAGATATGATGTAATCTTATCCTCAAAAAAAAATAGAGAAATTGGAAGGAACATATTTTTATATTGGAATGATAGGGTTTTACCCAGAATAAAATTGAAGGATAATTCCATTTATATGTGTTTACTTCATTCAGAGAACTCGATAATTGAATACCAACCTTTAGAAGACAAAATATGTTCTATATAAATTAAAACTCATTAAATTATAATAACTTGAATGTTTGAAAATATTGTTATATATTTATCATAAAAAAATGAACCCTCTTAATGATTCAAAACTCAAGTAAAATTGTTTATAAGACATGGTAGAATTCTAAGAACCCAATCATATTTCATACATTTTATTGTATAATATAATATATGAATCACATGCCTATAATGATATATTTATATTTTTTTCTAATATACACTATATTTATATTACGACCTAAATTGAGAACTGCATTATAAAATATGATATACCTATATTAGTGTATATCTAGTTGATAGAACACAATAAGACTGAGTGTTAATAAATTAAAAAAATTTAAACATATAACATCGAAATAGAATGAAATTTACCTAACATTGGGGTGAGATTTATTTTATCATATAAAAATATTAATATTATAAAACATATAATGTAGATTAATCATATATACACTTCTTTCAGTTCATTGAGTTTGTATATCGGGCAGAAAGATCGTATAATTGTTAGAGTGTAGAAAATTTTAGAATAGGTATTACATTTACATAAAATTACAAATAAGAATTGTGAATATTTTATAAAATTATATAATAATGTTTATAATGAAATTAAGAATGATTTAAAAAATATTAATAAAATATTTACACACATTAACCATAGGTGTATAGGAATTCATAAACCCTGACTTTGGGTGTCCATGATTTTCACCTCACCGCAAGGTATGTCTTTATTCAATAATAAATACCTTGGTATTATAAATAGAAACAATTAATTAATCCTATCTATAGAATCCCTCAATCAGAAATATCAAACACACATTTCTCTTCTTCTCCCTAAATTCCCTCAATTCAATGTTCTAGAAATAATTATATTCACAAAAATTCATAAGGCAATTACAAAAGATCCTCTTGTAGATGCCTCTAAAATAAAACTATTTATGGTTTACATTAATGTGATCTCAATGTAATAAAATGTTATAAACATTTTATTGTATCACTTTATTATTAGATATGAATATTATAACCCCTCCTCAAATGCATCTCATATTTATTAGAAAAAAACCCAACTGTCATATTTGAAAATCTCAAATGAGGTTCTAATGGCCATGAAAAAACTCACTATTTTCCAAAAGGATTATCCTCAGTATGATAATCTGATTCTCATAATATTCTTCACAATTATATTGTATTAATATTTATTTTAGTGGAATAAAACATTTTTTCCATTGATATGATATTTATTCATCCATGAGATTTAACTACTGTTTATCCATAGAACATGTGTTCCTTTATTTGATGAACATTGTCTAATTGAATTGATATAACTTCTTCTGGTGGAATTAAATATACATCAACTTCTAATATTTTAAAATTATAATTTCGATGAAATAACCAATCTTCCATACAATGTACTATATACATGTCTATCCGATTTATATTATTAATTTTATTATAGAAGTTTATATATATAGTAAAATAATATTTTTACAAAAACATAATTAAATCGTAATATGTGTAAAGTTATGAAACTAGTATATTTAAGAAGGTGTGTTGTGTTTTTCAATAAAATTGAAAGAAATTATTTAAATTAAAATTTCGACTCAACATATACGATGTGTTAATAGTAGTTATAATTAATTAAGTACTATAGAGTTTATTATTATCTCTCAAATTCTTTTAATAAAAATTTCCAAAAAAATTATTCCTAAAAAATACCAAGAATTCACTCTGATACAAACCGAGACACCCCAAACAATCACTTATGGATATTTTAATAAACATAATAAACATTAAAATACAAAATAAATTATAAAAAACTACAAAAATAATATGTTTTTTGACTTTGTGAATTAGTTACATATTTCATCATCAACATATAAAATTTAATGAGATATTTCATCTTATGCCCCATTATAATCTCATCAAAATATATTTTTCAACAATTTTCTCCCGAGGAAACATATGATAGGAGTGAGCTCCTAAACTCATTCCGAGATAAAACATAATAAATAAGACATAATGATGTTTTCAATAGGTCACTAAAAAAAGGGAGATATGATCGTGTAAAAATGGAATAATTAATTAAATAAGAGAATGAATTCATAAGAAGTAAAAAAACGAATCTTGATATCATATTCATATATCATGACATAATTTATATAATAAAATGATATTGAATGCATGGAATACACTTATCAGATAATTCCATGGTTGGATACACCTCTTGGGATGTACTCTTACCACTGTCCTTAGTGGAAGCCCTTTCTCCGTTACAAAAGAACATGGAACAAACAAATGTAATTTCATCATAAAAATAGTTTAAGGATTGACTCAAAGACATAAAAAACATAAATCATGACTCCCTTCCATGAAAACATAAACAAAGGTTACAGATGAATTTCAAGCCATTATAAGTGTAGTTTAAGGCAGATATATAGAAATTAAAAACATATGTTAAGGATCAGTTCCAAGGAATAGTTATAGAATATAAATGGATGAATACAAATTTTCCATTTATAATGATATATTGAGATATAATTAATTACCCAATCGATTGGGGGTTATAAAAATTTAAACTCACCATTCGTTATAATATTCCATGCATGAGTGATCCTTGTGAATATATAAAAACATGAATCATAAAAAATAGTATCATGATTAATATTTTCCAACAAAATCATCATCTAAATTAATAAATTAGTTATATTGGAAAATACCCATAAATTAACATAATTTATAGTATGTTAATTACACTTCGTTTAATAAATATTATATAATCTATTCAATAATTTTCCCCCATAATGAAATATATGGAAATATAACTAAGAACCATTTAATCAAAAGAATGAAGTGTACGATATTCACAATTGGAATTAATTTTATAGAATATGATAAGATAAGGAAAAGATAATGATAGAATATTTCTCTCATAGATATATCATTTTTACCATAGTGTGCATGTACAAAAAGTTGTATAATGAGTCAATCATTTATCTTGACTTAGTAATTTATTTTTCAGAATGATTCAGTTCATAGAAATAAAATATGTTAAATTTTCACATAGGTTGAATGAAAAATATTATAGACATTGACGAAGAAACATTCAAAGGAAAAATTAAATTGTAGATGTTTTAAGAAATTGTCTTCTTTGTTTTTATGGACCACTGAATTAAATAAGAAAAATTAAATTTTTTAAAAAAAATTAATATAATATAATTTTAAAAATAAAACTAATTTTTTTAAAATTATAATTTCTCAGTTAATTAATATTAATAATATCTTTTAAAAATAATATTTATAATAATAGGGGGAGGAAGAGAAGACATGTAATGGAATGTTTTTTCATTACGTTTGATTATGTTTTTATAAAATGAGATATATCATTCACAATTAATTTTATTTCAACTAGTGATAAATGTAATTTAATCCCTTATATTAGAAACTAAATTTACCAATAATAGATCAATTAAAATGAAATGAGTTTATGTTAAATAATCATGAAAAGGATGACTAGAAAAAAAAATACAAAATAATTAATAAATATCATAGGGTATAAATTAAGGGATATATTGGAAGGGAACCATAATGACATGAGTATCAAAGTAAATAAATGGTTAAGAATAAATGTTTTGGGATGATGATTAATATTCCAAGTGTCGATATTTTACCTATATGCTAATCCATTACATTGGATCCTCAAGAATCGAAATCAATGCATGCATCTTATTATTCATCCCCAATAAGCTTGAATACCATAACGAGGAAGTCCAAGAACCATAGAAATAACATTGTGCCAATATCCAACATCTGGTAAAAATCACCACAAGATTATTTTACTAGTCAAAACACAAGTTAACAATCCCAAAACAAACACACATACATGCAACCCTTATGTACAAAGACAATTCACAGAACAACTAATAATTACGAACATTATTCCTTGTATTCATTGGAGAATGAAAAAATATATTTCATTCTACCAAAAACAAATTTAAATGAATTAGAATGATTATAATATTCTAATAAACCTATCCATAGTAATTTTATAATCCTAAAAATAACAATTTTTTTGTCATTTCATCTCCCCTTTCCTCCCTCCTGTCTTTGAGTTTTTGGCCCTTGAATTCCACATTTTACATTAAATCCTTCGGAACCTACATGTGGTCAAGGGTGATCCTTCAAGAACAACCATCCTAAACCTATAACAGTCATCATAATATCATTATATATTCTATAAGTGGACCAATAAAACAATATATAGTTGTCCCAAAATTCCATCTAGTCGACACCAACTTCCATATTTAGCAGGTGTCCATCCATTGGAATGTGAAACCTCTAAATTCATATAGAAATCATTAAATGGACAAAAACATTTCATTGGATAGTGCATATTTAATTTTTATATACACTATTATGTTTGAAAAACACTTCTTCTATTAATTTTATGAGGAAATATTTGACATCTCATCATCAGTTACTTCATACATTTCATGAACCATTCCACATTGCACAACCTACTTTAGATTTTTGATTGGATACAAGAATGTAACCCTTATGTCTGGCACACTCCATAATCCATATAATAAACGACTCCATGAATACATGAATTGTATGATCTAAATAATCAATGATTCACTTGAACTCCACTATATTCCATACAAAAATCACATCATCCATCTACTTCCACCAATTCTTGTGATTTAATACTGTCCAAGAGTAAAATATATAAGTGAATGGTTGGGGGACTTCTGGTATCTGATATGAATTTCATAGATGGTGGTATAAAGTTTGGAAGTTGATGACTTGTGAGAAGTAACTCATGGTGGGAACATGAAGCTTTAAATAGTGATTCAGCAAAATAAGTGTTCAGATAATTCATCAGTGTGGAGGGAACGACAATGTGAACTATTCATCAGGAGGTTTTGGTCAATGCAAAAAATGATACAGGTAAAGGGAGGTTTCCAAGTCTAACCGAAGGTATCCTTTGAAAGGCAGAAGTCTTTGTTTTTTTGGATGACCATCTAGGACTATTATAAGTTGTGATATTGGTCGAACTGTACAATGTGTAAAGATATAATGATGACTAAGAGTGTAAAAGGAATTTTGGGTGATTATGGTAGGTGTTATTGTTTTCACACTACCATACATTGGTGAAAAATTAGTGAATGTATTTATGAGAGCTAAACACAGTGCTTTTATAAAAGAATCACCTCTATCAACGCTAGGTAAAAAACCTAAAAGATGTCACTTTTATCAGCACTACAATAAGATCTCGTTCGATTTTTAATAAAAAAAAGTTTTATGAAAATATTATATTTAAATATATATATATATATATAATTAAAAATATATATTACATATTTTTAAATAATAATTTTTTTATATTTATAATTATTGATTTATAATAATATATAAAAACTTATTAAATATATTTATTCATAATTATAATTATATCTAGATTTACATATATATTTAAATAAATATATCTCTACTCATAAATGTGTTAATAATTTGTTATAAATATATATATAATATGAGAAAATGATGGTATTTTTGGAAATGATTGCTACTATTTATGTTAATATGTTGATGTGTGAGTAAAATTGACATTATATGATCCTATGTTTGTTTGTAGTCAAGGTGAGTTATTATGATCCAATGAATTGGGTCAATAATTATATATATATATATATCATGAGATAATCATGATACTAATGCATATATTATGTATTCATGTCTCTTAATGTTCATTTAAACCTTCACACCCTTACTATTCAAGTTTATATATATGCAATGACTCATTTTATATGATTAATACTTCAGTATGTAAGATTCATTAATGTTACAACAACGAAGTTATTATGTCCTCATAAATAATTTTAAAATTACTTGAAATATATTTAAAAAGTATATATATATGTTCCTAATTATAATTAAAAAATTAATTATTTATATAAACTTTTTAAATATTTTTTTTTGTAATATATATATATATTTATAATAAATATATCTAAATTATGAATATTGTCATTATATTTATAAATATATATATTTATATATCGACATAAATATATTTAATTATACAAATATTCCAAAACTGGGGTGAACCATGATGTATAATTATAGAAATATAATTATAATTATACAAGAAATATTTTTAAATATATATTTTTTATAACTATAATTATAAATTAATATATATTTTATAATATACATAATATTACAATAAATAATTTTTATATAATATAATAAAAATATAGTTACAACATATATATATATCTATAATTATTTAGAATTATAATTATCAATAAATAAATAAATATATAATTATATAATAATGATAAATACATTTATTATAATTATATATATTTATATATTTATATATATTTATATATAATTATAATTAAAACTAAATAAATATATATGTATATTTAAAAAATTATAAAAATTTAATTAATATATATATTATATTGAAAATTATATATATATATATATTATTTATAAATATAAAGAAATATTTATAAATATAAAAAAATATTTATTAATATATACAAATATTTATAAATATATTTATTATATATATAATAATAAATAAATAAATACAGTTGAGAGGTTATAATTATAAATAAATATATATTTATTATATATAAAATTTCATATATATATATATATATATAATAATATAAAAAATTATTAATGATAGATCATTATCTACATTTCATAGAACTAATAAGGATATCCCTTTATTAGTACCAAAAAGTTCCCATAATATTATTATTTATCAGTTCATGAATTTTAATAATAATAATGAATATTTTTGTCAACGCTCTCTATTTTAGTGCTGATAAAACTAATCATAATCATTGTTTTTTTTGAAAGTGATGATAAAATCTATATGTGTTCTTAAAAATAAAACCTTGAAGAGGGTTGTTGTTCCCATTTCTTTGATGGTTTCACAGAACCTGAACCCTACCATTACTGCTAACACAATCTATGGACCATACTATTTTCGTTAGTCAATATTCTTGATGAAGCAATCAATCTAAATTTAATCTATATGCCATATTTTTCATGTTACATCCACTTCTTGTACTATTTAATCCTACTCACCTCGTCGAATCGCAGGTCTTCACTTATTCTTGAAGAACCGAATGAATAGCCCAAAATACAACCATCCATTTTCTATCTAGTAGTTTCTATATTTGTTAGGGTCTAGTTTGACATTGTGTTTTACTAGAAGAGATCGATGATTTTAGGTACTAGAGTTATAGTGTTGCATGATTACGATGGTTTTATTTTCTGCAAACAAATCATTCATAGAGTTTTCTAGGTCAAATATGAGGTGTGGATTGTAAGTGTGGAGACTAGGTTTTAATTGATGGGGTTGTCTTTAATAATTATGAACAGAGATTCATATTCAAGGTAGAATGGATCTCCTAAATGAGACTAAAAAATTGAATGATGTCAAATAATTATTTGTGTTTGTTGTTTATTTCATCATCCTTGTCGGTCCCCTCCTCATGTCTTCCATTTTAAACAAATGATATAAGCCAAGATCTAGGGTGTAGGGATAATCAATTGTACATTTTTTATGGGACTATCATGTGTGATCTCTCTTATGGGTTTCATGGACTCTGTTGTAGTAGATTTTATCCACCCTTAATGAAAGTAGTGATTTGTAACTCGGTTTTCCCCATGATTATATCTTTTATTTTAGATCATTATATCCCTTGATCTTTTAGTTAATTTTTTATACCTCTAATAACAATCTTAATTATGTTAGTTGAATTAATAGGATGAAATAATGGTTTTCTCACTATTTTCAATGAATGTTAAATATTTTTATATTAAAAAATATAAGTTTTAATTTTTTTAAATTTTACTAGAGTACAATGTGATTGTTAAAAGTTTTAAATAGCCCTTTTAAAGGAATTGTTTATTTTAAAAAGTTGTTCTCTTAATAAAAACTAATTTTCTATTGGTTCATAATTTTTTCATGGAATTTCAAGTAATACATAAAATTAAATATGTTGATGATGTGATTCGGGTTTAGTTTTGAATAAAAAATTCATTGTATTAAAATGATTTTTGACATTTTCAATTTGTTTCATTTTTATAATTTTTGAGTTTTATATAATTTAAAATTTATATACTTTATAAATTTTATATTATATCCTATTATACTAATATAATTTAATAATAATTTTTTATTAAATAATTACACATTAATATCTTTCTTCATATACAAATTTATATACTTTTATAAATTTTATAGTATATCATATTTACATATATAGTTAGAACATAATATTATATTAATTATTTATACATTTATAATTTTCTATATTTATAATTAAATATAAAATAATTTTTTTATTCATTATAAATTTTTATAATTTTATTGTTTCATAAATTTTACATACATATATTTTAATTTTATACCTTTATAAAATTTTGAACCTATATACTTAAAATAATTTGGAATAATTTTAATATATATATATATATAATGTTTTATAAAAAAAGGATAGAGGATAATGAATGAAGGTGACATTAAATTTATTAAATTAAAATCTCATGCATAATTATCTCAATATATAAATAGATAAAATCCTAGAATAATGTTGGAAACCCCTTAAAATTTCTCAATAAGAATGTAAAATGAAGACAAAGATGTTTTAGGGTAATAAATTAGAGTTTAAGGATGGGAGATAGGGTTTAAAAATTATAACACATATGAAAAAGATATCCGTATAGTTTTACTGTGTCGAATAAAATTAGGATAGTATATTTAACATATAGGGATAACTAATCATATCCTAGAAATTTCACTACTACCATGTTCACTGATGTATGCTCCAATAAAGAAGAATATGAACACATATCCATTTTTAATTCGTACTTCAAGTGGATTCTTAACTTCTTCTAAATGGGATCAATTTTATTTCCCATTTTATTTTATTTTTTATTAAGTATATAAATTTTATAATTCTAAAATCCATTTTTCAGTATATTTTCTTCCTTCTAGTCTTTCTAGTTTCAATCTGTAGTAAATTTCACTTCACCATAATTCACCAAGAAACATATATATCCCATGAAACCTTCTTAGTGTTTATAATTAATATTGTTATACTCTTTTTTCTATTTTTCTAAACATAGAAACCATTCAAAAACCTCTAGGAATCTTTTTTATTCCCTATGATTAATTAGACTCATGGAAATACCATATTCAATTGATCTATCTCAGGAAACCATTTCCCAAAATTGGAAACATTATCTTATACATAACCCAATAATTACCCCTACATAATATTTATTAACAATAACACCATCGAAAGAGCATGTCACTAACTCCATTTGATCCATAAGATATCCTTCATGACCTCACTCCCAAAAAAGGAGAATTAATGTTTAACCCCATTGTGACTCCTTAAGATACATTAAATCGAACATCCCCTACATTGTTTTAATAATGAGAGTCATAAAAAACAACATGGTCTCTTTGTTTGGTGTCATATTCGATGTTTATGAGTCTCATGATACAAAATTAAATAATAGCAATAATCCTCATCATGTTTTTATCAACCTGAGATTTTGATAAATATTTTTTTCATATATATTTAATATTTTGATATTTCTCAATTAAAGATTCACTCAATATATATATTTTTTAATACTAAGTCACTATGTCAAACATTTCATTCACACGACACATGTATGGTGTATGTTACATGAATTATATAATTGTCATAAGTTACATGAAAGACAATATTTTCATACATTACACGACACATTGACTTGGAATATGATAAACAATGCACTAAGTTTCTATAAAACATCATTTTACTGATATTATTATTAAGAAACTATATATTTATAACAACTCTATTAAATATAGAAATATAAATAGTATTAAATACATTTCATATAATTTTTCTATAATAGTTTTATATAAATAAAACATATTGATAATTAGTGATATAATTTTTGGTAAAGTCCATATATGTTTAAAAAAAATATTATCTAAAATGAAATTCTTATAATGCTTTTCTGTAAAAAATTATACAAATATTTTTAAAAATAGTAAGAATTTTAATTTTATAATATAAACCACATTATTGTATTTAGAATTTTGAATTTATCTTATGGTGATTTTTTTTGGAATTTTTATGAGAAACATAATTTTTGCATGAACAGTGAAAATATACAGTATTTTAATTCAAAAATACCTTTTAACCTAAATTATTTATAATATAAAAGTATATTTTAATTTTATTAATGGTTTAATTAGATTATTTTTTTATAATTTAATCTCATTTAAGAATTTGTAACAAATTTCACATTGAAATTATGCATAGAAACATGGAAATTTTTTCAGCATTTATACTTTAAAAACCTGCATTAGATGCTTGACTGTGGGATTAAATTTAAATTATTTTCAGCCAGTTATATGGTTGAAATTTTAGAAATAGATTCCATATTTTTAATTATCTTAATTTATAATTTATAATAAGGTTAATATATATTTTTTACCCAAATGATTAATGAATGTATTTAAAAATAATTACAATGAATAATGTAAAATTAAGCATAATGAGGGACTAAACCATAATCTTAAGTGCCCAAATGACCCAGAAACTTGTAAAACACTGATTGAATGGATATTATTTGAACATGAACATTCCATTATTGAGTTTGGTCAGTTTTTTTAGCACCCATGGTTTGAGGTATGAGTTGAATAAAAAAAACTTCCTTATGACTTTTCCATTCTTTCATACTTGGGGTAGATTGTTGACTCTATAAAAAATCCTTATGACATTACCATTCCTTATTGTTTTGAAATTCACAAACACCTTATATTAATTAAAATATCATTCTACCCTATTTTTTACTTTCATAAGGAAAATTTCGTTCCCCAAGGAAAATTATCCTCGCCATGTTTTTCGTTATTCATTTTATCTATGTATAAAATTGGGTTTAGTATCCAAAAACTCTGAATCATATAATACTTTGATATAGAGAATTCTATATTCAGGATATGAATTAATGTTCCGAGTTCACTGAATTCAGCTCCGAATTCTTATTATTTCGGACTCCGAGTTCTCGAAATTCAGACTCCGAAATCTTATGAGTTCTGAATCCGAGTTCTCCAAATTCAGACTCCGAACTCTTATGAGATCTTACTCTGATCTCTTAGGTGTTTTGGCTTCGAACTCTCTGAATTTAGACTCTGAACACTTATGATTTCTGACTCCAAACTCTCTGAATTTGGACTCCAGACTATTATTAAATGAGACTACGAATTCTTGTGAATCCAGATTCCAAATTCCCGTGAAATTCAAACTCCGGAATTCTATAGAATTTGGGTTCTGAATTCCTTGGAAAACTGAATCCTAATATCCTTGTATAATAGATACTTAAAATATTTTTTTGTTAGAATCTAAACATTTATTTTCTTACATTCCGAATATTTGATTTTAGTCACGTAACTATACTTTTGCTTACACTTTTTTTGGTTATAAAATGATTTCGTTCTTTTAGTTACTAAATAACCATTTTGTGAGTGACACATGTACAGGTCCCTCTGAAATTGATCAAAAAATATCACCATTGGAGGAGGGAGCCGACCGTTGAATTCGTGCCTATAAATAGGAGCTCATTTTAACAATCTCGGAACTTTGACATAATTGAACATTGACAACATTCCTTACATGTTTTTAAATTTATTTCTAGAGAGAGAGAGAGGCTCTTATTAACTCTCAGGAATCGTGCAGATTGTTTGAACGGCTTGTTCAAACTTTGCTTTAGGCAAATTTTCTTTGCGCATAGGTGTGATTCCCTTAAAATCAAAGACTACGGGTGTTCAAGTCATAGGTGTTGATTTCCTGAAAAATTGAGGGCTTGCAGGGATAACAAGACAAATACCGATATTCGAATTGAGGGATTACCTAGGTTGGGGTAATATAGACTTTATTGAAAGTATAAATCAAGTGTCATTTATCCAGTGTTGTTGGATAACCTTCTCTTTGGGTTAAAAGATTTACTAGTCGTTACTTGTTGTGTTTTATGTTTGTTATCTACTTTAATTTTAATTGTTGAAAATTTATAACTTTCATATACTTCCTTAAACATTTACTCTGATTATATAGGGATCTATATGATTTGAGGTAGAATCTTAGTTGTTGTAAACTTTTGTTATGTTTCATTTCCAAAACCTCTATTCGATAATCATGAATTTAATTAGAGCTTGGAGGTGTTGTCAATTTTGTCTATGAAAAATTTCCTTAAGGATTTTTAAATTATACAATTTACCCCTTGTATATTGAGTATCAACATCATAGTTTAATACTACAATCATTATCATATCAATCACACTATCTATCCAACAATTGGTATCAGAGCAGGTGACCTTGTACCCTGAACCAATCTAACAATTGGATTCATAATTTTGGTTAAAACTGAATTAATCACACGATTATATTCAGATGAGAAATATTATTTTTCACTTTTTCAGAATCATATTTTCGGATCCATAATGTTCATTTTCATTTTTTCTTAGAGATATTCTTGTTATATTTTCCTTTCTCAGGATAGTTTCCTTTCATTACAAATTTATATTAGTAACACATTTGTGTTCCAATATTTTTATTAAGATTGAAGGTTTAAATGTTTGTTTTATCGACAATCTAAATCCCACAAGACCTCCTATTTTTGATGTAAATGATTATGAGTACTAGAGAGATAAGATGAAGACTTTCATTATTAACACTGGAGTTGATAGGTACCTAATTCTGATAGGAGACTATAAAATTCTTGATATGTGATTGTGAACTTTTACTAATCAAGAGAAATTAAAATATCAAGAAAATATCAGAGTCAGAAATACATTTCTATGTTCCATGACTAGGAACATCTATAGTCAAATATCATCATGTGAAGCTACAATAAGTATCTAGAAGAAACTTGAAGTAACACATTTTGTTACTTCTAATGTTATAAGGACAAGAAAATCTATGATGATAGATGAATACCATGGCTTTAAATTTATTTATTGAGAACCTATAAGAGATGTTCATCAAAGTTTTATGACTATCGTGAATAGCATACAGTCTATGGGAGAAAAAGGTTTGGATTATGTTTCCCTTGTAGATAAGATCATAGACATCATTCAAAATGAGTCTGAGTCCAAGAGGATAACAATGGATGAGAATACGAAAGTAACCTTGATTACCATAGATGAGTTGTTTAGAACTCTTCTTCATCATGAGACTAGAATTAAGAGAGACGCTAATAATGTTAAAAATAATAATGGGAATGGAGGAGTTTCTTTTACAACTAATTCTAAACATATGAAATCCAAGACCCCATAAAGAGTAACTAGATAAAAATCATTGAAAGATTCTATTCAGTCAGAATCTAGTGATACCGAAAAGTATGATAATAAATTAATTAATTTTGCTTAGAGAATGAAAAAGATCATAGAAAAAATGAACTTTCAGAATATGTACAAGAAGAGAGACTACAAAGGGATTAAAGATGGGGAAGTTACATGTTATGAATGTATAATAAAAGTCATATCAAACCTGATTTCCATCTATTGAAAAATAATGAAAAGAAGGAATGGAATTAAGAAAGAAACAAGAAAATGTTCTATCATTCAAATCCCAATAAAAGTCTTAATACAAAAGATACTTGGAGTGCTAGCTATGGAGACTCTTTGGGAAGTTATTCTTCTGAATATGAATCATCAGCACAGGAAAAATATTCGATTCATTGCTACTAATTCGTTCCCTAATATGTGTCTTATTGCCAAGGTACGCTCTTCCAAGACATAAAAAAATATATCTCTTGATAAGAATTATTATTCTGGAGATATTACTTCTAATGAAGATACATCATCTTCAGATAATGATGAAATACCATCATATGAAGAAGTATCTAGATTTTCCATGTTTTTATAAGAAAAAAATTGTAAAATTTCTATGAAATTGGACTAGTCAAATACTAGAAAATAATTTCATAAAAAAGGGATTTCAGACCTCTCTATAGATCTTCAAGATACACATGAGATTTTAGAAAAACATTCTAAAGACCTTAAGGAAATAAATTAAGAAAAGGAAAAACTTTCTATACATCATAAAATTGCTATTTCAAAAATAAATTATTTTGAGGAAAAATCTAACTCGAAAGAAATAATTCTTTAGGATTGGAATTTAGTCATTAGACTAAAATCCAAAATATATTCCCTTAAGAAACATCTTGCAAACATTACCTCTATAAAGGATAATTTTGAAAATATGTATTCTCAAATCAATCCTAATATAATACTTGAGTACGTAATACTCACTGAAAACCTGTTTTCAAAAAATAACTATTCTATTCCATCTGGAGCCCCTTTTCGGAATAAATGTCAATGTGGTGGGCATTAGAAGGAATATTTCATTTTGAATAATGTTTTACCTCTTGGGTTTCATAAAGTTTATTTTTCTAAAAAAATGGGGATACCCAAAATTTTCATGTCTAATAATTCCGGATCCAAGGAAGTTTGGATTCCAAAAGTCTAACATTCTTATTTTCAGAAAATAATGATGGTTCCAACAGAAATACTTGGTACATGGATAGTGGATGTTCGCGACATATGTCTGGTAACAAATAATTCTTTGAAAATATTATCAAGACGAAAGGAGGAAAAGTATCATTTTGAGATATTGCTAAGGGAGAAGTTATTAGTATATGTAAAATCATTCTTCTTGGAAAAACGTTGATTTCAAATGTATTATTTGTTAAGGGTCTAAATAACATCCTCATTAGCATAAGTCATTTATGTGATGAAGGTTACATTATGAATTTTAGGAATGACAAGTGCTTAGTACACATTTCCAATGAAGAGTTTATTTTTTCTGCCAATAGGAAAGATAATGTTTACACACTAAACATAGAAGACCTTAGAAGCCTTGATCTACCATGCCTTAGTGTAATGGAAGATAATTCTTGGTTGTGGCATAGAATTCTAGGACACTGTAACCATAGGATTCTATGTAAACTCTCTAAGACAAGACTAGCTAATGATCTACCAGAGCATATATTTGATTCTTCCATAGTTCTTGATCCTTGTCAATATGGAATGAAACATAAATCAATTTTAAACGAGTCTGTTATTTCTCAACCACTGATGCATTATAGTTGGTGCATATGGATTTTTTTGTCCGATCAAAAACTGGAAGCATTGGAGCCAAATATTATGTATTTGTCTAAGTTGATGATTAGAATAGAATTATGTGAGTCAATATTCTAAAAAAGAAATCTCAAGCTTTTTCTTATTTCAAAATATTTAGATACCACATTTAAAATATGAAAAACCATCCTTTGATAACTATTCATAGTGATCATTAAAAATTTCAAAATTCGGATTTTGATGCTTCTTATAGTATAAAAAGAATTACTCATTACATCTCAACACCCAGAACACCTCAACAAAATGGTGTTGTTGAATGACGAAATAGAATTTTTCAATATACAACAAGAACCATGTTGATTGAATAATCTGTAGCCAAACATTTTTGCGTTGAAGCTGTAATTACTACTTGTTATACTATAAATTATGTTTTGATTAGACAATTTCATAATAAAACTTTTTATGACTTATGGAATTGTAGAAAACCTATACATTCCAACTAAAATGTTTTTGGCTGTAAGGTATTCATTTTGAATACTAAAGATAACTTACAAATATTCGCACCAAAATCTGATGAAGGAATTTTCTTAAGCTACTCCACATCTTCTAAGGCTTAATGAATTTTCAATAAAAACACATCTACTTTTGAAGAAATGATACATGTCAAATTTGATGAAACTAATTCATTTGTTTTTAAACAACCCCAACTTACATATTTTGATAATGAAAATTTCCATGAATATTCTTATAATGAAATTACCCTAGAATATTTTTTTATGCTACGATGATTAACAGGTTTTACAAAACAAAAATAAATTGTTTCTTAAGAATCGTCCCATTTATTATATCATTGGTGATGTAAATCAACCTGTAAGGACTCGATGATCCTTAAGAAATGAATTATAAAATATATAATATCTTTCTTAATTATAACCAAAAAGAACTGATAATGCTTCAGGTGATGATGATTGGATAAAATCTATACAAGATTATGTAAATGAATTTGAAAGGAATAAAGTATGGACCTTGGTTAAAAGACCTAAGGAGACTTATGTTATTGGAGTAAAATGGCTCTTCAAAAATTAGTGTGATGAAAATGGAATCATAGTAAGAAATAAAGCTACATTAGTTGCTGATGGCTATAATCAATAAGAAGAAATAGACTATGAAGAAAGCTATGCTCTAGTAACTAGACTTGAATCTATTCATATTTTACTTTCCTTTGTAGCATTATTAAAAATACTAATCATAAAAGTTCATTAATTGGAAATTAATTAAACACATATAATGTTGTCCAAAACAAATTTTATGGACATTAATTGGACATAAGACTTTATTTATTGCGTTTTTTAGGTTTTTGATGTCTTATTTATGGTAAAGATATGGGTATAACTTACTTGTTTTCAAAAATTGCAACTTTGTCCTTTCCCACCCCTATAGAATGTCACCACCTCTCCCTCTTATTAAAACATCTCAAAACACTTATTTTAGTCCATGATCTTCCCAATAATCTTAAAAATATCACTCCTGTTGTCTATGAAGCCTCATATTTGGTAGAAATTATTACAATCAATCAATTCATTAAAAACTAAACAAAGTTACCCAATTAAGTGGTAACACCCTCTCTTAAACTTTTTTCTATTAATTTCATTCTGCACCCACTCAAATATCATTATTCCATAATATTATAAAAATAGTATCATAAAATTATTTGGATATTTTTGTTTTAAGGGTTCTAACTTCACATACACACACATCATTCCAATGGGTAACAAACGTATAGATTATGTGTAGGGAGAACTACCGCCTCAATAATTGATGGCATTTTATTTTTCCTTTACAACCTCTCATGGATTAAATTGTGATGAAAAATATATTTATAGAATTCATATATTATTTTTATTATGACATTATTATTTTGTATTCTTTTTACAACACATACCTATTTACATTCAATTTTTCGTAAATATAATAATTTCATTTGAGGAAGTGTGGACTACCACCCCTTTAAAGAGATGCGATTAGTTAACACACTACATGGATTGTATTAAGAATTATTTTAGTGAAAATATATGGTATAAATGATATAATAATTATACTGTAATAATATTATATATACATATATAAATAATTATATGTCATTTTTTTCTTCCAATACAACCATAAAAATAGAAACATTGATCATGCATATGTATAACCTAACATATCCATGAATGGTGTATTACATTTTGTAATTATATATTATACAGATTATTATAATACAAGAATAATATATAAAAAATATATTTTTATCAAGGTTTATTTTCTTCAAATCCTGATTTTATTCTATAAAAAAAAGATATAACAAATTAAGACACATGCGATGAACAAAGTGAATATTACATGAAGTTAATCTTTAACATAGGATTGTTAAAAGGTGGATAATATATGGTCACAATGAAACCATATATTTTATTAGATATAAAATATTATTTTTTAGAATATTAATAAAAAAATTATTTATTATACATGAAATTTTTACGAGTATGAAGAGAGTCAAGAGACAAGGTAAGGGTATTTCATCACACATTTTATTTCCGGGAGATACATGCTTTTTTCACAACCCATTTCTATTGTGTGGAGTGTATAAATTTCAAGGATATATTCAATTATTATCATAATTAAATTCATGGTTATTTACATAGTCATTATATTATCATTATTTCATGGGGTTTAAGTTTCAAAAGATAGCAAAAAAGTTAAACATATTTGTCTCAATTTTTCTTCATTAGGAAACATGTTTTATTATGCACCGAAAATATTTTTGACTTGTATATACTTCCATATTAAATTATATATCAAAATTATCCTTATTTTCATGGTATTATATTATTAATGTAATTTCATTTTCATACATGGTTAGATAATCCCACGTTACCACGTGATAAAATTTTATTGAAATAATATTATCACTTTTTGAGATTGATAATGTTTAAGGATCCTTTGATGAAATAATAAGATCCATATATAAAGAAAATTGTTGAATTTTCTTAAACATATGTTATTCAAAATAAATTAATATATTAGCACCATTTGTTTACTATATGGTACATAATATAGTTAATAAAGTCTATTTAGGAAATTTTGACTTTACCATATCTTCGTTCATAAATATTTGTTCCTTTAAGACCATTTTTTTCAAAAAATCTTTTTCAATAATATTATACTATTCTACAATAATTTTTAAATGAAATTGTTTACATTTTTTCTTTTTCCATTGTTTTCAAAAGAATATTCTTATAACTTTTGGAATAATTCATTTTTCAAAAATTTTACCATGAAAAAATGAATGTTTATTTTACATTTTACCACATGTACGAATTTACCAACCTTCATGAATAAAAATCCATTGAAGATTCATTCACAATGTTGAAAATATATTCTTCTCTAAAATAAAATGTTTTTCGAATCTGATGGATAGTCATTATTTTTAAAGTTTTTTTCAATAAAAACGTTTTTCAAAAACAAGATATGCTCATCATTTCTTCCTTTAAATATTATTATATACATTTCCAATGAAATATGTTTTCAAAAATGATTTATATTTAATGAAATATGTTAAACGTTTTAAATATTTCTTTTATATGTTTTCAATAAATATTGTTTTCAAAATGTTTTGATGATTCTTTTATTTGTTTTTAAGAAAAAGGTTTTCAGAATGTTTTCATTCTTTATTTATATGTTTCCAAAGTGTTTTCAATGAAATATATTTAAAATAATTTTCAACATTTTCATATATGTTTTAAAAGTGTATTTAAGAAATATATTTGAAAACGTTTTTATGTTTTTTTACAAGATATTAAGTAACATTTTTATGGAAAGTTTTTTTCTATTGAAAAAAATAATTTTTCATGAATAAAGGATACTTTACTAATGAATTGTTTGAAAAATATCTTCAAAAATTATTTTCCTTCTAAATTTACATATGTTGGTGTTATTCATTAAATTTTGGGAAATTATTAAATGTTTACATTCATATTATTTATCTAAACGGATTATGTTTTGATGGCACAATGTTTATGAAATATTTTTATATTTCATGGGTTATTGGATTTTCAAACCAGCTTCCTTTCACAGTTTATTCTTGTGATGAAATTTTAATCAAACCAATATTTTTCCAGAGGTTATAATATGGTTACATTTTTATAATGCCAATTTATTATTATGTTTTATGATTTTATTTTCTAATGAAATTGTGGAGGATGTGTGTAATATATCATTATGAGATGTGTGGGACCTATATAGCATAATTCATTGGGTAATGATTTATATCTCATGAATAGACATGGTTTAAATAAGAAATTATCTTAGTTTAATATTATAGGTTTGAAATGAGAAATTAACTCGGTTCAGTATTATATGGTTGGAAAGATTATTGAACGCGGATCAGTAATACATTATAGGAATGTGGTGTGAACCCAGTTCATTAAAGGACTTTTTCCTCTAAGATGGCCTTTGAGGTGATTCCACGACTACTATGGAAGCAATTATAGTTTTTTTTATTCTTTAAATCCAGGTTTTGTCCCTATTTTATTCTTTCATTGCATATGTTCATTACTTCCTTATCATTCATGTCATATTAATTATTATAATTTATGCCCTCATTTATGTTTATAATCTTATGGTGTGTATTGTATGATAATATAATGTTTGGATCACATTCTAATACACATATTATCATGTTTATTCATGCATGTATCCATTTTTACCTTTAATGAGAATCTGTGCTCCCCCTTTTTATGTTTCCCTTCCCCGATTATGAAAATATATACTATGTATGATGTTTCTGAATAGGATTCTAGTCATGAAGAACCTAATGGGAGATAATGTAACTCACTTATGTGTCGGTGTATCTATTTCCATGTTTACAAAGTCAGTAGAGTAATATTGTCATTGGATATTAGGTTTTATAATATTTTATTTATTCTAAAAAAATATGTAATGTTAATGAATGAAAATCCAGGGTAGATTTAAGCTTCAAATCTTAAGCAGTTATTATTGAATTTTTTTCTTATGATTTATCTAGAAACTATCCTATACGGATTAAGTGGTTTACACCTACCACCGGTGGTATAATTATTTTCAGAAATTCAAATTCTCATTTCCTTGAAATCATGATGAAGTTATTTGAAATATTCAAATGTTTGGTTCCTATTATTTTGATAGTCCCATTTTGTGTATTTATTTTATTAATTATTAATATTACCAAAGAAAATTGGATGTATATGAATAGAAAATGGATGGATTCTAATAATATAACAAAAGTAAATTAATATGGGGTGAAAGAGTTCATCAGTTTTGCAAAAAATCATGCATATTAAACATATCAAATCCATTTTCCATGTTTACACATTTTTAGTATAGATTAATTAGTTTGGAATATTTAGTATAACACTGGATCAATCGTCGAATTATTCGAAGTTATAAATTTTGGAATACACACCGGGAAAATATAATATAGATATTGACTAGTATAACACTATGTTATATGAATTATGTGATATGATAATAAGTAAGTAAAATGAATAATACTATATTTAAAATTTGATTAGAGGTGTGAATGTTAAGGATGATTGTATCAAGGAAATGACAATGAAAGTTGATGATGAACTTTTTGATTACAGAAAATTGTTTGATAAGTTAAAGAGTTTTTCCATACACCAGTGAATATTGGATGCACTAAATATACAAAATTGTTATACATATTGAAGCTTTATAATATAAAATCATACACATATAGACTAATTACAATTTTACTAAAATAATTTCTCTCTTGAGTTACATGATTCCAAAATATAATAATCTTTGTAGCCGAACAGATGATGATGAACATAAACAACGTTCAATGGGTATGATATATGAAAGTATAAAGGATTTTCCAAATGACTGTATATTGTTTCTCTAGGAAAAAAACACTTAATGAATTCATAATGTATGGTTTTATATACCAATAAAATGAGTCATGTCCTTTGAATGTTTTATAGTACTTTACAATCATTCAAAAGTTTCATCGCCTATATAGAAGTGAGGAGACCGTAAGGAAATTGACACGGCATAAATATACAAGAAATAAAGAAGGGAAACATCCTCAACTGGCAGAGTCTCCATAGTGGAATAGAATTGATAATGTGTATATTGAATTTCAAAAAGATACAACAAACCTTTTACATGAATTATCTTCTGATGGAGTGAATACTTATGGTTTTCAAAGAATCACTCATTGTACATGGCCAGTAATGTTGGAAAATTATAACATTCCACCCTAGTTTTTAGGAAATGGAAATAAATTATCTTATAAATGATTATATTAGAATGAAAACAATAGTATAATGATATTGAAATTTATTTGTATCTATTAATAAATGATTTGAAATTATTATTGGATTCTGGTGTTATGTTGTATGATGCTTACCAAAAACAAATATTTCACATAGGGATACATGTTTTATAGAATGATAAATGATTTTTGCTAATTATTGAAATACATTATGATATATAATTAATTGAACTCAAGGGTGTCTCATTTTTGAACAAGGTGAAAAATCAATTAGGTTTATATATTCATTGAATATTGTGTTTATATGAAATCACGTATTTCAAGCTCAACATCAAATGTACTGATCTTGGATGAAATCATTAGACTGAATTTCAAAAGAATTTATATCACTATCTCCAACTCATAGGTGATCAACTGGATGAAAAACTAAAATATATGGAAACTGAAATTGGCAATCCTTTTTTTAACCATACATAAAAGGTGTAAAGTGTGATCAGTTTTTTTCTATTACCATACTCAAATTATCTATACATTAGAAATTATCTTGATGTTATTATTGTTAAAAAATTTATGTGATAATTCCCTTGGCGTGTCACTAATGAACTTACAAAAAAACTATATAATTATGTCTATGTTGGACAGGATTGACAAGTTAATACAGGAAGATTTGGCACTAGTGAAGGATGAAAATGGAAATTTCTTCTTTTAGATGGTTGAACTCTTTCCAAGAAGGAGAGATATTAATTTTTCAACTTCATAAATTATGTAAAGGTTATAAAGGAGAATTTATATAATATCAATAATATCATTCCAATTAATGATTTAATGATAAAGTTTCTAAATTCAAATGACTATCATGGTCGTACAAAACATCTAATTACTATTCTTTTACCATCCATTTTACTTAATAATTTTTACCTTACATGTATAAAGATCTGTTAATTTTTTAAATCTATATGCAAGAAAATTTATAGTCCCAACAACATTTCCAACTATGGAAAATGAAAATTTCATTATATTATGTTATTTAGAAGTGTTATTCTCCCCAACACTTTTTGATATGATGGTTCACATGATGGTTTACTCAGTGGGATAAATTCAATTATTTGGTCTTATATATTTTAGATGTAAGTACCCAATTGAATGTCATATGTGGATTTAGATAGGTTATGCCAAAAATCAAAGTCATCCCGTGGGTTGTATTATGGAGGAATATATCATCGAGGAGGTTTTTGAATTCGGTACTAACTACCTGTTTAGTGTGGAAAGCATTGGTCTACCAAAATTTCATTACATCAGGCAGCATGTGGGTAAAGGAATTTCTATAATTTATGTTTTCACAATCAATATTACATATCCGGGGAAACCAATCTTTATATTTTACATAACAGTTTAAAGGATTTCACATTATTTGAAACTCAAAAAGAAATTATTAGGTATTCGAATCCATCAAGGGATGAAATATCGATATAAAATATGCATAATCAATAATTTATAGGATGGTATAAAGACCATATTTTATGGATTCATATGATCATTTGGATTCATTTTCATAATGACATTGATGGCTAGACATAGGACTATGTATATATGTATTATCATATTATAGTTTTGTAATTAGTGGTAATACATTCTAAAAAATGAACATGATGAAATAAGTAACATGGATAATAGTGGTGTTAAATTTTTGGATAAACCAATGCATGTCTCTAGGAATAAGGGAATAAAAAATATTTTATGCATTTGTCATACATTTTATTTATCAAACAAATATCAGTGTCAGATTATACCACATTACATGTGTCTATTTTTCAATGCTAGTGGGATGGAAACAGTAGTGTTATTAAAATAAATGAATTGGGATTTTTAATATGAATTTCAGTAATGAAGGTTACGAAGACCAACCCATTATAATGGAATCATAGAAAATAAAATTATTTTAAATTCCATATATTTCAAACCAAAAGATTTCAATTGTTCTAATATCGACCAAAAATTGTAAAGGGTAAAATTAAAATTCATCCCAGGATAATCATTTCATTGGGATGATGTAATAATTTAATAGTAGTACCAATGTAAATAGAGTGTTGTATGTCATAGGAGAGCCCAATGAAAGGATTTGGATACTAAATAGGGTAGTAAAATCACATCAACCATTAAAAATGGAATTCAATGATTATGCAATATATTGTTTGTACTATACATTGTGTTACCTCATGTTATTATGTGTTCACCACTGAAATTATGTGATCTAATTTAAAAGATAATATAATTCTGTAGATAATGAATTATGTGCATGATGATGCTCTAAAACCATAGGATAAACAAATTTCTTCACCTGTTGTTACTCCAAGTACAAATGAAAAATGACCTTCTACAAATTCTAATGATACCTTTCTCAACCTACTACTACTCCCAATGAAGAGGAACAAAAACCTACTACAAATGATGATGCAATAAATTCATAAGAACAATATATTGATGATATTAAATATGAGTAAATTCTTGATGTTGAATATCTTATGTTATATAAAAAACAATAGCACCATATCATGATAGTGTTATAAAAATTATTATGGAAAAAAGAAAAGGTACTGAATTTGAGGATGGATAGAATGCGCACAGACAGCCTATTAACCCCAACATGGCCATGATTAATAGTTACATTTGGTGCATCACTCTGTATTTCATGATGACTAATGTAGATTTGTGGAACTATTGTGTGCCTACAATTGTGAAATTAATTAGGGATGTGATTATGGTAACATTATGAAATTATTTTATTATTTTACTAAAAAATAAAATAATTAAACATTGAAAATCACTTCATCATCCCTTATAGAGTTAATTTATACTTGATAAATCCCCCAAAGAATTTTTATTAATGCTCACTAAAAAGGATCACATAGGCTTTCAAACAATTATTATGAGATATCATATTAATGATAATGAATGGAAAATAAACCTATAACCACCACATATGTATACACACGAGATAATATGAGCTTCATGGGATGCATTTACTAACCGTCATGGGGTTATTTATTTTAAGGTATATTGTGGATGGAAATAGATTCTTTGATAATATTTTTATTCATCCCATTCATTGAGAATTTTTTATTTATGAAAAAATAAATGGCATCTAAAAATAAGGAATGGGTATAAAAACAATAGTATCCCCCTCTATAAATCGAGGATGGGGGATGCCACACATGAAAAGAATTGTACATATTATACTTTTACAGTTATAATTTCAGGTGATAAGAAAAAAACAAAATTATTGTTTCATATTTATATGAATATTGATGAATCAAAATAAAAATACATATATATACCACATCATTTCCTATTGAAGGATGTCTGTATAAATAATTAAGAGATAATAATAGATGAATGCACAAAACAGTGTGTGAAACATTTGTAAGTTTGAAATACTAATTTTTTTCATTATATAACTATTTCATAACAATGATTACATAGTTCGTATATTTATTTTATCCTTCATAGATGCAAGAATCATCAACACCTATACCGGATGAAAATCTACTATTAGTGTCCTTAAAGAGGCCTAAATTGTATGGCAGTGTGAAAAGTGTGGGCATTGTGGTGAAAATAAGAACATATTTTCAGAAAATAAAACAACATGATGATAATGATTAAGAAATGAATGATTTAAAAGAATGATTAATATCCGAGAAGAAAACTTTAAATGGAATTATAAGTTTCTAAAAAATGTTACGAGGGAAGGAAGGAATAGAAATAGAAAATGAACAACAACTGCTTAAAGATCCCACCCTGCCCCACAAGATTTTAGGTGAGCTGTTACCCTCAAAGTACTAAATTAGATGAGGCAATCAATATTATAATAATTTTTTCTTTGAGATGTGAATAAGATAGACACTACTACCTTTACTAAAATGATAATCTCTATTTTTTAAAATGACTATGATTTATATCTACCAAACATGGACCCATATCCTTGTTGTGAGAGGTACCATATTCAATATAAAAGAATAAAATATAGGAAATAGACACATTTCAGCAGGTCATGTGATAGTGGGGATTACCATAGATGAGTATCGAAGCGTTCAACTCCCAATTTCACATGATGATGAAGATTTTCATACATGAACCGACCTATTGATACATTCATACCATAGACTTATGATCTTGTTAAAAGCATATCGACTAGGAGGTATTAATTTCCAATTTATTTTTCATTCTAGTCCTTTTAAAATTAATGAAAAAATATGAATTGATGATTGTTATTATAGATAGACATAGGGAAAGTGGTAAAATAAAAGGTAAAATAAAAAATATCTAAATGATCAACCAACCAATAAAAAATAACCTCAGAAAACACCTTTACCCCACCGATTCAATGTCTAAATTTACTAACATTGATGTTTCATGTAGATACAATGTTATTAAGTGATAGTAATCAAATAATTGATTTTGATGAATAACTATATGGAGAGGCCATTAGAGACTAAATTTTTCTTGAGAATTTAAATGAAATCTCTAAGTATGAATGTATAGGATTATATGTTATAAATTTATACATGAGGTTCATGTTCATAATATTTTTTCCAATAGATGATATTCTCTGTTAGTTATGAATAAATATATTTCACTTTTTTTTTCAAGCATGTATATGAATTCCAATTGAAGGGATATCTCCATGACAATAAATTTGGACGCATTAGTCCTTACATCACTTATACATACCAAAAATACATACAATGAAAAATAATGGATGAAATAGTAAAAAATATGGACAAATGTTTTGAAAGAAAACTTATGAATTGTATAATTTTCGTAACAGAAATGATTTAGGGGTAAAACAATATAATTTAAACACATGAAATATATTATAATTTCATTAATTAATTATTCATTTTTCTATTTTTAGGAAACATTGGATAATTATATTAGTAAATTTTAATACTCAAATGATTTGTTTCCAGGATTCACTACATGGACACACAACAAACCAACCACAAATGATGATGTTTTTCAATTTATAATACAGTACATACCATTTTTAGAACTAAAATCATGTTTTATATTTAATATTGTGTTTTAAAGAGAAGTAATTTATTATGGGGAATTGTTTAAATATCATGAATATCATGGCCTGAAGATATTCCTTGTGCCCAAGTAACCTAAAATGTTTTAAATTTGAAGAAGTATCGGGGCATATATTATAAAATTTCACTATTCAAGAACATTTAAAAACAACTTACTGATTTTTTACAATGTTTCTGTAGTGAATGAAACAAATAATTGAAAATATCATGGTAATTATATTTGTAAGTTTATGAGTGAGATTATATACCATCAAAAAGTAACATCCGCGAATAGGTATTTTTTAAGATACCTATTACCTAATTTAAAAATTTATTAATCATCTATGTGTTTATATTTTTATAGTACAACTATGAACATTGAAAATCCTCACATTCACAATAGGAAATAGACTTATTTTGAAATGAATGGGCATCATACCTAATAGAAAAATGCACACATATATCATGAATATGTGTATTTATGAAATCATATTTATTTTTTCCTCAACATTTTAGATAGTTTAATTAGTTAATTTCCACATAATTTCTATCTAATACTAATTTTTTAAATATTCATAGTGATCATAATGAAATGACCTTGTCCATGATTGTACTTCAAGGATGCATCCAAAATAAATACAATAAGGAAATGAGTCAAGAATGCATAAAATCATCATGAAAAAGATAATTCCTACTACCTTTAAAAAGTAGAATTAAATATCATTTATAAGGTGTTTTCTAATATACAATTTTTCATCAAAATATAATTTATTATTTACAATATTAACAAAGTCTTATTTAAATTAGTGACTACTCAAGTAGACAATGTCTTCTTCACATGAATATTTTACCAATCACATGGAAGATTATACTATAATAAATAAAACCCACTATAAATATATAAAGTTATTGTTATGAAATAATTTTGATATGTTACAAAATATATTATAAAATGAAATTAAAATTTAATTTGCGTTATTCCTCAAAGATTTTATTTATTTTAAAATATTTTAATCCATATTTCATGACTTTCTACACCAAAATTATCTTCTATAGACATATTCTCCCTCAAAACCTTTTCAATCCATTAGTTGTGGCCTTCATTATATTCCTTCATATTCCCTACAATACCTTCTCTTTATGAGAAATGGTATTTCCTCTTCTCAATCACATAGGAAATATATATGTTCACAGAATAAAATCATTTTCCATAGAATTTATTTATTATTTAATATCTGTTTTTAATTTATTTATTTTTAGTATTACTCAGATATGAATTGTTTTGTTATTTAAGTGTATTAATTTGTTTTATTTGGGGTGGTTCATATCATCCAATGTTAACATTCATTCCATTAATTTTATTTTTCAAACTTATAGCAATAAAAATGTATTCGAGGTTCTTATCCAAAACACCATTCCCATTATGGAAAACCATAAGAGTAGAGGATGGTATTTAATCTAATAACATTGACTCAATATGAAACATTGGATGATTAAAAAATAAATTAAATGGAAAGTGTGGTAAAATTGGTTGTTGGGAATGATTTTTTACTTTAGGAAATCATTCCATTAGTCCTTTGGGGTATATAGATATCAAATACAACATAATTTGAAGCATAGTGTGACCAGTATGACTTCAAGTGAGTATTTTTAGAAACATTAACATTAATTTTAGTAAAAAATTCTTCTGAAATTCTCAAAAAGGCATTATCGTTTTTATTTTTTTGATACATTATAAAAATTATCCATAATTATTTTTTAATGTGTAGGAAGTTACCACATCTCAATCCAACACATGGTGTGACAGATAAGACAAAATATGTGTCTTTTAATTTAAATCTGAAATTAATTTTATTAAAAAAACTAGTGATATAATAAATATTGAAAAATATAATATGTATTGTTATGAAACCATAATAAAATGACCTATAATTCATTTAACTTATGTATGAATCAACCACATCTCAATATGATGCCTTTTGTGATAGGTATGACACCAAGTGTGTATTTTTATTTAAAATTGACATTAATGATTGTAAAAGGAACAAGTGACATATTGAAAACATGGATAACACATTCAAATTGTTTTTATACTTTCTAAAACTGATTTAGAAGTCATTTTTGATTAGTACGAATTAATAAAACCTCAATCTGATGCCCAATGCGATCATTATTACTCAAAGTGAATGTAATATGTAAAAATCTATCATTTTAGTTTAAAACTTGTGTCAATAAATAAAAACCTTCCAAACATGCTTCAAATGTATTGAAAATTTAGGAAAAAGAATAATAATTTAGTTTTGATGTGTAATAAGTTGTCCCACCTCAAATATACACATGATTAGAGTGACATGACAAAATTTGTGTGTTCCTAATTTCAAATGACATTTTAGAAAATAAAAAATTTATATATTTAAATCCAATAAAACACATTGGTCTTATTTTGATACATTATTACAATGATCCATTAGTCATTTCTGACATTATGGAATCAAACCCACCTCAATCTAATGCACAATGTTATTGGCATATAACCAATTGTGTATTTTAATTTAAAATTCAAAAAAAATAGTAAAAATGACAAGTGAAAATAATTAAATTCTATAATATAAATTTTCATTAATTTCATAAATTATAAAATTTATTCATAAGTCATTTAATATTTCTAGGAAACATCAACACCTCAATACGATGTCCAGTGTGACCGACATGACCAAAAATGACGCTTATCCATATAAAATTGACATTTATTTTCGAAAACTGTCACTCAATAAAAAAATGGAAACACAGTTCGATTACCTTGATAAAATTGGAAAAAGATTCATAAGTTAGCTGTAACATGTTGGAAGTACTCTCATGTCAAACTGACACATGATGTAAATAATATGATGTAATTTCAATTTTTCAGGTTTCAAAAGAAATTTTAATAAAAAAAGGGACATACTCAAAACAAATAAATCACATTAAGATTATTATGATACATAAGAAAAACAATCCATAATAAATTTTTGAAGTGGGGGAATCATCCTCACCTAAATACAACACATGATATGACTTGTATAATTCCATGTGTTCTATTTATTTACAATTAAAATTATTTTTATTAAAAACATCAAGTGACATAAAAAACCATGAATATGATTTTGGGTTGTTTTCATATTTTATAAAAATGATACATAAGAAATTTTTGACAAGTATGAATCAATCAAACCTCAATATGAATCATAGTGTCACTGTTATAATGCCAAGTACGTATTTTTATAAAGAATTACCCATTTATTATTTTATTCATTCATATAAATTTATAATTTATTTCTTTATAGTATTTCTACCATATGATTTATTTTCCTGTAGAGGTGGATTGTTTTTCTTTCGTTTAGGTTATTTTTTTGGAAACGCATACCATGGCATGACCTTTTGAGTGGGCACCATGGGTGGAAAATACAATGAAACATTATTGAATTTAAATGTTTTTGGATTGTAATTATAAATTTAATTATTAAAAAAAATTCAAAATGTATATAGTAGTATTTTTTTATTTTTTGATGTAAAATTTATTTAAATTAAACAATATATGTTCTTATAGGATAAAGGTATTTGTTGCACTGTGGTGTTAAATAGCACACCGAAGTTGGTTATGCTTTTATTAACGCTATTTCTAGCATTGATAAAGTGGTTGAATTATAATTTCTAAATAATGAATTGATAAAGGGGTTCTTTTACCAGTGCTACACTAGTGCTGATAAAGGGGACTTTACATTAATGGTTGTGAGGAAAACATCTATTTTTGTTCACATTTAAATTCCTTTTTTATCATTGTTAAAGGTCCTTTTTGTAGTAGTGACTATCTATATTTATAAAATAGTATAAATTATTCTATTTCTCAGAAAAATGATAAATTTTATATTTTCGTAGATATGTATAAATTATTAATGGAAAAATTTGAATTGATGTCAATGGAATCCATAGATAAAATACAATGATTTAAGTAATCAATGTCATTAATAAGTATTTTGACCATTTTTTTTGAATAAAATGGATGAGGAAGAACTGTCCCATACATATAATACTTTATGTGCCCATATATGATCTTGATATTTTATGTAGTGGGTTTTGGAAAACTAAAGAAGCATTTGAAGTGATATTTTGAAGAATGCAATACTTTAGATATAAAGTACCATATCATGCAATTAATGTTTTTGGAAGTCATCACAGTGTATGTGGTGAATATATTTTTTGATAATAGACAACTTTTATCAAGGATTCAGTCATACGATAAAGTTTTCATGAATCTAAAAGTTTTTTCTTCTAATATTTCATACTATTTTGTGTTCATTCTAGGGATCATCCAATGTTATTATATTTTAGATTATATGGTTATATTAATAATCAATTGATTATAATGTTTAATATGTGTTTTTAAACACCACAATGAAAACATTATATCAAAACAACTCACATCAATGTTCTCCTAAAACATAGTTATCCTACCAAATACACCAACAATTCAAGAATTTTACTATCCATATCAATTTTCCAGAATCATGAGAAATACAAAACCTTAACCCAAAAAATACATATCTATGATTATAATGAAAATTGATAAAATGATATTTAATGTTAAAATCTAATAAACTCGGAAATTTAAAAAATAGCAATTCAGTGCTATGAAAAAATGTGTTAAAATCAAATTTAACGTGTAAATAATAAAAATATAAAAAATAAAAATAAAAAAATATATTCTATTTAAGATCTTTTTTAATCTATTTTTAAAGTTGGAAATATATTAAGGGAAAGAATGAAAAAAGAATATTTTTGGAGGTCTAATTAGCCAACCTCCCCATGCACAATTAATATAGATTTTAAAATTTTGATTCTCTCTCTCTAATCCATGAAACAATATAATTTTATCATTATTTAATTATTATAATTTATTTATATTTTTTATGTGTGAAAAAGAACTTGTTACGTTATTAATAATCTTTCCCCGCATTTATGACCGGTAGAAGCCACACACTCACCATTCAGCTCCCTTTCTCTCACATTCCATCCCAAAACACAAAAAAAAACTATATTTTATAATCCCAATTCTCTTAGATGTGGGGGGAATCCTACTTAGGGAGTTTATTGTGGAGGAGTCTTATTTAAGAATGTAGAACCAATCTCCATTGGTGGAAATCTTCTTCCATGGTTGGCTTCAGACACAATAGACACACAATAATCAAAGGTGGAAGAATTCAAGGATTGTTTAATAAAACCTTGACCTCATTTAATTTACTACACCTATTAAACAAGATCAAAATCCCAAGAATTTTAATATATGTATGATATCCTTCGATGATTTATCTAGAGGGAAATAATAAAAAATGCCCCCTCCACCCCCATGGACGTAGGTACCCTGTCGAACCACATAAATATTTATGTGTTACTCTAGTTTATTTTTTTTAGTTTTTCATCTTAATGAACCTTTTCTTCACCAAAAAACTAGTATCAGAGTTATTGCGGTTGAAATGGTGATATGGTAGAAGGTTTTTCTGGTGGATGTAAATTTGAATGCGGTGAGAAATTTTTTTGATGCTAGATCTAAGAAGAGATAGACGAGATGATTCCAATGGAACAAGTAGTGTAAGAAAGAGCTAAAACGAAGCCAGTAGAGGTGCTAAATTTTTTAGTCAAACCAAAGGTTCTACAGTATCCACTTTCTAGAAATTATGACCCTATTCCTGCCAATAATGACATTATGCCGAGTTTTGTGGCCACTATTCTATCAATATACGTCGATTCCATGTCATCAGTTGGTCTAGACCGATGAAAATATTTTGGTTATATATTAGCCATTCATAGTCTATTTCCAGTTTTCTAGGAGACATTTCTATCTATTTTGACCACTTCAGATACATCTAATGGTCATATATTAGAAATTCTCACTATATTAATGGAAGTAAATTTTAGTAATATGATTAATCTTATTGGTTATAATTATTCCATCTAGAAATTAAAAATGGAGGACTATTTATATATTAAATATTTATGGAATCCAGTTTGTGAGACTGTTAATCCCACTACTGTGAAAGAAGAGGATTTATAAACAATAGTATTTTCCAATGATAACACATCAGGTGGTATCCTTTTAGTTGATGTGGAGTGGGTCGTTCTCAATAGGAAATGAACATCCCAAATTAACCAATGGATCAACAATAATATCATCCAAAAAAATTACAACAAACACGCTGCATCTTATCTATGGTAAAAATTTGAAAATATGTACATGAGTTAAAAAAATGAATTTCATGACTCATCTTATACGGGATCATGTTGTTACCACCCCAAGATCTCCTCTTATAGGCTAGGGAATGATGATTAGCACTGAGTAGGCATACCACACAAATGGGAGGCAATAGACAAAAGTACATGTACCCTCACAAAAAAATTTCAGAGCCACAAATTTTTGAAATGTAAAAATGACTAATTAAAAAAATAATGAATAACACTACAATCCCACAACATATTGAGGTAGTAAAAGAACTGGAATGTAAACATGGCCAAATAGAATCTCACCACAAAGAACTAGTAACACAGGTCCAACCTGAATTTAATTGTACTTGGGCTGCTGTCTGATAAACATGGGAACACACCTCGGTCTTTCAGTCTCACTAAGAGATGTCTGGTCCTATTATTCAGAAGTCTCTATCAAAAGGTTGATCTTCTACAATGGAAATGACACACACGGGAATATCCCAAGAAAGGGTGAGTATAACAATACATAGTAAGACACCATAATACCAAAAATTAAATAAAAAAGGATGTGCATTCATTATACAAAGGTTTATGTCTACAATGTATAATATTTACAAGTAGTAATAGAAAATAATGTATATATACATAACAGAAAACCCACTCTATCATGCAGTTTGAACCAACATCATGCCACTGGATTCTTCTCTAAGGATGATTGTTTCATTAGAAATTAATCCTAGAGAAATTATATCATTGGATACAATCTTCCAAGAAATATAACTCATTTGAGACCTACACAAAGAGAACACATTGTTCCATGATAACTATGATACATAGAGATGGGTTCATTCCTAAAATTGATTGACAGACCCCATATACCCCACCACGATTTTCTAGGCGATACCACATACCCAATATCGTTCAACCTGCTGCATGTAGGGACTTATTCCAATGATACCAAAAAACCAACAAAAAATTCCCTCTAGATAGAATATCAACTCCCTGCTCAAGGAGGTCACATGATTTTATAGACACCATCAGGGGTTATAGAGGCTCACACTCTTTCCTCGAGGAGGGATACCATACTCTATCTATGACTCAGCCTCAAGAGGAGATTACAATCTAGTGATGTGAATGTAATGTCATACGGTACTCATGAGGGATGAACCTAGGAAAATCTCTCAACCTATACTTATTCTAATTAAAACTCAACAATTGCCTCAAAATGACCATCTCAATGACAGAGTCTCACCATGGCATTCGACTCATCGATTGTTTAATCCTTTTAATAGTTATGGTCATTTGAGGGAACCCCCTTTGGTCTTGTTAGGTCCTCTTGATATTCCTCCAATGAATGTATACCTACCACCATGGTCAAAAATCATGGTCCACCATATATGGTTAGGAAATGTGTTTGATGCACCTCTGGTAGACCACTATGGTCAACCACAACCACGATCTTCCCAGGTTTTCCTGGATCAGACCCGGGTCGCACCCCGATTCAGCATAACCTAACACACTGACCTAACCCAGCTCATCTTCCTAACTCGTATCTACATGCATGAAGCACTTCGCATCCACATTCACTCCACATCTTCTACTACATCCACTTCCATTTCCTCCACTATCACATCCTTCCACTCTATCTGTATCAATGGTGGTCGCCTCCCACATGCACTATACAATCGCACACCACCACCGGCTTCCATTCAATCTCGGTATGCCGAGTTTTCCCTTCTGTGGACTACCAAACCTCCTCTGATGCTCAAAAATTCCAATGGTCATACATTCGAGCACTTCCATGCCTCATCTTCATTTTATAATGCAGCTCGTCGGCATATCTCCTCGCAAAATAGATCAAATAATTATTATTTATTGTGCACCGAAGAACACAAATTATTGAATCATATATATTATAAATTCCCCCCTATCCATTTCCACACCATCATCTTGACATTCTGATATCAGATTTATGATATTAAACCATTTCACCTAAAATTGATATTGGAACAATTTATTGATCCGGATGTGTCAAACCCCATGCCAAAAAAGAACACCCCATGGTGAAATGGGGAATATTTTTAGGGAAAAGAAGATTAAATCAAGAGGAAAAAACCTCAATTGATGTTATTTTTGATCTTGGTACATTTGTGTTAGAATGGAAAATGAATCCATCACCAAATTAAACCATTGAAACATTTCCTGATGAATGCCCTGAAAAATAAATTCATTCCCAAAATACAAATGATATATTAATCAGTGATTTTATTGATTGAATCATGTTCATTATTGAAATTATGAATGGTGAATTAAAAATTTTAAACAAACACCCAACCTTTATTTATATTAGTCTCAGATGAAGAACAAATCTACATCATTGCTATTTTCCAAGGTGAGGTCATCAATTTCCATTGGCACACATATTGTCAAAAATCGTTTTGACAATGTTCATCCAAGGAAGTTCCTTCACTGAAACCATTATCAAATTCCATGGTTATGAGTCCAACCCTGAAATTTTGTTATAACGTGGTTTATAACATGTTTTTATTAGGTAACTGCATTATGAAAAAATTAATTTATTATTTATGTTTGTGATGAATTTTCACGAATTCCTCTCACCGACAATGGTAATGTCACACCTAGGGAAAAAATATCATTAAGAATTCAATAGTGGTTCGGGATTCACAATTTGAGTCCCCATTCATGAGTTATTTGGAATAGTTTTACAAAAAGATAAACTTATTAAAATATTTGATTTACGGTTAAAACCTCGGTGAATTTTTCGACATATGGCCAGTGCTGAAAAAAAAAATTGGTCGCACCTACGGCAAACCCACCATTTTAAACAAAATGGTGCTGTCAATTTGTTTTATCTAGGAAACCATTTAAGAGTTATTAATTTTTTTTAGGAAAACCATTCTTAGATGAAAATAAATATGTTAATATTTTTCGATAATTTGTTATGAGCATTCTAAGACTTGTAATCACATGACTTCTCAGCACCTTGTCTCAAAAATAATCCATATAATATCAAAAAAAACAAGGAAAATATGATATAATACATTCTCCAAAAATTGGGGATTTGTGTTCCTAAAAACATACGCAAGTTATTCTAAAAATATGATGGTAATGATCATGAATATGATACTCCCACTCTCATGTGCCCTCTAGGAGATTCATATGCTACCATTGGACTGACACGAAATGAATTGATCTCACATGAAGGAAACTCTCCTCCCAATCTTCGATATACTTTGGGTACTCAGAAAAATTAACTCTATCCTTGATGTCCATCCTGGCCCTTTCAATGATGTTTGATAGTTCATGCACGTACCTCATTATATGTGTCATGTGGAAGACGTCATGTACCTAGTCCAACTATGGAGGTGGAGGAAAGTGGAACACCCCCTCTTGAACACTATGTAGTATTTGAAAAGGGACGAAGAACCTCTGATATAGCTTGTCATTCTAACCAAATATATGAAATTTCCATTGATTTGTAACCTAAAGGAACTCATGTTCACCATATTCTAACACCCAACGCCACTATCAAATGTTATAATAAAACTACAGATGGATATGTGTAGTCATCATCCACTCCTAGATGATCTACACCTTCTCTTTAGTATCTCACATCATCTCCCATGAGTACTGAATGCTTTAGGTTTTTCCAAATAAGTGGTGACATGTAGGGTCGCCCATACAAATCCTGCAATGGTTTCATACCAATGGCGGAATGGTAGTAGTTTTTGTATTAAAACACAACAATTGGTAGGTAATCTTCCCAACAATGTCCAAAGTCTAACATGAAAACTAGTAGCATGTCCTCTTGAAACTGAATGGTATGCACAGTATGGATTTATATATGTGGGTGAAATGCTATGCTCAAGAATAACTAGGTACCAAAATCCTCCTATAATCCCTTCTAGAACATGGATGTAAAGGTTTCATCACAATATGAAACTATCGTCAATGGAAGTCTCTGGGTATGAACTATATCTTGAACAAATGGTTTTACCATGGACACTACGTAACTCTACTCACAAATATCTAGGAATTGGGAAGATAAGGTGAGACGGTCAACGATCACCCATATGAAATCATTTCCCCTAGACGTATGTGGTAAACCCATAATAAAGTCCAATGATACGTCATGTCCCTTCCATTACAGTACGTCAGGGATTTGAGCTAAAACCACTAGAACCTCAAGATCAGCCTTCAGTTTATGAATAGTAAGGCATCGAGAAACAAACATTGAAACACTTTCTTCATCCCTGGACACCATAACTAATGTTGGAGGCCCTGGTACATATTTACCACACCTAGATGTATTGCCAAAAGGGACGTATGAAAATCCCTCAGATGATCCTCTCGCAACACCAGTGGTTCTAATGTGCAACCTATAGAAATAATGATGTTATCCCCACCTATGAATATCCTTTCGGGTTTTCCTAGTAGAAAATGATCACGTAGGGTCTCATAGATGTTATCCCCATGTTGTGAATCCAAAACCCACTGTAATAGTGTAGGGGTAAAAAATTTTGATTGTAGGTAAGATACACCAACTCTATATATAAAGGATATACAAAATGAGGATAACTGATCGGATGCCTCGTTCAGAAACAATGAACTAGATCTTCTACTAAGATAATCTAACACGACATTACCTTTCCCAATAGTATTGAAAATCTAAAATTCATAGTCCTGGAGGAAATCCATCTATTCACATTATCTCATTCATCGCTGGATCCTCAAAAACTCCATCCTCTGAGATTATGTGTCATAGAAAATGGACATCTCTAATCCATAACTGAGACATCGAGTGTGTTCAGTAATGTTGGTTCCCTGAAATAGTGTCCAAAACTATCCTTAAGTTCCATGTGTTCCCCTCTTCATATGCCAAATACACTAGGATTTCATCTTTAACGAATACCACGAATTGGTCTATGAAAGGAAGAAAGATATGGTACATGAGTACCATGAACACTGTTGAATAATTCATCATGCCAAATGGAATCATCATGTACTCATAGTGACTATAACGATATCTGAAGGTCTTATTCATATATCCACATCCAATACTCATAACGAGTGCTTTCTTGCTCTAAGGTCAATCTTTGAGGACCATCACACCCCTTTTTAACTAATCAAAGATTTCATTAGTCCTAAATACATGAGACATCATCTTCATTATCTCTTGATTCATGAATGAGTAATCCATACATAAACTAAATCTATCATATTCATTTTAGGTAAAAAAATTTGGGTTGCCCAGGGAGAAACACTAGGTCTCCTAAGGCCCATTTGGAACTCCCCAAATTCCCTTTTTAATAACAATGTAAAATCATAGTTCCATCACTACGAACAAACAACAATATTCAAAAAAAATGATAATAGGAGCATAATCATTGTATAACCTATCCAAACAAATAATTACATCCTAAATACTAATCATCGCTACCAAAATATCCCATCAAAAAATATCACCTCCAAGAGTTAGGCCACACTTTCCACCGCAATGGTTGATCATTGGGACTCCTCCCGTAAGAGTCTCCAAGAATGATGATCAAGCCAATGGTTCAATACAAATTTTTATGTCTTGAAAAATAGTAATAGAGAGAATATAATGAAAATCAAACATTTATATCAATATGGATTCTAAAGATGAAATTAAATGGATAACACCTAGAATCATTTCTAGAGCCCCTGGTCATAATCAAAGACCGCATACAATTATACCATCCCCTATCCTGAAGATCCTTGAGCATTTCGTTGACCACATGGGGGTGGTGGTGTTAACATTTTGAAATGTCGACAACCTCATTCTGCTATCCTATATCCAATTCCATATCCTCTTCCCTACGATCTAGTCTTCTCCTATCATTGTCTCTACCTTGGTGGCTCATCCATAGTCTCCTTGTTAATAGTATGGAAGGTTGGGAAATCTTGAGCACGATGTCCCCTACCATTACATAAATTGAACAACCTCTCTATAGGCGGACTAGAGGAACCCTATGAGCCTTGATCAGTATAAACACTCTCATGGTACCTACTCTTGAAATGTATCTCATGTTAAATCCCTTGAGACTTATGTAATCTCTCATCTACTGAGGTTTATACGCATGCTTTTCTACTGCAGAAAACCACTAACTGTATTCACATATCCAATAAACCTTCAACGACTAAAGCATTATCAAGAAACCAGGAACATGTATGAATGATTGGAGTGATACCATAATCTCAGATGTCTCTACATACACCTCACTCAATGTTCTGAGCCTAGATGTATTGAAAATGTTAAATATCCCTAGAGTACCTTCAGAAGTTCGCATGACTTGATGAATACTCAAACATTGATATGTCATCCTTACAGAGCTGTAGAAACTCCTGGATACACATATCCATTACCATATAAGATGATAAATCTTCCTAGAAAAGTTTCTCAAACCCAATCCATTGAAGATTAACCAAATTGTATGATTGTGTAACCAAACCCGACCATCTCCCTATTGAGCTACATAGAAGGCTCACTACTCGTACCACCATATTATATGCTAGTGTCCCAAATAGATAGAAAACATGTGTCACCTCATAGTTCTATTCCTCAACTACCTATGGTTTTGGATCACCTCATATCTTTAGGGGATTATGCCACCAAAACACGTGAAGTGTGCTAATCATGCACACCTCATTCGTTTCTACTATGGGTACCAAGTGCTTCCCTACATGTGTTGTGCTAAATGGTGCACCACCTGGAGTTGAAATCTCTAGTATAAATTCATGCACTGATTCATCTTCACTCATAGAATCATTTATTGGATCATGATGTGGAATCCTAGGTGGATTTCTATGTGGATACATACTAAAAAAAGATATACCATGGTAAACTAAATATATATGGGGAGATGAATCATGAAAGAGATTAAAAAACCCATTCCTATATCACGCATGTACGATTATTTTTCCCTATGACCAGTGTTTTCATGTACTGAGTTGAAAAATAAGTAATCAATGTCCTAATGTATGGATACATCGGCCGCCACACATACATTAGAGAATCTAGCCTAAATTTCGAACTTAAAATACATATAACCCTTTCCCTAAACCAATCCCACATACTTTTGGTCCCAATGTAGAATCAACAACTAGGATAAAAAAATTTTCACAACCCATCCTAGAGGGTCCTGTGACCTGACTAAACAAGGAATGCCTCAAATAGGGCAGGGGCTGGTGACTATCACATAGTAGTAATATCCCACAAATGGGAGGCATTAATCATAATATACCTTTACACATACACACATCACCTTGCAACAAAATTCTAAAATTTAAAAACCCCCAAGTATACAATGTATGCATAAAACTAACATCCAACAATAGTGTGCGGTAGTAAAACTACTTGAATGTAAGAATGTACAAATAAAATCTCATCATAATGATTCTATAACACAAGTCCAGCATGAATGTATAGGTACTAGGACTACTTTCCAAATTCGGATAGAACACACGTTTGTCTATCCAATCTCACTAAATTCTGTCAGGTCCTGGTCTTCCTACAACTTTGTCAAAAGGTTGACCATCATACCATGATATGAAATGTATACATAATTCCCGTTAAAGGGTGAGTATAACATTAATTTTTAGGAAACACTGAAACCAAAAATAATATAAAAAAATAACTAAAATAAGATATAAATAGGTTCATGTCTTCAATGTATGATAGATACTAGTAGTACAAGAAAATAATATAGATACAATCAGTAGAGACACCAAGACATCAGGCTAACATAACCAACAGTTGACTATAGAATTATGTTCAAAGCACCTTTTTTTGGGAGAGATCACTTTTCAAAACCTGAGAAAATAATATACCCTCAATGAAGAGTTATAACTAAATTTGGACCCACCTAAAGTGAACGTGTTGGTCAAGGAAGACTATGATACACCGAGATGGGGTTATGCCCAAAATAGACTGGGGGACACCACCGATCATGCCCAGATCCATTGGGAGACAATCTGTACCTAATCTGGGACAACCCGCAGCATAGGGGATTATATTCCAATGATACCATAAACCCTACTGAAGAGGCCTTCTAGATGGAGGATTATCACCCTACTCAATGAGGGAACACGATTTGATAGACTCAACTAGGGGTAATAGAGGATCACACTATAGACTCAGGGTGGGATACCGCAATATATATGAGTCTCGACCTTTATAGGAGATTAAAATCTAGTGTCGTGAATGTAATTATGCCCAGAACCCTCGAGGGAAGGACCGAGGGAATGCTCTAAACCTATACTGGTCCAAACTAAAAACTCACCACTTGTCTTAATATGACTATATCAGTGTTAGGGTCTCAACATTGTAGATGGATTATCAATTTGATGATCCTTTTAGGAGTTATTCTTATATGAGAGAAACTTCATGGAGGCCTGTCAGGGCCTACATATCTTCTATTACAATAGGTATACTTACTACCATAGAAGGTATTGATATGACCACAATTAAAAACCAAGGTCAACTACATATGGTCTAGTTGTACAGTCAATACACCCACATTTAATTATCGCAATCGAACGAACTGAGCTCCACCACGGTTTCTCTGGATCCAAAAAACGATTATCCTGACTCGACCTGACGACCCAACCCTTCCCTCTACTTGACCAACCTGTCTGGACAGACCTACTCCACATTTTCCATTAGTCCATAGTTATCGTCATGTCTTTCTCTACTGCATCTACTTCTCACAGATGATTTCATGTCCCACCTCCATAGCCACATCACCAGACGCCACATAAAACATGTTCTCTTCCACAACATGTCATCACTAACCACTAGTCACCTCTAAGGCATCAGTTGTCCCTTATACAGACTTTTACACCACCCCTAATGCCTAAAAAATCAAAACATTACATATCTGAGCACGTCCAAGCCTCACCATTGTCAAACATTGGGACCTATCATCAGATCAAGTTGAAAAACAGATAAAATATTCATTCATTGTTTTGCACTGATGAATGAACATTAGAGAATCATCTGTCATCTGAATTGATTCATCTTCATAATTGAAACTCCTTTACGTTGTGTGGATCCCAGATATACTATATCAGATTGTGGGACCAATAAGTAGGAGTGAAATGATCAATTGATAGGGATGTGTCAATACATGTTCTAATGAAGAATTCTCGTGGTGAAATATGGATTTTGGGCGGGGGAAATCACGATAAATCAAGGGGAACAAACCCTGAAAAGTGATTGTGTTGATCTTGTTTCATTTCCATCAGAACAGACAATGAATCCATCACCAATTTAAACTTTTCAAACATGACTTTATAAAATCCCCGAAAAATAAATCCCTTCCAACAATACACATGATCCATGAATCAATGTATTCATTGGCTGATTCACATTAATTTTTGAAATTAACAATGGGGAATTAAAAAATTGAATCACATGATGTACCTCAATTTGGATCAATCAATAATGAATAATGAATTATATCATTATATTTTCCATTGGTGATGTCATCAATTTTCATTGGCACAATTATTTTCAATCCTAAATTTGTTAGTGTTCATCTATGGAAGATTTTCCATCACCACCTCGATCAAATTCTATGGTTATGAGGCCAACCCTAAATTTAGAATATTACCATATTTATAAAAGAGTTTACTAGGTCACTAATTTATAAAATTAAAATAAATAATTTTATTCAATTTATTTATTAATTACATCTTTGAGGTCCTTTTCAAAAATTCCTTGCACTGAAAAAGGTTATGTAGTGCCCAAGGAAAACACTGCATTACAAAATTAATGGTGGTGTCAGAGTTAGAATATGAGTTAATTTTAATGAGTTACAAGAATTAGAATTAAAAAATAAAATACTTTTATTTAATAATTTTATTAATGGTTAAGTCCTTGGGGTCTTTATCTACCGACGACCCACACAGATATATGTTAGGTCAGGCATAGGGTAAAACTCCCATTATAAACTCAATGGTTCACGCTTATTTGGGATATAAGTACTTTATTAATAGTTATCCCACTATTTAAGGAAAACAATATGCACGTGCAATTAAATATTTTAATACTTTTCAGACATTTAGTATAGGAACAACGGGGCTCTAAATTTTATATCGTCACATTGTCTGATCTAAAAAATTATCCTTATAATATCCATAAATAATATATAGAAAATATAAGATGTTACTGTGGGGAAAAATGAAAACATGATACACCAACATTTCAATTTGATGTTCAATGACATGACCAACATATCAAATAATTTGATAAAATTCCAATGGGTTGTTGATCAATTGAACTCTAAAAAATGAGGAATGATGATGGGTTGCACGAAATTTTGATGTTATGTTATTTGCCAAATATGTGGGCCACACTAGTTGTGTCCGTAAATAATTCAACCCCCGATGGAACATACTCCATAGAGATAGTGAAATACAGAATGAAAAATAATGAATCCGTTAAAGGAAAGATGAGGTATATACACGTGAATCTGTGTCTCTTATCATTGAAAGGAAAGGGAAGTAAAAATTGAAGGTTAAAAGTAGAGTAATATAGCCTCTAGATCAATTTTTATAAAAAAGGAATTGATTCAAATCTCTATCAACATATGACATGATGTTCCACTATGGTGGAATGATATAATACTTCATTCAGGTGTGTAGAAGTATATAAAAAGAGAAGAGAAATCTGGATGTTATAACCCATAATAATGATTCTACATTTGTTAATGAAGAATGAATTATTGTTTAGGAAGATAATCTGGCCATTCTTACATTCCGTGACTCGATAATAGTAGTTGATTCTGGCACCTCCAAACATGGTAGTGATAATATATAATTATTCACATATTACTATTCACAAATTTACAGACATTTGAATATGGAAAATGATGGTTCATCCAAAAATATTGGTACATATAATATTTGTCTAGAGACTAATATTGCATGCAGATTACAGTTGAAGGATGTGATATTGGTTTCACATATTCACTTAAATCTTATATATAATATATTTCCAAACATATATGGATATGTTTTTTTCATTAGTGATGGAAAATAGAATCATACCAAAGGTAGATTGGTAATTGAAAGTGTAATGAAATGTACTTCTATTTAACTCAAAGATTACAGTCCATGTGGAGGTGAAGTCAATGCATGTAGAAATGTTGTTTCAGTAGAATTTGGAATAGGCATATTGGTCATATGAGTGAGAGAGGAATAAAAATACCATATGGAAAGGATATAATTAATGGACTAAAAGTTACACATTTGGATACCTATATTGATTTCAGCATTAGAAAAAACACCGATATTGATTTTGAGGATATTTACCACATATAAAAGAAATTGTTTTATAATTTATTCACAAAAATATCTACATGATGAGATCTATGTTAATATGAGGTGATATTTATTTTTCCCCTTTATAGATGATAATTTAAGAAAAATTTGGTCCTTTTCTTTGAAAAACAAAGATTAAGAGAATGATTTTTTCAAGAAGTGTCACATTAATTTGGAATGGGAAATATTGAGATGGTTAAATTGTGTTTGTGAAGAAAATGGAGGATAGTAACATGGTCTATATGTGAAGTAATGCAGGTGTGATGACATCATTTTGAAAAAATTAGTACCGAAAATGCCTTGTTATATCATTATTACTTAGAGGATGAATAGAACAATTTATGAGAGAGACATATATATTATCTCAAATTCAATTCCACCAACCACCTTTGATATTATCATCCATTATCCATTAGATCCCCTGAACAATAATGTTCTCTAAAGGGTTTAGGATGGTAATGATGTTTAATACAAACACATGACAATAGTTTTTTGCAAGGTATTTGTTCACATCCCTAAACAAGTGTGGGTGATGATGTATGGAAATGAAATGAATTGTATCTTTTTAGGATATGTGGATGATGAGTATTGATACTTAATCTGGGATCCTATCAGTAGAAGTATCTTCAGAAGAAGATATTTAGTGTTTTTTTAGGGTCAGATGATTAAAGATTTTAAGAAGCCAGAAAATGTAGAGAAGTTTCATCCTATGGAAATTCTAGTCAACTTGAAACAATATTCAACACCACTAGTACCATCTATATTGATATAGATATGTGTTATTGATGATACCTCATGACCAAGTATTATGCCTCTATATTTTAATTTCAATAAATCATGTGATATTCCAAAATAGATTCCCGCTAAAGCATGACTGAGGAGACCCACAAGAGGATTGTTACTGAATACTAAATACTATCCACATGAATATGTGATGCTCACTAATGGGGGAGATTAAAACATTATTGATGATGGTATGATGAGTCAGTAGAAGGTGTAATAGAAGAAGGTTGTGAACTAGGTTATGTTATCCTTGAAAAAAACCGTACATTTGTTTTGGTAGACTTTTCATATAGAAACAATGCACTCAAGAATAACTGTCTATACAGAATTACAATATAATATGTATGCTCCAAACCACACTATATATCTTGAATTTTTGTGATAGGATTCGATATGAAAAATGTATTTATTTCGATGAATTTTTTTCTATTATTGAAGAAATGTCTTGTATCATATTTGTTCTTCGATTGGTGGTTATTCTGAATATAATTTTTCAACAACTAGATGTAAAGTCATAATAATTACATAGAGATCCTGATAAAGAGATATACATGGAGAAGCCTGGGATATTTCTATTTAATGGTAATGAAAACGTGATATGAATACAAAAGGAACATTTAAGTTGATTGAATCCTGAACTTATGAAATTTTAAAATAAATTAATCACATTCAAGAAGAAAAATGAGCACAAAAGGATGGTTGTTGATCGATGTGTTTTTAGAAAATAATATTCAGATAGAGATTTAAATATATTATAGAATTATCTTGATGATATGTTGATTATTAGAAGATATATACCCATGTTTGACCATTAAAAAAGATTTCAATAAGTCTTTTGAAGTGAAGGACTTGGGGGATGCAAATAAGATTCTTGTTATGGGGATTAATCGAGAGATGGAGAATCATATGTTTTGGATATCATAGAAGTGTTATTGATAATTTTTTTGAAATATTTATCCTGATAAGGGAGAAACCTATTATAACTCCACTTATGAGTCATTTTAGGCCTAGGACTCCACATATTCCGTCAACATAGGAAAAAAAGAGAAAAATTCATTTTCAATCAATAGTTGGATTTTTATATCTTCAACATTGTGAACCAGACCATATAATTATAAAGTTGTTTTTGTTGTGAGAATATTATAATCAAATCCATGAAAGGAACTTTGGAAATCAGTAAAATTTATATTCAGTTATCCTTAAGGTACATCTATTCATTCTTTATGTTTTGAAATTGATAAACTAATTTTAGAAGAATAAAAAAGATTCTGATATGGAGGGAGATGTAGACATGAATGAATCCATATATTGGTACACGATATCAATTTCAAGAGGAATAGTCATAATGAAATCATGGCTTCAGAAGTCTTTTCTTTGTATAGAATAAGATTATGTTATATCTTGGTTTTTGAAGGCTGCATAGAGATATTGTGGATGAATATGTTTTTATATGATCTAGGACATTGTCTGGAGAATTTTATTATCTATTTTGATATTCAGACTGCTATTCATCTCTGTAGGAAACTTTCATTTCTTTACTTGTAAAAAAACATTGACATGTGATTCAACTAGATCTAATATGTGTTAGAAGAAATATTATTGAATGTTTATGAAATATGCACCAATGATATTAGGGTATAAATAATGATAGAGGTTCTATGCACAGAGAATGTTAATTCCTATGATGAGACTTTATGTCTATATTCAACTATAAATTGTTATTTATGGGGATATTTTTGGGGGCCACAAAAAATTAAAGATTTTATTATGGATGATTGTTATTTTTATAAGGAGAACCACTCCACTTTGGTGTGAATCTACTTCCTTGGTTTGAAGTGGACATATGGGATACGCATCAGCATGAGGTGGATGAAATCAATGATTTTTGAAAAATCCCTTGACATATATATTACCTCTACTTCTATAAAATGGTTTTAAAATATAATGTTGTTTAATTTTTTTACGAGAAAAATTGATGATTTTTCTATAGAGAAATAACTAAAAAGGACCCCTATTATCTTATGGATATAAGCCCCTTGTAGAACCATAGAAATATATGTATGTTCTTCTGATTTCTTCTTCATTTTTTTTGTTTCCTATAACCCATGCCTCCCCAACACTTGTCTAGTATAATCCATATATTTTATTTTTTATGGATCTAGTAGACCATGTCCTGCAAGCTTCTAGTCAGAGTCGTCACTTCAAAGTGCTTCCCAGTGATTTCCAAGAATCAATTTTCTTGGATGTAGCCATAAGTTTCATTTGTCTATGCCAGCGACAGTCTGTAGATGATGATAGTTGATGCCGACTATTTGATACAACCTTCATGGAATGTGAAATTCATGGTGGATCTGATGGAACAAGCATGGTACTTCACCCCCAGATTGAAATGATAGGGAACACATTCTTCCATCCATCGAACAGTGGGGACTATGCAGATAATGATATTGTAATTCACTATAGTATATATGCTATAGAACTACATAGATTTCATGACATACCTTCCAAAGAACACCTAGAAATAAAAGAGAAACATTATAAATGTTTCGGAGTAGGTTATGAAGTCTGTGTTTGTCTCAATTTCAGTGGTGTGGTCATCAAAAGTAATAAATAAAAAAAATATCATAATATATATATATATTTTTATTTTATCTTGTGAATGTTTTATGCCCAGTTTATATATTTTTCACATATATGATAGTTTATTTTCATTATTATTAATAAGGTGAATAATAACGACTGCGACTATTTAGCTTTACTTATGAGATATGTGTAATCCATTAAGACACTATGAAAATAAAATATTTATGAAATAGAGTGAATAGGTTCTTCATGTCATTAGTGATATGCACCATGACTATGAATTTCATAAAAACATACCTAACCCACATACAACTCAATGTTCTCTTAATGAGAAATCTATTTTCTAAAAGTGGGAGTAATATAGTCAATTATCACAATAGACTATCAAAGGATCCATAAAATAAGACATTAATTGAGAATTTATAGATTTTGATACAACTATAGATTCTGAAAATCCTAAGTAATTAGAAAATTCTATAAACTTCTTCACATTAGTTTAATAATAATTCCTAATTACTTCTAAAATTCATTCTACCACATGAAACACAGAAATAGTCACTATTAAGTAAAATTATGTTGGTTGTGTTTATGTGAACACAATAAGATTGAATGATATGGACTCTCAAATTAAGGCCTTGGACATTGTGATTTTATATGGTTTTATTATTCATTTGGTTATTACATATATCACTTCATAGATGGGTCCTTTATATGATCCACTAAAATTCTCAAAAGGAAAAAATAGAAAATAATAGGGTTTTCCAACATGTGTGATCAGGAAGAAGAATAATTAAAATATGAGTCTGCTCAAAAGTTCTCATTTCACGATTGAGGGAAAAAATATTAAAAGGACTAGTAAAAAAAGTCTTATAAAGAAAATAAGAAATGTTCCATTAGCTTAATTGGAGTTAATTTCATCACTAAGGCCCATGGGTCACCAAATTTTCACTTTTTGGGAAAAATTACATTTTTTTATTTTGTGCAAAAAATTTATTGATGGGGTATAAAATAAAGGCAATGTACCTAAAAATGTTTTTTATGAATTATGTCTTGTAAATTATTCTTTTAAATAAATGGTGGGTAAAAAATGAAATGTCTATTCATATAACATATTCTTTAAGGGTTTTCCATTAAAGAGGGAAGCTATATAAGGGATACTATAGCATGTTAGCTGAAAATGGAATTCAAGTTCCATTTAATGTCATTGGGACTATTAGTCTAGACTGATTGCGTGGTTTAGTTATAGATTTAGTAGATACAATTTATATATCAATTATTAACAGAAAACTTATTTTAGTTTGTCAACATAATGATTATGATTTTTCATTAATTTCTATGAATAAAGGATTTTCTATTTACATAGACTCTAAAATGATTGGGTCTAGTGTTTAAGAAGGGAACATTAGTAAATTATTATTGGATGATTATTTTACTAAATCAATGGAATCTATGAATGAGATTAATGCATGGAAGACCTATAAAAATTCATACAATGAAAGAAAAATATACAACGCTATGGGGTGAGAATATAGGACACATACTTAGAGGTAGAATCTAACATCTAATTTTAGATGTTTTTATTCATAAATTTTATTTTAATGATTATGATACATGTATTAAATAAATATAATTTTAAATTGAAAACAGAAATAAAGAATTTTACATTATAAGTAATGAAGTATTCTAATTAATTCACACTGATATTCATAGTCCTTCTACCAATAAAATTAATCCGAATTAGAACTTTATTACCATTACTAATGAAATTTCTCATTATGGGAATTTTTTTCTACATGACAAATATGCAGCTCTAGAGGTGTTAAAAATATATAAATTTCAGGTTGATGGCCTTCTAGATCAGAATATTAATTTTTAAAGGTATAATAGTGAAAGAGAATATTATAGAAAATTATCTGATTCAGGTTATAAACGTGATAATTTTTCTTTGTTTCTACATAAAAATGGAATTATCTATTGGGTTTCAATGTCAGGAACACATCAATATAATAGATTTGTGGAGGGATAATGTGGTACCCTTTTGAAGAAGGTACATAGTATGATATTCTAAATCTACATATCTATGTTTTTAATGGGATAAGGATCTTAAGATAACTATTCATATACTTAATTAGGTTCATATTTTCTTTATTCTCAAAAATCAATATGAAATACAAACATAAAGGAAACCAAAATTTTGTTATTTAGATGTATGTGGCTATCCGGTAGAGGCTAAAATTTATAACCCAACTATTATAAAAAACAATCCTAATACAATATGAATTTTTTTACTGGCATTCGAAATATGTAAAAACATTTTGAATTTTTTCCATTTCATACCACTAGAATTTTTCACATTATATGTGATATATTTTTAATGGAAGATGAAAATGTTGTAGTTTAATGTATCACGTTGTTAGCCTTGATAATGAGCATTATTATTTACATGTTCCAATAACTCTAGGCATAATAACATCCCACCCTTATTTGGGAGATGTGTACAGGAATGAGGTACCATCCAATGTTGTAAACTATAATAATTAACTTATAATATTACTATTCAAGGACCACTACATAGGTGGTAAAAATGAGTTTGAATACCAATATTACGTGGTAATTATATATATATATATATAGATGATTATGGCTCCTAGGTAGGGGGTGATCAAACATTATATTAGAATACTATTCTGAGAAACCAATAAACTGAATGGATTAAATCCATGGAGGATGAGTTGAAATAAATAAATGTAATTAAAACATGGTAATAGGTAGACATACAAAAGTGATTAAAAAATTTTGGATCCAAATGTGTATTTAAAAACAAATTTTACCATGAAGGAATGCTTGGGCATTACAATGCTCAGTTGGTTATAAAAAATTTCACACAAAGGGAAGGTATTGATTATAGTGATACCTTATAACTTGTGTCTAAAAGAGATCAACCCTAAATATTCAAGGAACCTTAATCTCAGTTTATTAGAACCACATCATTTGGATATAATGATGAAAATCCTTAGTAGTAAACATAACAAGGATGTCTGCACGATAAAACCGTAAGTATTTCTGGTCAATTGAACGTAATATAATGTGTACAGACCTATGGAATCTATTTATGGCCATAACTAGGCATATAAAAATAGTTATTTACAATTTTATGATGTAATTAGTGAATTTATTTTAAAATAAAATGTGGCTGACCAGTGCATACATATCAAACTACATTATAGTAGGTTCATCTTCTTAATACTTTATATAGATAACATAGTCCTTTCATGTAATAACATGAGTATAATACATGAGGAGAACATTTTTATGTCTATTCAATTTGACATAAATGATCTATGAGAAGCCTATAATATAATAGGAAATGATATTAATTGATATATGTCATATGGAATATTTGGTTTATCCTAAAATTACTTTATTTAAACAGTCCTTAAAATATTTAACTCAAAAGGGTGTTCCTCCTCAATTAAATATTTTTTCAAAGGTGAATATTTTTCGATTGACATGGTATCATAGGATCCAATGGGTTCTTTGTAACACCCCAAGCTTCCACGGTACCTTTCCCTTTGAATAATGCAATGGCGTGCATTTTACGCAACTTCGAGATTCTAACACACTACAACCAATCAAACTCGCCGTTATGAATAGTAATACCTACTTTTTGAAATTTAATAAATTTTATCTTTCGAAATGGACTTCATTTTTGGATTCTTAATATCGAAATTAGCTTAGGGTGAAATTTTGGTACTTTTCGGATAACTTTCATATTTTGATGAATAGTGAAAATTACTAAATTTTAATTATAAACAACTTTTTTAATGAAATAATTAATAGTGATGAATTATTAATTTGAGTAGTTTTAAATTAGATTTAGAATATATTTTTACCATTTAACAAAATTTATGTCATTTTATTTAATTTCAAATTTAAACTAGACATAAAAAAATGTCAATCTTTTGGTGGTTATTATCTTTTAAAAACATGCTATTTGTTTTGACGATGGGGATTAATTTTTAAATTAATTAAAGCAAATAATATGTTTTCATTTTGGTAAAATAGACATCATTTATGAATTATTAATATCAAATATATCTTAGGCCTAATTTTTGGTATTTTTCTGGAAACATTCATTTTTTATGAATAGTGAAACCAGTAAGTGGTAGTTAAAAAACTGAATTTTTCATAAATCATAATTTTACCGCTTCTGTGAGTGGATTTTCGATAATACGAGAAACACGGTTAATATCAAGGAGTAAAATGTGGTTTAATGAGACTAAAATAATTTTTTGTGAATAGTAACTTTTTATTTTTATTTATCACAGTTAAAAGTAAATTGGGTAATTAAGGGTAAAAATGATATTAATATTACCCTAAAACATGACTTAATTTTATTGGAAAAGTGTATCGCAACCAAAAACAACCTTAGGAGTAAAATATTATCATTTAGGTCCACATGTATTAGATTATGACATTTATTATTTTTCAATTCAAAGAAGAGTAAAAAGAGTTAAAATAAATGTTTATTTACTAAAACATTTTTAATATAGGGTTATACATAAGGAAAATTCTATTGTAAATATTAATTAGAAAGGAAAATAGATTTCCTATATAATGGTATTTTATTTAAAATTTTAAGACATTAAATAATCTAATTTATTTATGACACAATGATGATGCAATAATTACCTAATTAATAAAATATTAAAATAATTGATATTATAAATATCAAAATAAATGTAATTTGAGACTTTTTATGAATTCCACTAATTTTCTATGTTACTATGACATATTAGTATTTATTATATAAATTTGTTTCTAAGTAATAATGCTGTTATGAATTTATCAAAAACAAAACACCCAATAGTGTCAAAATTGACATAAAAGAGGTTTTAAAACAAATATTATATTATTAATTTATATTCAATCCCTAAAAATCTACAGTTCAGAAAATAGACTTATATAATGATAGGTGTATCATTAGTGGACCACTTGGGGGTCTCATGGATGTATATAGTAAGTTTATTATCCATATAGTTTAAAAATACAATGAGACATTGTAAAAGTGAAACTAATTAACTAAGAGTTAATACTTAAAGATAAGGTTAATATAATGACCCCAACCTGCCTAAATTCTTTTGGATGAGTTGTTTTCGACCCATCCCCAACTTAACATTTAAATAATCTACTTTGTAGCCATTATAAACTGAATATTAATTTATTATAAAATAATATTTTTAGCTTTTCCAAAGGATCCCCTCACCCCTATTATAAAAGGGCACTGCCACTTATCACTATTTCACACATTGAAAGACTTTAGGCTCTTCCAAAACCTGCCAAAATACTCTCTAAACTTCCCTCACTACAACCAAGAGGCATTAGTTTGATCATAAATCCAACCTATGGATCCCTTTTGATCAAATCAAAAATAAGAACCCGAAGAAGATGTGATGTTTTCACCACCCTCTTTCAAGTTCCTTTCTTCTTCAACTTCTTCTTTCTTTGTCATTTCTATTATAAAATAATAAATCTAGTATCTTCTATATAATATTATTTTGTTGTATATATGGTACAACCATACTGAGTATTATATCAATCATTTTAATGGCATGACACCATAGGTGCGTACGTACGGCTTACCGTCTCCACGTCGTGGTGTAATTCTCATTCCAAAAATTATTATTTGGATGGGTATAATAATGATTTTTAATTTATGTAAATAGTAAATAAAACATCATAATTATTTTTTATATATGATATACCATCAAATTATATATTATTTTAAAATCAAAAGAATGATATCGTCGCTCGTGCGTACGTACAGACTACCGTCTCCACGAACGCGATGAGATTCATTCTCCATCGTATCCATTCAAGTATAATTATCATTTGATGATTTAAAAATAATGTTTAAGGACCTGATATCATTCTGGATATGAATAATATACAACCTATCCATGACAAACATGTCTTACGTAACAAAACATATAAAAAATAACGAGTAAGTTAACACCCGAAACGACGATAATACTAAGATATTATTAACAAAGCAACGTTAAAGGATCATATATGATATCATATAAATATATATAAATCATGTATAATTTAATAAAAATTATTTCACTATTATACAGGATTTTTACCTACCCCAACCAAGGAAAAGTACAAGGTAAGGGTTTATTTCGCAATCTCTTCATTATCTGAGGTTGTTTATACGTAATAATCTACTGGGATATCTTTATCATCCAAATCCATGTTTCTTAAAAATGTATTTCAAAACAGTTTTACTATTTAAAATAATATGGGTTAATGTCATTTATACACTTTTTTTAATTTTTATAAGAGGTTTATAAAGGAATATTTCCGTCGTTTTCCAAACAAGGTGCTTTTTAACCTTTTTGACAGAATTCAGGTAAGAATGTTTTTTTAACTTATATGGCTGGTGCGGATATTTTCCGCCATTATAAAATCATCAAAGCTTCCCTTACAAGCTTATAAGAATATTTTTAAAGAAAATGTTTTATTTTATAAATATATTAGTCATAAATTTTTTCAAAATAGAAAGAGATATTTCTCTAAAAATAGTTTTGGTTTCATCTATGTCAATATCCTTTGATGGATTTTATGCATATTTGAAGTTGATTTATTATGATATAAAACTTATATATTTTATTTAAGGTTTTGTGATATTTTTGACTATGGATGTGTTATTTATATACCATTCATGGTTTATGGATGAATTATTTACATTTCGTATGCTAGTTTTAATATGAATGTTTACGTTATGTTTAAACATTTTCATATGGGAATTCATTTGACTTAATATATGACGGGTGGAGCCCGCTATAGCTCCTCGATGCATCGGTAGGTCTCATGAGACAAAATAATGTCTTGGCATAATGCCTTGGCAAAATCTTATTTGTAGTCATGGCACAAGGCCTTGACTATGTGGTTATGTTAGTCTGGCATTATGCATTCCATAATTATAAAAGTGGTTATTGATATTGCATGTGAATATTAGATTAGTAGAATATCCATGTGAGTAAGTAAATGGAATTATTTAATTTTATTTTTTTTCTATAATATGTTGAAGTTCCAGTTAAAAAAGATTTTGTTTTATTTATACTTTGCCTAACATGTGTATTCTTATTTATGAAAGTTTCTGCTATATTGTTATCCTTACTGCGAATTTGTGCTCACCGCTTTTCTATGTTTTATTTTTCCCAGGATGTGATGAAGTAATTTATGAATGACCTACAGGGATAGTATTAGGGGATAAGAGTGTGGAATATGGAGACTATATTGTTGTAGTTTTAATTTTATGATGTAATTTAATCTTTATAAATGTATCTAGTTATTCCAAGGCTGCTAAACTAATCGGTCTTTCGAGACTAGATCGTTCTTGTGATAATGCCAATGTTATGTAATAACCCACCGACTCTTGGTAACAGGGTTCAGGGCGTTACAGTTGGTATCAGAGGATGTTTAGTTCAAACCTTGGAAGCTAGATTTAAATAAACATTGATTAGATCACGTTTACGTAAGATGAACATTGAGGATTAGTATAGAAGAACTTCCAAGAATTTTGGTATTGTAGAGATTTTGTGAGTTTTCTGAGAAATACATCCATGTATGGATACGAGCGGGTAGAGGTGGCTCTGACACAAATGTACCTAGTGGTAAAACCCGAAAACACCTCTTTGAGCTGGACTCGAACGAGAACTGTTGCACGAAAACGGGCCTTGTTATACTCTTGGTAACGACACTCTCGAAGGATATACATAGGATAACTCTCATTTTCATTAAAAATCATTATGAATGGTTTATTAGTATATACTTCCTCAAAGAAAACATTTTTATGATTATGGATTATATCCATAAATAGTTAAATTTATGTTATGTGTTTTATAAGTATGAAATTATGTATTTTGATTCATAACTTATCTAGTTTATGCCATTGTTTAGAAATGGTTCCTAAGGGATGGAATGAAAAATGTATCAATGCACGCACTCAATGTAGGGATTGCCCTCCTACTCAAGATAATTATAGTGGAGTTGGCGAAGCAACTGGTTCCGATCAGCTAATCACCATACTGGGACAACTCACTCGGGTTAGGAATAATAACCTTACCCGTATGGAGCACCCTGATCCATAGCATGGAGGATCAATGTTATATCGATTCATGAAGAAACCACCACCAATGTTCAATGGGAGTAAAAATCCATTGGTAGCTAAGCAATGGAGATTTTCCATAGAGGAAATATTTCAGGCTTTGGGATGTAGTGAAAGGGAAAAAGTTATCATGGTAGTTTACCGCCTCACTGGATATGCAAATCAATGGTGGTCATTGATTAAAAACATTATGGAAGATAATGAATTATAAAATATGGAATGGAGGGAGTTCAAATATCTGTTTTTAGAAAAATACTTTCCTCGTGACCATCGAGCAGATATGGAAAGGCAATTTCTGAGTCTGAGACAAAAGGAGGATGAGAATGTTGCAAAGTTTGTGGCTAACATTACTAGGTTAGAAAGGTATGGTGGAGATTATATAAATAACCCAAGAAGTAATATTGATCGTTTATTTGATGGGTTAAAACAATTTCTCCTTCGAGCATTATTCTCACAATCCTTCTCATCGTACGAAGACATTGTCTCATGTGCTATCAAGAGAGAAAAGAAATTATCTAATTCTTATGACTTTAAAGCAAAGTAAGTGAAGAAGAGATCTACTGATCAATCTGGGAATGGAAATATGGGGAAAAAGGGAAAGTTTGAATATCCATTCTGTGGTAATTGTGGGAAGAAACACCCTGGTACTGGCTTGAAGGGAATGAGTGTCTGTTACAAGTGTGGGGAAAAAGGCCACCAAGCTTGTGATTGCAAAGGGAAGAATGGAGCTACCAATGTTCAGTGTTACAATTGCAGGGAGATGGGACATTATGCAGATGAATGTCCTAAGCGTCAGGGGAACATACCTTAGAAATGGACAAGGTATCAAGCCTAAGCTTATGTTATCACTACTGCTGAGGTAGAAGCTCCAAAAGACGTGGTGGTAGGTAATCTAATGTTTTCCTCAATTTTAGAAAAAGCATTATTTGATTATGGATCATCTCATTGTTTTATATCTTCCCAGTTTGATAAGAAAATTAGATATTTCCAATTTTATTTAACAAAGAAGTTGTCAGTTAAAACTCCCAAGGTAAGTATCATTACAACAAAGTTTTGTGAATCAGTCCCCATTAGAGGACATAAATGTTATTTATATATTGATCTGATCGTCATTCCTATGATTGAGTTTGATATAATCCTGGGAATGGATTTTCTTTCGGACAATGATGCGAAGATTTATTATAAGAAGAAAGAGGTTATGATTTTTGATGATGATGATAAGGAACACCTTATCTTAAGAAAAGAATTGTCACCACCTAATTCTTATCTAGATCCATCACCAGTAGCTCGACTAAATTCTATTATTGGGGAGGAAGAGGATTAAATTACAGTTGGTGAGGAAAGGAATGTTCAAATAGAGGATGTACCTATTGTGAAATAATATGTATATGTGTTTCCGGATGATTCACCTGGACATCCTCAAGAAGATATGGGGTACATATGTATTTTTGGGTTTGGGTTTTTTCTTTAAGGGATGAATAAAAGGAATGGGGAGGAGTTGACATAAGTATATTTTTTGTGAAAGAGATATATTTATATAATTTTTTGATAACCCTAACACACATCATAAAAATAGAGAAAGAGGTGAGACCAACCAATATAAAATTCAATTACTAGACTTCCCATCAAGGTCTAGAAATTAGGTCTTATGTTATTTTTATGAGGGTGCTTTAATTTATTTGACATGTATCAATTTAAAAACAATTTAATCACATATTCCAAATTATGTATTGGACCCCATAGATTCCATTATTCTCCAACATATAAAAGTTACATAAATATTCTAATAAAATGACCCTACATATAGGTTTACATTCCTTAATAATAACATTGTTTATCTAAATCACTGAATAAAATCAAGACAAAATCTAAAAAAACATTCATGGACTCATTCCTTGGACACAAATTCAATACCACAGACAAAATCACTCATAATTATATAATATCAAGAATAAACTCTAAATAAAATAAAATTTAACCATGTGTTCCAAAATAATATTAGTTCCATATTTCATATTCTGTATGCAGAAATTATATACAATCAATAACCATAATTAATTTAGAATGCATGTATCCCAAGATTATGTTATCATAATTTTACATATATAAAACATCATGCTATCTCTAAATTAAACATTCAAAATGATCCCATGTTATGTAGGTTCTCTAGAATTATTTTGAGTAGAAACGTTTCTATTAGAAGATCTGTAAGCATAGTATTGTTCTTAATGTGTTCTATCAGTATATATTTATTCTGGATTGTTTTTTTCACAATGAGATTCTTAATGTCAAAATGCTTGGAGGAATTACATGAATATTTGTTATTCAAAATGAAAAATGCTGCCCTATTATCATAAAATATCCTTAATGGTTTTGAGATAGTATCAAGAATATAAAGTCCAATACTTATGTTCTTAATCTATATAACAAGACATGTCATGACATAACACTATGAAAATTCATCTTCCATAGTAGAAAAATATATAATAGAACATTTAGAGCATTTCCATGAAATAGGTGCACCAGAAAACATGAAAACATATCCTGAAATTGACATGGTGTTATCAAGACATCTTGCACAATCAGAGATTGTATTACCCATTACATCTTGACAATTTTACTTCCTTTAAAAAATATTGAAACCCATTGCACACTATAAATAACCCATGAGTTTTTTTCATTCATCGAATTATCCATTCCTATAATAATCTTGTAATGTCCAAGAAATTCCCAAAATATATGTGATATGTGGGAATGTAAAAACTATAGAATAGATAAGGTTTATAATTTCCAATGCAGCAATAAATAACTCTATTCCATGAAGCACAAATTAGATCCTAAGACACCAGGAAAAGAAAAAAAATCATCCTTGAAAACCAGTTTAACAAAGATGGAACAACCATCCATGTTAAATCACTCAAGAACATTTTAAATTTATAAATTTTATGATAACACATCATTCTATGAGACCTATATCAATGAATCTCAATGGATATTATTTATTTAGATTCACCAAGGTCATTCATGTCAAATTGTGTAGATATATATACCTTCATCTCACATAATATAATCAGGTCATTACAAGTAAGAAGTTTTCCATCTACATAATTTATGACTAAGAAAAGATTTCATCCACATACCTTAAAAATATTCCTTGGTAAACCAAATTTTATTTAAAACCAAATTCTCCATTTACAACATAAATATTTTAAATAACATAAATGAGAGGCTTTCCTAAAACCATTAATAGATTTCATAAGTCTGTATATTATATATTCCATTCCCTCAACTAGAAATCCTTATGGTTTTTTCATGTAGACATTCACATAGAATTCACCATTAATGAATGAAGTTTTGACATCTATTTGATGGAGCTCTAAATCAAAATTATCTATAATTTCCATGAATGTTATGAATGAATCCTTTTTTAGAAACAGGAGACAATGACTCATAATAATCAATTTATTTCCTTTTAGTGATGTTTTTATTAACTAATTGAGCATTTTAATATTAACTATTTACATCAAGATCTAATTTGGGTTTGAAAACATGTTTGGATATACAAATTTTGTATCCTTTTGGTATGTCTGCATGCCCCAAAACATCATTTTCCTTCATTGAGTAGAACTCATCTTTCATGCATTTAAGTTATTTTGTTGATTGGTCTATCATAACAGCGTCCTTAAAAGACATAATATCACTTCCTTTGTTTGAATAATAGGCATATATATATATATATATATATATATATATATTCATCATATAATGTTGGTATTCTAACTCATTCTGATCACCTTACCAGGGGTCCTTTAATACTGATAAGATAAGATTTACTACTATTGTTTTTAACATTATGTAATACATAATTCATATACACATCTCAAAAAATGGTAGATTTTATTTATCCTAGATTCATATAATCATGTAATTGATTATGATCTTTACGGATAATAGATTTAGGTATGAAAATAACACATGTTTCAACATCCTATAAAAATACAGCTTATCTAGTCTCAATAATTCTAGTTGTATAAGATGGGAAATAAAATAAAAACATTCAATCTTTCTAGATATCCAATAAAATGATAATTAATGGTTTTGGGATCAAGAATATTAATATTTAGGTTATAAATTTTAGCCTCTAGGTGACATCCCCATACATAAAAATATCAAATTTTTTGTTTTCTCTGTTTCCAAATTCCAAATTAATTTTAATTCAAGAGCTTAATAGGAACCATATTATGTATATACATAGTTTTCTTAAGAGGCTCAACCCGTAGAAACTACTATAAGAAGATTTGGCATATCATACTTTGTAACATGTTAATAAATGTTTGGTTTCTTCTCTTAAAAAATTCTTTCTGTTGAGGTGTTCCTGATATAGAAACTTGAGCAGAAAGGCAACATTCATAATGAAACAAAGAAATAGGTCAAGGTTGTGATCTAAATTAGATAATTTCTCACAACATTATCCTCCTCCATCGAAACTAAAAACATTCATCTTAATTTCTAGATAGATACCATCTCCAAATTTATACGTTTTGAACACCTATAGAGCCTAAAATGTTTCAAGAAGAATATAAATATAACCATAAAAAGAATGGTCATTAGTGAAGGTAATAATGTACCCATGGATATTTATTCCATGTGTATAAAGACAAAAATATTATTGTGAATTATTTCTAAAAGTCCATTACTTATAATGGAATCTTGTTTATTTACTTTTTCAAATATATCTTCTTATACATTAAATACATGTATCAAGTTCAGAAAAATAATGTAGATGAATAACAACATCGTCAAAAGAATTCCATTGTCTCTCTGTATAATGTCTTTAGAGATCATATCTTAATCTCAACGAGTACTCATTAATTTTTTTTACTTTCCACATGATTTCACTGCATTGATCTCAGACATGGATTTTGAGGATTTATTATAATAATTATTTAGAAATAATTTATAATGTTTTTCCTATTTAAGACCACATCCAATGATTTTAGAATCTATAAAATTATAGAACCTTTATTCTCACATGGTAATGAAAAACTATAAGCACCATATTGAGAAACTGAAATAGGGTTTCTATTAATACATGGTACATAATTATTATATTCTAAATCCAAAATGAAACAAGTCTTCAGAATGAAATTAAGAGTTCCATTGCATTTAGCTGGAACTTTATTACAATTTCATACTAAAATTCTATGGTCTCCCTAATTTATGTACCTTATTTAAAAAATATTTATAATGAACTTGTTATATAAAAAAACACAACATTGTCAAATGAACATGTATTTAAAGGAAAATTCTAACCAAAGGATTCATAAAAATCATAATTATTTCCATTATATTCTTTTCAATTCATTCCTTAAATTTTAGGAATTCCTTCAAATTATGTTCATTAGCCCGAATGAAGTGAAAAATGGTCATCCATGAGCCTTTGTGACATAATTATCTCCTTAAATGCTAATGTAACATTCCCTATTGTTTATATTAATATTATTTCCCTTAAAAAAACTTTTCATCCTATTCTTTACCTAAATAGTGAAATGATTACATTGAAGAGATTTTTATTTTATACTTTACTCATCTTGATTGCATAGGATGATTGAATCTATCATTTTACACTTCTCCATTTTATCATTATAGTTGATCTTAAAATGAATAAAGATATAAGAGAGTAATATAATAATAAAATGTACAAGAAAACCTTATGAAATGTACATTTTCAGGGCCATGTGATGAGAGGATACTCCATTCATTCTTAATTTGTCCCCAAATACACCACCAACACCATTATACCTCATGGTGACCATTTTGGTAATTAATGTGGCATAAATAATTTTATAAGAACTTTTCAATTTTTCTTCAACTAATGTGAGGATGGTCACAATAGTTTTATCTTCTTTATTCTTTTTAGTATCTACAGTAGTGTCTGAATCTACAAATCTGCCTATAATATTGGATGATATGTATCCCTTGATAATCATAAGTGACTAGATACTTGACCTCTACCATATTTCAAAATCAATTTTTTCTTCACGATAATAGTGATCTGTATGTGGTATTGGTTTATCATTTATCTTGGAAAAGATAAGTTCCATAACACCAAGTAAAATAAGATCACATTTCATCAATTTCATAAATTTTCAACCAGTTATGGTCTCAATGGATGATACGTATCTCTTAAGAACAGATGAATAGTAATAGAAAGAATCATTCATATTCTCAATATGTATGAAAATAATAGATCCTAAGTGTCACAAATTAATAAAACAGGAGTACACATATTAGAATAGAACACAAAATACAAAAAAATTCCATTTGAGAAATTTTCTATTTATTGAAAAATTCTTTTGGCTGAATACAAAAGAACACATAACTTTTCCTATAAAAATTATTATCAACATAACATCTAATTAATTCACATAAACATTTGGAATAAATAATTGAATTATATTTTATATTGAAAAAACTGACACTAAAATTAAAATCACATTACCCATTGGGATAATTAATGATTTAAAATTCAGTAGTTTAATCGAATTGCAATTTTTCTAATTATTGCTTCATCAAATAATAGCTTTATGTTGGGCAGAGAATTAATTGAAAAAAAAAGTTTAATTTTAATTATTTTTTTAGGTGGATACAAAAATTATAATTTAAATCAATTAATAATTATAATTTAATATTTAAATATAAATACGGGTTTCACTAATCTCATTTATTTATACAATAATCGTCATTAGAGTGATTATTAATCAAATTATTGTGAACCTCAAACATTATTAAATATAATTATTCATAAATTTTCAAGTACCACACACAAAATAATTTAACTCAATCTAAATTAGTTATTTAAATTAGTACTCCATACATAATAAATATCTATTTAATTATCTCAATCCAACATAAAATTCATAAAATAATTTGATGACATATAAATTTTAAAAATTACACTGCATTAAATTAATATAAAATAATTGTTGAAAATACATAATTTCAAATAATTATTACCATAATGAATTAGATTGAGTGTTTAATGATATATTTAACATGTATATAATGCTCAAATAATTACATCTTCTAACGAAACTTAATTAATCCTAAAGTATTAAATAACTCAACCAATCATAATAATTATATTATAACATAATAATAATTACCTAATAATAATTATTCTTGAATACATATTATTCTAATCCAAATCATTAAAATTTTATGATTGGGGACTGTATATTTCGTTAATTGTTATCCAATTTAAATTTATTTCATGAATTATTGTTTAAATAAATTTTGTATATATATTCTAAACAACAATAGTCTCTGATTTCAGCAGATAAAATACTAATTCTGATACGTATAATCATTTTTTTCCGAACCAAATTTATTATTAATAAGTATGAAGATCTTATCAAATACATAATCGAGAGACATATGAAAATAAATAACATCAACTAATCCCTATCATGTAATTTTGATTTATATTTAAACATATTTTCTATAAGAGGAGATGGTGTCCTTTTTTTATTTTAGGGTTATGAATTTATCTTCATAGGAAGAAGAGAACATGTGGTGTGGTGCTTCCATAAAAATATTTAATGGGAATGATATATATATTCAAAATCATTTTTCATAACCCTAATCCACTTGATAAAACAGAGGAATATGTTGGATCCTCCCAAATTAAATATAATTACTAAGTTATCTATCAATATATACAAATGTGGCCTTATGTTATTTAGATGTGGATGCATTAATTTAATTCTGTTATATCCATTCATAACTAACATAGTCCTAGAGGAAAAAATATTGATTTGACCCCATGAAATCTAAAAATTTGATCATTGGGGTTACTCATACATGAGATATAGAATACTCATACATAGCCTTTAGAATCACTATGAAACGCCCCGACCCCAGCTACCCAGAGTCGGTGCATTACTTCGTAACATTGGCATGATCACAAAAGATCAAGTCTTGAAAGACCGATTAGTTTAGTATCCTTGTAAACACTAGATACATTCATAAATGATACATTACAACATAAGTTAAAAAACTACAATAACAAGGTCTCCATAGTCCACACTCATATCCTCTTATGACTATCCCTGCAAGTCATTCATAAAATACTTCTTCACATCCTGGAAAATTTTAAAACATTGAAAAGGGTGAGCTCAGATGCTCAGTAAGGATAACAATATTGCGGAAGCTTTCATAAATAAACATAAACATTTAAAGCAATGTATAACTAAAACAAAAGCCTTTAAAACTTGAACATCAACATAATATGGAAAAAGTAAAATGAGATAATTCCATTTACTTTTCACATGGATATTCTACTAGTCGAATAATCACATGCAATATCAATAACCACTTTCATAATGATGGAATGCATAATGCCAGACTATCATAACCACGTAGTGAAGGCCTCGTGCCAATACCACAAATAAGATTTTGTCAAGGCCTCGTGCCAAGACACTAGTTTGTCTCATGAGACCTGCCAATGCATCGGGGAGCTATAGCGGGCTCCACCCGTCACTTATTAAGTCCAATTAATTCCTCATATGAATAGGTTTAAACATATCATAAATCATAACATAATCGTATCACATAAAAAATGCGTAAAGGAAACAGAACCTTTCCACATTTTAATCACAAGATGTAAATACAACACATTGATATAATAAAAACTCTTTCAAAACCATTTTCAATACCAAAATAAAAGCAAGTTAAAACTTTGTATTTATTTTTCATTAAAAAAATGTGTTGGCTTGTAGAGGAAGCCGAAACTCAAATAATGGTCACGGTGGTGGAGAAGTCGTTGTCGCCGCATAAGTATGGAAAGGAAAACATTCCCTTTTTGTTGTTTAGTAAAACGCTTCGTATAAAAAAGATTCCTTTTGAATAAACGTAAAAGTAAAAGGGTTTTATACACCTTATAAAAAAAGTTATTTATAAAACCAAATATGCCTCAATGAAAGGAGATTGAGACAAAGTCCATAAAAGATCATTTTTAAAATAAAATAGATCTATTATGTGTATTCACTATAAGTACACATAAAGAATGTACAAATACAAGATAGGACATAATAATATCATGGCATAATTTGAAAGTAGGAGATTAACCCAAAGAATGGAAATTGGGTTAAGATGTTCCCTTACCTCGTGTCCGACATGACTCAACCATTCTTTAACCTCATGAATAATAAACTAGAGTTAATATCTACCTTATTAAGGACCATTTTCAATTTCATTATCCTTTTTATATCACTTATTACAATGTTATTAACATTATGTAATTATTTATGTTAATAGCGGTCGTTTTGTCGATCTTTGGGACTTTAGTCAACAATAAACTTCTTATAATTACAAGTTGTTCATGTGGTGAAATATACATTATATCCAGAACTATATTCATGATGTATAGATCATATATATCATATATATCCAGTATATACATTCATTAATAATATTACGTAACATTTAGAGGTAAGAAATGAAATGCACCGTTCATGGAGACGGTAAGCCGTATGTACGCATGAACGCTACTTTCATTTATATTTCGTATTTAATGGAATGAAATCATAATGATATAAATTTATAATATAATTCCATCATAATATAGAATATAATACCATTTACTCCATCCTTTATACATCCCAAATATAGTATTAATGATTCAAATCACTTTGAGGGGGCGGTAGTCCGCACATCCTAAAATGAAATTATCGTGTTTACACATAATGGAAATCATAAAGGTATGACATAAATGAGAAATACAGAATCATAATGAAAACATAAACATCATATATATGTCATATATGAAAATATTGTCATCAAAATGGCCACCATTAGAGGTGTTAAAAGAATATTGAACAATCATCGTTTCGTGAGGCAGTATTTTGCCACCCACAGAAACAGTATGTTCTTTAACCATTAGATGTAGGTGTGTGTAAGTGTAGCTAGAATACTTATTATAACAACATCCTAGTATATTGAGGATACTGGTGTTGTTACAAAATAAATGAATAAAAAGTTTTTAGGGGGTTGGAGAAGAAAAATAAAACAAAACAACATTAGAGAAGACATTACTTTAAAATCGGGTAACTCTATTTTATTTGAGCCAAAGGCTTCCTTGGGAAGAGTTCTGCCCAATGTGAGGCTTCTAGGAGTAATAGGGGAAAGTTTGGAGAGTATTTGGGAAGAGTTTTTCCAAGCCAAATGGCTTGAATGTGTGAATGCGGTTGTAGAGGTGGCGGCCTTTTATAAGTGGAGAGGAGGGGCACTCTTGGAAAGTAAAGAAAAGTCACTTTATTATAAAATGAGTTTCGGATTTTAGAGGTCCCAAACTTATATAAATCAAGGCTAAGGTGATAAGAGTTCGAAATATAATCATACAATAGGTTTTTGACAAGTGTAAGCCTTGGATTTTACATTATCTTTTCATTTTATTTAAATCGTTAATTAATGATGTAATCACTGCATCATCATGGTGTCATAAATAGTTTAATTCATTTAATGTCTAAAAATTATAAAAAAAATACTATGATGTAAGAAATCATTTTATATTTCCAATGACTATTTATAGTCAAAAATATGACTTGTATAACTCCATGTAAAAATTGTTTTAGTAAAACATTTCATGTTTGTGTCATTTTTTACTTTAACATTTAATAAAAGGTATTTATGTCATTTTCCAAATAAAGAGGCTCCATGGGGTCCCCAAGTTGACCCATGGATTTTCTTGGTCGGCCATGGAACATCCAATGAGTGTAGGACATTTTTAAAGCTCATATCATATTATTAAAACATCATTTTTACCTTAAACTACACTAATTAAATCTAATCGCGATTAAGAACTTAAAAGTTACTGTTCACCAAAAAATTATTTTAATCCCATTAAAACACATTTTACTTCCTAATGACAACCATGTATGTCATATTTTTTTAAATTCAAATCACAGAAGTTTTAATGTTTCATTTAAATGAAAAATCAGTTTTTTAACTACCACTTAGTGGTTTCAGTATTCATCAAAAATTGAATTTTTTCAGAATAATGCCAAAATATCACCCTAAGCTATATTTGATATTCTGATTTCAAAAATGATTTCTATTTTACAAAATTCCAAACATATAAGTTTCAGTAATTAATTTTATAATTAATTCCCACTGTCACAACAAATAACGTGTTTTTAAGAAATAATTTATATCAAAAGATTGACAATTGTTCATGCCCAATTTCAATGTTAAATTAATTCTAATGACCACCATTGGATAAAATGGTAAAAATATATTCTAATTATAATTTAAAACCCCTAAATAGTATAATTTATCACAATAAATTATTTTGATTAAAAACGTTGTTTTAAGTATTTTTCACTATTCATAAAAAATTAGAAGTTCTCAGAAATTTACAAAAAATTCAACTTAGGATAATTTCGATATTACGAATACAAAAATGAAGTCCATTTTGAAATATGAAATTTCTATAATTTTAAAAAGTGGTTATTACTATTCATAACGGCTACTTTGATTAGTCGCGGTGTGTTAGAACTTGAACTTGCGTACAATGCAAGCTATTGCAATATTGAAAGAGAGGCGTATCGTGGAAGCTCGGGGTGTTATATTCTCCCCTCCTTCAATAAATTGCATCCTCACAATTTGAAATTTTTCTTTGAAAATAAAAGGTTGAAAATTGAAAATACCTTTGTGGAAACCCCACATCGGAAATAAGGTTAATAAATTGTAGCCTTAATAAGGGGGAAAGTGAAATGAAAAAGTCACCACCAAATTATGATCTCAAGTAGGAGAACATTGGTGGAAATTAGAGACATATAACTGGAGGAAAAATGTAACTATTTGTAGGTATTGATAGATTTCATCAATCACAAACATGTGTAAAATTGGGGGCCACAAAGCCATCAATCTATGATGAAAATATCATCAATTCAACAAAAAATAAGGTATTAGGAGAACACATTTTTGATTTGATATCCCTTCCCTAATGTTTAAGAATTAATTTCTTTATAAGAATAAGATATATATATATATATATACATGACAAGTAGAATTTCAACCTTTAACTAATTTCTACCACATACTTGTTGTTCACCCAAAAAGATAATAGAACTCAAAAATATTCTATTTATCCTATTAGCATAATGTTCCAAATATTAACACATACCATTTAGATTAGTAAAACTTTTTTGTAATAAACAGGGACTTCATGTAGGATAGTGGTAGGTAATAATGGCTTGTCGCACTATTGTTGTGTGTTCGATTCCTGCAACTTTTTCCGACGCAACGATTTATGCCCCACCCTGCGGGCTGTCCTTTTCCTAAAACTATAGTATTATAATATTTCAAAAATAATCTTCATAAATGTTTAACCGTAAACAATACTATCCAAATATCAACTTAATCCATTCCAACCTTTATAGTAATCCAAAATACTTATGTCCAACTCACAGTCCAAATTTTATAAGGAAGGTAAACATAATAAAGATCCTTTTTTCCACGTAACAACATGTGAACACCTTCATCATGTATTCTTTTTAAACATACTAAATTTCCATGATCCCTTATTCCTTATATAATACTAGATATACTCCTTCTATCCAAAAATGTATATAAATCATCAATCAGTTTCAAGGAAGTTAAGAATATACAATATAATTTATCCAAATCAATCACGTCTTATTCCAAAATCACTATCTCGGTATCAGAACCATATGATGGTTTATCTTTCTCTCAACCATATATTTTCCAAAAAATTATCCTACTCTGGAGTCACTTTTCTTAGTTCCACACAATCTCAAGTCCTTGATGAAATAGTACTGCAGTACATTCCTTATATACTCCATAGTTATTATAACTAGTACATCATTGCTACAACACTCAAATTACAAAATTCTTTAATAACAACATAAGAACTCTAATCATTACTCCTCATCTTTGGTAGTATCATAACTTGATTATTATCCAATAACATCATTTGGGGCATACTCTGATGATTTGGACATTGGTTTGCATAGTGTCCCCAATCCTTGCAGAAGAAGCATTGTACATTTGAAACCATTTTCTTACCCTTGCAGTCACGCACTTTGTGTCCTTTTTCTCTACACTTATTACAAACTCCCATTCCCTTTAGGCAAGTTCCATGATGTTTCTTCCCACAATTACCACATATTGGAAAATTCTTCTTCCCCCTCATCCCTTTATCCATCATTCTCTCTTCCATACCTTTCGTCACATGCTTTGCTTCAAAGCCATAGGACTCAGAGAATTCTTTACTTATCTTATTAACACATGATACTATTTCTTCATATGTTGAGAACACATGGGAGACTATTTCCCTCTGAAATGTTCGCTTAATACCGTGAAAGATATGATCCTTCTTACTCTTTGGATCATACGTTTTGCTGGAGTTCACATTCCTTCTACTGGGCGTTATTTCTATACAATGGCATAAACTAGGTTAGTTTATGAATTACAATGAATAATTCCAAACATTTAAAAGACTTAATGTAAATTGAATGGTTTGTGGATATAATCCATAATCATAAGAATGTTTTCTTTGAGGATGTATATACTCATAAACCCTACATAAAGGTTTGTAAATAAAATGAGAATTATCATAAGCAAATCCCCCGGGAGTTTCGTAACCAATTGTGCAGCAAGGCACATTGTCGTGCACCCATTCCCATTTGAGTCTAGCTCAAAGCGGTGTTTTTGGTTTTTCCCCCTAGGTACATCTGTGCCAGAGCCACCTCTACCTGCTCGAATCCAAACAGGGATGTATTTCTCGGAAAACTCACAACATCTCTATGATACAAAAATTCTAGGAAGCTCTTCTATACTAATCCTAAAAGTCTATCTTTGGGCTATGTGATCTAATCAGAGTTTATCTAAATCTATCTTCCAAGGTTAGTACTAAACTGCCTTTAATACCAACTATAACGCCCCGACCCCAGCTACCCAGAGTGGGTGCATTACTTCGTAACATTGGCATGATCACAAAAGATCATGTCTTGAAAGACCGATTAGTTTAGTGTCCTTGGAAACACTAGATACATTCATAAATGTTACATTACAACATAAGGTGAAAAACTAAAATAACAAAGTCTCCATAGTCCACACTCATATCCTCTTCTAACTATCCCTACAGGTCATTCATAAAATACTTCTTCACATCCTGGAAAATATTAAAACATTGAAAGGGGTGAGCTCAGATGCTCAGTAACGATAACAATATTGTGGAAGCTTTCATAAATAAGCATAAACATTTAAGGCAATGTATAACTAAAACAAAATCATTTTAAACTTGAACATCAACATAATATGGCAAAAGTAAAATGAGATAATTTCATTTACTTCTTCAAATAGATATTCTACTGGTCGAATAATCACATGCAATATCAATAACCACTTTCATAATGATGGAATGCATAATCCAGACTATCATAACCACATAGTCAAGGCCTCGTGCCAAGACCACAAATAAGATTTTGTCAAGGCCTCATGCCAAGACACTAGTTTGTCTCATGAGACCTGCCGATGCATCGAGGAGCTATAGCGGGCTCCACCCGTCACTTATTAAGTCCAATGCATTCCGCATATGATTAGGTTTAAACATATCATAAACCATAAAATAATCGTATCACATAAAACATGCGTAAAGGAAACATAACAGTTCCACATTTCAATCACAAGATGTCAATAAAACACATTGATATAATAAAAACGCTTTCAAAACCATTTTCAATACCAAAATAAAATCATGTTAAAACTTTGTGTTTATTTTTCATTAAAAAAAGTGATGGCTTGTAGAGGAAGCCGAAACTCAAATAATGGTCACGGCAGCGGAGAAGTCGTTGTCGCCTTATAAGTATAGAAAGGAAAACATTCCCTTTTTTTCGTTTAGTAAAACGCTTCGTATAAAAAAGATTCCTTTTGAATAAATGTAAAAGTCAAAGGGGTTTATACACCGTATAAAAGAATGTTGTGTATAAAACCAAATATGCCTCAACGAAAGGAGGTTGAGAAAAAGTCCTTAAAAGGTCATTTATAAAATAAAATAGATCTATTATGTGTTTTCACTATAAGTACACATAAAGAAAGTAAAAATACAAGATAGGACATAATAATATCATGACATAATTTGAAAGTAGGTGATTAACCCAAAGAATGGAAATTGGGTTAAGAAGTTCCCTTACCTCGTGTCCGACTTGAATCAACCGTTCTTTAACCTTCTGAATAATAAACTAGAGTTAATATCTACCTTATTAAGAACCATTTTAAATTTCATTATCCTTTTTATATCACTTATTACAATGTTATGAACATTATGTAATTATTTAAGTTAATAACGGTCGTTTTGTCGATCTTTTGGACTTGAGTCAACAATAAACTTCTTATAATTACAAGTTGTTCATGTGGTGAAATATACATTATATCCAGAAATATATTCATGATTTAGATATAATATATATCATATATATCTAGTATATACATTAATTCATAATATTACGTAACATTTAGAGGTAAGAAATGAAAGACACCGTTCATGGAGACGGTAAGCCGTACGTACGCATGAACACTACTTTCATTTATATTACGTATTTAATGGAATGAAATCATAATGATATAAATTTATAATATAATTCCAGCATTATATAAAATATAATAACATTTACTCCATCCTTTATACATCCCACATATGGTATTAACGATTCAAATCACTTTGAGGGGGCGGTAGTCTGCACTTCCTAAAATGAAATTATCGTGTTTACACATAATGGAAATCATAAAGGTATGACATAAATGAGAAATACAGAAGCATAATGAATACATAAACATAATATATATGTCATATATGAAAATATTGTCATCAAAATGGCCACCATTAGAGGTTTTAAAAGAATATTGAACAATCCTCGTTTCTTGAGGCAGTATTTTGCCACCCACAGAAACAGTATGTTCTTTAACCATTAGATATAGGTGTGTGTATGTGTAGCTCGAATCCTTATTATAACAACATCCTAGTATATTGAGAATACTGGTGTTGTTACAAAAGAAATTAATAAAAAAAATAGGGTTTTGGAGAAGAAAAATAAAACAAAACAACATTAGAGAAGACATTACCTTAAAATCGGGTAACTCTTTTTTATTTGAGCCAAATGCTTCCTTGGGAAGAGTTATGCACAAAGTGAGGCTTCTAGGAGTAAGAGGGGGAATATGGGAGAGTATTTGGGCAGAGTTTTTCCGAGCCAAATGGCTTTAATGTGTGAATGAGGTGGTAGAGGTGGGGGCCTTTTATAAGTGGAGAGTAGGGGCACTCTTGGAAAGTAAATACAATTCACTTTATTATAAAATGAGTTTCGAATTTTAGAGGTCCCAAACTAATATAATTCTACGATAAGGTTATAATGGTTCGAAATATACTAATCCAATAGGTTTTTGACAAGTGTAAGCCTTGGATTATACATTATCTTTTCATTTTATTTAAATCGTTAATTAAGGAGGTAATCGCTGCATCATCATGGTGTCATAAATAATTTAATTTATTTAATGTCTAAAAATTATAAAAAAAATACTATGATGTATGAAATCTTTTTATCATTCCAATGAATATTTATAGTAAAAAATATGACTTGTATAACCCCATGTAAAAATTGTTTTAGTAAAACATTTCATGTTTGTGTCATTTTTTACTTTAACATTAAATAAAAGGTATTTATGTCATTTTCCAACTAAAGTGGCTCCATGGGGTCCCCAAGTTAACCCATGGATTGTCTTGGTCGGACATGGCACATACAATAAGGGTAGGAAATTTTTCAAACTCATCTCATATTATGAAAACATTATTTTTATCTTAAACTACACTAATTACCTCTAATCACGATTAAGAACTTGAAAGTTACTATTCACCAAAAAATTATTTTAATCCCATTGAACCACATTTTACTTCATAATGACAACCATGTATGTAGGATTTTTTTTAAATTCAAATCACAGAAGTGGTAATGTTTCATTTAAACGAAAAATCAGTTTTTTAACTACCACTTAGTGGTTTCACTATTCATCAAAAATTGATGTTTTCAGAATAATGCCAAAATTTCACCCTAAGCTATATTTGATATTCCGATTTCAAAAATGGTTTCTATTTTACAAAATTCCAAACGTATATGTTTCAGTAATTAATTTTATAATTAATTTCCGTTGTCACAACAAATAGCGTGTTTTTAAGAAACAATTTATATCAAAAGATTGACAATTGTTCATGCCCAATTTCAATGTTAAATTAATTATAATGACCACCATTAGATGAAATGGTAAAAATATATTCTAATTATACTTTAAAACCACTAAATAGTATAATTTATCACAATAAATTATTTTGATTAAAATCGTTGTTTTATGTATTTTTCACTATTCATAAAAAATTGGAAGTTCTCAGATAGTTACAAAAAATTCAACTTAGGATAATTTCGCTATTAAGAATACAAAAATGAAGTCCATTTTGAAATATAAAATTTCTATAATTTTAAAAAGTGGTTATTACTATTCATAACAGCTACTTTGATTAGTCGCAGTGTGTTGGAACTCGAACTTGCGTACAATGCAGGCTATTGCAATATTGAAAGAGCGGCGTATCGTGGAAGCTTGGGGTGTTACACACTATTTTACTCTAACACTATTGTGACCCAGATTTTTCATAAGGGATAATTAATTTATTTTTGATCTTGATTTATTTATCAATTAAACCTTATTTATTTCTAATTATATAATATTTATTCCTATAATTAGATTAAAATATTAAATTTACCATAGAATATGTTCATTAAAAAATTATAATTCTATTCTCGAACTCATAACATGATGTTTGACCTTGTGTTTATTTTTTTGGGATTCCAAGAATGTCATATTTTAAGGGATATTTAATATTTTAAAAAACTATATTTATCTTGTGAGTAGGAAAGTTAATATATTTTAAACAAAATACCATCTAATAATTTTGACACCATAGTTGTGATCACAATGGGTTGTTTTTCCTAGGAATTATATAAACATAGTGCATGGGTAATAAACCCTCAACTGAGTATTTTCCAAATTTTTTAAATCAGTAAATTATTAAATTAAAAACAAATTATTTGTTTTGTGAGGAATAGTTATTTAGATATGACATATAACAGTGACATTGAAATGAATTATTAGTGAGTTTTCTGGTTAATTTTTTGGATGGTTGTTATTTCTTTGATGAGGGCATTTGCTTAATGAATTGATGATGGATAATTCCATTTTTTCCATCTTTATAGAGTTATAATTCCTACCCTATATTCACTCTATACTTGTTAGTAAATCATAAAATAAAATCCCATCTCCCTCCACTTCATAATTTGTGGATGTAATCATTCGAAAAATTCATCTCTCCCTCTTTTCAAAATGTAGAATGATTCTTTTAATTCTTCATAGTGGCGATGGAGAAGAAGACAAGTCGATAAAGAATCATTTATGTAGTACCTATTTTCTAATGTGGGAGGAAATACTGATTTTAGTATGGCCTCATTAATATGTGGTTTGATCCTCTTCCCCCTATATTCCAATCACATGATCTTTTTCTATGAAGGATTTCATGAGGAAGAATCTCTGTAAATTTATAATTTTCAAATTCTTATTGAATGACGAAAGGTTTATTTTATAAAAAAATATTTCACGAAGATAATAAAAATGTGAAATGTTTTGGGAAGTCAAGAGATATTTCAATATTTTCTTTTTATTTATTTCATTTCCAATATATGTTCTTTATGATATCACATTAATTTAGTTTTCAAAAATTAAATTTCATTAATTTTATAATAAATTTTTTTTCATGGAAAAGAATTTATTAAAATATTTAAAATAGGGAATTAATCCTGTATATTTTTATTAATTTTTTGATAACTATTGTTATCTTATTCATGAATATTAACTATATTTATACAAAAACGTTATTAATAATTTTCATTTTGGGAAAATTATGTTTTTCACGCAACATATTATGATGAATGTTAAAAAAACTATATGAGTGGTCTTAGAATTGTTTCTTCTTATAATTTCATTTTTTTAAATGTCAATAATAATTGTTACCCATTTTCAATTGTCAGTCATCCCACTAGGAATCATTTTTCAGTCCTCACATTCTTGTTCCCATTCTATGAATCATTCTTGGATATGTGGCATTATAATAGAGATCAATTGACATCTCTAGTTTTACATGGATAATAATATGCATTGATGATATTCTAATGAGGTGTAAATAAATATTGGACTTGATGGTGTACAATTCATAATTTATCATGTGGGATTAAATTAGTTACAAATTAATATAGGTCAAATAAATTAATGATTCAAAATTCAAATAACTTATGTCTTTATTTAAAGACCTTATGGGGTGAGATTGTTATTTTATTTAACATGGGTTGATCCCACATCATGCTATATTTTTTTATGTGTGTTATGTTTATCAAGAAATCTATAAACATTTCTCTTTCAAAGGAGAGAAACTTACGAAAACTCTTCCTCATGCTTTGTCTTATTCCTGGGAAGGTAAAACCCTAACCCTAAAATACATATGGACTTAATCTCCTATTATATAGAAATGGGATGATGCTCTTTATTAATTATATGGTATCAATCAATCATTGTTAGTTTTTACTTTATGTGTATCATTTGGGTATTTTATAATATCTACATGTCAATTATGTATTTTTGGTTCTGAGAAGAAAATGATTCTACCTATAATAAATTTTCTTCAAGAATATGTTACATGAGCCTTTTTTATGTCAATTAATTTTCTAAAATTCACATTAATATAAATTCAAGAAATATAGTTGAATTAGATCAATTTTCATTAAATTAATTGTCTAAGGATCATCCATTTTTCATGTTTTAGATTAAATGGTATTTATTAATGAATAATTACTATTATTTCATTATAATTATGTAATTATATTTTAATTATTAAAATTGGTGGTTTAATAAAAATACTTTTTTATGAAATAAATTATGTTTTCTGATTATTAAGAAAATAAAATATATTTTTTGACGTAATTATACATAATCTCTCTATATGTTCAAGATATAACCATATTTTTAGATTAATTCATTATGGTAATAATGTTTTCCAAATTTCCTATTCTAAATATTTTTTTTGGATTTAATACAAACAAATTTCTTGAATTTTTGTTTAATGAAATGAAATTATGATTTTTATGATTTTTTGAGAAAATTAATTTGTTATTGGTTATACATGGAGTACAATTTTCTTTAATTGAATCATATTGAATTAAATTATTATGTGTGGGGGGATTAAAATTTATATAAATAATTTAATTTAATTTTGCTTATGATTCATTCTTATTCGAATAACAATCACTCAAATACAAATTTCTGGAAAATAAATGATATTTTTGAAAAACAAAATGTATTATATTATTACAATTTAATGATTAATTTATGAAAATTATCATTTGAGATTCCCCATGAAAAAATTTATTTAAAATTTGGTTCTTATTATTTAATAATGGATGGATTTATGGGAAAATAAAAATTGAATATATATGAATAAGTAAAACCCCAATTTAGTTATTTTCTTGAACTCAAAATCATTAACTAGCCTAAAGATAAATTGTGATTTGAATTTTTTGTGTAAAATTTTTCAATGTGTGATGGCATAAAATTATTTATTCCTAATAGTGATGTGATATAATGTTGTGTTATATGGATACTAATGTTTAATTAGAATACTTATGTGTATGTTTTTATTCAGCCTTATAGAATTTGAATATAATATAAAATTTTCTCCTAAGCAAATTTTTTGCATTTTATATTATTTAGGGAACTATGAACTCCATGTTTATTAATTTATGATAATTATGATTTGTTATATTTATGATTAATAGAAATGTTCATGATTATTGAAAATGTGTATGATTATTGCTATGATAATTCAGATTCACTTATGGGATATTTTTCGTCCCTAAAAACCCTAACTATTAGAATATATAATAAATATAAGTAACAAGCTCTTCATATACATGGTGTTATGGACCATGACTATGCCTTGCATAATTATGAACCAAACCCACTTATATCTAAAAGACCCCATAAGGTAAAAAACTTTCATTTCAATTGTAGAATCATTATAATCACTTTTCCCATATGATTATCAAGGGATCCACAACATAGAAAATTAATGAATGATTTATATATTCTCATACTATAGTAGGTTTTGAAAATGCTAAAGATGGTGAGAGTGATAATACCTTACTCACTTTAGTTAATGAAAAATTCCCAATTAATTCCAAAAGTATTTCTACCAGATTTATCACTAACATGGTAACAATAAAGTAAAATTTTGTTGGTCGTGTTCATGGGATCATCTTATGATTAAAGGATATGTAATATTGACTTATGTCCATGGATATGAGTACTTCATATGTTTTTATAATTTATTTTATTATTAAATATCTCAGTTATCGTTTTTGTACTTTTAGGGTCATTTTAAATGCTCAAAGTGACACATGGATAATGATAGAGTTAATCAACATGTGTGATCATGAAGAACAATGTTTAAAATTTGAAACACCTCAAAGTGTTCATTTAACCATTAATGGGATAAATAAGATGAAAAGTGCTCGTAAGGATGATAAGACTGAGGTAAACAATATGAATAGATATTTTAGCATGAATTGAAGAAATTTTTTGACTATGTATCTTGAATCAGATTAGTTTCACTTATATTGGGCTAAAGGACATATTCAAGAGTTCCCAAAATTTAAGGAATGTATAGACAAAAACATAATATATCTAACAATGTTTATAATGAAACATTTTTTTGAAAATGTTTCATTAAATACATAGCGGGTTGACATGGGTACATCTATTTATAAATATTTTTTTATAGGGATTCAATTGTAAAAGGATTTTAAATTAGTGAAAGTAGATAAATTTAGTATAAAGATTAAATAATGTTACATTTTGTATTTTTTAAACTCTTCCTTTAAACCTGATGAGTGGTTTTATAATAGATTTAGAAGATACTATTTATATACCTCGTGTTAATAAAAACAATTTTTTAATATATCAACATGATGTTTATAATTTTTCATTTATGATTGAGAACTGAAGATTCACTATTTTATTTGCATTCAAAATAATTGCACTTATTGTTCGATAGGTAATCCTCCATTAATTATGTTTGAATTATTCTTTTAGAAAAATCATGGGCATCCATTTACAAGATTAATTCGTTGAAAACCTATTGAAAATTTTAAAAAAATGAATAAAAATTATTTTAGATTATGAAATGATATTTTAGTCCATATATTAAGATATGGAAAAGAATCTGACAATTATTATGGATTTATTCTTAAATTTTATTTTCTAAATTTTGATAAATGGAATAAATGAATAATTTATAGAATTATAAAATAAAATAATAATGTTTCCATTAGGTTAAAATGACAATTATAACTAATTAAAATTGATGTTAGTGACACTTTTATATCTTGAATTAATTGGAACATGCAATATATTACCTTCATTGATGACCATTCATGTTATGTGTGTATTTATTCTCTTACTACTAAATATGATTCATTAATGTTATTCAATAATTTTAAGGTAAAAGTTGAGAACTAGGTAGATTGTAAGATTAATGTATTGAGGAATGATATAACTAGAGAATATTATTAAAAAGCATCTGATTCAGGTCCTAAAGATAATAAATTTCTTTCTTTCTTCAATAATGTGGTATTTTAGATAATATTATTATGCTAGGAATACCTCATCATAATGGAGTTTTTGAGAGTTAAAAATCATACCCTTATGGAAATGGTATATATAATGATATTTAAAAGATTCTTACCTATGTTTTTATGGTTTGAGGCTATTAAAAAATCAATAAATATTCTTATATGATTTCCATTTATGTCTGTGCCTAAAAATCCATATGAAATACAGATAAAAATGTAAAAATTGGGATATTTTGATTTAAGTGGTTTCTCTATAGAGGCAAAAATTAACAACATGAATTTGAGAATACTCAATCCTAGGACCAAATGTTTTTATTTTATAATCTAACCTAAATTGTCAAAAGTTTTTTGACTTTATTTTCCATTTCATACCACTATAATTGATGAAACTATATATGTTGTACGTTTAGTTGATATTGAAACATTTGGTAGTATTTTTCCTCACACTATGAACCTTGAGGATAAGCATGATCCTTTACATATTCCTATGATGATAGGAGTATAAACATCCACCACTTTAGTGGGAGATGTAGACATGAATGAGGAAGACCCTAATTTTAGAAACCACAATAATTAAACTTATACTAGTAAATTTCAAGGACCACTACTTAGGAGGTTTGAATGAGTGAGAAGATAAATATTCTCTAATGATTGTATATATCTAGATGTCTGTGATTCCCATTCTGTAAGTGATCATTCAAACTTTAAAGACTATATTGTTCGTACACAATCATATTTGTGGCTTAATAATATAAAAGAATAAATGAACTCAATAAAAGTAAATTATGTTTCGTAACATTTATACATACCAAAAGTTCCCAAAATTGTTGGATCTAAATGTGTTTTTGAAAAAAATCAGACCCTAATGGAAATTATGAATGTAACATGGTTTGGTTGGTTGAATAAAGATTCACTTAAAGGAAAGGCATTAATTATAGTGAGACCTTCTCTATTTTTAAGAAGGAATCGTTTTGGATAGTTATGGAACGTGTTGATAATATTGTTTTTGAGATATATCAAATGGATGATAAAATTGAATTCTGTATCATCCTATCTTTGGTACCACACACTGGTGCCTTGAACAATTAAGTCACATCACCTCAAGCATTCTTCCCCATATAATAGATGCGAATTACAAGAAGTGAGAGTCTAATATTAGTAATGGGGAGATTATACCTTCCTATTGTAGAGTAAAACACTAGTGAAAAATTAACAAACTATAACCAAGTACAATTCCCTAAATAGAAAGAATAACTTGTCACAAGATGACTAAAACTGAAAATACAATATCAAAATAAAAAAATAGATATTTCATTCCAACGTTCATGCCAAATGTCAAAATGAAAATCAAAACTGAAGACACTCAAAACTTCCTAGTGGGTCAAAAACCATTTATATTTCCCTCATCCATGCTTTATCCCAACTCATCCATCTAAAATAAGCCCCACGAACATTTCTAATAATCTAACCATGAAATCAATTTGATTAATGATCTGGAAGACCCAGTACGATGTGATTACAACATAGTAGGCCCCCCCAAACGATGTCTAAAACAATATTCAATAAAATAATAGTGTATAGAGTTGTATGAAGAATATATAACGGTGAATAATTAAGTAGTTTTCACACTATCCACAATTCAATATTTGACCACATAAACTCATGGGTTCCTGAGGAAACCCATATTTCAATTCCAACTTTGTCATGTGCTAGAGTCTAAACAATTCTCTAAGGATATCATATGTACGAATTACATTATTAGCATTATTTAATTCAAACAATTGAATGATATTGTCCCCATTAATTTATTAATACATGAATTCCCATGTTACCATTAATTCCTTACACAATTGAATGATTTTTTTCTTCATCCTTAATCCACCCTTGAATTCAAATGATACAATTATTTAACACATAATTAATTCAACAATTAATTATCCAGATCAATTTTATTACTAATTAAAAAATTAGTAAATCAAAAAATTAGCATTAACTAATCTATTAAATAATTAATAACATCAGTACTATTGATTAATTCCCTAATTAATTAATCAATAAACCATAATTTTTTTAAAATTAATTATCTCAATTCAAAATCATAATATATCATTGTTAATTCAACCATTAGTTGTCATAATTCAACTAACTCAATATCTTGGAATTAATTCTAAAATTAATTATCTCATTCACAAATATCAACATCTCATAATTATTTAAACAATTAATTATCCCATTCACAAATCTCAAAATCACAAACTGAACCACGCAATGAATTATCCCTAATTCTCATCCATCCAAATCAGTTTATTATTCGAGAAAGACAGAAAGTAAGGGAAAAAATAAGGGGGTGAAATAGTTCAATCCATGTTCATCCCCTCTTACCAAATTCATGCCCTTGGGTTTCAAGAAATTATTAGATATGAGGAGAGTGTTGATGAAGTTGTAGTCTGCTAAAGGGGCCAGATGATCTGTGACCATGTTCCCCTTGCGCAAAGTATGGGTTAATTTAATTTTTTTCACCTTGAGGGAAATGACATTTGTAATTAATGTATGTTATGGTCCAAGGAGGAGATCCATTGTCGTGCAGAGAATCACGAATTGTTATAGATTTGGTTACCACGTGGGTGATGCCAAGGTTCTTCTACATGAAGATTGTGAGTCCAGTGAGCGTCGCCTAGGCCTCATCCGGAAGGGAAGTACCATTGTCGTAGACCTATGTGTAAGCTAGAACAACATTCCTCACCAATCCACAAATTTCCCCTTCTCATGGCACCAATATTACATGTCCCATCTGATTTCAATTTTAGATTATAAACAGGAGGGTTCTATCAAACCCATCTCTCTTTTAGAAGGGGGGATGTATTATCCGTAATTTCCCAATTAAATATTCCGATAATTATTTAATCCATTAAATATCCCAATTCTACTATTCCAATATTCAATTAAATATCCAATTCCTCAATTAATTAATTGACCACATAAATTAATTCAATTTTGTTATTATAATTGTCAAATGAACCCTATAAATTCTACAATAACATACATGTAATTCATATCAAGGATATGGGATTGTAATTATAACCTCCTACCATGATTCACTGGTTAGTGAACCTTCAATAGAAATCTACAATTTCATTAGAGTAACGTTGTTGAACGATATCAAGATCTAAAAACTATTCCATGATTTATGAAATCTTGATCTCTTAAATATAGATCTATAAATGAAGTCCTATAAATAGATACAAAATACATTGTTTAGATCTAATAAAAATAGAGAATATCATCCCATGAAGAATGAGAGAATAATGGGAAAATAATGAAAAAATAAAAGAGATGAGAACCTCTTTCCAGGAGGGGGGAAATTATCAATTTGGGATTTGAATCATGAAGAACAAATGTTGGGTATGACTTGAATCAATTTTGGAGGATATAAAAACTAGTGGAGAGGATTTTTTCTGAATTAGGGTTGAATAGTGTGAGTTTCAGGAGTTTGGGTGATTTAAAACTAATTTTCGAGTGAAAGAAAAATCTGTGCATGGTTTGCTAAGAATTTGTGCATTTTTTTCCTTAACAATGTTCATTAATCGCATGCCTATTCTAAGGGGGTTCACAATTTAACCTTTTAGGTAACATGGGTTGACTTTCCTACACTAACAGTACACAACCCCTCTATCATGGGTTACACAGTTTTCTAGGGACATGGCACACGAATACGAAAAACTAGGTGTCAATAGTAAACAACACCCTTTCTACCATTTTTCTCAAATTTTTACCCAATGAAATCCCAAGTTAAAATAAAAATAAAAATTAACCAACACTATTAAAATGAGTACCAAAAAACAAAATTGATACATCTCTAGAGATTTTTAGGATCATACAATCTCCCAATATTATAACTAATCATCTTCATGTTGTACTCCTAAGTATCTCTATGATTATAAGTCAAAACAACCTTGTCATTGAGACTGTTTATCCACTTCACTCTACTAATATTATTCTTTCACATGCCCAATTTTCAACAATTCACGAACGGTCGGCATGACCTTACCCTGCAACACTTTCTGACAACAATTCAACACACATATCAGATGCAACTCAAATAATTCATCTATCTAAAGATCAAAATCATCCACATCGATGACATGATTAGGGTCTATGGATATCGTTGATGTTGTGACACATAGAAAACATAATGTGTAGCACTAAATCCTTAGGGAGTATCCAACCAATATGACACCATCCATATTCTATCTACAACCTCAAACAGTCCAATGAACCTAGGCACCTGCTTTCTCTATCTCTATATCTTATGTTGACCGAAACATGGTGACACCCAAAGGATTATATTATTACCTTCAATAGAATCTAGGGGTCATCATAATTAATAATCATAAGATTTCTATATATTTATTCTATATCCATACATTTCCAACCATTTAGAGCTACTCTAACATCTCCTACACGAGACTTGATCTCAATAGCTCAAAATCACGTTCCTCTATCTAGCATAGAGGTGATATACATTGACTACTAAAAATAGCTTAATATGGTTTTATCTGTATCATTTCCTTAAAATGGTTTTTTTTGGAAAACTCAACTAATTCTATTTGATTTTCACAAGAGGGGCCAAATTCAATAACACATGCTCAAATAATATCCTCAAAAACATGTATGGTAATCTCTTATGCCCCATTTATCTATGGGGGGAAATCCATACTAAAAAAACCTATAAACCCATAACCTTATATAATCCATGCTAGAAGCACGAATTAAAATGGAATTCATGGTCTTAAACCATATTCCATGGAACCCCATGCATGCAAACCATATACTATACATATTTTTCACCCTATTGATCTATTATGAATGATTCCTATATAGGAAATTAATGAACTTCATTTTTCAAATAGCCTTCAATTACCCAAAAAAATATCAATTTTCTGAGGTACCCTCACGAGACCCACTATAAAGTACATAGTCATGTCGTCCCACATCCATTCTAAATTGGGAAATGGATGAAGTAAACCACGAGACCATTCATACTCTTCCTTAACCAAATGATAGTTGTATCATCATTTCATGAACCCGGCTATCACCTTTTTCACACATGACCACCAAAACTGTCGACATATGTCATGGTACATTTTGGTCATACATGGATGTACTTCCCACATTGAGGCATGTCACTCATGAATTAGAACCTCTCGTATATTCATAGGAACAAAAACCTGATTCCTCATGTATATGACCTCATTCAAAACTATGGTCCAATCGTAAGGTGAGTCCCCATATTCAAGTATTTCCCTCAGGGTCAGGTATTACAGATTCTCATACATTCTATACCCGATAAATCATAGAAGTGTTGATTCAACAGAAATAGATAGAATATTAATCATCTAATGACTCTCATAAACAAAAATGTGCATCTCGTCTAGTGTATTCATCATATTCCACTTAGCATTTTCTTCTGAACCACCTGACTTGTAGTTTTGTTTCTCATAGAATTAACAACACTATTCCCCCTTCTGGGCGTAAATGATAGCTCAAAATCAAATGACTACAAACACTAAATCTACCTCCACTACAAGAAATTAAATTCTCACTGTGAAAATATTACCCCAAACTATTTAGATTATTAATCATTGTAAAATTATCACCTAAATAATATTTTATCAAAAAATTAAAGAATAAACCATTGAATCCAACTCATGTTTGTTCATAGGGTAATTCTCTTCGTGAGTTCTAAACAAATGATATCCATTTTCCACAGCTTGATATTAATGCATCAACACATCCCAAAGATCATTCCATGAATCAACACAAAAAAACAATGTACTCCTCACCTAACTTAGGTAGGATCAAGATCAGTGTCGATTAAATGTGCTTCATCAAATTCTATAAGACATTGTCATATACTTATGAAAAATAAGCCTTTATCCCATTTTTTCTCAATCATGAAAGCAAGGAATCCATATGAGAAATGTACTGAATGTACCACAATTAATATCAAAATAATCCCATAAATCATCCGATATCAATAACATTTTATGTTTCTCCCATGAAACCATTTTCTAAACATTCTCTAGTCCCACTTAAAGATCTTCCTCCAGGCTGATGTTACCTAAGATGTTTACTAGCTCATTAAAAAATGAAACTTACATAGAATTATGTAAAACCAATTCTCTCTCAGTGCACATATGATGATGTCAATATGTTGGTCTTGGCCGTCAATAGTCTTAGAGTACACCAAGATTTCATCCCAAAACACCAATGCAAATTCTTCCATGTATGAATGAAAAACTCTATTCACCAAGGACATAAACATAGATGGTTTATTTTTAAACCAAAACATAATTATAATGAATACATTTAAGTCATTACTACATTTTAAAGTATTACTCATTATATCATATGGTCAAAATCCCAATAGACAAAAACCAAAAAAATGTGAGGATACGATTTTGTCTGAGTTATGGTCGAATAGGGTGAGTTTCAAATGTTAGAGTAATTTAAAATATATTTTTTGGGTGAAAAAAAGGCTCACATGATTTTATGGGATGCGACACATAGTTTCCCCTACCTATGTTCTATAACCATGTGCCTACTCTAAGGGGGTTCCCAGTTTCTCTTCTTAGGGAAATTGTTTAACAAACTTTGTTCCAACTTTGAGAAACCCCTATATATAAGTTGGGATGGTTTGATGGGACAGGGCCCTCAGTTTGGTAAAATTGTGCGCAAACCATGCACTACCCTCTTTCTTCCCCCTTTATCCAGTTTTCAACAAAACACACCTCATGTTAAAACCCATATGAAATCTAATCAACACTAAGAAAAAGTGTACTTGTAATCAATCCCAGGACATTTCCATAAATGGTTGGGTACCTATTTATTAATTAAGGGTGACTCTCATGAGGGTGTCTACATGAGAAAACCATAAGGTTATTTTGTTCAATTGAATGGAAGCTATGTTATAGAGACTTAATAAATGAATTTATTGCCTTATATAATCATCTATGGAGTGGTATTTTATATTTAATGTTATTATTATTGAATTTAGTTTTAAATAAAATGTGGTTGACAAGTACATATTTATAATTTTTTGAGGTAATAGGTTCACCTTTATAGTAATTTATGAAGATTAATTACATCTTACATGTAATGAACAAGGCATATTACACGAGAAAAACTTATTTATTAAAAAAATCACATAAAAGATCTTGGTTAATCAACTTATGTAATATGCATTGATATATTCAAGATAGATCACATGGAATGATGGGTTTATCAAAAAATGGCCAATATTGTGAAGTTCATTAAGGCATTTAAATTTCAAGTATGTTCCTCCTCTATTTAACTCGTTTTCAAGCATAAAAATTTTAGCTTTTAACAGCATCCTAGGATCCAATTTGTTCTTAATGTGATAGAGAATATTCTCTATGCATTTTTAGTTTGAACCCTTATATATGATCATGTTTGTAAGTTACCATATATCTCTTATATTTTTTCCAATCTTTGAATTTACGTGATTTATCCATGACTGGTTCATTGGATGAAATTAAATAAATTCAAGTGTATTTTATAAGGTAAATAGGATTTCATGATTTTTAAACGGATTTCATATTGTCATAATGTATTTGGATATAACAACATTGATTATATTGAATGTAATTATATCCCAATTTATAATTTATCATATTTATTCATGTTATTGGGTACACTTATAACATAGAATGGAACAAATCATTTTCATATAGATTCTTCTCTATGGAAGATTAATTTTTGGCCTATTATGAAGTAATGTGTCTTGATATATGGACTAGGGACCTAATTATTGGAAATAAGATGGTTTATATTGTCTCTAAAACATTTATGATATTTTATGAAAATCAGATAATATTTTCATTTTCTAAGAAAATCAATTCAAGGAGTGCCTCTGAACCAATTGACATTAGGTATTTGGTTGTGAATGAAATAATCCAAAATTAATCGGTATCTATAAAAACAGTAGACCGAGTTTTATTCTTACAGATCAGATAATGATGTATTCTCCACCAAAAATCATTCATGCTCATGCCCATACCATGGAATTATCAAGATTATTTATTTTAGATTTTGTTTTATCTTTTTTATACTAGATATTTTCATCACATAATGATGGATTCATGGTTATAAATGTCTAATGGTTTATTGATTATATTTAATTTGTGTATTATAATTAATCACTATGTGATAAATATTATATTGGATCACATAGATAAATTTTATGTCATTTACTATTTATTAATGATATTAAGGTATTCTAATAAATTTTATCAGTGGAACCAAATTTTTGACCAAGGAATGAGTCAATGAAGGTTATTTTTAGATATTTATTTCATTTATTTCTTACATTATATGAACATGGTTATTATTAAGGGATGAAAACCTATTGGTAGTGAAATTTTATTATACTATTTACATATATTATCCATCTGGGAGAATGTTATTATTGACGGGTTCTAATTATTTACATGGCATGTGGGATTACATTTTCAATAAATTGATACATGTAAAATAAATTGAAGTGTGTGAATACAAATAACAAAAATCCTGATTTCTAGACCTTCATGGATAGTGTAAAACATATATTTAATATTGGATGATCCCAACAATTTTTATTTTTTATAATTTTTGTTATATTTATTAACAAATTCTATATATTCATCTCTTTCACGAAAAATAGAATTATGGAAATCCAATATCAAATATTCTATTCTTTTTCTAGAGATAAATTCATAATCCTAAAATATAAAAGGAATCCTTCTCCTCATATTGATAGAAGGGGTTAAGACCATGATTAATTACATGGATCTGATCAATTTAGATTAGTTTTTAATTTAAGGGCTTTATTTATGTTCAAAATTATATACACATATTTTATTGGAAATTTTTTTCTGTGGGATCAAATGGAGTTTTCCTATCAAGAATTGCAATTATGATAGGAATGAAATTGTTGGAGATACTCGATGAGAAAATTAATTTTCTCAGTAGAGGATGGTATAAAATGAAATAAACTATGATGAAAAGGTATTTTGGGATCCACATATTTGTATTATGAGGGTATTATGAGAGGAAGATTCACTAACAGAAAGATAGAGGTGATGTTTTAAAGATTCCGTGGAATATAAAAGCAATAAATGCATTACATAAAGGAGGAATATTATGGTTCAAATTTATATAATTAATGGAATTTACTCCCATGATTCATAGACACTCTGGATTAAGCATCTCAATAAATAATACAAGGCATGAATTTCAATGATAAATGACATGTACTTTGGGATGGAGTGCATCATAATGTACTTTTAATACACATCAGTTCTCCATATAGGGCCCAATTTTTTTTCATTTTGTTGAGATGTCATGTAAAATATTTGTGGAGAATTGAATTGTATATTGATTACAAGTTTACCATTCATGTGATTATAAAAACTTTTTTATTATAATTACTTTTTATGTACTTGAAGTAATGAAAAAGACTCCATAAAAATACATGCTTGAGTTTTAAAAAATCCAAACATGACATGAACCTCTATAGAAACACCCTGTATTTTGACTCCACATGAATTGGGTGGTGGCAGTGTAAGAGAAACTATTCTAGTGACCCTAAATGCCATGTACCCTATAAGATCACACCATATACAAGGATGGATTAAATACTATTATGATTATTCCACCTGGTTGATTGTTTTGGATGAATGATTAATGTATTTTGAGTGATTTCCCTTGTAAATACCAATGAAATTTATATCCTAAAAAATATGTTAATATTTTCAAGGAATTTAATTAGATATACTTTCATTTTTTTGTAGAGGTGATGGTTTGTGTGTTCATATTATTAGCGCTGATATGAGGTCAAAAACTCTATTATAATCATATAATCTTTTGGTCCTAGATCCTCCATATATAAATTTTTGTAGCTAACTATAACTTTTTAATGGGGTATCAATCATACAATTAATGAATATGTAACCCTATCAACTAATTTACGCTTCACATGTTGTAGTATGTTACTTATATAGGGGTCAATAACCCTCATGATTGATATAATACCTTCACAGTGGTGTAGGTACCCCATTATTTTTGTTGTTGAGGGATATCGTGGATGATTCTTTAGTGTTCTAGATTGGGTGATATGGATTCAATAGTGTTTTCATTTGGGAAATGTTGTGGGATTTTTACCCATTGGTCCAGGTACCCCCTTTACTGAAATATGTTATGTAGTATGGTGTGGGTCCTTATTCCCAAATGATGAGTTAGCATGAGAGATTAGTGGTTTTCTTATCGTAATAATGAGTTATACAGTTTTCTTAGATCTTAAGATGTATCAAGAAGGTTTATTTCATGACATGAAATATATTTGGGATACTGATTTCAGGATTTATGAAACTTTTATTACCTTGGGTGTTTCTAGAGGTATGAGATATATGATTTCTTATGGATTTGAGTTGTGATGTTTTGAATTATCCTTTTTTCTATTGTTTACTTGAATTTAGATCATATATTATATGATAAGGATTCTCCCTCATGGTTATTTTGTTATATAATGATTTCTCAAAGATATATTGTATTTATTTAACTTTATACATACAGTTATAGTGTTTTAGATGTTATTATATATTAGTGAAGTGTTATTATTATAGGTGGTTAAAGGACAAGACATCCCAAATATGTTCTAAAATTCTTGATGCATGTTACCAGTAATAGGACCATTAGATGTGGTATTGGGACTGTAAAAATGATCTAATAATAGCTGAGTTGAAGTTCTGGTGGGTTGGGACTTTTAAAAATGGTATTATAGTGATTTGTGTCTTAGGAAAGGATTTTAGAGTTATATGATTTACATGGATTGGTTTAGTACTTAGGGAACTTATGTTAAAGGGGTTTTGAGTTTGATCATTATCCAATGGATTCCATTGTAGGTGGATGATATATCCTTTTTTGAAGAACTTGATTACCAATTATTCAACTGAAAAGTATGATCCATCAGTTTTAGGGTATAGGTATGTTGAATCATGCATCATATAGTGGTCAGTAATAATTTTTTCCATGTCCATCATATGTTATCTTAACAAGATATATTGTACTAATAATTAATTCATCACACTAAATAGGGAATGTACTCATAGATATAAAACGCATATTCAATGGAAGGTTTATGATATGTTTTTTATTTTTCTTTGGCCTCTCGTTAATGATTAGTTGAGTGATGAGTCATTAATTCAAGGATCTAATTGAATGGTATATTCTAACAAATAGAAGATGGTAGATTCTACAATCATGTATGCTTCATCTTTATAAGGTTCATGACAATTTCATTTGTGATGGAAGGTTTTATTATAATTTAAGATGGTATATAATTTCTAAAGATAGGTTCCTCTATGGATTTCAAGGCTTGCGTTGTTCATGTAATGTAGAGGATTGGTTGGAGTTCTAGAATCATGCTTCTAATTAGGCTCAAAACTTATCACCCAGATAGTTATTCTTTCTTTTATTATAACCGTTGTAGATTAATTATTAATTATGTGACATTTATCAAAAATCATGATGGAACCACACTATCGTAGGCGGTGTAAGATCATTAGTTTGACAATGATTTGTTCACAGTCATGATTCCATTTTTATTTATTTTAATTTTCTATTTATTTTACATAGCCTTTGAGTTGAGTTTTGTTAAAAATATATATTTTTTACATGGGTTTTTCAAATGATATATTGGGTTTCATAGGAAATATAAATGGGATCCTTAACCCTAAACATTACCCATGTAAAAATGTATTTTTTGTAATACATTATTTTAAGTGTTGGATTACCTTTAAATCTTATTATTTATTCTCCCTTATTTATAGAAAACCTCATTTATCCCTTAATGACATAAATGCATCTTCTTATCCCTATCAACATTTATTCAAGGTATATTTCTCCACCATTATTTAAGAATATCTTAAGTAAGTCATTTCCCCTTCTTTATCTCTTTCCATCCTCCATGTAAATGATGGCCATTATTTTAGTGATTTGTTTTGGATAAATTTTATTTCATTATTGAAATTTTATATTTTTAATCATCAATAAAGGGATTATACATTCCTATTATGAAATTATTAATTCTTATGCACTCTGTTTACACTAATTTTGGATGTTGGATCTATGTATTTCTCAATTAAATATGAGACATGGATGTTTGGTAGGTAGTTAATCCTTGTATACATCTTAAATATACATTATAATAGTTATCAATCATAATTATATATATCCATTTTCATTAAATCTATTTTTATACCAAAGAGGGTTCCTTATTATAAAATGTAGATAAACAAGTTCTATGAACTATATGCCCACTAAATTTTTATTAATATAACCTTGTGAATTTTTATGATTTGATTGAGGTTTAAATTTTTAAATAATTCTTATGATTTATAAAGAATTTTCATTATGTTTTAATCATGTTTTTCATGCTTTAATGAAATGAAAAAAACCTCAATTCATGTAATTCATGCATATAATGTGTCTTAATAAATTATTCTTAAATGTTTTCATGAATAAATTTGAATAGATTTTATAGAATGATTTATTATCATTTATAATTAATTAAAATTATTATTTTATTAGGGTTTATGATGGAATGGAAAATGTTTGGATACTTCTATAGGTAAATAAAGTTGGTATTGAATATTGAATTGTTTTTTTCATTCATTGTTTTAATTTTTTCAGTTGGATTTCAAATGGAATGTTTAATATCCCTTATATAGTTTAAAAGGTAGTGAAATATATTATAACCAATTATAATAATTTTTAGTGTTTTTTATATCATTTTTGTTAATCCCCTAATTGTTTCATAAGTAAATATTTTATTTCTACTGTTTAATGGGATGAACATGGGTCATGGATATCACTATGTTGTTTATGTTATTATCTATTGGGATACTTCTATGAATTTTGTTCTATAGTGAGAGTAATTTATATCCCTTTTATAATATTTATATATTGATAGGTTATATATTGTATTTGTCGACCTCTATTTTTATCATTGGAAACTATGTGTTTCTTGTTAGGAGATCTAGTTATTAGTGGTTTTCTAGTGTATGATAACAATTTGGAAAGTGTCCACAACATTATAAATTACTTTGATTAGAGGATTTTGTCTCTAAGTCAGGATATAAAGGAAAAAATATAGTCTTCTCTAGTAAGTCCACCAAGCCTACCAATTAGATGAGTTTCATTACCATGTATTCCGAGATCATCTATGGGATCCAAGATTTCCTATGATAATGTTAATTATGTTTATTAGTTTTTCTTATCTTTATGATGTTTAATGCTACTAATGACTTATCTTTTGTGATTTTAATCAATATATGAATTATGTTTAAGGACAAAAGTTTGTTTATATTTAATTAATGGGTTTTTTAACCTTATGATGATAATAATAAAATTATCATTAATGTTTCCAATTTAATTAATAAATATCAAAAAGTGTTGAGTATTTATAATGTATAAGTATCCTTAAAAAAATTCATATATAGGAATATCCACGGACCATTATAGATGTAGAATTCCTACTAATGGTTCATTGCTCATAATATCTCATATAATAGATTACCAAAAGTGAACTTCATGGCAGAAAGTCTCATCCACATATTATTACACACACCGAATTGTAAACTACTATGTATTCCATCGTAGAATATTATCTTCAATGTTTGTAAATTTTAAATATATCATTATATAATATCAATTTTCACATCCTATAGGTGAATTGTTGTGAACGATCAATCTATTTGGTACCTGAGAGAATTATCACATTAATGAAATACATAAGAGTAATAAATATATGAAAATATATTTATTAATATTGTATACATGGAATCTATAGGTAATCGAAAGCATGAAGTATTTGGTTAACGAGAACCATATATAATATAATGCCACTTGAACTAGAGATAAGTATTAATTATTTAATTTTCCATCCCTACATGATGAAAAATATTTTTCTAATCTATAACTACAGTTGTTGAGCCCACCACATTCTTGTGGTTGTTCTATTTACGTTTATTTTATCTCTCTAATAAAATACATCAAGGGTTTTTCCCCTTAGTATATATGTTTGGTTTTCACCTCATACAACTTAAATTTTGGATTATATCATAGTAAATGTTTTTCATTGAATTGATAACACTATTCTATTTTATTAAATCCAAAAGTGGAAGAAACCACTACAAAACCTTTTTTTATATTGAATTAGAAGGCGAAACATACTCGATTATTACCAATACGGTAACCTAGGGATATAATAAGTTTATATATCATTTTAGCATAGGATTTCTATGATCTTTGATAAATATAGAACTATGGGAAAATTGTTTTATACCTCCTTGAACAAATGATTTAACATTTCCCCTCTTACAAATAACTCTTTCAATTCAACTTTCGGAAGCAGTATTGGAATGTACTAGCTACATGTTTGTGTTATTTTTCTTTTTTATTTTATATTTTCCCAGAATAAAACATGTATATGAAATATAAAACATCAATACATATCATTTCATATTATATTGATCCCTAGAAATTAATCTTAATAGATAATATTTATAAAATTAATCTCCTCTTATTCCTATGCATGCTATCTAACAGATTTTTAATAGAATGTGACATTGGAAAAAGTTTGGTCTCATATTATTGCATATGTATTTTTAATACATGGTCAACATATGTACTATTTCTAAATATAGTAAAGCATACATCTATATCAATAGATATTGTTCCATATAGAATTTTTTTATTTTTAAAGTCATTATTAAATAAATTCATTCTTTTATGCTTGAAAAATAGTTAGACTAAATATCTATTTTAAATAGTTTATCAACATATATGTCTTGAAAATCAATAGAAATCCCAATAACCTCTTGTAGTCACATGGAACTCATTGATTCCAAATGGTTATTTTATGAGCACTATACATTTTTCTATTCCAAAATGGATATCAGAAAACATTATATCTTTTTTTATTTCATTGTAGTCACTGAACCTTTTGTTAATGTTATATAGAAATGGTCCGTAGGATCTCCATCAAGGAAACTGGCATTGAAAAAAAATCCCAATATAATGATCATAGATTGTTTCTATGAAAAGTAGAATCATAATGGATTTTTTTATTACTATTATTATTTATGCCAAATCATAGATCATTTTTATACATAAATTAAACCTTTAAATAATCAATCATTATATATTAGTATTATCTTGTACTATCTATACATAGTTTCTATTAAATACTCTCTATTAGTTTTAAGTCTAGAAACATCTAAAATTCAATGCCCCTAATAATTACAGTGTCGCATCCATTATTGAATTCATACACACTTTTGAATCATGGATTGTTTCCGTTACTAATTATTTATAAGAGCATTCAATATTATAAAATATATTCCACAAATCATTATGAATATAAAACCAAACATTTTCTCACTAAGCAAAGCGGTGTCTTTGTTTGTATGCCCACTCATATGAATCTAGAACATAGACTTAATAGAAATATATCTAACTTCATCTATATCAGAGATTTTTGTTTCCCTCATATAAGTATAGAATATTTTAACTATTATATTTTTACATTAGGTATGTTATTATCTTGAATGTTATAATATAATTAATAGAGATTCATTTGGTTTTTCAATAATATTAATTTATATATAAATAAATCTTTTAATAAGTGATTTTCAATAATTAATATCAGTTTTACCAAATGAATTCTTTATTATATTTAAATTGATATGATATACATGAGAATTTAATGTTATCACAGGGTTAGTTATTATAATTATATTTTAATTACATTACCTGGAAGAAATTATAGAAGGTCTAAAATATAATTTATTCCATTCATGCTATTTTAATAACATTTGAACATTGATGTATAAGATGATGTGGGTTTGGGATTACTATTTGTAATACCCCATGTCCTTATAGTTTATATTATAAAAGTATTTTTCTGATAATTTTAAATTGTTTATATTTTTTATTTTTGGATTTTTTTTCTTATGAACAATGTTTGGGGTGAATAGTTTTGGAATAACAACGAGTGTACCCTTGAAAGGGGGAAGATTACTGTTATTATTTTTACATTCATGGTTTGACCTGTTTGGGTAGCACATTATTGTGGTAGATAATAGTAATAATTATGTGACTATTTATTTCCTTGAGTTTCCAAGTGCATGTCTTGACTATAGTCAAGTAAATTGGGAGACAAGTTTTTGATATTGATATGTGTTTGGGTGGTTCAATTTGGTATTGTTTTTATATGCGTCGATAATATGATATTGTTTCCTAGGATAGATTATATAGGGGTCTTTTGCATTGGTGGTACTAACTGTATGGTTGGTTCATGATTTACGAAATTGTGCGGCCTAATCATGCGAGTTACATATATTCACATGAAAGTGTAGTTAAAAAAAGGGACCATGAGATTTTAAGAGCACCAAGGTCTTCTTTCCCTTACCCTCCTATTCACCCAATCAATGAATATATCCAAGGAGGCTCCTCCCTCCATTACCTTTGATTTTTCTGCATCCCAAGTCTTATTCCTTTTATTTTATATGTTATTATATTTTATTTTCTCTTATTTTCCACATATGTTCCCCCACTCTACCATTTTACCTTCATTTCAGTCACCTGTGAAAACTACAGATACTAGGGTTCATATTTGAGATTTGATATGGGTTATTCATTTAGGTTTTTTTAGGGATTAACGAGGATCTATTAAGGCATGTTGGAGTTCTCTTCATCATATCATATGACTTTCATCTTGGTTTTTAGTAAACTATGGTAGGTGTTTTTATGATTTTAAATAAATTTACAATTCATCGAGTTCTTTATGGTTTAAATGGCCATATTTGATAATTTGAATCCATTTTTGATGGGATGGATTTTTTTAAGGTGCCAAGTGTGGTTTACCACTTATATTGTCAAGTGGTTATTTAAATTCAAATTATTATTAAAAATTTAAAAGATTGGTTTTAAGTAAAAATGTTTCATTTGAGGTTAACTGACCACATTTGGTTCAGGAAATGATATGCGGAGTGTTGTATTATGCTTTTGCAGATTTTTCATTGGAATTCAAGTGGTGGTTTTAAAATTTGAATGGTTAAAAAAAATTAGACAACCATTTTATATATAGTGTGTTATTTTATAACCCATAGAACATGTATTGGTCATGAAATGGATTTGGGATAGATATTTTTGGGTTTTTGTGGTTTTTAATGGAAAATCTATTGATTGTTAAAATGGTTCATCAAAATGTTTTTCAGTTAGATACATTACATGATGGTTTTAATGGATTTATAGTGTTTGTTTCCAAATAATGTCTAAGAGTGGGACATGAAACCATTGAGAAGAAGCTAGGATTTATGAGACTTTTTATAAATTCATGTTGGTAACTTTTGGTGTTTTATAAATGGTGTGGTTGAGTGTGAGAACATATTGAACCCCTTGTTGTATTATAACATCATGGGGGATGGTTTTCAATTTTTATTGTGATTTTTGACCAGAGGGGCTTGGTTTATATTTCATAATTAATAAATAAAATGTGATAGGTGTATTGATTTTGAAGGTGTGGATGTGTGATGTGATTTATTTATTTGATATATTAATGATTTTGATTTCTCAACTCATTTTTATATTATACATTGGAGTCCTTATAGAGACTTTTTTTCCTTTTTGAGTTTGAAATATTTTAATAAAGAATTTCATAGCCAAGTTATGAGACGAAATTCAATTCTGAGGTTCGGTTGGACTAGAATTAATTTTTTAAAAAAATGTTAAATATAATTTTTATAACTCGAACATATTTTATAAAAAAACTGAAAAATATATTGAAAAGAGTCTAAAATTAGAAATTTGAGGCCATGCTTGAATCTGGAGTGTGGGGTAACCCTATGTGTCTACTTTTATTGGTCGATGTCATATGTTTAGATGTGGAAGTATTTGGAAGGAGAATTTAAATTAAAATAAATGATTAATACATTTATTTTAATTTAAATAAACTAAGTATAATCCTATTTAAAAATCCTAAGAAGCCCTAACTCGGGATTACTCTCCCTTGTTGGTTTGAGGACTTCTCCCAGGCATTTCAGAGGAAATTCGAAGGGTTCTCTTGAAGAATCGAATCCAGATTCATAAGGTATGTGATCATTCTTGATCGGTTTCTTAGATCTACTTAGATCTAATTCTCCTCTTCTGTGTTTTTCTTAGATATATTCCCGTTATGGGTATATCTAAGGCTGTGGATTCCAAATATGAAAAGATTTGGTCTTGGCTGTCTTAGGACAAGATATCTAAGGAGGTTTTTGGGAGAATAGGCTCGGTTTGGTTGGCTTTCTTCTTTTATTGGTTAGTTTCGCCTATATTTTTGAACTATGTGGCTTCACTCTCGATTCCTCTTTCTTAGAACATGAATTCTTAGTTCAAATTGATTTAATTTCATGGTTTTGATTGTGAAATTTTGGTGCAAAGGATGTTATAAATCATCATTAGTGTTGATTTATGGGTTTTGATGAAATTACGGAAATCGAATGAATGGTTTGTGCAATGTATTTTGGTTCCTTGATTTTAAAATTTTCATTTTAACATATGGATTTTATGGATTTGGAAAATGGTTTGGTTTGTCCATATAGTTTATATTATAACAATATTTTTCTAATAATTATAAATTGTAGATATTATTTATTTTTGGATTTTTTTCTTATGCACAATGTTTGGGGTGAATAGTTTTGGAATAACCATGAGTGTCCCCTTGCATGGGGTAAGATTACTGTTATCTTTTACATAAATGGTTTGACCTATTTGGGTAGCACATGTTTGTGGTAGATCATAGTAATAATCATGTGACTATTAATTTCCTGGAGTTTCCTAGTGCATGGATTGAATATAGTCAAGTAAATTGGGATACAACTTTGGGATTTGGATATGTTTTTGGGTGGTTCAACTTGTTATGGTTTTTATATGCTTTGATAATATGTTATTGTTTCCTAGGATAGATTTTATAGGGGTCTTTTGCATAATTAGTACAAATTGTATGGTTGGTACATGATTTACTAAATTGTGCGGCCTAATCATGTGAGTTACATAGATTCACATGAAATTGTAATTAAAAAAGGGACCTTATGATTTTAAGAGCACCAAGGTATTCTTTTCTTTACCTTCCCTTTCACCCAATCAAGGAATGTATCCATGGAGGCTCCTCCCTCCATTACCATTGATTTTTTGGCATCCCAAGTCTTATTACTTTTATTTTTTATGTTATTATATTATATTTTCTTTTATTTTCCGCATATGTTCCCCCACTCTACCATTTTACCTTCATTTCCCTCTCCTGTGAACACTACAAATACTAGAGGGAATATTTGAGATTTGATATGGGTTATTCATTTAGGTTCTTTTGTTTGGGGATTAACGAGGATCTTTTAAGGCATGATGGAGTTATCTTCATCATATTATATGACTTTCATCTAGTTTTTTAGTAAAATATGGTGGGTGTTTTTGTGATTTTTTATAAATTTACAATTCACTGAGTTCTTTCTGGTTTAAATGGCCATATTTGATAAATTGAATCGATTTTTGATGGGATGGACTTTTTCTAAGGTGTCAAGTGTGGTTTTCCACTTATTGTTTCAAGTGGTTATTGAAATTCAAATTATTATTAAAAAATTTAATGATTGGTTTTAAATAAAAATATATCATTTGAGGCAATCTGACCACATTTTGTTCAGGAAATGATATGGGGACTGTTGTATTATGCTTTTGCAGATTTTTCGTTGGAATTGTAGTTATGTTTTTAAAATTTTAATGTTTTTTAAAAAATAGACAACCATTTTATATATAGTTTGTTATTTTATAACCCATGGAACATGTTTTGGTCATAAAATAGATTTGGGATAGGTATTTTTTGTTTGTTTGGGTTTTTAATGGGAAATGCATCGATTCTTGAAATGGTTCATTCAAATGGTTTTCAGTAAGATACATTGGATCATGTTTTTAATGGATTTATAGCGGTTGTTTCCAAATAATTTCTAAGAGTAGGACATGAAACCATTGAGAAGAATCTATGATTAATGAGTCTTTTGATAAATGCATGTTGGGATCTTTTGGTGTTTTATAAATGGTGTCGGTGAGTGTGAGACCATATTTAACCCCATGTTGTATTATAACACCATGGGGGTTATTTTGAATTTTTATTGTTATTTTTGACCTGAGGGGCTTGGTTTGTATTTAATATTTTGTAAATAAATTGTGAGAGGTGTATTTATTGTGATGGTGTGGATGTGAGATGTAATTTATTTATTTGATATTTTAATGATTGTGATTTATCAATTCCATTTTATATTATTCATGGGAGTCCTTATAGATACTTTTTTTCCTTTTTGAGTTTGAAATATATTAATAAAGAATTTCCTAGCCAGGTACAGAGAAGAAATGAAATTCTGAGGTTCGATTGGCCTGGAATTAATTTTTTTTTTAAAATATTAAATATAAATTTTATCACACAAACATAGATTATAAAAAAATGAAATATTGATTTAAAAGTGTCTAAAATTAGAATGTTGTGGCCATGATTGAATTTGGAGTGTGGGGTAACCCTATGTGTCTCTTAATGTTGATCGATGTAAGATGTTTAGATGTGGCAGTCTTTGAAAGGTGAATTTAAATTAAAATAATTGATTAATATATTTATTTTAATTTAAATAAACTAAGTATAATCCTATATAATTATGTAATTATGAAATTTCAACATGTTTGTTTGACATAACCCTTTGAGTTTTTTCAGAGGATCTATGATGACCTTTTTTGGAAGAATGAGACTGGATGATGACTAGTGATTAGATCAAGTTAATTGATAGGTAGCAGATGTAGTGGATCATCTGCATCAATGAAAAATGTGTTATTCACTAATGATTGTTCCAATCATGAGGTATGACTCACATAATATAGTTTTTCTCCCATTTTTAACGAATAATTGAAGCCTGGATTAAAATCAACATCTTATTCTACATGTTCTAACCCATCACATGGGACCCATTTATGAATAATTTGTTTATTCTATTGTTATATTTCAATGACATGATCATACCCTAGATTCCCCATATTGTTATCGTTGGATGGGAATGATTGGAAAATGACATTTTTCTCCCATGTATGGTTTATTTCCCCAAAGGATATTCATGTTCTTCATCGTTGGCCTATGGGGCCTCACTTCGACAATTGGGTCATGGCTGAGAACAATCAGACACTCAAATTGGATGATTATGGAAAAAAGTTTATGGATTGTGATTTTTTGATGGATCAAGCTATTTCATGGGATGTTGGTGAATACATTGTGTATTAGGGATAAATTGAGGAATCAGTAGGTCCCATATTGTAGTACCCACGGTTTTTGGTATATAACCCTTACTTGATGCTTTTATGGTTGTAAATTTGAAGGGTGACGTTTGGGAGAGTCGGGTGATCCTGGAAAGAAGTTTGAAGTAAAGGGGAAGGGGCATGGTTAGGATACTGTTAGTCTAAATTGTGCGGCCAACCCGTGCGTGGATGACTGGGGAGGCATTGGTTTTCGCATGGTCGGTGCATGGTTTCTCTAACCATGTGTACAAACTCTACGTGAAGGATGGCTGAGGCAGAAGCTAACGCACAGTTAGAACACTGTTTGTCAAACCGTGCGGACTAACCGTGCGGTCACTTATTGTTAAATCCTAAATTTCTGGATCTAACTCGTTTTGCCTTTAATTTCCATTTTTAAACCTCCTAAGCAGCCATAACTCGGTATTACTCTCCCTTGAAGGCTGGAGGACTTCTCCCACGCATTCCGGAGGCGATTTGAAGGGTCCATATGGAGAATCGAAGTCGAATTCTTAAGGTATGTGATCATTCTTGATCGGTTTCTTAGATTTACATAGATCTACTTCTTCTCTTCTATCTTTTTCTTAGATCTATGCCCATTATGGGTATATCTAAGGGTGTAGATGCCAAATATGACAATATTAGGTCTTGGTTGTGTTAGGAGAAGATATCTAAGGGGGGTTTTGGTGAATCATCTCGGTTTTGTTGGCGTTCTTCGTCTGTTGGTTGGTTTCGCCTTAATTGTTGTGGTAGGTGGCTTCACTCTCGATTCCTATTTCTTAGAACTTGATGTCTTAGTTCAAATTGATTTATATTTTTGGTTTTGATTATCAAAATTTGGTGCAAATCATGTTATAAATCATCTTTAGGGTTGATTTATGGGTTTTGATGAAATTGCGGAAATCAAATGAATGGTTTGTGCCATGTATTTTGGTTCCTTGATATTAAATTGGTGATTTTGAAATATTGATTTGCTGGATTTGGAAAATGGTTTGGGGAAAAAGGATTTCAATAAAAGTGTTGTTTTATTGATATTTTTTTGGCATGGTTGAAATGGTGTGGCTTTTAGGCATACTTAGTGAGTGTGTTCATATTTCATTTTCGAGGCATGGTGGAAATATGACCTTGTTCTCGGTGCCAAAAGTGTAATGGAACATGGGGAATAATTACCTTGTGACGACTTGGTAGATCAATGAGAGACCGCTCATGAGTATGGAAGTGTCATAATGATTCATTCATTGGTGATGATGTGGTTATGTGGAATGGAATGGTTATGCCAATGTGGAAATGTGGTTTTGATTTGGAAAATTGGTTTGGTTGTTTTTCATGGAAAATATGGTTTTGGTTGGAAGATTGGGTTGGTTGAAAATGGTGTATATTTGGAACATGTGATATTGTGAACCGTTTTGGAATTAGTTTATATAAATTGTTTTATATAAATGTACTAGCATGTTTTATCCTAGAGGCATGGGGTGGGAAGTAATCGGGGAAGACCTACTGAATTTCATTACTCACCCCATGCTTTGGCACGATGGTGATTTTCCAGATGTCATATACCGGGATTTTTGCAAATTTAAAGGGTCACATGTTTATATCACTACCTTGTGATGCTTCGAGAATAGGTTTGGGTTGTGTTCTCATGCAAGAAGACCATGTTGTTGCTTATGGTTCAAGGAAGTTGAGTGTGCATGAGAATAATTACCCAACACATGATTTGGAGTAAGATGCACTCATCCATCCTTTGAAATCATGGAGACACTATCTCTTTGGTGAGAAATTTAATGTGTTTACGGATCACAACATCTTAAAACACATTTTTTCATAGCGTGATTTGAATCTGAGGAAGTGGAGATGGATGGAGTATCTTCCAATGTTTGACATCGACTTTATGTATACACTGATTAATGGAAATTCAGAGGCCAATTCATTAAGCATGAAGTCGTATGCTCAGTTAGAAAAGGAAGCTTCATATAAATGGTAGTTGATGTCGGTCTTAGCCGATATGCATGTGGAATGTGAAGACCGAGGTGATGTTTCTATTTTCTTTATAGCTACACTTGTTCCTGATTTGGTGGAGATAATAAAGGAGGCACAGGAAACCGATGTAGACTGTGTTGAAATGAGTTTAAAACTCAATGGTGGGGAGACCATTGAGGGATGGAAGCTGGATGAGAGTTCAGTTATATAGTTTCGTGATCGAATGGTTATACCATTAACTGCCTAGGAACAACTCATTTATGTTTACCACCATTCGAGATGGGCTGCACATCCAGGTACACAAAAGATGTATAAGGTGTTGAAGATGTAGTTTTGGTGGAGCGGCATGAAAAGGAAGGTGTCCAAGTTCGTCTCGCGATGCATAAATTGCCAGCAGGTTAAAGCAGAGCATTAGAGACCAGGTGGTATGATACAATCTTTACCTATCCTAGTGTGGAAATGGGTGAAGATATCAATGGATTTTGTTACAGGTATTCCAAGAACGGTCTAGAAACACGATGCCATCTGGGTGATAGTGGATCATCTGACCAAGTCGACCCATTTCATCCTCATTCATGAAACTCATACAGTGGAAGATCTTTCAAAAATCTATATCTGGGAAGTGTTAAAGAGACATGGTGTACCAGTGTATGTCATCTCATATAGAGATCTGAGGTTCACATCTCGTTTCTAGAAATCCTTAAAACAATCCCTGGGAACTCAGTTGAATATGAGTATGGTGTATCATCCTCAAAGGGATGGACAACCTAAAAGGACAATACAGACGTTGGAAGACATGTTTCGGTCTTGTCTAATGGATTTTGGTGGCTCATGGGTGGAGCATATACCCTTAGTGGAGTTCTCATACAATAACTGGTATCAATCTTTGATATGCATGGCTCCGTTTGAAGCATTATATGGGCGTCTGTGTTGTTCTCTACTATGCTAGGTGCAAATAGGTGAAACATCACTAGTTGGCTGAGCTTGGTCCAAGAAACAATGGAGGAGATTTAGTTGATTAGAAAGAGGATGGAGATGGATCAAAGTCATCAAAAATCTTATGTAGACCACCATCACAGATCGTTGGCGTTCGTTGTGGGTGATCATGTCTACTTGAGGATCTCTACAAGACTTGGACATCGTAGTTTTGGGAAGCATGGAAAATTATCTCCTCTATATATAGGCCCTTTTGTGATATTGTAACGTGTTGGCGAGGTGGTGTATCGGTTGGCATTACCACCATGGTTCATTGTAGTGCATAATGTTTTCCATGTATCTCAGTTGAAGAAGAATCAGCCCGATCCTGACCATGTGATCAGATGGGATCACGTTGACCTAGAGCCAGATGCTTCGTTGGTACACATCCTGGTGGATATTGTGCATAGATAGGATTCAGTATTGCTTGGAAAAAGGATTTTCCTAGTGCAGGTTTTGTGGAAACATGATCAGATCTAGGAAGAGACTTGGGAACGCGAGAAATAAATGAAAGAGCAGTGTACAGAACTCATTCAAACAAACATTGGTTTTCTACTTTCTGGGGACGGAAAGGCCAATGGTGGGGAGAATTTAGTACCCCCGGTTTCTTGTATGTAACCCATACTTGATGATTTTCTTGTTGTAAAAGTTAATGGTGACGTTTGGGAGAGCCAAGGGATCATGTATTAATGTTTGATATAAAGGGGAAGCCACCCAGTTAGCACACAGTTAGTCTAAACCTAGTGGGAAAACCGTGCATGGATGACTGGGGAGGTGATGGCTTCTGCATGGTCGGTGCATGGTTTGTGTAACTGTGCGGCCAAACTGTGCATGAAGGATGGCCGAGGTAGAATCTAACGCAATGATAGCGCACGGTTTGTCAAACTGTGCGGACAAACCGTGCGGTCACTTAAAGTTAGATACTAAAATTGTGTATCTAACTCGTTTTGCCTTTAATTTCCCTGTTTAAACCTCCTAAGAGGCCCTATATCGGTAGTACTCACCCTCGAAGGTTGGATGACTTCTCCCAGGAGTTCCGGAGGCGATTAGAAGGGTTTTCATGGCGAATCGAAGTCGGATTCTTAAGGTATGTGACCATTCTTGATTAGTTTCTTAGATTGAGTTAGATCTAATTCTCCACTTCTCACTTTTTATTAGATCTATGCCCGTTATGGGTAGATCTAATGGTGTGTATGAAAAATATGACACGATTTGTTCTTGGTTGTGTTAGGAGAAGAGGACTAAGGAGGGTTTTTGTTGAATCGGCTCGGTTTTGTTGGTGTTCTTCATCCGTTGGTTGGTTTCTCATATATTGTTGAGGTAGGTGGCTTCACTCATGATTACTATTTCTTGGAACATGAAGTCTTAGTTCAAATTGATTTAATTTCATGGTTTTGATTTTGAAATTTTGGTGCAAAGCATGTTATAAATCTTCTTTAGTGTTGATATATGGGTTTTGATGAAATTAAGGAAATCAAATGAATGGATTGTGCAAAGTATTTTGGTTCCTTGATTTTAAAATGGTCATTTTAAAATATGGATTTTCTGGATTTGTAAAATGGTTTAGGGAAAAAGGTTTTCAATAAAAGTGTTGTTTTATTGAAATGGTTTTGGAATGTTTGAAATGGTGTTGTTTTTTGGCATACATGGTATGTGTGATCACATTGCAGTTATAATGCTTGTTTGAAATATGGCCAAGTGATCGGTTCCAAATGTGTAAAGATATATGGGGAATAATTACCTTGTGACGACTATGTAGATTGATGAGAGACCACTCATGAGTATGGAACTTTCATAATGATTCATTCTTGGGTAATGATGTGGTTATGTGGAATGGAATTTTTATTCCAAAGTGGAAATGTGGTTTTGATTTGGAAACTTGGTTTGGTTTTTTTTCTTGGAATACATGTTTTTGGTTGGAAGATTGGGTTTGTTGAAAAATGGTTTTTATTTGGGACTTGCGATATTGTGGATCATTTTGGAATTTTTTTATACAAAACGTTTTATATAAATGTTCTAACATGCTTTATCCTAGAGGCATGGGTTGGGAAGTCATCGGGGAAACATACCGAGTTTCATTACTCACCCCCTGCTTTGGCACGATGGTGCTTTTTCAGATTTCATCTACTGGGATATTGGAAAAGGTAAAGTTTTACATGTTTATAGCACTACTTTGTGATGCTTGGGTTGGTTCGTGATGTTGGAGGATGGAGCTTGTGGAGCCTTGGAGTCTTCGTTGTCGTTGAGTCTTTCTGGTTGTGTTTCTGCTGTTTACTCATATATTTTTTGGTTTCCATGGTTTCACTTTGTTTTGATTATTATAAAATATATGGCTGAATTATCTTGGGTTTAAATCATGTATCATATAGTGGTTTCTTGTAGATGTTTATTTAGTTTTCATGGTTTGATGGTTGTATTCATTTTAATGGTATATCATCCCCCATGTATATTGAAACCCTTCAGCATTTATTGCCAGTGTTTGGTGCCTTGGGGATGTCACATAACGCCTAGTAATAACTCGTTGAGCTCTCAAGTCAATGAGAATTCACGGGTCATTACCCGTATGCCATGGGTGGTATGAGCGATTTGTGTAGAAGGACCTAATTATAATTTCAGGCCAATGTATGGCCATAATCATTGTCCATAGGTGATTACTAATGGTTTTTGGTAGTCAATGGGTGTATTTAGCTGTATTAGAGCGTGATATGGAAGCTTTGTTAGGATCCAGACTTTATGAAAAAATCTAACACACATGGTATGTACTGTGATGAAGACACACTGTGTATTATTGTTTTCAGTGGCTTATAGGGTTTCATGTTAGAGTTGAATATCACAGAATATGTGGAGGGACCACACACTTTGTGACCCATAATAGATTGAACCAGTGTGTATATACGGTACATACCCTAGAGCCTATTTGGCCCTATATATATTGTGTGGTGGATAATATACCACATACTTTTTTGAGTAAATTAGCATGGGAATACGACACACACAATGAACTAGAATGACCCTAAATCATCATGTACTATCACATGACAAATGTACACATGCTTCTGTTTGTCTTATTCAGACAAAAACAAGATCATCGACGTAGGCCCTCGCTGGCTGACACACATTATCTGTTACAGTTACATACCATGTAGTACTAAATGGAAAAATTTATGTTTCAGTGAGAACAAAGACAGGGAGTGGAGCAGGGAGTCAAGCCATGAGGACCCCTTACATGTCGTGTACTTATTTATAATCTTTTATATTTCATATATCCTTCACTATGTCTTTGATAATTTATTCTATGAGTATTGTATCCTTATTTTTAATCTATATAGAGCATGATGGTGTCCTTCAATGTGATTTTTTAGATACTCTGTGAGACGCTCCAAGCATGATTCATATTTACGTGGTAGTTAGAGATGTAAGAGATCATGTAAGATCATCCGAGAGAGGGAAGGGTTGAAAACCATCATATACCATATTGATTTGTACCCCCATATTTACTATAGTGGTTAGACAATATACCCACTTAGTGGTACCCTACATAGTTAATTGGTTGTGGTCCCTCTACCTACTCGGGAGTACCCACCTTAAACACTAGAGCATGGGTCATATCTCTATCTACTGAGTGGAATCCCCATTACAGACTAGGGAATATTCCTTTTACCAACTATGTGTTACCCTATTATAGAATAGGGAGTTCTTACTCTACCTATAGAGTGGTCCCCCCATTATGTTCTAGGGTGTGGGGCCTCTATCTATCTTTTGAGTGGTACCCCCTTATAGACTAAGGCATTAGTTCCCCCTGACTAACTAGGAAATGGGTCCTTTACCAACTTAGTGGTACTCAATGAAATACTAGCGTGTGAATCCACTACATGGATACATCTTCAGAGTGGCATGGGAGATGATGGGCATCAAATATGGAACTTTGGAATTATAGGTAGTCTAATTGTACTAGGATGAGAGATCTAAGATAGAGAACCCATTTTATTCCGATATGGGATTCTTATACGACCATATATTTATACATATGTGTCATTGGGGTATTTTCCTATTACATTAGGATGATATGACTACTTATATCATGTATTCTATTTATACCTCTTCCGTTTTTGGAGAGGAATACTAGGTATGTATATACTGACCCCTGCCTGAGATTTTAACACATCTATCATGTATTATGAGAACAGAAGACATATAGACGGTGGAATTGGTTGATCGTAGGGATATATGGATGAATTTGACAGTGTTTGGGGGGTCAGTCTTGGAGATCTAGAGCCAGGTTCAGTTTGATTAATTTATATTTCTATTATTGTCATGATCAGATATCTGTTATGAATGGGAATTTATTTTTCAACATTACTTATTAGATTATGATTTAATAATATTTTCTATTCTATAGTGGTTATTATATTAATGTTTTTTAAACTTTATGTTACATTATTTTATTTTTATTCCTTGGCACTTCTTAATAGTGATATTTGGGTGCATTCTTATAGGTATAATAGTAAAAATCATTACATATATGGTATTCCTTCACGATGAATGTGTCCATCCCTTGACCTAGAGAGGTGGGTTTGGGATAGTAGTGGATCTCCCTTATGATAGATAGGTGGACCCTTGTGGCTCATGTAATGACTGATTTGTATCAGAGGTAGTTAAACCTCAGGATGTGGTTTGGAGTTTTTCCACTTATAAGGTTCTGCTGGGAACTAAGGGAAATGATAGTAATGTGTCTCGAGTAAGTCCTTCAAACAAGGGAACCAAATTTTTGTTCAATGGAAAAAATAACTCTACACTAGGACTCTAAATAGTTACATGTATAATCGACATACCGAGACAATGGATGGAGGGAACATTAGTACATGAATCAGGTAAGATTGTGTCCTTTGAAATTTTTTTCATGATTCATCTATCGATATATATATATATATATTCAATTATTTTGGTATGCCTTGTCTGATATAAGATGTATTATTATTGAAAACCAATATGGTTTTTACTGTAGAGTCAATAATAAGACCTGATGAGTGAAGAGGCGTCCATAAAGTGGGGTTATTCATGAGGTGATCCTTCCTATGTATGACCAGAAGGTGGCGCTTTCTCTTGTTGATATGTTCTTAGACCCACCTTCAGTGGTTCATGTGGATGTATAATGTCCGTCATGTTTTTGGATGGATTTTTTTCTATATTCCAATGATGTGTACAGTTTATGAATTCATCCTGAGCTTCTAAGGAAGGGAATTCCTAGCATATAGGGACAAGAAGACCTACTGATAGTCTGTTTATGACACAGGTCTCATCACAAGATGTATCATTATTCAAAATGACCATAGAGACAACATATTCCTCCTTGTCATGATCGTTAACAAGCTTGATATGTGTATTGATATAAAATGTGGGATTATCCAACCAATCTTGATGCAGTCCTAGGGACAATTAGGGAACCACCTATGCAAATGTAGGTTCTGGAGAAAGGAGGATTGTTGGGTTGCAGACGAGATGGAGGAGTTGGGGGAGCAGTAAGAGGTGGATAACCCATTGGTTTGATGTTATAACCACCACCCCCATGTGAAGCTATACATTCTTGGGAAGCTGGTGGTTAGAATCTTGAGCATTTTTGGTTCCTTACCTAGAGGCTTCATGTGTGTTTTTAGGTATGATATTTGTTCATTCGACATTTGTTATATTACTATTACATATATGTACAAGATACTATTTTACATCTATTATTCATGTATTTTATAGGGATACATGGGGTGTCGAAAAATACCTATTTTGGTGATGTTTGATGTGAATTTTGACATGAAATTATGAAATTAAATTCCACCATTGAGATTAATTTTGGGGACACAATACGAAATATGTACTATCAAGTTAGTGATACCGAAAAAGGATAGTGTCAAGGTTTGTAGGATGACTTCCAAATACATTTGTGTTTGACATTTTTGTGATAAGGCATTGAAGAATGCCATATTTGCGGTAAAAAAATGGAAGGTGAAAGTATGAGTTCCAAAAAATAGGATAATACTGAGTAGTTGAGTTCGGTTCGAGGTACGAAATGTGTCATAACTTCCCCAGTTGTATTTTTCACTCAAATTCATGTATCTCTTTATCTCTGAGTTTAATCCTTCTCCAAGATGTATTGATAATAGTGGAGTAATTTTATCAAACCTTGTGTTTGAGGATTCGACATGGAGGATCATTGATCACACGGTTCTACCAATATCATGACCAAACACTCAAATGATAGAGATCATCTTATGGGTTATCTTCATAGTGACAATGAAACTCTATGATTTTTTTCCTTAGTTTGGATTATTTCCCTATCAACCATGAATGTTCTTTTTCATCCAGGGAGTATAGAAATATTATCAACTCATTAGACTGATGTTTTCCTCCTTTGATAAAGAGTTATGATAGGTAGAGTAAGAATAGCTCATGTCCTGGAGGTTACAATAAACTTCTTCTCTATTTTATAGTAATACCTATAGAGATGTTGATGTTATGAGCTTTTTAAGATGTGGAAGTAGAGTATGATGACATATTTCCTAGTTATAAGTTTGTTTTATATCCACACCCAAATTTTAGATTATTCAAGGACTAGTACATGGTATTTTCCTATATTTTTTCAATATCATATCAGATTCCACTAGTCGAGATTCATAATATGAAGGTGATGTCAAAAGTAAATAGAGAAGGGTTTTATGACACCCAATGTGTCCCCATGGAAAGAACTGGTTTCATTCATGGAAGTGGGGTACGAGATCTTTAGAATTTGTGTTGATAATCCTAGATAAAACGCATCATTATAAGGAAAATGTACCCTTTTTTGAGGAATGATGACCACTTTGACACGGTGTGAGGCTTGAGATGATACTTGAAGATATATCACAGGTCCTACTATCACTAGATGAAAGTTCCCAATGATGATATTAAAATGATGGGATTTTGATGTATCTATGGAAAATATGATTTTTCAGTGATATATTTAGAATTAATGAATTCCACCTTTGATTTTATGGAATTTATGAATTAGTTATTCCATCCAGACATGGAAAATTTTTTTGGTATTCATTTACTACATAATCATCCACTCAGTATTAAAAGATGAGTATTCAAAGAACATGAGGATGGCCTGAGAGTTACTTTGGGATGAATAAGTTTATGTAAATATATTGATGTCACAGTTCTCTTTTTACAAGGTTCACTTTATGTTACATGTCACTTATTATCATGGATTATATGTGGACATGTAAAGGATTGATGTAGTTATTTCTTGGGAGCCACCCAAGAGTGTGACATATCTTTGATGTTTTTGGGGTTTTCGGGGCAATTTAGGATGTTTTTGGTTGGATTAGGTAGGATCGTATCCACTTTTTCCACCTTGGCACATAGAAGGAATCCATTTACATTAACTGAGCTTTGTAAAAGAGATTTTGAGGAGTTGAGGATGAGTTTGATGTGTGATCTTATTTTCAGAATACTGATGTAGGGAGTGTGGTATGTACTGTATTGTTATGCCTCAAGAGATGGGATCATCTTCTTGTGTATATAGAGGTAGGAAATTATCACATTTGATTTTTTGTAATTGAGTAACTTTGAAAAGATCTATTAAAATAATGACATGTGTTGGAAATAATGGTATTCTCTATAAGTATGGGGAGAACTAACTTCTTATAGAGTGATTTTATGTTTACTATGACCATCACAATCTCATATACGTCCTAATGTAGATATAACTAAACCTAATACAAAGGAACTGGTTGGATTTCTTGTCGTAATATTAATTTGAGAGAGTTTATACTCTTTGGATGGTCATCATGGTGGTAGATTCCCGGAGTAAGAAGTCATATTCTATGTTGGTGGAGGAGGCTTCGGAGTAATTGGCCTCCTTACTTATGACCATAGTGGAGAAGAGGGGTTCAATTTATCTTCATTCAATGGTGTTTAATCATTCACATATTCAACATTTGAGAGTTGATCAATTGGGATAAATGGATTTTGAGGTCCTCTATGGCCATATAACCCCAATATGTTCATCATATATATCCCATATTGACGGAATATTATTATCATTTTCCTTGAATAAATGGTGGTTCTATTCATGATGTTATATATAATGATAATAGACTTTAAAACTTCTCATTTTGTTGTATATACTACTTCCATGATGATTTATAGGGACCATCAGTGGAGGTTTTTTGGGTCAGCATTAGTTAGAACATGGACGACTTCATCTCTCGGTGTCATGCACGCCATCAGGTGAAGGATGAGAACATGGTTATCAAAGGTTTGTTATAGCCTCTTGATATTCTAGATAATAAATAGGATAGAATATATATTCTTTTTTATATGGATTCCATGGATTTTGAGATTTCATGATGCCATAATGGTGATAGTTGGATTGCATACCAAATCTGGGAACTTCCATTCCATCAGCGAGTGGAGTTCGATGGAGAGATTGGGGCAGGGGTGCATTATTGCGATGGAAAAACTTTTTTGGGTTCCCTATAATATTACATATTAATGTGATGTATGGTTCATTTCAAAATTGTGTACATGACTGTATGAGGAATTCAAGGCCTATTTTAGGATTACTACTACTTTTCACAATAAGAAGTATGGGAAAACTAGTCACACTATTTAGGTGCTAGAAGATATGATGAGGGGTTTCATATTAGACTTTGGTTGGAAGTAGGAGGATCATCTTCCATCAGTTGAATTTTTTTATTGTAATTACTACCACTCCACCATTGGTGATTCACATTTTTAATCCCTTATATGAGGGACCTTTTAGCTCACCATAATACTGGTCAATGCCAGTGGGTGATGGAACTTGTGTACATGTTTTGTTGTCATGTGATGTTTATAAGGGTGATGATCAATCGGGGCTAGATGTGGGAATGCCATAAAATGATTGGGGTTATTTACTCACCAATGATGAATAACTTCTATATTTTAGAGTTGAGAAGTTTAATCTATCTGGATAGGTTATCTCTAGGGTTTATATAACCATTCATCATCCAGATGTTGTTAGGGTTGGTGAGTTAGTTTAATACATAACGATATGACCATAGTAGTTATTGGTTTATTTCTATTCTCCACATGTAACAAATCATGTGGTTTGTTTACTACTAACTATATATATCAACTTTCATAAGATGGACTGTGAGGGTTTAGTTTCATTTTTCAAGGATCAGGTGGTCGTGATAACTTTCAGAAAATACCCTTTATTTGAAAGTGTTTTCCTTTATTTTATTGGATGTATAAGAAACCATAAGGGGAGCTCCATGTAGTGGGAGTTCTAGATGTTGGATCAGTATCCCCACCTTTCTACATATATAATAATATTCATAGATGAAGCAATTTCAAGAATGGAATAATATAGATATACTCTTTTTTCCATCTAGAAAATTGAAATATATTGTGAAATAATTTTATAAGAACAAATTTAAATGATTTACAATTCAAAGGCCTGGTGATATCAAAATTAATATTATAATTTTTTGAACATAATTTAAATCACAAGAGTTCTGTTTTTTTATGAAAATGAAATATATATGAAATGAAGTTTCAGATCAAAAATATAGGATAATAGTTGAGTATGGATCATGTGCTTTACCCTAGGTACAACATCGGACATTTGGATGAGGAAATCCTTAGAGGGTGCATTTAAACTAATATAAATGAATAATTTGTTTATTTTAATTTCAATTAAATAAATACAATCCTCTAATAATATTCCAATATGATATTTTTAATGGCTTTTTCTCATAACACTATGTGTTATTTGAGGTGAGATTTTATGATCTTAATAGGAGGATCAAGACTAGATGATGATCAGTGACTGAGTTGAGGTGTATCAACAGGCAGTGGACAAAGATGATCATACACATTTTTTGAAAATGAATTCTTCACCAATAATTTATCCAATATTGTGGTCAGAATCAATAATTTTCATATTAATTACATAGTGATTAAATATTTTATTCATGGATTATAATCATATTTGGTTTCTATATTTTCTCACTCATCGCATTATCCACGTTGATGAATAATTTATATATTCCATTGTTATATTTCCATTCCATGATCCCACCATCAATTCCTTGCATTATAATTGATGGATTAGAATTCATGTACAGTGATTTTTATTACCCCAGTTATGGTTATTTTCTCCTATTATATATTATGTTCTTCATAATTGGCCTACGAGACAACAGTTCGACATTTACTGAAATGGATGAGCGTGATTAGAAAGCTAAATTTGTAGAGGATGGATGAAATACTTTTTGGGATAGAAACTATCAAATGGATTGATGTATGGTGTATGATGTGGGTAATCCAACAATGGATTCAGAACATGGTGGTGGGAGTGGAAGGTTCCACCAGACATGGGAAGAGTGAGGGAGTCATTCGGGAGGACTAGATTCTGATATCCATCCAATGATGGGTCGCAATCAATGGTGATAGTTGATTAAAACCATATTCTGATGGTCAAGGGGATGATTTGGTGTTGAGAGAGATAAATATAAAATATTCATAATGATTTGGAATTTCTTGAAAAATCACGATATAAATTGTGCGTACTATGATGCACACATGTCATGTAGAATAGTTTACTATGGAATCTAGTGATTTATGTTGGAGTTAAATGTCATATAAAATGTGATGGTACCACAGTCCTTGTGACCCCAGGTTTTCAGAGATGGATGGTAGAGAGGGTACACTCCCAAGAGCCTTGTGTACCTATAGACCATGTATGGTGGGGCATATACATTATACATCTGGGAGTACATGGGATTGGGAGGAATACCAACACCGAGTGCTGACCTAACATAGACACACGAGGTGTTTCATCAGACACATTGGGTACTAGCACCAGACTAGTGTACATGAACACCGATTTGGATTAAATGGTCATGACCAGGATCACAAGGGCAAAGCCTAGGTGGCCAAGAAATGTTTTTCAGTTTACATACATGTCTTGTTGTACTACATGGTCATCAATATATGTGCTGCTAGGGACAAGGCCTAGAGAAATAGTGGGGACACTCACCATGTGGACCTCTAACACACTGTGTACATATTGAGAATATTCTACATCTCATATCTCTTTTTTCACATAGATTTTACCAAAAGAGTATCCTATCATGGGTGTTTTCCACGTAGAATGTGATGGAAGCATTCTTAGTAACTTTTAAGATATGATTCAAGATGTTTAGTGAGGGAAACTTCTTTATGAAGTGCTCGGTAAGGGGTGTGATAGGGATGGATCATCGGAGAAGTATTGGGGTTGGAAAACCACCTATACCAATTGAGTGGAACCCCCTTACACACTAGGTAATGTGTCTTATATCTACCTAGTGATTGGTATCACCTTTATACTAGGGAGAGTGTCATATACCAACTAAGTGGTACCACCTCATATAGTAGACTATCGTCCACTATATATATACTATGTTTTACCCCCTTACAGACTAGGTAATGGGTCCCTTACCCACTTAGTGGTACCCCCTTACAGACTATGGTATGGGTCCTCTACTAACTGAGTGGTATCCCCATTACACACAAATTCTTGGGTCCTCTTCCTATCAACTAGAAGTACCCCCTCACAGACAATGACATGGGTCCTCTATCCTCTGAGTGGTTTCCCATGACAAACAATAGTGTGGGTCATATACCTATTAAGTGGTACCCCCTAACAAACTATAGTGTAGGTCCTCTACTTGGTTACATCTTCAGATAGATAGATGAGATGTCGAGCTTCAACAATAGACATTTGGAACTATTGGAAGGCTCATCGTACTAGGTTGAGAGCTGTGATATGGTGATACACATTCTTTTATTTTATTGGTTTCTTATATGGGTATATATAAATATATATATATATATATATTTGTTCATTGGTTATTATTTACCTCTTTACTTGTAATGATCTAACTAATTCAATCGTGTCGTATATTTATCCCTCTTATGTTTTCATGGTGCCCTATTTGGTATGTACATAGTCATCCATGCATGGGATTTTCCCACAAGTATCATGTATTATGAAGATGAAGGAAATTTCGAAGGTGGACATGGAGGAACATAAGGATAATTGGTTGTATTTTTTAATATGTGGAATTTGGTCATAGAGATCTCATGTCGGGCTGTCATTGTATTCTTTATTTTCTAGTTATTGTCAGGTTGGGAAATCTAGTCTAGATAGTTATGTATTTTTCTACATTATATTTAAAATTATGTTTTTTAATCCATTGTATTCATAAATGGTTATTACATGAATGTATTTTACTATATTTTTTATAGTATATTACTATTATTCCTATGAACTACTACGTAAAGATAGTCAGGAATGTGCGTATAAGTAAAATAGGTAAAGGCCTCAAATATTAGTTATGCCTTCTCAGATCTTGTCTCCATCCCCTACATTGTAGAGGTTGGATTGGGGTATTTTGAGATCGGCCATACAGCTTCCCAGTGAGAACTAGTTGATTGGTTCATGACAATCCTATTAGTCAATGAATAGTTCGGGACAAGTGAAAGACGTAGTCAAGATTGTGTTATGACTAAGGATGGTGGCCCACTTGATTAATTGAAAAATAATGTTTCCCCAAGGGATATAAGATGAGATATGATTGTTTCATATGGTAGCATTTTAATCCAAAGTGGATTATTTATAGATATATCTATGAGGATACATGGAACAAGAAAAATTATGCAATACTGGCATAGGGGTCATGCCACCTGTTCAGACCATTACAATTGTGTCTTAATAGGTTTCCCATGATGCATTGATATTATTTATAGGATGATTTAGGTTATTATAGTATTGTTCTCTATTCATATCAATTTTCGTCAATTATATTATTGTTCCTATATTTGGTTTGGATTATTTTCCTTCTTTTTTGTGGATATCAGGTTTGATTACTCATGTTTGAGTAATAGTTTTATACACATTCAAATTGTATTTTAAAATATTTTGGAATGTGGATTTAGAAATAAAGGTATTTAGATTTGAAAAATATTTTTTTGAAATGATTTTTAATGTGGATTATAAAGAATTTTTATTTTTTACATTTCTTTTAATAAAATAGGCCTCTTAGATGTTAAAAAGGTGTTAAAAATTCTTTTTTACACTCTACACTTATTTATATGAAAAGGAGTATGGTTTTTAAAAAAGGGGTGGAGTACCAAAAAGATATTTGGAAGTGATTTTTTTCATTTACTCAGAGTGAAGTAATTATTTTTTAATTATTTGTTTATTACTTAATTTTTTTACTTGTGGAATAAAAACCTAATTTAATTTTTTTTTAAACAAGTGTAAAATGGATTGTTTTATTTAATAATATAAAAAATAATCTTGTGCTTACCTAATGGGGTGATTTTACTCACAACCTATATATACCAATCAATATATCAAACTCTAATGGTTCAGTTTTATGTGCCTCATCATGGGTATCCCTTTAGATAAAATACATGCTGTGTCATATGTTTGGTATGGGTGGATGAGTGGGATTGTTGTTCATATAGATATTTTGGGCAAAACCAGTTTTTTGTTTTACCATATTGGTTGTATCTATAATTTATGTTTTGTCTTTATTATTATGAAAAGTTTATTTTTATTATTTTATGTAACTTTTCCTTTATAGGGATGTTATCATATTTATTATTAAGTATCTAATAAATTCCATTTAATTATGCTATTTATTGTAATTTATGGGTTTTATTATTGATATAGACATTTATTAAATGGTGAAATAATTCTCAAAAACTATGTTCTGAGACCCAGGTATAGTTACCATCCTGGGGTGATTAGAATCATGCATCATGTATATCATAAGTTGGGTCAAGTATCTGATGGATGGATGACTCTGGTTGGTCCATTAAATAATAGTATCCAAGTACTAACTATTTATATTTGCAATTTATACGGTTTTTAGGATACTAGGATCATTATTGGGGAAAAGGAGGTGTGTGTGGGAAATTGTGCATCCATAACTTTATCGCATTAAACGGTAGGTTTAAAAGGATTTATCAAGTTTGAGTCCTGATTTTTCAGTATAGATTTTATTTTATTTTATGGATTTTGATAATTTTTTATTATTATTTGTTCTCTTATGATTGTATCCTTGATTTAGTGGGAAATTTGTAGGTTTGTTGGTAGAAGTGGTGGACAAAAAAGGATTAATGATTATCATACATGGTCTGTTAAACCATTTGGTTCCCATAAGTAATGGATTTTCAACTATAATCATTATTGTTTCATGGTTGGAACAATGTTTACCATCAAATGTGACCAAACCATGCACACTATATTTTCTATTTATGATTTATTATATTTCCTCCCCTGCTCATCAGATATATTCCAATAGAGTGTTCCACTGGTGAATTATCTGATAAGGGGGTTTTCTTGTGATTTTATATAAATTAATGTTTATGAATATAGTTTTACCTGATAATGATGATGGTGCGTAGAATTTTGTCACTCGGGGACTTTGTGACATATAATGTACTTTTTTAATGGAAGAGAGGAATTGAATGAGGATGTTTGTTTTTTAAATCATTTTTTAGTGGTCTAGAAGAAATTATTGGGTTTTTTTATTAAAAACCATGTTGTATTTTCCTTTAAAAGTGGATATACGGAAAATGTAATCTGTGAAAAATAATTTATGATTAAAAGGTTGAATTTTAGGAAGGGTTTTATTATTAATTGATATGTTTTAAGAATTAGTTATTGAAAGAATTTTCAAATATGTGATTGAATTTAAAAAGAAATGTTAAAATTAATTTTTGAATAGAAAAAGGGTTTGTTGAATCATGGGTTTTGTGGTATATTATAATGTCTAATAAATATTTTAATGATTCACGACTTTGAAAAGGAGATATAATTTTTTTGTATAAGAGTTTATTCATTCCTTTATAAAAATGGTTCTGTAGTGATTTCATAAAATAATAGGTTAACCCTATATTAAAACTATTTTTGATGCTAGTGGGTTTAGGAAATGGTTTTAAAATTTTGTTAAGGGGTTATTTTTGGAACTTATTTGGTTTCCAGATGAGAATCTAATAGATTTCGGAAAATTATTTTTCTAAAAGACCTATTTAATAGAGGATGTTTTTTTCCTAGATATGGGATTACATGATTTTTTAGTATTGTGAGAAATTAATCTCATATATCATGTTGGTTCCTAAGTTTCTCTGAGAATTTTCTTGAAAGATAATATATTATGGTTTCAAGGAGTTATTATTTGATGGTTTCATCCATTTTTTTGATTTTGACCTTTTTCTCTTTGCTTCACCCAGAAACCAAGTGGATTTAGGGGAGTTAGAGCCACATTTTCACTCTTTTGATTGATGGGTTAGCTCCATTAACACCTTTATAATGTATTGGTCAAGTATGTTTGGAGTTTCCTTCCAAAAGGATCCTTTTGGAATGTGTCTTGGTAGTTAATTTATTGGAATTTTTTCGGGGATTATCATGTGTTGGCCTTGAATAATTATTGTATTTGAGGGACGATTTTTGGTAAATTGAATATTTTATAATTCTCCTCAAATGATTGGTAGTTTATATTCAGAAGATTTTTAATGACCTTATATCCTGGGTGGATGCCTATAGGTTTTGGGGAATTGTGTATTCCTTTATATTTTGGACTTCCTTAATTTTTTGATTCTTGTGTTTTTCTAGTTAATGACTATTTTGAGGAAAATTTATTATTGATATGATTATGAATTACCCTTTAGTCAATAATTGGAAAATTATGATTCATGATTCCTTTCAGTTGTGTGGAACTTGAAACTGATAGCATTGTTTGATAAATCATGGGACCCTATTCAGAGATTGAGGTCATTATTTACCCATAGATTGTAGTGGTATGAGTTTAGTGCCCTGTTCTTTCTCATTGTGGAATGATCAAGGGTTATCCATTGTGAATCCGATGCATGTTAATTTTGTTTGTAGCTTAATCCTTATTGGTATCGAGTCCTTTGTGGTATATTTTCCCTTGGAAGTCGTTCACCTTGGGGGTTAGAATAAGTTATCTAGTAAACATTCTTGTGTGATAACTTGGAGTGATTACATAGAAAGTTATCAAATAATTATTCTCATAATTACTGTGTTCATAAAAGGTATTTTATCCCTTTATTAACACCATTTAGTATATTTTATAATTCTTGGGAGACCGATGTTTGGTCTATTTCCTATTTGGACCTTATACTTTTTATCAAGGTAGAAAATAGTTTATATACATCACTTGATTTTGTGGATTTGATGGGTCATTATGAATTAATCATTGGATTTAATGAGTTTACTCCTTAGATACTCTAATTTTTTCTAGTCATCCTACTCACCTATTTCATGGGGTATGGGTCGTGACTCATTCAGGTTACATTTATGTCAACTATATAATATATCTGGGAATATATTGTCCTGTTAGGGAGATTTTAACACCCCATTTCACTTTATATTTTATTATAATTATATATTTTTGTGTTCATTTTAAAATACATAATGTTTTCGCTTTTGGATTTAATTATATAATTTTTTTTCTTACAGACAGTAAGGGGTGAATGGTTTACGAATTTTCATGAAGGTACACATATGAGGAAAATATTGTGTTGATTTTTAACATGAATGTTTTAAACTATAATAATAGTGTGAATTTGGGGTGGATCATATTATTAACCATGTGACACTTCCATTCATTGAGAATATCGGTCCATGAATTAATTATAGTTTGAAAAAACAGTTTAAAAATAAAGAAATATGGATATGTCGTTGTCAGGATCTAGTTGGCACAATTGGAGTATGAGTTGATAAACCATGTGAGTTTCCTATGATATATTGTGTAATTGTATTTTTCTTAGTTAGTGTGAAATACATATTTGACACATAGTTTACCTAACTTTTCTTCCTAACCATTAATTATTCATATATGCACTTAAAAGTGGAATTTATTTATGATACCTTACAGCTTTAAAATCCCCAAGTGTTTTCCTTCATTACCCTATCATTATTATAAGTTATTAATGCATCCAAGTAGGATACTATATCCCTTACATTAGATGTTTCATTATACTAAACCTTTTTTATTCATTTTCTTCATTAATTATCTTCTACCTTCTCATAGTTTCCTCATATACTTCTCATGTATACCATTTTCCTTATATTTTTCCTCCACTAACTAACTCAAGGGTTGTTGGGGTTTGGATTTTGTGTTATAGATTCATTATTTATCTGGTTTTAGGGTTTAGGTATTACAAAATTTTCCTTGAGACTTTTTGAAGCACTATTAATTTTTGGTGATAACTTCTATCATGGTTTCCATTAAATCGTGGTAAGTGTTTTTTTATTCTACTTAAATTGACATTCCATTGAGTCCTTGATGGCATAAAAGTTCATATTTGAAAAATTTAATCCATGTTTGATTGTGTGTTTTGTTCATTAAAAGGTGTTGTAGATTCTTTTCAACTTGTAATGAGGGTTTTACTTGACATTTCATGTGGTTCTTGAAATGAGAAGTATTGTAATTTTTTTTGAAGATTGGTTTCAAATAAAATGTTTTATTTCAGGTAATTTAAACCTATTTGTGTAATTAAATTATATGTAATGTGTTGTTTTAGTATCTTGATGTTTTTTCTTAGGTATTTTAGTTATTTTTTCAAAAGTTTATGGTTTTTAAAATGATGAGAGAAACATTTTAAATATATTGTGTTATTTTAAATATATATTACACAGTTTGGGTTGTGACATAAATTTTGAATGGGTAATCCAACATCATTAGGGATTGAAATGGAAAATATGTTGATTTTTTGAATGGTTATTCCAAATTGTTTTGGGTGAGTTATTTTTTAAATGAAATTTAATGGATTTATAGGTTTTTTATCCAATAATGGTCTGGAGTAGGACATTGAAACATTTATTGGTGGAAATTAATTACATGTATTTCTCTAATAGCTCGTTTGACACATTCAATGTTTTCCAAATATGATGGGTGAGTGTGAGAACATCTTAACACCACTCTAGTATTTTATACCTGAGGGTGGGGGGGGGTACAATTTATTTCTTGATGTGATTTATGGAATAATGGACATGTACTATATTTAATATGTCCAGAATAAAATTTTCTCTGTATATTGATTATGATGGTTTGGATGTGATATGCGATTTATTTCATTAATATATTAAATAATTTTATTTGTCTCCAATATTTTATGTGGTTAATGGGAGTGAAAGTAGTCTAGGTAAAGGTCAAGATAGGTTCAAGAATTATTTTCTAGTATGCTTAAATTAGGGATAATGGCCCGCTGGAATGATTGAGCTAGTGTAATTGAACAGTTTCATTAGACAGAAAGACTTAATGATTGAACTTCTTCTATCTTGTGGTATTAGTGTTCTCCTGGGAAATATATTTATAGATAGTCTGAAAAGGCTTCTAAGATGAGATATATTAATTAATGATGGCCTAAGGTTAATGTATCTTCTTTATAATGTTGTAATTTATTATGAGGAGGTTGACCGTGAGGCTTTGATATCATTTATAGGACAACTTATGGGATTCTAATGTTTATACATTTTTTGTATCCCATTACATTAATTGCATTGTGGTACTACTATTTAGTTTGGATTCATTGACTTTTTTTTCTCATTTTGGGTACAATTTTTTCTTACAATTGATTGATTGGGTATTTCTTCACCTTCATATTGGTGTGTTAAATTTTTTTGAATTTAGTTTTGGATTTAATGGTTTTTATATTTGAAATGGGTATTTGGGTAATTTTTTTAAAGGATTTCCATTACGAGTTTTGGTTTGTTACATAGGTTTTAACAAATGGTCCACATTTTGATGTTTAAATAATGTTTGAAAAAAGGGACTGAATCCACCATTATTTATTTTAGAAGAAGGGGTATTTGATTCATTAAAATTGTGGTTTTGGCCTAGAAAAATATAATTTCATGTGATTTTTTTATTTTAACCAAAATGAAATTAATTTTTTAAAAAGTGCATGTATGATTTATATTTTGAATACTCTTGAATTCAAAACCTATTTTGAATTTTATATTAAAAATAGAATATAACGGACATGGTTTTGTAACATTTTCATAATCATTAAGGTGATTAACTACTATACACAACTTCACTCAGACTATAAATATTACAATTTGTAATTTTAAAACATTTGATTCCATTTTAGGTGCCTCGGGTTGGGTATACATGGAGTTAGGATGCTGGTTGTACGAGAAGTTTTGAATAGGAAGAGTAGTGTATCTATAGATCACATAGAGATTATATTTAACTGTTTTTGATTATTTTCCCATTTATCTAATATATGTACTAGATATTTTATCTGTTATTCTTAATAGGATATAATTTATATACATTTTTCTAACTTTTTATTTTGTATAGATGTTTTTTAATAATTTAGTCTCTAGTTCCTTACATTATCTTATTCTACATTCTATGATGTGGATGTTTAATTATTGATCTGGTCATTCATTTAAGGGTGAAATCACTCCTAATTATTTATTCCAAGCCTCTAGAACTAGTTTCCAGCATAGGGTAATTAGGAACAGTCAATGGGTATGTCTTAGATTGATTCGGTTATCCGATGGATGGATGACGCATGTTGTTTTGTGACACCTTCACTCCACATAATAATGATTAATGAATACTAGGTAATCATACACTCTAAAAATCCCAACAAAATGATGATTTTTCTTTTACCATGTATATTCATTTAATTTCTGATAATTACTAAAATCTCATAGAGTAATCTCATGAAGTATATGAACATACCTAGTAAATGTACATTAAAAATAATTATTGCAGTGTTTTTGAATAGACTCAGTAATTTTTGTGGTGTACGTTAATTTCTATAGTTATTGTCTAAAAATAGGATTTTTAAGAAGTTAGTATACCTATAGTCTTAGAAAAAAATATAATATAACACTATTCTATAAATAAACATCAATATTTCAATCCATTTTACTTGAAAATTAATTATATGACCATAATGGGATATTCTAATTCTTATATTTATATTCATAAATGACTATTTATTTAAGATATACATTTTTTATTATTTACCCTACAAGTATTTGAGTTGGAGACACCATTACAACATTTATATGAAAAATTAAAATATGTCTTTCTATATATAAATATAAACTATAACAAAAATGGTAATAATAAATATAGAATTATAGTTTTGAATAAATCCATCCAAAAATCTTGATGTTATGAACTTCTCTATATTAATCATGGAATAAACCATATTAAACACCTTTATAAATGCCAAAAACATCATATAATATTTCTATACATGCTCTATGTTGGAATACAATTGTAAGGAACAAATTTTATTTTAATGGTTATGATGAAAAAATGAAGTATTTCATAAAATGGTTAATATACAGGAATTGTATGTTACTATTTACTTTTTCCCAAATTCATTTTATTTTTTCTTCCAATTAAATTTCTTCAGACATGATAATTTGAAATAAAAACATTCCTTTTATTCCCCCTTGATCATACTCTTCTTATAATAGGTAAAAAAAGAATCATTATACATGGTATTAGTTTATGATTTTTACTTGTAGCCTTTTCTCTAGTTCACCATAAGGACAAAGAGATTTTCATGATTCATGTCCTTATATACATAGAAAATAAAATTCTATTAACTTAGAACAGAACTTTTTATTTTTTTAATATTTATATTCAAAATTAAAAAGAGAATCTATTAGGTATCGAATTGTGTATGAGATATATGTGCATTTCATCAGGCAGTTTAACCGCAAGAATGCATAAACACTCAATATATCAAATCCACATGAATATATATGGTCACAAAATTTCACCATATTTATGTTATCATGTAAATAGAGGTTTGTAAATATTACACCACTCTTGTATTACTCTCTACTATTAAAGATCATGGAGATTATTGATCTTGGTATATGTATCCATATTTTTATGTAAAGTTTGGAGTTCACTAGGCATGGATGATAACAAAAAATGTACATCTAGTGCATTATACTAGTTATTTAACTAGATAGTGTGCTCTTCCTCACTCAACCTATTATTTGGAGGAATATAAACCTTATATTCTGACATTTAATGCTTATTTTCTTATAACAGTATAATATTTAAGAGCATATACCACAATCGGTTTTTATATATTGTTATAGGGTTATCATTCTCTAATATAGAACATAGGAATATAAAGGACCATTAAATTGTAATTTTTTCTAAAATATATTAAAATTTTGATTTTAATACCATATCTTGATTCCAAAAATACATTATATGATAATTGTTTTTAAATATTTCACTTTTTCATCATGAACCAATATCCCTCACCATTGGACTCAGAATTCCATGTACCATGGAAATTATAGTCGGAAGGAACCATATTTTCCATCACATAATCTATATGTTATCTTCAAAAATAAATTGAAATTATTTAGGTAGGAGGTTTTGCCAATTTTTATCTCATAAATCCTTGATTCATTTAGTGGACTCCCCAATCCTATGATCCAGATTTATATTTCATCAACACTTGTATCTAGGTTTCACCAAGTCTAAATTTGAAAATCAACCCATGATGTAACATAGTCAATCCAACCAAAAACCTTAGTTATAAAAATTTGAAAGTTGAAAGCACCCTGACTTTATCAAAACAAGTACTTTTAACTATTATTCCCTTCATATGTAAGGCACTAAAAATAATTTTAGGACATAATATTTATTTGTGGTATTTTTTAATATTCAAAAATATCTATACTTTATTCATTACATGTATTATTAATATAAAGTTGATTTTACCACATTAATTTACCCATGCATTTGATAAAAAAATTTACTCTTAATCCATTTATTTCACTTTATCGTGTATTCCATGTTATCATATTTTATGGGATCTCATTTAACATCATATAAACATACATCCAATTAAATATAACCATGAACATAGAAAATATTAAATAAATTAATTCCCATGATCATGAGACTTCTAATTATTGATTTATCGAGTATATAGAAATTCAACATATGATCCAAGGGGAAAACATCTTAAGCTAGAAATGGCTGGAACTACACCATTACACCACCGTCCATTGCATCTTCCTGTATAGTTATCCTCGAGTCGAGTTTTGAGTTATCTCCTTTCCTATTATCTTAATCCGTTAAATTTTTTATATTGTCACTTGTATGAGGTGAAATAACAGTATTGGTTAAAAACAATAACCCATGTACACTAAGATCCTATATATTAATGGTTCGAATGATGACTCATAAGATGTTATATATAATTTTATAAAACCTTATCAAAAAATAAATTACGCCATAATATTGAATTATATTGAATATTTAATCATACATTGGTCATTACAGATCATGACCAATCATAGACATGAAATGACAAAGTGTTCACACATGCTACAATAAATTCCTATTCACTCTTTTATTTGAGATAAATTTCTCTTGAATTAGTTATTAATGGACTTATTTATTAATTGATTCATTATCTCAACAAGTAATTTATGTAATCCTTGATATACCGAATTTTATAATTTATTGTAATTTTAATTAAATTAAATAAATTACTCGTGTTTAATTTTACTTGATTGCACATATTTTACATGTGGAATACATGACATGTTCCCTCATAAACTATACCATTTTATTTTTGGTTGGGTAAAGTATATTCACCAGTCATGTAATATTCATTTAGTTTCATGTAATTGAATGATATATAGTTCTATATGTCAAGATGAGTAGTAAACTTAACGTGTGTTGAAACAAGACATGGGTTAATCTTATCTGGAGTGTACTGCTTTAAATGCATGTGTAACATACATGAAAGGTATAAACACCACACTGTTTATAGTTATGAAATGTCTATATAAATTAATTAGGAATTTATTATTATTCAAACCATGTCACACAACATGTATGACTTCTACATATCATGTTGTTTGGTTTAAGGCCACAATTAATTTTTATTCAATTAAATAAATTTTACAATGTTTATAAGCTATCTATTCATCTACTCAGTGTAAATGGGTATAAATAAATCCCAATTTACATCTTCTTCAGGACATGTTATTATTATCTTGCCCTCATAAATTAAATGACTAGGGATTCAACATGTAATATGTATATGATAATATTTTGTTACATGGTGTGTAAAATATCTAGACATCATGTGACTATGTTTATCCCATGTTTATTGGTTGATAGTTTATATGGGGGATTATTTTAAGGGATTTAATAAATTACAATCCATATAAATTACCCTTTTAATTTGAATTTTTTATAATTAAAACATTAGGTAGGTTTATAGGGAACCCTTATATAGTCTTAAGAATTCAAAAAACATGTCTTCAATAAACATGGGACATGAAGGCCTTGACATATACATTTAATATGAGACTATCCCATGATGGTCAAATAAAACACTTTATTAGCTGGTACAGTTCCCCAAAACATGTCATACTACCCCTCTTAGAGACTCAAGACAACACTCATCTCACTACACCATGTTGTGGTGTCCCCCATTTTTTCTTGATCCCACAACCATCACTAAGACATTTCACCCCATACTATGCCTGTTTAATGGGCCATTTCATTCCCCTAGTCTTCCATTCCATAGTGGAATCCTCCTACCATAATATGGGAATAAATCCACCATAACCCCCCCCCCCCAATCTAGATCAAAGGGAGTTAGTCCCTTTTATAATTCATTTTCATGGGTTGACATTACTACTAAGATAATACCCCAAATTTATATAAAATTATATGTTAATAAAGATATTATATGGTTAAATTTTTTTCTATAGAATATTACATAACAAATAATAGTCCCACACAACCTAAACCTAAGTAATGAACTTCACCATCTCTACAACTCACCCATGTTGTGGTTATTTTTTATTACATAAAATAGCTAATACGGTAAAAACCATGGGCAAGAGAAGAGTGATTCCACTATAAGAAAAATATGGGTTAAAATCCCACTCTCACTCTCTCTCATGTTGATGATATCACATTTTCCTAATTACACACCCTATCTTAATATATTAAATCATACTTATAAAGGTAATATTCCATTTAACTATTTATTTTAATGGTTTTTAATTATATTAAATTAATTATTCCTGTTGGATTAAGCATTGAGTGATTGATAGTTAGGTCCTACATTTTCTAGATAAGGTAAAAGTGTTCAAGAAAGTGAGAGGTATGACACAATGTCCCTGTACCCAAGGATACATTGCATGATTATTAAATTTCATTAAAAATATAACACATAATATGTATAAATTAAACTAAACTATTAAATTTGAGCTAATATCTCAATAAAAAACTGAAGCCAATGTAGATGAAAGCTATATCATATGTTGTCATACCAGTCATATGTTGCAAGTCATTACGATAATATATTAATCAATTTATCAAATAAATTTAAGCATAAAAAATATTCACATTTTATAAACATTTTATATAAATGAATATTAAGATGAATGAATAAATAAATAAATTCATTATTTTTTTAACGTGAGATTTAAATATAACGATTACATGTTTTATTTAGAAATAAAAATATTCTATTTAAAATGACTAACAATTATTTTTTATAAAATTATTATAAATCAAAGTAAATTTTACAAAAAAATATTTTTTTTATCATTTTTTCCAACATCATATTTAGGATTGATCAGAGGACTATCTATCATAATCCACGATTCTCTCACAAAATATGTTAGAACCACCTTTGTTAAATCTATCATTACTTATGTTGGTGGAATTTTGTTTCCTGCCTGAGTATCAACTCATGTGGGTGGCCAACAAAAACTTACAATATACACCATCATATAATGTGTTCCATAACAGAAGCTATATCATCATCAACAATATCCATGATATAACATTACTTATTCAACTATCTATTTTAAAACCCTGAATTATTTGTCTTTCTCTATGATAAATCTTATCCTATCCTCGTAAATAATGTAAAATAATGGGATTATATGAATCATACACTAGGTATCAATCAAATGTACCCTATAACTATGAAAAATATATATTTTTTGATATCTAATATCTTAAACCCAAGATGATAAATACAATTGATGGTATTTATCCATTTCATATCTTACCTTAAGAAATTTCTCTTAGAAAATTTTGTTATACAAGTTATTTATAAAATAAATTTAAAAAACATGATTAATTGTTGATGAATGTGGATCCGATTCCATTGACGAATTTTGTATGATAATATCATTAATAATATAATGTGAGGAGACCATAAAAAACCCCATCTATCATCACTGAATCGAAATGTTAATGAAGAATATATTATAAAATATTCTTACCACTTTTCCAATATGCCATGTCTCTAATGATTATTATGGAGTATGTTTTATGAATATCCTGAACCGATAACCAAAATAAATTACCTCCCCATGTAGTACATCAAATTCATGACTACTTGTATTCTACAAGAGGATACCACATTCATATAATATTTGATATAACCTTATCATAAACAATAGATGGAGAAATGGGAAGGGGGTGAGATTTATCTTGGAATGATAGTATTTCACCCACACATTAATAGAATGCATGAACCCTTTATATAGGATTCCTTCTTTGAAAGGACTCAATAATTTAAATTCATAGTTTGATGGCTAATATATGTTATAAAAAAATTAATACTCATTAGAATATTATAATTTGATTATTTTTAACTGATTAAAATCTATTAATCATCTATGAATTAATCATTATTATGGTTCCAAACTGATGGAAAACCATTTATATTATGTGTCATTAGCCCATGCACCACATAATATATTGTAGGTTCTTTATTATAATACTATATAGTAATAAAATATCTATATTGATATCTCTAAATCCTATTCATTTATATGTATTAGTAAAATATTACAAATTAAAACCCATGGTATGTCATACAATATGATATATTTATTTTAATTTATATCCAACAGTAACGACATAATAAGACTCATTGTAAATACACTAGAAATTTCAATCCTATGTGTTTATACTAGTTATACATATCCTAGTACTCTAGAATTAATTATCATCTCTGTAAATATTTTTTTTAAATAAAATCACAATCACAGTTCCCAAAAATAACCAAACTATACTCTGATACTAACAAATACGCCAGAGTCCTGCACTTATGGATACATTTATAATCCTACATAACATTTACATAAAATAAAAATTATAACCAACTCCAAAAAATAAAATTTCATATATTTTCTAAATTGCGTAAATATTATATCATCAACCTATAAAATCTTATGAAACAATTTATCATAGGCGTATTAAAAATCAAATCATACTCTCTTTTTCAATAATGATAACTTGTGGAATTGCGGAAACATATGAAGTGAGTGAACTCTAACAGTAAGTGCGGCCTAAAAATTAATCAAGGAGACATAAATAAAATATAAATATATCATTAATAAAAGAGAGACAAGATCATGTGATAAATGGAATGATTAATGCAATAAGGTCATGAAATCATAAGAAGTGAAAATGTAGAACAATAGTATTATAATATAAAATGAAATAAAATCTATAAAAGAAAGATCTTGAAAGCATATAATATACATGTCAACAAATTTCATGGGTGGATACACTTTCGGTGTTGTAATATTACCACTATCCCTATTGGTAGTCCTTTCATTATGTAAGAGGAATGTGGCACAAAAAAATTAATGTCGTTATAAACCTAGTTCAAGGATCATCTCCAGGACATTATAAACATACATCCAAGGATCACCACCACAATTTTATAAGCACGGGTCAATACTACATTTCAATCCATCATAAATATAGGTCAAGGCTCACACATATGAAATTTAAAATGTATATTAAGGATCATTTCTAAGATTTCATAAATAAATAAACAAATCTAACTACACCATGCCCATATATAATTATATCTTGATATATGATGCATTGACCAAAAAATTGGGGGTTGTATAATTCTAAACCCACCATCCTTTATAATATGTAATTCACACATGTGTAACCAAAATTTGAAAACAATTTCACATATGTTAAAAATCATATCACGATTAACATTTTAAAATAAAATCGGCATATAAAGAATTAAAGTAGTTATATGGGTAAATATCCCTCAATAATCATAATGAAGAGTAATCTGTTTATACCGTATTTAATCAAAGATATATACTGGTGTTAGTAATATTCATAGTCAATAGAATTTATGGAGAAATTGGTGACAAAACTTCAATAAAAATAAGATTGTGTGTGAAATTCAAAAATTTAAGAAGCTCCAAAGATGATGATAAGTCAAAAAAACATTTATGTTAGGATATTTCATTCATAGATATTTCATTTAGAGAACAAAAAAAATATTTTGGAACATAGATAATATATCATTGGGTTATTTTTACACATCATTTATTTATTTAGAAAGATTCCATTCATGGAAACAAAATATTCGAAATTGTCAAATGAGTATAATTAAAATGATTATTAACATAGATGAATATTATTTTAGAGAATGATATAAAATTACAGATTTTTTAAGAAACTAGTTACTTAGTTTTTATACAGCAATGAAATAAATAGTGAAACACAATTTCTAAATAAGTACGTTAATATAATATTATTATAAAATAAGAAATTTTTTATAAATAATTAACAATAAATATGTTATATCATATAAATAAAGACTTGGAAAAATATGTTGGAATTTTTTCCCTGGAACGATCTTCTTTGAAAATTATGATAGCATGTATTTATAGTTTTTAATATCAATATAATCCTTATCAAATGATGATTGTTCAAATGAATAACATTGTATTTTATAATATCCTAGGAGTAGTTACTTCACTGAATGGTCACAGTAGTACCATTTAATGATGATATCCCAGAAGGGTCATGACAGTATTCTTGAATATTTCTTCTATATCTATATGAAATAATTTGTTTGATACTGATGATATAGTATATTAAATGATGATACTCATAAGACATTCAAGGACCTTCCCATTGTGTATTCCCTTAGTAATATCAAGTGTAGGATATTATGAGAATGAGACCCTATTTTAGGCAATCAAAATTTGGATGTGTCATTGAATTTTATTATATGTTGGCATGATTATTGATCATTAGTCTTTAAGAATATTATTAATGAACATTATAAGTAATATAAATTTATGTAAGGATTAAAACCATGAAAATATATGTTTTCGGTGAGGTATAATATTTTGGGTGCATCATGAGTAATCATTCATAAATGAATAATGTCAGAAAGCAGTTGTCTCTTTTTTTATTTAATGAATGTTTAAATATTATGTCCTTTGGTAGAAATGATATATCCTAAAAAAATCCATGTACATAGTGTTTATATTAATGTTCAATTTACTATAATTTAATTAAAGACACATTGTTCACATTGGATGATGAAACTATCATGCATCCTTCTTTATGAAAGATATCCAGAGAAAGGGATTATATTATACAGTAAACATTTATACGATGGATTTGGTCATTGATACATTAACGTATTCCCGTATGGATACCTTGTCATATTTCGAGATGTTATCCTTGGTCTTTAAAATACTTTTTGTAATTCCACTCAGAAATAGGCCTATAGGATCACACTGTAAGTTTATCTAGAATCTATGTGAAATAAAATATTATTGTTATTATTTATAATTTAACAAGTCGAATAAATATTATTACCGCACATGGTTTAGTAAATACTCATGTTTAATTATTCACATATATTATTACTCTAGTTATTCGAGAGAATATTATTTGATAATAATATTTAATAAATATTTATGTACTATTTTGTGAATGTAATATTTATTTATTTACTGGGGAATAATGCAGTGATATTTATTTATTAAATAAATAATTATTATTTAATGCCCATTAAATATTATTGATGAATGGTAGATTATGATTAATGGTCTAGTGTGAAACATTATATATTGAATATAATTTTTATAAATTATATTTTCTATAATTCATGAGTTTGAGTTTATAATGAAATAATAATTTTATAATTAATATTATAGGCATGGTATTCCAAAGAGATTATGAAAATAATAATGGTGTATGAGACATTTTAATTTTATAACACTAGAAGTTTATATAATCAATTATATTATTTTTCTATAAAGCCTATTCATTTTTTTCCATAACAATATCCACATATAATACTCTCGAATTAAAATATATCTCCCTCTCCATGAATTCTTTCATGAAAATAGGGCAATCCTCCACATCCACCTCACTCAAGTCTAGAGAGATCGAAGAGAATAATTACCTGAAGTAGTTCTCGAGGTGATTAATGGAAAATTGTCGAAGCATTAAGATCTACTATGGTAGAATATGGAGTTTCCAATGACAGTGTTTAGAGGATCTTGGAACATGTCTGGATCAGTAATCGAGGGAAATTTTTTTCTAGATTCCTACAAGGAAACGAGGGTACGACAGTTGAAGATTATCAGATCCATAAATGGGGAAACAATTTCATACATGGTAATTTATATAATTTCATAATTTAATTATAAATAATATGTGCTTATCATTTTATATGGATCTATCATTTATCTTTTATGTATAATATTTGATTCAATTCCATTGATTATGGATTTTATTGTCATTTTAATCTCATATTCATTAACTATCATGACAAAAATATGAGATGGGCTTGTCCCATATGACACATACACTATACCCGAAACCAATAAGTGGTATCTAAGGGGTATCATATTATTTATAATTATCTAAATATAATTTGGTGATTTGTTCATTTTTCATTATATTTTAATTCTAGTTTTATATTTATTTATTTAGAATTACTAGATCATTTTTCTTCCAACTCATTTCTCAAAAAATATAATCAAATCGATTACTTTTGTTATGGAAATGAATTCAAATATCTCATATAGAGGTTCCATAGAGTATTTTCAATAAACAAAACAGTATACACCCTTTAACTTAGAGGTACACTCCATGTACAAGTGTTTAATCCCCACTGAATAAATTCAGAAATAGCTAAAGTCATGTTTATTTATCACATGTGGAGAAATTAATTACACACAACATGTTGAAAATTCTAACCTAGTGTATGGTCATCTGATGTACATGTTGTGTATGTTTTATACCTGATGTGTAGTCATTCAATCACAGATTGTCCATGAATCCTCTTACAGGACTAACAGAAATAGTAATTGTGTAACTCGGTGATCACACAACATGTAGCCCATCTTCACTTCATGTACGCTAATATATTCTATGACACGGTAATAAAACAAGTCCCTAGGAATTTTCCATGAATACATATTCCAAATAATACACACCACGTTTCATAAATGTACACATCATTTACGTTAACAAAATTACACCAAATAGAAAAGTAAATTATTATACTATTCAAATCTTGTCATCATATGTCATATGTAGTTATTAAGTTGATAGTACACTCCATTCCATGACCTTTGTATATATATATATATGTATTATTAATTATTTTTTATAGTTCATATAAGAAAATAATGTATAAGTTGTATTATTATTATTAATCTATGTGCATTGAATCACAGAAAGCTACATAAATACCATGTGTATTGTGTAATGATTATATTTATATTACACACTATGTATTTAAATAATATGTTGTCTCATCAACATGTATAAAGCGTATAAAAATATATTAGTATAACACATGTTGGGTACATCAGATGGGTACTCATCATGTTTCTTCCAAGGTACATTTTTTCACATAGTAAAATTAAGTAATATTATTAACCTATTTTAATATTATGATGGATGAGAATCACAAGAAAATTCATATAATAATTGATAAATTAAAGAAGATAATTAATTGAGTCATGTATTATTTAATATAAATAAGAATTATTATAATTGAATTCTATTTAAATTCATAATATTATCCATGAATTTCGATAATCGTGTTCATTGAAAAAACCTTTTTATGTTATTGGTTTCATTTTATTTATTATTAAATTAACATTTTGGAATACATGTCGTCATGCCTCTCATTATGTAAGGGCATGTGTGCTCTTGAATTCTTTTATTTAAACCCCTTAAATAATCGTTGGGTTCCCCTAACCAACATGTGAGTAAAATAATATTTAATAGATGGAGCTCCCTTTCAAGTGGAATTATTTTGTGTTTCAAGCTGAGGAAAATAAATCCAATAGTGATATATAGGTGGACAGGCATAAAGCTGAAAAATGAACCATAAATGGTTTGAGGTTTTTTTCTCTTAGGACAATGGTATGTTTACCATTCCCTAGATAAACTAACAATTATTGAAATCCCACACCCCATTATTATTTTTTATTTCTATCAAGTTTCATGGAAATTTTATTATGAATATTTATTCGTGATCACATGATTTAATGAGTTAATAATAATTCAAGATATAACTAAGATAAAATGAATTATACATAAAAATTATTTTATACATGGATAATCACAAATCTAAAACTACAAAATATTAAAAAATATGTAATAAAAATAATTATTGGAAATTTATGAATAAAGATAAAATCACTCAATATTATATAAAAATTCTATATAGTCTTCTATTACATTAGTTAAAATTAAACCACGGTTCAAAGTATTTGACCATCCATTGTGGGGTGTATTAACTTATCGAGGAATTATAAGTTTTAGGTTGACATAATCTATTTCACATAAAGGGTTGATTTCTAATGAATGACTTGGTGTAACTAAGAGGTAATGGTTGTGTAAATTTAACATATGAATTTCAAGATTAGGGATCCCATTAAATAGAATAACGATGTATGAGTTAATGCAAATGCAATTTAGAATGGATTTCTAAAGCCCTTAAAATTGCATGACCAGAAAAGGTTGGGCGACAATAAGGTAAATATGGGTCCTTAATACTATAATGTCCAAACCATGGGATATTTTGAAACTAATAGTGAGGGATATTAGGTTTCAATAAAATAATGGCAGATTATATATATAATATTTATTATTTGTCTAAATTTTATCAGATAACGTACTAAAACTCTACTGATCAAATTTTTCTAAAATTAAATAATAAATGACGTAAACAATATATATTTGATATATTCTTGATAAGTATAAAAATATCATTAGACCACATTACTATGAGTGGAAAATTAATTTACCAGTTATCTTACACTATGAAAGGAAATTGTATGGGTCGTAATAACCTATTCCATATGCATATGATAAAGAGGATATTTATGAAGAGCTATGTCTCTATGATAAAAATTTAATTGATTCCAAGTATCATAATTATATCATGGTATAATCCATGAAGAATGATCTTCTAAAACATCATGATGACATGGATGTGTATAGATTGATGTCTCACCTTTAGAATTTATATCAAGAGAAGCTCAATCACGAGAAATATGAGTTCTGCAATGCCCTTTTTATGACTAATTTTGGAGATTCTATGCTATCTCAGCCACATGTAATCGAGATTATGGGATAAATTAAATGGTTAGATATCTTATGTATTAAATTCCCAGATGTGTTGCACACAGATCTCATAATTTTATCACTACCCAGGTCCTTCTCCCGTTTTATTGTTAATTATGACATGAGAAATAATAAGAAGTGTATTTCAGAACTTTTTACTCTAATTAATCATGTGGATAAAGACATGGGTCATGAAAAACCTAATTTCCAGTAGGTTTATAAAAAATGGAAGAACAAATAAAAGGGTTCTAAGAATTATAACATGTCTAAATCTTTCATGCATTATCCTTCCATGAATATAATTACTTCGATAAAGGGTAACGATGTCATGGCCTATCCATGTGGATCCCACATCATTACTACACCAAGACAACATTTGATAGGCCAAGGGATAGATACTAGCACTGAGTAGGCATATCACATAAATAGGAGACATTTTCTTATGTACCCCTATGCATGCACACATATCCATGCCCACATATGATGAAATGAAAATATCCTAAGTACGCCATATATGTGAACTACTAGAAATAAATGAAATATAGAGTAGAATAGGAATTTAATGTACAAGGAGGTGATACAGACAGAAATTCAAGGCCACCAAAAGAAAGACTGAAAAAAAATCGAATGCACAAGTTCATGATACTCATTTATAGAAAACTCTACCTAAAGGGTATGTGATAGAAAGCTATATGAATATATAATAATACTCCTCATATGTCTAAACTCACAAGGAACTACCTTGTACAAGTATAACACGAACTCCGTTAATGTATCGATCATCTTCACAAGCCACTACATGTGTGGGAAAATCCCATGCTTGGGTGTGTAAAACAATACTCATTATGACACCCCGAAACCACAAAGGAAAAAATAAAAAGGAACGAAAAATCATCTCTACATAGGTATTTTTATATAAATATTATACCAAGAATATCCAGATATATTGATTGCATTCCACAAGGTAGAGATAGAATGTTACAAGAAATCATATTCCATTGGATTCTTCTCGAGGCATGCTCATTCCAGGAGAACTCACTCCTCGAGCATTAATTTCATCGAGAACTCTTACGAGAGGTTCCAAAAATCTGGGCCATACCCAAAGAGAATACATTGTAAATTCATTCTATACAAATAGTTTATTATTCCCATAGAATACCAAAAAATCAAAATGTATTAATTAACCCACAATGTTGGGGATTCTTCTCAGAGAATATCGACAAACCTACCATGGTGGCACTTAACATATGGGATTATCCCCCGATAATACCAAGAACCCTACTCATTTAAACCACTAGATGGAGGATTAACACCTTTTCCATAGAGTTCATGACAATTCCCAAAAACATCATCATTGTGGATATATGATCTCTCTAGTGGCAAGGAGGGATGCCACAACTCTATCAGGGACTCGCACTATAGAGTGGATTAATGTCCAGTGTTGTGGATGCAATGACTCATTAAACCCTTGAGTAATGAACCAATGTAAACTCAGAATCTATATCGGTCCATACTAAAAACCCATGATCACATATCAAAAGGAAATTCTCTTTGAAAGGGTCCCAATGTCGTAGATGACTCATCAAATAGACCTTTCCTTTGAATGTAAACACCCCTTTTTTTTAAAAAAGACGTGGTTCGATCTGTACCCGACCATACCCAGCATTGTTCGGCTGACCCGACTCGGCTCGGTCTTGGTCTATCCAAACTATCCCATTGGGCCATCTGGACTATGGCCCAGTTCTTCTAGCCTGGCCTACATGTGTGGGTCATATGTTTCCCATTAGGTGCAGATTTCCCTGACCGCTTCCTATCCGGCCAATGTAGTCACCGATCGCTTCACATCCTAGTTTTATTGGGGGCATGTGGTGCCAGTTCACATCAAAATTGTAACACCCCTACCCCAGTAACCCAAAATCGGTGAATTATTTTAATACATTGGCATGATTACAAGGAATCAATTTTTGAAGGACCTATCAGTTTATTAGTCTTAGAAAACAGATTAAATACATGAATGTTACATTACACTTTATGACATAGAAAACAAGATAAATAATCTTTTATGAACGCCATTATTCCCTTGGATTAACCCTACATATCATTCAAAGTACACTTCTTGGAATCCTAGTAAAAGTAAAACATAGAAAGGGGTGAGCTCAAATTCTCAGTACGGGTAAGCAATACAACATAAATTTTCATAAATAATCATAAACATTTAAGGCAATGTATAACTAAAAAAAATCCTTTTAAACCTTAACTTTAGCATAATATGGGAAATATAAAATGAAATAATTCCATTTACTTATTCACATGGATATTCTACTAGTCTAATAATAACATTAAATATCAATAACCACTTTCATAATGATGGAATGCATAATGCCAGTCTATCACAACCACATAGATAAGGCCCTGTTCCAAGACTACAAATAGGATTTTTTTCAAGGCCTTGTGCCAAGACACTAGTTTTTCTCATGAGACCTATAGATGCATCAAGGAGCTATAGCGGGCAACACCCGTTACTTAATATGTCAAATTCATTCCCCATATGAAAAGTATTAAACATAATATAAATATTCATTTTAAAACTAGTATACGAAATTTCAATACTTTATCCCGAAACTATGAATGGTATAAAAATAACACATCCACAATCAAACATATCACAAAACCTTCAATACAATATGGAAGATTTTTATCATAATAAATCATCTTCAATCAAGTTTAAAATCCATCAAATGATGTTGACATAGAAGAAAATGATTTGTGAAACTATTTGATAGAAATATCCCTTTTCATGAAAACATTTAAAAGTCACACAATTTAGAAAGGAAGATATTTAAATAAATTTTTTTGAATCAATGTGTCCCATACCACTTTGAAACTTTTTAAAAGAAATAACTTTTTTAAAATATTCATGTCTATATAAATAAATCCATAAAACCCATTTTGAAGACATGGATATTAATAAGAAAGATTTAGAGGAAAAAATATTTAAAACATTTGAAATGATGTTTTAGTAAAAAGTAACTTAAAATTTCTTTTTGAAAATTCCATCATGAAACATGAACATTGAAAATAAATATTTTCCAGTAGATACTTATGTAAAAACATCCTCGAATAATAAATATATTGTGAAATTAACCCATACCAATTTGGAAACTAACGTAACATACATCCCATGAAAGAGGGATCATAAAATGAATATGTAAATATACATAAATTAAATTTTATTACACAACCAATACAATTATGGGCAGTAAGTATACCACACAAAAGGTAATAGTTGCAATATGGCATGAATCTGGCGGGAATAAGGAGGGAGATAAAAACCCCTTACCTTGCACTTTTCATTTGTTGAGGGTACGTTTAACTTCTTGTATAAAGATCTTAGTATGTTATTAAGGTATAAAAGATCTATATTAATATTTTTGATATCATAAATGATTCATTTATTACTTAATACAACCCATTTAATAATAATTACCATGTTAAATTAACATTTTGGGTAATAATCGCTTTCTTTATCGTATGTGTTTTTACTTGTTAATATTGATTGTATCACTTAAAACAAGATTTATGTATTTATAGACTATAAAACATGATTTATATATCATATATATTTAGAATATAAATATTTATAATAGAAATTTATTTGAAATGAAAAACAGTATTTTTGGAGATAGTTGTTCGTACGTACGCATAAATGTTGTTTCCATTTTCATCTCATTTTGAACGGAACTAAGTGAATAAGATCTATTTAAGTACATATATATATATATATCTAGTAGAATTATTAAGTCACATATAATGTTCTTATTATTAATATATATGTTTATAATCATCGATGAACGGTGAACGTGGAAATGAATCCCATCGCGTCGTGGAGACGGTAATCCGTACGTACGCTCGAGCGACAATATCAATTCCATAATGTTGTGGAAGTGGATGGTATATTAATTTTACAGAGACATTATCATGTTATTTTCATTATTTATATACATATTTCTCATCATTATATCCATCTAAATAACATAGTGTTGAATAAGAAATTACACCACGGTGTGGAGACGGTAAACCGTTCATACGCATGCATGGTGACATTATCATTCATAACATGGATAGGATAATGAATATAGTTGTTCCATATTTATAAGAATTCTACGGTATATAGAATATATTGGAGTAATTATTTTATAATTTAAACAACAATGAAAGTGTAAGTGGAAGAATGAGAGAACTTATAAGAGGGTTGTGAAATCATTACCTCTTCTTCAGGTTCTTCCTTTTGATTTGATCATAAGGGGTTCTTAAGTTGGATTTATGACCATATTAGGGCCTCTAGAATGAAGTGAGGTAAGTTGAGAGTATATTTGGATAGGTTTTGGCCGAGCCAAATGGCTTAGAATGTGTGAAATAGAGTGAAGGGTGAGTGCCCTTTTATAAGAGGGGTGAGGGGCACCTTAGGAAAAACATAAAATATTATTTTATAATGAATTCATTTTAGATTTATAATGGCTCAAAAATGAATTATTTAAAGGCTATGGTTGGTATGGATATAAAACCTCTCAACAAATAGGTTTTCTATACGTTTAGGTCACCATATTAACCTTAACGTTTAGATTTAACTCTTACTTAAATAGGTTAACTTTTTTCGTGTCTTCTTGTATTCATACTCAATATGGTAAATAAACATACTCTATACATCCAAGGGAACCTAAAGTGGATCATTAATGACATATATAATATTATTTAAGATCTTTGGCCGAACCTTACATTATTAGGAATATTATATCAACCAATAACATATTATTTGTTTTAAATATTAATTTATGTCAATTTTGACACTATTTGGATTTTTTTGAAAGTCATCAAAACTTGATTACATCGAACAAGATACATTGAATCGCCCCAATCATGTCATATTCGCCTAGAAAATTCATGGATGTCATAAAATCTTTGAAATTGTATAAATTTTAATATTTATAATACCATTTATTTGATTATTTCATGAATAATATAATAACTGCATCATCATTGTGTCATAAATAAATTTATTTATATAATATCTAAAAATTATAAATAAAATAACATAATGTAGGAAATATTTTTATCTTTCTAATTAATATTTATTATCGAATTTATTGTATGTATAAAACTATATTAAAATGTTTTAATTATTAAACATGGATTTTAAATCTTTTAACTCTTATTTGAATTAAATAGTAATAAATGTCCAAATCTAATCCATGTGGACCTAAAGGATAATATTTTATTCATAAGGTATTATTTTTGTCGAGATACACTTGTCCAATAGAATTAGGATATGTGTTGGGGTAATATTAATATCATTTTTACCCTTGATTACCCTATTTGGTTTTAACCGTGGTAAATAAAATTAAAAAGTTATTATTTTTTAAAAAATTATTTTCATTTCATTGAACCACATTTTAGTTACTGATATCAATCATGTCACTCGGGTTTTTGAAATTCCACTCACAGATGAGGTAAAATTATGTTTTATGAAAATATGAAATAGCTCCTAGGAGGTGGGTAAAATACGGTAAAAAGTTCATTAAAATTTGATATCTCTAAAATTTTTATAAAATAACTCAAATGAATTAAATTTAAATTATATAGATATTATGTTTCTATTTTTACCTAAAATAAATTTAAATATGTAAATAAGTATGTAAATAAAAAGTCGGTTTTAACCAATAACTCAGTGTTTTCACTATTCATAAAAAATTGACAGTTTTCAGAAAAATAACAAAAATTCACCCTAAGATAATTTGGATAATACAATTCCAAAAATGATGTCTATTTTTTCAAATTTAAAACATAAATGTTTCATTGATTAATTAATAATTAATTCTTGTTGTCAAATCCAAAAAACAGGTTTTTAAAAAATAATAATTATCAAAAGATTGACTTCTGTTTATGTGCAATTTAAAAGTTAATTTACTCCCAATAAAAAATATTTAATTAAATGGTAAAAATATAATCTAATTATACTTTTAAAACACTCAAATTTTTAATTTATCACTATAAATTATTTTGATTAAAAAAGTTGTTTTTAGTTAAAAATTAGTATTTTTCACAATTCATCCAAATATGAAAGTTATCAAAAAACATAAAAAATAATCAAAACTAAATTTTAATGTCCTGATTATAAAGAAGAAGTTAATTTTGTCAAATTGAATATATAAAAGTTTAAAATAATTGATTTTAAAAAGGTTTGCCATTAAATGGCTGTAAAATTGCATGTTTTTTAAAAATACGTCTTTTATCTGAAAAATGAATTTGTTCTTATATTATGTATAATAATGTAATAATATGGATTCTAAAATTATAAGGATTATATAAAATTCAAAATTTATTTAATACTATTCATAACCACTTTTGAATGGCTAGTTTGGTAAGTCGGGATGCTCTTGAACTCGGTGTTGTGTGTAGGGGAAGTTATTGAATTACTTTGAAGAAATAACATACCATAACCTATTTGGGTGTTACATTCTCCTCCCCTTCAATAAATTTCATCCCCACAATTTGAAATTTTTCTTCGAAAATAAAAGGTTAAAAATTTAAAATATCTTTGTGGGAAAACCCACATCAAAAATTGGGTTGATAAAACATTGTCTTAATAAGAGGAAAAGGGAATGAAAATGTCACCACCAAATTAGTGTTTCGGATAAGATAACATTGGTGGAAATTATAGGCCCATAATTAGAGGGAAAACGTAAATATTTATAGGGACTAATTGAGGTCATCAATCACAAATAAGTGTTAAATTTAGGTTCTCAAAGCCATCAATCTATGATTACTTAAAATATCATCGATTCAACAAAACATAAGGTATTAGGATAACAAATTATTTGTTTTAAGATCCCTTCCCTAAAGATTAAGGAATAATTCCTTCACAGGATGAAAAAAAGTATACTTGGCAAGTAGAGTTACTTCCTTTTACTAATTTCTCCCACAAACTCACCTTTCACTCTAAAAGATAATAGAACTTAAAAATATTATATTTATCATAATCTTATAGGGTTCCAAAAATAATGAATTTATAATTCACATATTAGACCCTTTAAAAAAACAACATTATTCCATCTAGAACATCACATGGGTCAGTGATAGGTCATACAACCTTTCCTCCCATCCGTTTCGGGTTCAAGTCTAGCGGTCTTGCCAGACGTGACGGGTTACTGCCCGACCACCGGGTTGTCCTTTTTATAGAAATCCAAAAATAACCTTAACAATAGTATCCAATTTCAATCTTAGTCAATTACAACCTTTAGAATTATACAAAATACTTATATCCAAACTCTCAGTCCTAATTTTATAAGGAAGTTAAACATAATGAGGATCCATTTTTCTATGTAATAACATGTGAACGCCATCACCATATATTCTTTTACAAGACCGTAATATCCTGAATTACCAAAATCAACCATCTCTTATTCCAAAATCACTACCTCATTATCAGGACCATATTTAGGATTACCTTTCCTTCAAACATTTATTTTCCAAAAAGTGTAGATTACTATTAAGTCACTTTTCTAAGAACAATATACTCTCAAATCGTGAATAAAATAGTTCTTCATTACAATCCTTATTTTTCTCCATGATTCAAGTAACCTGTATACTGTTGATACAACACTCAAATGAAATAATTCTATAATAAGAACATAAGAACACTAGTCTTTCATCTTCATCTGATGTACTATCATAACATTATTATTATCCAATAACATCATATGAGGTATACTCTTATGAATGGGATATTGATTCACATAGTGTCCCAACACCTTGGAGATGAATCATTTTACATTGGAAATCTTTTTCTTACCCTTGAAATCACGTACGTTGTGCCATTTTTCTCCACACATATAAAAACTCACATTCCCATCAAGAATTTACCAAGCTGATTCATTCCACATTTATCACATGTTGGAAAATCCTTCTTTCCCTTTTTCTCTTTATCCATCTTTCATTCTACCATCCTCTTCTACTCTTGCATCCCTTCAAAGCCATAAGATTCAAAGAATTATTTATTTATCTTATGATACTACTTATTCATATTAGGATAATACATGGGAGAATGTTGCCTTTATAAATGTTGGCTTAATACCATGAATGATGTGACCCTTCTTACTCTTTGGATCATATGTATTGCTGGAGTTCTCATTCCTTCTACTGGGTGCCCTTTCCAAACAACGGCATACACTATGTATTTTTATGAATCACAATTCATAATTCCAAGCATGTAAAATACAAAACATAAATTGAATAGTTTATGTATATAATCTGAAATCAAAAAAATGTTTTCATTTAGATGGTATATACTCATAAACCCTTTATAGTTGTTTGTAAAGAAAATTAGAATTATCCTAAGAATATCCCCCGAGTGTGTCGTAACCAAGATTGGAGAAAGGCTCGTTGTCATGCACTAGTTCTAGTTTGAGTCTATATCAAAGTGGTGTTTTTGGGTTTTTCCCCTAGGTACATTTGTGCCAGAGCCGCCCCTACTACTCGTATCCAGACAGGGATGTATTTTCTTGGAAAACTCACAAAATCATTAGCTTACCGAAATTCTAGGAAGTTCTTCTATTCTAATCCTCAACGTCTATCTTAGGGTGAGGTTCTCTATTCAGAGTTTTCATAAATCTTGTTTCCAAGGTTATTTCTAAACATCCTCTGATACCAAAAATAACGACCCTACCAAAGTTACCCAGAATCGGTGCATTATTTTAATAAATTGGCATTATTACAAGGAATCAAGTCCCGAAGGACCTATCGGTTTAGAAGTATTGGAAAATAGATTACATACATGAATGTTAAATTAAACATTATGACCTACAAAACAAAATAAATAATCCTTTATGAACACCATTAATCCCTTGACATAACCCTGCATTTCATTCACGATACTCTTCTTGGAATCCTGGGAAAAATAAAATATCGAAAGGGGTGAGCTCAAACGCTCACTAAGGGTAAGAAATACAGAGGAAACATTCATAAATAATCATAAACATTTAAGGCAATGTATAACTAAAACATAAACCTTTAAAACATGAACTTGAGTATAATATGGAAAAAATAAAATGAAATAATTTATTTATTTATTCAAATTGATATTCTACTAGTTGAATAATCACATGCAATATCAATAACCACTTTCATAAAGATGGAATGCATAATGAAATACTATCATAACAACATAGTCAGGGCCTTTTTCCAAGACTATAAATAATATTTTTGTCAAGGCCTTGTTCCAAGAAACAACTTTGTCTCATGAGACCTACCGATGCATCGAGGAGGTATAGAGGGCTCCACCCGTCACTTACTATGTCCAATGCATTCCACATATAAAGATGTTTAAACATAACATAGACATCCATATTAAAAATAGCATACGGAATGACAATAATTTATCCCAAAACCATAAATGGTATAAAAAACACATCCACAGTCAAACTTATCACAAAACCATAAATACAATATATAAGATTTGTATCACAATAAATCATCTTCAAACAAGTTTAAAATCTATTAAAGGATGTTTACATAGATGAAAATGTTTTTTGAATCTTTTTGAGATAAATATCCCTTTTTAATGAAAACATTTAAAAGTCACACAATTTATAAAGGATGAAATTTAGAGACTTTTTATTAATCAAAGTGTCCCATAAGACTTTGAAAATTTTAAAATTAATTAACATTTTAAAAACATTCAGGTCCATATAAATAAATCGTTAAAACCTATTTTGAAGACATAGACATTAATAAGAATGATTTAGAGGAATAAATAATTAAAACATTTGAAATGATGTTTTAGTAAAAAATTACCTTAAAATAATCACTTGGAAAACTCTATCATGAATCGCAGACATGGATAATAAAGATGTCCCAGTAGATACTTATGTAAAAACAATCTCGGATAATAAAGATATTGTAAAATTAACCTTTATCAATTTGGTAACTTACGAAACATATAGCCCACGAGAGAGGTATCATACAATGAATATATAAATACAAATAAATTAAAGTTTATTACACAAATAATACTATTATTGGAAGTACATAACCCAAACAAAAGGTAATAGTGGAAATATGGCACGAATCTCATGGGAATAAGGAGTGAGATGAAAACCCCCTACCTTTCACTTTCCATTAGTTGAGGGTACATTTAACCTCCTGTATGAAGATAGTAGTATGTTATTAAGGTATAAAAATCTCATATTAATATTTATGATATCATACAAGATTCATTTATTACTTTATACTACCCATTTAATAATAATTTTCATGTTAAATTAACATTTTGGGTAATAGTCGTTTTCTTTATCGTACGTGTTTTAACTTGTTACTCTTGATTGTATCACTTAGATATAGATTTAAGTACATCCATAATATGAAACATGACTTATATATCATATATATTTAGAATATAAATATGTATAATAGACATATATATGAAAGGAAAATCACCGTTTATGGAGACGGTAGTCTGTACCTACGCATAAACGCGGTTTCCGTTTTCATCTCATATTGTAGGGAACTAAGAGAATAAGATATATGTAAGTATATATATATATGTATATATATCTATTAGCATTTTTATTTCATATATTATATTCTTATTAGTAATATTTTTTTTTATAATCGCCGATGAATTGTGAACGTGGAAATGAATACCATGGGGTCTTGGAGATGAAAATCCTTACGTACGCACGAGCGACAATATCATTTCCTTAAAGTTGTGGAATTTGATGGTATAGTAATTTTACAGAGACATATCTTGTTATTTTTATTATTAATATAAATATTATCCATCATTATATCCATCCAAATAACATAGTGTTGAATAACAAATTACACCACAGCGTGGAGACGGTAAGCTGTACGTACGCACGCATGGTGACATTATCCTTCATAAGAAGGATAGGATAGTGAATATAGTTGTACCATATTTATAATAACATCACAGTATATTTATGATTCTGGAGTTATTATTTTATAATGGAAATAACAAAGAATGAATAAGTAAAAGAAGAAAGGAACTTGAAAGATGGTGGTGAAATCCTTACCTCTTGTTCGGGATCTTCCTTTTGATTTGATCAAAAAGGATACATAAGTTGGATTTATGACCAAATCAGGGCCACTATGATGAAGTGAGGGAAGTTGGGAGGATATTTTGGTAGGGTTTTTTCGAGCCAAATTGCATAGAAGATGTGAAATAGAGTGAATGGGGAGTTCCTTTTTATAAGAGGGGTGAGGGGCACCTTAGTAAAAACTTAAAATATTATTTTATAATAAATACTTTTTCTGTTACTAATGGCTCCAAAATGAATTATATCAATTCTACGGTGGGGATGGGTTGAAAACCTCTTAACCAAAAGTTTTTATATTTTTTTAGGTCACCATATTAACCTTAAATTTTAAATTTAACTCTTAGTTAAATAATTTAACTTTTACTTTGTCTTCTTGTATTCATACTCTATATAGTTAATAAACACACTCTAAACATCCAAGAGATCCTAAAGAGGATCCTTAATGAAATATATAATACTATTTATGATCGATGGTTGAACCGTACATTTTTAGGAATATTATATCAAACAATAATATAGTATTTGTTTTAAATATTAATTAATGTCCATTTTGACACTATTGGGTATTTTGTATTTGTGAATGTCATCACAACTTGATTACTTCGAACAAGATACATTGAATCAGAACTATCATGTCATATTAAACTAGAAAATTTGTGGATGTCCTAAATACTTTAAAATTACATTTATTTTAATATTTATAATACCATTTATTTATAAATTTCACGAATAAGGTAATTACTGCATCATCATTGTGTCACAAATAAATTTATTTACTTAACGTCTAAAAATTATAAATAAAATACTATGATGTAGGAAACATATTTATATTTATAATTAATATTTATAAATGAATTTATCTTATGAATAACCCTATATTAAAAAATAAATTGTTATTAAACTTTGATTTTAACTCTGTTCACTCTTCTTTGAATTGAATAATAATAAATGTCCTAATCTAATCCAAGTGGACGTAAATGATAATATTTTTTTCCTAAGGTTGATTTTGGTTGAGATAAACTTGTCCAGTTGAATTATGATATGTTTTAGGATAATATTAATATCATTTATACACTTAATTACCCTATTTACTTTTAACCGTGGAAAATAAAAGTAAAAAGTTAATATTCGCCACAAATTATTTTCACCACATTAAACCACATTTTACTTACGGATATCAATCGTGTCTCTCAGATATTTGAAATTCCACACATAGAACTGGTAAAATTATGTTTTATGAAAATATGAAAAAGCTCCTAGGGGTGGGCAAAAGACGGTAAAAAGTTCAATAAAATTTTGTATATATAAAATTAATATAAAATTAATCAAATGAATTAGATTGAACTTATATAGGTATGATGTATCCATTTTGAACTAAAATAAATTTAAATAAAATAAATAAATATTTAAATAAAAAGTCGAGTTAACTAATAACTCAGTGTTTTTCAGTATTGATCAAAAATTGAATGTTTTCAGAAAAATACTAAAAATTCACCATAAGATAATATTGATATTAAAAATCCAAAAATAATGTCTATTTTACAAAATTAATAACATAGAAGTTGTATTAATTAATTTAAAATTAATTCCTGTTTTGAAAACCAAAAGCGAGTTTTTAAGAAATAATAACTATCAAAAGATTGACACTTGTTTATGTGCAATTTCAAAGTGAAATTACTCCCAATGAAAAATATTTAATTAAATGGTAAAAATATAATATAATTATACTTTAAAACCACTCAAATGTATTATTTATCACTATAAATTATTTTGATTAAAAAAAATTAGTTTAAATTTAGTATTTTTCACAATTCACCCAAATATGAAAATTATTAGAAAAACATCAAAAATTCATAGAAACTAAATTTTTATGTCCTGATTCTAAAGAAGAAGTTTATTTTGTCATATTAAATTTATAAAAGTGTCAAATATTTGATTTTAAAAACACTCCCCATTAAAAGGCGGTAAAATTGCATTTTTTAAAAATAATTCTTTTATCTGAAAAAAAACAAATTTTTACTTATATTATGTCTATGAAACTTATAATATGGATTCTAAAATTATAAGGATTATATAAAATTCAAAATTTAGTTAATAATTTTTATAACCACTTTTGAAAGGCTAGTTTGGTAAGTTGTGATGTGCTTGAACTCATTGTTGCGTGTAGTGGATGTTATAGAATTTCTTTGAAGAAATTGAGTACTATGAAATATTGGGGTGTTAAAATCTCCCCTCCTTAAATAAATTGCATCCTCACAATTTGATATTGTTCGTCAAAAAAAAAGGTTGAAAATAGAAAATACTTTTGTTGGAAAACCGACATAAAAAATTGGGTTAATGGAATTTTTTCTTAATAGGAGGAAAATGGTAATGAAAAAGTCACAGCCAAATTATTGTTTCAGATATGTGAACATTGGTGGAAATTATAGACACATAATTGGAGGAAAAACGTAAATATTTATAGGGACTGGCTGAGGTCATCAATCAGAGACAAGTGTAAAATTGAGGGCCTTAAAAAAATCAATCTATGATGACGTAAAATATCATCGGTTCAATGAATCATAAGGTAATAGGATAACCCATTTTTAGTTTTAAGATCCCTTCCATAATGATTAAGGAAAAATTCCTTCATAGGATGAAAAAAGAGTATAATTGGCAAGTAGTGTTACTTCCTTCAACAAATTTCTACCACAAAATCATCTTTCACTCTAAAAAATAATAGAACATAAAAATATTCTATTTATCTTAATCGTATAGGGTTCCAAAAATAATGATTTTGTAATTCCCATATCATCCCCTTTAGAAAAACTAAATTATTCAATATAAGACATCACGTGGGTCAGTGATAGTTGATACAACCTTTCCTTCCTTCCGTTGTAGGTTCAAGTCTCGTGGCCTTACATGATGTGACGGGTTGTCGCCCGACCTCCAAGTTGCCCTTTTTATGGGAATCCAAAAATAACTGTAACAATAGTATCTAATTTCAAACTTAATCCATTCCAACCATAAGAATTATCCAAATAATTATATCCAAACTCTCAGTTATAAGTTTATAAGGAAGTTAATCATAATGAGTATCTTTTTTGCTAGGTAATAACATGTGAACGCCTTGTTCATATATTCTTTTACAACACCGCAATATCCTGAATTACCAAAATCAACCTTCTCTTATTCCAACATCACTACCTCATTATCAGTACCATATTATGGATTAAATTTCCTTCAACAATTTATTTTCCAAAAATTGTAGATTACTATTAAGTCACATTTCATAGAACCATATACTCTCAAATCCTCAATAAAATATTATTTCAGTACAATCCTTATTTTTCTCCATAATTCATGTATCTTGTATACTGTTGATACAACACTCAAATAAAAAAATTCTATAACAACAACACTAGAAAACTAGTCTTTCTTATTCATCTGAGGTAGTATCATAACATGATTATTATCTAATAACAGCATATGCGGTAAACTCTTATGAATGGGATATTGATTCGCGTAGTGTCTCAACACCATGCAGATGAAGCATTTAACATTTCAAAACTTTTTATTACCCTTGAAATCATGTACTTGGTTTCCTTTTTCTCCAAACATATAATAACTCACATTCCCTTCAACTATTCACCAAGGTGATATATTCCTCATTTATCACATATTGGAAAATCATCCATTCCCTTAATCCCTGTATCCATCTTTTTTTTACCATCCTTTTCTTCTCTTGCTTCCCTTCAAAGCCATATAATTCAGAGAATTCTTTACTAATATTATAATACTATTTATTCATATGATAATAATACGTGGGAGGTTATTTCCTTTCTAATTTTTGGCTTAATATTATGAATGACATGACACTTATTACTCTTTGGATCATATGTATTGTTGGTGTTCTCATTCCTTATATTGGGCGCCATTTCTAAACAATGGCATACACTAGGTCAGTTTATGAATTGCAATTCATAATTAAAAATAGGTAAAATACCAAACATAAATTTGATAGTTCATGGATATAATACATAATCACTAAAAAAATTCTTTGAGGAGGTATATACTCATAAACCCTTCATAGTGGTTTGTAATGAAAAAAATAATTATCCTTAGAATATCCCTCAGGAGTGTCATAACCAAGAGTGCAGCAAGGACCGTTGTCGTGAACCAGTTCTCATTCAAGAATAGCTCAATGTGGGGTTTTTAGGTTTTATCCATAGGTACATCTTTTCTAGAGCCACCCCTACCTGCTTGTATCCAGATTGGGATGTATATTCTCAGAAAAGTCACAAAATCTCTACCTTACCAAAAGTCTAAAAAGTTCTTCTATACTAATCCAGAACATCTATCTTAGGGTGATGTTCTCTAATCAGAGTTTGCCTAAATCTAGTTTCAATGTTATTGATAAACTTACTCTGATACCAACTGTAACGCCCCTAACCCAGTTACCCAGAGTTTGTGCATTATTTTAATACATTCGCATGATTACAAGAAATCATGTCCCGATGGACCGATTAGTTTAGTAGTATTAGAAAATAGACTACATACATGAATGTTACACTACACTATATGAAATTCAAAACAACATAAATAATCCTTTATGAATGCCATTATTCCCTTGGCGTAACCCTGTATATCATTCACAATACACTTCTTGGAATCCTGGGAATAATAAAAAAATGGGTTATCTCAAACACTCAGTAAGGGTAATCAATACAGCGGAATCTTTCATAAATAATCATAAACATTTAAGACAATGTATAACTCAAACAAAAGCCTTTTAAACTTAAAATTTAGCATAATATGGAAAAAATAAAATGAAATAATGCCATATACTTATTCACATGTATATTCTACTAGTCGAATAATCACAAGAAATATCAATAACCACTTTCATAATGATGGAATGCATAATGCCAGACTATCATAACCACATAATCAAGTCCTTGTTCCAAGACTACAAATAAGATTTTTGTCAAGGCCTTGTGCAAAAACACTAGTTTGTCTCATTAGACCTACCGATGCATCGAGGAGCTATAGTGGGCCCCACCCATCACTTACAAAGTAATATTCATTCCCCCATATGAAAAGGTTTAAACATAACATAAACATTCGTATTAAAACTAGCATACAAAATGTCAATACATTATCTAAAAACCACAAATGGTATAAAAATAACACATCCACAGTCAAACATATCACAAAACCATCAATACAATATTGAAGATTTGTTTCATAATAAATCATCTTCAATCAAGTTTATAATCCATCAAAGGATTTTTACATAGATGAATTTGTGAAACTCTTTGAGAGAAATATCCCTTTTTCAAGAAACCATTTAAAATTTACACAATATAGAAAGAAAGACATTTAAAGAATTTTTTTTGAAAAAAAGTTTCCCATACCACTTTGAAAATTTTAAAAGGAATTTACATTTTAATAACATTCATGTCCATATAAATAAATCCTTAAAAACCATTTTGAATACATGGACATTAATAAGAACAATTTAGAGGAATAAATATTTAAAACATTTGAAATGATGTTTTAGAAAAAAAAAAGTCCCTTAAAATAATCCCTTGAAAACTCTTTCATGAAACATATACATGGATAATAAATATGTCCCAGTATATACTTATGTAAAAACAACCTCGGATAATAAATAGATTGTGAAATTAACCCTTACCAATTTGGTAACATGCAAAACATACACCCCATTAAAGAGGTATCATACAATGAATATGTAAATACACATAAATTAAAGTGTATTACAAAAAGAATAAAATTATGGTAAGTACATAAACCACACAGATGTAATAGTTTCAATATGGCACGAATCTCACGGGAATAATGAGTGAGATAAAAACCCCTTACCTTGCACTTCCCATTAGTTGAGGGTACGTTTAACCTTTTATATGAAGATTTTAGTATGTTATTAAGCTATACGAGAACCATATTAATATTTATTATATCATACATGATTCATTTATTACCTTCTAATACCTATTTAATAATAATTTCCATGTTAAATAAACATTTTGGGTAATAACCACTTTTGTTATCGTACGTGTCGTAACTTGTTACTCTTGATTGTTTCACATAGATCATGATTTATGTACTTCTAGAATATGAAACATGATTTGTATATCATATATATTTATAATATAAATATATATAATAGACATATATATGAAATAAAAAACACCGTTTATGGAGACGGTATTCCATACGTACGCATAAACGTTGTTTCCATTTTCATCTTGTATTGAACGGTACTATGTGATTAAGATATATGAAAGTACATATATATATATATATGTGTGTGTGTGTGTGCATTTGTGTGTGTATCTACAGTAGCAATATTATTTCATATATTATATGCTTATTTCTAATATATATATTTTTATAATCGTTGTTGAATGGTGAACTTGGAAATGAATCGAATTGCGTCGTGGATACGGTAATCTGTAGGTATGCACGAGTGAAAATATCATTTTGTTAAAGTTATTGAATTGGATGGTATATTAATTTTACAGAGACATTATCTTCTTATTTTCAATATTTATATACATATTACTCATCATTATATCCATCCAAATAACATAGTGTTGAATAACTTATTATACCACGATGTGGATACAGTAAGTAATACGTACGCAAGCATGGTGACATTATCATTCAAAAGATGTATAGCATAGTGAATATAGTTGTTACATATATATAATAACATCGCAGTATATAGAATATACTGGATTAATTATTTTAGAATGGAAATAACTAATAAAGAAGAAGTGTAAGATGAAAGGAACATGAAAGAGGGTGGTGAAATCATTACCTCTTCTTCCGGTTCTTCCATTTGATGTGAACAAAATGGATCTTTAAGATGGATTTATGAGAAAATGAGGGCCCCAAGGATGAATTGAGGGATGTTTAGAGGATATTTTTTCATGGGTTGTCCGAGCCAAATGGATTAGAATGTGTGAAATAGAGTGAAGGGCATTGCCCTTTTATAAGAGGGGTGAGGGGCACCTTGGGAAAAACGTTAAATATTTTTTAATAATAAATTCATATTCAGATTATAATGGCCTAAAAATGACTTATTTAAAGTATAAGGTGTAGATGGTTTGAAAACATCTCAACCAATAGATTTTATATAGGTTTAGGTAACCATATTAACCTTAACTATTAGATTTAACTCTTAGTTAAATAGTTTAACTTTTACCATGTATTCTTGTATTCATACTCTATATGGTTAATAAACATACTATAAACAACCAAGAGAACCTAAATTGGCTCATTAATGACATATATAATATTATTTATGATATTTGGACGATCCTTACATTTTTTGTAATATTATATCAACCAATAATATAGTATTTGTGTTAAATATTAAATTATGTCAATTTTGACACTATTTGGTATTTTGTTTTTTTGAATGTCATAAAAACTTTATTACTTCAGAAAAGAAACATTGAATCATACCTATCATTTAATATTAACCTAGAAAATTTGTGGATGTCATAAAAACTTTGAAATTGTATTTATTTTAATATTTGTAATACCATTTATTTGATTCATTCCAGAATATGGTAATTACTGCATCATCACTGTGTCATAAATAAATTTATTTATTAAATGACTAAAATTTATAAATAAAATACCATGTTGTAGGAAATATTTTTATCTTTCTTAATTAATATTTATAATCTAATTTATCTTAAGTATAACCCTATATTAAAAATGTTTTAGTTATTAAACTTTGATTTTAACTCTTTTAACTCTTCTTTGAATTAAATAATAATAAATGTCCTAATCTAATCCAAGAGGACCTAAATGGTAATATTTTATTTCAGTGTTTGGTTTTGGTAGATATAGACTTTTCCAATAGAATTAGGATATGTTTTTGGGTAATATTAATATCATTGTTACCCTCAATTACCCTATTTACTTTTAACCGTGGTAAATAAAAGTGACAACTTACTATTCCCGAAAAATTATATTCATCTCATTGAACAACGTTTTACTTACTGATATAAATCTTGTCTCTTAGATGTATTAAATTCCACTCATATAAGTGGTAAAATTTAGTTTTATGAAAGTATGCAAAAGCTCCTAGGAGGTGGGTAAAAGGCGGTAAAAAGTTCAATAAAATTTTGTATTTCTATAATTAATATAAAATGACTCCAATGATTTAAATTGAACATATATAGGTATTATTTATTCATTATTACCTAAAAAATTGAAATAAAATAAATAATTATTTAAATAAAAAGTCGTTTTAACCAATAACTTAGAGTTTTTCATTATTCATCAAAAATTCAAAGTTTTCAGAAAAATAACAAAAATTTACACTAAGATAATTTTGATATTCCAAATCCAAAATTGATGTCTATTTTACCAAATTAAAAAAATTTAAGTTTTTATTAATTAAATTAAATTTAATTACCGTTGTCAAATCCAAAAAGCAGGTTTTTAAAAAAAATATATTTCAAATGATTAACACTTGTGTATGTGAAATTTCAACGTGAAATTACTCCCAATGAATGATATTTAATTAAATGGTAAAAATATAATCTAATTATACATTAAAACCACACAAATTTATAATGTAATAAAATAAATTATTTTGATTAAAAAAGTTGTTTTTAGATAAAATTTATAATTTTTCACTCTTTACCCAAATATAAAAGTTATCAGAAAAACATCAAAAATTCATTGAAACTAAATTTTTAGGTACTGATTCAAAAGAAGATGTTTTTTTCAAATTGAATATATAAAAGTTTCAAATATTGTATTTTAAAAAGGTTCTCCATTAGAAGGCGGTAAAATTGCATTTTTTTTAAAATAATTTTTTTATCTGAAAAAAAATGAATTTGTTCTTATATTATGTTTAAGAAACTCATAATATGGATTCTAAAATTATATGGATTATATAAAATTCAAAATTTAGGTAATACTATTCATATCCACTTTTGAACGGCTTGTTTTGTAAGTCGTTATGCGCTTGAACTTGGTGTTGCGTGTAGTAGAAGTTATTTAATTAATTTGAAGAAATAATATACTATGAAATATTGGGGTGTTAAATTCTCTCCTCCTTCAATAAATTGTTTCCTCTCAATTTGAAATTTTTCTTCGAAAATAAATGGTTTAAAATAAAAAATACTTATGTTGGAAAACCCACATTGGAAATTGTGTTAATAAAATTTAGTTTTAATAGTATGAAAAGGGGAATGAGAAAGTCACCAAAAAATTAGTGTTTTTGATAAGAGAACATTGGTAGAAAATATAAACATATAATTAGAGGGAAAAAGTAAATATTTATAGGGACCAATTGAGGTCACCAATCACAATCAAGTGTAAAATTGATGGCAAAAAATCCATCCATATATGATGACTTAAAATATCATCAGTTCAACTAATCATATGGTATTAGGATAACACATTTTTTGTTTTAAGATCCCTTCAAAAACATTTAAGGAATAATTCCTTCATAGGATGAAAAAATGTATACATGGAAGGTAGAGTTACTTCATTTAACTAATTTCTACCACAAACTCATCTTTCCCTCTAAAAGATATTAGAACTTAAAATTATTCTATTTATTCTAATCGTATAGGGTTCCAAAAATAATGAATTTATAATTCACAAATCAGGCCCTTTAAAAAATTACATTCTTCAATCTCGGACATCACGTGGGTCAATTATAGGTGATACAACCATTCCTCCCTTCCATTGCAGGCTCAAGTCTCGCGGCTTTGCCATACGTGATAGGTTGCCGCCCGACCTTTGGGTTGTACTTTTTATGGAAATTGAAAAATAACCTTAACAATAGTTTCCAATTTCAAACATAATATATTCCAACCTTTAGAATTATCCAAAATACTTATATCCAAACTCTCAGTATGATGTTTATAAGGAGGTTAAAAATAATGAGGATCCTTTTTGAAAGGTAATTACATGTGAACACTTTCATCATATATTCTTTTACAAAACAACAACATCCCGAATAAACTAAATCAACCATCTCTTATTCCAAAATCACTAACTCATTATCAAGACCATATTAAGGATTACCATTCCTTCAACCATTTATTTTCAAAAATGTGACGCATACAATTAAGTCACTTTTCATAAAACCATATACTCTAGAATACTCAATAAAATAGTACTTCAATACAATCCTTATTTATCTCCATAATTCATGTAACCAGTATACTGTTGATACAACACTCAAATAAAATAATTCTATAATAAAAACATAAGAACAATAGTCTTTCTTCGTCATCTGATGTAGTATCATAAAATGATTATTATCCAATAACTTTATATGCAGTATACTCTTATGAATGTGATATTGATTCGCGTAGTGTCTCAACACCTTGCAGATGAAGCAATTTACATTTGAAAATTTTTTCTTACCCTTGAAATCACGTACATGGAGTCCTTTTTCTCCAAACATAAAACAACTCTCGTTCCCTTAAATCATTTACCAAGGTGACTCATTCCACATTTATCACATATTAGAAAATCCTTCATTCCCTTATTCCCATTATCCATCTTTCTTTCTACCATCATTTTCTTCTCTTTCTTTCCTTCAAAGCCATATGATTCAGAGAATTAATTATTGATCTTATGATAATATTTATTCATATGGTGATAATAAGTGGGAGACTATTTCCATTCCAAATGTTGGATTAATAACATTATTGATATGACCTTTCTTACTCTTTGGAACATACGTATTGCTGGAGTGCTCATTCCTTCTACTGGCCGCAATTTCTAAATAATGGCATACACTAGGTCAGTTTATGAATCGCATTGCATAATTCCAAACATGTAATATACCTAACAAAAATTTAAAAGTTTATGGATATAATCCATAATAAAAAAAATGTTTTCTTTGAGAAGGTATATATTCATAAACCCATCATAGTTGTTTGTATAGAAAATGAGAATTATCCTAAGCATATCACCCTAGACTGTCGTAACCAAGATTGCAGCAAGGCCCATTGTTGTGCACCGATTCTCGTTCGATTCTAGATGAAAGCGGTGTTTGCGGTTTTTACCACTTGGTTCATATGTGCCAGAGCCGCCTCTACCTACTCATATCCAGATAGGGATTTATTTTCTTGTAAAACTCACAAAATCTCATCCTTACCAAAATTCTAGGAAGTTCTTCTATACTAATCCTGAAATTCTATCATAGGGTGGTGTTATCTAATCAGAGTTTGCCTAAATCTAGTTTCCAAGGTTATTGCTAAATTTCCTCTGATAACAACTGTAACGCCCCGAGCCCAGTTACCCAGATTCGATGCATTATTTTAATACATTGTCATCATTACAAGGAATCGAGTCCCTAAGGACCAATTAGTTTAATAGTATTTGATAATAGATTACATAATTGAATGATACATTACACTTTATTACATACAGAACAACATAAATTATCCTTTATGAACACCATTATTCCCTTGGCTTAACCCTTCATATCATTCACAATACACTTCTTGGAAACCTGGGAAAAATAAAACACAGAAAGGGGTGATATCAAACGCTCAGTAAGGGTAAGAAATATAGAATAAACATTCATAAATAACCATAAACATTTAATTCAATGTATAACTAAAACAAAAGCCTTTTAAATTTGAACTTCAGCATAATATGGAAAAAATAAAATGAAATAATGCCATTTACTTATTCATATGGATATTATAATAGTCGGATAATCACATTTTATATCAATAACCACTTTCATAATGATGAAATGCATAATTCTGGACTATCATATCCACATAGTAAAGGCCTTGTGCCAAGACTACAAATAATATTTTTGTTAAGGCCTTGTGCCAAGACACTAGTTTGTCTTATGAGACCTATCGATGCATTAAGGAGCTATAGCTGGCTCCACCCATCACTTACTAATTCCAATGCATTCCTCATATGAAAAGGTTTAAACATAACAGAAACATTCGTATTAAAACTAGCATACCAAATGTCAATACATAATCTCAAAACCATGAATGGTATAAAAATAAAACATCCACAGTCAAACATATCACAAATCCTTCAATACAATATGGAATATTTGTATCATAATAAATCATATTCAAAGAAATTTGAAATCCATCAACGGATGTTGATATAGATGAAAATTATTTGAGAAACTCTTTGAGAGAAATATCCATTTTTCATGAAAAAAATTAAAAGTCACCCAATTTAGAAAGGAAGACATTTAAAGATATTTTTTTGAATCAATGTGTCCCATACCACTTTGAAATTTTTTAAAAGAATTAAAATTTTAAAAACATTCAAGTCCATATAAATAAATCCTTAAAAACCATTTTGAAGACATGGACATTAATAAAAAAGATTTAAAGGAGTAAATATTTAAAACCATTGAAATGATGTTTTAGTAAAAAAAGTCCATTAAAATAATCCATTTGAAAATTCTTTCAAGAAACATGGAAATAGATAATAAATATGTCACAGTAGATATTTACGTAGAAACGACCTTAGATAATAAAGAGATTGTGCAATTAACCCTTACCAATTTGGTAACTTACGAAACATACACCCCTTGAAAGCAGTATCATACAATGAATTTTTAAATACACATAATTTAAAATATATTACACAAAGAATACAATTATAGGAATTACAGAAACCACAAAAAAGGTAATAGTGTAAATATGGAACAAATCTCATGGGAATAAGGAGTGTAATGAAAACCCATTACCTTGCACTTTCTATTAGTTAGGTAATAATCGCTTTCTTTGTTGTATGTGTCTTAACTTGTTACTGTTGATTGTCTCACTTAGATCAAGATTTAAGTACATCCAGAATATAAAACATGATTTATATATCATATATATTCATAATATAAATTTGTATAATATACATATATATGAAATGAAAAACACCATTAATGGAGATGGTAGTCTGTACGTATGCATAAACGATGTTTCCGTTTTCATCTCGTCATGAACGGAACTAAGTGAATAAGATATATGTAAGTACACACATATATATATTTATGTATATATCTCAAGTAGCATTATTATGTAATATATTATATTATTATTAGTAATATATATATTTTTATTATCGTCAATGAATGGTGAACGTGGAAATGAATCCCATCGTGTCGTGGAGACGGCTATCTGTACGTACGCACGAGTGACAAAATCATTTCCTTAAATTTGAGGAATTGTATGGTATATTAATTATACAGAGACATTATAATGTTATTTTCATTATTTATATACGTATTACTCATCATTATATCCATCCAAATAACATAGTGTTGAATAACAAATTACACCACGACGTGGAGACGCTAAGTCGTACGTACGCATGCATACTGACATTAACATTCATAAGATGGATAGGATAATGAATATAGATGTGCCATGTTTATAATAACATCATAGTATATAGATTATACTGGATTTATTATTTTAGAATGGAAATAACAAATAATGAATAAGTGGAAGAAGAAAGGAACTTGAAAGAGGGTGGTGGAATCATTCCCATTTCATCCGGTTTTGCCTTTTGATTTGATCAAAAGGGATCCATTAGTTGGATTTATTACCAAATGAGTACCTCTATGATAATGTGAGGGATGTTGTGAGGTTATTTGGTCTGGGTTTTTCCGATCCAAATGGCTTAGAATGTGTGAAATAGAGTGAAGGGGGAGTTCCTTTTTATAAGAGGGGTGAGGGGCACAATAGAAAAAACATAAAATATTATTTTATAATAAATTCATTTTCGGTTTCTAATGTTTCCAAATTGAATTATTTATAGGCTAATGTGGGGATGGGTCGAAAATCTCTCATCCAATAGGTTTTATATAGGTTTAGGTCACCATATTAACAATAAATGTTAGATTTAACTCTTAGTTAAATAGTTTAACTTTTACCGTGTCTTCTTGTATTCATACTCTATATGGTTTATAAAATTACTCTAAACATACAAGAGAACCTAAAGTGGCTGATTAATTACATATATAATATTATTTACGCTCTTTGGAAAATACTTACATTTTTACGAATATTATATCAACCAATAATATTGTATTTGTTTTAAATATTAAATTATGTCTATTTTGACACTATTTGGTATTTTGTTTTTGTGAAAGTCATCACAACATGATTACATAGAACAAGATACATTGAATCAGACCTATCATGTCCTAAACACCTATAAAATTCATGGATGTCATTAAAACATTGAAATAATATTTAGTTTAATATTTATAATACCGTTTATTTGATTATTTCATGAATAAGGTAATTACTACCTCATCATTGTTTCATAAATAAATTTATATATTTAATGTCTAAAAATTATAAATAAAAAACCATGATGTAGGAAATATTTTTATATTTCTAATGAATATTTATAATCTAATTTATCTTATGTATATTACTATATTCAAAATGGTGTAGTTAATAAACTTGGATTTTAACTCTTTTAACTCTTCTTTGAATTATATAATAATAAATGTCATAATCTTATCCAAGTGGACCTAAATGATAATATTTTATTCCTAAATCTGGTTTTGGTCGTGAAACACTTGTACAATAGAATTAGGATATGTGTTACGGTAATATTAATATCATTTTTACCCTTAATTCCCCTATTTACTTTTAACCATGTTAAATAAAAGAAAAAGTTACTATTCACCAAAAATTGTTTTCATCTCATTGAACCGAATTTTAGTTACTGATATCAATCATGTCTCACAGATTTTTAAAATTCCACTCACAGAAGTGGTAAAATTAAATTTTATGAAAATATGCAAAGCTCCTAGGAGGTGGGTAAAACAAGGCAAAAAGTTCAATAAAATTTTGAATATATAAAATTAATATAAAATGACTCTAATGAATTAAATTGAACATATATAGGTATTATGTATCCATTTTTACCTAAAATAATTTTAAATTAAATAAATATTTATTTAAATAAAAAGTCGGTTTTAACCAATAACTAAGTGTTTTTCACTATTCATCCAAAAATAAAAGTTTTCAGAAAAATACTAAATATTCACCCTAAGATAATTTTGATATTATGAAACCAAAAATGATTTCTATTTTACCACATTTAAATCATATAAGATTCATTAATTAATTTAAAATTAATTCCAATCGTCAAAACCAAAAGGTGGGTTTTTATGAAATAATAACTATCAATAGATAGACACTTGTTTATGTGCAATTTCAAAGTTAAATTACTCCCAATGAACAATATTTAATTAAATGGTTAAAATATAATCTAATTATACTTTAAAACCCCTGAAATGAATAAATTAAAACTATAAATTATTTTGATTAATAAAGTTGTTTTTAGTTAAAATTTAGTATTTTTCACTATTCACCCTAATATGAAAGTTATCAGAAAAACCTCAAAAAATCGTTGAAACTAAATTTTTATGACGTAATTATAATGAAAGAGTTTATTTTGTCAAATTGAATATATAAAAGTGTAAAATATTTGATTTTAAAAAGGCTCTCCATTAAAAGGCCCTAAAATTTCATTTTTTTAAAAATACTTTGTTTATTTGAAAAAATGAATTTATTCTTATATTATATCTTAGGAACTCATAATATGGATTCTAAAATTATAAGGATTATATAGAATTAAAAATTTAGTTAATACTATTCATAAACACTTTTGAATTTCTAGGTAGGTATGTCGTGATGCGCTTGAACTTGGTGTTTCGTGTAGTCGAAGTTATTGAATTACATTGAAGATATAACGTACTATGAAATATTGGGGTGTTACAAAAATGGATGGTCCTCCCACCTTTCACAAGGTCTCCTCCCTCATGCCTTCTCATTGCTGATAAGGTACCTTCCACATCACCAAGTCATCGTCTCCATGGCCCATGTGGCCACAACACCCATTGTAGCCATTGAGTTCCCATTGCCATCCATCGAGCCGGAGGCCCTTCAATAACCTCCCACAGACCACCCAACAATGTGTCGTCCTGCCCCTAAAGACCCTCCTTGACCACATGATGCTTCCACTATTGTTCGTCAAGCCAATGGATTTTCTTCCAGGTACAGCAGGCTTGACCGGCTCACCAGGCCGGTGCCATCTCCATCGCTGGCTACCCCACCAGAGGCCTTGCCTCAACATTACCCCACCTGAACAAACAAAACATCCTCCTTTGATTACTGCCTCACGTTGCTACCACAATGCATCGTTTTTGTCTCAGATTCCATTATGGATGGATACGTCCAACAAATAATGAGAGGAAATTTTATATAATGAGGAAAATAACTGTAACACCCAAGATGAACGTATCATGGACATGTTTGGATTGTCTTTGATCTGATCATGTTCGAATTCACTAATAGGGAAAAATAGTAAAAAATTATTGCATGATTTGACATGATAAAAATACTCATAATAGAAAATAAACACCACCCACAAAACGCATGGTCTGTGGATTAACATGTTCATTGGTTAATCTACATTTTTTGTGGGAATAATGAATAGTGAAGGAAAATCAAACAAAACACCCACCCTACTTAGGATTAGATCGATTGCTGAAGAACATTCATCAACACCAATAATCCATCCAAGAGCGATATCAATCCGCTATCTCATTGTCATTCTTCATTCTCTAATGAGAGGTTTTTACAATTATTGTCTTCTCCATAGCATCCATAGAATTTCTCAACGATTTTGAATCTAATCACATATCCCTATCAAGCTATTAAATGATGAAAACACATTTTGGTATTTCTACGTCACTGTGTTACATTTTCGCCACACTGTTTCCATTATTAATAAAAATGGAATTCCCCATCGTGGGGTCACATTGCCACTACGAAATGTCTATAAGAAAAAAAATAAATTATTTTGTTTATTTTATATTCCATTAAAACATCCCAAAATTTTCTTTACTAGTCGAGATATGATGGTCGATGTTAGGACATGCCTAGGTAAAAATCCACCATTTGAACTCAATAGTGGTTTCATATTTTCAATATGAATCACTGTTCAATGGTTATTTTGATATTAAAAAAAAAATTATTTAATAACTTTATTTATGGTTACGTACCATTTCTGGTGTTCTCACTCAAGACCCACGCCGATTAAAGTATAGTCATTCCTATGGTAAACCTACCATTGTGAATTAAACTGTGACCTCAAATTTTTGAAGCAGGAACCCATTTCAGAATTTAATAAACCTTTTCAAGAAATACACTGAAGAATGATATTAAAAACATAACACTTTTCATCGAACTGTTACGGGCACACCAGGCCTCAGAATCACATACTGTCTCAGCAACTGGCCTTATAATTCTCCCAATTAAATTATTAAAATAAACGAGAGAAAAATTTGTGTCATTTATTTCACTTCAACATAGGGATTTACATCCCCAAAATCCAAAATATTGGATACTCAACAAAAATATAGGGGTACTAAGCATGAATATGAGACTCCCTCTCCCACGGTCTCTCCTGGAAATTCCAACACTAACACCAAACACTAACTAGATGAATAAACCACTATAGAATGATTTTCTACTATCGATCTTCTATCTCCACTATGTACTCAGAATATGATGCTCTATCATCAATTTCAAGGTCACCCCAGTCGGTAACATGTAATGGATCATGTACATGCATCCTCAGAAGTGAGACTTGAAATAAATCATGAACCTGATGCATCTATGGGTGGTAGATCTAGCTGGTACATCTCCTTTACAACTTTGCTCATAATTTTAAAAGGGATCATGCATCTCAATGACAACTTGTGGCCCCAACCAAATCTCCCCAGTCCCCATTAAGGTGAGACCTGAAAAAAAACATGTCTTCCCCATTGAACATGAATGGACTCTATCTCATGTCTGCATATGATTTCTATCATCTAGGTGCGGTCCTTATCTCCTCCATGATGATTTGAACATTCTCAGTGGAAGCACGTTACTACTCAAGCCCCATAAGTGATGACTCCCCTGGGTCCTTCCAACATAGTACAGACATACATGGTTTCTTATATAGGGCCTCTAACGGTGTCATTATAATGATGGAGTGGTAGTTTTTTTGGTACACATACTCCACTTGAGGTAGGTGATCATTCCAACTACGACCAAAGTATAGGATGAAGTCATGTAGTGTATACTCTAGAACCTGGAAGGTCCTCTTATTATGTCTATACTTATAGGGATGAAATGTCATGCTCAAACACAATTGAGTCTTGAATGACTCATGTAGTCCCTACCATAGTCAGGATGTGAAACAAGCATCACAGTCTGAAATGATCATCGGGGGTTCTTCATGAAGACAAACTATATCTTGAACATGGAGGCATCACAAGCCCTTTACCGAGCATTGCTCATGGATAGATATGAAGTGGGCCAACTTGGTGAGTTATTCACTGATCACCCAGAAGGTGTCTTATTCCATAGATATACATGGAAAAACCATCATGTTTTCCATAAATATCCCTTCCCATTTACACTTTTGCACATCTAGTTGATGATTCAATCCTAATGGAACTTGATTTTCTTTCTTAACTTTATGAAAAGTGAGGCACCAACAAATGAACTCTACCACTAACATCATCATCCACTATTACTAGAAATGACTTTGGATATATTGGTACATCTTATCCATATCCAAGTGTACTATAAAAGGGTATCTTTGAAAATATCTCAATGTATCCTCTCGCAACGCCACAGGAATAATTGTGCAACATCTAATGAGAACAACTTACTCCCCACCTATCAAATATCCATTAGAGGCCTTCATTTAGGACAACTGAGAATGTCATGTCTCTCATTCGGTGAACCCATGATGTTCCTACCAGGCATGCTGCAATTGTGTAGTGGTGAAAACCATTAGATGAAGTTATGTTTCTCTATCACCATCCACAAAGGATACATGTAGCGTGGACAACTACTCAAAAACCTTACTCAAAAACATCAAGTATGATCTCTTGATAAGTGACTATGGGACCACATTCCGCTTCCTAGGTTTATAGAAGATTTTGAAGTCATAGTCTTAGAGACAATCTGGCCACCCCCTATGTCTATAGTTCATATCCTGTAGAGAATTGATATACATGAACCTCTTATATTCAGATTATATGACATAGCTCTGCCCCATCATGTAATGTCACCACATATTCAACACTAAAACCACTACTTCAAGCACAAGGACATGGGTTGCATAGTTCTACACAAGTTGTCTCAACTGTCAAAAACCGTAGCCAATCAATGCTTACACCTACCTTAGGATCTAATATAGTCCAGTCCCTGAATCATCATAGAACTCCACATACATAATTCCCTCCACTAATAGTCTCAATATGGGGGTTCTCATCAGCTTATACCTCATCTCCTGAAAACACTACTAGAATTTTCTCGATCCACACTAAGGGTTTTCCCTTCCATGTCAAATCTGTCCAGGGTTCTACTACCCTAGGAAATTTGGTCACTAAACACCAATATTACCCATCCAAACCAATATAACACCTCACCTTATCCACACTCTTGGGTGGATCCTAAGAAATCACCATCTCTATATTTTCCAAATCCTCCTCAACACTAGCCTCTAAAATGATATGTTCCAGAATGTGGAATATCTGAATCTAGAACAAAAACATTGAGGGATTCCCTTAGTGTTGGTACTCTCGGAGTGTATCCATGACCATCCTCAAGTGTATCATGTTCTTATTCTTAGATGTCGAGGACACCAGGATGTCTTCAATGAAGACCACAATGAACCTGTCTAGATAAGGCCAAAAGATTATTTTCAGGATTCCCATGAACAATTCTAGGGAGTTGTTCACAAAAAAGGTGTCATAAATTACTCATAGTGGCCATATAAACATCTAAAGGATTTATTTGGTACATCCTCATCCAATACATAAAGTTGATGACAGCCACACCTATGATCTATCAATAAGAACCACTTATCTACCTTTTTCTAATTGAAGAATTCATCAATTCATGACAATGGATATTTATTCTTCATGGTCACCAGTTTCTGGCACCAAAGGCCCACATATGGCCTCAATATTCCATATACCTTCTTAGAAAAAAATTGGTTCCACCCACAGTAAAACACTGGGTCTTGTAAATCCATTCCTCTGCAAATCCTCCAACGACACTATCAACTAATAATGCAATGTGGGAGCCATCTAATAAGTAAGTGTAGATATTATTATCATCCTAGGTTATAGATAAATGCATAAGTCTACCTCTATATGGGGAGGTAATCTCGGGAAATACTTTAGAAAGACGTCGTCATACACCTCCACCACTATAGGAAACTAATGAATCTCAAAATCTACTGCACCCAGGGTGAGGCTATCCATCTGGTGAGTAATCCGATGCACCCACCTCTTAGAAAGTACATCATTCTCTACTTGTGTTTCTGTTTCAGTGAAAAAAGGAAAAACAGTTCCCATTTCCATGGACACATATCACTCTGCACAAAATTTAACCAATCAGAGCAAGGACCAAGGATAAAAAATCCATTCCCAGAATGTCTTCGTAAGGCGTTGACACTAATACTAGAAGATCCCATCCAACGATCTCAGCTCCAAGAGTAATCTCACACTGTTAGAACTAGTCTGTGATCATCAATTCCCAGCCTGTAAGAGTCTCTAAACCTAAAGGTCGACCCGATGGATCCACCAGAATATTTGGGCCATAAATAATGACCATGGAATGAAAATAATTACATGATGGTATGTCAATCAGAACTGAATCTAGGGTGGAAAAGACACTGATTGTACATCTAATAATCTTTGGAGCACCAGGGTCAGAAGACTCCATCGCCTGAAGCTGGCCCCATCCCAATCCACCAACTCACTGAGCCCTTGTTGGGCCATCTAGAAGAGGTGGTGGTAGTGCCCTGAACTTCTGCACAACGCTTACTACTCTACATGAACCCCTTACATGTTAACAACCCTACAGACCACCCTTTTGAAACCTCTACCTCTATCTCGAAGGACCTTCGACCATCCCCTGATCAACTGAATGTCATTTCGGGAAACCCCACGCCAGATTCCCCTAGCCATTGCATGTGTAACACCGTCTATCTTTAGAATGACTCGAGCCACCCTGGGATCCTTGCACCATTTAACTGGACTCTAGGGGTCGTCACCTAAAGCTATTGACCTTCTTTGGACCATCAAATGTTGTCAGGTACCCACTTTCGGTGACTCTACTGCATGGTGCCTACTAGTATCTCTCACTGAAAGAACCTACTCCTCCTAAAATCTCTGTATGGGAAGTGCTCACTCGAGTACACCAATATATGTCATAATGCTAATAGATATCATTGACTCCCTAATTGCCAGGTGTTTCTCATACTCAATATTTTGAGCCTTATATAACGGTCCCCACACCATATATAGGCAGTATTGAGATAGGTCATTTAATATATCTATGAAGAGTTACTCAAAGTCTGCTGAAGAGATATTCACCTCTTATGTTGTCTAGGTAACAAAGGTCAACCATCATACCATTGATCCCAGAAGAAGGGATGCTTCTAGGACATCCATCCTGTCAGCAGGCATCCTCACTAGATTGAAGACACAAGTGACTAACTGCAGGAAATCCTCAGCTACCTGGAGGTCTATCTCACCCCTAAAACTGGGATATCGCTACCTCTATAACTCTAAAACACACTCAGATTACATGAATCCCTTACTGATAACAATGGTAGTAACGTATTCTTGATAGGTAGTTGTATCACAGGTGCACCACCCGGAGGTGCTATCTATAGTGGATGGAGAATCTCTGGTTCAGGTCCTTATACGGATGCCTCATCTCTAGGTGTTCCATCCTCGTGGTTAAAAAATTGAATCCTGGAAGACTATCGATGTGGGAAAATCCTGAATGAAATCAATATTAACCATGGTTAATGGAGAATATCAGAAAGGTTGGATCAAGTAGGCATGGAAATCATAACTCATTCATATATCATTCATAGACCACTAATTTTCTGAAACTAGTTTTTTCATGAATCAGGTTAGGAAATAGGTGTCTAAAGTCCTGGTGTATGGCTTTGTTGGCCATCACACCAATACTAGAGTCTCTAGCATGAATGAAAAACTCAAAACACATAACCCAATTTCCCCAAACTAATCTCCTTGGATCTTGGTCCCAATGTGGATATGAACCCCCTCTGTTACCACTCTGCCCTGGCTCATCCGAGGTGGGTGAACTGTGACTAACCCAAGCCAAAATATGATAGTCCAAAGGATAGTGACTAGAACAGAGATGTCATATCCCAAAAATGGGAGTCATTTTCCTTTATACCATTACACATTATCACATATCCAAGCCCACAAAAACTGAAATGTAAAAATGCTAAGTAAACCGTGAATGGAGAATATTAGATATAAACCACAAACAAACTGAAATAGGAATGTAAAGTACCAGAGGTGAGCAGGGATGGAATACAAGCCCACCAAAATAACGAATGAAAAAAGTGAAAGGACAATATCTTAAAACTCATTTGCAGAAACCCATACATGAATGGTCAGTGATGGATAGAAGACTGAAACTATAGGAGTATGCAACATTTGTCTGATCTCATTGGGAAGCACATAGTATTGGTCCACATTGGACTTGGTCAAATTTCTGATCGTCTACATAAGACACGACACGTGTGGGAAAATCCCATGCATGGGAGAGTAAAACTATACAGAGTAGGACACCTAGAAACCATAATGAAAAAATCACAGTGTATTGAACGATTAGATGTACATAGGTATATACCTATAACTCATATATCAGTAATATCTAGATATAATAATTAAAATCTATATGGTAAATATGGTAAGATAAAACCAATGCCCATCCATAGGATTCTTCTCAAGGCACTCTCGTTTTGGGAGAATTCACACCTCAAGGCTTAATATCATTGAAGACTCTTACATTATGTCTTGCTAATTTTGGCCATTCACTAAATAGAATACAATGGTAAAGGTCCTGCTATAGATATAGGGGATTCTAATCAAAGATTAAAAACAACCCAAACTGTGTTAACCCCCAATATATCAGATTCTCCTCATAGAATAATTAAAACCCTAATGATGTAGCTCAATTTTTATGGGATTCTTCACTAATAATACCAAGAACAATACTGATACATGCCATTGGATGGAGGATTAATATATGGAAATAAATGGTAAGGTCAATTCCCACAAAACTCCACCATGAGTGATAGAGTGTCTTTCTATTCCCAAGGTGGGATGTCAAAACTCTTTCTTGGACTCTGCATCTAGAAGGGATTGTTGTCCCATCATTTTGAAGCAATGTCACACTAAACATTCATGGAAATATGCAAGGGGAACTACACACCTACAATGGTCCATAAAAAACCAAATAATCCATCACAAAAGGATTGTCTCTTTGCAAGGGTCCCAATTTCATAGACGACCCATCAAATAGACCATTCATTTAAATGTTATGGCCCATTTTGTGAGAAGCGCCTCGTTGGGTCTGGGACAGGCCCGATCCAACTTGGTTTGGGCAAGTCTGAAATGGCCCATTAGGACTCTTAGACCACGGGACAGTTCCTCCAGCTCGGCCTAACTATGCGGGGTAGATTATTCCAGTGGGGTTTGTCCTGACCAGGCTATGCCCAGTCCAGCCAATGTGGTCACCTACCATATCGATGCACAGTCGCCTAGGGTCACGTGGTGTCTGTCCACGTCATTGCGGCTAGTCCCCACCTCACAAATTGTCCATGACTACGTGCCTCAAACTGGAAAATGAAACTCCCATCGAGTCACATGATTGTTCCCACAGTGGGCTCCCACCGCCAAGTAGGAAACCCTATTTTCACTGCTTGTGGCCTTCCCTATCGCGGTTTGTCATGCCACTTTGGTTCCATATGGAATACAGGATCCTTTCATCGCTGACCATCAAGTCAGCCGCTATTCTTGTAAGTCCTTCGGGTCTGACCACCTCCCTGGGCTAGTAATGCCTTCACCTCTAGCTACCTAATTGGTGGCATTGCCTTACCACTCCATACATTAATGGAATGAGCATCCACCTCTAATAGTTTCCTGACATTATCGCCACCTTATTCTATTGTTATCTCATATCCCATTCCAGATTGATATATACAATTATGAATGAGATGAAATTTGGGGATGGAGTCATGGCACTAGAAAGTCTGAGAAGAAAATATTATGGACGTGTTTAGATCATCCTTGATCCATTCATGATAGAATTTAAGAATAAGAGAAAATAGTAAATAATTCTATTAGGATTCGGCCTAATAAAAATCCCCATAATAGAAAATAAACTCCATCCTCAAAATGCACGATCTATGTATTAGAGTATTCTTTTTCTAATCCATATTATTCGTAAGAATAATGATTGGGGAAGTAACGTAAAAAAACACATACCCTACCTGGGATTGGATTGATTGCTAAATAATGCCCATTCTCATAAAAAACTGTCCATAAGGGATCATGATTTGTCATCTTATCATCGTATTTTTAGTCTCCAATGATAGTTTTTTCAAATTATTTTACTCTACAGATCATCGAGGGAATTTATCAAAGATTTTGATTCTAATCATGTACCCTTTTCAAGACGTTAATGGATGATAAAACATTTTTGATTTTTTGGGTCATTGTGTTTTAATATCGCCACTTTGTTTCATTAATGAAATAAAATGGGCTACCAATTCTTTGTGTCGAAAAATAGATGTGGCTCTATAAAATGTAAAAAATAAATAAAGTAAAAAATTTATGTCTATTTTATTCTCCTTTAAAATGTGAAAAATAAAATATGATTGATATTCAAGCCGCATTGGTCAATGTTAGGCCCTCCCTCAGTAATATTCCACATTAAGAAATCAATTCTCATCTCAGATTTCCAATATGAGTCACCTTTCATGAGTTAGATGATTTTAAAATAAAATAATTTTATTTAATTAGTTTATTTATGGTTAAGTCCCATTTTGGGTTTTCTCTCTAAAGACTTCCACTGACTAAAGTTAAGTCTCACCCATGGTAAACCTACCATTATAAAAAAATGGTTCCCCCAGATATCTGATCTAGGAACCCATTTAGAAGATATTCCAATTTTTAAGGAAAATCACTTATGCATGCAATTATGGACATAATTGTTTTCATTGAACCTTTTAGCGCACACTAGGCCTCAAAATCGCATGTTGTCTCCACACCAAGTCTCAAAATGATCCATATTAATTTATAATAGTAAACCATAAAAAATATAACTCATTAAAAAGTAAAATGAAGTTGTATGTTTTACATGTGGCATGCAAGGCCACTGAAAGAGGAACTACACCTAAAATTTAGGGGGAATCATGAGGTGTTTTTTTATCAAGTATAATTCCTCAATATCTACACATTTGGAATTAGGTATTATATGTGGTTCCCACATATATATCCAAATTCCAGAAAATTAGTAGATTCTAAAATATTTTTTGAGGAATAGTGGATTAGATAACTTCTAGTGGTCTGGGGAAGGATTCCTTAGCCACTGGTTACTATAACCATTCATTCCCAACAAAATTGATAATGGTTTTAATATATTTTTATAATGTACAAACCATTACCAAGAACATAATTTATGTATCAAGCCAAAATGTTGATGGATTTATTTTAATATTTGGAAATAAAACTTGTTTTATTTATAAATACAACATTTTTTATGGTATATAACATTTAAATGAAGGAATTTAATCATAAAATTGGGAAAAAACTTATTGTAAATTGATAAATAATCATGTTCACGTGAATCATATAACACCCAGCTATGTGATCATACGTCTTCGTCATGTAAATGAGAATCATTTCTCAATGATTTTATAAGAATATTCTTTAGCATATTTTAATTTAAAACCACAGAAGGACATTATTTAGGAGGGATTACATCGTGTGGAATGGGGTTTTCTCATAAAATTACCATTTCAATTTTCCCTAAACTCCCAATGGTTCCCCCATCCGTAGTTGAGTTCGAACTTGATTTTAAAGGCTGACAGTCATCTTGGTTTTGAGGCCCAACGTATCTTAGGTACTCACCCACACATTTGTGGATAATTGTTTCCATCTTTGGGATTCTATTATTGATTTAAAACATTTTCAAGAATCTCTCTCTTATACCGATACAAGATCAATAAACCTAATAAAAAGGAAATGGTTCTCCTATCTTTTATATAAAAAGTCTAGGATTCATCAGTATATATTTGAGGTTCTCCACCAATTTTTGATAGTGTTAAATCGCTTTTGTGCTAAAGACACATGAGCAGGTGATTCGGGAGATGCTTTCTTATGTGCAGGCAGTTGATATTATGAGGGTTGGATTGGGACACATTGAGACATCCTATATATCATTGTTATTTTACGACTCAAAACCCACGTATTTCAATTTGGGTTGGGACTAAGACACTGAGGATTCCCTATTTATGATTCTTAATGAGGTGTTCATTGAATCCCCGTAATCCCATGTGATCCATGCTCATTGTGGGAAACAAGAGGGAGTGCATGATAAGCCTCATCGCATGTGGATATGGGATCTTCATATTGGGTCAGTCCATGGGATCTTTTAAGTAATTCCCAAGACATTAATGAGGAATCCTATTTATCACAGTTTTGGAAGGACTCTAAGTCCTCGTTGTTCTTTTAAGGTTGGGGAATCCACACTTAGGAATCCATATTTATGATGCCTAATGAGGTACTCATTGCATCCCCCCAAGCATGCATCATCCAAGATCGTAGTGATAAATAATTTGGAGGGAATGATTCACCTCATGGCATGTGGTTGTTAGATCTTTATATTAGGGTAGTCCCTGAGTTATTTGATATGGAACTCGGTCCAATAAGGAGGCATCATACATATCTATGTTATGGAGGGATTAATAGTCCTTATAGTTATTTATGTCTAGGGATTACACACATAGAATTCCCTTGATATGATGCCTAATGAGGTGCTCATTCCATCCCCCTAAGACCACATCATCCAACCTCATTGTGAGAAAATGAGGGAGTGCATGATTTTCCTCATGGCATGTGGATGTTGGATATGCATGTAAGATTATTACTTGAAATATTTGATATAGAGATCGAGCCTTTAAGAAGGATTCATATGTATCCCAGTTATGTCAGGAATCAGAGTCCTCATAGTTCTTTAAGGTCGTGTCTTAGACATGGAGGCTACCCAATTTATGATGCATAATGAGGTTATCATTGCATTCCTGAAGCCCACATGATCCATTCGCATTGTGAGTAACAATAGGGAGTGCATGATCAACCTTATGGAATGTGGATATGGGTTCTTCATATTGGGGTAGTCCATGAGATTTTTGATATGGAGATTGAACCCTTAAGGAGGCATCCTATATATCAATGTTAGGGAAGGAATCTGATTCCTCGTAGATCATTAAATGATGGGGCTTACAAACTGAGGCTACCCTGATCAAAGAGCCTTCATATCTAGAAAGTGTATCATGATCCAATCATCATGCTTTGGGGGTCATCATGTGACTGGGATCAAAATATATGGGTGGCTGGTGTTGTGCGAGCATTGGTGGTCCAGGGGGGTGTCACATGTGTTGGTCAAAACCTCAAATAGACATCATGAGTCGAGAAATGCATGTGTAAATGTGTGTCTCATGTCTTCGATGAAATATCTTAAAGCAACTGCAAGACCATGATGACATTTCTAGATGTTTTGTGGGTTTTATATGACTCGTTCCTGGGGGAACACAACGATATATGGATCATCATGTCTGGATGCTTCTATTTGACTCATATGGTGTGAGTATGCGCCACCATATGAGTAATTAATTGGGACTGAAAGACGTCACTAGTTTAGGGTCACAATCCCAGAGGGTTTACAGGATCTAGGCGGTGCTCGTATATGGTTCTCAAAAAATGTCTCTTCTTGTTTAGAGTGTTCTGCATGTCTCAAATTATATGAAAAATGTATTTTACGAGATCTGGTTGGTGTGAATTTGAGTTTTTGTGTGACCTTGGATAGCACATGTGAAGCCCAATAGGTATTTGATCATGTCTTCTTCTTGGGTTTTCAACTTTGAATACTGTATATTTCCCTTGTATTGAGGGTGCCTCGGCTTGGTTCAGTGCTTCTTTTATTGTGTCCCACGTGATCTTTAAGACTTGCGATGTGGAATTCACTTGTCTCAAAAGTATTTCTTTGTGTAATCATTGATTGATCATACAAAGGAATTTAGTCTTGGATCATGACTACTACAGGGATCTGTCGGTGTATTACAAGGAAAAAAGATGGATGGTCACATGATCTGTTGGGTGCAGAAAACCAGGATTTGTTCCCCAATGTTCATAGCCTCTAGCATCAATTTAATAAAGCAATGTACCATCCAACTATCCAACCAACCATTTTTTCTTATATGATGTTGAAAATTTATAAACACAACCATACTTCCTACTCATCGGTTTGTGTAGGTAATCTAACATGAGTCTAGGAGGTAGCCGATGTAGGTTCTGGCATTACACAGTTTCCCAAGTCTCTATAGTGAACCTCATATACGGTGCCTCTTGATTTTAAACAGTTGTGGGCCTATAGTTCCCTTATTGTATTATTACTGATAATTGATGTCTTTTACCTTGAATAGATTCTATGTCATCATGTCGACATGTCCATGCATCTTCCTGAAATCCAACTACTTGTCGGAGGGCACTCTCAAATCCGGGTGTGGCTTATCTTGGGGTCTCGCAATCTGTGCTGAGGGTGCACTAGATGCATTGTGTTTCCTTCTGAAACAATTAACCATGATCGCCTCCCCATTTTACGTTTCCATTAATTTTTGTGATGAAGGTTGGGAGTAATTTGTGATTTCGTGTATAGTAGTGAGGTTATTTCTTCTATTTTTCAAAGTTGAGTTGCATGACCGATATGGATCACATAGTGATGAATGATTATTTCATAGAAAAACATTTCTGATTGTCATTAGATCATTGTGGAGTTTCCTGTACATGCATTAATCCATTCTGGTGGTGAAACTATCAATTTCGAGGGACTTGGTGAGGTTTGGTGTTCATGACACTGGGGTCTTTCGGTGTCTCATGGGTCACTCGAGGTATGTGTCGTGTGTCTTTTAGTGACCTTACACATGAATTACCTCCTCCCTTATGATCACATTTATTTTATTTGACATGTTTTAGGATGTATGTGTGTTTTCTTGGTTAATATCTTAGTGTTTTAGTTGGTGGTATCTCAAGTGAACATTGGGGATTATATTAGAGTGCATATGGATTGTGGTCAAAACTATGCATTTGTACTTATATCATCATGGTGTTTTCTGGATATTCTGGTTTGACATGACTGATATGCCGAAGGGGCCCCGTGAGATGAACCAGATAGTTCAGGGTGCATCAGATGTCTTGAGGGGTACATAAAATGTTTTCTTGCGACTGTAGACCCCTATTGACTCCTCCTTATCACATTAGTTCATTATGGTGAAGGCTCATTGGTATCTCAAGATGGCTTGGAGATAATCTAGGAATTCTTTTATTCCCAATGATGATTTAGAGCATGATTTTTGTGACTGTTTTTGGTCTCTTCAATGGGTTTGCACTTCCCTTTTTAAGGGGATTTCTGAAGGATTTTTAGGAAATTTCCAATGACACACTACACCTCCTTAGGGGACGCTCATCCAGCCTTCATGATTAGGTCAATGGAGAGTAATGGAGCTGGTAGAGGTGGGTTTCACAGGGAACTCCAAATGAAAAATATCCATGTATGGGGGATCAATATAACCTTGAGGTGGTAACGTGATTGAGAGCCTTTTTGGGGATCCAAAAGTCTTCGATCATCATGTTCTACCTTTCATTCATGCGAAATATAATACTAATGTTTATTTTTTTATTCCATTATAAATTTTTTGTGGACCTTATTTGGAGGGAGTCAAAAAATCCCACCCCCCCCCCTTATGAGTGACATCTGATGGGACAATTACATTGTCCTTAGGACAACTAAATGCCCGCTAGAGTCCTTGGTGGGGTTTAGAAGCAGTGCATTCGTGCAATTTTTGGTTCAACGAGCGACCTCTAGTATTCTACAAGAAAAATATATGTATATATATATATGGGTGGAGGAAATTTCATTCCATAGTCCTACTTATTATATGGAGCTCTCCCTCTATTTACTTATCTCAAGCCTCCTCCATGAACCCTGATTGTGAACAATGTATGTGAGTCTCTATCATGAGGCTTGGCTGCAAGACATGATCTAGCGTAAGACTAATTCATGTTCAGAAACTCATTCATCTCATAAACAGAATAATCTTCAGTATTTTCTCAGTTTTAGGTGGATTCCCTAAGGACAATATGGGTTCTTTCAGCTCAGCCTCCTTATTGGATCATGTGACCATGACTATGTCACGTGATTGTGAGCCTTAATGGAGATCATGTGATGCGCTTGGGACCTCAAATGGGATATTCAGTCCATGAGTCCTCTAAAGGGTAGGGAGTTCGTGAGCTTCTCAATCTAGTTTGTGAACCCCTGGCTGAGTCATGTGATGCACATGATCCCATTGGTTAATTTTCAAGCCTTTATTTCTATAAAGACATTATATTTTTATCATATGAAAAGTTCCACATACATAATTTTCATATGGATTCTGAATCCCATTATGGTTCCTCAGTTGAGGGTAATTAATGGACCTTGATTTCAAGGAATCACATTGTTGACCCTCACCATAGTGCACTTTCTAACAACAAAAATTTGTGGATGTTTTTTGGGTCGGCCTCTAGTATTATCCCATATCATACCGATTTTCATTACATTAGTTTCTCTAATAGAAGATGTATATATAGTCCCTCATCAGTCTTCAATCTTCCTTCTCATTGGGAATTCACTTCCTTTGACTATGATAAGATGTCTATTAACAAGAATGGCTAGCTTGAAATTGGCCAAACTCATGGATTTTCTATCAACTTGAGAACTCCCACTGATCTAGGATGGTTGAGATATCAATCATCATCTTATAACCCACAATAATACAAGAATAGTATCCTCTTCCCTGAATGTTCCTGATGACGATATGTTTTTGAAGTGGGACCTTTTCCCCAGTGGTAATTATTTCAATGAATGGAAATGGTCATTCCATGTATGAAAGAGCTGTATAGACTTATTCGATGATATATATAGGTTTCATCTTCATGAATCTATGTAGACATCTCAGTAAATTATCTTTAACTGGCCTAAACTCCTTTGGGAAATTTTCAGTCGTTGGTGCCAAGAGACCAACACATTCTATATTACCTATTGAGAAGTAGGAATAATCCCATGTGATATCTATAAGTTGGGTGGTTTTCTCCCTCTCAAAGATATGTATGATGAATTATTACCTTCAAAAAAACATTTGGGATTACCCATGAAGACTATGTATTCATCAAAACTGATTCTCTTCCTTACAAGGACGGAACTAGGTAGATATCTGACAGTGCGCCCGATCGTTTCCTTTACTGATTGGATCAAAATATTCCGATATGGGAATGGGGATAAATCAAGAATTATTCTCCCTCTTTGGTGACCCTCCCAATATGTTCTCGAAGATGCTGGTTCATATTGGTCCATTATGTAAAAATAGGACTATACATCATGGGGTTATAAAGTGATCCATGATGTTTCTCTAGACCATAGTCTAGGGGGTTATCTTGCAATGTTTCTAAATAGATTACTCTTGACTACTTCTGCATATATGCTCCAACATCTGCATTAGCACACTGGTGATGATTTCACTACTCATAGTGGGGTGACATCTAAATTTGGTGGTTCTAATCCTTGTGCTCCTTTACAAGATGTTGGGACATATCTAGAAAGGCAACACTCCCTACAGAAATTGTGGTTCTCTTCAATTCCTCTTTTGTTGGATATGAGATCAATTTTATTTCTACGAGTTCTATAATAATTCATAGATTCTAGATACAATATCCTACCATAGACTATTTTACATCTATATATTTGGTCCTATGTCCCGAAACTCTATGTAGGTTAAAGTAATTTTGTTACATTATGATAGTTTAGACCTTTCTATTTCACATATACTGACCATATTCACTACATCAGTTGGATTGAAAAATTTCCTTTGTTTAGAGGGTTTCCCACATTTCCTGTTCTAGTGTCCATGGGGAACGAGAACCTCGCATCATCCTCCAATTCTGGCGGATGCTATATCATAATGACACCAGTTCTGTGATTATATTATCACCCACTGATGCTCCAGACTACCTCACCTAGGATTATTCCAAGGCTTGGTTGAGGGATTATACCGATGGTGTATTGGGACATCCGGTCTGTCATGTGGACACGCGTCTCAAAATGACCAATCCTCTATCTATTTTATCAATTTATTTGATTATGGATGTGGGTGAGGGTTCCCGGAAGCGTCCTCATTCTGATGACATCGGTTCGGACATCGAACTTTATTCTATTGATGAACTCAATTCTCTGATGAATGTTATGGATCATTTTCCTGAGGAGAGGGAGATGTTTTGGAGCCTCCTCTCCTATTTCATCATTGATTATCATGGTCAATGATCCTTCATCCATACATAATTATTCTACTTTTGAGGCCTGGTTGAGTCTTATACAGGTTTGGGAGCACATCCAGACCTTAATTTCTGAGACCCTCTTAGATCCTTCCATCATCAAGGGTAGTGGATTTTCCAGTTATTCCACAATCATGGAACATGAGGTTTTGATCAACATCCACTATTCAAGATTATATATCAAATCATCCTATCCCGATGTGAGTTGGCTATATAGGAGAGGATCATACCTGATATTGTGAATGAGGCCTCTTTCTCCAAGAAACTAGAAGAGACGATAAAGGCATGGGATAAGGTTTGTCACCTCTTGTCTGAATTAAATTCTTAGATAGTTATTTAGACTGTGTAGATATAGAGGTATGAAGAGATGATTCCTTAGTTGATTTCTAGTCTCTCAACATAATCAACCTAATTGAACACTACTCTATAGAGGGTTGTGAAGCTGACTACCCTAGTATATGTTCTTCATCCTACAGTAGAGGCGGAGGAAGTGGGGAGAGAGACACTTAATTTTTCTATAGATGCATCCATCCAAACCCATTCTAATCATTCAATATCTCCTAATCCTATTTTTATATAATTAAATTTACTTATAAATCATTCCAAAATGTTTCACTACATCCTATTTCTTGTCGAGGTTTATAGAGAGACTCCAAATTGTTGGTATTCATCCACCTTTTCCCTACAATTAATGGTTGAGCTTGTCGTGCTATCCCATCCTCTTATTTTTTTGTAATAAATTGCAGTTACATTTCATTAATAATATCTATAGATGACTATTTTTTTCATTGCGATATACAAGAATGAATGTATGATGTGAAATAAGATCATCATTGTGGAAGATGTGTCCCAAACGATGGGTTTTTTTCATTTCTGTGGATAGTAGACTAAGAATGATATGGTTGTATAACAAGCCTCGCCACAACTTCCACATAATTTAGAATATGGTATATTAGCTTTTACCATCTGTTTCTTTAGTTTATGAATTTTTATCTCATACCATATATTGCTTTATTTTTTTTTCTTTTAGCACATACAATCTTTTTCTACAGTTTAGGGCCTTTAGCTCAGACCATTGGGATGCCATGTAGATTAATGACTTACGGCTAATAATTTTTTCCATGCTATTTAATTTATAACCGCTATAATTTTTATGGTACATGGGGATGGAAGACTATAGGTGACTCAAACCACTATGGGGTGTTAAGTTCTAATGTGGTGATTTTGTGGATCACAATGATTGGATTTCCTTTATTACAAGGAGGATATGTGATTTTTCGGCTACTTAGATAATGTATTCATCGATAGAATAACCATGAAAATATAATATCCAGTTAATTCTAAGGGATATGAAAGATTCATCGATTGGAAATTGATAATGGTGAAATGCTTGGGAAAATAGGCCTTCCATGATATTTGGGATGTGGGTGATGTAAATCACCACCCAAAAGTCTTGTCCAAGTGATATGGAATGGGATAGACATCTTGGAAATTACATTTAACACTATTGTGGTTTCAGGTTTTTCTATGGTGTCTTTGTGGCTCACAAGGATTTGGAGGCCCTTTATAGAGGGCTAAAATGTTTTTGGTTGTTGTTTGTGAGCCCTTACATCAATTACATGGTAAAAATGAGAGATCACAATTCCTTTCAAGGGGATATGAAATATTAATGAAGGCTCAGAAAACAAGATGATGAAGATGGATATGGAAGGAAGACTATCATGGATGGGTTTTGGAAACCTTGGGAAACATATATCTTGAATGAATAGCTTGTGTCCTGCACCTTATGGTTTTGAATCACAAGGTCTGAGCCATCATAAGTTTCAAGAATGAAGGTTTTCATTCTGTCTTTGAGAAAGGGTACAAAACAAGGCGATTCATCTTTGAGGGTGTTAGATCTGCATGGATAGTCACGTATGGAGACTATAAAACATTTTCCAAAGATCTCAGGTCACGAGGAAGATATGGGATCGTCATCCTGGGGTAACATATAACAATGTATGGTTTTGGGTTCCACCTTAGTGATCTCTAGCTCACACGAATCCTAAATCCCTTTACATAGGGACTATATGTCTTTGGTTTGTGGGTCTGAGCCCTTGCATAAATAGCATGGACAAGGAGAGATTCTATTTTCTTATATAGGAGAAATGACTTATTTGAGGTGGCCAAAGATGTTTCATATCATGATGTGGGGGATATGGAAAATTTAAGATCCATGAAGGGTTGATGTACCATTAAATTGAGCCACCACCCGTCGAACAAATTCTCATGGTGAGGAGATTTGATAGATCCTTGCTGAAATTTTTTCCTATATTAGAAGGTCTAGTGAGCACAAAGTGGATTTTACTAGTCCTATTTAATTGAATCTATTATCATTATTCCTAGTATATTTCTATCTTAATTTTTTCCTAAACTCGTTGAAATGATTAGTTTAGCTGGTGGAGACTCAACTTTTTCTCAGTTTTCCATATGCGATCATCTGACCTGAATTGTTTTTTATATTTAATTAATAGTTTATGTTCTAGAGATATTGACAATTTGTGCTTGATTTTATGATCATACAGTTTTAACCAATGTGTGAGATGTTTAAGGTCATTCCAGTTGGACATGGTATGGGAGATGATACACAAGAGGCTTATTAGGACACCTAGGGTCAAGAGTACTCCAAAATCCTTATGATAGGGTGGTGGAATGTTGTAATTCATGGATCAAGGTACTAAAGGCATGAGTGAGTACATGGGATGATAATTCTAGGGGTAATCTATAACACCATGGGGTGATAGGATCCACCTTAGTGATTTCAGGCTTCAAAGAATATGAAATCCTTATACACCAGGCCAAGATATATCTGGTTGGTGGGTCAAAGACCTTTCATCAATAGCATGACCATGAGTAGAAATTTCATTTCATATTTAGGGGTAGTGGATGGTTTGAAATTCCCCAATACACTTTATACATCATTTTTGGAACATGGATTGAGGTGGTTTGAATGATAATGGAAGAACACTATTCTCTAGTTGGCCAGCGTGAGGTTCTTGGGGTCCTTTGATACGTAAGGGATATGGATGATGACCTAAAAAATTTGTCATCATGTAGTGAGACATGATTAAATTTATTTTAATTTCTTTTTGTGAGGAATCTCATCCGTGAGTTTTAACATCATTTGGTAAGGAAAAGGGTTCCGAAAATTTTTATTGTTGTGTGGTTAAGAAAACAGAGAGAAAATCTTCCAAATAAAGACATAATTGGCATGGTAGAATATATCGTACGATAATGTGGGAAAAATAGGTTCACACCATTCCATGTGAACTTTTGGATAAGACACTAGCTAAGTGGCCAAAAAAGGTGGAATAATTTTTTGTACTTGGGGATGGACCTGAAGAAAAAAATTCAAGGAATTCCTACAAAACTGTGGAGGGACGGAATCATGCCACAAGGAGTTCTTGATATTCTGCACAGTTTAACATCATGTGGGGTTGATGAACGTAAAACTGACACAAATGAGGTCCAAAGATACAAACACCTTGACATGAATTTTAACGTCTTGTGGTAAGGAAAAAGGGTTCCAATGCATTTTATTGTCGTGTGGCTAGAACAGTAATGGTGGATAGTTCCCCAAATTGGATGAACATGGTATGGAAAAACAAACCTATTGTTAAGGGGACCAAAGAGACCCACACCGTGCCATGCATCCTGGAAGGAGACTTAAGTCAACATTCTAGGAAAGGTCAGAGGGGCCAAAGGATGGACCCATTGAAAAATTCTCGGATGTTGAAACATATCTCATAATGATGGGAATTAATCAACACATAGTTCATGATATTCGAGGAAGTTTAACATCTTTTGGGGAGGAATAAGGTCACCCAATTTGAATTGGATGGATGCAACTAGTCTCTGCAGTTCTATGTCATGTAGCAAGGCCATTGGATCTTTTGATGTAAAGTCAATATAATCCTATGGATGGAACTAGATATATGGATTCATGCATCACTACATATTACATTAATTATGATAATCAAGCCCCATCTAGTTCTTGAAATTATGGAATGGTACGAGACCAACACCAGCAATGGTGTTCCTGTCAGACGATGTCCAGATGAGAAAACCATTTCATGTTTATTGGGGGGCATTGACCACACGTATTTAGGTCATGCAGAGAGGACTCATGGAATTACCTTTATCTCCCAATATTTACAATGAAAATGGGACCATCCAAATCATTTACACCCACTTTTTGTGGGGAATCCTTTTTCTAAAATCCTAAGACTGTGTGAGCTATGATTAATGCAATAAAAATGAATGAAAAGGACCCCTAAAACTATTTAGAGGATTGAAGGATAAGATGAAAGTATATTATATTGTGTCTTGGTTGGTCCAACACATTGGTTCAAGGAATCCCTTTGTACAACATGGAGAATTAGAATCACTCCGTACATAGTTTTAGAAACATCGTATAATTTAACAACACGCGGTGTGGACTTATCTACAACGTTTATTTTCATGTGAGAGACATTTCACACATTGTAACACCAATTTTCAAGGGAGATGATTGGACTTGCAACATAATAGACTCCTAGTGATTATGCAAAGTATTTGTTATAAAATTTCTCATTGGTGGGTGGTGTGACACACTCCCCATCCTTGGGGACCAGTGAATAGGCTCCATTAAGATTGAAATTATGTATTAAATAGGATTCCTAACACTTTTTATCTGACTTCAGGGGAATCTTCCCTCATATCACCGGGGTTCTGAGAACTAACACCAATTCTCCGTGGAAGAATGAGTGGAGGTGAACCTTTTTATTGAAGGCTCATGCTATCTAATTCGGGTGGATTTCCAGGTTGTGTTGTGTGTGAAACCTATTATCATTTATCTACTCCAAATCATCCATCCATTTTTGACATTTTTCATCCTCTGAGAGTTTCCCAAAATGGCTATTCTGAGAGAGGGTGGATGGACCTATATGGGTAGCACTTCCTCAGCCCTGTACACCAATTATTATGGAGTTTCTTATGTAACAATAACCATGGTGGTATGGTGGGATCATTAGTCAAGGAATATTTTTTCTGTCCAGGACTTGTTATCCATGTTCACCATCATTTGGAGAATATTTTATAGCGTCTTATTGAAGGCATCTATATATCAATTTTCCAATAAATTATAGTAGGATGAGTGATTGGATTTTATGTCATACTATTAATATAAATTATTCATCTCCACAGAATAGATGTTGGGGTCGTTGTCTGTCAATATCATGTGAGGGACTCCAAAAATGGTGATGATGTGGGTCTTTGTGATGTTTATGATATTATTCATCCAAAAAACCTTGAGGGGTATCACCTCAACCCATTTGGAGAATAAGTAGATAGTATTAAGGATGCACATGATCTGCTTGGTTGTGGAAGGGTAATATGGCCCCATAGCATCCATCCCCCATATAGTGAATGGCCCAGATTATTTAGCTACATGTAATAATTCTGAGTGCTGGTGGATGAAGCTTTCAGGGATCTGTCATGCTGGACAATTTATTGTAAATTTCAAATAATCTTGTATCATTGTTTGATATTAATAATGAAATCATCTAATTTTGTGGGAAAGCATTGTTCTAGACTGGTGTGTGCCGCCGAAGCCTGGATAGACTTCCCCCATGATGGTAAGAATTTTCTTTATACCATGAATCTATGGATAATTCCAACAAAACATTTCTTTTATATAATTTTCTGATCATTTGGACAATCCTGAAAGGTGAATTTTTCTTCTCGGCACCAGATCTGTTCTTTTTCGGCTCGATCCACTGGGAGAGTCCCATCTCGAAGATACCTGATAATGGAATTTATCCATCTAGAGGTGTACACTGTTTCATTTCTCTCTGGGATTCTATGATATGATTGATTTCATTGTTATAAAAAAAAATTATCGATGAGACTATTCTTCTATGTGTCACATGGAAGGTTGTTTCCTCTTTATTAGGGTCTTATATGATGGTTTCTGCCGTTTCCATTGCTTTGGAGCATGATTTGTTTTGATAGGGGGATATAATGAAATGTAGGCTCAAAGGGGAATTAAACCATTTTTCCTATGTCATGGACATTGAGTGGGGATAGTTATTTATTTTTGATGGTATATTCACCATCAATATTCTTTATCACCAGCTCCAAAATCCCCTCTGATGTTCAGGTAGTCTATGTGCAAATATAACCCTTGTTCGAACCCTGTGATGATGGATTGGTAATTTGCCTCATTATTTTTAGACTTCGTACAATGAGAATGAATATGATAGAAATTATTTCTCTATGGAGGAGAAATATGACCCCTAGGACAACCTGGCTTAGATTTTTATTATCCATTCTTGTGCTAATAAAACTCCGAGAGGCACTATAATAATTCATCTCCCATGTATGAGGAGTTTTATGGTCATATAAAACCTCTTGCTTAGGGAGTTTGGTGTCCTCAATTTCATTTTTTGGATCGGGATATGTCGCGAGGTAGTCAGTTTGGGCTTTCCCTTTTACTGACTTCTGGGATAGGAAACAGATGATTGAATTACTATAGGATGACCACCCACCAATCCAAACACCCGGTCAATATAGGGTGGCCAAAGGTGTACTTGAGCGGGACGATAGGAGATACTGGGTAGATATCATGGCGTTTCACATAATTCCTCAACACATTAACTTTGAAGATGATCCCAAGGATTTTCTTTTCGACCGCAGAATATCTAGTCTTGGAACCCATCATAGTCCAGCTGAGGTAGTAGATACTATTCCCAATCCATGAATTGCTCATTTGAGTGAGGAGTGTGGCCAATGAGAATTCCATGATGGAAACATAAAATATGTGTGGCCTCCCTTCCATTGGAGGATTCAAAACCTGTGTTTGCATTTGGTACAACTTGAGATTCTCAAAAGATTTTTTGAAATCATCGTCACATTGGTGGGTGACTCCATTATTTATCATCCTCATTAAGGGGTGGTAATTGTTAGATGGGTTTTCTATATATCACTGAATGTATGTGAGCTACCCATAAATATCCCTCAGATATTTCAGGACCCTTTGTGAAAAAATTCTAATATTGAACTGTTCTTCTCTAGGTCAACCTCAATTCCATGGTGGTGTACCACAAGTCCATGGAACATTCTTGATGTTACCCCAAAAGAATACCTTAGTGGATTAAACATCAGACTATGTTGTAACAAATTTCTGAATATTTCATGGAGATCCTTGAATTAATCACATCACAATTTAGATTTGATCACTTGTTCGGCGACATAACATTCAGCTATCTTCCCCAAGAACAACTTAGTGATGTGATGCATGACACCCTGATATGTGGTTTTGTTGATCTTAAATATGAATGAACTGAACTGGTAGTAGAAATCCCCTGGGGTTCCCTGAAGGTGGTGGACACTTAATCGTCATGGGACTTTCAGATCTGATTATACCCTGAGTGCCCATCCATGAAGGAAAGATCATGGAATATCACAATTGTGTACATAACGATTTTCATGATTGCGAATGGAAAATCATACTTTAGTAAATGCTGATTAAGGTACCTAAAATCAATATAGTATATGATTTATTGTTGTTTTACTTGTAGGGGATGATGTTGGAAATCAATTTGGAGTAATTAACCTTTCAAATGAAATTTCATTAATCAGCTTGTTGACATGTTCCTCTATATTTGTGCATGGGAGGTTGCATTCTTTTGGATGCCTAGTTGAAACATCAGTGATCTTTAGGTAGTCTAATATGGTGCATAACATTATGTAGATTACATATAGAAATTTCCATATTGTTATAGGAAAACACATATTTGTGCTGCTTTAGGAATTCAATGTACAACTCTTTCTCCTTGGGAGGCATGGATGAACTAATCAAATTAGGCCTTGTATCTTCTTCTATCCCCAGGTTAATCTGATGGATCTCTTCTATGGTGGTGAAAACACCGTTCATGAATACTAGAGGGGAATTTCTAGGACCAAAATTGTAGAGACCCGAAGCTTGACGTACATGAATGTTACATTACTTTTGTGGAATACTTAATACATAATAAAAACAAACTCAAAAGGACCGTAATTTTTTAGTGTCTTTGGAAACTCGGAATAAAATCCTCTAATCGTGGTGAAAGATCTTCAACATCTCCCAATAAAGATCTTCCGTTTTTTTCTTACCTAAAACCTTTATTTATATCCTGGGGAAAAGAAAACATAAAAGGGTGAGCTCAAATGATCAGTAAGGGTAATCAAAAGAAATATCAATCACATCATATTCATAAGAACATATCTTTTGGAAATCTTAACCTGCAAAAGAGATCATGATTTCATAACATGGGATAAATCATAGTAGTGAAATGTAATCCCAATAATCATAACATAAAACATGAAACTTTGTGTCATACACACATAATCATAGAGAATCATTTCTTATTAGTCAATACTCATTGCAAAGACTATCTTAGTGGACAAAGTCCATTTCTGGACCGACTTCACTCCTCGTTTCAGTCCTGTTTCACTGAACCAGTTTAACCTGCCGTTCTAGCCATTTCTATCTCATGATATATAAAATCATTACCCAATTCATTGGAGGGAGATATATGTCCCACCCATCTCTTAATGATACCATTCTTATGTGTGCCACAAAATCATAAACCATACATCATAGCATAACCCATGTAATAAAAATGGGAATCATAAACATCGGGACATCATAAAACAATTCATATATGATAAAGGAATTCATAAAAACATTTCCATCACAACATAATCACATCCATGTAATAATAGGGATAGAAACAGAACCCCATATTATCTTATATGGAAAATAATTTTGATAAAACTCTTGAACTCCATTCTTGAGGAAAATATCCTTTTTACTTCAAAAACATTTTTACTTTCTTAACATGTCATAGAATTTTAAACTAAAATAAGTTGATTAAAAATAAACTTGAAAACATGTAAAGGAAGCTTCTTGGAAATAATTTGTTTTAAAAATCCATTCATGTCGTATAAGTTAAAAAAACATTCTTCTCGTACTTTTGTCGGAAAAGTCAAAAAGTACCTCATATGAAAAACGACAAAAGATTCCTTCCATATCATTTACTAAAAACTCACCGAAGGGTAAAATTGGATTTAAACAATTTTAGGTGGATGGAAATAATATTATATATTGATGAAATATGTATATGGATGATAAAATACACCCTAGTAAATTCCAAAGTATAAACAATCTCGGATAAAAATGAGATTGTGATATTTCTCTTACCTTAGGTCCGATTTTCTTTGTAAGTGTCTGAACCCCATTTATAATGGTTTAAATAATGTCATTGACTTATTCCAGATTCATACCCATTGTTATGATATCATATATGGTTCATTTATGACTTTATATTACCCGTTCTTTTGTAAATTTCATGTTAAAGAGCGTTTTGGGTAAAATTGTTTCATTTGTCGTCCGTGTTTTGACTTTTAATTATTCATATGATTACTTGGATCATGATTAATTAATTCAATAATATAAAACATGATTTACATATAATATATATTCAGAATATACATATATATAATAAATCATTAAATGGAAAGAAATACACCGTTAATGGAGATAGTAGGTCGTACGTACACATGAACGCTGTTTTCGTTTCCTTATTGAGTTGAATGGAATTAAGTAGATGACATACGTATATATACATATAAATCCATTATGATTATTATGTCATATATTTCATGATTACTTATTATATGTACTTTATTATCATTCATGAATGGTTAAAGTGGATAATGAATCTCATCGTGTCGTGAAGACGGTAGTCCGTACGTATGCACGAGTGATGATATCATTCTCATGATCGTGGGACCGTATTGAAGTGTATGTATACTATTTCAGAATCAATATCACATTAAAATAATCATATATAGTTATTATTTACACCATTATACCCATCCAAGTAAAGTGGTGGTGGAAAATAGATTTCACCACGGCGTTGAGACGGTATTCCGTACGTACGCACGCGCGGTGATTTCATTTTCCGTAGGATGGATAGATAGTGAAATAGGTTTGTTTCATAATTATAATAACATATTAGTATATGAGTGATACTGATGTAATTACTTCATAATGAAACAACATAAGAAGAATAAGTGGAAGAAGAAATAAAGTTGAAATACTCGGTAACGGAAATTACCTCTTCTTTGAAGCGCCTCTTTGAGATCTCCTTTTAGGGCACTAAAATTGTTCTTTGAGGAAGCCCAGAACCTCTAGGATATTTCCACGGAAGTGGAGAAGAGAATTTGGTAGGGGTTTGCCGAGTTTGAAGGCTCAATGTTGTGTGAGGAATAGAGGGAGGAGGTGCCCTTTTATAGGGGAGGAGAGGGGTACCTTTGGAATAACAAAACCTATTATTTTATTATATAGTCAAATTCGGTTTTAAATAGCTCAAAATTGATTTATTTCGAAGATAAGGTGGGGATGGGTCTAAATCCTCTCATAAAATAGAATTTAGACAAGTTTAGTTTCCTATTTTGTCCTTATCATTTAGATCTAACATTAAGTTAAATAATTTTACTTTTACCATGTTTTCTTGTGCTCTTATACTATAAGGTTAATAAACTTACTATAAGCAGCCAAAAGAACCCTAAGTTGTTTATTATTAATATATATAACCTTATCTAACTCATTTTTCCGAACTCTAGTTTTTTAGGAATAAAATAACAATTAATAATATAATATTTGTTTTAAAAACTATTTTATGTCAATTTTGACACTATTTAGTAATTCATTTTTGTGAAAATTATAACAGAATGATTAGTTCGACAAAAGTTAATTAAATCAATACTAACATGTCATATTAACCTATAAAATTAGTGGAATTCATAAAAAGTTTCATATTACATTTATTTGGGTATTTATAACATCAATTATGTCAATATTTCATTAATAAGATAATTACTGCATCAACCTTGTGTCATAAATAAAATAACTTATTTAATGATTAAAAATTAAAAATAAAATAATATTATGTAGGAAATCTATTTAGAATTCTAATGAAATTTTATAGTCAAATTTATCTTATGTATAACCCTTTATTAAAAATGATTTACTTATTAAACATTCATTTTAACTATTTTAACCCTTCTTAAAAAAAATTAATAATAAATGTCCTAATCTATTCCAAGTGGGTCTAAATTGTCATATTTTAATCCTAAGGATGTTTTTGGTCGAATTACACTTATCCAATAGAATTAGGACATGTTTTAGGGTAATAATAATATCATTTTACCCTTAATTACCCTATTTAGTTTTAACCGTGGTAAAAAAAAGTAAAAAGTTACTATTCACCAAAAATTATTTTCATCTCATTGAACCACATTTTAGTTCTTGATATTAACCATGTCTCTCGGATTTTCAAAATTCCACTCACAGAAGCTGTAAAAGTAAGTTTTATAAAAAATTCAGTTTTTTAACTACCACTTAGTGGTTTCACTATTCATCAAAAAATGAAAGCTTCCAGAAAAATACCAAAAATTAGGCCTAAGCTATATTTGATATTAAGAATTCAAAAATGATGTCTATTTTACCAAATTCAGAACATATCAGTTGCATTAATTAATTTTAAAATTAGTTCCTGTCGTCAAAACAAATACCGTATTTTTAAGAGATAATAAATATCAAAAGATTGACACTTGTTTATAACTAGTTTAAATGTGAAATTACATCCAATGACCAAAATTGTATTAAATTGTAAAAATATATTCTAAATATACTTTAAAATCACTCAAATTAATAATTTATCACTATTAATTATTTCTATTAAAAATGATCTTTGTAATTAAAATTTAGTAATTTTCACTATTCATCATAATATGAAAGTTATCCGAAAAGTATTAAAATTTCACCCTAAGCTAATTTCGATATTCTGAATCCAAAAATGATGTCCATTTTGAAAATTAAAATTTTCAAAATTTCAAAAAGTGGTTATTACTATTCATAACAGCTAGTTTTAATAATATTTTAATAGCATATCGTTGTTTAGTGAAACTCGGTATTCCGTACTACACACGCTATCGAGGAAGGTTGTGATTGCGTGTAATGAAAGACATGTCAAGGATGCGTGTTGTGCAAGATCCATTTGGTGTAGCGTACAACACAATACACTAATGAAAAAAATATTTTTCATAAAATATCGGGGTGTTACAAAAATCATGCTCTTATATTATTGAATCCTTGCGGAAAACTTCGGGTGAGGATGTATGTTTGGTAAACTCTAGATCACTATTAGGGTATGGGAGATTATCTATAGAAATTTCATCATCTCTCGTCATTTTGGTTATGATAGATAGATTCTATGGGTTATTATTTCTGAGGAAAGGAAAGGGTTAGACCTCTGTGTATGGTCTCTCTATTTTGATCATGTTTATTGGCATATTGTATTCCTCATAATGCATGCTCTAAGGATTTATAGGGGTGGTCCCCAAGCCATTGGGGGTAGAAACCTATATAAAAACATCCACAATTGGATTTGGTCTTCTGTTCTTGTAGAAGTCTGCTTCAACATATATTATTCAGCATGATTCAAAGGGGTAATTGTCATCGTGACATATGAAGATCATTCCATTTATGGGGTAATTCAAACATTGATGGAATGTTGATGGTATTGTCCAGTTTTTACATAGCCCAGGCCTTCCAATCAGCATGTTTTATGTAGTTTATTGTAGGATAATCCTGAACTTAGAATTAGACTTGAGTACCCCAAATTGGTTCTCCAACATAACAATCCTGAGGGAAACATTATCATGCTTATAGTACCCTTATATGCTTAGATTTTTCGGTGATATGTACACATCACTATAACCCAAATGTTTTAGGGTCCATGATGCAAAGAGATTTATCCCAGATCCAATATCTACCAACACACATTGGATTCTGACATTATTGAGTCCTCCTGAGATGTAAAAGGGTATGTTGTGTTCTTAGATGGCCTCTTTTTGATCTTGGTCAGTGTATGAAATGAGGACATGACATCCTATGGACAAGTTTTCTGCTAGATTTGCCTTTGTTGCAGGGACTTCTGTCTCCAAATCTTGTTTGCTTTAGAGGACTTCAACAAGTGCCTACCTAATATATTTTGAAATACAATGTTCATTAAGGACATATAAATTGGCTAGGACCACAAATATCTACTTCATAATATCATACTTCCGCATCAGAGGTCACCGCCTCCCAATATGAGGCTGCTCCTTGGAAGGCAGCTGAGAAGAAGGGGCAGTTGTGGTCAATGGACCTGGAGCTAGCATCGAGGTCGAGGGAATATCCAAACCATTGGAATAGGTTGTTCAAACAATTATTATGGTTTGGGTTGATCATGTAGAACCCCCACTAAATGCTCATGCATGTTAATTGGGCGTGAGAGGATACTGGACACTACGACAAAAAAGGAATTTAGCGGCGGTTTTTTCGTTTCGCGGCGGTTTAAACCACCGCTAAATTGATTGGCGTCGGTTTTGAAAAACCACCACGAAATCGTGCATCGGGAAACTATTCGCGGCGATTTTCAAAACTGTCGCAGAACGTTTCGCGGCGGTTTAAAATGTCGCAAAATGAATTAGCGACGGTTTAAAATGCCGCAATATAAAGAAATTATGTGTTTGGTGAGATTTGAACCCCTAACCTCTTGCCTAATTTCCAAAGACATTACCACTCCAGCAAGCTCGCCATGTGGTTAATAAACAGAATTTAATATACTTATATATATTAATTGAAAAAACAAATAATACATAAATAAAAGATATAAACTCGATAATAATAAATAATAAATAATAAATAATAAATAATAAATAATAAATAACGAATAAGGAATAATAAATAATAAATAATAAATAATAAATAATAAATAAGGAATAAGGAATAAGGAATAATAAATAATAAATAATAAATAATAAATAATAAATAATAAATAAATATAAATAAAAAATAATAATTAAATATAAATAAATAATAAATAATAAATAATAAATAATAAATAATAAATAAGAAATAAATAATAAATAAATATAAATAATAAATATTAAATAAATAATAAATAATAAATAATAAATGTTAAATATTAAATAATAAATAATAAATAACAAATACATAACAGATATAAATAATAAATAATAAATAATATATAATAGATATAAATAATCAATAATCAATAATCAATAATCAATAATCAATAATCAATAATAAATAATCAATAATCAATAATCAATATTGAATAATAAATAATAAACAATAAATATTAAATATTAAATATTAAATATTAAATAAATAATTATAAATTATAAATAAAAAATCATAAATCAAAAATCATAAATAAATATAAATAATAATTAATAAATAAATATAAATAATATATAATAAATAAATAATAAATAATAAATAATAAATAATAAATAATAAATAATAAATAAATATAAGTAATAAATAAATATAAATAATAAATAATAAATAATAAATAATAATTAATAATTAATAATTAATAATTAATAACTATTAAATAAATATAAATAAAAAACAAAAAACAATAAATAATAAATAATAAATAATAAATAAATATAAATAATAAATAATAAATAATAAATAAATATAAATAATAAATAATAAATAAATGTAAATAATAAATAATAAATAAATATAAATAATAAATAAATATAAATAATAAATAAATATAAATAATAAATAATAAATAATAATTAATAAATAAAAAATAAAGATAAATAATAATTAATAAATAATAAATAATAAATAATAAATAATAAATAATAAATAATAAATAATAAATAATAAATAATAGATATAAATAATAAATAATCAATAATCAATAATCAATAATCAATAATCCATAATGAATAATATATAAAAAATAATAAATATTAAATACTAAATACTAAATATTAAATAAATAAATATAAATAATAAATAATAAATAATAAATAAATATAAATAATAAATAATAAATAAATATAAATAATAAATAATAAATAAATATAAATAATAAATAATAAATAAATATAAATATTAAATAATAAATATTAAATAAATATAAATAATACATAATAATTTATAACTAATAAATAATAAATAATAAATAATAACTAATAAATAAATATAAATAAAAAATAAAAAAATAAAAAATAAAAAATAAAATATAAATATAAATAATAAATAATAAATAATAAAAAAAATATAAATAATAAATAATAAATAATAACTAATAACTAATAAATAATAAATAATAACTAATAAATAAATATAAATAATAAATAATAAATAATAAATAAATATAAATAATTAATAAATATAAATAATAAATAATAAATAATAAATAATAAATAACCAGTTACAAATAATAGATAATAAAGAAATTAAAGTATATAATAAATAATAAATAATAAATAATAAAGGAAACACATGAAAAAGTATGCAAATACGTGATAACGGATGAAAAATCCTGAAAACGCATGAAAAAGGATGGAGAAGCATATGAAGAATGAGGCATTAGAAAGAATGAGAACGCATGAAAACTCATGAAAACTCTGGAAAACTACTTAATAATTCAACATAATCATCATAATAACCCATAAAAAACCATTGATAAAGATAATAAGTCACAGAAACCCATATAAACAGTAATAAATGGAGCTACCGTTAAAACCCGTCAAAACGGTCATAAAGAGACAAATACATTGGACTCACATTAACAGAGATAACTTTTGATCCGAGAGTACGTTTTAGATCCGCAACCTGTCAAATAAAAGATACTTAAACAATCTTCGACCTGAAAGGTGAAAGAGTCCGAATGGACAGGCAGATCGAAAGTTATGACCATATAAAAAAAAGCTGACAGGGAACGGGTGCTAGAAACGAGGCATTGAAAAACAAAACAAACCCGATTCACACTAAAAAGGCCATAACATATGATCTAGGAGTGCATGTGGGTGCTGTGACCAGTCTAACTGAAGATCATGGAATGAGCTATGATCTGGCAGGTGGAGGAGGCCGAACTGACAAGCGGATCAGAAGTTAGGTCTATTTAAAGACATGTTCGACGGGACACTGTTGACGGAAAATGGGTTTTGGAGGCCTACGGAGGGGTTTTGGGGTCGAAAAACATGACACAACCTTTTTTTGTTGAACTGGTGCGTAGCCCTCTTCACTGGATTCAATTTGATCTGTGGTAGAGCGCAAATGGACACCTGGAGCGAATGTTATGGCTGTTTGAAGTTGGAGAACTTTTTTCAACTTTCTTATAACTATAATATCTTCCGCACCTTAGACCCTCTCACGGTTTTGATTATATGTGCCTCTACATATCTTCATGAGCTTCGATTTGACTGGTCGTGGCGCTTCGACGGACGCCCGGATGAAAAGTTATTGTCGTTTTAGTGATTTCGGGGTTTCTCGTGTTTTTTTATTATTTTTTCATTTCCTTTTGCGGCGGTTTTACCGAAACGGCCGCTATTTTACTGAGGTTTTTTAAAAAACCGTTGCTAATCCTTGAATAAAAATAAACAAAATAAAAAAAATTAATTTTTTTTCCTTTAGCGGTGGTTTTTAAAACGGCCGTGAAATGGAAGCCCGAAACACGTTTCGTAGCAGTTTTAAAACTGCTGCTAAACGGCGGTTTTCTTGTAGTGGGAGGTCTCTAAGGCACCTCCCTGGCCACTTTATGCCTTCTGGATAGTTTCCTCGGAGTCTCAGCTGCATATGAGTCCTCTATAGGTCTATGAAAAGGATGTTGACTCCCATTATACCAGTGATATCCATTATATACACATCATTGGCACATGTGGCCTCTCGTTCCCCTATTATATGTCAAAAAACAATATTCAGGTCATTATCATAATCGAATAATGATTTCCTCATGTTTATCATGTTGAAATAATCAAATATGATTTAATCTTACAATGAGGATTACATTTGGTGTGGTAGTAACCGTGATATATAGGTTTTAGGGAAGAAATCTGTGAGAGTTAGAACATGTTTGGAGCATAATATAACTCTTCCTCCTTAGTTTCTTCTTACTTCTGGTAGTCATGCCCATGCTTTGGAGGTACACCAGTGCTCTACTTTTTGGGTGGTGGATCTATTGCGTGTTTTCACAACATCTCAATGAGAGAGCCATGGGATTGATAAATTGTATATGATTAATCCATTTTCCAACATTTTGTTCTTTCCTGGTATGATGTTTTCTATCCTTCCTCTTCCAGTAATAGTATAATGGTTATGAAATCCTCTTTTTCAAGATAATTGTCTAATGTCACCTGTCTAGAGTCAATCATATATAGAAGGACATCCTTAAAGAATAAATAGTTTTGGATATTATTTCGCAACCATCAGTGGAATGGATAGTAATCATGATGTTTGGGGATATTGACTTCATCAGGCTTCCTGGGATTCGGAAACATGATTAGGTTCTTATCCATAGCTGATAAGAAGCAGCTTAGAGCTTTCTCGTCTTGGAAAGAGTACACCATATTCATCTTCTCCTGGAATCCCTGACGAACCTAGTTACTTTGTGCATCAGGATGAGGGTGATTATGTGGTATCCACCCATTGGCAAGGGCTGTTGGGAGGTTCGGATCATTCTTGGGTGCTCTGACCATTGCTGTCTTGAGGGTGAAAACTACTGCATCCTCTTTTACAAAATTTTCCCATTATGTTGTGGGCATGAGTTGAGACTTGGATCTGGTTCGATGGAATTAGTATTCGAAACATTGTGTTGTTTCAGTGTTATCTTATAATAAACCTATATATATCATGTGGATTAGTGGTGTGTATAGCTCACCCCTAATATTTTCAGCAGAGATTTCCAATAGTTGTACCTGTAAGAGACCAATGTTGAGCAAATTTTTCATACCTTTCTTCCATGCTATGAAAATGGACACCCTCTCATTCCCATCTTACTTGCAGTTCGTCTAGTCAATCATCATTGCCTTCCTCTGTTTTTAACTACATTAGTGACGTTAATAATGGAAAATATCTTCCAATCCTATGATAGACCGTACTGATAGACTACTACAACTGAAGAAGTCTGGACCTATCAATGTATGTACGAAACACCTCAGTTTGGTTGCCTCCTGCTGTTTCTGAGGGTCCTTCATCGGCCCACATCATGACACAATGTTGGTTAGATATTGCTCAGGATCCCCTACATCGTTTAAGGAGGATATGGTAGGATTTCATAAAATGGGTAGGATGGGTATCATTTACCCATTCAGTGTATGAATTCTTCACACATTGCACTAGCAGGCATCACCATTCCCTGGCTTCCATCTGAGTCACTAGGGATTCAATGGCAGTGAACATGTTGAGGGGAAATCCCATCTGAGTCGCTTCTCATCTGTAAGGAGAATGCCAGGTATGATTATGTAGTCCCACATTCATCTATCCATGATCCTAAAACATACATATGACTGAATTGTTACCCTAGTGATGGAGATGAATACACCTCATCATAGGGAAGTCCAGATCGCACCCTACTTTTTCATTTATTTTCATAGGTTGTCCAGACATGGAGCCAATCCGATATCCGGATGCTGATCTTGCTGGTGGATCATCCTTATGATGTGGAATATCTACCTCTAGATGGAGATGATACCCAGTGGGAATATTTCCCCTGAGTATAACCCCTTTGAGCTTTCGGAGAGCTCGCATCTCACACTTATATGGTTAAAATTTCTATTCCAAAGATGGAAACCTAGAAAAAATTTCGTATTTACCATTGTATTTCAATGTCTTCCATCGAGGTGGTGGAAAATCATTATTTGGTGGCCCAAAATTCAATATTCTTCATTGATTCAAGGAGTGTGCATCTTCATATGTTGTGTCCAAATCACACCCTCCTATGTTATATCATCCCTGTTTCGATCATTTGAATTTGGATCTTGATCGATTTTCCACAGTTATGGAATTCGCAGTGGAATATCAAGAAATGTTGGTTGTTCCATTACTATCAACATGGTAATCTGGATCTTCATGGCTTTCAATAGGGTCAGTACTCAAACCATTGGCCTTATTTATCTATTTTGGCTTGAGGCCAAAGTTGGTCTATTTTCCTTCACCATACGGCCCTACCTTCATGGTTTATGATTGATGAACTTGATTGAGTTCCTAATTAGGTTTGTTGAATGAGTCCCGACCAACAGTTTTTTGTCTTGAAATGGGAGGAACTAGTGGGACGTTGATCATTGATCATTTCCTCCCCACTTGAAGAATATCTATTTCTTCTGTGGTCCTGGTGATAATAATAAATCCCCAATCACTATTGGATCGTGTTAATATAGAAACATAATTGATGTATCCCAGGTACATATAGGGGATGATGAATTTGGAAGTGATTATTTAGATAGAAATTACCCCCCATGATATGGTATGAGGTTTTATTTTGATTGCAATAAACTGGTCCCATATTTTTTCATGGACCAATGACCTGAGAGGTGGAGGTAGTGGAAAATATAATCCTATCCTAATAGAATGAGTACCCTCCTAGAGAACATCCATAGGAGTTGATACTGCGGTCTATATGATGTGAAATAATTGTTCTTGCATGTGAGATGGGTGGTATGGAATCCCATGATGTGGATCACTCCTTATGGGTAGTTTTTTTGGAGATCACAACATTAATAACCATTTATTTATGATCCTTTTCTTATATTGAGGAGTTTCATTTTTTTGTATTTTGTTGGCTATCCCATCTCCCTATTTGTGATATATGTGCTTTATTGGAGTGGGGGTATTCAGTTGTAGAGACATACATTGTAACAGCCCGAGAATTTATAAAAACTATTCTTTTTAATTTTATTAATCTCTTGTGTTGTACGCTACACCAAAAGGAGCTTTCACAACACGTATCCTTGACTTGCCTTGCATTACACGCAATCACAACCTTCCTCGATAGCGTGTGTAGTACGCAATACCGAGTTTCACTAAACAACGATATGCTATTAAAATATTATTAAAACTAGCCGTTATGAATAGTAATAACCACTTTTTGAAATTTTATAAATTTTATTTTTCAAAATGGACTTCATTTTTGGATTCGGAATATCGAAATTAGCCTAGGGTGAAATTTTGTTATTTTTCTGAAAACTTTCAATTTTTGATGAATAGTGAAACCACTAAGTGGTAGGTTAAAAACTAAATTTTGCATAAAACATAATTTTACCGCTTCTGTGAATGGAATTTCAAAAATCCGAGAGACACGGTTAATATCAAGGACTAAAATGTGGTTCAATGAGATGAAAATAATTTTTGATGAATAGTAACTTTTTACTATTTTTACCGCGGTTAATAGTAAATAGGGTAACTAAGGGTAAATAGGATATTAATATTACCCTAACACATGTCCTAATTCTATTGGACAAGTTAAATTCGACCAAAAACAAACTTAGGAATAAAATATGACCATTTAGGCCCACTTGGATTAGATTAGGACATTTATTATTAATTTATTTAAAGAAGGGTTAAAATAGTTAAAATCAAAGTTTAATAAGTAAATAATTTATAATATGGGGTTATACATCAGAGAAATTCGATTGTAAATATTCATTAGAAAGATAAAACGATTTCCTATATGATGGTATTTTATTTATAATTTTTCGACTTTAAATAAATTAATTTATTTATGACACAACGATGATGCAGTAATTACCCTTTTAAGGAAATATTAACATAATTGATATTATAAATGCTCAAATGAATGTAATTTAAGACTTTTTGTGAATTCCAATAATTTTATAGGTTACTATGATATATTAATGTTGATTTAATCAACTTTTTTCGAACATATAATTATGTTATGACTTTCACAAAAATCATATATCAAATAGTGTCAAAATTGACACAAAATAGTTTTTAAATCAAATATTATATTATTAATTATTATTTTATTCCTAAAAATCTAAGGTTCGGCCAAATGACTTAGATAAGGATATATATATTAATAATAAACAATTTGGGGATCGTTTGGCATGTTATAGTACGTGTATTCACCATATAGTGAAAGAAAACAAAAAGACACGGTAAAAGTTAAATTAATTAACTTAGAGTTAAATCTAATTAATAAGGTTAAAATAATACCCTAAACTTGTCTAAATCCTATTGGTTGATAGGATTTCGACCCATCCCCACTTTAGCTTCAAAATAAGACCCTTTGGAACCATTATAAACCTATTTTGACATTATTATAAAATAATATTTTGAGATATTCCTAAGGTGCCCCTCTCCTCCCTTATAAAAGGACACCTCCTCCCCCTCCTCCTCACACCAATTTGAGCACTCAAGCTCGGCCAACCCCTGCCAAAATCTCTTCTCCACTTCCCTAGAAACATCCTAAAGGTTCTGGTCTTCCTCAAAGACCAATTTTAGTTCCCTAAGAGGAGGTCTCCAAAAGGCGCTTCAAAGAAGAGGAGGTTCGGACACGTACAAAGCAAGTCGGACCTAAGGTAAGGGAAATATCACAATCTCATTTTTATCCGAGATTGTTTATTCGTAAGTATTTAATGGGGTGTATTTTATCATCCACATCCATGTGTCGTCAATATGTAATATTATTTCCATCCACCTACAATTGTTTAAATCCATTTTTACCCTTGGGTGAGTTTTTAGTAAAGAATATGAAAGGAATCTTTTGTCGCTTTTTCGTACGAGGTGATTTTTTGACTTTTCCGACAAAAGTACGAAGAATGTTTTTTTTAACGTATACGGCATGAATGGATTTTTAAAACATTATTTCCAAGAATCTTACTTTACAAGTTTTAAAGTTTATTTTTAATCAACTTCTTTTAATTTAAAGTTTTATGACATGTTAAGAAAGGAAAAATGTTTTTAAAGAAGAAAGGATATTTTCCTCAAGAATTCATTTCAAGTGTTTTTTTTAAAACTATTTTCCATCTAAGATGACGTTATTTGATATGTATGTTTCAAGTAAAATGTCTCTATGATTTAAATGGTTTCAGTTTTCTTATGATGAAACGATATCAATTGTTTATGGATTATGATGGCATGATGTTTAAGAATCCCATTTTATTACATGGGTTATGAAATGATGTATGATTTATGATTTTGTGGCACACATAAGAATGGTATCATTATGAGATGGGTGGGACCTATATCTCCCTCCAATTCATTGGGTAATGATTTTATATCTCATGAGATAGACATGGCTGGAATGGTAGGTTATACCGGTTCAGTGAAACAGGACTGAAACGAGGGTTACTCGATTCAGAAAGGGACTTTGTCCATTAAGATAGTCTTGGCAATGAGTCTTGACTAACAAGAAATGATTCTCTATTATTATGTGTGTATGCCACAAAGTTTCATGTTTTATGTTATGATTATTGGGATTTCATTTCACTACTATGATTTATCCCATGATATGAAATTATGCTTTCTTTTGCAGGTTAAGATTTCCAAAAGTTATGAATATGATGTGATTGATTTTTCTTTTGTATACCCTTACTAAGCATTTGAGCTCACCCTTTTATGTTTTCTTTTCCCCAGGATATACATAAATGTTTTAGGTAAAAAAAAGGAGATCTTTATGGGATATATTGAAGATCTTTCACCACGATTAGAAGATTACGTTCCGAGTTTCCAAAGACACTAAACTATTACGATCCTTCTGTGTGTGTTTTTGTTATGTACTAAGTATTCCGCAAAAGTAATGTAATGACCATGTACATCAGGCTTCGGGTCTCTACAGTTGGTATCAGAGGAAAGGTTTAGTCAACCTTTGGAAACTAGGATGTGAAAACGTTAGTGAGATCCCTAGAGATATTTCTAAGGTATGTCTAGGGATGTCCCTAAGGATACGTATACATATAGGATAGTCCTAGAACTATGGTAAAGATCTTAGAATTAAACCTAAGATGTTAGATATTGAAGGTACTCCCCCTTTATTATGTTGTTTTCCCTAGCATGATTTTTTCCTCTCACACTATTCTTTTTGGGTTTTAGAAAATGGCTGGAAACAAGATGATTCACAATAATGGAGGATATGATGGACAATGGAATGATATTCTTCATAATGAAATGGGATTTGGAAGTCCAAACATCATTATTATGCCGAATCAGCAATCTCATAATATGATCAATAAAGTAAAATTTGGTAAGTTTCCTGACTCGGCTAATAAGAGAAAGATGGAGTTTCATGATGATCATAGAGGAAAGAAAGTTCAATTTCCCCTATGTAATTCATGTGGGAAGAGGCATCAAGGAGAATGTTTCAAAGGAACTGGAAGATGCTTTGGGTGTGGAAAATAAGGACACAAAGCAAGTAAGTGCAAAGGAAAAGGTTCAGTTAACACCATGGATGAGGATAATGGTATTGCTACGACATCAACAATGGTTAAATGCTTTAAATGTGGAATGTACGGGCATTATGCAAACCAATTCCCTAAGGGAAAGTCTCATGAAGAGAATCAGTATGGTCATATGGGAAGTATTTATGTTGATGATGATGAAGAAACTACAAATGATATGTTAGATGAAAGAAATGTTGAAGCTCGATCAATGGTCTAAGAATGTAGTGGAATGATTACATGTTTATCATGTGTAATGTTGTATAAGTAATCTCATGGAATAAGGAGACATCTAAGGATTGTTACACTGTTGTCTTTCCTTAAGTTTTGAAAGTGTATGATGAATGGTACCATTAACCATGAAAGGTTATTCAGATACTTTTGGAAAGTAGATGATAAGTGCATAATGAAAGGATAAGAAGATAATGAGATGTTTGATTGTATTCATGAGCTCATGATTGATATAAGGACTAAGTGATATCATGGTTTGAGTATATAGAATTTTGAGGATTTTGGTATGTGGAAAGTGTTAACTTTTAACTGCATTCAAGTTTTCACTAAGGTTCAATGGGTATTCAAGAGAGTACAAGATTAAGGCCTTTGAATGTTTGGAATGTGTCCAACAAGATATATCTTATGATATATGGGGATCAACGATGGTATTAAATCTCTGGTAATCATTTTCACTATGTTATGAGAATGGACTGCAGTATTATGGATAGGACTAAAGATTGGAATGGATTATGTTGGACATAAGTTAGTATTGTTTAAGGATAGAAGTTTTTTCGATATTATTGTAATATAGTTTTAGAAAAAGGACAACCTGTAGGACGGGCGACAGCCCATCGCTTCGGACAAGGTCGTGGGAATCGAACCCACAACCGAAGTGCGACTGTCCTTTATCGCCTACCACTGGCCTACAGGAAGTCCCTGTTTAGTAGAAACTAGTTTTATTATATTAAACAGTATGATATATAAAGTATAAGTCCATTTTAGGAACCATATATGATTAATCTCACTATAGATCGACTTATGTATATAATTTTTGCTAACCTTTTGTTTGAGACAGATGGAATGACCCGTCGTTCTATCACATGATCTGCTAACACTTCACGAATAACAAATTCAACTTCATTTATTTAAGAGATGAAGTGGAAATTGTTCAAGGCATGAACAACAGTGAGATTGTACCAAAATAAAGTAAGTATTTATTCTAATTCAAATTTTCAACTTTAGGGAAATGATCTTGAAAACCAAAAATGTTGTCCTAGTGATCTTATACCTGATGAATCAGATGGTACATTATATCATCAAAAATCTATGGATTTGTGATTACTGGCTTTTCCAAATCCATGTTCTCTACCACTCTCCATCAGAACATGATGGTTAGATTTCTCTTCCATATCCATATTTTCACCTATGTGGAAACCCAGTGATTAGTTTATTTGGGTAATCGTTACATTTCATACTTTAGTTTTTAAAGCCAAGTTTTGGTATTCCTTTTTACGATGTGGGTTTCTATCAAAGAAACTTTCAAATAGTAAACAATTTATAACCCCGACGAATTTCGAGGGCGAAATTCATTTTAAGGGGGGTAGATTGTAACAACCCGAGAATTTATAAAAACTATTCTTTTTAATTTTATTAATTTATTGTGTTGTACGCTACACCAAAAGGAGCTTTCACAACACATATCCTTGACTTGCCTTGCATTACACGCAATCGCAACCTTCCTCGATAGCGTGTGTAGTACGCAATACCGAGTTTCACTAAACAACCATATGCTATTAAAATATTATTAAAACTATCCGTTATGAATAGTAATAACCACTTTTTGAAATTTAATAAATTTTATTTTTCAAAATGGACTTCATTTTTGGATTCGGAATATCGAAATTAGCCTAGGGTGAAATTTTGGTATTTTTCTGAAAACTTTCAATTTTTGATTAATAGTGAAACCACTAAGTGGTAGGTTAAAAACTGAATTTTGCATAAAAATTAATTTTACCGCTTCTGTGAATGGAATTTCAAAAATCAGAGAGACACGGTTAATATCAAAGACTAAAATTTGGTTCAATGAGATGAAAATAATTTTTGGTGAATAGTAACTTTTTACTATTTTTACCGCGGTTAATAGTAAATAGGGTAACTAAGGGTAAATATGATATTAATATTACCCTAACACATGTCCTAATTCTATTGGACAAGTGAAATTCGACCAAAAACAAACTTAGGAATAAAATATGACCATTTAGGCCCACTTGGATTAGATTAGGACATTTATTATTAATTTATTTAAAGAAGGGTTAAAATAGTTAAAATCAAAGTTTAATAAGTAAATCATTTATAATATGGGGTTATACATAAGATAAATTCGATTGTAAATATTCATTAGAAAGATAAAAAGATTTCCTATATGATGGTATTTTATTTATAATTTTTATACTTTAAATAAATTAATTTATTTATGACACAACGATGATGCAGTAATTACCCTTTTAAGGAAATATTAACATAATTGATATTATAAATGCTCAAATGAATGTAATTTAAGACTTTTTATGAATTCCACTAATTTTATAGGTTACTATGATATATTAATGTTGATTTAATCAACTTGTTTCGAACATATAATTCTGTTATGACTTTCACAAAAATCATATATCAAATAGTGTCAAAATTGACACAAAATAGTTTTTAAATCAAATATTATATTATTAATTGTTATTTTATTCCTAAAAATCTATGGTTCGGCCAAATGACTTAGATAAGGATATATATATTAATTATAAACAATTTGGGGTTCGTTTGGCATGTTATAGTAAGTGTATTCACCATATAGTGAAAGAAAACAAAAAGACACGGTAAAAGTTAAATTAATTAACTTAGAGTTAAATCTAATTGATAAGGTTAAAATAATACCCTAAACTTGTCTAAATCCTATTGGTTGATAGGATTTCGACCCATCCCAACTTTATCTTCGAAAGAAGACCCTTTTTAACCATTATAAACCGATTTTGACTTTATTATAAAATAATATTTTGAGATATTCCTAAGGTGCCCCTCTCCTCCCTTATAAAAGGACACCTCCTCCCCCTCCTCCTCACACCAATTTGAGCACTCAAGCTCGGCCAACCCCTGCCAAAATCTCTTATCCACTTCCCTAGAAACATCCTAGAGGTTCTGGTCTTCCTCAAAGACCAATTTTAGTTCCCTAAGATGAGGTCTCCAAAAGGCGCTTCAAAGAAGAGGAGGTTCGGACACGTACAAAGAAAGTCGGACCTAAGGTAAGGGAAATATCACAATCTCATTTTTATCCGAGATTGTTTATTCGTAAGTATTTACTGGGGTGTATTTTATCATCCACATCCATGTGTCATCAATATGTAATATTATTTCCATCCACCTACAATTGTTTAAATCCATTTTTACCCTTCGGTGAGTTTTAATAAAGAATATGAAAGGAATCTTTTGTCGCTTTTTCGTACGAGGTGATTTTTTGACTTTTCCGACAAAAGTACAAAGAATGTTTTTTTTAACGTATACGGCATGAATGGATTTTTAAAACATTATTTCCAAGAATCTTACTTTACAAGTTTTAAAGTTTATTTTTAATCAACTTCTTTTAATTTAACGTTTTATGACATGTTAAGAAAGGAAAAATGTTTTTAAAGAAGAAAGGATATTTTCCTCAAAAATTCATTTCAAGTGTTTTTTTAAAACTATTTTCCATCTAATATGACGTTATTTGATATGTATGTTTCAAGTAAAATGTCTCTATGATTTAAATGGTTTCAGTTTTCTTATGATGAAACGATATCAATTGTTTATGGATTATGATGGCATGATGTTTAAGAATCCCATTTTATTACATGGGTTATGAAATGATGTATGATTTATGATTTTGTGGCACACATAAAAATGGTATCATTATGAGATGGGTGGGACCTATATCTCCCTCCAATGCATTGGGTAATGATTTTATATATCATGAGATAGACATGGCTGGAATGGTAGGTTATACCGGTTCAGTGAAACAGGACTGAAACGAGGGTTACTCGATTTAGAAAGGGACTTTGTCCACTAAGATAGTCTTGGCAATGAGTCTTGACTAACAAGAAATGATTCTCTATGATTATGTGTGTATGACACAAAGTTTCATGTTTTATGTTATGATTATTGGGATTTCATTTCACTACTATGATTTATCCCATGATATGAAATTATGCTCTCTTTTGCAGGTTAAGATTTCCAAAAGTTATGAATATGATGTGGTTGATTTTTCTTTTGTATACCCTTACTGAGCATTTGAGCTCACCCTTTAATGTTTTCTTTTCCCCAGGATATAAAGAAAGGTTTTAGGTAAAAAAATGAGATCTTTATGGGATATATTGAAGATCTTTCACCACGATTAGAAGATTACGTTCCGAGTTTCCAAAGACACTAAACTATTACGATCCTTGTGTGTGTGTTTTTGTTATGTACTAAGAATTCCGCAAAAGTAATGTAATGACCATGTACGTCAGGCTTCGGGTCTCTACATACATGCTCGAGAATTACATGGTCCTCTATCTTCTCCACCGGTTATAACATTATAGGATTCTGTGTTGTAGGGGATTTTCTATTCCAATAGAGAAAAGAAGTGTAGTGATCCATAATGTTACCATCCTTGAATTTGGATTCCTTTTGTGGTATTGGATATCATATACCAATGTTTCATGATGAAATGGTGATATTTATGTCAAAAATTTGCACTGTACTTTTCTAATATAAGATTTCGAGCCATGGAGATGGTAGCTATGTCATGCTTTAAATGGATTATCCTTATGGTATGGAGGTGAAACTCATATCCTAGATAAGGGACATGTTGATCCTTCAGTCGATGATGATTGGACCACATATTTTGGTGTAGATAATGAATTCACTCCTTTTCATGATTTTCGGGGGTCTCATCAATGGATGTAGTGATGTTCCAGAACATAATGAGGTCGATGTATTAGGATAACTATCCCCATATATCAATATCAGCCTCTTCTTCGTCAGAATTACATGCCTCCATCTGGTCAGACCATAGAAGATGACTATGATGGATTCTTGTTGACAGTGGTGGAGTGCTTTTGGATGTTGCTGGGGAACTATTTACAGTCGTTCATATTTTTTTGAGTACCTCTCTATATGAAGGCTTATTTATTTTGCTCACCTCTCTATTTAGAGGTTTCTAGACAAATAGAGGACACCCTTGTTCGTGGGAGATATCACCATGGGGTGGTTGACTACGGTGGAAGTCAATAGTACAATTTATGTTATCCATCTCCACATTACCACTAGGAGGACTATCACAGCAATGAATGTCTCCTATTTCTACTTCGATATAAGAGTTTACAAACTCTATTAGTGTTAATAGTGTGTCTCTAAAATCTTCAAGGACACTATCATTGATAAGATTAGATATGTGAGTCATGTTATACAATGTCATCGGAACATGATTTCTTGAAATTGGTGGTTGTGATGGGATATAGAACTATTGTACGGAATTTGGTGTAATTTTTGTATAACCACCTACGGATGTGGGGCTGTGAGCCCACTACTGGTGAGATTCTCGAATATTTTAATGTGATAACTCATTGTTGACAGGAATATTATCCTATCTTGAGTCATATGCCACTCTCAATTGGTTGTCCTAAGTTGGATCATGAATATATTCTTGTTCCGAATATGAATTCCCCATTGGAATATTCCAATGAACCTCTGAAATGGGAGAAGGAATATGAACCTTCATATGTGATGTTTCTGAATGATGCTGGAACAACCCTTTGTTGGAAGAGGAAAGAATATGTTCCTTGATTCTATGCCCTATTGGAGTATTCCTTATTGCTTCATTGATAGGAATATTGGCATGTACCAAGGTTGTGTCACTCACCCCTAGGTAGCCTCAGCCAGAGCAGGAATATGGCCCTGATCATGTGCCTTTGAATCATGAAAAATGACATCTTTGAAAGGAATTTTACCTTAGAATGAGGCGTGTTCCACTCTCACATTGTTATCCCTAGTTGGAAAAGAATTATGAGGCCATGTGGATGCCTCTCGCTTCATTGGGAAATGCTGATAATCCTCCTAAGAGGGATGAAGAATGTGTTCTTTCTATAGTATGACCATTTGATCCTAATGATCATAGTTTTGAGGCATCTTTTATGTAGAGATAAGATTATTATATAGTCCCTTAATCTAGAACAATTTTGGAATATACCAATGGAGTTATTCACCTATTTCTAAAATGTATTGGCACTTTAGCGAAGTGTGCGATGGAATATAATCATGCACGTCCTACATTTCTGAAAACCATTGGATTTATTTTTACTATTGAAGTGGGGATATGCACCCATTTCTGTCCTCCACGTTCCATCAGGATATACCCATGTTCTTCATGTATTGGAGTACGAGTATAAGCCTCTGCTATATTTTTTACCAGAATATGCCCAGATACATGTTCAATGTGAGTAGGGATATGGACCAACTGGATAGTCCCTACCAGAGTATGTCTCCAACTATTGTTGGAAGGACTAATGATATTCTCTCCCTTCTGGGTATCCAGTGTCTTCTTCCTTTGATGAGTCTTTCTCGGCGAAGCCCCTGCAAGGGCGTCTGAAATGGATATTAGTAAAAAGGGTCCCTCAGCAGGAGGCTAATATGAACCAATATAATGATGCTAGAGATGACGGTTAGCAGGATCCCTCATCAGTAGTTCCCAGACTGTAGGAGAGCCATATCTGGCCTCTTGACCCACCTTCATTAGGTATGGAAGATGGCAGTTTTCAATCTTCAAGGATCTTCTCTCGAATTGATTGGTAATGATGGTGGGGGCCAGTAGACTAGCAGTGACATTCATCAAGAGACGTGGATTCACTAGATACCATGATTTTTTAATATCAGGAGCATCTTCTATAGTCAGGATCTTGTGGTATCATTGGTAATCTAAAATAATCTGGTTTTCTACCTTGTTCTAGATCAATTTTTCCAGAAATACTGTTTTATGAACCACATGGGTCGTGGTGGCGGATGAAGTGAAAATACATGGGCTATAAGATGAAGAAATTATCTCAGATCAAGAGTTTCAAAGAATACCGAAAACAAGGAAAAACTCACCAGTCAGTACCATGTCATAGGAATGATAATGCTCAATTATAATTGCATGGTTATCATAATTGTCTTGTTTTCTCTTTCTGGTCATTCTACTCATGATGACTCTTCAACACGAGGATGGATATAATGAAATGTCCATTTATGGTTGTCTCACTTAATTTCATTTCATATAAATTACCAAAAAACTATCCCAAGAGGTTCATGTTGAACCTATTAATTTTGTTTTTAAGTGAGGGGAAATATTCAAGGCTCGGTAGATATTAACCTAGTAATTTTGTCATTTTAGAGATTCATGTCGGGTTGACCATTTTTTAGAGGGATTTCCTGGTGTAGAATGGGGTTTTTCTCATAATGTAACCATTTCAATTTTCATGGAAAATCCCAATGCTTCCCCCAACCATAGATGAGTATGGTCCTTCATTCTAATGGCTGGTCGTCATCGAGGTTTTAAGACCCAATGAATCTTAGGGACTCTCATTGGCCAAGAGGATGGTAGATCGGGATCATTACACCCTTTTGGGGGTAATTGTTTCTTATACTGGGACTCTAGTATTGATTTATTGTATGTTAGTGAATCTATCCCTAATATGGATTTGGGAAAAATTAACTATAAAAATAGATATGGTTCAAGTCTCTTTTATGTACTACAGACCGAGATTCATTGGTATGTATCTGATCCTTTCCATCATTTTCTGATTGTGGGAGATCTCTTATGTGATAAGGTCGGATGACTAAGATATTTCGGATATGATCCTATGTGGGGAATAATTTTATTTTCCAAGGGTTGGATTGATCCATTATGAGGCATCATATGTTTCCGGGTTACTGCGTGAACCAAAGAAATGTAGTTCGATTGGAGTTGGGGAATACACAACGAGGCGTCTCTATTTATGATGCCCAATGAGTTTTTGTTGATTCCCCTTAAGACCACTAGAGACAAGATCATTCTGAGAAACAACAATGTGTTCATGATCATCCTCATTGCATGTTGATATGTGATCTGCATAATGGGGAAGCCCTTGAGATATTTGATTTGGAGCTCGAGCCTCTAAAGTGGAATCATAAGAATTTGGATAATAAAATGAATTAGAGTCCTTGTAGTTCATTAAGGATATGGATTACACACTAAGGCTTCACTATTTATGATTCCTAATGTGGTTTTCATTTCATCCTCATATTCCCCCCTGAGCCATGCGGGTTGTGCAAAATAATAGGGAGTGCATGATCAGTCTCATGGAATGTGGGTGTGGGATCATCATATTGGGGAATTCCATGAGATATTTGTTATGGAGCTGGAGCCTTTAAGGAGGTGTCCTACATATCCCTGTTCTAGAGTAATTAGATTTCCCATAGCTAATAATGGTTAAGGATTACACATTGAGGATTCCCAATTTTTGATGCCAAATGAGGTGATTTTTGCACCCCCCCTATGCCCACGTGATCCACGATCATTGTGAGAAACAAAAAGGGAGTTCATGATCAGCCGCAAGGAATGTGGATATTATATATGCATAATAGGGTACAATTTGATATATTTGATATGTAGCCTGATCCTTTAAGCTGGAGTCCAATGTATCCATGTTATTAAGGGAATTGGATTCATCGTTGTTCTTTATGGTTCAGGCGTACATACTGTAACATCCCTATTTATGATGGCTAATGAGGTCTAGTTGAATCCCTCTATGCCTACGTGATCCATGATTGTTTTGAGGAACAAGAGTGAGTGTATGATCAACCTCATGGACTGTGAATGTGGGATCTACATATTGGGTTAGTCATTGAGATATTTGATATGGAGTTTGAGCCTTTAAGGTGGTGTCCTACATATCCCTGTTATGGGGGAATTTGGTGTCCTTGTAGATATTTATGTATGGGGTTTACACACAGAGGAATCCATATTTATGATGCCTATTTGAGATCTTTTTTTACCCCCTATGGCCATATGATAGATTCTTGTTTTGATAAACAAGAGAGAGTGCATGATCTGCCTCATGGACTGCAGATATGGTATTTTCATATTTGGGAAGAACATGAGATAGTTGATAGGAAGAAAGTGAATTTTAGGAGGAGTCCAATATGTCCTTTTTATGGTGGGAATCATAAGCCTTTTATTTATTTAATTTTGGGTGCTTACAAACATATGCTTCCATGATGAATGGGCCATCATATATAAAAGGTGTCTCGTTATCCTCTCGTCTTAACCCGTTGCTAATCATTTGTCCTATCCCAACACATATGGTGGGTCTCATAAAATATATGGTGATGTGTACTTGGGGGTCTCACATGTCTTGGTCGAATCCTCAGGGAGACATCATGGGTCCAGGACATCATGTACAGAGGTGTGCCACATGTTTGGGCTGACATATCTAGGAGACCCTGTGAGACCGGTATGCCAATTCTAGAGCTGTCGTTACTTATTCAAGGGAGGGGGGTGCGTCGCGAGATCTGGGTCTTCATGTATATATTTGTAATTTAGAGTTGAATGACATAAGTAACCGATGTCATATGAGTCTAGAAATGCATCTGAAATAAGTCACAAGTCCATGTTGACAAACCTATAGGGTTTGCAGGAATCATGTGGGGCTCAAAAAAGGTTATGAAGAACTATCTTGAATTGCCCATAACAGTCCATATGTTTCATATGGCATGATGAATGGATTTAATGAGATATTGGGGGAACGTCTTGGCGTTTTCACATATATTTGGATGTCCCATGTGAAGACCACTGAGGTCTGCAATCATGTCCTTTTCTTGAGTTTTCAGATTTTTATCTCATTCTTTTTTCCTTTCATTATGAGTACATTGACTTGGTTTAGTGTCTATTTGTTTGGGTATCGTGTGAACTAGAACACATGTGATATGGACATCATATTTCTCACTAGGATTCCATTGCTTGGTCTTTAAATGATCATGAGAATGACGTTATTCTTGGAGCATGAATTTTTTTATGGTCCACTGGTGTATTACCTGGACGAAAGTTAGACGGTCGCGTGATCAGATGTGCACATAATTTCAGGATCTAATTGATGATGTGCATATAATCATTCATTCAGTCAATCATCCTATACACAAACCGACTATCCAACCAACCATTTCTGTGTTGGATAAAATAATTTGTAGATACTACCATCCCCCATACTCAAAATTTTGTGTTGGGGATTTAACGTGAGTCTAGGATAGATTCAATGTGGGGACTGGTGTTTTGCGATTCGTGAGTCTCTATGGTGTACCACTTCTATGGTGTTGCCTGATGTTCAATGATCATGAGACCATCAATCCTTTATCGAAATAATTCATATTATTGAAGACTTGTTCAATGAAGGTATTCCAAGTTGTCATGTTGAATTGTACACAGGTATTCATGAGATCCAATTTCCTACCGGAGGGCATGCAGGATTCCTTGGGGGGGATGTCTCGGGTGTTTCATTCCATGTTTAGGGTGCAATGGAGGTGTCAAATTTCCTTCAGTGACTGTGAACCCTACTTGCCTCTCCTTTTATACATCTCATTAATTTTATGTGATGGTGGTCGGGAGTCATCAATGATTTCATGTATTGCACTGACGGTATGTCATCTAATTTTTAGATATGAGTCCTAAGAACAATATGGGCAACATGGTGATGTATGATTACTTCAAGAAAAAACCTATCTATTCATACATTGAGCACTGCAGGGTTTCTTGGACTTGAAATAGGTTTTCGTGCAGCGATACTGAGAAGCCAAAGGGACCTCACTAGCTGAGGTAGTAAGGACACTATGTTCTCGTGGTGTATCACTGGTTTCTTGGGGCATGCGTCGCATGACATTCAGTGACCGCAGACACCACTCACATCATCCAATTGGACCCCCTTTAATTAATTTCAAAATGGTTTTGTGGTATGCTAGTTTCCTCTAGTAATATCCTTGATTTTTACTAGATTTTCATGTGGTGAATCATGTGAGCATTTTTCATTATATGAGAGTGTGCAAGTATTGTGTTCAGAAATAGGAATTTGTACATAGAGCGCCATGGAGTTGTATGGTGGTTCCCATGTGATGTGGTTGAAAAGCCAAATGGGATCTGTGAGATGCACCAGATTGTTCAGTGTGTGTAATGTGTCTTCCTAGGCACACCACATATCCTCTAGTGAACATGGACCCCTCTCACGTCCCCCTCTTTACCTACTTTATTCTTTGTGATGAAGTATCGAAGATCATGTGAGATATCTCGGACAACATCTAGGTATTTTAGTCTCCCTAATGATTGTTTGGAATGTGATCTTTGTGGCTGTTGGGTATCTCTGTTGAAGTTAGTTCACTATAAAAGAACATCATTATACTTTATGATAAACCTGTATTCATTTTATGAATATTAATAAACTACATATCACATCATTACTATTCTTAAATGTGATATAGAATGTGATAAAGACCTCGAAATAGCTATCACCTTAAAAAGGACATAGTATATCCCTAATATGATAAGAACACAGAAGTTACATGATGTTATTCCTGAATATATGTCTCATTGCTGGATGATATCATTTAAGGGACACAAATTATTTAGGTTATTAAGGGTGGGGAGTCAAGAAACATTGAGGTACCTTCCCAAAGTGTGTTCCCTTGGTAATATCCAAGATGATATGATGAGAATAAGACCTGCAAGTAGGAATTCCACATTCATAAGTTCCATTGTATGTTCATATTTGTGGTCATGTGTATTGGTACTTATACCTTATGATTATTATTTATGGGTATTATGAATCATTCCCTTACATTTATTGACGAAAACCGTGATGACATAATTTCATGTTGAGATAGGTAATGTTGGGTGTGTTACGAGTAATACTTTATTAATGAATAATGTGATAATTGATTATACACTTCTATGGTAGTAGTTATCTAGGTCTCTTTCATAGAAATGATAAATCCTACCTAAATCCATGTATATAGTTTTCTCTAGGAATGTTCAATTCTGGGAAGTCAACAAATGAGAAATCGAACAGATGGGTTGATTCTACTTTCATGCAACCCGCAATTTATGGAGACTTCACATTAACTTGAGTTAGTCACATGATATGGACCATTTTAGAGACTCCAGAATTCTTCAAACATCCCCATATCCCTTAAATTCATGGGAAATATAATACCCATGTCTAGGTATTTCATCCTTTGGGATTTATTTTCTGGTAATCATTTGGTGGGCGTCAATAGATTTAATGGCTGTTTAAAGTAAAAATGACCAATCCAACCTTCATTGGATAGGGTGAAAGGGCCACATATCTTTTAGGATTGGTTCAAACTGATGTGTGGTCCATTTACATTAGAATATATAGGTGTATATTCTTACATCATAACTTTTTTCCAATCACATGAATATATTTGGTAATGTTTAATTGATGCGGTATAAGTTTGAGTCCTTGGTAAAACTCAATATATTCAATAATTAAGTAGAAAAAAACATGAATAGAATATAATGTAACTTCGATAGGATCAATGTGGAAAATATCATGAGCATATGGTCATCGAAATTATACTATAGATTAGTATTCTATCTCACACTACTAGAAAAAGGGGCAAGGGAAGTGCCACCTATTATCAGTGCTAAGAAAAATGTGCGGATAAAGAAAAATCATTATCAGTGCTTATTAAATGTGCTGATAAAGGATCCCTTTATAAGAGCTACAATTTTATAAATTATAAAGGTCTTCTATATCAGCCATATTGTAGCATTGATAAAGGGATTATTTATCAGTGCTACAAAAACGCTGATAAAGGGAACCTTTATTAGTGCTAAAATTTTAGCGCTAATAAATGGTATGCTTTATCATCGATTTTTAGCACTGATAAAATCATAGTCTCTTTTCTTATAATATTGTGTGCACAATTTCCACTATTTATCATTCCCTCAATCTCTCGTGGTACTCTACCCCTACAACAACCCCCCCCCCCCCGATCATCCCTTTTCCATACCTCCACTGCTATCCAAACTCTGCTGCTAGCCGTACTCCATAACCTTCCCCATGAAACTCTTCTACATTTCCTCCTCCCCACAAACCCTAAGTCTAATCCTCCCCAATAGAACCAACTCCCCACGAAACCTACTCCTCCATTTCTCAACGGTTAGCGGCTCCTCCGTGTACCTCCCGCTCTGGTGGTTGTGCCTTCAACTCCCAACATTGTGCAGAAGGCTCCCAGACTGCTCGACTCTTCTTCTATCCCTCCATCGCAGCTACAAACTACTCTAGGTAATCTCCCACTTCTCCTTTTTGGGTATTTTTTTGGTAATTTAACCCCCTTCTCTACATGGTTTCATCATTTTAATTCTCATTTGTGCAATTATTCAATGAATAATTGGTGAATGGTCATTGCACATTACAATGTTGGAATCATGGATCACTACATGTGAAAATGAGACATGGTAAGTTCTAGTATTTTTTAGACAAACTATATACCCCTAGGGACACATCATGTCCTCCATTGAGGATATTTTGGCTCTCTATTTCCATTTATTTCAGTTTTGTTGTTAGATTTTTGAGCATCCATGGACTAGTATTGGTGGATTGTGTTCCCTTGGTCTATTACTATGTGGTCATGATGCAGCTTCATGACCTTGTCCCAGGATGTTGGCCCCTCTATATCTTATTAATGATCAGGGTAGTGTTGGTGACTTCCATTATTTTTTATTGATTTATCTTAGTCCACTTATATGAGGGTTATTGTGGAGTTAGATATTGTTCATTGGAACTCATACCCCTTAGTGACGTGAAACATGTATCAAATCATGTGGCCCAGAGTGATCCCCATTTCATTCATGTTGTCCCTACAATGGGTTTGTAGAATTGTAATAACCAACACTTAAATTGGAATTGATCCCCAATATTGGAGTATATTTTAAGTAGGGTCTATTGTCTCCCATAAATCCTTAGGAAGAAACCCCTTATCTATGTATAGGGATCTGATATTTCAAATTGTGTATTAGTTTGATGGAGAGTGTATCATGGAAGAACCCTCTCAGTTTTCAACCTACATGTTCTATATAGAGTGGTCTTAGTTCATATTTAAGGGGGTTAAAATGGAATATGATCCTAGGAAATGGACCACATGTCACTTAGTGACCCGGATCATGTATCCCTCTCAGAGGCCTGAAGCACACATTATTTCCAATGTATTTTCCCTAGGTTGGGTTTGTTGAATTGGCCTAACAAACACTTGCACAAGTGTATCTCCCCAATCCTAGAGGATTATTTTATTAGTCTCTAGTATCACCACATCTAGCCTTGGGCATTGACCCCCTATATTTATGTCCTGAGTTGATATTTCTGATGGGGTATTAGTCTCATGAAGTGTATATCTTGAGGAAAAAATCTCAGTTTCTTATGTGACTCTTATTGTCTAGATCGGATGTGTGTGACCTCTAGTATGAGTGTCCGTATTGGAATTATAGCTTGGGTAGAATTTTTTCTAGTAAGAGTGTTACCTAGAAACACTGAGTGCATCTACAACTAGAAGTGGATGTGACAATTTTTGATTCAGAGTATTTTATGAGTATATTGGGATATCCTTGGTTATCATTATGTCTCATATATTTTTTTTAATTCAAGTTTTTAGTCACATTAATACTCTTGATTCATTATGTATGGTGTTTTTGGGGGTTTCATATTGTGTATTGTGATACTCATCCCTTCAAGGGATCTACCGTTACATGTCATGTCTTATTCAGACGATGGAAACTTTCATAGAGTCCTTGGCAGACTAGGATAAGGTAGAAATTAGTTTGGGATACACAGACCCAGGTGTATACAAATGGTGAATTAACATTTGTCCCCTCCTATGTAGGTCTTACATTATTTTCCTTTTTTTGGTTGGATTGTATTTCATAACTTATTATAAAATCCATTATCATATGTTGCCCAATTCATAGACCGACCTCTAGTGGTGTGGGGGAATTAAACATGTAATACTGTGATTTGGTTGGCTATATTAGTGTTCTATTATTAAGCCTATGGTTTATGATCGTATCATAATCTTTTACGTTAGTGATCTTCTGGTATGTAGGTTTATCTGCACCCACCCACAGTAGGTGTGTGATGCAAGACTCATATTAGGAGGCATTTTCATTCATAGGAACCTCATGGATAGACCATTACACCAAGGAATATAATATTATTTTGATGTGTGTAGACATATTATATATAATTTTATAAACATTCATGCAATAGTCAGAGAGGCAGTTGACAAATAGCCTTGGCAGATGAAGTAACTGGACAATGAAGGTATGTACAACACAAAATTGATGGAGGAGATCCAGGAGTAGCATTAGGTGTATGGAACTTTGGTTTGATTCTACTAATACTACCCCTAAGTAGAGAAATCCTATATTGGGAAGTATGTGGTTATAAACATGGATACTTTTAGTCACTAGAGTCTATTTACCAGGAGGTTTTCGGATTATTTGGAGTTATGATCTATGTTCGTTATACGTTTCATGTAGTACAATATGAAATATTAACAAGAGACTATTTTTCATAATTTTTTCAATTATTTTCTATGTATATGATAAGAGTTGGTAGATCCCCATGTTAGTGATTTTGGTAGGAATTTGGACTTAAAGGAAGATGAACAATTCTCCCATAGAGATGTGTTCATGAGGGGTGATCCAAAAACATGTGGGCAATTCAGTGGCTCCTAAAGTGGTAACTATATTTGTTTAGTAGATGGGGTCCTTTTAATTGTGTGTTTGAGGCCCTTTTTATGTGCTAAGGTTTCATAGAAATCCTAGTTTTTAGTTAACTAGTGTGAAATGAAAAGGGTGTGTTCCAAGAAATAGGATATCAAAGAGGCTTCCAGTGCAGTTCTATGTATGAGTTTAAGGAAGTAGAGGGAGAGTTATTGCATATCATTTAGTTTTTCATGATGTAATTTATGTTCTCTAACAATAATTTTATTTTTCTTATGAGAATTTGGGTAACAAAACCTATGATATTTCATAGTAATTTTGGATAAACCTAGGTTAAATGTCTCCCCTGTGAACCCCATTGTGTTTTGAAATTTCTCATCTATATTAGTTTTCTTATCAAAATTGTATCATTGTTTTCATTTTATTTGATTTTGGTGACTATTTTTGGCAGTTTAATGTGATTATTTTATTATGAAAGAGGTGGATGGTAGGGGTGGTTAAAATGATGTCTAATTTTTTTCATCAAGGGTGGTGGGTTCTAGAACAATTGTTAAGGGGGATGGAAAGTGTGTTGACTTTGATGGGGGTCTATCCTAGCTCTATTGATTTCCAAATCTTTGTTGGAAATAGGTAGGCTTAATTAATCCATATTTTTATAAGGAATTGGTTCTCTTAAAATGTTTTTGTAAGTCTTGTTTTGTGTATTTAAATCATAAATACTGATATTTTAGATTCAAATAGGATGGAGATGAATAAAGATTGGATGGACGCTAATCGTTTGACAATAGAGTATGGGAACAGTGTGAAAGAGTTCATCATGTTTGCAAAGGATCTCGCAAAGTATCCTTCTCAAATCATTTTCTATGTATACGTTGATGTTATTCTAGAATAATTACTCTGGGGTGTTTGGAGAACATTTTATATGTCATGGAATAGATCAGTGTTATAAATGATGGACTAAATATGGAGAAAAAGTGAATGTAGCTACTGGCTTGGATAAAACTGGGTTTTATGGATCATCAGATATCAATACAAATATGGATAATAAAGTAGAATGTATGCAAGATGTGATTAAATATTTCAATGATGATGAAAGTTGTATTGAGGTAATGACAAGGATAGTTTATGATGAACTCTGTGATTTCCAAAATTTGTTTGAGTTGTTGAAGAGTTTTGCAGAGATTCCATTGTATGTCGGTTGCACTAAATATACCACATTGCCAGCTGTATTGAAGTTGTATAAATTGAAAGTAGGAAACAGATTGTGTGATGTCAATTCTACGAAACTACATTATCTATTGAATGTAATGCTGTCGGAAGATAATGAGCTCCCAAGACGGACATATGAATCTAATCGAATGCTACGGTCGATGGGTATGATTTATAAAAAAAATACACTCATGTCCTAAATAACGTATATTGTTTTGAAAGGAGAAAAAATAACATAATGAATGTCCAACGTGTGGTTCTTCTTGATAAAAGATAGATTAATTCAGTACTACAAATGATGTATGATACATTCAACTCATTCTAGGGTTTAGGAATCTATATTGAAATGAAGAAACTACAAGACAATTGTCGTGGAACGAAGATAAACAAATAAAGATGGGAAATTATGTCACCCAACTGACTCTCCTCAATTGAATCGAATTGATCTTCACTATCCTCAATTTGGAAAAGAGCCGATAAACCTTCGTCATAGGTTATCAACACATGGATTGAATACTTTTTTTTTTCAAACCAACAGTCACAGTACATGGCCTGTTATGTTGGTAAATCATAACATTCCACCCTGGTTATGCATGAAGCAAAAATTCATCATGTTATCTGTGCATATATCAGGAAAAAACAACTAGGTAATGATATTGATGTTTATTTGGTTCCTTTGATCATGGATTTAATGTTATTATGGGATTTAGGTGTTATGTTCTATGATGCTTATAATTGTGACAACATCACGTTGAAAACGATGTTTTATGAGATGATAAATTATTTACCTTCTTATAGAACCTTTTCTAGCTATAATGTTAAAGGAAATCAAGTATGTCTTGTGTGAGAAGAAGATAAAGAATCAATTAGGTTGAAACACTTATCAAAATCTGTGTTTTAGGACATCATAGATTTCTACCCTATCGGCATAATTAACGATCTTGGACGACATCATTCAATGGAAGTTCAGAACAACACACAACAACGTCTCCACTAATAGGTGATCAACTGTTTAAGATATTAAAATATGTGAACGCAATTTTTTGTAAACCATTTCTGAAAAACCAAATGAAAATCATTTGGATAAAGGGATATGTTTTTATGGGATTACCATACAGGAATTGTATGTACGTCATACATGTTATTGATGTGATGCATGTAGAAAAAAATGTAGGTGACAATGTTATTAGAACATTGCTAATTTTCCTTGAAAAAACAAAAGATGGAATTAATGTGAGGTTGGACATGGTTGACATGGGAATAAGAGAATAGTTGACTCCCCTAAAGGGTGAAAATTGTATGTTTCATCTTCCAACTTCTTACACTCTTTCTACTGAATAGAGATATCAGTTTTGAAACTTCTTCAATGTTGTAAATGATCCATAGGGCTATTCATAAAATACCAAGAACATTGTTCCAATGAACGATTTTACGTTAAAAGGATTGAAATCACATGACTTCCATGTTTTTATACAATATTTTATTCCTATAGATTTTTATTGCATTTCTCCGAAAAAATTTCAGCATACGTTAATGAAACGTGTTTTCTTTTACAATTCTATATGTAGGAATGCTTTAGACCCTAAAAATTGGTTGCTAGAAAAAGAGAAATTATCATCATATTATGTGAATTTGAAATGTTCTTCCCGCAAAAATTATTTGATATGACGGTTCATTTAATGGTTCACTTGGAGAGAGAGATTCCACATTGTGATTCTGTGAAATATATATTTATGTCCCCATTAAATTAAATGTGATGATTTTGAAATGGTATGTCAAAAATATATGTTGTCCAGAGGGTTTTATAGTGGAGAAATGTATTGTTGAGGATGCCAATGAATTCTGTACTGAATACCTACTTGATGGGAAAAGTATTGGTCTCCCAAAATCTTGTCACACTCGACACATTGAGGGTGAGGGAATTTCGGGAAGAGATGTTGTGACAATCAATATTACAGATCGGTAGAGGTCCCACCTTTATGTTTTTCATAACAGTTGGGAGGTTTATCCATATATTAAAACCCACAGATAAATTCATAGGTAGTTGAATCCATGAAGGGATGAAAAATTCATTTCAAATACACATTATAATTAGTTTGTAGGATGTATTCAAGACTATATTTATAAGGAGTTAGATGATAATCCGAATTCAATTTCATAACAACTTCGATGGCTAGCCACCAAACCAAGTTTGCATGTATTATCTTAAAATTGTTATGTAATTAATGGTTATACATTCTAAACAGATGAACATGATGAAGATAGTACAATAAAAAATAGTGGAGTCACACATGTGGCTGAAGCGATGCATGTTTCTAGTAGTAGGGAAAAAAATATAATTTATGGGAATATGTCATACATTGGAATTATCAAACAAACATTGGAGTTGGATTATATGACACTGTAATTTCCAATTTTTCAAAGAAAATGGGTTGATAACAACAATGGTGTAAATATAGATGAATTGGGATTTGTGAATGTTGATTTTAGTAAAGAAGTGTACAACAACGAACAATTTATAATGTACTCACAAATGGTACGAATATTTTATGTTCCAGATCCTGATAAATGAAAATGGTCGATTGTTCTGTAATCATCCAAAACTACGGAAGGGTCTGCTGAATATTCAATTGAGGATGACCCATTCAGTTGTACATTATAATCCTTTCAAAACGGACCCAATATAGATGAAATTTGGTATGTTAGAGGATATCACAATGAAGGGATTTGGATAATAGATAGAGGTTTATAATCCTTTAAGCCTAATAAAAAATATATTTTAATAAACATGTCATATTTTGTTGGTAATATAGATCTTGATATTTCATGTTATTATCTTATCATTACTAAATTTATGTAATCTAAATTAACTGTTCAACCACCTTTACATATAATGACTTCATCATGTTCTGGTGCTCCTATCCTCAAGGTTGAACAAGTCTCTAAAGCAGTTTCTACTGTTGCTACTCACAGTACAGAGCAAGAACAAGTTTCTGATACTTTTATTACGCATAGTGTTGAGGTTCAACAACCATCGACACAGGCCATTACTACCATTTCAAATGAACATATTGACGATGTTGACATTGAAAAAAATGATCGGGGATGAAGGAACAACGTCACAGAAATCACATGTGTGTTATAAATTGATGGTGTTAGCCACAGTTATTAAGGAGAAATGAAAAGGCATAAAATTTGATGTTAGATGGAATGCACGTGACAAACATGTGAATCCTAACAAGGCTATATTTAGTAGGTACATTGGAATATTCACCTAGAAACGCATTATGATTGACATAGATTCATGGAACCATGTTGTGTCCAGGATGAAGGCAGTGATCTGGGAAGAAATGACGGTGACATTATGATATTATTTCTTTAATTTACTAGAAGATAAAATAATGAAATAGTGTCTTACTCTTCTCAATCACTTTCAGAGTACATTTATAGTATATAACTCACAAAAGAGTTATTTACATAGGCTAGTAGGAAGGATTCATCGAGGCTTTCGCACTATTATAAAAAAATGTCACCTGAAATATTTAAAAGGTAAAATAAACCCACACCCACACCTTTTCTACGCTCACATGATATCCCGAGAATCATGAGATGCATTTATTGAATGTCGTGGGGATGACAATTTTACAGCACATTGTGGATGATAATTCATTGTCTGAGGATACATGTATTCATAACTTTGATTGTCAATATTTGTTTTATGAAATAGATAATCTGTAATGAAAATATGGAACGTGCATCAAACCCAACATAACATTATCATAATGCATGGATGGGGTATGCTTCAATAGAAAATAAAATGGTACATATTTTAAATTTACATTAATATTGTCAGTTTCCATGAAAAAACATCATAATTATCTTTCTATATTTATAACTAGATTGATGATTCTAAATCCAATGACAATTCTATGACACGTCAAGTTCTATGAAAGGAGGAACGTGTGAATAAGGAAGGATGTCCATTAGATGAAAACACAAACAAAATTGTGGGAAATATTTGTATATATGAAAATATTGAAAGTTTTGTTTTTAATTGCTATTATATAATAATAATTACATATTTTTCTATATCCGACAGTCACATTAATCAGCTACACCAGTAGTGGAGGAATACCTATTATTGATGGCTTTTAAGAATCTAGAACAATACGGTCGTGTTAGAGGTGCAGGGTTTAGGGTCACACCCCGAGTATATTGTGACAAAAAAACAAATAGATGATATAAATGAGGAAATGAAACAAATGAGGAAATGATTTGAAACTCTTGATGAACAATTTCAATGGCAGGGACAGTTACTAGAATATTTTATGGGAGGGAAGAAAAGAGAAGACACAACTGACGAACAACCAGAGCATGAAGATCTCACCCCACCCCCCACCAGCATTGAGGTGTTCCATTCCGTTAAATAAGTTTTCTTATCTATGGTAATAAATATTCTAATAATTTTTCCCATGAAATTTGAACCAGACAAACATTGATATTTTTCATGTACTGATCATCCATAGGGTGATAACGAATATGATTTATATCTTTCAACACCCAACTATCTCCATGTAGCGAGGGCTATGGTGATCAATATCTTATAGGACAAGCTGAATAATAGACCACTTCCAAAATACCATCAAATAGTGATGATTATTGTAGCTCATGAGACAAATTCATAGCTACCTATTCCACTTGATGAAGATGGTATTCATACGGTCGAAAAGGATATTGGGACATTAATTTCATGGTCTTTACAACTTGTAAGAGTACATGAGGACAATGAGTTATTTATTTCTATTTTTTCAAGATAACCATTTAACAATTAATGAAAAAGAGCTAAACTAATGAATTTAGTTAAAGATTGATAAAGGGAAATGGGTGCACGAAATGTGGGCTGAAAAGAATCTAAAGTATCGTCCAACTGATCCCAATAAACTACTGAAAGCACAATAACAGAACATATTCTTTATCTACATTTACTTTCATTGACGACTAATATGGATACGAAGATAAAAAGTGGTATTAGTCATATAGTGGTTTTTGAAAAGAATATATACAAAGTGGACATTCAATATTTCATTGCTGTTGAAAATGTAAATGAGATCCTTGAATACGGATCGCTAGGAATCACAATTGTAAACGTATATATGAGTTATGTTTTCATGAATTGATTTTCTAAAATCTAATATAATGTGATAATTTTGATTAAATGCATTTTATATTTTTTGGGAGGCGTATATATGAAAAAAAGTTGACGGTATTTTCCCATGAGACAAAATTCAGACCTGTTAGTCCTCAAACCACTTCAACACAACTAAAGAAATCAGAGGAATCAAAAAAGGATGAAATAGTGTAAGTCTTGATGAAAACATTTGAAATCAACATTATGGATGATAGACTCTTCCTAATAACAACCACTCATGGGTAAAACTCTACGACTAAAGCATAACAATTATATTTTCACTTATTTTATTACGCATTATTTTTTATGTTTTTTGGAAACATTGGATGCTAATTACAGTGAACATGGATACTACAACAATTTATTTTTTGTATTCAATTAAACAATATCCAACAAATTGACCACACATGATGGAGTTTTTTAATCTGTAAGACACTACATCCTACGTTTTTGGTCTAATCATCATGTAATATATTTTATATTATCTTTTACATCAAATTTTTTAAGATAGTGTTGCATATCAATATCGTCTAAAAAAGGAATGAGGACAGGGAATAAGAATAAGAGGGTGAGAAAGTACTACATTTGGACAAATATCAGGGTACATATAATAAAATTACACCTTCCAAACACATATCGAAACAAGATACTTATTCTCTTAATGATCACAACTTTTGTAGTGTATAAAACAAACAAACGATAAACATTGCAGTTATTATGTTTGTACATTTATGAGAGATATCATTTTCCATCAACAAACTATAATCCTTGAAGAGGTATTTTAGAAATAACTACTATTTCATTTAAATTATTTGTTAATTCATTATTTATATTTTTTGTAGTACAAATATGACTGTTGAAAAGCCTCATATTCAAAATATGACATAGATTTTTTTATAAACAAGTGGTCCATATTCCTTCTTCGTCAATGTTACTTTTTTTTATTTTCAAAACACTTCTAAAGGGATAGTGAAAATGCTCAAAACATTAAACACCAAAAGAATCTACAGATTTGTTGAAGAACCGTTTTATCCGATTGTAATCAATTTCATTAAACAATATCCCGGGAATTGAATTTACCTAGGAGTCAGGGTATCCCTTTAAGTTTCCTTTGTACTGATGAGAGAAGTTTTCCAAGTATATCACGAACTCTTCCCTGCTAATCTTCCCAATATTGAAGCTTATGAGAAGAATATTGTCCTACATGTCAATCCACTCGCCTTGTTCCTTAGTGGTGGTCAAACGAAGCATTCTTCCCGTCTTCTTTAATGCCTTAATATCCATAACTTTCTCCGCCATTTCTTTATCAGAATGTAAAAGTAGGTCCATGTGTTCCAGCATTGAGGATATCTGTCGCTGAGGGTATATAATGGATCTTGTCTCACGTTGATGTGCAGGATCCCTCATCTTCATTGAAGGACTGGAAGGGACACAAACTTCAACCCCTATAGACATCGTGTCACTATATATGTTGGCCACTTCATCCAAGTTCCTCACAGTAGGAGGAGCCTTTGGGAGCGACTTTCCCTTACTTGCAGATCTAGTGATAGGAGGACTATGTAGGTTAGATTACTCATTCTTACACCTCCCCCTGGTTGTTTTTGATAAATCCATTTGAATCAATAGTAGTGAAATTTCCCATCTGTGTGGAGGATCTAAGATATTCCCCCCGCAATGGTCACTTCCTTGGGCTTAGCAATGGTGTCCAGAACATCATCAATCTCCTCTTGGGTCTCTCCTGCATCCACTGAGTGATCCTCTCCATCCTTCCTGACTAGTTACCCACTAGCTAGACAATCATCATCCCCCAACAATGCAAACTGGTTTTGGAAGCTGATATTTTTCCCAGCTCTAACCTTCTCAGCATAAGATAGGGTTGCCTGCATTAGAATACTGGAGGCTGCTGCTTGTTGATAGCCTCTTCCCATTTATTGAAATTGTATTGATTTTTACTCCATACACTAGGATTACTCCCAAGAGTTAGTTTCCTCACAGAGCCCCTCAGTCACCTCACTAACATTGATTTCATTTGTTGGGGCCATTTGGGTTTCCATTTCCTCCAGGTGGACATCCTTCCTTCCATCATTACTACCTCCAGAAGGGCCTCCATCGAAACGCATGAGCAGGTCTTTCCCTACAACATTACTATGACCAGAAACTTAATTATCCTTGGAAACCAACTTACTATAATCCATGTCGGATGAAATGTATTTTCTTACCATTTCCCCTGGGATGCACACCCCCAGGTCCCTTTTTAATCTGTCAAACACCATATCTACATTCGGGGTTGGAGGGGGGCCGATATTTTTATCACAGAATCCTTTGCTATATGACCAGAACTATATCTCAGGGCCTCCATATCCTCTTTCATTCCATATACCTGATTGATTATTGTACAAAAGTAGCACGATGATATGACTTGTGGATGTGTACAATTGGTGGCCATTTTTGAGAGGGGTAAAGAAGATCAAAAGATGAAACATTGTTGTATATAAATGTTCGAAGGAAAATTGTAATTGTTATTAAATAAAACATCTATTTTCCAATGACTCATTTTTCTATTTTAATAGATGAAATTCACCATCATCATGCTAGAATGATGAACCATATCTTCTTTTGTATTTGGATAAGAAAAACTAGTAAAATTTACAAAATAATATCATTTACAACCTAACGCATTTGGATTATATTGATACATTAGGAGAACAATAAATGGGTTATTTGTGACGTGTACAAGTCAACCCTGCCACAATATGCATCAAGGTGTGTCCGGTTTCACTCAGGCTGTCTCTCTTTATTTTAAAATGGACAGAATTTTATATGAAAACAACAAATGACATATGGAAAACTGACTAAACGCATTAAAATTGTGTCTATACATTGGGATAATGATCCATGGGTCATTTATGACATGTACGAGTCAACCCCACCAATATAAGAGGCATTGTGTGGCATGTAAAACTCAATGTGCCTCTCTTTTGTTTAAAATAGAAAGAATTTTAGGTGAAAACAACTACTTACATATGAAAAACTGACCAAACACATTCAGATTGTGTTGAAACTTTTCTAAAACGATCCATGGGTCATTTGGGATGTTTATGAGTCAACCCCTACTTAATATTAGCTATGATGTGGTCGGTATTACTCAAAGTGTCTCTCTTTTGATTGAAATGGATTGAATTTTAAGTGAAATAAAAAATAGACGTACGGAAAATGAACCAAAATCATTATAATTTTGTTGATACATTAAGATAACTATATATGGATCATATATGACATTTACGAATCAACCCCGCCTCAATCCAAGGCTCCGTGTGGCTGGTATCACTCAAAGTGTCTCTCATTTGTTTAAAGTGGACATAATTTTAATTGAAAACAACAACTGGCCCACAAAAAACCGATCAAATACATTCTTATTCTGTAGATACTTTATGAGAACTATACATGGGTCATGTGTGACATGTTTGTGTCATCTCATCCTCAATCCATGGTATAGTTTGGTCGGTATCGCTCAAAGTGTGTCACATTTGATTATAATGTACATAATTCTAAGTGAGAACAACAACTGACATACGGAAAATAGACCAAACACATTCTTATTGTGTTAACACATTATGATAAAGATCCATGGGTTATTTTTTATGTGTATGAGCCAGCCCGCCTCAATCCAATTCATGGTGTGGCCGGAATCACTCAATGTGTCTCTCTTTTGTTTAAAATGGAGAGAAATTTAAGTGAAAACAACAATTGATATACGTAAAAACTGACAAAATGCATTTGGATTGTGTTGATACATTAGGAGAACAATCCATGGGACATTTTTGATGTGCAAGAGTAAACCAATCCTTAATACGAGGCATGGTGTGGCTGGTATCACTGAACGTTTCTCAATTTTTATTCAAGTGGACAGAATTTTAAGTGAAAACAACATCTGGCATATAGAAAACTGAACAAATGCCCTCAGATTAGGCTGATACTTTAGTATAACAATACATAGGTCATTTTTGACATGTACGAGAAAACTCCACCTCAATATGATGGATGGTAAGGCTAGTATCACTCAAATTGTTTCTCTTTTGATTAAAATGGACATAATTTTATGTAAAAACAACAACTGACATATCGAAAATTGACCAAACACATTCATATTTGGGTGATACATTAGGATAACGATCCATGGGTCATTTTTGACGTTTTCTAGTCAACATCGTATCATTTTGAGGCATGGTGTTGTTGGTATCAGTCAAATTGTCTCTCTTTTTTTTAAAATAGAGATAATTTTAATTGAAAACAAAAACAAATGTATTGAAAACTGACCAAATGCATTTGTATTGTGTTGAAACAAAATGTGAATTATCAATGAGTCATGTGTGACATGTATGAGTTAACCCCACCTCAATTTGAGGCATGGTGAGACACGTATCACTCAATGTGTCTTTTTTTTAAATGGACAGAATTTTAAGTAAAAACAACAACTAGCATACGGAAAATTGACCTAACACATTAGGATTGTGTTAATAATTTAGGATAACGATCTGTGGGTAAATTTTCATGTGTATGAGTCAACCTATCCTCATTCCATGGCACAGTGTGGCCTATATCACTCAAAGTGTCTCTTTTTTGTTTAAAATGGACAAAATTTTATGAGAAAACAATAACTGATGTACGGAAAACCAAGCCAACACATTCGTATTGTGTTGATACTTTAGGATAATGAACCATGGGTCATATTAGATGTGTAAGAGTCAAACCTACCACAATATGAGGCATGGTGTAGCCGGTATCACTCAATGTGTCTATATTTTGTTTAAAATTGAGAGAATTTTATGTGAAAACTACAACTGACATACGAAAAACTGAACAAACACATTGATATTGACATATGGAAAACCAACCACCCCATTTGAAACCCCCATGAACCCCCCCCCCCCCCACTACCCTGGGTAGCCCCCCCCCCCCACACCGCTAGACACCCCCAGCACCGTGGGCAACCCCCCACCCCGATGACGGCCCCCACCCTCCTAAACACCACTCCACCACATGGGAAACTCCACCCCCGAGTCCCCCCACCTGCATGGACAGCCACCCCACCCCTTGACCCCACCCCACCCAACCCACCCACCCCCCCCCCCCCCCCCCCCGTGGACACCCCCCTGTATCGCCCCCTATACATCACCCCACATCTTGGACACCCCACCCCCTGGACATCCCCACACCCTGGAAAGCCCCAACCCCCTAGACACCCCCACCCCCCCTGGACACTACCCCACCCCAAGGACACCACCATGGATATCCCCCCTTCCCATTGACACCCAAACCCCCTAGATGGACCCCATAGCTAGGACGACCCCCACCCCTCCTTGACAGCACCCAACCATCTGGACAGCCCACCCCCTAAACACCCCCACCCCCTGGACTTCCACCCCACCCCATTGGACACCACCCCACCCATTGGACACCCCCAACCCTGGACACCAGCACCCCCCTTAGACACCCCCACCCCCTAGATGCCCCCCAACCCCTAGACACCCCCAGACAACATACCACCCCATAGACACCACCATGGATAGCCCATCCCCCCACCATGAACGCCCCCTGTGGACACCCCCAACCCCCTGGATGGCCCCCACCCCTAGACACCCCCACACCTCTTGCACATCATCCCACCTCCTGGACACCCACCCCACCACCTAGAAACCCCCACCCCATTGAAAACCACTCCACCCCTGAGAGACCACCGAAGCTCACATGAACATCCCTGCAACCTCTTGAACCTCCCCCACCCCCTGGACACCACCCCACCCCCTGGACGCCCCCCAAAACCCTAGATATCCACACCCCTTGGACACCACCCCATCCCCTTGACACCTCAATGGACACTCCCACCACCCTGGATACCCCCAACCCCCTGGACACCCTCAGCACCCTGGACACCCCACCCCAGGGATACCCCTACCCATGTTGGAAAGCCATCCCAAACCCCTAAACAACACCCCTGACCCCCTGACTTCTGAATTGAATTCATTATGTATTTAATTAAATAATGAATTATTGGTCAATGGTATATGGGTATACTTGTTGTATGGGTAGACATGTAGTATTTTTATACTTACTATAATTACCTTATGAAATATGTGTTAATTTTGTAAGGGTATACTTGTTGATATGATGATTTTTTCTAAGGTCTTGTTTGGATGTGCCGATGTATAAATTTATGTTATAGGAGGAAAGGCATTTAAAATTACTTTTTAGCAATGATAAATGGAGAATTTATCAGCGTTAAATAAGGGATGATAAACGATCAATTTATCAGTGCTAAAAAATCTATGATAAACGATCCCATGATCACTGCAATTTTAGCACTCATAAAGGCGCCCTTTATCAGCATGTTTGAAGCGCATATTAAGGCTCCCTTTATGAGAACATTTTTTTTTTGTTGTGATAAAGTATGCCTTTATCAGTGGGTTTTAGCGCTGATAATGGCAACCTTTTTAGCACATTTCAGCATATATAAAGGGGACCACCCTTTATCCACATTGAGAATTAGAACACTTTTTTAGCGCTGTTAAAGCCCATTTTGAGTGCTGATAAAGCGTGTTTATGTAGTAGTGTCATCACACTCCACCTTAAACAACATATAGGAATGGTGTTAGTGAAATGAGGAACTATACATTTTTATACAAGGTAAGTTTTATGATGATTCATGAAGATCTTACATTATCCTTTTAGGGATACCGATTACAATCTATGGAATAAACACTAAATCGAGTAACAAATAAAGTGGAAAATGGGGTTCTATTCAATTTTGGTAGTATAATGGAACATGTTTTATCACATACAGAAGTATAGGGTTGAAAGGCATTTGTTATGTACATATCAGGAAAAAAACAATCACCAAGGGCACTCATTTTATCTTTATAGGGAATACTATTGAAAAAGGGATACTACTTATATAACCCCTTAAATAAGAAAGTGACTATTTCTAGGCAATTCATATTAATTGAGAGGGAGAACATCCTCAAATATTAGAGTGGGTTCAATATTGAATTAGATGAAGTAGATAATCAAGATGAACAAGAGTTGGTATAGGAAAAGATTACAACGGTCCCCATTTATGAATTATTTCTGGAAATCTAAGTACTATATAGAAGAACTGGAGAGGTATGAGAACCCAAGAGATATGATTTTATAGTCAACAAACATGGTGACTCATTATATTTTGACAATGATCAACCTATATTCTACGAAGTGGTAGTATAGAGCTCAAGAGCTATAACATGGAAAGTATCCATTACTCTAGAAATGGATACCATATATCAGAACCATGTTTGGGTACTAGTCGATACACCTATAGATTTAATGAACTTAGAATTAAAATGGGTATTTGAGAGGAAAATTGATATAGAAGGTTAATAAAACACCTATAATGAAAGGCTATTGGCTAAAGGTTTTACGAAACATCAAGGAGTTTACAATGAAGAATACTATTCATCAGATTCCATGTTTAAATCCACAAAAATTCTACTTTATATAGAAAAATACCTTGGTATGTTACATTGATCCATTTATGGATTGAATAAAGAATATAGGTCATGGAACAGTTTATTTGATGAATATATAAAATAATTTAAATTATTTAAGAAATAATGTGATCCAGGTGTTTACAAGTGGTTTAGTGGATATGTGGTTGTTATCCTAGAAATATATATTTATAACATATTACTAGTTGGAAATGACATACAAGTTTTATGTTATATTAAGGGTTGGTAAAATAAGCATTTATCACCAAAGGAAATTGTCGAAATAGACAATATTCTGTGGATCATGATCATTAATGATTGATCAAAGAGGAAATTTTGACTATATAAAAGTACATTCATTGACCATATACTAAAGATATTTAATACAGAAAAATCCAAGATAGTATTGGTTCTATAGTCCCATTGTGTACATATTTATAAGAAAATATGTCCTAATACACAATAGTATAAACAAAGAATGAGTATGATCCCATACAATTCATTGATCAGATCAATCATGTATTCCATGTTATGTATGAGAGTTGATATTGCCTATGAAGTGATTATAGTATGAAGATATCAATCTAATATTGAACAATATCATTGGTCTGGTACAACGTATATCATTAAGAATAAAATAAAAAATAATGATATGTTCCCAGTGTATGGAGGTGACAATGATCTATTCATCATGGGATATACATATGCTAGTATTAAAATAGGTCTGAATGATATGATTTGATAGTAATGATATTTTATTTATCTCAATGCATGAGTTGTGAGATAGAAGAGTTCAGAAAATCCAATTGTTACTAATTCTATATCTGATTATGAGTCTAAAACAACTTATATTTCATCGATGGATGTTTTTTGGATTAGAAAACGTTGTCCATGATAATTATGTAGTAATTAGTAGTTATAAACCTATCACTATGTATTGTGATAACATTTCAGAGGTGGCTATTAAAATATAACCAAGGTCACACCAACTGATAAAGAACATTACCCAAAAGTATCACATCTTGAGGGTTTTTTTATCATTGGGGTGAAGTTGTAGTCATAAAATTTACCACAAAAGGAAAAATAGTGGGCCCATTGGACAAAGGTCTATCTCAGAAGAATCATGAGTATCATGTGAAAACTAATGGATTGAAGGCTGTTAGTATTTGGATCAAGAGAAAGTGTGAGTCTCTTAGAGTTGGTTCCCTGGAACCAACTTCTGTGTACATAATGATGAAGTTTATTGATATATTCTGAATATTAATAAACTCTTTACCACATAATTATTTTTCTTTTGTGTAACATGGTATCTGATAATGTTTTAAGAGTCGTTGTCATGCTCAGAGGTCATCAAAATCCCCCTCTATGATGAGAACCCAAACAGTTCCATTAAATTATACTTAAATAAATGTTCTCTAACTAGATGAAATCATTTGAGGGATAGAAATGATACATGATATTTGGGTCTGAGAATAATATGACTTTAATGATACTTCTTGTGGTGTACACCCCTAGTAACTGCTAATATAGGATATTATGAGATGGATACACTCATGTAGGAAATATAAATTCATATTTGGCATTGTATGTTCTAATATATGGATATGTATTGATCTATAGACATTAATATTATTATTTATGAGTATTATAGGTAAATTACATTGATGTATTGATGATGTCTATTGGAACATATGTTTATAGTAAGGTATGATGCGATGGGGTGTGTCATGAGTAATATGTCATTAATGAATAATGCGAGAAATGAATTTTCCTTAATGCTATTTAATGAATGTTGATATATCAGGATATCAGATGGAAATGATATATCCTATGTAAATCCAGGGACATGGTTTTCTATAGGCATGTTTTCTTTATGAAAATTCAATGTAAACTACATCAAACATAGTAGTCGTTTACTCCAGCATGGAAAATGATTGATTAGGGAAATCATGATAAAGGGATTATATGACTTTGTAAGAATTCATATGAGGTATTTTGTTGTTGTGACATTAACAATTTTCTCTTCAAGTTCTGTGGTCTATTTTATACACTAATATTGGACATTAGGGTACTTTTCCTACTACCAATAAGAAAGAGGCATAGTGGGTCACACAATAAGCTCATCCAGAAACTCCATTAAATAATATATTATTATTTATTATTTAGAAATTTGAATAATTATTATCCCCATACATGGTTTCATAATTAATCATATTTTCCTGATAACATTTATTCCATCACTAGTTATGTTGGAGAAAATTATGTGATTGTAATATTTAATAAATATTTATTTAAAATTAAGTGATTATTATATTTAATTAGACAATGGAGAATAATTTATTGATATTTATTGATAAAATAAATATCCATTATACAAGGCATGGTAATCAGTAATATATTTTGATGACATATTACTAATTGGAATTTAAATTCCAGTCGTAAAGTCAGTTAAGGCGTGGTTGAATAAATGCCTCTATATTAAGGACATGGGTGAGGAATCATATATTATTGGTATCATGAACCATTGTGATAGATCCACGAGGTTTTTCTATTTAATTATATGTACATATATTGACATGATAATAAATATAATACCCAAAAAATCTAATGTGTGAACCGTTTATTCGATATCATATATGTCACAAGCCACAATGTGTCTAAGGGAATATTATTGCTTTATTATTTAAATATATTTACTATTTTAAATTTATTTTACTTATTTTATAATTTTGAATTCATGCAACACTGATTTAGTATTTGATACATGCTACAATGAGTTTCTTCAATTCCTTATGTAACATGGAATACCGAGTCATTCCGAACAATGATATATTAATAAAAGATTATTATTTAATATAATATGATATGAACTAAATGTTAATTTAGTAGTTATGAATAGGAAAAAATAACTTCTGGAACTTATGATTTAATCAAATATAAAATTTATTATCTGGTTATAAAACAATTAGAAAAGAATTTAAGAACCAATATGAATATAATTTGAATATTTTTATAGAAAACGTTTTTATGATCACAAAGCACTTTTATACTAATAAATTAAATTCATTATAATTTGTGAGTGATATTAATATAGTACATATATTATATATTATATAAAATATTTATTATAATCATTCAATAGATTCTATAAATGTAAGATAAAAATAAATTCAATATTACACCGAAAAACCTATATTTTTAATTAAGCACTTTCACCACCTTTTAATAGAGAACATATTTTAAGATAAAAATTTAATGATTTTATGGATAATATTTGTCTAAATAAGCATCATATTATAAATATAAACATAATAATTATGTTAGGATATTTTTTTATCATTTATCTATGAGGTATCATTTTTAATTAATAGTAAAAAATAATAAAATTTAATTCTAAATAGATTTTCCTTTTAATATATCTATAATGATTGTTTAAATTTTAAATTAGTTTTAAATTTTAATTAGATATTATTTATCAATTAATCTAATATAGGTAATTAGAATCAATTCACTATTATATTTAATGTAAAACCAGAGCAAACATTAGGATGTTTTTACATTAAAAATCGGAATGGTCGTCCTCTCGATGTGAATAAATTTAATTTAATCTCAACAAATTATGTGATTGAAATTTATTAAAATGGATAAAATATTTGGAATAATAATAATATATAATTTGTAATAATGTAAAATTAGTTTTTGTCCAAAAATATTAGTGAATGTAATTAAAACAAATTGCAACGGTATAGGTAAAATTAAGATTAATAAAGAATTTGACCTCAATCTTATGGTCCCAAATAACCTTTAAACGTGTCAATTAGTCATTATCTAGAATTATGGTGACCCTATAAACCATATTATAGAATATTTTACACTGTTTGATTTACATTAAATGTGAAAATAAGTATTGAATTCATTTCAAAATATTACTAAAGTGTCACTCCTCCTCCACCATAAATGTCCTCATCTTCTCCCACAATTTAAAATATATCATGCCACTTTTTATCCACCAATAACTTCCCAAATATATCCAAAAAATAAATCCTCCCATACTATAAGCCTCACATTGGGTACGAATCAATCCAAGTAATCCCTTTGTTGCAAACCAAATGGAGTTACCTGATTAAGAGGTAATATGTTTCCTTTAGCTCTGTAGTGTTATTTACATTATCAACATCCCCAATACCCATTATAAAATTTATATATATATATATATATATTCAGTATATTATTATTCTTTTATGATAATATTTTTAACTACACTAATACAATCATCCATTTAATGGGTAATGAATATACAATTTATTTTTAAACCGAAATACCGACTCTCAAGACGATGACTGTTCATTTTTCATTTACTGTCTCTCTTGTTGGCCATTATGATGAAAAAACTATTTAAAATATATATGTATATAATATTATTACGTTATGTTTTTTAATCTCTTTTACAACACATATATTTATACTTTCTATATGGCGCAATAACCATAACATCATTTGTGAATGTGTGGACTACTGCCCCCTCAAAGAAATGTGATTCGTTCATACTATACATGGAACATATAAAGGATATATTTAATTAAAAATATTTGAATTAAATAAATAATATATATATATATATATATATATATATATTCCAGAGATAATTATAGTTGATAAATATAATACATAGAAATTTTTGTATTACCTGGTCACACACTTACAAAGTTATAACGTCGTTCATCGACATGTGAACTGTTTCCTCCGAGACATGATGTGATTCCTTTTACATAAAAAGAATTATATATATATATGATTAAATAATATGGTACTTATGATATAATTATAATTGTTGAATGATTAGTGTTACTTACCATAATTCGATATCTATCATTGAAAAATGAATGTGTTACTCATGTGTACGTAAGACCTATTGTCTCAATGATTGTAACATAGATTAATTTTTCAAAATAATATATAATAATTGGTTATAAAATTATAATTTATTTAAAAATATTATAATTATTTCCGGTTTTTTATTATTTATATGTTAAATAATGACTAAATTGACCAAATTTGGCCCACCAAAGTTGTTCTTGACATATAAAACAATTTATGTCAAAATAGACGATGTAAAATTAATTGGTTTAGTAGTTGTATACAACATTTTTATAAGATAAATTATATTAATAGTGTTACTTAATAAATTTCACAATCATGTAAATAATTATATTTAGGGTTTAATTTAGGAATATAATGACACACGTGATAAGTCAGATGCATGGTAAGGGATTTCCATCTCACTTATTACGTCTGCGATATAAATTTCATGTTCACCATTTATTTATTTTTTATGATGTATCTAATACCAATTTTTATATTTTATATAATGACTTTTTTAATATTAATCATATGTTAAACATTTATTTAATATTAATCATTCATGATGCTTATTAATTATAATGTTTCAAAGTGCTACGAGATACTTTTCGATGTTTGTGGATTATTTTCCCCAAGAATAATTCTAATGATGTTTAGGTGGTATTTCCATTTGATGAAATTATATATAAAATGTTCAATAATATCATTAATTTTCCACTAATATTTTTTTATGGAACTTTTTAATGTATGGGTACAACTTTTTCACACTTTGGTACATAAAGTGTTTTAGAAAATGCTTTAAAAAACCCCAACATTTTATATATATATTTGTTTGGAGAATATATTTTCTTCTAAAAACAATGATTTATTAAAATATTTTCCAAAATTATTTTAAAATAATTTGGAAATGAAAATTTTACCATTGTAAATTTAAAAATTCTTTCAAAGGAATTTTCTTGTGGTTTTCAAAAAAAATAAATTTTCAAACCATTTTACCCAGCGGAAGGAATTTAATTTTTCACTTATATAACATGCAAATATTTCACACCGTAATTTATATGTATTTCCCATGAATGTTAATAATTTTTTATTCTGAAATTTTTTTTTTAAAAATTGAACTTCAATTGAATTTCTTGTAGACATTTTTTCAAAACCAATGGATATTTTCGTCATTAATGCTCTTAAAATATCATTTTATAATTCTTTTATTCATTAGAGAAAACAATCCTTTATTGGGATATCTTGTTTTGAAATCATCCCAAATATTCCTCTAGATGTTTTATGATTTATATATACATGTATAGTATTCACATTCGCATTCATGACTAATTTTCTATTCCCATTGAAATATTCTATCTCCTTGAATCATTGAAAATTTAATTTTCCCTTGATAGTCCATTTCAATTTTCATGGATATTAAAATTTCATAAACGGTATACAATTTTACATATAGTGTGTACATTTAATGTTATTTAATTCTTTGGGGAAATATTAATAATTCCATATTCCTTATTCAATATGGGTTTTTGATAAGCTATATTATATATTTCTATTATCCGATTGGATGAATGCTTTGGACATGCAATGACAGGTGGGTCCTGAACCTTATGTATCCCTTTATTCATCTTAAGGATCCCTTTAGAAAAATAGGTTGCACATATTTAATTAGTTTATATATATAGTTTTAAAATATATTTTAAGAGGTCATGATAGTATAGGTTTTTATTTTCCTTTAACATGACATCCAATAATTTATCATTTCCTCATTTTGATTCAGTTATTATTCATCCATGATATTTTTCATCAACATATCTATGAATACATTTCATTTCAATTTATAGATTAAATGATATGTTTTTCAGTTTCTTACCTACATATATGGATTTTTCCATAACTAGTTATTTCAAGGGAATGCATTTCTATTTATTACCTTGAAACATTTTTAATGGAATTCATTCTCAGCTTTTGATTACATGGTATGTGTGTTCAGTTATTTAACATGCCATAATTATTACCCTCAATGATTAATTCTTTATTTTCCCATATTTTTATAGTAACTACGACTTTATTTCACCCTTATTATGTTTCATTATCTATGAAACCAATAATCATATTGTGTATGATATGTAGGAATTTACTATATGGATTAGAGTTATCCTCGAAGTTATGTAATTTTTGATAAAAAATTATGTTGTAATTAGTGTATTCATTTTGAAGAAAAGAGTTATTTATGTATCTTGATTACCATGACAACTAAGCTCTTCAGTCAATCTATATTTGATTCATTGTAATCATTTCAATGTAACAATAGAAGACACTGAATCTAGGATATCTAGGGTCAGGTTGCTACTGTTGGTATTAATGGATGTTTTTCACTAACCTTATAAAATAGATTTCGAAAATTGAGATTTGGGAGAACAACCCAAAGATAGAAATTGGGGATATGAATAGAATAACACCCTAGAATATTAGTATTGTAGATATTATGTGGGTATTAAATAAAATATATCCCTATTTGAATATTATGTTTGTATGTTATTCTAGATTAAATGTATTTAGGGGGAAAAATTTGTCAAGGTGTTCCAGTCAAAAATTGGCGTGACCTGGTACATGAAAATGGTCCTTATAGTGCACCAGGTGTGTCACTCTCGAGGGATATGATTTTGATCATTCACATTTTCTATAAAAATAATTATTATGGATTTGAATAGATAATGATAATTAATAATCTTGTCTAAACATAATGATTTATAGATTAAAGATAAGTTGAAATGATTAGAAATCATAAAAATGATATTATGGATAATACATATACCAATAATCGACCTTTGTCTAGATAAATTGGATCAAGTGTTTTTGTATTTAAGTTATAGTGAAATCCATAGTTTAAAGTCTATTTAATGATTTATTTTATTTGAATAATATCCATCCTATTTATTTTTGAAATTATGATAACATTAATTACAAAAGTAAAAAATGTATGTCAAGTGACAACCCAAAATTTCAAGCGAGTCCACGGAGCTTCAACATATGATCGAAGAATGATATGGGTTTTATGCCTACCACTGACCTACAAGATGTCTGAGTTAATTTTTAATTAATTTAACAATTTTATGAATAAATATTAATGATGAACAATTGGTGTTACTTTTAGTTTTATATATTAATATATAAACCATATTGAATTTTTATAATAGTTAGAGATATATGGTTATACATGTCACTCATTTATAGTCCTTATGATATGTTAAATGTTTTAGTGATTTAGGGATCAATGTTAATTTTTGTATATAAATTTTAAAATGGAAGGTAAGAATTAGAATTTGACTAATGAACAATGAAAAAATCAAATTTATCCTATGAAATTGAAATGTATGAGAAAATTACATTTCATTGTATTATTAGGCAACATAATAATTAATAAACATTAGGAAAATGAGCAAAATATAAAATGATGTTTGAATACCTTAATTTTTATTATATGATGGACTTCTATATTATCATAGATTTATGGATTTTAGGCCCTCAACAATCAATTGATCATTCTCTTTTCTGTGATTTATGATCTCATTCACACACTAAAAATAATAACTTTTTTCCTCCAAGTATTTATGCATATATTCCACTATTGTTCTCAAACATAGAGACCTAATTTTATGTTTTTTATGGTGACATTTTTACTTATCATTCTATATTTTATATTGGATGTCTTGTAAAAATTTCTCATGTTGTAGGATATAAAAATAAGAAAAATCATACTATATATTACCAATATTGATTTAAAATTGCGATGATGTAATTTAATTAAGGTGTGGAGAATGTAACAACCCAAAAATATAAAGTATGACCCTTGTATTTGATATCCTATATAACACATGCCACCAAAAACATAAAATAATATTATAAAACTTTTTATTATAATATATTTTCTATTTTAAATAGATTATATATATTATATATTTTTCACTTCACATAACACTGAGTTATAATATGTCACACGTAACAATGATTTTCTTCAATTTCTTGTGTAACATGCAAGATCGAGTCTTTATGAACAACGATATATTAATGAATCATTATTATTTAATATAATTAGAAATAAACATACACTTAAATTTCGAATAATGAATATTAATAAACCACATATGAAAATAATTGTTTACACAAATATAAAATTAATTAATTAGATAAAAATTTACTAGAAATTAATTTAGTTACTAATTGAATATAAAGTGAACATTTTATAGAATTTTATTTTTATTATTTCAAATTTTCTTAATCAAAATAAATAAAATTATTTAAAAAAATTGAGTGATTTTAACTTAATAAATATATTATACAATCAATAATATATTGATGATAATTTTCCAATAGATATTCTAGACATAGGATAACAATATCCTCAATATTAAACATAAAAACCAATAATTTTATTAAGTCACTATTACAGAATTTCAATGGATAAGATAAATTGAATTCAATTATTTGAACATTTATTATTTATATATGTCACAATAAACTTAATATATTAAATAAAAACATAAAAATTATGTTAGGGTTATTTATTTATTTTTCTATAAGGTTTCATTTTTTAATGAATGGTGAAAATATTTAAATTTAATTCAAAACATCTTTTTCATCTAATTTTATATAAGGATATATTACATTTAAATATATTTTAATGTTTAATGAGATAATATTTTTATAAATTAACCAAAAATAGGTCATTTTAATCTAGTTCATAATGAAATGAACAATAAAAACATAGGAATATTTTTTATATTTTACCTTATAAACTCACATTATCATCCCATCTGCAGAAATAAATTGAAGTTAATTTTAGACACATTTGTGATTTTAAATTAAAAAAATTGATTATATATTTAGAATAATAATATTTTTAATATCTAATATAGTTAACTTTTTATTTTACCAAAAACAATAGTGAAATTAATTAATATAAATTTCTACAATTAAGTTAAATCAAAGCATAAACGTGATTAAAACTCATCCTTAAGGGCCCAAATGACCTATACACTTGTTAGGTGCCATTGGATAGACATATTTCCACCCTATAATCCATTAGATCGTATTTGGTACATTTTTGTATCCACACAAATTAATAAATAATTCAATTCGTAAAATATTACAAGAGTTTCACTCCTCCAGAGCATTAAATGGAATCCACTTTTCCAACAAACTCACACATCTCAATCAACATGGTATCCCCCACAATCTGAAAAAATATCTACAAGATATACCTCCCCTCATATTAGAAGCCTCGCCTTGGGTAATATGCAATCCAAGGAATCCCATTGGTGTTAACCAAACGGAGTTAACCAATTAAAAGGTAACATAATTCCATAATCTCTCTACTGCTACATTCTTTCTACCCCCCTCAAATTCTACTTAATCAATGATTTTATGACAAATACAGTTTCTTCAAATTACTAGGATGTGGTTATGAATATCATTGGACATTCGCGTACACACACTTCCATATAATGAGTAATTATTATACTATTAAGTTTATGACATAGATTATATTTATTATGTCTTTAAGATTATGTGATTATTGTATTACTCAAAAATTTATAATTTCCTTTTTTTGTAATAATGATAACATTTTGGTGGATCTGCGGAAATCCCCCCTCCCCCTCATTGAAGTGTGATTCATTCACACTATACATAGAAAATATAAAGGATGTTTTAATTAAAAACATGTTAATTAAGAATCATATATATGATATTAATGAAATAATTATATATTTGTAAATATAATATATATCATTTTTTTAATTACAATTTCACACAATAAAAAAGTGATAAAGTCGTATGTGGATGTGTGGAATACCGCCTCCTTGACATGATGTGATTCCTTTAACATCATAATATTATATAAATATGTATATATGATAAAATAATGTGTTATTATGAAATAATTATATTTCTATTATTATTATATTTACATAACATTTTTCCATAAAAATCATTAAAAATGGTTACGTTTCTCATGTGTACATATGACCAACCATCTCAATGATTGTAATGTTGACTCATTTTTCATAACCATCTTTCATGATTGGTTATAAAATAATAATTAATATATAAATATTCTAATTATTTAAGGAATATTATTATGGAGATGTTATATGTTAACCCATTTGACCTTAATTGAAACACCAATGTTGTTTTTGATATACAAACTGAATTTGGTCGAAACACCCGACATAACTTTAATGGATTTAGTAGGTCAATACAACATGGTAATAAGTGAAATAAAAGTAATGATAAAAATGAAAACAGTTCTCCAGAAATTAAATAAATTACATTAGTTTTTAATTCATGAATATAATGACACACAAGACAATTCAAATGCAAGGTATTTTATTTTCATCTCACATATTACTTCTGTGAGATAAATTTCAAGTGCATCTTTTAATTTTTTTGTGCAGTGTATAAAATTACCATTTTGATATATTATATAATGAATTATTTCATATTTATGTTATTTAACACCTTTATTTAATATGATTCATTCATTAGGCTTACGATTTAATTTTTTAAAGTGGTATGGGATATGTTGGGATGTTTAGGGATTATTTTTTTCCCGAATAATTCGATCGAACTTTTGATGGTATTTACATTCGAGGAATTAACATCACCATTGTGGAAGAAAACCATTAATTTTTCTATCCTATTATTAATCATGACATATTTTATGTTTTGGTACCATTTTCCACTCTTTTTTACTCAAACCGTTTAAGAAAATGTTTTTAAGAAAAAGTGACTTCATTTATCTATTCTGTTAGTGGACCTGTTTTCTTCTAAAAACTAGGTCATATTAAAATGTTTTCAAAATTTTTTTAAGGTTATTTGTTAATGGTATTTTTAATCTATTTTATATTTTACAATTTTTTTAAAGAAGTCTTCTTGTGTCTTTCCTAACAAGTCATTTTCAAACAATTTTACCATGAAAAATAATTTTCCTTTTTACCTCACACATAATGTATAGATTTACTTGTCATCATTTCTCGAAATTTCCATATGGATATTTAAAATGTTATTTTTTAATTAAAATGTTTTCTAAATTTATTTTAACGAATTGTTTTCATAATGTTTTTAAAAAAAATTATAATTTCCACAATAATTTTTTAAATTATCTTTTAATAATGTTTCTATTCATCAACAACAAAAAAAACTTATTGGGATATTTTTTTATACCATCTCAAATCTTATTTGGGATGGTTTATGATTGATTTTTCTAAGTATTTTATTCGAATTCACATCCATTATAGATATTTTATTCCCCTTTAAACATTAAATATATTATGATCATTGAAAATTGTTCATTCCCATGATTATCTATTTCACATATCATAGATATTACTATTTCCTAAACCTTATACCATTTTACATATGGTGTCTAATTTGATTGTAATTTGATTATTTTGTAGACATATTGATAAATATATATTCTTTATTTAAAATAGTTATTTGTTATAGAATTTTATTTATTTTGATTATTAGATATGAGAAATTCTTTTGACAGGAAATTACAGGTGGTCCCTAGACTATGTATATCCCCTCGATGCATCGAGAGATTCTCATGAGACAATTAAGTTGTGAAAATTATGCTGGTTTATATCCACAGTTTTAAAAAATCATTTGAAAGGTCTTAATTTTATAGTTTATCATATTCCTTAAACATGACATCCAATAATTAATCATTTACATCATTTACATATAACTATTATTCATCCATGAGAATGCACATCGACATATCTAGGGATACATTTACTTCAGTTCATTGATTAAACAGAATGTGTTTCACTTTCTTACCTTTCCATATTGATTTTTCAATATCTATTTATTTGAATCGAATGTGTTTCCAAATATTAACTTTAAATTATTTTTATGAACATCTTTCTTAATTTGTTGATTATATGTTATGTGTGTTCAGTTATTTACCATACATCAATTATCACTCTCATTGATTTATTATTATTTAATTATAATTTTTTCCTAACAAAGGATATTAGTTCACCGTTACAATGATTCGTTCCCCATGAATACAAGAAGCTTACTATGAAATATATGAAGGAATTAACATGATGGAGTTAGGTTATGCTTGAAGTTATTTATTTATGAGAAAATAATTATTTTTTAATTTTTGTGATCTTTTGTAATACAAAACTCATTTTCACGGTCCATCTCTCAGTGGTCGTCGGTGGACTCCTTCAACCATTTTATCATTGAATCATAGGAACTTTGCGAACAAACAACTATTGTCCTGCTTGATAAGTGCCACATTTTGATCTAATTTTCATCCCAAGGATAACTCATCTCTACATGGACAGGAGCTCCTCGTTCCTACAACGGCCTCCTCTTCCTCCTATTTAAGTGTTTTTTCGACCTCTACTTGATGCGGTATTCTCCGTCAAATTCTATATGGGTAATCTTTCCCAAGATCTAGCGTCATTATCAGAACCACTCTATAATACGAATTCTTGTTAATTTAGTTAGTCGTATATCTGCTCAGACTCGAGAACCAGCTAGATTTGTCACCCTGTCACCCCATGAATTGTTGTTGATGTTGATGTTACAAAACCCCCCCATTGAATGGGTTTGGATCTCGGTAGGAGTGGAATTCTGATGGACGCAACCTGTAGTGTTTGAGTCTTAGAAACCTTTCTGCTCAATGTGTTCTCACCTAGGGAATCTGGCTCACTCATGCCGATGGGGTAGTAAAGGCCCTAGCGGGTAGATAACTCTGGGTTGTGGTGTCATCTTGCTAGCTGGGTGGTATCCTCAGATCGAGATTTCCCTCTAAATGCAGATAATTCAAGGATAATTTATGGGAGAAATTTTATTGGGTCTGAACAGATCTTCTATTATTCAGTTCTTCGTATAATGTGTCTTAGACTATACAGAAGCCTTATAAGTACACACTACCTAGAGCCAATGTATCTGACACATTTGACAGATTGAAACGCGACCTGGGTGCTACTGGTCCTTCAGATTCTATAGCTGCAGTGGCTCTTTGTGATGTTGAACAAGTCATACAACAAGCATCATTTATTATATCCAATGAATTTTCGGTGATTGGGGAGGTTTGAGATGCATTAACCATAGTTAAGGATCCCCTGGGTCTAGTATTGGAGGATCTAATAACTCAATTTCAATATTTGGAAAGCGATTTCGATCAACCAGGAGGATTGGAAAAATTATTGCATTCCCTGAAGGTTAAGAAATGTTATTATGAGAAGTTAATGTTTGGAGGAATGTAATCTAACCCCAAAAATTTGTTTGCTGTATTGGGATAAATAGAGTGCCAAGCTTATAGGGATGGCCATGAAGCATAGACCTTACAAGAGGATTTGTAGTCCTCCTCGGATTCCCCTACCAAGTCCGAGTAAGAGAATGTGGCGTAGGACTACCTTAGATCCTATTCATGGAAAGGTAAAATCTTTTTCATTGGCCCTGACAGTTTTATTAAGAGCACACAGAGGCTGTGTTGTAGGAAAGACTATTCAGATCTTCCAAACCCTCCGGTTTCTAGACCCTAAAGCAAGATCAAGGCACTGATGAAGCTATCCAAAATCACTGGAAACCTCCCTATCAGTATAGAAAAATATTCTGATAAGCATCTGGTGCCTAAAAAAAGGAACCGGTGGATACTGCTAGCCTCCAGGTTGGAATGGAATTGATGTAATGTGAGGAGTGGGAAAATATCATTAATGGTAATGAAGAATTCTTAGATAAGTATATGGTGGTTGATTCTTCGCAAGAGGACATTGAGAGATTGATTGAGAGGATCATAACATTGACTCTAACCCTTAAGCATGAATCTTGGATCAACAAAGAATGTGGTATCTTGGCTCGTGGATATAAAAAAAGAAGATCTCAGTGGAGGAGCTCATTCAATATTGGGACAATATGACAATTTATTTGGAAGTCCTCCTCAAAGATATACCAGGGGGTGGCCCAGCGCTCCTCAATGGATTCTTCTCAAAGGTAATGGATATAAAAGAATTAAATTGCAATTTGGAGATTATTCCATTTCTTGTGATATTGATTGATGTTATTGTACTTTATGGTTTCCCACTTTTTCCACAAAAGTGGTTCTTAACAAAAAATTGTATATGATGATATATGACACGTTTCATTAATCTTTCTTGGAAAATGTGTCCATAGACACACGAGGAAAAAAATAAAATGAAAATGATTTTATATGAATAAACAGTTTAATTAGTCATGCTTGTTATACTATGTACTAGTCTGGATGCCTCCTACCCATTAACTGTGCTAGGAATATATCCATCTGATCCAGGTGACTGTTATTGAATGGAAATAAAATCAATACTCATGTATATAAGGGTTATTAAGGATATTTTTTGACCTTATGGAGAAGATGAAGAACTATTCATCATAGGATATGCATATTCTATTATTGCAAATGATGTTGATGACTTGAAGTCATAAACGGTATACATATTCACTTTGAATAGAGGTCCAGTGTGCTTAAAGAGCTCAAAAAAGGTTATGGTTTGCTGATTCTACATCAGTTTTTGAGTAGATTTAATATTATAAGGTATCAAATCAAGTGTTATAGATGCAATATATTTTTATAAGAGCATGATGGGGTATCTAGAAGTAAAGATACTATCGCACTCTATTTTGATAATAACATACTTGTTCCTCTTCCAAAAGATCCAAGGTCACATCAATGGATGATGAAAATACATTGAAAGTATTATCTCTTGAGGAATTTTTCACAAAAAGGTGATGTTATAGTGATAAATATTTCTACAAAATAATACATCCCATACCCCTTGACTAAAGTCATGAAAAAGAAAAAACACGACTGTAATGTGAGGTCTAGAGGAAAAAAGGTCATAGGCAGTTGGATCTCATCCACATGGAAGTTTTTTGGATTTGGTGTATTAGGACCAAGGGTTTGTCTTTTTTTTACATGTTTATTAGATTTATTGAATATTAATAAAACTTTGTATTAAACATTGTTTATTATTCATCATGACTCTAATGTAATAATTTCATATAGTATACATCACATTGATAAGGACATAGATGATATACTTTATGATGAGAACCATGATGTGTTATGTTATTGTTCTCAAATAATGATCTATGGTTGGATAATGTACTATGATTGGATACATAGTTCATAGCATTTCATGTGTGAGTACTCATTAGTAAATGAGGCTTCTTCTCATGATGTTTTCACTTAGTAATATCCACGATGATAAATTATACGAATCGACCAACTAGTAGAAATTCCACATGTACCGGTGTCATCATATATTCTTATATATGAGCATGATTGATGGTCCTTATACTTTAAGAAAAACTATAAATGTATTATACAACTCAAGTACTCAGATGTAATTTATAAACCATGATTATAATATTTCTAGGTTATGTTAGATACATTGGTTGCATGACAGGTGACATTTCATTGTTGAATTAGTCAAGGATGTATTTTTCCCTTCTATCTTTGTTGAGGAGGTTATCTTGGCTCATTGATTAGAATAGAAAAATTTCATTAAATTCTATGTCCATGGAGTAATGAACTATTTATTTCATATACACAAATAATGACTTGTCGAGCATAGAGGATGGTTACAGAGGTGTTCAATGTGCTTAATGAGATGTTGTGACAAAGGGAATATATTAAACAACGAGTGTTTGTACATTTTTATGACATTGCAACATTATATTATTTTTCATTGTTTTTATGACCCATTTCTTTAGAGTAATAATTTACTTTAGGAAACCCTTCCTAGTGATAATAATAATGAATCATATACGGTAACACACTAATTGTTTTTCATTATATCAAATAAATTCAATGTGAGTTTAATTGGTGGAATAAATATTATTCTGAATTTTGATAAATATTTTGATTCATGTTATATTGATCACATTAATTAACTATGTTTTTATTCACTATCCTCTGAATAAAATATTTATTTTAGTTATTGAATATATTTAAAAAAAAATTATTTTATAAATTTTAAATAAAATATATTTTTTAAAATAATATATTTAATTTTTTTGTTTAATAAATTCTAGAGGATTTCTAATGGACGAATACTGAATCAAATGAATGATATTAATTAAAAAGAATATTATATAATATTTTCTATTACATAGGTTAGAGCGCGTCGCCAAAAAATTAATTATTAATTACTATTATGTATAATGGGAATAATTTAATGTAATACATGTTATATAATGGATTATATGAATCTAAATAATATTCTAACTTATGTAAAAACTCTATAAATAAGAGTCATTGTAAAATATTTAAAAATTTCATAATTGATCATATATAATTATCGTGCACAATGAATTTTATATCAACTCCTCTTTCTCTATCCCTATATTTATCAAGAAGTTAAAGAGTGACTTTTTCAGGATATAAGATCAATAGTTCAATAATGAACCGCAAAAAATATTTGACTTACTACAGTAGCACTTCATGTTTGAGTGGTGTTTCCCAGAGATCGTATGAGCATGTGTAGATCAATGCGAGAGGGATTCCATCCGTGTAATTTCACTTCACAATGAATGTAATCAAAAAGGGTCTTTTCAGATCACTAACATTCACCAACAAAGATTGTTTCTATGACTCGATATTTATTTCATCAAATTGTAAATATAATAATTATAAATTTTACGTTCAAGATTCACACTCATGGTTTCATGAAATTATTATTAAAATAAATTTTAATATATGGCCCACCTCCACATGCATTCAAATGCACCCGAACTATAGAATCCCAGATAATATATATATATGACATTTTCGTATTTATTAATATTTGTGAAATAAATATTAATTTTACATTAAAGGGGTTTCTATGTTTGATAGCATATCTAATACACAACAATAGGTTTCTTTGAAATCATACGTTGCACACGAACAATATAATATTATTATTTTAAATGATAGACAAAGCCTAGCCATTGTAATCGCAGAAATGAACAGAACTAACTAAAAAATGATTATTCATGTTTGTAAAATATTTTTACTTTTATTTAATAAAAGTTAGGGGCTTAAAAGTTGAAAGATTCTAATTCTGAACATAATTTACATTAAATGGTTGATTTACAACATTTTGATGGAGAACCCTCCGTAAATATACTTTTGGTCACTTTTAGATGTTCAATTTGACAAAATAAAATTTTTCATTAGAATCAGAACTTTAAAATTTAACTTGGGTAAAATTATGGTATTGATAATAATCATTTTTTTAATGAATAGTGAAACATACTGTATTATAATTCATATCTACTTTTTAATCTAATTTCTTTTTATGAATATGTTATCTTTTTAATTGGATTTAAACTGTAATTAGATTCTAATTTTACCATTTAATATAATGGTGGTCATTGAATTAATTTCACTTTGAAATTGCACATAAACAAGTGTCAATCTTCTGATAGATATTGTTTAAAAAAACACACAGGCTATTTGTTTTGACAACGAGAATTAATTTTAAGTTAATTAATTCAAATTATATGTTTTTAATTTGTAGAAATAGACATCATTTTTTAATTTTTAATAAAAAATATATCATAGGCTGAATTTTTTGTATTTTTTTGAAAATCTTCAATTTTTGATGAATAGTGAAACCACTTAGTAGTAGTTAAAAAAATTGAATTTTTCATTTAAATGAAATTTTACAACTTCATTGAATTGAATTTAAAAAATACAACATACATGGTTGTTATTAGTTAATAAAATGTGGTTTAATAAGATTAATATAGTATTAGGAGAAAAGTAACTTTTGTCTTTTATTTACTGTGGTTAAAGGTAAATAAGGTAAATCAAGGTAAACAAATATTATAATAATTTCAAATTAACTTAAAACTTGTCCAAAACTTATTGGTTGAGTCATTTACGACCGTTTTCATCTTTGGGTATACCTTGGGACCCCATGGAGCCACTTATGAATGATAAATACACATTAGATTAATTTACTTAAAGTAAAGGAAAAAATGACATAAAAATTTCTTTTAGTATATAATTTCAACATGTTGTTATATAAGTCATATTATCAACTATAAATATTCTTTAAAAAGATAAAATGATTTCAGACATTATAGTATTTGTTTAAAAAAATTATACATCATATAAATTAAATTATATATGACACAATAATGATGCAATATTTACCTCATTAATAAATGATTTAAATAAATAAGATTATAATGTTTAAAATATTATCCAAAACCTCTTCAATTACTATTGGATGATTTTATGTCACCCATGAGTCATATTATCTTCGACTAGAATTATTTTTGGACCTTTAGAAACCGAATATCATTATATAATAAAATAATATTTTCACAGTTTCCTAAAGAGTCCCTCCTCTCCCTTATAAAAGGGGACCACTCATAACAAATTCCTCACACCTCTCAAGAATTTAGGCTCGTCCAAAATCTATCCAATTAAGCTCCCTACATACCTCTCATCCTCCTATAATCCTTACCATAGGCACTTCAAGATTTCCTTTTGGTTCAAACCAAAGGAAATAACCCAAATTAAAGGTAACGGTTCCTCATAACTTCTTTTATTTTATTTTACATCTCCAACCCCTAAACTATTTTTATTCAATTATTTAATTAAAAAAAGTATAAGAAATATACTATGATGTTTTTATGAGATGTATTTTAACTAAAATTACACACACCTCCATCTAATAGGTGAATAACATATAGTTTCTATGGATGGAAAACTAACTCCTCACGAAACGATGATTGTCCTATTATCTCCTACAGCCTCTCATGGTAGCCATTAAGATGGAACTATATTTATATATGATATATATTATGTTTATATTTTCTTTATTATTATTTATTTTACATTTATATTCAAACTTCATGGTTTCCATTTTTAGTAAACACGATAATTTCAGTTGCGGAAGTGCAGACTACATCCCCCTCAAAGTGATACGACTCACTAATGCCTTATGAGGGACGTATAAAGGATTGAGTTAAGGATATTATATATGATATTATACTGGAGTTATAATCAACCTATGTATCATTATGTTATAATTCCATTAAAATAAGAAATAGAAATGAAATTAGTGTTCATGTGTACGTACGACTTACCACCTACATGAACGGTGCATTTCATTTCTTAACTCCAAATGTTATGTACTATTATAAATACATTTATATACTGGATATATATGATATATATTATTTCTAAATCGTGAATATAATTATGGGTATAATGAGATTTTGACTATGTGAACAACATGTAATTATAAGAAGTCTATTTTGGACTCAAGTACCAAATATCGACAAAACGACCATTATTAACTTAAATGATTGAATAATATCTATAACATGGTATGAAGTTATATAAAAAGAATAATAGGATTGGAAAATGTTCTTAATTAATTACAAATTAACTTTAGTTTATTATTCATGAAGAACAAGGAACAAACAAGTCAATTCTAGCACGAGGTAAGGGGTTTCTTATCTCAATTTTAATTCCGTGAGATTTCCATTGTTCGTCACTTATTTATTTCATGTGTTGTATTGTTTACTTACATTATATATATATATATACTATCATGATTATTTTTATATTCATGTAATTCAGTTATTCATTTGGTGGTTATTAAATTTTGGTCACACGCCTCGATAGATTACAATTTGTTAAAGGATTTTCTTCTCTCGCTTTTAATTCTGTGAGATTTCCATTTTCTCCACATTATAATTGAATTTGGTGTATTGTGTAATACCAATTGGTATATATTATCATGATTATATTTATATTCATGTTATTATGTGATAAATTTTGTTGTTATTAACTTTTGGTCATAGGACTCGGTGGATTAAAACGTGGTAAATGTTTTCATCTAACTTTTTATTCCCGTGAGATTATTGCTATACATGCCACTAATTCGTTTTCTGTTGTGTATGTAATTCCCATGATTGTACTCATTGTGTAATATAATTTAATTTATAATAATTTACAAATTCATTGTATGATCCTTGTAGCGCCCCGACCCCAGCTACCCAGAGTCGGTGCATTACTTCGAAACATTTGCATGATCACAAAAGATCAAGTCTCGAAAGACCGATTAGTTTAGTAGCCTTGGAATCACTAGATACATTCATAAACATTACATTACATCATAAAAATGAAAACTAAAATAACTTGGTCTCCCTAGTCCACACTCATAACCTCACTGACTATTCTTGCAAGTCAGTCATAATACACTTCTTCACATCCTGGGAAAAATAAAACATTGAAAGGGGTGAGCTCAAATGCTCCGTAAGGATAACAATATAGCGGAAACTTTCATAAGAAAACATAAGCATTTAAGGAAATGTATAACTAAAAGAAAAGCCTTATTGAACTTGATCTTCAGCATAATATGGCAAAAGTAAAATAAAATAATGCCATTACTTACTCACATGGGTATTCTACTAGACGAATAATCACGTGAAATATCAATAACCACTTTCATAATGAGGGAATGTATAATGCCAGACATTCTGAAACATTTTGTCAAGGCCTCGGCCAAGATGTATAAAATGATTATGGCCTCAGCCAAAACCATAAATCAAATTGGGAAAGGGCCTCGGCCAATTCCACGTCTAGTTGTCTCATGAGACCTACCGATGCATCGAAGAGCTATAGCGGGCTCCACCCGTCACTTATTAAGTCCAATACATTCCTCATATGAATAGGTTTAAACATAACATAAATATTCGTATTAAAACTAGCATACGAAAATGTCAACAGTTTCTTCATAAACTATGGATGGTATAAAAATAACCCATCCACAGTCAAATGTTTCACAAAATTCTCAATGGAAGTTTTGTATCATAAATCAATTTCAAATAAACTTAAAACCCATCAAAGGATGTTGACATGGATGGAATCAAAGCTATTTGAGAGAAATATCTCTCTTTTTTTAAATCATTTAAAAGACCCATTATTATAAAATAATACATTTACTTTGAAAATATTTTTATAAGCTTGTAAGGGAAGCTTCGACGAAGTTATATTGGCGGAAAATAGCCGCACCCGCCGTATAAGTTAAAAAAACATTCTTACCTTAAATTTGTCAAAAAGGTCAAAAAGTACATTGTTTGGAAAACAACGGTAAGATTACTTTCAAAAATGGATAAGGGTATAAATGACTTTAACCCATTTTCCATTTAATAGTTAAAATGTTTTGAAAGACATTTTTAAGAAACATGGATGTGGATGATAACGAGGTCCCAGTAGATAATTATGTATAAACAACCTTGGATAATGAAGAGGTTGTGAAGTAAACCCTTACCTTGTACTTTTCCTTGGATGGGGTAGGTTAAACTCCTGTATAATGGTGAAATAATTGTTATTAAATTATACAGGAATCATATACATTCATATGATATCATATATGATCTTTTAACATTGCTTTGTTAACAATATCTTAGATTTATCGTTGTTTTGGGTGTTAACTTACTCGTTGTCATTTATATGTTTTGTTACGTAAGTCATGTTTTTCATGGATAGGTTGTATTTTATTCATATCCAGAATGATATCATGTCCTTAAACATTATTTTTAAATCATCAAATGATAATTATACTTTAATGGATATGACGGAGAATGAATCTCATCGCGTTCGTGGAGACGGTAGTCCGTACGTACGCACGAGCGACAATATCATTATTTTGATATTAAAATAATATATAATTGGATAGTATATCATATATACAGAATCATTATCATTTTTTATTTATTATTTACATGAATTAAATATCATTATTATACCCATCTAAATAATAATATATTGAATAACAATTACACCACGACGTGGAGACGGTAAGCCGTACGTACGCACGTATGGTGACATGTCATTCAAATGATGGGTAGAATACTGAATATGGTTGTTCCATATTTTTAATAACATCACAGTATATATAATATACTGGATTTATAATTTTAGAATTGAAATAATAAACAAAGAGGGAGTGGAAGAAGAAAGAAACATGAAAGAGGGTGATGAAAATGTTACCTCTTCTTCGGGTTCTTCCTTTTGATTTGATCAAAAAGACTTTTTAGGATGTCTTTCTGACTAATGTAAAGATTCTAGGATGAAGGGAGAGAAGTTGGGAGAGTATTTGGGCAGAGGTTGGCCGAACCAAAAGGCTTTAAAATGTGAATAAGGTGGTAGAGGTGGGGGCCTTTTATAAGAGGAGAGGAGTGGCTCTTTTGGAAAGATTGAAATGTTACATTATTATACAATGATTTTCGGATTATAAAGGTCCCAAACTTATATAATTCGTGGATAAGTTGATAAGGGTTCGAAATATACCCATCCAATAGTCTTTGGACAAGTGTAAGCCTTGGATTTTACATTATCTTTTCATTTTATTAAAAGCGTTAAATAATGAGGTCATCGCTGCATCATAATGATGTCATAAATAATTTAATTTATTTAATGTCTAAAAATTATAAAAAAATACTATTATGTAGGAAATTTTTTTAGTTTTTTAATGAATATATATAGTTAAAATTTGGAGTTGTGTAACCCCAGTTAAAAACTGTTTTAGTAAAACAACTCATGTTTGTGTCAATTTAATTTTATCATTAAATAAATATATATTAATGTCATTTTCCAACTAAAGTGGCTCCATGGGGTCCCCAAGTTGACCCATGGGTTGTCTTGGTCGGCCATGACTCATCCAATAGGAGTAGTACAAGTTTCAAGCTCATCTCATATTATTAAAACATTATTTTTACCTTAAACTACACTAATTACCTCTAATCGCGATTAAGAACATAAAAGTTACTATTCACGAAAAAATTATTTTAATCTCATTGAACAACATTTTACTTCTTAATGACAACCATGTATGTCGGATTATTGAAAATCAAATCACAGAAGTGGTAATATTTCATTTTAACGAAAAATCAGTTTTTAACAACCACATAGTGGTTTCACTATTCATCAAAAATTGAAGTTTTTCAGAATAAGGCCAAAATTTCACCCTAAGCTATAATTGATATTCCGAATTCAAAAATTATGTCTATTTTAAGAAATTCCAAACATATAAGTTGAATTAATTAATTTTATAATTAATTCCCGCTGTTACAAAAAATAGCGTGTTTTTAAGAAACAATTTATATCAAAAGATTGGCAATTGTTTATGTCCAATTTCAATGTTAAATTAATTCTAATGACCACCATTGGATAAAATGGTAAAAATATATTCTAATTATACTTTAAAACCACTAAATAGTATAATTTATCACTATAAATTATTTTTATTTAAAAAGTTTTTTTTTATTATTTTTCACTGTTCATAAAAAATTAGAAGTTCTCAGAAAAATACCAAAAATTCAACATAGGCTAATTTCGATATTCCGATTCCAAAAATGAAGTCCATTTTGATAAATAATATTTATAAAATTTCAAAAAGTAGGCATTACTATTCACAACGGCTAGTTTAATTAGTTGTGGTGCGTGTTAGAGCTCGAGGTTGCGTACAACACACGCTATTGCATTATTCGAAGGGAAACGTACCGTGGAAGCTTGGGGTGTTACATTCTCCCCTACTTAAAATAATTGCGTCCTCGCAATTTCTAGGGTATTACTGCATAAAAAGACTCAGGTGGTTCTTCATCATAAGTTCCTCAGGTTCCCACGTTGCCTCTTCCATTTTATGATTTCTCCACAAAACCTTTACCAGACGAGTCGTTCGGTTTCTCAGCACCTGCTCCCTCACATCAAGAATTCTGATGGGATCTTCGCAATGAGATATATCGGGTTCCAGTTCTAATTCCTCATAGGTAAGTACATGAGTTGGGTCGGGCATGTATTTTCTCAATAGCGATATGTGGAAAACATCGTGAACATTGGAGAGATTTGGCGGCATCACCAAACGATAAGCTACCGCCCCAATACGATCTAGAATTTCGAAAGGTCCGATGTACCTGGGACTCAACTTACCCTTCTTACCAAAACGTATAAATCCCTTCCATGGAGATACCTTTAGGAAAACATGATCTCCCACCTGAAATTCCAAAACCTTTCTTCTGTTATCGGCATAGCTCTTCTTCCTACTTTGAGCTGATTTGATGTGGTTTTGGATTACCTTCACATTTTCCATTGTTTCTTCCACCAGTTCTGGTCCCACAAGTTTTCTTTCACCAACGTCATCCCAACAAGTTGGTGTACGACATCTATTTCCGTATAATGCTTCATAAGGTGCCATCTGAATGCTTGAATGGAAGCTATTGTTATAGGAAAATTCTACCAGTGGTAAATATTGATCCCACATACCCTGAAAGTCAAGAGAGCTTGATCTCAACATGTCTTCTAAGGTTTGAATAGTCTGTTCTGATTGTCCATATGTTTGAGGGTGATAGGCAGTACTCAAACGAAGCTCAGTATCCAAGGCCTTTTGAAGACTTTTCCAAAATCTTGAAGTAAAATGAGGATCACGATCAGAAACAATTGATTGGGGTACTCCATAAAGTCTTACAACATCATTAATATATAATCTTTCTAGACGTTCAAGTGGTAGATCCTCCCGTATAGGCAGAAAATGTGCTGACTTAGTAAGACGATCAATAATTACCCATATTGCATCATTCCTTCTAGGAGTCTTTGGTAGTCCCATGACAAAGTCCATCGTAATATTATCCCATTTCCACTCAGGTATGGGAAGAGGTTGCAATACTCCACCAGGATGTTGCCTTCCAGCTTTCACTTGTTGACAAACCATACACCTCGACACAAAATCAGAAATCTCCCTCTTCATATTGTCCCACCAAAAATGATCCTTCAAATCTCTATACATTTTGGTGCTCCCAGGGTGTATAGAGAAATTGGAACTATGAGCATCATCCAGCAATTCCCTTTTTAGATCAGGTATATCGGGAACACAAAGTCTCTTCCCGAATCTCAAAATTCCATCCTTATACACAAAGTCCCTCAATCTTCCATCATTCACATCTTTAATCTTCTTCTGAAATTCTTCATCATTGGTCTGAGAACTTTTAATCCTTTCTAGTAATGATGGTTTGGAAACCATTTGAAAAAGCATTGATGTTTCACCTTCCCTATTTATTCCCATGTCCATCTTCACTAGATCCATGAAAATGGGATCCCTTTCAATTATCATCACATTCAAAACTCCATGGTCTTTTCTACTCATAGCATCTGCCACCTTGTTTGCCTTCCCCGGGTGGTAATGTATTGTGCAATCATAATCCTTGAGTATTTCAAGCCATCGCCTTTGCCTCATGTTGAGTTCTTTTTGTGAGAAAATATACTTCAAACTCTTGTGATCAGTATAAATCTCACATTTTTCACCATAGAGGTAATGTCTCCATATCTTTAAAGAAAAGATTACAGCTGCTAACTCAAGATCATGAGTAGGATAGTTTTGCTCATGAATTTTTAGCTGTCGTGATGCATAGGCAATAACCTTATTATTCTGCATAAGGACACAACCAAGTCCTTTCTTCGATGCATCACTATAAATAACAAACCAATCATTCCCTGATGGTAGAGTCAATACAGGGGCATTGACTAATCTTCTCTTAAGTTCTTCAAAACATTCTTCACACTCTTTTGTCCAGACAAATTTAATCCCTTTACGTGTGATCTTTGTCAATGGGTTAGCCAATCTGGAAAAATTTTGGACGAAACGTCGATAATAACCTGCTAAACCAATAAAACTGCGTACCTCAGTTATACTTGTCGGTGCTGGCCATTCTTGGATTTCCTTGGTTTTAGAAGGATCAACGGAAATTCCATCCTTAGAGACAATATGGCCATGAAAAGAAATCTCTTGAAGCCAGAATTCACACTTGCTAAATTTCCCATATAATTCATGTCTTCTAAGAGTCTTCAAGATAATGCGTAAGTGATTTTCATGATCTTCGTGGCTTTTGGAGTATACCAAGATATCATCAATAAATACCACTACAAAGTCATCAAGATATTCCTTGAAAACTCTATTCATTAGATCCATGAAAACAGAGGGTGCATTAGTCAATCCAAAAGGCATTACTGTAAACTCGTAATGCCCGTACCTTGTTCGAAATGCTGTCTTTGGAACGCCTTCCTTCTTCACACACAACTGATGGTATCCAGACCGAAGGTCAATCTTTGAAAAGTATTGAGCTCCATGCAGTTGGTCAAACAAATCATCAATGCGAGGTAGGGGATACTTGTTCTTTATTATTAGAGAATTGATCTCCCTATAGTCGATGCACAACCTCATAGATCCATCTTTCTTCTTAACAAAAAAGAACAGGGGCTCCCCAAGGAGAAACACTAGGGAGAATAAATCCCTTATTACTCAATTCCTCTAGTTGTTGCTTTAGTTCAACTAATTCCACAGTGGCCATTCTATAAGGGGTCTTCAATATGGTCCTTGATCCAGGAATTAAATCAATGGAAAACTCAACTTCTCGTTCTGAAGGATGTCCAGGTAAATCTTCCGGAAACACATCAACATATTCTCTCACAATAGGTACATACTCTATTTGAATATTCCTTTCCTCACCCTCAGTAATTTCCTTCTCTTCCTCCCCACTAATTGAATTTAGTTGAGCTACTGGGGGTGGATCTAGATAAGAATTATGTGGCGACGATTCTGCTCTAAAGATAAGGTGTTCCTTATCATCATCATCAAGAATCGTAACCTCTTTCCTCTTACAATAAATTTTTGCATCATGGTCCGAAAGCCAATCCATACCGAGGATTATATCAAATTCAATCATGGGTATGACGATGAGCTCAGAAGGTAAAGAACATTTAGGTGCTCTAATGGTAACTAATCGACAAAACTTTCTTGCAACAATACTTCCCTTAGGGGTTTTGACCGACAACTCCCTTGTTAAATCAAATTGGAAATATCTAATTTTCTTAGAAAACTGGGAAGATATGAAACAATGCGATGATCTAGAATCAAATAATGCATTTTCTAAACTTGAGGAAACCATTAAATTACCTGCCACCACGTCTTTTGGAGCTTCAACCTCAGCAGTAGTGATAGCATAAGCATGGCCCTGATCCCTTGGCCTCTTCCGAGGTAAGTTCCCCTGACGCTTAGGACATTCATTTGCATAATGTCCCTTCTCTGTACAATTATAGCATTCCACGTTGACAACCGCTTTCTTTACCTTGCATTCATGAGCTTGGTGACCTTTTTCACCACACTTGTAACATACTCCTTTTCCTTTTAGACAGGCACCAGGGTGCTTCCTACCACAATTATCACAGGGTGGAAATTCATTTCTACCCTTCTTCGCTGTTTCGTTATTTCCTTTCCCAGAGTTTTCAGCGGATCTCTTCTTATCTTTCTTTGATTTAAAGACATAAGACATAGAGAATTCCTTTTCCGTCTTGATAGCGCACGAGACAATACCTTCATATGAAGAGAAGGTTTGTGATACTAACGCTCGACGGAGAAATGGTTTTTACCCATCAAATAAAACGACCAGTCTTACTTCTTGGGTTACGTATGTAATCTGCAGCATACCTTGATAACCTTGTAAAGTTAGCCTCGTACTTTGCGACATTCTCATCCTCCTTCTGCCTCAGACTCGGAAATTTCCTTTCCATATCCGCTCGATGGTCTCGAGGAAAGTATTTTTCTAAGAACAACACTTTGAACTCCTGCCATTCCATGTTTGTTAATTCATCATCTTCCTTTGTGTTTTGAATTAGTGACCACCATTGATCGGCATCTCCAGTGAGGCGGTAAACTTCCTTGACAACTTTCTCCCTTTCACTACTCCCCAAGGCATGGAATATTTTCTCTACGGAATTTATCCATTGCTCAGCTACTATAGGATTTGTACTCCCATTGAAGGTTGGTGGTTGTTTCCTCATGAAACGGTCTAGCATTGATCCTCCACGTTGCGGATCAGGGTTCTCCATACGAGTAAGGTTGTTATTCATAACCTGCGTGAGTTGTCCCAGTACGGTGAGAAGCTGATCAGCACTAGTTGTATCATTAGCTCCACCATAATTATCTTGAGCAGGAGGGCAATCCCTACACGGAGTGCGTGCATTGATACGGTTTCCATTCCTTCCACTAGGCGCCATTTCTAAATAATGGCATAAAGTAGATTAGTTCATGAATCAAAATACATAATTCCATACTTGTAAAGCACGTAACATAAATTGAACTAATTATGGATATAATCCATAATTATAAAAATGTTTTCATTGAGGAAGTATATACTCGTAACCCTTCATAGTGGTTTGTAAAGAAAATGGGAATTATCCTAAGCATATCCCCCGGGAGTGTCGTAACCAAGAGTTCAGCAAGGCCCGTTGTCGTGCCCCAGTTCCCGATCGAGTCTAGCTCAAAGCGGTGTTTTCGGGATTTAGCCTTAGGTACATCTGTGCCAGAGCCGCCTCTACCTGCTCATATCCATACATGGATGTATTGCTCGGAAAACTCACAACATCTCTACAATACCAAAATTTTAGGAAGTTCTTCTATACTAATCCTCAAAGTCTATCTTCGGGCAATGTGATCTAATCAGAGTTTATCTAAATCTAGCTTCCAAGGATAGTACTAAACTTCCTTTGATACCAACTGTAGCACCCCGACCCCAGCTACCTAGAGTCGGTGCATTACTTCGTAACATTGGCATGATCACAAAGGATCAAGTCTCGAAAGACCGATTAGTTTAGTAGCCTTGGAATCACGAGATACATTCATAAACATTACATTACATCATAAAAATGAAAACTACAATAACATAGTCTCCCTAGTCCACACTCATATCCTCACTGACTATTCTTGCAAGTCAGTCATAATACACTTCTTCACATCCTGGAAAAAATAAATCATTGAAAGGGGTGAGCTCAAATGCTCCGTAAGGATAACAATATAACGGAAACATTCATAAGAAAACAGAATCATTTAAGGAAATGTATAACTAAAACAAAAGCCTTATTGAACTTGAACTTCATCATAATATGGCAAAAGTAAAATAAAATAATGCCATTACTTACTCACATGGGTATTCTACTAGACGAATAATCACGTGAAATATCAATAACCACTTTCATAATGAGGGAATGTATAATTCCAGACATTCTGAAACATTTTGTCAAGTCCTCGCCCAAGACGTATAAAATGATTAAGGTCTCGGCCAAAACCATAAATCAAATTGGGAAAGGGCCTCAGCCAATTCTACGTCTAGTTGTCTCATGAGACCTACCGATGCATCGAGGAGCTATAGCGGGCTCCACCCGTCACTTATTAAGTCCAATACATTCCTCATATGAATAGGTTTAAACATAACATAAATATTTGTATTAAAACTAGCATACGAAAATGTCAACAGTTTCTTCATAAACTATGGATGGTATAAAAATAACACATCCACAGTCAAATGTTTCATAAAATTCTCAATGGAAGTTTTGTATCATAAATCAATTTCAAATAAACATAAAACCCATCAAAGGATGTTGACATGGATGAAATCAAAGCTATTTGAGAGAAATATCTCTCTTTTTTGAAATCATTTAAAAGTCCCATAATTAAAAAATAATACATTTACTTGGAAAATATTATTATAAGCTTGTAAGGGAAGCTTCGACGAAGTTATAATGGCGGAAAATAGCCGCACCCGCCGTATAAGATAAAAAAACATTTTTACCTTAAATTTGTCAAAAAGGGAAAAAAGTACATTTTTTGGAAAACGACGGTAAGATTCCTTTCAAAAACGTATAAGGGTATAAATTACTTTAACCCATTTTCCATTTAATAGTAAAAATGTTTTGAAAGACATTTTTAAGAAACATGGATGTGGATGATAACGAGGTCCCAGTAGATAATTATGTATAAACAACCTTAGATAATGAAGAAGTTGTGAAGTAAACCCTTACCTTGTACTTTTCCTTGGTTGGGGTAGGTTAACCTCCTGTATAATGGTGAAATAATTGTTATTAAATTATACAAGAATCATATACATTCATATGATATCATATATGATCTTTTAACATTGCTTTGTTACAAATATCTTAGATTTATCGTTGTTTTGGGTGTTAACTTACTCGTTTTCTTTTATATGTTTTGTTACGTAAGTCGTGTTTTTCATGGATAGGTTGTATCTTACTCATATACATAATGATATCATGTCCTTAAACGTTATTTTTAAATCATCAAATGATAATTATACTTGAATGGATACGACGGAGAATGAATCTAATCGCGTTCGTGGAGACGGTAGTCCGTACGTACGCACGAGCGACAATATCATTATTTTGATATTAAAATAATATATAATTGGATAGTATATCATATATAAAGAATCATTATCATGTTATATTTATTATTTACATGAATTACATATCATTATTATACCCATCTAAATAATAATATATTGAATAACAATTACACCACGACGTGGAGACGGTAAGCCGTACGTACGCATGTATGGTGACATGTCATTCAAATGATGGGTAGAATACTGAATATGGTTGTTCCATATTTATAATAACATTAGAGTATATAGAAGATACTAGAGTTATAATTTTATAATTGAAATAATAAGCAAAGAGTGAGTGGAAGAAGAAAGAAACATGAAAGAGGGTGATGGAAATGTTACCTCTTCTTCGGGTTCTTCCTTTTGATTTGATCAAAAGGACTAAATTGGAAGGATTTCTGACTAAAGTAAGCTTCTAGGATGAAGGGAATGAAGTTGGGAGAGTATTTGGGCAGAGTTTGGCCGAACCAAAAGGATTGAAAGTGTGAATAAGGTGGTAGAGGTGGGGGCCTTTTATAAGAGGAGAGGAGGGGCTCTTTTGGAAAGATTGAAATGTTACATTATTATACAATGTTTTTCGGATTCTAAAGGTCCCACAGTTATATAATTCGTGGATAAGGTGATAAGGGTTCGAAATCTACCCATCCAATAGTCTTTGGACAAGTGTAAGCCTTGGATTTTACATTATCTTTTCATTTTATTAAAATCGTTAAATAATGAGGTCATCGCTGCATAATAATGATGTCATAAATAATTTAATTTATTTAATGTCTAAAAATTATAAAAAAACTACTATGATGTAGAAAATATTTTTATCTTTCTAATGAATATTTAGAGTCAAAATTTGTACTTGTTTATCCCCACTTAAAAACTGGTTTAGTAAAACAACTCATGTTTGTGTCAATTTAATTTTAACATTAAATAAATATATATTAATGTCATTTTCCAACTAAACTGGCTCCATGGGGTCCCCAAGTAGACCCATGGGTTTTCTTGGTCGACCATGACTCATTCAATAGGGGAAGGAAAAGTGTCATGCTCATCTCATATTATTAAAACATTATTTTTACCTTAAACTACACTAATTACCTCTAATCGCGATTAAGAACTTAAAAGTTACTATTCACCAAAAAATTATTTTAATCTCATTGAACCACATTTTAATTCTTAATTACAACCATGTATGTCGGATTTTTGAAAATCAAATCACAGAAGTGGTAATATTTCATTTTAACGAAAAATCAGTTTTTAACAACCACTTAGTGGTTTCACTATTCATCAAAAATTGAAGTTTTTCAGAATAAGGCCAAAATTTCACCCTAAGCTATAATTGATATTCCAAATTCAAAATTGATGTCTATTTTAAAAAATTCCAAACATATAAGTTGCATTAATTAATTTTATAATTAATTCCCGCTGTTACAAAAAATAGCGTGTTTTTAAGAAACAATTTATATCAAAAGATTGGCAATTGTTTATGTCCAATTTCAATGTTAAATTAATTATAATGACCACCATTGGATAAAATGGTAAAAATGTATTCTAATTATTCTTTAAAACCACTAAAAAGTATAATTTATCACTATAAATTATTTTGATTTAAAAAGTTGTTTTTAAGTATTTTTCACTATTCATAAAAAATTAGAAGTTCTCAGAGAAATACCAAAAATTCAACATAGGATAATTTTGATATTCCGAATCCAAAAATGAATTCCATTTTGATAAATAAAATTTATAAAATTTCAAAAAGTAGGTATTACTATTCACAACGGCTAGTTTAATTAGTTGTGGTGTGTGTTAGAGCTCGAGGTTTCGTACAACACACGCTATTGCATTATTCGAAGGGAAACGTTCCGTGGAAGCTTGGGGTGTTACAATCCTTCATCCATGTGGAATATTTTTTGAATGTTACAAAATCTTTAAGGGAACCTTTGACCCTCCTCTATTTAAAAGACTTCTTTTAGTAATGTCTTTTAATTTACATATTATTATGCTGGGATATGTTCTTATATATCCTCATTTATGTAAAAATTATGTCCAAGTGATGAGATACCCTTTTTATCTCATCAACTCATTTTCTAATCGTTAATGTGACGTCGTTAGGATGTCGAATTTTTACAAGGGAAATTCTTAACCCTATTTCAATTCATTGGGTTCAACTAGTACTTCGTGAATATTTCATCCAATAAATATGTGTGATTGACCTCTGATTGTTTTACTCTTAATATACACTTATATTGGGTGTATTTATATTTTCACACATAATTATGTGATTGATTTATCCTTCATATTAAGATACCGCTTTTATAAGGTTTTTCATCTAAATTTACATTCCATTGAGTCTTCATAATAGTTATGCACCTATTCAATTTTGTATGGTCTATATACAATCCTTAGACATATTATATAATGAATACCTTTTTTCTAATGTTATTATAAAGTTCTGATTGATTGTTATTCCTCGATTATTTTTATAAAAGAGTATCTCATTTTGTTAAAAATCCTTCAACTAAAATATCATTTCCAAATTTTTAAAGATTTATTCTTCTAAATATTTATCATTAATATCAATGTTTTAAAAATGGATTTTAGGATTTATTTAAAATGAAATTAATGTTTTCAAAAGATAATTCATTAAAATACTCAATGTGGTATGCGACACATTTATTCAAAAATCTCTTTATTAAATGTTTTAAATGGTTTTGAAAATGATTTGATAAAGCATTGTTTATTTCAATATCTTGATTAGATATATTTTGATTGGAATGTGGAAATGTAATCATTCATTTATGCTTGTGTTATGTGTTATGAATATTTTATGGTTATTGGTCATTGTTTACATATATGGGTGCTTCCGTGATAAACCTAGGGCAGGTGAGCCCGAGATAGTTCTCGAATTCATTGGGTAACGTGATTTTTCTCCTAAGTTTTTTAGGGAATATTCTATGATAATATTCCAAGTGTAACTCCCTATGTATATGTGATTGAAATAATGTATGTTTGATATGGATTCATATATGTAACCATTATGATTTATGATTTTTGTGTGTTATTCATAAATATTATGATTTCATAAAGAATTTTATGATTGAAAAGAATAGTTTCATTGATCATTATTTATTGATGGTCCAATGTTTTCCTTCATTATTTTATAACACTTACTATGCTTTTTATGGTCATCCCATGTTTTTGAAATGTTTTCCACAAGAATTAAAGATGAATAGGTTCATGTATGGGATCAAGGAAATTTCATGATCTCTATATCATGGAACTAGACATGTTCATTTTTAAGAGATTTTATTTTATGAAAAAATGGATACATAGTAGTAGTGTCTACATGTAATATTCAAGTTGTTATGTAATAGTATAGCCTAATTTTCAAAAAATCTAAACCTGAAAAGATCCTAAATGTGAATTATTCATTTAATTGAATATTATGAAATGTTTTAAGGATGGGTGCTTATAGTTATTATCAGAGGTCAGATTAGATAACTTTAGAGGTTAGGGTATTTTTTAAGCATAAGTGACATTAGCATAATGGTTAGGATTTCATAAAGAGTCATTGTTTTTTAGATAAAGTTAATGAGTATAAGATAACATGAATCATTATATCTTATTTTTTACACTTCTCATATGATATTATAAGATTATTTTTCTGATATACTCACACTGTCCTTTCTGGTTTAAGTAAATGGTTGAATCTAGCAGGCACCAAAGTAATCGTGGATGTGAAGAATATTGTGACGTTACTCTCAACGAGCAACTGAATGATATAGGAGATGCAATGAGAACTCTGGGGTTTATTCTAAAACAACTATCCGGAGTCATGATTGGCCACCTGAACCTTATTGATTCTTATAAGGAAACATATATGCGAGAAAAAAATACCTTCTGAATTTAAACTAATAATCATAAGGGTATGTATGCTGAAAAACCTGTGTGTCATGGATATGGAAAGAAACACCTAGGAAAATGTTTCAAAGTGACATGAAGATGCTATATATGTGGAAATGAAGGTCATAAAGTATGAACCTGCCATGAAAAAAGGACTCATCCAATTTACTCTAAGAAAGGGAAATAAGTTCTTTCTGAGGGATCAATTGAATTTTTTAAATTTGGTGCGCAAGGCCATTATAAAAAAAATGTCCTATGAAAATGATTCAGGAATGGGATCACCGAGATCGTATAAATATTTGTTTACCAATACCTAATTCCATTCCAATTGAGGATGAAGAAACCGAAAATAACTAATGAATGGTTTGGATTTTTCTTAACATATGTTTTGATATCATTGAATCTTAGGATATGATTCATGGTTCGGTTTGTAGGAAAGAAGTATTTCAGAATATGTTGAAAAAGAATGGTTAGTGTATCATAAAGAATTTTTAATGAGTATGAAGTCAACATATAAGAGATTCATGAGTTATGTTAGATTTTAGGATGGTGAAATACTTAAAATTATTGAGGATCTTTTGATGATGGGAATTACATTAGAAGACTTTTTATAGTATGTGTAACCCTGAAGTTTGAAATATAATAATTTTATTCAAGGAATAATTAGCTTTTCTGTTGTGGATATAGTTATAATGAACCATTTGGGTTTATAGGATCCTTGAATTTGAGGCAATTACAGGTTAATACATTTATGGGATGAGAAATGAATGTTATTAGATAACCTTCATTGATAAAATATGTTATGGTTATTTTTGATGAATTTATGTCTATTTGGGAATGTTATAAAATTATATAGTTTTTGGAAAAACGAAAACACCTGGACTGTCTGACAACCCATCGCGTCGAACAATGCGACAAGAATCGAACCCACAACCAAAGTACGACTGGTATTTTTCACCTACCACGGAACTACGTGAAGTCACTGGTTAGTATGACTAATTATTTTTAGTTAGAATATTTTATGAATCAATAATAAGTCAATTTTGGGTTATCAATGGTAATGATTTACCTAACATGGAGAATATTTGATTAGATTAAATAATTTTCAATACGAGTCCTTATGAGTAACTGATGTTATTTAGAGATAAATGTGAAGATTTATCATGAGAGACTATTTGATTAAATATTTTGATATTATGGTTTCAATATTAGTTTGGATTACTTTTATGAATTTTATGGATAGTTGTTTATTGAATGGTATTTGATGAACTTGGTTTTTTGTTTGACAAAATTTGGACATTAAGAGTAGTTTTTCTTTTTGTATAATATTATCATTTTGCGGGATTATCTGATCTGGTGCTAACCATTTTTTTTTGTTAAGGTTTAAAGAAATGGGAAATATATAGTTCATATTTTTTGTATTATTTGATTCTACTAAAGTTGATTATAGCGATCTTAATGTGAATAAAATTCATCCTGAATACTCATCATTTAGAGAAAATATGACTTTGTGTTAGAAACCTAGTAAAATATAAATGACTGCATGAAAAGTAGGTATATTTTCATACTCTTTTAGTTAAGAACATAAATAAATTCCTCAAAGAAATGTAACTTAAAACAAAAAACTTATCTGTTAGCTTTTCCTACTATGGAATCAAAGAATGTTTAACCCATCACATGTTTGTGATTTTCTGGTGGTTAACATTCTCTTAAACATGATTTCTATCACTCTCCATTAGAACTAGATTGTTTTTTCTCCTCCATATCGATGTATTCATGGAATCCTATTATCTATTATCTCGGGTAACCTCTGTTCTTCTCTTCTATTATTTTAAAGTGAATTTTTTATAGACTCTTCTTTTGATGTGGGTCTTTCAATGAAGTTTCTGATCCAAATTTCAAAATTGTGAGGACATAATTTCCAAATGGAGGGAAGGATGTAACATCCCGGATAAATAAAGAATATGAAATTTTCATATTTATTAATGTTTGTGAATTAAAAATTAAATTTATTTTAAAGGGGTTTTTATGTTTGATAGCGTACCTAATACTCAACAACGAGTTTCATTGAAATCTTACGTTGTACACTAGCAATATAAGATTATTATTTTAAATTGTAGTAAAATCCTAGCCATAGTAATGGCTTAAATAAATAGAATTAACTGAAAAATTATTATACCGGTTTTTTAATGGTTTTTAAATTTATCCCATAAAATTGAGGGGTTAAAATCTGAAATAATCTAATTTTAAACATAATTTACTTTAAAAGGATGATTTACCGCCTTTTAATGGCGAACCCTCCTTAAATATAGGTTTGGTAACTTTTATATATTCTATTTGAAAAAATTAAAATCTTATTTAGAATCTAACATTAAAGTTTACCTTGGGTAAAATTTTGGTATTTTTCTGATAAAATTCATTTTGTAATGAATAGTGAAAAATACTTTATTTTTATTCTAATCTACTTTTGTAATCTAATTTATTTTTAGGAATAAATTATCTTTTTAATTTGTTTTAAATTTTAATTAGATTATATTTTTACTATTTTATCTAATGGTGGTCATTGTAATCAATTTCACTTTGAAATTGGACATAAACAAGTGTCAATATTTTGATAGATAATTTTTTTAAACACACGCTATTTGTTTTGACAATAGGAATTGATTTAAAAATAATTAATGGAAATTATATGTTTTTGAATATGGAAAATAGAACTTATTATTGAAGATGGAATATTAAATATATCTTAGGCTGAATGTTTGGTATTTTTCTGAAAAACATCAATTTTTGATGAATATTGAAACCACTTAGTAGAAGTTTAAAAAAACTGAATTTTTCATTTAAATGAAATTTTACCACTTCTGTGAATTGAATTTTGAAAATCCAAAAAACATTGTTGTTATTTTTTAGTAAAATGTGGTTCAATAAGATGAATATAATTTTTGGTAAATAGTAACTGTTGTCTTTTATTTACCGCGGTTAAATGTAAATAAGGTAAATCAAGGTAAAAAGAAATTTATAATAATTCAAAATTACCTTAACACTTGTCCATACCTTATTGGTTGAGTTATTTATGACCATGGGAATCATTGGGTTGATTTTGGGACCCCATGGATCCAGTTATGAATGATAAAGACACTTTAGATTAATTAATTTAAAGTAATGGCAAAACTGACAAACAAAAATCTTTTAGTAAAAAATATTTATATAGTGTTATATAAGTCATATTTTCATCTATAAATATTCTTTAGAAATCTAACGAGATTTCCTACATGCTTTTTTTTATATTTTTTATACATCATAAACATTTAATTATATATGACATAATAATGATGCAGTATTTACCTCATCAAAAAATGATTTAATTAAATAAGATTATAATGATTAAAATATTATCCCAAACCAGTCCAATTCATATAGGTTGACTTTATTTAATCTATTAGTAATCTTATCTTTGACTATAATGATTATTGGAACTTTAGGCTTGTCACGACCCATCCTCGGGGCCCGTGTCGTGACTACCCCAAACCCGCATTCTATAGGCCAGGGGCTGGCGACTAGCACCAAGACGTAAATACCGGAAAAAGGGAAGGCATTGCCTTTGAAAAGTAAACAAGCACCACAAAGTAAGGAATCGGAAAAGTAAACACTAAGTAAAAACTGTAACAAGTTGTGCTGAAAGTAAAAGGGGCTGGAAATACACTCCCAACAGTAAAGTACAACTGAAAGGGGAAAACAACAACTGAAAAGAAAAGCCGCAGCGTTGAGGCGTCCTCTGGAAGTCCCACCTGAAGGGTGAGCACAGATTGCCTCCACATCTCCTCGGTCCAGCCGTCTGCTCCGAGTACGTCCTGCCCAGTGGTCCACCTCCAGTTATCGTCCAACTCCGTAAGCCTCCACCACGATAAGAGTTGTCCGTCGCCTGCAACCAACACAACGAAGTGCGGTCAAAGCCCATGCAGGGGTGAGTATAAGCTACCCAGTAGGGACCCCGAGACCCCCGATGGTCTCTCGTAATCCACAAAGGACAATCCACAAAGGAAAGATACAATCACGAAGTAACAACTGACACTGCTTAGGTATATGCCCATACATATACCTAAGTCATCAATTCCCGTTCGGCTCCAACATCTGAGCCCAAGCACAACCCAGTCCACACAGAATGCAAAACGTATACCCACACAGGATAGCACAACGCAATCCACGAAGGAGAGAAAATGTAATCCACATAGGATGGCTCAACACAATCCACAAAGGAGAGTAAACAGTAAATCCACACAGGATAGTTCAACACAATCCACAAAGGAGAGTAACACAAGATTCAGCTCACACAAGTATACTTCTTCGGATGATGATAAAGATGATCACTGATCCATCTAAGTTGTCGGACCCATAAAGGATCGATAGGTACTAACCCCCGCAATGACCCACATAGGATCAGACCCACACAGGATCAATAGATAACTAACCCCCACAAAGACCCACACAGGATCGGGCCCACACAGGACCTGTAGGCACTGGCTCACACAGAACCGCTGAGCGCTGACCCACATAGGATCGGATCCACACAGGATCTGTATCACTGATCCACGTAGGATCGCTGAGTGCAATAGTCGTCGCAGTCTACTGAGGATCTTTGCATAGTCATCGTCACAGTCCACTGAGGATCTCTGCACAGTCGTCGTCGCAGTCACAGTAGCAGTTTCGGCCAGCACTAGGGTTCCGGCACACAGCAAGCTCGTTCAGGATGGTCCGCTCCACGAGGCGAGAGGCTGATACATCAACTAACACATAGTCTCAAGTTGATGTATCCAAAAGTTCCGTATCGTCAACAGGAACTCAACGTCGAAGAGGGCGCGTCAATCGGACGCCCGGTCTGAGAGTTATTGGCCTTTTCGTCCCAGGGGCCCGGTTGGTTTTTAATGCAATACCAACCCGACTATACTCCACCTGCGTCCAAACCTCGGGCAGAGTGAGAAAAAAGGTCTGTCTCACTTAAAGGAATCCACAAAAATTGACGGCACGTCAATCGGACGTCTGAATCTCAAGATATGAGCGTTTCTGCTCCGAAGGCCCGGTTTGTTTCGTGGACGAACCAACCCGGCCGAACCCAAAGTATTCTGAAACCTTGAGTGTAATATACCGAAACGACCGTCTCGATCCTAGGATCACGTTGCCGATGACGGTGCGTCGTTCGGAGGCCCGAAGCTCATGTTACCAGAAAAAGAGCGAAAACGGTCCGAAGACGGGGGTCTGGGCCCGGGTCGACCCGGCCCGACCCCTCCTTTGTCGGACGAACCGTGTCAAGCCGAACCGGGTCGCCCCGACCCGGTCCAACCCGGCAGGACCCGGTCCGGCCAGGCCAGGGCGCGGTCTAGCTCGGCCGGCCGGTCCGGCTTGGCTCGGCCGAGCAGCGCGGGGGACTCGCTGCCCCCGCGTGACAGCACCGCGGCCCCTGCGGGGGGCCGCCCTGGTAAACGGACACGACATCGCCGCGTCCTGTGTGTGTCGGACCCGCGCGGCCGCGGGTCCACTGGTGCCGCCACGCCGTCGTTGGCTTCTGCGGGCCACCGGAGTTGCTCCGGTGGTCCGTTTTTCTTCCTGTCTGCACCGTTGTTCCTCCCGGGTTCCGTTCTTCACTGTGGGATCATCAAATCGCCCTTGCGTCACGTTTTGTCGTCTCCCGCCAAATCCGCACAACCACAAAGAATGGAAGAGGGTTGTCGGGCCGTGTTCGTTTGGCCCGCACCCTCCGCGTTAGATAATAATAGTCGGGAGAATTATTCAACACATTAATAAAGGCGAGGAACAATTTTAATAGAAATAAAATTGAACTTGATCCGGGTTGTTTGCTTTAAAAGAAAAAATCACGGGGAAAAAAGGTTATTTCACAAATGAACCCCTTCCTCGGCAAGTCTTCGCACGCGCGTTCTTCGGGGAATTCATCGTCGCGTCGTCGCTGTATCCAGCGCTGCGTCGACGAACTCCGAGGACCAAGAAACAACAGATTTAATTTTAATAATTAAATCCATCTTGAGTTAAATACCACAAAGGAATTTAAAGAATCAAAAACTCTCACCTCAACGAATGATAGAAGATTTTTGTCGCGGAGGAAGGAACTTCGCAGAAGAACGTCGTGGAAGAGGAAAAGTCGGCGTCGTGGCACACGGCGTCGCGTCATCGATTTCCGCGGTTTCGGCGTTCTTCGTCGGAGGCTGGCGTTCTTCACGTTCTTCGTGTTCTTCGCATTCTTCGCGTTCATCGTGAAGGAGGGTGAAGGCACAAGAATTTCTGTCAAAAGCCTCTCAACGTGTAATCCTCAAGATGTCGGCATTGGTCTTATTTTATTATTACGCCAACAAACGAAAAAAATATAAGTAACGACCCATTAATTTGTAGAATTAATTCAACGAAATAAACCTCCCAATTAATTAGTGCATTATGAAATTAAGAATACGTGTCAGTTGACTTTCATAATGATGGGTTTTCGCGGGTGCGTTACTTAGCAGAAAAGAAACGGTGGGGCTCGTGTGGGCCCCACCTCACAAATATCTTACCAAGAGGGTATGATATTTTTGTATAGCACCCTATCCATAACAACTTTGCTTAAGCAGCTTTATGTGGCTTCATGTGGCTTCCAAGCGGCTTAAGTGAAATAAAATAAAGTTTGTCGCACAAATTATTTTATTTCTTAACTTTAAGCCCAAAAATTAAAAACCACACACGAGCAAACGCAAGTTCGGAAGAGGCGTTTCTAAGAAAATACCGGTGCTTCGATTCCATCGGTGCCCTCAGAATTCGATTCCGGGAAACGGTTCAAAAGTTTGAATAACCCGCTCGTCCGTTCACTGAACGTACCCGAGCCAAACGTCGGAAAATGATTCCGGGCACACCGGGCCTCAGAATCAGGTGCCGTCAGAGGATACGTTCTTGTAAAATTCCAAAGAAAATTAAGAAAAAAATTTCATTTAAATTTACGTGTCTTTACATTAATCCCACCTCAGGGATTTACGTCCCCGTAAAGATACATCATAAACTAGGGAAACAAATGGGGGTACTGAGCATGCATTTGAGCCTCCCTCTCCCAAGTGCTCTCCTGGAGGTTCCCGTGGTGCCATATGATGCGTACTAGAGGAATAGATCGTCCACGTAGGACCCGCTCCTGTCGATCCTCGATCTTCACTGGGACCTCCGCAAAAGTCGCCCCATCATCCACATCTAGCACTCCATAGTCAATGATATGCGTCGGGTCGTGCACGTATCTCCTCAGCTGAGATACGTGGAAGACGTAGTGCACCCGGTGCAACTGAGGTGGTAGAGCTAGGCGATAAGCCACCTCGCCAATCCTGGTGAGGACCTGGAAGGGTCCAATGAAGCGTGGAGACAACCTGTTGCCTCGGCCAAATCTCGTTAATCCATGCCGATGTGAGACACACAAGAATAAATGGTCACCATCCTCGAACTCTAGTGGGCTCCGCCTCCTGTCAGCATATGTCTTCTGCCGGCTCTGAGCTATACTCATCCACTTCTGGATGACCTGGACCTTCTCTATCGTGGCCCGGACCATCTCTGGTCCCACAAGTGCTGACTCCCCAGGGTCTGTCCAGCACAATAGAGATCTGCTAGGTCTGTCGTACAACGCCTCGTATGTTACCATCCCGATGGTGGAGTGGTAGTTGTTGTTGTACGCGAACTGCACCAAAGGTAGATGATCCTCCCAGCTACGACCAAAGTCGAGGACACATGCACGAAGCATGTCCTCGAGTGTGTGAATGGTCCGCTCCATCTGGCCATACGTCTGGGGGTGAAAGGCGGTGCTCAGACGTAGCCGCATCCCGAACGCCTCCTGCAACCCCTTCCAAAGCCGGTAAGTAAAGCGAGCATCTCGATCGGAGACGATAGATGATGGCACACCGTGAAGCCATACAATCTCCTAAATGTAGGGACGCCCCAAGCTCTCCACTGAGCCCTGCTCTATGATGGGTAAGAAGTGAGCCAACATGGTGAGGCAGTCGACAATCACCCAGATGGAGTCGTGACCTTAGGAAGTGCGTGGAAGTCCAGTCACGAAGTCCAGAGATATCCTGTCCCACTTCCACTCCGAGACCACCAAGGGTTGTACCAAGCCTGCTGGTACCTGATGCTCTGCCTTCACCTGCTGGCAGGTGAGGCATCGAGAAATGAACTCTTCCACAACCTTCTTCATGCCTGGCCACCGGTACTGTCGTCTGAGATCCTGGTACATCTTCGCCACTCCAGGATGTACCGCCAAAGGAGAAGTGTGAAACTCTCTCAGCACCTCCTCTCGTAAAGCAACTAGTACCAAGGTACGACCTCTGAAAAGGATTTCGTGCTCTGCTCCAAGGGAAAAACAATCAGGTGCCTGTCCCGAGGATATCTGTGCACGCCACGTCTCACAGTCAGCGTCACCACGTTGTGCCTCTCTGACCCGCTGTAGAAGTGGAGGAGAGACTGTGAGAGGCTGAAGGAAGGCTGCTCCATCTCTATCCACGAAGGATATCTGCAAGGCGGCTAGCTACTCTGTTTCCAACTCAAGTAGCTAAATTACCGTCCTCCTGCTGAGGGCATCGGCTACTACGTTCCCCTTCCCATGAGTATAGACTATCTCAAAGTCATAGTCCTGGAGTTACTCGAGCCATTGTCGCTATCTCAGATTCAGGTCATTCTAAGAGAAGATGTACCAGAGACTCTGGTGGTCAGAAAAGACTGTAAAGAGCTCGCCCATCAGATAGTGACACTATGTCTTCATTGAGAAGACCACTGCTGCTAACTCCAGGTCATGCGTGGCGTAGTTCTACTCAAGAGGCCGAAACTGAAGTGATACATAGGCAATCACGACCCGATCTTTCATCAGGACACATCCGAGTCCGGTCCCTGATGCATCGCAGTAGACTACGTATCCAACTCCCTCCTCAGTAAACCTCAAGATAGGTGCGCTGGTCAATCTCTGTCTCAGCTCCTGGAAGCTCTTCTGACATCTGTCTGACCACACAAAAGGTTTCCCCTTCTTCGTCAAAGATGAGAGTGGCTCCGAAACTCTGGAAAGTCCGGCACAAATCTATGATAGTATCCAGCTAGACCCAAGAAACATCGCACCTCCGTCACGCTCCTGGGTGGCTCCCAAACTAGCACTACCGCGATCTTCACGGGATCCACTGCAACTCCCGCCTCAGAAATGACGTGCCCCACGAAGTATACCTCATTTAACCAGAACTGGCTCTTCGAGAGCTTTCCATAAAGCTGGTGCTCTCAGAGTGTGTCTAGTACAACCCTCAAGTGGTAGGCGTGCTCCTCCTACGTGGTCGAGTACACCAAAATGTCATCGAAGAAGACCACGACAAATCGATCGAGGTATGGCTGGAAGATCCTGTTCATGAGGCTCATGAACACTGCTAGAGAATTGTTTATGCCAAAAGGAATAAACAACAAGAACTCATAGTGGCCATACCGACACCTGAAGGCTGTCTTCTGCATGTCCTCCTCTCGAACTCTGAGCTGGTGATAGCCTGACCTGAGGTCTATCTTCGAGAACCACCGTGCTCCCTTGAGCTGATCGAAGAGGTAATCAATCCTCGATAGCGGATACTTGTTCCTTACTGTCACCTGGTTCAGGAGACATTAGTCGACACATAAACGCAAGCTCCCTTCCACCTTCTTGGGGAACAATATCGGGGAAGCCCAGGGTGAAACACTGGGTCGGATGAACCCCTTGCCCTGCAAGTCCTCCAACTATACCCGTAGCTCTCGAAGCTCAGCGGGGGCAATCCGATACACTGGAGTGGATATCAGGGCTGTCCCGGGGTACCGATCAATGTAAAAGTCTACCTCTCTGCGAGGAGGTAGCCCTGGAACGTCATCGGGAAAGACGTCTGCGTACTGATCCACCACTACAGTAAAACTAAGACTCTGCACGTCAACTCCTCCAAGGATTAGGCTAGCCAACTGATGAGTGATGGGATACACTCACCTCTGCGTGAGTCCATCTTGTGCTGCAAAGGCTCCCTTCTCTCCGTTGAAGGTGAACCTGCTCCCATCGGTGCGTACACATCGCACCTTGCGCCTAAAACAGTCAATATGAGCATGGACTGTAGATAACCAATCCATGCCCAAGATGACGTCGTAAGGCCTAGACGCCGCTACAAGAAGATCCCAATCGAAGCTCTCGCCTCCTAGAGTAAGCTCACACTGCCGGAACCATTGCGTAATCATCAAGTCTGCTCCCATAGGGGTCTCTAGCTGTAAGGATCGAGCCAAAAGTTCTTTCGGAATCTCTATGCTCCGAACAAGGGAAGTGGCTATGAATGAGTGACTCGCTCCTGTGTCTATAAGAACTGTAGAAAGGGTGGAATAGATATAGATCATACCTCGAATCATCTCTGGCGCGCCGTGGTCGTAGGCATCCGCTACCTTGAGTTGTGTCTGTCTCTGCCCGCCAGCTCCCTGTGGTCGGGGAGGACCTCCTGGTGGTGGTGGTGGCAGAGCCTCAAAGCGTCGCCCACCACCTGCTGCTTGGCCAGCTCCTCTTCCTCGTCTGCCTCCACCCTATGGACCGCCACAGTCGAACCTCTGCCTCTGCATGGGTGGCCCCTCCACCATCTGCTGCTCCTCGGCACGGCGGGTCGGGCAGTCACGAGCCATGTGGCCCTGCCCGCCGCATGCGTAGCATTGCCTGCCTCTCGAAAGAATGGCTTTGCACTGTGTTCCCCGCACTGCTGAGCCAGTGTCCTGAGGTCGTCTATGAGAGGGTCAGGTCTGCCTGGAACCCTGAGTCATCCGTCGGATACCTGCTGCTGAAGACTCTGCTACCTGCCGCCCGGTGGTAGGTCTCGCTGGGGACTCAGCCAGAAAGCTCTCGATCAGAAGGGCTCGCTCCAGTACTCCTGCCTGGGTTTGAATGATATGGGAGATCAGCGATGACCTGATCTCGTGTCTCAAACCCTGCTCAAAGGTTCGGGCCTGGAAGAAGGGGTACCGTACCATGTCGGTCGAGTAGCAAGAAAGATAGGTAAACCTCGCCGTGTACTGGGCGACCATCACGCTACCCTGCCGAAGCTGAAGAAGCTCCTGGATTCGCACCGCACGGAGGGTGGTCAGGATGAACTCTGAGCGGAAGAGGCCCTCGAAGTCCGTCCAGAGAAGAGATGCCTCGTCGTGCACCTGGAGCATCAAGCTCCACCATCAGCCCACTGCTGCATGTAGTAGGCTCGCCGCGAGGATCACCATGAGGTCTGCTAGTGTCCTCACTAGCCTGAATACTCGAACGACTGCCTCCAGCCAGTCCTCGGTTTCCTTGGGGTCCATCTCCCCACGAAACCTAGGTGGTCACTGGCGATGGGACTCGTGCAGAGCTCCGAGGTGACATGCATCATCAGCGGTCGTGGTGGGGAGAATCGGTAGCTCGGCGGGTAGAGGTACCGCCGGTGCCTCCGCCGTCAAAGGGCCCCGCACCGAGGCCTCGTCTCTCGGCGGGTTGTCGTCGCGCTCTAATCTCGGAACCCTAGCTGGTTGCCGTCATCGGGCCATCCTGAAATGGAAACAAGTGCGCCACGGTCAAAACAGTATACCTGGTGAGATGACACAAGTAATCAACAAGAAAACTTGAAACACACATGCATTCAATGTTTTCGTGCATTAAGTCAGAAATCAGAAGTCAGGGTCCTGGTGTACGGATACGTCGGCCGCCGCACCAACACTGGACTCCCTGGACTGATAAACACACTCAATACGCTTAACACTATTTCTTCACATAGCAGAATGATCAGAGTCTGCGATAGAACCGACCACCTCTGATACCAATTTGTCACGACCCGTCCTCGGGGCCCGTGTCGTGACTACCCCAAGCCCGCCTCCCATAGGCCAGGGGCTGGCAACTAGCTCCAAGGCGTATATCCCGGAAAAAATTGAAGGCATTTCCTTTGAAAAGAAAACAAGCACCACAGAGTAAGAAAGCGGAAAAATAAACACTAAGTAAAAACTGTAACAAGCTGTGCTGAAAGTAAAAGGGGCCGGAAATACAAGCCCAATGGTAAAGTACAACTGGATGGGGAAAAAAGCAATGAAAAATAAAAGCTGCAGCGTCGAGCCATCCTCTGGAAGTCCCACCTGAAGGGTGAGCACAGATAGCCTCTACTTCTCCTCGGTCCAGCCGTCCGCTCCGAGTACGTCCCGCCCAGTGGTCCACCTCCAGGTACCGTCCTACTCCGCAAGCCTCCACCACGATCAGGGCTATCTGTCGTCTGCAACCAACACAACGAAGTGCGGGCAAAGCCCATGCAGGGGTGAGTATAAGCTACCCAGTAGGGACCCCAAGACCCACGATGGTCTCCCGTAATCCACAAAGGAAATATACAATCACGAAGTAACAACTGACACTGCTTAGGTATATGCCCATACATATACCTAAGTCATCAATTCTCGTTCTGCTCCAACATCCGAGCCCAAGCACAACCCAGTCCACACAGGAAAGCAAAACGTATACCCACACAGGATAGCACAATGCAATCCACGAAGGAGAGCAAAAGTAATCCACATAGGATGGATCAACACAATCCACAAAGGAGAGTAAACAGTAAATCCACACAGGATAGTTCAACAAAATCCACAAAGGAGAGTAACACAAGATTCAGCTCACACAGGTATACTTTTTCGGATGACGATATAGATGATCACTGATCCATCTAAGTCTTCGGACCCACAAAAGATCGATAGGTAAAAACCCCCGCAATGACCCACACATGATCAATAGGTAGCTAACCCCCGCAAAGAGCCACACAAGATCGGGCCCACACAGGACCTGTAGGCGTTGGCTCACACAGTACCGCTGAGCGCTGACTCACACAGGATCAGATCCACACAGGATCTGTAGCACTGATCCACGTAGGATCGCTGAGTTCTATAGTTGTCGCAGTCCACTGAGGATCTCTGCACAGTCGTCGTCGCAGTCCACAGAGGATCTTTGCAAAGTCATCGTCGCAGCCACAGTAGTAGTTGCAGCCAGCACTAGGGTTCCCGCACACAGCAAGCTCGTTCGGGAGGGTCCGTTCCACGAGCCGAGAGGCTGATACATCAACTGACACATAGTACGAAGTTGATGTATCCAAAAGTTCCGTATCATCAAAAGGAACTCAACTTCGCAGACGGCGCGTCAATCGGACGCCCGGTCTGAGAGTTATTGGCTTTTTCGTCCCAGGGGCCCGGTTGGTTTTTAAGGCAAAACCAACCTGACCATACTCCACCTACATCCAAACCTCGGGGGGAGTGAGACAAAAGGTCTGTCTCACTTAGAGGAATCCACCAAAGTCAACGGCACGTCAATCAGACGTCCGAGCTCAAGATATGAGCGTTTCCACTCTGAAGGCCCGGTTGGTTTCGTGGACGAACCAACTCGGCTGAACCCAAAGTATTCCGAAACCTTGAGTGTAATATACCGAAATGACCGTCTCGATCCAAGGATAGTGTTGCCGCTGATGGCCCGTCGTTCGGTGGCCCGTAGCTCATGTTACGGGCAAAAGACCAAAAACGGTCCGAAGACGGGGGTCTGGGCCCTGGCCGACCTGGGCCGACCCCCCTGGGTCGGCCGATCTGGGTCGACCCGAACCCGGTCGACCCGAACTGGTCCCACCCGGCCGGACCCGATCCGGCCGGGCCAGGGCATGGCCCGGCTCGGCGGGCCGGTCCGGCTCGGCTCGGCCGGGCAGCACGGGGGGCTCGCTGCCCCCGCGTGACAGCACCGCGGCCCACGCTTGACAGCACTGCAGCCCCCGCGGGGGGCTGCCCTGGTCAATGGACGCGGCTTCACCGCGTCCTGTGTGCGCCGGACCCGCGCGGCCGTGGGTCCGTTGGCGCTGATGCCGCCGCGGCGGCCTTGTCCGGCGGCGCGCCTGGGGCGCCGCCGCGCCGGCGACCCGCGCCGCCGGTGGCTTCTGTGGGCCACCGGAGTTTCTCCGGTGGTCCGTTTTCCTTCCCGTATTTGCCGTTGTTCCTCCCGGGTTTCGTTCATCACTGCGGGATCATCAAATCGCCCTTGCATCACGTTTTTTTGACACCATCCAAATCCGCACAACCAAGAAGAACGACAGAGGGTTTTCGGGCTGTGTTCGTTTGGCCCGCATCCTCCGCGTTAGATAATAACAGTCGGGAAAATTATTCAACACATGAATAAAGGAGAGGCACAATTTTAATTGAATTAAAATTGAACTTGATCCGAGTTCTTTGCTTTATAAGAAACAATCAAGAGAAAAAAAGGTTATTTCACAAATGAACCGCTACCTCGTCAAGTCGTCGCACGCGCGTTCTTCGCGGAATTGATCGTCGCGTCGTCGCGGTATCCGGCACTGTGTCAACGATCTCCGAGGACCAAGAAACAACAGATTTAATTTTAATAATTAAATCCATCTTAAGTTAAAAACCACAAAGAAATTTAAAGAATCGAAAAATCTCACCTCAACGGATGATCGAAGATTTTTGTCTCGGAGGAAGGAACGTCGCAGAAGAACGTCGTGGACGAGGAAAAGTCGGCATCGCGTCGTCGATTTCCGCGGTTTCGACGTTCTTCGTCGGAGGCCGACGTTCTTCGCGTTTTTAGTATTTTTCGCGTTCTTCGCGTTCTTCGCAAAGGAGGGTGAAGGCACAACAATTTTTTTCCAAAGCCTCTCAACATGTAATCCTCAAGATTTCGGCGTTGGTCTTATTTTATTATTAAACCAACAAATGAAAAAGAGATAAGTAACGACCCATTAATTCGTAGAATTAATTAAATGAAATAAACCACCAAGTTAATTGTTGCGTTAAGAAATTAAGAAAATGCATCAGTTGACTTTCATAATGACGGGTTTTTGTGGGTGCGTTACTTAGCGGAAATGAAACGGTGGGGCTTGTGCGGGCCCCACCTCACAAATATCCTACCAAGAGGGTAGAATATTTTTTGATATCACCTTATCCGTAAAAAATCCACTCAAGAAGCATTAAGTGGCTTCAAGTGGCTTCCAAGCGGCTTAAGTGAAATAAAATAAAGTTTTTCACACAAATTATTTTATTTCTTAACTTTAAGACCAAAAATTAAAAACCACACCCGAGCAAACACAACTCTGGAAGATGCATTTCTAAGAAAATACAGGCGTTGTGATTCCATCGGTGCCCTCGGAATTCAATTCCGGGCACCGATTCAAAAGTTAGAAAAACCCGCTCGTCTGTTCACTGAACGTACCCGAGCCAAACTTCAGAAAATGATTCTGGGCACACCGTGCCTCGGAATCAGGTGCCATCGGAGGCTGCGTTCTTGTAAAATTCCAAAGAAAATTAAGAAAAAAATTTCCTTGAAATTTACGGGTCTTTACACGGCTCATCCAAACTCTGCCCAATTAATCTCCTTTCATTCCTCTAATCCTTCTAGAAGCCTTACCTTAGGAATAAGGCACTTCTAGAAGTCCTTTTGGTTCAAACCAGAAGAAGTAACCCAAATTAAAGGTAACAATTCTTCTTAACATATTATATTTTATTTTACATCTCTAACCCCTAAAGGGTTCTTATTTATTTATTTTATAACGAAAATTGTATCCTCAATATAACATGATGTTTTTATGAGATGGATATTAACTAAACATACACAGACCTACATCTAATGGGTGAAAAATAAACTGTTTCTCTGGATGGGAAACGAACGCTTCACGAAATGATGATTGTTCAATTATCACCTACCGCCTCTCATGGTGGCCATTAAGATGAAAATTTATTTATATATGATATATATTATGTTTATATTTTCTTTATGTTTCTGTATTTTAAATTTATATCCTACCATTATGGTTTTGATAATGGGTAAACACGATAATATCATTTGAGGAAGTGCAGACTATCTCTCCCTAAAAGTGATATTACTCATTAATTCCATATGTGGGACATATAAAGGATGAATTTAAGGATATTATATAAGATATTATACTGAAATTATAATCTACCTATGTATCATTATGTTTTAATTCCATTAAAATAAGAAATATAAATGAAAGTATTGTTCATATGTACGTACGACTTACAGTCTCCATGAACAGTGCATTTCATTTCTTACCTCAAAATGTTTTGAACTATTATAAATACATGTATATACTAGATATATACGATATATATGATATATAAATCCTGAATATAATTCTATATATAATGAACCTTTGACTATGTGAACAACATGTAATTATAAGAAGTCTATTTTTGACTCAAGTACCAAAAATCGACCAAACAACCATTATTAACTTAGATGATTTCATAAAATATATGACATTGTATTAAGTAATATAAAAGGAATAATAAACATTAGAATGGTTATTAACCAAGTAGAAATTAACTTTTGTTTATTATTTAGGAAGAATAAGGAAGAAACAAGTCATGTTTGACCCGAGGTAAGGGGTTTCTTATCTCACTTTTAATTCCATTATGTTTCCATTGTTCATCACTTATTTATTTCATGTGGTGTTTTTTTAATTCCATTTGATATATATTATCATGATTATTTTTAAATTCATGGTATTCTATTATTCATTTGGTGGTTGTTAAATTTTGGTCATACGAATCGATTGAATACAATGTGGTAAGGGATTTTCTTATCTCGCTTTTAATTTCGTGAGATTTCCATTATTTGCCACTTATTCATTGCATGTGTTGTTTTGAGTACTGCAATTTTGAATATATTATTATTATTCTCCTAAATTTTATGGTATTCTGAGATAAATTTTGGTGGTTATTAACTTTTGTTCATAAAACTCATTTGATTACAACGTGGTAAAGGGTTTCATCCCACTTTTTATTCCCGTGAGATTCAAGATATAGTTGCCACTATTTCCTTTTGTGTGGTGTATGTACTTCCAATGATTGAACTATTTGTGTAATATAATTTTATTTATGAGTATTTACATCTTTATTGTATGATCCTTCATTAATTTGGCATATATTATATAAGTTACCAAATCGGTAAGGGATCCTTTGACCCTCCTCTATTTAAAAGACTTCTTTTTGTTATGTCTTTTAATTTACATCTTATTTTGTTAGGATATGTTTTTATATATCATCATTGATGTAAATTGTTTGTCTAAGTGATGAGATACCCTTTTTATCTCATCAACTCATTTTCTGAATTTTAATGTGACATCATTAGGCTGTCAAATTTTTACAAGGGAACTTCTTAACACAATTTCAATTCATTGGGGTCAACGTGTACTTCTTGAATATGTTGTCCTATGAATATGTGTGAATGACATATGATTTCTTTTAAACATATTATGTAATGGCACAGACCTCTTCGGTCCATTACTTAGTGAAAATGTGGTGTTGGTGGTGTTCCGGGATGTCAAGGTGACTTATCTCCAACACTTTGCCAATTTTTCCAGTTCCGTGAACAGTGTTTCCAGTTTTATGAACAGTGACAGATCAGTTTCACGGATCGGTCTGACAGATCAGTTTCATAGATCGGTCTCACAGATCGGTCTCGCAGATCGGTCTCACAGATCGGTCTCACAGATCAGTCTGACAGATCAGTTTCACAGATCGGTCTGACAGATTGGTTTCACAGATCGCTCTCACAGATCGGTCTGACAGATCGGTTTCACAGATCGTTCTGACAGATCGGTGTCAAAGATCGGTCTCACAGATCGGTCTCACAGACCAGTCTCACAGATTGGTCTCACAGATTTGTCTCATAGATCAGTCTGATTGTTCGGTTTCACAGATTGGTCTGACAGATCGGTTTTATAGATCGGTCTCATAGATCGGTATGACAGATCGGTTTCACAGATCGGTTTGACAGATCAGTTTCATAGATCGGTCTCACATATCGGTCTGACAGAGCGGTCTGACAGATTGGTCTCACAGATCGGTCTGACAGATCGATGTCACAGATCGGTCTGATAGATCGGTCTCACAGATCGGTCTGACAGATTGGTTTCACAGATCGGTCTGACAGATCGGTTTCATGTACAGTAACGGTGGGTGAACAGTGTTTCCCGATTCCTATAGTTTTGGCCCTTTTGACATTTCTTTCGACGTAAAATACATTTAAAGCCTTATTTTAAGGGATCTTAAGTCCATTTAAAAGTCCTTAAATCCTATATTAATTATTCCTATGGTCGGGATGTATTTACTTGGTCAAACTGTGTGGGTTAATGCGATCTGTTTTAATGGAGAATTAACCGGATATTAAACCGTCGCCCTAGTAAATCTTAAAAAGGGACGAGATATCATTCTCCCTTGTTCATTCCCTTTGTTCTCAGCTAATAGATGCTAGACCCTTTCAATCATCCCCGTAGGAGTTGCACAATCAATCTTTACTCTTAGGATTGGTTCTGCTCTGTTTTGGATGCAACCGAACTGTGTCGGTCAATCTTCCCAATAAGGTATGTTTTATCATCGTTCCTTTGGGGATAATCTTCTCTTGTTTCTCCATTACATATTATACCATGTAATTTCCAAGATTCTAATGGGTTTTCTTGGGGTTGGTTGGTACTATCGTACCGTGGAATCCTCCGGTGGATGCAGTTGTCGTGAGAGGAGGATTGTGGCTCGTTGTGTGGATAAAGGACCTCAAGAACTCTTCCAGGAAAGGGATTCATGGCGCCTCTAATTGTATATGTGCAATCGTAGAATTAGTATGATTTAGTCATTTGGATCACAATGAAATTGACCTAATTAAATACTTGAACCAGATTAAAAGAATTGGTTAATCACAAGTTATTACTTCATACCATGATAACGGTTTGCCTCATGTTTTTCTAGATAGAGTGATATCTATGTTTTCTTTGATTTTTTTTTCTTTCATGATAGAAATTGATAATGAACGTAAATCCGGAATTAATTGTTAATTAATTGGCAAAAGACGAAGAGGCATGTAAATTAATCTGGTTATTGCCATTGTTGTAGTTGTTGTAATTTGAGGATAATCAAATTAGGGAAGTAAGCATGGTTATTTAGTTGTGATAGCTTACTGATTAGGTATCCCATAATTGGAACCTACGAATAACAAATCTGTTAATTCAATATGGATTAAAGAACATATTATGTGGGAATTTCTAAAATGGTTCTGAGTTAACATCTTGTTTGTTAAAGGGTCAAGAGCCCATGGTTGTGACTGTTGTTTTCATGCTGCTTGTGCTGTGATGTGATCCTGGATGGCTGTTGTGATATGTGGAGGCATGGAGGCCTTGTAGTTGTGGTAGCATATGACGCCTAGAGTAGCGAGATGCATCAGTTTATGCATGTCGGTTTCAGGGAGGACACCATGGGTGATGGAATGGGATGGATGTGGTTGCTGGATGCTTGTGGCTTTCATTGAATGTTAATCTGCTTTAATTTTCCCCACTGCTCAAGGCAGCTGGTCTTGCTACCATTCTTCCGAAGGAGGTGAATATGCGCGGGGTATGCCACGTGCTTTTCGTGTTTAGCCTCTCGAGGGAGAATGGGTCTATGCTCTTTCTATAGGCGGAAAATACTCGACGAGTAGTATATCTACTCACCGTGTTGAGCCTCCTTTGTGTTTAGAAGCATAGGATTCTTTTCTAGAATTCCTGGTAATATGGAAAAGTAATTCTGTAATGAATGTTTGATTAAATGGTGAAAATCCACGGGGATGGAGATACTAGAATTTAAAGGTGATGTGAATCTTAAAAGGAGCAGTTGATTTTCGGGTGTGATGCTAATGAAGTTTAATGTTAAATTATTCATGGTTAATTAATGTTTAATAAATTAATTAATGTGTAGTGGAACTAATAAAATGAGAATGGAGTAATCTAATAATGCTCTTAAAATGTTTTTGATCTTATAGGACACCTAGTCTTAGATGTGGCAGCCTGGAGTCTGACAGACGTTAGCTATAGTTGTATATAATACTAGGTAATTCCCATAGTGTGCATCTGAGTTATATATATATTCTGTACTTTTTGTGTTTCTATACGCTACTCCACCTTGTCGGTAAGGGAAACTGACACCTCGTGGATTCTGTGCCCTATGGGGGTGTTTTCCCCAATATTCTGATGGGAGGTCGAATGGCTGACTACCCCCTTTGGCCTCGCTCTCTTCTCTTTGTAGATACTTGTGCCATGAGGCACAGCGGTTAGTTACCCCATATATGTGTGTAGAGGGCTGTAATGGCTTGTGGTTATTCTCACACATATATTCTGGATATAGTATCCTATGGTCTACTAATGGTGTAACGTGTATAGGCTATGATGGCTTGAGGACCCTTACTCGGAGTATGGGCTGAAATGGCTTGAGGTATTATACCCGACGTATGATACACGTTATGCGACATGTGGTGTCTCCTGGGAACTACCTGGTTAATTTTGGTTGTGAGGATGGTGTGGTGCTTTTCCTAGGTGTCCGTGGCCATGCCTTTGTGGTGTATGAGGTGCAGATTGTGGAGCTTAGACCAGGTGTCAGCGGGCAAGCCTTTTGAGAGAGATGCACAGGACGTATGTCGTTGGGGAAAAGCGGAAAACCAGTGGGGAAGTAGTAGCGGGGTACCCTTGATATTCTTTATTATATTCTATATTCTTGTATGTGTTACTTGGTGAGAGTATCCATGGTGAGGTTGGGAACATAGTATACCTATTTAGGTGACGAGTTAGTTTCACTTGTTATTCACTGGGCTTTAGCATGATTTATTTAATTTTTCACAAGAGGCTTGGGGAGGATCCTATAGAGTATACTGTTATATTCACCCTATGTATATATAAACTGTTTTCAGGTCATTTGGAGTAGGTTGGAGATCAATCTGGTTACTACTAGATTGTGGTTGGAGGAGGAGTTGTTCGGGCTTGTGGTCGCTGCCGTTTTACTTTCATTTGGGTACATTTAGTTTCCCCTTTCAGTTGTAGTACTTTTTCATGACATTTCATATATGTACTTGGATTTATTTTATATTTCAGTTCTCAGTTGGAGTTGATTGGAGTCTATTCTATCTCTCTCTTCTGCATGTGTTCTCTTAGAGGGTAACGCCTCCCATTTGTATGTTTATTATACCCTCTGTGCTATTTGCCATCCCGGGGCCTACTGGAGGAGGGACTCGGGGGTTCATTATCTCTCTTCTCACATTGTTGGACCAGGAGGGGTACACTTTGCGGGGAGGGGGTCGTGACATAGTGGTATCAGAGGTCTGGTTGAGGGATAGGATGGAGTTTGGAGTTAGGCACAGGTGAGGTTGAATGGGATGGTAGGGTAACAGTGTCATTCATGTTTAGCAAGTGGGGTAAACACTGTGGACAAGGAGAGACATAGGAGATTAGGGCCCCCTATGATCTGTTGCACGAACCTTTAAGTTTACAATGGATACTATACAAAGTGATACTAGTTGCAGGGTAGAGACTTAGGAAAGGATCATGCATCATTCTTCTTTGCAACTGTGTTTGAATGGGTATACCTTGGGTTAGGTAACCTAAAATTAATAAAACAATACTATTAATTAATTAATGTTGATTCTTCCATATTCCAGGCGTAGGAGCTCTAATATTTGTTATTTTACAGGTAATTCTCCAGGTCGACGTCCTCGTCAGGTTTGCGCAGAAGATGCCCAGCAAGATATTCCAGCAGATCGCCGCCGAGTAGAGGTTGACGACGATGACACTTAGAGGAAGACACTCCGAAAATTTCAATGCCAGAGTCTACAGAAGTATGAGGGCTCCGTTTCAGATGCAGTCACAAAAGACTGATTGGAGGAAGTCGAGATAGGCTTCAGTTCGATTCGTGCTCGAAAGGAACACTGGGTGTCCTTAGTTGTGATGATGCTGTGTGGAGCAGCGAGGCAGTGGCGGTTCTGGTTCCTTGGTGATCGTGAGGAGTCAGCGATCTCATGGGAGGAGTATCGAGACAGGTTTAGAGTTGAGTTTCTTTCATCAACTTCGAAGGCATCCTCTCGCCAGGAGCTTCTTACCCTTCGACAGGGGACCTCCAATGTTCGGTAGTTTGGAATCCATTTTAGGAACCTTCTACGATATGCTTCAGACCTATTACCAGATGAGGAGGCCAGGGCGAGGAATTTTTAGGCGGCTTTGCGTCCAGTGATCGAGCGCCAGGTCACCCCAATTATGCTGAAGACATATCTCGAGGTGCTGGAGAGGGCAGAGGTTGTTGAGAGGACTTTGTACAGGACCAGATCGTCACGAGAGGGGAATCATCATGATTCCTCATGAAACATATCTGTGGTCTGGGGTTCCCGGTTTTCAGGTCAGAAGAGTTTCCGTTCACCTCGGGGTAGGTCCCAACCCTTCCCATATTGTTTCTTTGGAGGCAGAAACTCTCAGACCTATGCCAAGGGATCATGTTCTTATTTTTCTTGTTGTGGTCGTGGTCATCAGCAGCGAGAGTGCCCAAATTTTCAGAGCAGTCATCGTGCAATGAGTGCTCCGCTCTAGGTTCCTCCATTGAGGCAGTTCCAGCCGAGGCAGCAGCAGCAGGTTGCACCAGCTACAGATCACCATAGGGTAGATGGAGCAGGCAGAGGACATCCCCCTGACGCTCCCCATCCTCATAGAGTAGAGCGCGTCCGTGGTGGTGGTCATCATCAGGGTCATAGAGGCTGTGGAGGAGGTCGTGTTCAGCTTCATGCTCTAGCGTTGCCAGCCCCAGGTGAGCTAGATGTTGTTCGAGGTACCCTTTTCTAGTTTTCTACCATGGTGTATGCCTTGTTTGATTTAGGAGCAACACACTCCTTCATATCACCTACCCTTGTCCATGCTTTGGGACTTGAGGTAGAGAGGCTTCCAGTGCCCTTGGCATTGACTACGCCAGTTGGAGGTCGATCTGACTTGTTTGAAGTATGTAGAGACTGTGAGCTAGTGTTGGGGAAACACTTCTCTTGGGGAGATTTCCTATGTTTACGAATAAAACCATATGATGTCATACTCATTATGGATTGGTTGTATTCGGTGCAGGGTATTGTGGATTGCTACAGGAAGAAGGTTGTTTTCTTTGATTCAGATGGAGAAAAAGTGGTGTTTGTTGGTGAGAGAGATCCTCGGATGAGTCATATATGAGTTCCATCATTATCATCCATGATGGCTGAGATGATGCTGAGTTATTCAAAGGTTCAAAAGTTGGTGTTTCCTAGGGTCGTAGAGGAGTACCCTGACGTCTTTCCAGAAGAGGTTGTATCCCTACCCCCTCGACGAGAGATCGAGTTTGGGATTGAGCTATAACTAGGAGCATCTCCTATCTCTATGTCTTTGTATAGGATGACCCCTTCTCAGTTACGAGAGCTACGTATACAACTTGATGGTCTGTTGCAGTGTGGTTTTGTTCGGCCAAGTGTGTCACCGTGGGGTGCACCAGTTTTACTTGTGAAAAATGGTGATGACATTTTGCGGTTGTGCGTTGTTTATCGTCGATTAAACAAAGTGACAATAATTAACCGCTATCCTCTCCTGCGGATTGATGACTTATTCGATCAACTGAAGGGTGCAAGTTGGTTCTCAAAGATCGACTTGCGGTCAGGATATCATCAGATGCGTGTAAAGGATGAGGATATCCTGAAGACTGCTTTCTGTTGTCGTCATGGGCATTATGAGTTTGTTGTAATTTCATTCGGTGTGAATAATGCTCTAGCTATTTTCATGGGGTTGATGAATGATGTGTTTCGTGAATTCCTGGACAAGTTTGTTGTGGTTTTCATCAACGACATCCTTGTGTACTCCATATCTAAAGAGGAGCATGCAGAGTATCTACAAGCCGTTTTGGGAGTTCTTCTCCATCATCAGTTGTTTGGGAAGTTGTCCAGGTGTGAGTTTTGGGCTCGAGAAGTTCGTTTGTTTGGGCATGTTGTGTCCCAATAGGGAGTAGTTGTGCATCTGTCGAAGATAGAAGAAGTGGTGTCTTGGGCAGCCCCCAAGACCATGTCAGAGGTGTGAAGTTTCCTTGGTCTCGCTGGCTATTATAGGAGGTTTGTAGACAATTTCTCTCAAGTTGCGACTCCTCTGAACGCTATGACCAGGAAGGATCAAGCGTTCATATGGACTAATCAGTTTCAGGAAGCTTTCGAGTATCTAATGGAGAAGTTGGTATGTTCTCCAGTCCTTTTTCTTCCAGCAGAGGGAGTCCAGTTTGATGTTTTCTGTGATGCTTCACATACGGGGCTAGGTTGTGTTCTCCTGCAGCAGAGGTCAGTTGTTTCTTATGGGTCTCGGTATTTGCGTCCCCATGAATGCAACTATGCCACCCATGATCTTGAGTTGGCAGCCATGGTGTTTTCTCTGTAGTTATGGAGACATTACCTCATTAGTGAGCACTTTTTGGTTATCACTGATCATAAGAGTTTGAGGTATGTTTTCTCCCAACTGGACTAGAACTTGCGGCAGCGTCGGTGGATGGAGTTCTTGCAAGAACAAGACTTTGAAATATCCAATACACCTGGAAAAGGGAATGTTGTAGCTGATGCACTAACCCGAAAGTCACGTAAAGATGTTGTTCATGAATCTGGTGATTCCTGGAGAGTGATGGAAGAGATATCAACTTTTCATCTTGATATGGGAGATGTTGGGGGTAGAGGATGTCTTTTCCAAAGTATGGTGCAGTCATCCCTGATGTAGAAGGTGGAAGAGTCTTAGTTGGGTGATCTAGAGGTGGAAGTCTGGATAGACATAGTTGTTTGTGGTGAGGCCCCTGATGGTTGGTCGGAGAATGAAAAACACCAAGTTTTGTATCATGGCAGGATTTTTGTTTCCTTGGGGATGCACGAGACGGTTCTCTGAGAGTTCCATAGTTCACCCTTGGCAGTACATCCTGGTGTGACGAAGATGTACCGATCCTTGAGGAGTCAGTTTTAGTGGCCTAGGCTGAAACGTACAGTTGCAGAGTGTGTGTCTCGATGTTTAGTCTTCCAGAAGGTGAAGCCTGATCACCGTGTTCCTGGTGGTCTTCTCCAGCAATTGGAGATTCCTCAGTGGAAGTGGGAGGACATCTCAATGGACTTTGTTACAGGATTACCTCGAGCTCTGGGAGGACATTATGCTAGATGGGTGGTAGTGGATCGTTTAAAAAAGTCGGCCCACTTCATAGCGATCAAGGAGTCGAGCTCAGTGGAGGTTTTGTTGAGGCAGTATCTAGAGGAGGTGGTGAGACTTCATGGAGTACCTAGGATGATCATTTTTTATTGAGATCCTCATTTTACCTCCAGGGTGTGGAGAGGTCTCCAGCATGCTTTTGGCTCTCAACTGTGCCTTAGCACTGCTTTTCATCCTCAAACGGATGGTCAGAAAGAGCAAACCATCTAGACTCTGGAAGACATGCTGCGATCTTGAGTTCTTGATTTTGGAGGTTCATGGATGAAGCACTTACCCTTGGTAGAGTTCGCATACAATAATAGTTTTCACTCTACCATTGGTATGGCGCCGTTTGACTCCTTGTATGGCCGGCCGTGCCGTTCTTCGTTGTGATGGACTGGGGTCGGAGAGTTAGCAATTCTCAGACCAGAACTAGTGCAGAATACAACAGAGAGGGTTCAGGTGATTCGTGAGAGGATGAAGACAGCACAAGATCGTCAGAAATCATATGCTTATCAAATAAGTAGACCCTTAGAGTTTAATGCTGGGGATCATGTGCTTATGATGGTGACTCCCCGTCGTGGGCAGCGATGGTTTGGTCGTGGAAGTAAGATTTCTCCACTTTTGTTAGGCCTTTCTAGGAGTTAGCTCGTGTTGGAGCTATGACGTATCGAGTAGAACTTCCTCCTCAGATGAGTCAGATACATGATGTTTTCCATGTATCACAGCTACATTGTTATCTTCATCATGAATCTCATGTTATCGATTGGGGAGAGATCGATATTGATTATGATGCAACCTTCGAGGAGTGACCTGTGGAGATCCAAGACCGCAAGGATAAGGTGTTGCGTGGGCATTCTATCCCCTTAGTTCGTGTCTTGTGGCAACACGGTGGCATGGAGGAGAGTACATGGGAGCGTGAGTCACAGATACGTGCTCAGTATCCAGAGTTGTTTAATGTTTAACTCCTTTCATGAAATTATGTTTTCTTTATGGTTGGACCTTTCATGTTTTATTTATGTACTTTTCATGGGCCTTTAGGAATTCATGTACAAATCACAATGGTTTATCCCTGAGGTGTCATAAAAATTACCAAGGTAATTCACCAAGGTATCGTGAAACTTGTCATCTCTAGAGATTAATTCATTATCTAATGCATTGGAGTGCTATCAGGGGGAAACCATAATATGTATTTACATTCTGGTGATCAATATATATCATAATCAAACATGTCATAAATAACCCAAATAGAATCCAAGAAATGGGTTTCATGTCAAAATTGCGACGTTTTAAGAGTTCTTATAAATAAGATCATTTGGTCTTTTATTACCCATAAAAACGGAGTGAGGGTTATGTGTATGTCAAATCCAAAATAAAATAGATAAATTTTTTAGGTCATGATGTATACCTTTGGAAATAAAAATAGATTTTTGTATTCACAAAAAAAAAAGAATTCTTGAAAAAAAGAGAGAATTTTGAGATTAAATTTCAGCAGCATTACAGCTATATAAAATGGTTTTAGAATGCATTGAAAAGAGAGGGGACAAGATTCAACCACTAATAAATAACTCATAATATATAAGTGTTACAGAAAAGATCATTGTATGGATATTTGAAGAAAAACCCATATGAAAAGTAAACATGAAAAAAAAGAGAATATACTATTTTTTTCATGAGAAATTCAGCAGCCTAACGTCGTCTCTTGAAAATTCAAAAAAGATAATTAATGAGAGTGGAAAGGGTATCTCAAAAATTATACATGAAATGGAAAGTAATGAGAAAATATAATAACATACACTCAAGATAAAGAAATAAAATCTAGAAGACACAACATAAAGAAAGTCAAGACTTAAAAGAGGAGGGTGAAATGATCCCTTACCTTGAAAAGTAACATTGAAATATTGAAAGTCGGGACCATGAGAGGATTGAGGGCACATTTGGAGGAAAAGTTGGGAGGTAATGAGACCTAATCTTCATTGAGTATGATTTTGGGATGAAATAATTGAGGGAAGTGGCTTGGTATTAATATGAAAAGTGAGAGAACAAATTATTAATTTCCAAGGGACACCTCATCGATGGTATTTCTAAAACCATGGGCTTGCCCAAGGTATTGACCAATTGGAACACCTCATAGCATATATCACTATTTATAAGTAGGACAGGAAGCTTACATCATTATTATATCATTAATGATGTCATTAAAAACCCGATACTCAAAACTGTATTTTTACTATTCACTGAAAATTCAACTGTATCTGAAATATTCCAAACAATCATCCTCACCTAATATCGATGATCTGAATTCAAAAAGGAACTCCATCTTATGAAAATATTTTTCTAAATATGTGTAATTTAATTTTTAAATAAAATCATTATTTATTCCAAAAATACAACTTGAAAACTATTACTCGTTTTGTAACACCATAAAAAAGTAATCATGGTCCCATAAAATTATCGAATAACCAAAAGACAATAAAGTAAAAAATTTCGATTAAAATTTCTAAAAATAAATTTCCATTTTAAATTATTAAATTAATTATAAAATTTTAAATACAATATTTATGACATAAAAAAATACTGGAATTAAACCTATGATCATTTTTTCACTTTTAAGATGTATAAAATATATTTATACATTCAGGGCTGAAGTTTTTTTTTGTCAATTTACTATTCATACTATTCATATGGGTATGTTACTATTCCTATTTTACTATTCACTAAAAACCAAGATGATCTTATTAGATTCTAAATTTCTCACTTATCAAAACTGTAGAAGACCATTTTTTAAAAATAATTTCACATTATTAATTATTTAAAGAATACAAAAATATTTTAAAATACACATTTTTCCAAAATTTATCAATATTACACATCCTATATTTATCCAGATATTTTAAAGTCCCAAACATTTACATAATAATAAATAACACATTTATTTATATAAAAAGATAATACAAAGCAGATAATGACTTGTTACATAACCACTTATAACACCATCATAGGACCTAAGTGTAAGGTGTGGTATGGTGATTGATTCTTGGGGTGGGGCGGAAAACATTTCCTGAGTGGTGATTTCTATCATCCTGAACGTCTCTCTTAGGAAATTTTGTTCAAGATTCATATGTTGAAGTTTAGCATGGGTTTGGTCCAGAGAAAAACCCAGTGATGCTACCTTCTTCCCAAGCTCTGACAGATGGACTTCATATGTCATGAGTCTACTGGATGAGGTTATTCTATATTCTTTCTATATTAATTAACCAAGATAATTGTATTTATAAAAACAAAACATTATGATTATAGTTTCCAAGGGTCATATTGACCAACGGTCATATAATAGTCGAAACCCAACAATCATATTTTAATTATACCCACTTCATTGATTAACGGATATAGTTTTGATGAGTATAAAATAAAATAACACAAAAAATTTAGGAAACATATATAATTAAATCATTCGGGTCGTTACATGAACCCTAGACTAATTATTTTCATTTTTTTATTTAAATCACTAAATTATCAAAGTAAAAATAAATTAATTGTTTGTGGAGAAATGGATGTGGACATGATCTATCGTAGTGAATTTGACATGAATTTTTATAGGTTTTGAGGGGTGAATATTTTTGGATTGTTGAATTTTCATTTAAGATAGATTTTGATTAATGACTTTATGATGTTTAATATGGGTTCATATTGAGTTTTTATGGAGACTTAATTCATTCCCTATATTCATTCTCTCAATGTTTGGAAACCAGAATATACAATCTCCACCCCGTCTTCGTCATCATTGGTGGATGAACTCCATAGAGAAACCCATCTCTCCCCCTTCTCAAAACAAATAATGCTTCAATATATTATTTATAATGGTGATGATTAAAAACACATATCAATGTAAAATCATATAAGGAGTAGCTATTTTCCAAAGAGGTAGGACTTCATACTTTTCATTTTCCTTATTCTATTGTTGTTTGATTATCCCCCCCCCCCATATTATTTAACATGATTTTTTCCCTGAAGGATTTCATAACAAAGAATCCATGGAAATTGATTATTTAAAAAATATTATTTCATAATCAATTATTTATTTATTGAAAAACTATTTCATCTAGAAAAACACAATTATAAATGCTATGGAATGTTGGAAGACCTGTATTTCAATTATTTATTTTTTAATGGGATTTCAAATATATGCTCTTCAATTTATTAGATTAATTTAACTTTAAATAGATTTTTTTAAAATTTTAAAAGAAATATTTTTTTATATCGATCGTGGAAATAATTCTTATAAAATATTATCAATGGGGTAATAACTCTGGGGTTTTTTAGTAATTTATTGAATATTTTTGTTAGCATGTTCTTGAAATTTATGTTGATTAATAATAATATTTACGTCATTATGATTTATTTTTTGGAAACTTTTTTATCACTCAATAGATGATGATGAATGTCCAAAAACAACTAAATGATTGTTCCTAGAATTAGTCCTTAGAAAACATTTATTTTTTTTAAATTTAAATCATAATTTATACCAATTTTTAATTTTCTTTCATCCCATCGAACACCATTTTCCATTCTCTCTTTCTCTTTCACATCCAATGAATCGTTCTGGGATATGTGGCAGTAAAATAGAGAGAAGGTAATTACACTAGTTCTACATTGATGATATTTCTAATATGGTTTCATGAAATATTAGACTCGATGGGGTCCAATCCATAATTTATCAAGTGGGATTAAATTAGTTATAAATTGATATAGTTCAAATAAATGAATGTTTCCATATCCAAATAACCTAAGGCCTAATTTAATGACCTTGAGGGGTGAGATAATAATTTTATGTAATATCAGTCAATCTCACCATTTAATCAATTTTTTTTTGTGATGTGTGTTACAAAAGTCAATGAAGTCTATAAATATATCACATTCATAGAAAAGAGACCTACGATAACTCCACATCATGTTTTCTCATCTTCCTCATAAGATAAAACCATTATCCTAAAATACATATGGACTTAGTATTCAATTATATTGAAAAGTTAAGGAGATCATTTTTAATTATATGGTATCAATCTATCCCTATTAGTTCTTCTTTCAAGTGTCTCATTTATGTATTTGAGATGATCCGCATATCTGTTAGGAATGTTTTTTGTATTGGACCAAAATGAATATATGTATCAGAATTATGAATATAGAAATGGTATCAGAGCCTATTGTTGTTTCTAATATATATATATATATATATATATATATATATATATTAAAAATTGATTTTATGATAAATTCACGTAATATATATAAATAAGTACAATTTTAAATAAATATATATTCCACTGATCTTCATTTTTTCATCTTTTTGATAAAAATTATATATTCCTAAATAATTATTATTATTTCATTATTATAATGTAAATTTTTATAATTATTTTAATCGTCGCAGTTATTTAATACATTCTGATGAAATAAATAATATTTTTGGAGCACTAACATAATAAATTTTGTAGATCGATGCAGTTATACATACTCTCCATATATTTTTAAGAAATTACAATATTGTTGCCCTAATTAATTTTCAAAATATTTTTTTAAAATTATATTTATTTTTAATTATTTATATTTTTTTTATCAAAAATAATTTCAAGATGTATGTTTCATAAAATTAAATTATTTATTTTATGATTTTTGATATAAATAATAAGTTATTGGTTATTCATAGAGAATTAATTTCAATAATTAATTTTGATTGTGTCAAAAAATTATATTGTTGGAAATTAAAATTAATATAAATAAAATAATTAAATTTATCTTTTGGTTCTTTGTTATTTGAATGAAATTATAACTAAGGAGTATTATCATTAAAATAGATGATATTAATGAAAACCACATTTGCATTTCATTATAAAAATTTAATGATTAATTAATGTAATTTATCATTTTTGTATCCTAATGAAACTTTTAATTGAAAATTTGGTTCTTCTTTTTTGATTAGAGGTAGGATTAATGGAACATAATTATTTGAATATGAAGGAAATAATAAAACCAGAATTATGTTATGCTCTTGAACATAATATCATTAATTAGTCCAATGGGTAATTGTGATTTTAATTTTTTGAGTAAAAAATTTCAATGTAATATGACATAAAATTTTCTCTTACTACAGGTTTGGTGATATAATTTTTTATTATAATCAGAATAATGTTAACGGAGAAATATTATGAGTAAATTTTTATTCGACAATAAATTTAAAACGTAATATAATTTTTCTCGTAATAAATTTATATGTTTATTTAATTTTATTTTCTTAACTATGTAATATGTGTTTATTAATTTTAACCCATCTGCTTCAGTATTTTCATGATTAACAACAATGTGAATGTATATTATTGTGACTATTAAAATTCACATATAATGTGTCTTCCATTAAAACTGTAACTTGTATAATAATTAGGTAATAGAAATAACATGTTTATTTTGTACATGGTGTTATGGACCTTGACTGTAATTAGAAAATAACAAACATAAACCACATCCAACTGAAAGGTTCCATTTGGGAAAATACTGCTTTGAAAAGTGGGATCTCCCAAATAACTTTTCACATATTATTAACAAGGGACTCAAATCATCAAATGTTCATGGAGGGTATATATATTTTGGTATTACTGTATATTTTGGAAAGGCTATATAAGAAAAAAATTATATGTACTTCCAAAATTTAGTTAATGAATATTTCCAAATTTTTCGAAAATGATTTCTACCACAGTAATCACCTAAATGATCACCATGATGTACAATGGTTTTGGTGATTTTCATGGGAACATATATTGAAATGTATAAAATAGAAATTAATAATGATAGTGTTTATAATCATGTGTTGTCTAGAAGAAAAAATGCTAAAATATGAAATTCCTGAAATTGTTCATTTCACCATTTAGGGTGATAACAAGGTACTCATAAGGAAAAGATAGTTAATGTAAACAATCGATCAATATCTAATTTTTAAAGAGAGGTAATTTTAAAAATAATCCTCATAATTAACTCAAGGTTAACATTTATCAAGATACATAACATATTTAGAAAGATTACCCACAATCCATGGAATGTATAGAAAAGAATGTTAATGTACTTAATTATGTTTGTTATGAATCCTGTCTCAAAAATGTATATTCAATTAAATTATTGGATGATACAGGTGAATCCGTACATATAAATTGATCTTTATTGTGATTCCATTATATAGGGATGATAAGTAGGGGAGACCCAAGAAGTTGGGTATGAAATTGAAATAAAATTCAAATTATTTGTCAACTCTTCCTTTAGTCATGATGAGTGATTTTATTCTATATTTAGTAGATAATGATTATATACTAAGTATTACTAGAAACCGTATTTTTTTATCTCAATGTGATGCTTATTATTTTTCATTTATGACTGAGAATAATGTTTTCAATGGATAAATTGACAATAAAATAATTGTCTCTAGTGTTCTAGAGAAAAACACAATAATTTATGTTTTAATTCATCTATTATTAAAGAAATAGAATCTATACATGTGAATAATGTAGTTAAAACCAATGTAAAAATGAAAAATAATATGAAAACCATTTGATATTATGAAATGAGAATTTATGCCATATATCTAAAGGATAAAAAGAATTTCTCATTTAGTATGTATTTTTAATCAATTTTATTATTATGATTATTAAACATGTATTAAATGAATAATAGATAAATTTAAAAAACAAAATAAAAATTCCCATTAGGAGTAACAGAAAATTATAACTAATTCACACTAATATTAGTGATCTTTTTATAACGATATTTAAAGGGAACATGTACTTTATTTTCTTCACTAATGACCATTCATGTTATGGGTATATTTATTATCATAATGCTAAATTTTTTAATCTAGAGTTATTCAAAACATAAAAATCTTATGTTGAGAACTAGATAGATCATAAGATTAATGTAGTGAGTTATTATAGAAATAGAAAATATTATTAAAAATCATCTAATTTGGGTCATAAACTAGAGTGTTTTCATTATTTATTAAATAATGTATTTTTTTAGATAATTATTCTACGTTAGGAATGCCTCAAAAAATGGATTTTTTGAGTTAAAAAATCATACCCTTATAGACATGGTACAACGTATGATATTCCAATGATAATTACCCATGATTTTATGGGTTGAGTCTCTTCATGAGGATAAGAATATAATTAATTGGTTTCCCAGTTAGTTTGTACCTATAATTCAATTTGATATATGTACAGAATAGAACTCTAAATTTGGATATTTTGATGTATCATGATTTTTTATAGTGGATAAATATACAACCAAAAAAAAAATATTTAACAATAAGAGAAAAATATTTCATTTTATTTTATATATTTCAGGTTTAAGATCTTTTTTATTTTATTTTCAATTTTTACCCACCTTAACTATTGATACTATATATGTTTTTATTTATAGAGGATGTTGAAACATGTAGTAGTTTCATGCATCATACTGAGATCCATGAAGAAAATATTTAGTGTTTACATGTTCTTATGACTCTAGGCCTACCAACATCCCACCATTTATATGGGCGATGTAGATTTGAATGAGGAAGCCAATATTTTCCCAAACCATAATAGTAAACCTTCTCATGTTACTGTTCCAGAACCACTACTTAGTCTGTAAAAATTGGTGAGAAGACTAGTATTTTATAATGATTATATGTATATATGATTATGAATCCTATATATGAAGTGATCATTAATACTTTAAAAATGTTATTGTGAGTATAGAATGATCTCAATGAATTAAATTTATAATGTATGAGTTGAACTAAATGAATGTAAATTATTTTTTGAATCTTTTATACATACCAAAAGGCTCCAAAATTGTTTGATCCATGTGGGTTTTTAAAACAAAATTGGATCGAGAAGGAAATTGTTAACGTCACAAGAATCGATTGGTCAAAAAATGGTTCACTAAAAAAGAATTTATAAATTTTAGTGATCCATCTCTCCAATGATTAAGAATGTTTCATTTTTGATATTCATGGAACTTGCTCCACATTTTTATTTAGATCTATATAAAATGGATTCCAAAATAGCTGTACCTAGTATTTACATGTATAATGATGACTTTATGAGACAAACATATTGATATTTTCTCATCGAAGAGGAATATATGGTATATAGAATTATGAAATCCATTTATAGAATTAAGAAAGACACTATTCAAGGGTATTTAAAATGTTATGTTGTAGTCGTTGAATTTAATTATAAAGAAAATTTGGTTGACCGTTCTTATTTATAAATGATTTTGGGAAGAGGATCATATTTTCCATAATTTATGTAGCTGAAATACTTTATATATGTAATGACCTAGGTATATTACATGAGAAGAACGTATTATTTTCAATAAAATTGACATGAAATATCTTGCTGAATCCACTTATGTAATATTAATTTCTATTTATTGAGATATCTCTTATAGAATGTTAGATTTATCTTAAAATGAATATTTTGAAATTCCCTTTAAAATATTTAAAATTAAGGGTTTTCCCTCCCATATTGCTTCTATATTCAAATGTCAAAAATTTATCTTGTCATAACATCCTACCATCAAAATGGTTCTTGATGAGAAAGGCCAGATTATTTATGGATTTGTAGTTGGAATCCATTCATATACTCAAATATATATGTTCCTAAATATCCCATGTATTGTTGTCGTGATTGGAAATTACCGGATTAATGCAATATAGGTTCATTGGAATAATTTTATAAAATTCATGTTTTATTTACAAGGTAAAAATGTGTTTAGATTTTTACAAGAAGTCATATTATCATAAATTATTTTAATATACATACTATGATTATATTTTGATGTCCTGATAGTAGAATGACTAATTTTGGATATGTTATCATGTTTTTCGGTTCAACTGTTTCATAAAAAATCACATCACAATTTATTATAGAATATTCTAATATGGACGAAGAATTTGTAGAATATTATGATGTAATTTGAATTTTTATATGAATTAAAAACATAATTATTTAAATTTGGATGAATTAAATTATATCTAACCAAATGAGGATATTTTTTATCAATCTGAATTTAATTTTCTCTTATATGAAAAATTGTCTTAGAGTGCCTCTAGACATATTTACATTAAGTATCTTTTTGTGAATGAACGAATCTAGAATTAATCTATATCCATAATGAACATTAAAACTAGTTCTACAAATATTGATCTTTAAAAAAAATATGTTCCAGAAAAAATATTTATTGAACGTGTGCATAACATGGGATTATTAAAAAACATTAATTTAGTGTATTTTTCCCTTTTGGATACTTCATATTATGAAAACCTAATGCATGTATTCATTGATTTTGAATGTCTTATGGTTCATTAATTTTATTTAATTTTTTCATTACTATTAATCATCATTTGATAAATTTTATTTTTGAGAACAAGGATAAAATTTATGCTATTTATTTTTTATTCTTGATATTATGTTATTCTAATCGATTTTGTCTTAGTTACTGAATTTGTGACTAAACAATGTGTCTCAAAATGTTATTTTTAGTTTTTCCATTGATTCAATTAACTACATTAGATAAAAAGGGTTATTATTATGGTATGAAAACATATTTTTAGTGACATGTTATTATATTATTTATATCTTTTCTCCTTGAAAGAGATGTTATACTCGGATGGGTCCAATAATTAATTTGGTTTTAGTGATTAATTTGGACAATTTTTTAATACATGTCAAATAAATTAATGAGTGTACATCCAAATAACATAAGTATTGGTTTCTAGACCTTGATAGACACTATTATATTTTTATTTAAAATATAACTATCCCACATAATTCTATATATTTAATAATGGCTGTTAGAATTTTTAAGGAATTTTATAAATTTATCTCTTTCACAAAAATAATACTTATGGGAACTCTGAGACACATTTTCCCTTCATCATCTAAAGAATGAACCTAAATCCAAAACATACAAGGAATCATTCTACTCTTATATAGGGAATGGGTGAGGAATATTTATAATTACAAAGAAGTGATCAATCTCGGTATGTTTTTATTTTATGTGCCTTATTTATGTATTTTTATAAATCTAAATATTTTTTAGAAAATATTTAGGTATGGGACAAAAAGGATTTTCCCTATCAAAATTATAATTCTACTAGGAAAGAATATTTTGGAGATATGGGAAGAAAACATTAATTCTTTCTATAGAGAATGGTATAACATGACATCCAGTATGATACAATGGTGTTTTGGGGGTCAATTGATTTTGGTTTATACGGGTCTTATGTGAGGAAGATGCATTGGGAGAAATATAGAGGAAAAGTTATGAAGAAACCATGGAATAATAAATATAGAAATGTGTTGTGGTAAGGAAGAATATTATGATTCTAATTTATATACTAGTTGGCATGTATTCCCTTGGGATAGACAGAATAGGGTTTAGGAATCACTATTAAAAACATGTCATGTATCTTGGAGATTATTTTCATGTACTTGGGGACTGAGTGCATCATAATGTACATTTCATGAACACCAGTTCTCTATGTTGCACCACTAAATTCTGTATTTAGTGTTTATATAATGTAAAATTAGTGAGTTTACGTGACCATATGAATTTTAAATGAACACTATTCACGTTATTTTAAATATTTTTTTTATTAAAATTATATTTCATGTACATAAATGAATGAATCATTCTCCATAAAAATTCATGATTGATTTTAAAAAAATTCAATAATTTCATGTACCTCCTTGGAAACACTATGTTTGTGCACTTCATATGTATTAGGTGGTTGTAGTATATGGACAACTTTCTACTTAACCCCACACACAATGTATCTTACAGTGGGACACCTTAATCTATGTTGGTTTCAAATTTTTTATTATCATTCCACTTGAGAGTTTTTTTTCGATGAATGATTTATATACTATGATCGATTTCCCATTTAAAGCCTAATGATATGTATCTCATAATAATTGTTGATTGTTTTTTAGGGATCTATGTAGATAGTGATTCCTTGAAGCATATCATCTTCAGGGTTAGGGTCCTCTATATACTTATTTAATTATCAATATATCCTTTAATAATTGGTTATGAGTCCTCCACTTATGGGGTAGGTAACCCTAATAGCTGATTATCATTACCCATGATTAGGTATGGGCCCCATAGAGGTCAATAACACTCTTGACTAAAATTATATCTTCAGTGAGGTGAGGGTCCCCAATTATTTTAATTATTGAGGGATTTTTATGATGTGTCTATAATGAGGTAGTTTTGGTGCTACGTATTATATAGTGTTTTCATTTAAAAAATGTTTTCGGTTTTTCATCTCTTAAGTCCTGGTTCCCCCTTTACTGATATATGTTATGTAGTAATGGGTGGGTCCTTTATCATAGTTGATGAGTTTTCAAGGTATTTTACAGTTGTTTGTAATCATAGTATTGATTAATACAATTTATTTGTGGATCATGAGAAGTATCATCCATGTTTCTTTCATGAAATTACTTATATTTAAGTTATTAAATTTGGGATTTATTAAGCCTTGATTTTGATGGGTATCTCTAGAGGCATTTGAAATACGAATCCATACCGAGCCTTGTTTTTATATTTTTATTTCTCATTTTTTCCATTGATGACTTCACTTTAGATCACATATGCTTTCTATAGGATTATCGTTTAGGTTTTACTCGGCTTTAGGGTTGATATATCCTACTATTATATCATTATGATTTTTTAGGGTCACCTATTAGGAATGTTTATATTAATCCATAAATAGTATTTGGGTCCACATGTGTTATTTCTATTTAGAGGTCACTCAGAAAAGTGATGTTAATGGCAGGTGTGGAGATTTTGTAACAGTTGAAGATAGTAAATAGTATAAAATTGATGGTAATGGTGGGATAGTCGGAGGTAGAGTTAATTACAAAAGGAAATATAATCAAGAGGTGTCTTCATATTCCTAGAGACGGTTTCTCATTGTAGTTTAATTAATTGAATTATCATTTATCTTTCATGTTTTTAATTTTTTGTTTTATACTTATTTCTTTATGTATCATGCATATATTTTTATTAATTCATCTTTTATATCAACCTATCGTGTTATTTGAAATTATTGTACATTAGTAATTCATAGTTTTTATTGGTTTTAATATGATATAGGCTTCAATATATGTCCATCCCTTCTTGATTCTAGTCACAATTAATTGCACTATAAGAGATAATATTGGGATTTTAAACTTGACCTACTATAATCCAATGTGAGGTCCATGTTGGCCAAGTATTGTCAAAATTGTATTATAGTGAGTAATTTATTATGAAAGGAGTTCAGTTTTGGTTCTCCTACAAGGATTGTTTTAGGTATTAGGGATGAAAGGATAAGTGGGTTTTGAGTTTGATTATTATCTAAGAGAGACCATCATTGGTGTAGTGGTTGACATATCATTTTTTATAACATTGAAAACAAATTATTCAACCCAATAGTTTGATACATAAATATTAGGATTCATTTAAGGATGAAACCTAAATCATATGGTGGTTAGTTATAATTTTTTCCTTGTCCATTCAATTTTATCTCACCAAAAAATATTGTGCTTACAATGGATTCATCACATTAAATAATGAATATACTCATAGATTCCTAGCCCATTTTAATAGGAAGGGCCATACTATTTTTGTGCCAGAGAATGAGACTGTCACTGATGATAAATTGAGTTATGAGGCATTAATTCAAACATGTAATTTAGTGGTATGTTTGAACCAATATTATATGGTATATTCTATCATCAAATGTTCTTCTTAATTATAGAGTGGATGATTGTTTGATTTGATTTGGAAAAATTAGATGATAATTTGAATATGGAGTACATAATCTTGAGATAGGTTATTCATAGTATTTCATGGTGATCCTATATCAAAGAAGGTAGAGGATTGGTTGGAGTCCTAGAATCAGGCTTTATATTTGGTTTAAAAAATCATCATCCAAATAGTTATTTTTACTTTTTTACCTCTCTCAAAGTAGTGATCCATTAGCTGATGTTTACACAAACTACGATGGATTCCACACATCCAGAGGTGGAGTTAGAGAATTGGTTCAACATTGATTTTTCCACACACATGATTTCAAATATTTGTATATTATTTTTCTATATATTTGTATTAGCCTTCGAGATGAGTTCTTGTAAACATCTATAATTATTGGAATTTTTTATGAATAGGGGTAGTGGGTTTCATAGAAAGTATACATGGGATCCTTAACCATGAAACATAGCAGTATAATTATTTTTATAAGAACTAATTATGATTTTAAGTGGTGGATTCCCATTGAAGCCTCTTGTTTCTTCTCCCTTGTTTATAGAACATCTAATTTATCCCTTCCTCGCATAAACCCACTTTTTTCTCTCTATACTATGATTCAATGTATATTTATCAGCCGTTATTTAAGAATATCTCAAGTAACTCCTCTTTTAATAATTCTTTATATTCTTTCATCATTTATATGAATGATGGCCATGGTGGCTAATGATT